>CM065053.1:146408641-147823641 GCA_032883995.1 Coronaproctus castanopsis | reverse complement strand
TATTACCCCCAATGCCAAGAATGCCATGGCATAGGGCGGCAAATTTTGGGAGACGAATAAATTTTGAAAATTTGATCGAAGAATTCGCCTTAAGAAAGTCAAGAAAAATTGTACTATAAAATAATTACTTGTATTTTTTGTGATAAATATATCTGATTTAAAACTAAAAAAATTAATTTTTTTAGTTTTAAATCAGATATATTTATCACAAAAAATACAAGTAATTATTTTATAGTACAATTTTTCTTGACTTTCTTAAGGCGAATTCTTCGATCAAATTTTCAAAATTTATTCGTCGATTCAAATCATTTTCGATGCATAACAACCAACATATTTGAGTAACAAAATTTTGGAAAATCGATGGCCTTACATGGGGCGGCACCACTTGTGTGGCGTAGGGGCGACAAAAGTTGAAATACGCCCCTGAATGCATCTCGCAATATTTTACTTATATGTATGTCGGTTTGTATTTGCTTGAAAATGACTTTAGAGTCGAAAAGCTTTGCAAACAAAATACATTTTATAGTTATTAACATTGTTTTTATTTTGTTTTGTTAATTATATAATATATATATATATATATATTCATATGTGTATATATAAATTGTTTTAGAACATTGCTATGAAAATTAACATGTTGATCAGACCGTACGGAAGGTTTTATATTAATTTCAGCGAACCGATTTCGCTTAAACGTTATGTACGACAGAATAGTCGGTTCGGTATTTCCGAATTAACGCACGTAATTACGTCGAGGTAATTAACATTTGAAACCTATTTTATTTTTTTTTATTTATTTTTTTTTAAATTTACGACAGGCCATAAATGGCAATTCTAACGTACAAACTAAATAAAATATGTACTGTCTCTTGTCCTCTTGTCCCAGTGGGTAAGAGACAATTAATAAATAAACGGATTGTTACTTCGTAACTAAACCTACTTAAAATTGAATTTCCCTAGGTCAGCATGCTATTAAATGAATTATTTTGTAAATATCGTATACTCAAAACCCGACGAAACTATTGTGGAAATCATCGCGTACTAACAAAGTTTTTCGGTAATTTCCGATTATTAAAAAACACAATTAAAAAATAAAGTAAATTAAACGGCAAAATGATATACAAAAAATATAATAATAATTTCGAACTATAAACAATTGAACTATATAGTGTTTATTTTTACTCGCAACTTATTTTGTTTTCTTAAAAATCACTACATCCCATATATATATATATATATATATATATATATATATATATATATATATATATATATATATATATATTGGTAAACAAAAGGATGTCCTATCACTGAAATTTTTTCAAAAGTTCAAAAGTTATTCAGCGCATTCCAACCTTCTTAGCTTTAATATATTTCATGCGTAGTTTATAGGAAATAATAGAATAAAAATCAAATTTCCTTATTTTTTTTATTTCGATAATTATGTGATTGTAATTTAAAATCATAATAAAAATGAATGGCACGCGATAATAATTGTTATATAGGTAAAATCTACTTAAAATTCCTCATTTGTTAGAATGATTATGGTAACGTTTCAATTACTGATTATTACGTAACAATCGTAAAATTTAGCGTCGTTCATGTTAGTGTGTAAGAAAGTACTCGTCTATATATATTGCAAAATATCTCAATTCAGAGCGATAATGGCTGTTCCACTAAGCAATTAGCCTCGGTTTATCATTTTCACACACACACACATATATATTATATTAAAATATTAAATGAATTTTCTTCTGCCTGGCCGCTAACTTCTTAATATAATAGCTACTCGTTTATATTTAACATGGTAAGTATAGAGAAGTTTTTCAAAAACTTATGGTTAAGGTAGCCAAATAAGAATGGAAACACGGATAACATCCTTCGAAATTGCAAGTACAGATTTTTTTTGCTAGATCAGAAACGATTTAAAAAGTATGATCGTCGCGTAGGTAACAATATTCGACTACAATTTTATTTTATCGTTTTCTTTTATTCTGGTAATTCTATTTTGTTTTTCTCGAAATCTGTTTAAATAAAATGGCGTAATGATGATGACTGATTACATCGGTTGCTATCCGTTGGTAAAAATTATCTGATACGACCGTCCATGCGGCCATAGTCGACGGATAAATAACGGAATTCTGCGGTCGACTTGGTAATTCGTAAATAAACTGCAACGTAAGCATTGATAAATGCGCTTGCTTACTTTTTTATAAATGAAAATAAATAATAGCTTCGATGTGTACTAAAAATTACACAGTTTACTGCATACTCCGTTAACACACCGTTTCCGAACTCAAATTGTTAGCTATTCAGCAAGTTCATTTAGTTAATACGTTATTCATATATTTTAATAATTATTCGTATTTTTCCAATTATCATGTTTTTCTAATAGGATCACTTTTGGTTGTTTAGGGTGTTCTGAGTTCTGCAACATAGCGTATTCACATTCATCGTCATCTTCAATTTTACGTAATTTCATGTTATTCGAGTTCTTGTTCCCGTAATAATTCTTATTCCATTTAAAACTTTCCCATATATTGGTTATATTGCTAAATGTTCTTTCTATTCTACCCACAATTTCACAACAGTACAAAGGGAGTATCGAAAAGAATTCGAAATTACGCGGTGTAAAGCTGTACCATCTTGCAATTTAATTTTTTAGGGTGGGTCGAAAACTTTCGAAAGACAGCTCCTGAAACGGATAAAAAAAAAACGTACTGGACAAAAAAAAAAACACAGAAAAAAAAACGGTAGAATCTGTTCGCCGTATATTGCTGGAAGACTTGAAATTTCATCCTAATTAATTTTTTAGGGTGGGTCGAAAACTTTCGAAAGACAGCTCCTGAAACGGATAAAAAAAAAAAACGCACTGGACAAAAAAAAAAACGGTAGAATCTGTTCGCCGTATATTGCTGGAAGACTTGAAATTTCATCCTAATTAATTTTTTAGGGTGGTTCGAAAACTTTCGAAAGACAGCTCCTGAAACGGATAAAAAAAAAAACGTACTGGACAAAAAAAAAACAGAAAAAAAAAACGGTAGAATCTGTTCGCCGTATATTGCTGGAAGACTTGAAATTTCATCCTAATAAACTGGTAATAATTCAGGAATTAAAAAGTAGCGATTACGCACAACGAAAACTTTTAAAGTAAAACGATACTGAAGAAAATCGAAGACGAACAGATCGATTTAAATAATCTTTCGATGAAAGCTCATTCTCAGCTAACCGGATTTGTAAATAAACAATCTAATCCGAATTAAATAGAACAGAAACCATCACACAGCGAGCGAGTATAAGGAATAGTTTATTTTTTCCCTGGTACAACGAAACGCGCTATGTCGAGATGATAAACTCATTTTTGCTCCCCTCATGTGGTCGTCGTACATGGTTTCAACAAGATGGTGCGACGATTCGGCAGAAACGCTCGTAGTACTGAAAAAAGCGCTCGTTAACCGCGTATTGTCGTGTCGTACATTTCGAATTATATCCGTAATATTTCGGCAAAATTTTACGCAAACTGTCAGGCGCGCATACTAATAAACTGATCACAGTGGCGGGAGACTACGACATGGGCTCCGCATATACTCGTTATAAACATCGTCGTATTAAAGATAGATTACTCTTAAGATAATTTTAATCTATAATCAAATACTTTCCTACTAACTATTATACTTTATTTTTTTCTAGTTTTAATCTTTTATCTTTTCTTTTGTGCAGATTTTTTCCACTTTTCCTGCGTTATTAACTTTTAGCTATTTATTATTATAGATTAAGTAACTATTTATTATTTGTAACGCGGTCGAGGTTGTTATATATGTACTCCACTGTATAAATTTTTATATTATGTAAAATCAAATGAAAAATATATTATTATTATTATTATTACTGATTGACCGCTACAATTTTTTTTATGGGAATAATTTAATAGCCGCGTTTACGAAATACGTCGGAAGACCCAAAAAATCGGATTTTTAAAGAAATTTAAAAAATTCCGCGACCCCTGGGGGAAAAAAGTGTTCGAAAATGTTGTACAAAGACTGAATAAATCTATTGCTGCAAATGGCCATTTGAGTACTTTTTTTAGTTATTCGAAAAACAAACCCGTCCGTCTTCTCTGGGTCGCCCTATATTTTTATAAATTGCGTATATTTTTTTATATTCACTCGATAATGGCTTAACAGTCGGAAAGCTTTATGACTTTTCATAAAGAATTTCTTTTTTAGCGGTTTTAACTTCTTTGGTTATTTATATAATTCGACGATATAATTTATTGCCGATAAAAACGTAGCGCTGTTTTAAAACCAACAAGTATATTGCAAGTCGTATTTTGAAGTGTTGTTATTGTTTTTTATTATTTGTACATTTTTAGACTGAAGCGACATTTAGTATTGACTTGTTTCAACGTACTTTCCTTAGTGATGACGAATCATTTATACTCAACCGATACAAACTGGTTGGGTTTTAACCGCGTCGTACTAAAAGTGAGACAATTAAAGTATCTACTAAAACGACTAGGAGCGACAGTCGGGTTCAAAGGTAAATAAACCATTCTATATAATTATATTTTAAAAACGCAACATACATATATACGTATACATACATTTATAATATGTGTATGTGTGTTGGTGGATGTGTTTACATGTATATCGTACGTGCGTATGTAATTTACAACGCTAGCGGTATATTAGCCTGCGGGATAATCTATACAAAAGTATGTTATATAAAGAGACGCGTTAAATATGATATATATGTTTCACTTCTATATAATTAGATAGATAAAAAGTGTATATACAAAATAAATATATGTTATTAAAATTATAACCAAAATAATAATATAACGCATACACAGTTCTTACTACGTATACTAGTTTTTAAAAAGTACGCCCAGTTGCTTATTTAAATAAAAAATAAAAATACAGGAATAACCACTAACAAAACCTGTATACTGCTCGTAAAACAACCTATATATATATATATATACATATATATATATATATATATATATATATAAAAATTTATAAATATTTACGTTAATAGGATAAATGATAATTTTTATCTGTATTATACACATAGAACAAAAAAATTTGTACGAAATATAATGCCAGCTCTACATCATAAAAGCCTGTGTTTAATTCTTTTCTGTTTGTAGCGTTTATATTTTAGTTGTAAACTTGTATGTGTATAATCCCCTATGACTTTAATAAATGAATTACTGACTGCAGGCACAGAAATCAAAAAATAATTTTGTTTTTTGTTCGACAACCTCGTGTATATATGGTAACTTCAATGTCTACTGAATGTGTTCAATCTTTACATAGGCTGTGAAAGATTTAGAATAATTCCGCAGCACATATTTTGTAGCCGTTGTAACTTCTCTAAAGAACGGTACGTGTGACAAGCGTAAAGAATAATTGTTCTTATTATAGTTTGTAGATTATTAATTTATTTGCCGAGCTGACGTAATATTAAATATCGGATATAGTTTACACAGAGACGCGTGAGTTTTATTGCGGACATATTCGACATGTTTAGTAAATGTGACACCCCGATCCAGTATTACGCCTAAATATCTAATATCGCTTTTCCAAACCAAAGGTGTGTTGTTCACCATCACAGGTGATATAATGAGGTGTTAGATCGGGTTTTATCGGAATTTATTTTGATTCTTCATTTATTAAAATACGAATTTAATTTAATAAAACCCCGAGTTAGTCTCCTTTGTATAGTGTCAATACAATGTCTAATATATAGCGGTATCGTCAGCATGTAATGCCATCTGTAAGATTTTAATTTTGGGAATGTCATTAATAAGAAGGAATAAGTATAGTATCCTCCCCTAGGGAACTCCCGCTAATGCATTTTTCATGTAGGAATTCTTATTGTTAACTTTAGCTATGAAATTTCGGGTACTTAAGTAATTCTTAATAAGCCGAACTAAGTAATTAGGGAATTTAAGTTGAATAATTTTGTATATTAAACCAAGTTTCCAAAAGTGGTCTCAATGTCTTTCTCTATGTCTAATAACAGTAATCCTGTATGCTTTTTTTTATGATGCCCATCAGTTACTAATTCTTGCTAATTGTATGACAGTAAATAAATTGCTCCTAAATACAAATTGTTTCATCATCTGTGAGTTTTTTTAAGGATCAGAAATGTCCTTATCTGATTTAGGTATAGGAATAACTTTCGACACTTTCCAGCAGTTGGGAAAATAAGAAGTAATAAAATTGAATTTATTATGACTGTTAACTGTACAATTTAGGTGATGATTAGGAACAAAACCGAAAAAGGTTTACCAAAATTCGACCAATATCTGCAGAGTTATCAATGAATATCCATCTATGCGTACTTTTATTTGCAAAAAAAAGAACAAAACGCTTTTTGCTGCATACATAAAACATTACAGGGGTCTAACGGATGTGTAAGACGAGTAAAACAAGTTAATTGGAATGTAATTCAAAACCTCCGCAAGTGGGAAGTATCTATACAAAAAACAAATATATATTTATATATTTATATATATACATATATATATATATATATATATATATATATATATATATATATATATATATATATATATAATCGCAATGAATCCCTATTGCAAACCATCTGGACGCATTCTGAAAAACTTCCTCCTACTATCGTCTGTACCATGTCTGACCATCTTGCAGGAACGCGACCACAAATTATATTTCCTCCTGATTACTACAGAGCACAATCTTCTGTTCGTTGTGCTAAACCGTCCATACAATGTCTGACCATCTTGCAGGAACGCGACCATGTTTTCCTTCTAATTACTAATGACCACAATCCAAGTCATCCGGACGCATTCTGCAAAACATCCTCCTACAACCGTCCATACACCTTCTTGCAGGAACGCGACCACATTATTTTTTCTTCTAATTACTACTGAGCACAATCTTCTGTTTGTTGCGCCAACTTCTTATATCTACGGCTACCCAACATGATAATCGCCATGAATCCCTGTTCCAAGCCATCCGGACACTTTCTGCCAAACTTCCTCCTACTACCGTACGTACCATGTCTCACTATCTTGTATGAACGCGAACATGTACTTATAATATCGAGTAATTCGTTTTGTCCGGGGGATTCTTAACATCTGTAAACAATATATTTTTGATTTCCATGGTAATAGACATTTATTTAAAATTTATTCACTTTATATGGGCCGTAGTAAAATTTTAATGTAGAATCTACCGACCGAAAATTGCTGAAAAAATTTTTCAAAATCGAAAATCAAATTTTATACTCGCGATTTCTCGCTACCGGTAAATTTTGGAAAAAGTTACGTTATTACATAAATGAAAGATCTCGACGTTTACTTTCGCCTAATGTTATGTATCATAGAACATTTAAAAACAGCACAAACCCACTAAACCCTTTAAGCCCAATTTTCTCAATGGGCATCGTGTATCAAAATACGACAGTACCATCATTAGACATGTCTTTTAATGGCGCGTAACTTTTGTTTAAACAATTTTTCCAAATTTCGAATCGTCGGCGATTTATAGCGAAAAAATCGAATTTTGAAAAAAATTGAAGTACCCCGTCAAAATTTTCTGGGTTTGGTTTGAATTTTTTTGCGGTTTTTTCGCTTTATACGATAGACGTTATATAGAAATGACTATTTCCGCAGTATACGGTTGAAATTTACTGGCTGTTGTAAAATTTACTATTTAAATTATTGCATACTATAAAGCTTTTCATATAAAATTTGCATTGTGTTTCGTTCGAATTACGAATTTCCGATAAAAACATAATGTATTAAAAACTGCAAGATATGTATAAGAAGAGGGTACCATATGGAACAGCTGAAAATTTTTTTGCGGTTTTTTAAATTTATACGATATATCATATAGTAGTAGGCGTCTATAAAGTTCAAACGTTCTAAAAGTAGATGCAGAACCGACATTCTTAATTCAAACTTGGGAATTAGTTAACTTTCCGACGTTATTACTCGACGAGTATCTGTTGGATGGGGAGACTACTCGCGTCATTTAATAGGTCATAGCATAGGGATTAAACTCCAATTTAGAAATTATGGAAAAAGTAAATTGTCGGAGTTTTGAAAATATTCAACTCGCTGTAAAAAGATCAATTTCAATTTTGGCGATAAGATTCGGTCGGTATTTAAACCTTTTCTAGTAGACAAATCCTGATTTTCGAGACGATTATATAAATTTTGTATTTTGAAAGACGTTTTTCCCCCCCCCCCCCAAAAAAAAAATTGGAAACTGTTCTAACCAAATCCAGACCATCCAAATATCTTATATATAAAAGGGAAAAAATATCCGACCCACGACTATCATAATATCGGAGAAAAACCGCGAATTTCCATTTTGGCACTTTACAACTCCATACCCACACGGCAGAACTACACATCATCTGATAGCTTAGCTTATTCATTATTATATACACTATGTAGTATAAAGCTACCAACAAACAATCCGATCATCCGTCGATATAATAATAAGATAGTTTGTTTTAATTAAGTTAAGTAAAAAAAAAGCGGCGAAGCGACATTTTCGACGAATTTTCAACCCTTAATAATCCGGTGAAGGTTGAAGATGAGTTGGAACTATTTATTACACGCTCCAAATTATCCTGTTCTGCATAGTAAAGGCATTTAGGAGTCAAAACACTTTATCAACCTTTACTACCCGCTGAAGCGATTAGGGGGGTTTGCAACGGGGTGGTGGTTAGTGGGTGAAATTGTAGCGACAATTCCGAGAGAAAAATTGTACCACTACGACCGACACTATAGTAGTAGTGAAAATTTTTATTCAACCCTGTATAATTGAAGAGCAGTTGACAAATCACCCCATATTGAACCGCGATAAAAGTGGAGTTTTTTCGGCGCGGGTGTAAAGGATAGGGTATAAGGGTTAGAAGGGAAAACCTTCGGCCGAGTGTGGTATATATGAGGAATTTTAGTTTCGATCGATCCGATCATCCCCGGATTTATTAGTGTGGTTTAAGTGAAAAAAAAGTCAGATTTTCGACGGATTTTCAACCCTTAATAATTCGGCGGGGGTTGAAAATGAAGAGGAATTTTTTACACGGTCCAAATTGCCGATGACTACTTAGTAAAAGCCTGAAATTTCGTCAAAGGGTCAAAACACTTTAGGGGTTTTTCCACCCCTTTACTACCCGCTAAACGGCATAAGGGTTTGCAACAGGGTAGTGGTTAGTGGCTAGAATTGTAGCGACAATTCCGAGACGATTTTTTCGTTTGAAAACTTTTTCCCTATATAGATTAGTGCAAAAGTTATGTAGGGTTGTAGAGATTAATGCAAATTTCCTTATTATAGTTATTATTATTATTATTATTATTTATTATATTGTTATATATTTCTATATATCCCAATAACCCTTAAATTGTTATATATCCCTATATATCCCCATAACCCTTAATAAAATCCCCATATCCCTTTATAAAATCCCCATATCATAAAAGTGGAGTTTAGGGGTATAATGGTAAGAAAGGAAAATCTTCGCCCGAGTGTGGTGTATATGAGGAATTTTAGTTTCGATCGATCCGATCATCCCTCGATTTAATAGTGTTGTTTAAGTGAAAAAAGTCAGATTTTCACCCGATTTTCAACTCTTAATAATTTGGCGATGGTTGAATATGAGAGGGAACTTTTTACACGGTTCAAAAGGCCTATGGCTACTTAGTAAAAGCCTCAAATTTCCGCAAAAAGTCGAAACACTTTAGGGTTTTTTTCACCCCTTTACTACCTGCTAAAGGGTTGTAGGAGTTGCGTGAGGTGTTGGCTGGTGGCTAGATTTGTAGCGACAATTCCGAGATGTATTATCTTCTCATAAGGGGAATATTTTAAGTACTTTTTAATGGAAGATAAAATTTCATTACTGCGATAGTTCGATGTCAAATGGGAATTTTGTGTATGAATATCTTAATACGTCTTTGCTAACAAATTACTTTTATCCTTATCCGAATAAGCTGTGCTACCATTATAGCTGATTGAAATGTGTGTGCGCATTTGTAAGTAGTGTAGTTTCCTTCCATAAACTGTTATCTTTAACCGCAAGATTGCGAAGTTTAAAATTGAAATCGGAATGTCGATCTTCATCTATCTTTATTCTTGCCAAGCATGTTAAACTGTTTAAATAGTGCCTTTGTTAGAACTTAAAAAATGGTAGAGAAATAGGTTTAGTTATCATTTGAACATTTTTTGCTAATACAAAATCAATAATATTATGATGTAAATTTTGATTGTCCGGCTAGAGGGTAGGTTCACTAGGAGCCAGAATTTGAAAATTAAATTTATACGACATATTTAAAATACAATTACCAGCCATAGGAATAGCGGTTCCAAGCTGTATGTCGTACATTAAAATCAGCTACAATTAAAACACGGTGATGTATTGATAATAAGTTGAAAATATCATAATAAAGATTTTTATGACTAATCTTAGGGATGGTAAACGGAATAGATGATAATACTGTTGTTAGATATTTCCAATCTCAAAACATTTAAACTAATTAAAGGTTTAGTCTGAATTAAGATGAAGATGGCATACGATCAGTAAAAGTGGTAGTGCAGTAGGTTCTGTTAGTAGTTTTATTTGTAACATTACTATTATTACTAAGATTGCTAATATTATCACTAATAGTACGATTGTTATTATTGCTATTATTATTATTATTATTATTATTACCCTTTTATTATTATTATTATTATTATTACTACTACTATTATTGTTATTAACAGTGAAGTTAGTATACTTTACTGTAATTGAGTCGAGACTGAGGTATGGAATTGAAGCTTGGGGTCCAGCTACTAAATCCTATATGAAGAAAATAGATAAGTTACAACGAAGGTGTCTAAATTTAATAAGTAAAGGTAAAAAAGAACAAAAATCACTAAATGAACTTTTGCAAGAACATCAATTGCTAAATATCACAGGACTATATTTATTTATAAAAATTTGGAACTATGCAGTAAAAAACAAACGTCAAAAAATAATTGAAAATGTACAGACAAAATATGAATTCCGAACAAAAAGAAAATACAGAATACCAGTAGTGAGAACAAAGTATGGTGAACAAACGAGTGGGAATACTTAATGGCTAAATTGTTAAACAAACTTCCACCTGGCTTAGTGGAGGAAAAGAAAATTGGTCACTTAAAACAACAACTGAAAATATGGCTAAATGTAACGTGAACAACATAATCAATAATTAAAAAAAAAAAACATGAAAATAAGGGTAATTAAAAATTAAACTAAAAATAATAAAATAAACAAATAAAGGTAACGTACGAGAAGGGTGAGGTAGAATGAGCCAAATTCAAATGACGACCTGCTACTACATATTGTGTATTCGAAATAAGAAAATAAAATAGGAAAAGTGAGAGTGTAAATGAGAAAGTAAATGAGTGTGTGAGAGAGAGATACGAATGAGAACCATAGTAGAAGTGTGAGTGTGAATGCTTAATGTATAAACATAGTATAGTATCATGTAAATAAACAAATAAGTGAAATGTATATTGCTAAATTTTCGTCGATAAGCAATTTTGCTTGACGAAGCATGTTATAATAAATAAGAAAATGTATAAATGTTCATGTATTATATTATAAAATATATATAAAAAAAAAAATTATTATTACTGTTATTGTTAGTGCTATCAGATCTGTTAAATTAAGATCTAGTTAAATTAATCTTGGAAGCGGAAAGCTGTCTACGACTATTTACATTATCGAAAATGGTATGATAAACTAATCCCGACTATTAGATTGATGTATATACCTTGGTAATTACACTTAATATATGATGCAGATCAATTATCAGTTGCATGTAAGCCGTTACATTTAGAACAGATTGGATTTTTGTAATAGTTGAAAGCAATGTGGTCGAAGGATTGACATTTGAAACATTGTAATACTTTGACGTTCTATATTTTTCCAATCGTACACGGCAGTGGGATATGATATTCATACTTAAAACTTGTCTGAATGCTGTAGCAGACGGGAAATGCGCGATAAAAAGTGGTAGATAATTTTGTAGAGTAGTTTTAGACATTGTACATTTAGTATAGGAACGGTTTCCGATATCTAACAATTTCATCACTGGGGATGTTATGTGTATAAAGTTTAATTTTAGAACTAATTATCAACTGGTGCACCTTTTTATAATCGTTTACACCTGAAATATAGATATAATATTTATTATGCTTATATTTAATTTGAAAATCATTTTTTAAATTTGATTTAATATGATTAAATTGTCCCCTATGATTTGACAAGGGACCGTGAAAAACGAATGACGGCATCTGATTTAATAAACTAGTATTATAAAGAGCATTTACTTACCTTCAACGTTTTGCGTTTGACGCTGCATATCTTCTTCGCTATTATTGCCCGCGCTATTTATAGTCGTCAGATCATCGATGATACACGATGCGCCCAACTTTTCGAATAAATCGTATTAGGTGGGCTCATTTGGGTATTAAAATGTGACTAAGAAGTTCCGACCTTTAAGGCCGCTTTCCTATTAATATATAAGCGTCGTCCGATATAACCTTTTTTACTATACTATATGTTTGATTTCGTATGAACTTGATCTCGAATCCGTCTAACGTACCGTACCGGCGCTAGAAAAGTTCGAAGCTCGACGGATCCTAAATTTTTTTCAAAGTTTTCTAATTCCGGCACCCATAGCCCCTTTTCTATTAAAGTTATATAACGTACATAGCCTTTTTTAAAATACACTTTTAGAGCTTTCATTCGATATATAAACCTTTGCAAATTTGAAAATTCGCGTTTATGTTCATTTTCAAAGCTTTTAACATGGTTTTTAATAAAATTTAACTATTTTCGGTGAAAGTAACGTTAGCAGTTATAGAAGTAGAATTATCCGTGGTAAATCCGATACTAGTTGACGGGGTGTCCATCTTATCCGTTCTAGTTAAGCGACGCCCCGCCGGCGGACAGTGAATCGGCATCGTACAAGGACGCGCGTATGCGTGTGTAACCGCTATGAAATATACGTAGATATTATTATTCTCGACGAATTCACGAGACGATTTGTTACAAAATAACAGAAGCACTAATTAAACAGCGATAAAATTACTGGTAAAAATTACTAATTATTAAATGTATATAATAAATGTTTTTTTAGGCAATTACGCCATTTTCAAGATATAAATAACTTTAATATAGACGATAAATAAAATCAATTATCGATTTTAATGACAACAATAACAAAATTTATATACCAGAAGTATATTAATTTTTAATTAATTATAACTTGCGTTGTGTATAATTGGCACCTCGAATACTAGCCCATTTTATAGGTAAAAGATAACGAAAATGGGTTAGTTACGATGTTCAGATAAAACGAATACAACAGTATGTATATATATATATATATATATATATAATATATATTCGTAAAGTAGCATACGAAATACAGACGACATTTTATTTATGTTTTCATTTATTTCACTTCTATAATGTATTAGACGAAGAAGAAATGTTTGAAATTAAACGTGTTATCGTGCTTCATCCAAAATTGTTGTTCATTGATGAAAATAATTGTGTTCGAATTCGATTATCTAAGGAAAGATCGTTATCGAAAAGTAAGTCGATATCCTTACCGTAACCTCGATCTACTCCTACGTGGAGTTACTACTAAAGAAAAGAAGATTATATATATTATATATACATATACATTCATTTTAGCTCTACGAATATTATTCAGTAAACTACATGTTTCACGCACTTTGTTAAGAACGTCTTCATTATTGACCTAAAAGTTTTCTCCGGAATTATATGATTGTGTTTTCTATATACACAATTATAATAAACCCATTTTTTGCGTAGAGACAACCTAACTCTAAAACATCTTGTTTCGGGTTCTTAAACATTTCATCATTCAATCGTGTGCTCAATTTTGAGCGTCGTCACCCAATTTATGACTTTGAAGAAAGTTTTCTCCACATATATCTATGTTCTTGGTCTGGCGCATAATTTCTTAGGTCGTATGGATACCGTTTATCTTCTTAATCTGATTGCTGCTTACCTTGCACACTTCCCTTCAATGCTGTTAGCTCGAATAATATGTCCAAAAAATTTTTACATTTGTTTTTTTATAAATTATTGGTATTATTCTTTGGTGTAGTTGGATGTTTTGCAGAATTGAGGCATCTGTTCTACGACTAGTCCGTGGAATTCATAACATTCTTTTGTACTCCGTCATTTCCATTAAGTCTTTTTTGGGATGGTTAATATCCATGAATCGCAGCCGTACAAAGCAATAGAAAAATACTATTGCTTTCATCAGGTATAACTTCGCTTAATTTCGTATTGTCTTTCCATATTCTTATTAGTTTCTTTATCGCTGCTTTTGCTAGTCTTACTGGGAATATTTCCGGTATTAAAAATAGTTTAAGATGCATACCGTAAAGTATGCATTGTGTATGTGTATTACGAGCATATTGGTCGGCTACGTGAGACGGTACATTTGAGTTGCAGACTGATAAAAATTATACAAAACGATAACGTGCACACACGAAAATTACAAAATAAGTCAGAATTAAAAATAAACCACGGTTTTCGGAGTCAAAATAAAATTTGCCAACTATTTTTAAGTACTAACTTCAGCGCGTATCTTAATGTCCCTGGGTTAGTTAGTTTATTATTTATTAATACATATATTTGGATTCTTATTTGTCCACTTTTATCTGGATAATTTTAAATTATCCGAATTCCTCGTAACGATTTGTTCTTCCGCTCGTGCGGAGGTAAATAAATAAATAAAATTTAAATATTTAAATATCCGTAGGATTAGGATAGTCGTTGGAGTGCGTAATTCGCGTTATATCTACTAATTATTGTTGTATAGAAATCGTTCGTAATATAAACATTTACTCGATTTTTATTCGTTTTTTTTTTGTCCTTTTGAAATTTTTTGATAAGCGATTAAATAAAAAATAATAATAACATATTTCGAATACGTTTGAATAGATTTTGAGACTGACTGGATTTCGGTCATGATGTTGCAGTATTACACGAATTATTGTCTGCCGTTCTTAATAAATCCGGCTTTTATCGTGGCAATTCTTTCATCGCACCGGTCTTCAGTGTTACCGGTCGGTAAGATGAAATTTTATTTGGCATCTCGTTTTACGATTATATATTTTTGAAGATCGGTAATATGATATTATTATTATTATTATTATTATTATTATTATTTTTCGTATTAGAATGTAGACGAGGTAGATGAGGGCCGGCCGACACCAAAATATATAACAGTTTGCCTAAGGAACCAAAAATTGGTTTATTAAACTATAAATGTCGCTGGAGGAAAGTAATGATCGGACTTAGCTTCGGTGTATGATGAACATTTTTGAGGTTCATTAATAAGAAACCTGTATTATGTAGTTGATTTATATGAAACATAAAAGAAATTGAAACTTGCGGTCTATGTTTCCTTGATTATGTAATGTAGATTACAAGATTTTAAATATGTAGAAAAGCATGTTTATTATTCTTCAGAACAATTATGCGTGTGTACATCTGTAACACTTAATTTTTCTAATCGCGACATACGGGTCGAAAACTTGGAGATAAAATGTGCAGAAGCATTTTAGGCAGTGCCGTCGATATTTAATAACTCGATAACCGGTTATTAAAGAGCATTAATAGGAATGCAGTAAAATATCTTGGAACAAAGAAAATAGGCTACATACTGTCGTGTAAGAAACACCGGAACGATATAAAAACAACCTAGGAATGTGTCCTCTTCTATGGACATATGGAAAAAAAATGAAAACCTGGTTGGTTGAGGTTACGAGAAATAGTGAAATTGGTTCGTACGATCGTGACACGACGTCGCCAAATATCTTCGTAGTATAGAAGAAACAGTCATGGGCGTTCAAATTTTTAATTATGTTAGGTGCATAGATACTTTAGATTCAAAAATAAAAATATATATATATATATTACTATGACACTAATGCTCGGCTAGCGGTGATGGACTTCATACTTTTACTTGTCTTTTTGGAACAGAAGCATAAATATTTTTTAAAATTCTCTTTTTCTACTCGTTCGTATTTTCTCCTACCCCTCTTCCTTCTAACCTTTTCTATGCTCTTCACATCTCATATTTCTTTCTCCTATATACACTCTACTGACGGTTGTTTTTGAGTTTTATCTATTTTAAACTTGCCAACCGCGGAAGTAATTATGACACTTGCGTTATGGAAATTAAGTGTTATTTATTTGCAAAGTACACACGGGGTGAAATCAATCTAATTTCGAATAATTTAACGATAATAATTAAATAAATAAAAAAAAAAAAACGATTTATCTCTGATTATATGTGAAGGAATCAATAATAAATTTAACGATTATATACAAAATTGTATGCTTTAGTCAATGAAAATTTTTTTTACGTCAACCGATTAAGAGATATTAAAATAAAATTAAAAAGCAAAACGAACCTATTTTGGAATGTGTTTCAAGTTACCTAGTACCGGATTCTGTAGTATTCCGTTTCAATGAACCCGGTGATTTTGGATTTTTCTTTATAATTACTCACCGGCAAAAATCGGTCGCTGTTACTTTTTACTTGCACATCACTCTATTTCCTTAATTCTGAGCTCAGTAAGTTGATTATTTATTAATTTCTTAAATTCTGATTTTCTGGATTATTTTTTCTCGGGCATCTTCCTGGTGGGTAATTCAAGGTAAAGCGTATCCAATCAACATTCTGAACTTCTTAGACCACTATTTTTATGAAGCGCGTCTTTCTCGTTTGTAATTCAAGGTAGGTCGATTTGAGGTCCGGAGCAGATGCGGAGATACCTGCTACTCAACTGCTAGTCAACTATTTTCTGTTATTCGTACCCGTATTTATATCAAATTTTGCCCCGAAATCTTCAAAAAATGACGCTTACTCTCCAACGTTTTCTTTTGATCGACTCCCGACAATGAATCTCCACTATGCGTACTCATAATTTTTTCTCTTAATTCGGTACATTCGGCTTAGTACTAATTTTCTTAATAAAATTATCCTATTTGTACACACGTATATATATGTTTCACTATGTACGCAAATATAACGATGCATTAAGTAAAATAAGTTTTAAATAATATATCGTTTAAAGTTTATTTAAATTAGATAATTCGGTATCAAGTATTTTTTATATAACTATAACGCAAATCATTTAATTTGTACCAGCTGCTTCTAAAAACACAGTACGAAGTCCGAAGCCTTATTCGAAGTTATATATAGGAAAATCCCCTCGTAGTAATATGTAATATATGTGTATTATATGAGATTTTATTGAAGAATTTCTCTTTTGCCATTTGCTAATTCTTTTACTCTTACTATCGGGTTGTCCTACTAATTTGTCAATGAAAAATTTGCTATTTTAAGAATTTAACTTTAAGAACTGATAATTACGCGAATAATAACGATGACGAAACACTCTTATAAACTTGAAAAATATAAAAGAAAATGGCGTAATAATCATAAATGTATTTAAAATTTGAATTAAATTATTGTCGCGTAATGTTCTATTTCGTGTGAAATGACGTCATAATGTGGGAGATAATATATTATACGGTTACTATTTCGTGTGAAATGACGTCATAATGTTGGAGATAATATATTAGACGGTTACTATTTCGTATTGTAGCGTTGAATTTTTTATAATTACTCGCGATTCAAATATCGATTAATTGTTATGTGCCGACTATACTCTTTATTTATTTATTTTCATTTTTATCGTGCCGTGTGCAAGCCCATTGACGACTTAACAGTTAAATGTGTAGAGTAAATTATGTCCAAGGAGAAAAGGAATTGTATAAAATTTGAGGGAATAGCTGAATGACTGTTGGAAAAAAAAAACAGATATGGCATGGAACCCGATAGGAGTTGAATGCAGGACGGTGTAGTAAAATATGGCAAATATAAGAATGTTTTTTCCGGGAATAGGCGAAAAGGGAAAAAGGGGGCGGGTATGTTGGAGTAGACGATCATGAGGTGGCCGAAGCAGATCCTGCTGAGTACTATATACTAGTCGGAACGGGATAAATTAATAGCCAGAAGAAAATGACTAAACCGTAATTAATAGATTACACGCTAGTAGCGTACTCTCGTATAAATTATCGCAAACGTGTATTTAATTTATTTTTACTCCGATGACAATGTTTATACGTATTTCATTTTAGGACGTTTATTTTCTTCGTACAAATTAATGCGGACAATGTTTGAAGACGAGTTTGCATTTTACGAAGGAACAGAAAAGTCTGTAAGGAATTCTGAATTTCGTTATCTTAAACACATTTACACGAATACCACACGCACACAAACGACCGCGCATAATTCGTATGGGTTCAACGTTGTTTTACGGCTGATACGATAAAACTCGAACGATTAGTTGCGGATTAAATGAAGTATTATAGAATTTATTTTTTTTCTAATCTTGATTTCAATATTACGTAAGTATATATTTTTCTTCGTGTAGTGTGAGTTTAAATTCTATCGAATTTCTTACAATAATCTTTTTCATTACGTTACAGGGTATGTGAATTTTTAAACAATTCTGTTTTCATCATAATCATGGGCAATTTTTTGAAATAGAACGTCTCAATTCTAAAAAAAACGAAAAAAGAGTATCAACTCATTAATGATTACGTAACATAAAAATTATCTAGAATGGTTTAAAAAAAAAAAAAACAATATTGTACGTAAAATAATATTTTAGGTTTTTACATTCTCGAGTGATCATAATGAAACACTGTGGTGCATCTCAAAAACGGAAACATGTATTTTCTTTTTTAATCGCTAAAGACAATTGTGTCGCTGCAGTCATTGCGTCCAGTTGGTAGCCGGTGTCCGAAGTTGTTGATATTTATTTATATTCGAGTGATCTATTCATTATAGATATTCTCAGTCTTCATCTTGGCATCTTGTTTATAACTTTACGGTCTATTATAATTTTTTATAAAGTTATTACGACTAATTTCCTAACAGTTTTATTTTTTTAAACTTCTTTTTTCATATGTTCATTCCATCGGATTTTTTCGTTTCCAAGACGTTTTAGTTATTCCGCGCCAGATCCACATTGAATTCAGTTTATTTATGTCACGCGCTATTAAACGCCAATGTAATTGAACACAGCTCCAAAAGTATGTTTTTGCAAATTTTTTGGACGCCTATACTGATGTTCTTATTGGTTAATATCGAGTTTTTGTGTCATACTTCTATTATCCTCTGTTATCACACTTTCTAGGTAACCTGTTTCTGTGACGTGTTCCAATTGCGTATTACCTATTTTTATGTTTATCTTTTTATTTAGTGTGTTTTTACCGATTACATTTGTTTTATTTTTATTAATATTTCAATTTATTTAATTCTTCTGTAAAAATTCTAAGCATCATATTTTTCTCCGATTCCGCTCGATAGTGCAATATCATACGCGAAGCGAATGTGCAATGGATTTTCCTTTTGATTTATTTTTCATCCCTTTGATCGGTTCTTCTATGATCATATGTTAAATAGATTCAACGAAATAGGACGCCCTCGCCTTACTCCTTTCCGTATTATTTTAGCTTCTAATTTGTATCCATTATCATCTATTATTGTTTTTTGCGGTTTATACAGGTTTAAAATATTAACCTTCTATCTTTCCTATCTATATTTTTATAGATATAATTATAGTTAATTTAGTAGTTTTTCAATAATTCGTAAATCAAAATGTATTTTGTGTCAAAAAAGAAAGATTTTTAAGCCATTCATGCCATTGATCGATAAATACGTATCAAAAACCGGAGAAGGCATTGTGCAAAACGAACCTGTATCAAGTAGCGGTTTCTTAACAAACGTACGGTTTAATGAGAATTGCGTTCAGATGTGACATATCAGGTTTAGGACTTTCTTTACACTAATTCGGACGTTGCGAAACATCAAAATTTAGCGCTTAATATAAATCTCATTCAGCGTCTGCAGTCTAAGATTTTCCGCCAGATGGTCGAAGCTCCGTTCTTTGTATAAATTCGTACCATACACTACGATGACCACGTTGAATATGTACACGACTACCGCGTCAGAAGTGACAACAATTTTTTTAACGATCTATGGACTAAGTCCAATCGCAATATTTCGTGTACGCATCAGCCATCGTTGCCTGGTAATCCGAGAAGAAGGCTTAAAATGGTTCAGATCGGAGACTTAATTAGATAATTTTACACAATAACTGCAGTCCAGCGATTCATATAATTACTCTATTAGTTCTTTCTATTGCACATATTTTCCTTTTTCCTTGTTTCTCTCTCTTAGTAGATCATTCGTGTTTATCTGTCCTGCTCACTATATTGCGAGTATACCTTAGGAATATTGTTACTAACTCTTATTAGTTTTGCCAATGGCGGTCAGTTAATACTGACCGGAGTAGTGTTGATAATAAAAAAAAAAAATTAATCTGTATATTTATATAACTTATTTCAGGATTTCGATGAATCGAAGGCTTTACTGGAACAAATGGGTTGCATCGTTACGCGTAATTCTCTGACGGCCATCTTAGAGCGTTCGATTACGGATTACGCGAACGACGGTAGTTACCTAGTGTTATTTCGTTGTTTGCTTAAACCGTATCTGCAAGGTGTTCACTTTATCTGCGAATATCTTTACGGAGTAAGTAGTGTAATATATTCTCCTATCGATAGAACGATTTCTAAACTTCAATCTCTCGAAGTTATCCGCGTTATAAATTACTGTACCATATATATATATATATATATATATATATATATATATATATATATATATATATATATATATATATATATATATATATATATAATTATATCACACTAGTTGCTAGAGTCTCCAACTGTTAAATCGACGGTCGAGTGTTCGGAACCAACAAGCGACATAGAAAGTTTTCATCATTATTTAATTCTCAATTATCACGGAGAAGGCAGTTGCACCCCACTCCGTATAACATCATATGCACGCGCATCTGGGTCGCATATAAGTAGTGCCTTCGTACGTAAAAATAAACGTACAATGGCTAGTCACGCAATATGACGATGATAATTTGAATAAATTAAATAAAACGTAAAATTAATACAAAATATAATAATAGAACTGAAATGTACGTAGGTTAGATGAAATACGTTAAATGATAGATAATAGATATGTCGAGGTTTCGTTGTCTCGTTGTTGGTCTAATCGATTTTGCCTCTTTCGTTCGTACCTGTTGACATAAACGATCGTATTGCTTTATAAGACTTAAAATGATCGAATTAGAAATATTGAATATCTTCTAAACATAAAAATAATTTTTAAAACGAATTCGTTCGATAACGTATTTAAAAAAACATCGTTTTTAAAGTCCAACAGATTTTTCTACATTTCTTAACGATACTCGCGTGATACTTTAAAAAAAAAAAAAACCCGAATATATAGTCAAAATTTCTAATCTTGTTCATATAACAATTTTTCTAATTGTAAAGAATTAATTTTAAAAATATTTTTATACTAAATTTAGTTCTTAATAAGGAAAATAATAAGGACTTCGTGGTACTAAATTAATCATAAATAAGGACAATCAATTTTTGATAATCGTGTAATATCGTCGAAATAGTACGGAAATCAGCGTACAATGAAATATTGTTCAAACGTTCAGTCCATCTTCCGGCGCATCATCATTATTCCGTGTCGATATATAGACAGGTTTACATTCATTAGTTATATTGTAAGTTAATGTATGTGTTTCATATATATATATATCCACAATTTCGTTTAATAATGCGTATTTATTAAAACGTGTTCAAATTGTACCTGTTTTCACATAAATAGACCTAGAACAAATCAATTTTTATTTTGTTTCACCTGATAATGGCCTGACGTCCGAAAAGCTTCGTAATTTTTCATAAAGAAATTTTTTTTTAGTGATTTTAACTTATTTTTGTTGTTTATTTTAATGAAAAATTACTATAATACATACTTCAAATTACATATTAACTGTAATATTTATATAACAACAATTTATTTGATATACATTTAACTAGCCTGAAATAATTACTATCAAATTTATTTTTACAATAACCTTTATTTATAAAACCGATTTTAAAATTAATTCTTCGACAAATTGATCATGTTATTTAATAAATTATTACTTCGGCAATTTTTCTAATAATTTTCTTTTTTATATTTATATTCTATGTGCAAAATATGTAATATATATATATATATATTCGCTTTATTTATCGATTCCAAAATTACTTTTCGACAAATTTCGATTATACGTCATCTGAAAAATTATTTTCGAAAAACAGAACGCAGGAGAGACTTACGATCGAAAACGGCTGGTGAAGAGAATTCAAAATTACATCGAGCGGAGAATTCGACATTGCGATTTAAAATTTTTCAGCGTGTATACGATTTCATCTTGTTTCATCGAAAATCTACTGAATTCATTCGCCAAAGCGGACATAATTACTACTGACGTCCGGTAAGTAAAAATGTACAAAAAATAAAAAAATTAAAAAAAAAAAATGAAAAAAATTTTAATCGATATTTAATTTGAATGTATTAATTTATTTACGATGGAATTAAATTATAAAGTAGTCGGTTCGCATTCTGCAGGTGACTTTCACGAGTAGACGCGACACCTGTCCTCCTGAATACTTTGGTGGACCTCTACCACAAGACATAAAAGTCAAGTACCTTATTCGTGCTGAAAAGGTCATATTTTGGAGAAGAAAAGTAAAAAAACTAAGACTCAGGTTCAAGATGTATTAGCTTTTAGGAGGAAAATCTGACTTTTTCCAAGTTGATACTTCACAATACCATGCTCAAACCGGTGTCGACTTAAGGACTAAAATTATGGCAGCTTGCGGTTCTTGAATTAAAATTATTCATAAGGTACTGAGATCCCTAGTTAACGCACTGTGGCACATTCGAAATGATAATACGAACGTATCAGCTAGATATAGGCACTCTAATGGGCTGGCTGCTAATATGCTAGATAATAGTGACGAAATGAAGCGACGGGTAACGCCACTCGATCAGCTACGCACGAAATGTCATCATTTGGCAATCATTCCATAGGCTCGTTGTATCTATCATAATTGCTTATTAGCTGTTTCAGGTATATGGATTGCAATTTATCTGAAAGTGAAAAAAAAACTGTAAACTATATTCAATAATACGTTTGTCTCTCTAATTTAATACTTTGAAATTTTCTCGTATTTTGCATTTTTTTTTTCTAATTGTAAAATATTATAATTGAGTAATAATCAATTTAATGGTTTAAATCTCTATTTACCGTACGATGTAAACTGTCGTTATTGTATGAACTAATAAAATGTTCCCTAAATCTTATTTGAAATTGTCGGTCCCATGTAGCCGCGGTATATGTCGTCACAATTGTTAAGCATTTTATGGCATATGAAAGTGTTCCGAGTTGTTAAAAATGAACGAAGAACAGATTATTGAATTATTATACAATGCCGCTTCTTAGACGATTATAGATAATTTTTCTAAAATAAATAATTTTGTTAGCGTTAAAATTTCACGAATTATACACGTGGAACATCAAAGATTAATGTAAAATATTTTGATCCGTAGTTACTATTACGCTGATGTATTTATCAATGTCGATAGTATGAGATTTTATTCATCTTAATCAGTATTATCTGTTTTCATTAGAAACGGTAATTGTGCCTACCGATGCAACGATCCTGAAAAAGTTTACGATGTAATAAATTTCATAAGTAAGTAAATAAAATAAACCTCGTTGCGTGAATTTAATATGGAAAAATACTTTTGTAATCCTATTATAGACTGAACGTCAGTCAAATATGATAGTTTAAAGTTGCAAACGAACCGAATTTATATAAACTATTATTATGGGAATATAATAATTCACTATTTTCCTGTTATTGTAGAGTCTATGGATCTGGAATGTTCCATCATTACGAACATACCGTCAGATTTCCCGTTCAGCTTGAGTCGTTATTAATAACAATTTGGAGTATATATATATATATATATATATATATATATATATATATATATATATATATATATATATATATATATATATATAACAGGATTATTTTGTAACTTTGACACCTAATCGTTTAAAAAATGGTAAAAATTATCATTAATGAAGAAAATACCACACGATTTAGAACGCACATTTAAGTTATTTTATATATACATTTTACAAAAGAAAACACTGAGCAAAGTATATATAATATATATATACTTTGCTCAGTGTTTTCTTTGTAAAATCGTGATTTTTTGGGAAATTTATTTACATAAGAATCACATACTATCAAAAATAATTACATGCATAACTATTTTACTCGTGTAGAATTTCCTTTCATAAATTTCCGCAGTTCCTTACCAGATTTGGAATACTCGAATCTTACCAATTTCTATCTTCTTGAAGGCGGTACAGATCATCCTATCTGTCCCTTTTGACAAATGTCACAACTGCTTATACCCTACATACTAACATCTTGTCATGTTCTCACTACATTTAGAATCCAGTATAGCCTTCTTCCTTCCTTACATCAACTCTTATCTGAATCTACCGACCATATTCATCATGTTTTCATTCATTGAATCTTTTAAATCAGATCTAGGACCACAGTATGTCCATGGGTGCATATTGCACGTTAGTGCAGCCGGCGCTCGTACTATCAAATAATAATAACAATAATAATAATAATGTAACAGAACATTTTATTTTTGACAAATATCAGAAAAACGTATAGCTAAATGTTTCTGAATTTTGGAATTTTTCCATGAATTTTTTCCTTCAAATAATTATTTCAAATAAATGATAGTTATCCGTTCGGAAGTACGTCGATTGTTTGTTCGCGTTCATGCCGGTTTCTCTAACCGATAAGAAGATAATAGCGGTGAGATCGTTTTATTTTATTTTATTTTATCATATAATTACAACGAAATCGTCTTAATCGCTTAGTAATAAGTAATAACAATTATCGATATCGTTATTTATTCACGTTAATTTAGTTCTATTCAACTGTCGGCTATATATATAGCCGCAACTTACATCTGTATTCCGACAATACACACTATGTCGACTAAACTAAAAAAAGATACCAAGTCTGATATTAATAAATCTACAAACCACAAAATTACTAATAAATCTCCAACAGGCAAACCAGTTTCCGTTAATCCGGCTAAGCAGCTCAGCAATGAACCAACTACAAACATATATGTTCATCCTACACATGCCAATGTAACTGCGGATTCAGGCACAATGTTAAATCAAATAGATCATCAAACACCTCCTATCTCTTACGCAACAGCTGTAAACAAAGAACCAGTGCTGGACAAAACACACGCAATAGTAATTCCTACGATAGACGGTGTCACACAACTAGAATATGTAAAAAAAGTCGCGGAATTTTGTTAACCCTCAACATATCAAAGCAGCCTATCGCATGTCAAATCAAAGATTCTGTATCTTTTTTACGTCGAAGCAAATAGTAGACATTATTCACCAAAACCGAGTTATTACAATTAGTAATCAAACACTTAACATCCGCCGCCTAATCAATCCAGCTAAGCGCATCATCATCTCACATGTTTGCCCTAGTATCCCAACCTCAGTAATTGAAGACGAACTAAAGAAACACAACATACCGCTGTCGTCACCTATCACCACCTTGCGAGCAGGCTTCGCACCATCGGCGCTAGCACATATTCTAACAAACAAGAAACAGTTTTATGTCGCGCCAGATACAACCACCATTATACCTGATACTTTAGTAATCACACATGACAACACTACATACCGGATCTTTTTAGCTGAAGAAGGCTCGATATGCTACCGATGTAAACTCAGAGGTCATATAGCAGCCCAGTGTTCAGATTTATTAACGGCAAATAAGTCTCCTCCAGTTATAGATAATGATGTGCCCACGGTAATGGGTGAATCCAAAGAGGAAGAACTGATGGACTCCCAGATCATCGACAATGGTAAATGTACAGTTCCTGCAATTCCAGCTTTCAAAAGAGCGATTTCTTCTTCCACTTCCGCTTCATCCACTGAAGCGACCTGTGATACAAATGTTGAAAAACATCCACCTAAAACAAAGAAGCTGAAATCAACGGAATTTAAAACCGATCAGCTTTTAGATACGATTAAAGCAGCAAAACAGGAAATAGAACAAAACCCAGACAGGTACGAAGTCAAACCAGACCAGTTTGAAGACATAATGTTTGCAATTCTTACAGAAACGAATTACATCGAAGCGGTGAAGCAAATGAACTTTGACCCAATACAGCTTACCAACTCACTGCCAATCCTGAAAATGTTTATTGTTGGACAAGGCGTAAAGAACAAATTAATCAGACTGATCAATGCACTTCGTGGCAGTACCACTGATTCTGAAACTGAACTAACGAAGAATGAATAAAATCCTGCAATGGAATATAAATGGTGCATTTTCGCACGTGGCCGAATTAAAATTATTGATAGCATAATACCAACCTCCAGTGATTTGTATTCAGGAATCACATTTGAAGACTAACCAACTGTTCACAATCCATAACTACAGTTCATTTAGGTTCGATGATACCTCACATTTGATTGCAGCTGGAGGGGTATTAATATTAGTCCACAACTCGATCCCCCAAGCAGTGCCTTTATCAATTACATCCGACTTACAAGTAGTTGCAGTCTCAATATTAATCCCAATAATCCACCGTAAACCAATCTCAGTATGCAACATTTATATTCCACCCAACTATCAAACATCAAAGCATGATTTTAATAATATCATAAAACAGCTACAACACCTTTTATCATACTTGGTGACTTTAATGCACATAGCCATACATTGGGGGTCTAGACGTCAAAATTCTAGAGGAAATCAAATCGATCACTTACTTATCAATAACCACAGTATCGCTTTATTAAACAAACGAGATCAACCAACTTACTGTGATCCAAAAACAGGGCAATTTTCCTCTGTCGACCTCACATTTGTTTCCACTGATCTGATAAATGAATTGGAGTGGCAGACACACATGGACTTATGCGATAGTGATCATTACTCCATCTCTCTCTCGTATAAGTTATCTAACTTTCACCCTTCACGGAGCCAGAAATGGAAAATAAAAGAAGCTAACTGGCCCTATTTCACCAACAGCACAATAATTGATTCCTATCACATGGATGATCTGGAAAAGGATGTCGAATTCCTAACTGACTGTTGACAATACCCGTGTCCTCAGCTAAAATATGCGGAAAAAAGCATTAAGAATATTGAAAAAACAAAATTCATTAGTAAATCTTATTGAGTATCGTAAACGTCGGGCGTACGCGCGCACTCTCATAAGAGCATCTAAAAAAGAATGCTGGCAAGTTTTCACCTCTTCCATCAATCAATATGAACCGATTTCAGCAGTGTGGAAGAAAATACAGCTGATCAATGGGAAAAATAATTGTCAATCAAGTATCTCTGCATTATACAAGAACGGTTCTCTTATTACAAATACCGCCGAGATGGCCGATCTGTTGGCTTCCCACTTTTCTGCCGTATCATCTAATTCCAGTTGTAATAATGAATTTTTACATCTAAAACAAAGAACAGAAGCTACACCAATCAGTTTTGATACTTGCAATGATGAAAATTACAATCGTCCAATATTGTTAGACGAGCTCGAATACTGTATTCAATACCACATCCGTGACTCCTCACCAGGACCAGACAACATCACCCTATTATGTTGAAACATCTTCATGCATCAGCCAAGTTATATTTGTTACACATCTTTAATAGGATGTGGAATGAGGGAACTTTCCCGGCAAAATGGAATAGCCATAGTAATCCCTATACTAAAAAAGGGAAAAAATAAAACAGAAACAACTAGCTACCGCCCCATTGCATTAACAAGTGTACTTGGCAAACTATTGGAAAAAATTATTCAAAAGAGGCTAACCTGGACCTTAGAAATGAATAATATGTTCACTCCAAAGCAATATGGTTTCCGAAAACATCGATCAGCAATACAAGCTATCATTGATCTCAAACTCAAGATCCAGAAGGCATTCCATGATCACAATCATCTATATGCTGTCTTTTTTGACCTGCAAAAGGCATATGATACAGTATGGAAATATCAGACGCTTACTAGCCTACATAAAGCAGGAATCCATGGCCGCATGGCCAATTTAATTCAAAGTTTTTTAATTGGCAGACAAATCAAGGTACGCTTAGGCAACACCTATTCAAAATTGTTTCATATGGAGAATGGTGTACCACAAGGATGCGTCCTTAGTGTAACACTCTTCCTGCTAGTTATTAACGATATAATGCAGACAATCCGACCACCGGTACAATTCAGCCTTTTTGCAGATGATTTAACGATAACGTTCCAATCGTCTTCGCCAACCAGAGCTGGTAAAATCATACAACGTTGCATCAATGAAATAGTCGAATGGGCATCTGCACGTGGATTCAATTTTTCAGCAGAAAAAACAACCTGCGTTGACTTCCACCGAAACACCAAGTGTAGTCAACGACCTAAAATCTTCCTGAATAGTTTAGAATTATGTTTTCAGGATACAGTACGCTACCTCGGAGTAACTTTTGACAGCAAACTGGTATGGAACGCGCACATTAAAAACCTCAAGAAATCAGCTATAAAAGGTCTAAACATATTGAAGAAAATTAATAATAGACGTAACGGAGGCGATCGAAAAATGTTATTACTGTTATATAAAGCATTAATTCGTTCTAGATTAGAGTACGGTTGTCTAGCATTCGCCTCTGCGGCCCAGGGGTTACTCAGGTCCTTGGATACCATTCAACATTCAGCCGTCCGAATAGCCACTGGAGCTTTTCATACTAGCCCTATAGCTAGTCTTAATAGTGAATCGGGATTACTTCCTTTATGTTACCGAAGGCAAATCCTGACAGGTAACTTCCTCACCACCACACTTATCTCTCCAAACCTACCGTTCAATGATCTTTTGTACAATATTCCAAGCTACAATGAAATATCCATAAACATCCCTAAAAAAATATGCAATTAGCATCAAAAATAAATTCTTATCATTATTTCCTCAATTTAACAAATTCATTCTTAATCCCCCCTCTTCTTCCAATATATACTGACCCGCCACCCTGGCTTTTGCAACCACTCCATATAAACTTAAAACTTACCCACCTTTCCAAGCTTTTATGGCCACCCCATATACTTCAAAACTATATTGCTCTGGAAATCTCCAAATATAAGGACGCTGTGTGCTGTTTTACTGATGGTTCTAAATCGGGTAGGCGTGTGGGGTCTGCCTTCTCGGTACCCCCCTGTCATTCATCGCTTTCGACTTCCTAAGTCCTGCTCCATTTTTTCAGCTGAATCCTTTGCTATATTCAAGTGTCTAGAGTTCCTGTCCATGACGCAGTCTTCTTCTAAATTCCTTATTCTTTCTGATTCACTCAATGTTTTAAAGTCTCTCCACAACCTATATACGGATAATGCACTTCTACAACGCATTCTGCTTGTCCATGACTTCCTTACTAGATCTCAAGTTTCCATAGCTTTCATTTGGATTCCCAGCCACATCGGTATTCCTGGAAATGAGGCTATTGACCGAGCTGCCAGAGAGGCGTCTTTGCTTCCACACATATCAGCTCGTCTCTCTCTCTATAGTGACGTTAAAGCTTTCCTGAAATCTCTCGTAACTAAATCTTGGTGTCTGCATGGAAGTCCAATAAACAAAACCACCTCCTTTTAATCAAACCTAATCCACTATCCCAACTGCCATTTCCTTTCCAAACAAGAAAGAAAAATGTTATCCTTACAAGACTCCGTATATCCCACTCAAACCTTACCCATTCCTATCTTCTTCATGGCACAGACCCGCCACTCTGTCCCTTTTGCCAAATGTCTCAACTGCTCATACCCCACATACTAACATCCTGCCATGCTCTCACAACATTAAGAATCCAGCACAGCCTTCCTCCTTCTTTACCTCAACTTTTATCTGAATCTACTGACCATATTCATAATGTGTTCCTGTTCCTGGATTCACTGAGCCTCTTAAATCAGATCTAGGACCACAGTAAGCCTGTGGGCGCATATGGCCCGTTAGTGCAGCCGGCGCCCGTATAATAATAATAATAATAATAATAATAATAAAGATTAGAAAATATTCCTAGAAGATTCGATACTTTAAATCAAAGACTCTCCAGATATAAAATTTTAATTATATTTACTAACACATATGCATTAAAAGGAAAGTTTCTAAGCTTACATCATTCGAACCGTTCATACTATCGAGCTAAAATTTTTAACCAGATAAGTATACAAAAAGAGACGCCGAAAAAATATCCAAATTTCCAAAATAGGGTGTAATTGTGATTGGGACCCAAAATTTCAAAATTCGTAATTTCTATGCATGCATACTATTTTTAGTTACTCATAAATTATACTCATAGCCATTTCTGACACAGCCCAGTATATATATATATATATATATATGTATATATATATATATATATATATATATATATATATATATATATATATATATATAATTGCTACTTTAATAATATATATACCATATGTGGGTTGAAATATATTTTTGATGGAACGGCTGGAGTCTTTCTCTAGGAATAATTAGACGTGTTCTATAGTAAACAATTATGTTAGGAAACGATATAATTTCGAGTCCAATTACTGTTTTATATCAATAGATATTTAGCTCTGTATTAAGTGTAGTTTATGAAGTAACAAAATATATGCAGTAACGTATTTTTCCTGTAAATAGTCATACGTATTTATATCAGTAATAACTGGAGATTCGTTTCTTCTAAAATGTCGCTATTAGCAATAAGAATTTGTCACTATTGCAACTAACGTCCAGCTTTATCCATCAGCTTACTTTTTTTATTACCACATAGTAATAACCTATTAAATTTACATATCAACGTATATATATTCTCTGATTATCAATATAGATATATCCCTCTTTCTTGGGATACTTAGTTGAACAATAAACTTCATACAACATTTCCTAATTATCGAAAAAATTTTACCGACGGCTCCAAATCTAATACAAAATTCTTGTTTAGTTGGCGCTGCCTTTGTCATCGACAATGACGAATTAATGGCTATTGACGAAATTTGTGATTATCTTCTTAATATGTTTGATGATACGGGCAAGTACGTTATGTGTGGTGATACCCCTAGTCAGGTTTGAGTCGCTATACGACTAAGGGTTGCGTTAGATTCCTAGTCATTCCGGATGTAAATTGGATGTTACTATTAAACAGGCTTCCTTGTCATTCCACTCCCATTTATTCCATTATTAGATCTACGCTCTAAAATTCAGATAAACTATAATTCTTGGTACGAATATCGGAAATCTCGAAAAAAAAACATAAATATTTTAGTATTGTTCAGACGCATTTTTTAATTGTAATATAATTTTTTTAAAATTGATATTAGCCCTAACCTGTATAGCTGAACCACCCTGGGCTCTACCTGATGGATGTGTGCACGAGTACGTGATGTAATCTTTAATTTTAAAGTAATCGTTGTCAGTGAGTTGAGTTTCAGCAACGAGCATAACGTCTATGGAATTTGAATTTTAAAAAAGTTCAATCTCCTTTATGGTTCTTCAAGCCATTAGCATTCCACAGAGCTGTCCTTAAATAGAAGTGTATTATTTCACTAGCTTTTGAATTGACGTGGTGAGCATAGACAGAACCATGCTGTTTTGTTCGATTAACTGGCGGAATATAACTTTGAACTCCGACAAAAATATGAAGCTGGAGTTAGTTGTTTATTTGTTTCAAGGTTTTTTCGGTGAAACATTAGCATCAAAAATGTTCTCTTCACTTATGGTACGGTTGTACTTTTTATCCATATTGATTCGTTCACCGCTAAGATTATGTTTAGTAACCTGAGAGTACCTTAGACTTCGTCGTCTATATGGTAGTTTTTTTTTATTTGATTATTCAGATTTTTCTTATTTTGGCCTAATCGCTTATATACTTCGCTACCTATATAATTCGCAGGGTGCGATCCACCGCACAGACCACATGTTGGGTCTTTAGTACATTTATAAGTTAAATACCCTTCACCACATTTTCACAAACTGGCGCCCTAGTGCAATAGGCTTTGTGTGGCCCCGCTGTTGACAATTTTGACACTGTGGTATCGAGGCGTTTTTATTTGGAGGCTCCACTTTAATAGGCGTGTTACATAAAAATGTCAAGTCGAGAATTTGTTTACAATTATTCGTCTGTTCAAGATCTAGGATACATGACAGAAATGATGGACTATAGGTTGTGACCTTCGACAAGAACACGCTAGACGGGTAAAGCGCCTGTAAGATCGCTTTTAGCCGGCTATACGGATAATTCACTAACACAAAGACACACTACACCCATAAACATGTGGGCGACACTGGCAATGGTAAGCGCCCGTAATATCGCTTTCGGCTGGAGTTTAACGTGGTTTAATCCTTGATTTCTGCAGGCTGTATGGTCGATTTTTTTTGTAAAACAAAACGCGTGTTCGGGAATTCATTGAGAAACCGTTTTCACGATTTAATTTTAATGAACAGTTAGAAATTATAAATTGTGGTAAGCCACAATCAGAATTACCATTTTTAAAAGCTAAACAAAAGAAAGTACAACTTTTACCAGACATTTTAAAGCATCTCAATATGAAAACATTTTGTGGTTAACTGGTTGTGAAGATAGTGGAAAACGTTGGCCGTGTTTATTATTTGGCAGTAAAAAAAATAAATGTGTATGGAATGATCTTACTGAAGGATAATGATAACTTGAATAATTTGATCGATGCGATTCAAAATCATGAACGTTCCGAGTCATATTTTTTCCTCCACGAAACTGAAGAAATTTGGTAAATCGTGCATAGATTTACAATTAAATGATCAAGTACAAATTGAAGTCATGGAACATAATGAGATTGTACTACAAAATAGAAACATTTTAAAAAGATTAATTGATGCAGTATGCAATCTCAGTGTTCATGAGCTTGCCTTATGTGGCCACTCTGAAAAGGATGATTCCGAGAATCGTGGGAATTATGTAGACCTTCTACAATTACTTTCAAAATATGATACGATCCTGAAAACGCACATAGAGACTTCTATAACGTTCTGCAGTACTTAAAATCGTATTCAGAATGATTTAATTTCTTTGGTACATGCTGTTGTTCAAACTAACATAAAAGAAGAAATAAAAAATGCGAAATCGTTGCTATATTACTGGCCGAAACGTCGGACATTTTAAATAATGTTTGTAGTTTTACGTTACATATGCAGTCACATTGGAAAAACTCAAGATAGATTTAATAAATTTATTGATGTGGATCGATCTGTTGATGCTATACTTGAGTATGTCAAAAGTATTATCGAAGAATATGATTTAGCTCAAAATAATATCAGAGGTCGACACAGGGACAGGACCCATTAAGTGATTTATCTTTAATATTCGTTGAAAAAGCGTTTTAAAATCAGCTACAAAATGAACCGATGGGTACGTTTTATGATCTTGTTATAACTAACTTTATTAAAATAGATCATCGAATGGATTTTTTTGTATTAAACAAGTATTAAATAGATTTATCATCACGTGTTTTTTATTAAAAAAAATTTTCGTTTGGTATAGTATTACACTTTATATGGTTATCGCTTACTCTTAGAAAAATTCACCGCACGCCACTGATAGACACAGCGTATAATAGTATAAATAGTATCGATACGAGAACAATAAATAATATGATAAATAGTCCAAAAAGTAACAAAAATAAATGGAACTATCTCACCGTAACTGGTAATGTTAGATATATTCTAAGTGCAGTAGACAAATTCGGAAGTACTGAAATTAAATTGTTTGAAAAATAAACGGCGCGACGCTCTCCGATTGCGCAGTAAAATCAAATTGTTTTACTGTGCCCCCCCCCGAGACCTGGCGCCCGGGTGCTGTGCACCCCTTGCACCCCCGGTAGGACCGCCCATGACCAGAATGAGTAAAGATGAAATAGCGTTTCTAGCGTAAATATGATACAAATGTAACAAAAGCAAATTAACCTTTTGCCGATTCCCGTTTTGTACGCGCTGAATTACTCGTGAAAATGGTAATAATAATTATCGTTTAGAAATATCCAATATTAGGATACGCAAAAAAAAAAAGGTAAGGAAATCTCTGCACATAAAATTAGCTTTACGATTGGAATTTGTATTTAATATAAAATCGTTCATGCGATAATACATATATATACAACCGATACAATCAGCTGTCGCGAGTAGTAACAAAAGTCCTTTGTATAAAAAACCATTACAAATAAATATTTTGAAATAATTTTGTATAAACATATCATTTTGTCGTTCTAGTATTTCATGGAACGAAATGTACTAAAAAATAATTCACGCGTTGATAATAATTTATATTTCATGTAAAAAATTGTCGTTAAAAAATGTTTTGTTATGTATAGAATTATGTAGTATATGAAAATAAATATGGCTGAATTTTTGGTGTTTTTTTTTTTTTTTAATGAAATCAGGATTAAACCACATTTTCAGCCGGCGGCTTTTCTTCTATCGTTTCTCGTACAGTCTTTGGCAATTTATCTCTTTTTTCTGGTAAGCAAAAATATGCTATGCATAAAGAAATGATATTCAAAATGGCCAGCACAAAATACGGTAATTGAGACCATACGTTCACCTGTAATCATAAATAAATAAATAAATAAATTACAGGAACACTTAAACCGGGACCTACAAAATGGCTCACCCAGTAACTGCGGAATAGATCGGAAATACAACTGCGTCCCAACAAGTCTGTTTGGATTAAAAAATTGGAAAGATCGTACACGGCCGACTAGTTGTATAATCACGCACCATTTAACAACTATTTGGTGAAGGATCCAACAATCCGAGAGCAGCCGGGGTTTGATTTTTGTAAGAGTGCACGGTGCAGTCGCACTCGAACCGATCAAAGAAGCTGAAAATCACAGATGTACAAATAGAAACTTTCAGAGGTCCACCTTTGCGAATAGAGGAAATACAGATAATTCCATATCTGGTCTAGTGGATACATGTATCATCGATTTAATAAGGGTCTTTGTGAGTTAATATTGCCCAGTAGATGTCATAAATCATGGCTTAATACTATTCATTTGTAATTTTGCATGATTGATACGATTAATGAATATCGTTCTTATAAACCAGTTTATTTTCTTACGTTTTCATTTAAGTTAAACCGAAAATACGGTTTTTATTTAGATCAATTTATCAATTTTCGACAAAATAATAATATAAATTTCGTCCTATGCGATAGTTAAATACTATTGTGCGAAGCCAACCTATTCTGTTAATTGTTCCATTTTTTTAGATGCGGTGTTATGAAAGATGTGCAAATAAAATAATAGTTTATGTATAATATTACTTTTTAAATGAGTCTGAATAATTTTCATCGGACTACGTGAATATTTTTAAAATTGAGACATTCGACGTCGTCAGCTAAATGGTCCTTACTATTACGGAAATAGATTATTTTTTACTAGTGCTAAAAGTTCACGTACTTCATAGGGAACACCGACTAAAGAGGATCATCAGAAGATATTTGTGATTTTTGAAAAAAAAATAATAATTTCGGTATAAAATTCTGTCTACGATTTAGTAAGGTAATAATTTTAATATAAGCGATGCGAAGACATGCTCGTCAACGGTGATCTTGATATAAATTTTTTCGAATCAAAAATTGTTTAAAATCTTCTATTATTTTTACTACTGCAGCGTGCATTGGTTTTTATTTTAAACGAATTAATTATTTGTAGGACTCGTCTGGTCCTCTCAAATGCACCTTGTAGTGCGACTGAGTATAGGCAAAACTTATTAATTAACGAACGACTGAACTGGGTGTAATGGAAAAGGGATATGAGTATACGCAAAACTTATTAATTAACGAACGACTGAATTGGGTGTAATGAAAAAGGGATAGCAGCAATTTAAAGCTTAATTAGCTTTTAAAATATTCATATATGTAATAAATTACCGTTCAATATATATATCCGAAAACATGCGAATAATAAAAATCTAAATTGAAATTTCAATACATAATTAAAAAAAAAAACATAAAACGTAATAACTAACGTACTCTTAACGAAATGTAATTAAACTACAAGTTTGAAATTGCCGACGACAGATACCGCTAGTATTCAATTCGTAGATAACGATGAGGATTGTTTCGATTGTGTACAGCTTAATATGTGCGATACATATATATATATATATATATATATATATATATATATATATATATATATATATATATATATATATATATATATATAAACGCAAATTCCACATTGAGCAAGTGCGTATTGCCATCGTACAAATGACGGGGGCACGCAAAGCTCTTTACTTGGATCCGAATTTAAAACTTAAAACTGGAATTCTATGCCTGGTCAATGTTTCAAATTAAAACTCAGGCATTCTATGCCTGGTCAGTGTTTAAAATTAAAACTCTGGAAGTATATACTTGCTCAGTGTTTAAACTTAAAAATCTGGAATTACATGCCTGGTCAGTGTTTCTATATGATATGGAAATGTAGACAATGACATCTAGAACTCTTAGTAGATTAGAAATGTATGAATTTTGGTGTTACCGACATTTGTTTAAAATTTCCGCGGACCAAAAAGAAGACAAACAAAGAGCTTCTGCGAGCTGCTTGATATGGAAAAAAATAAGGCAAATCGAATGCTTTGGTCACGCGATGCGAAATACACACTACTTAAGAACATACTGTTAGGAAAGGTAGACGGGAAGGGTAAAATCTTTCGGAGAAGATTAACTCGGTTCAAGAACCTACAGACATCATCAGGTTAACGTTGGAAAATTGTTTCAAAGTACCAAATAGGGACACGCTTGTAGAACATTAAAGAAACTTGCCGTTGGATGAGCCTAATATTGGAAAGAGAAGAAACAAGATAATGAATAGAGAAGTGAAAAATAAATCAAATATCAAACAATATAATAAAAATAATCTTTACGCATTATCGCGATTATATTTATAAATACAGTCGACTAGTGTTTTGAGGATGATTTTTTTTTCGACTTCTGCCAATATATTGGCTTTATTATTGCGTTGTATATGAATACTCTATTAAGGAGAGGTTCGAATGATAATTAGCCAGTAATGTTAATTTCTGGTCGTTTTCTTGTTTTTTGTATATATGCACCTTCCAGCTTAGGGTGCGATCTAAGTGTACTCCTAGGTATCTGATGCTGTTGCTTCTTGGTACAATATGTTTACCTAGTGACAGATAACTATGATGATCTGTTCTATTATGTGATATGGGTGCATTTATCAGGATTCACTTCTAGTTTCAAGGATTGAGCCCACTGTAGAACAGTGTCCGAGCATTTCTGTAGCGCTGAAACTGCCACTTCAGGCTTCTTATCTTGAGCAATGAGCAATGTGTCATCGGCAAAAGTAGCCACTTTGACATTACCCACGGTTGGAAGGTCCGCTGTATATACGTCTGTTCGCTAGATACGATTTCATAAGTTGATAATACTGATCAGCAAATACTGTTTTGATTTTGTATAATAAACTTTCATGCCATATTCTGTCAAATGCTTTTGTAATATCTATGGACAACGCTTTTAGTTTTTTTTTTTTTTTTTTTAATACATTCTTCAATTATTTCCACAATTCTATGGATCTGTTGTTCTGTAGAGTGAGCATTCCTGAAACCAAATTGCTGTTTCTGAATAACTTTCTTTTAGTCTGACTGATATTAACTTTTCAAGTAGTTTTGCAAAATAGATAGCGAGATTGGTACGATGAGGGTTGTGTACTATCCTTTCTGGGTTTTATTTGACGATAGCGGGACTAGTCGACTGTGTTTACAAATATAATTGCGATGGTGTATGAAGAGTATTTTCATTATTTTTAAAATAAATGAAATCAAAATATTATATATATTCTTCGTTATGTGATTACAGATTTCTTGAGCGATCATGTAGTTTTTGCGATTAATTTGTCAATTAGTTGTCGTATTGACATCGCTGTTATCTCTTGTATGCGATCTATAAAACGATGCGGCAGACGTTTTCTCTTTCCTGGGATTACTCCTTGTGTTATAATCTTCTCTAATCCGTTTTGTCTCGTGATATGTCCAAAAATTGGATAATTTTTTTTTTTTATTATAGTTGGCACTAATCTATCCTTATGTTCGATCCTAAGTTGTTGTTGTAGTATTGACACATTCGTCCGATGTTCCTTCCACGAGATCCTCAACACGCGCCTGTAGGATTTCAAAGATATGAATTGACCATTCCATAAATATAATGACGAAAAAGAGATTGACTGGTTCCGAGTAGTCATGGACAATAACAAAAGCGATACACAATACGTATACGCTTATTATATTATATTATTAATAATTTCTGAAATCACCACTTACCAATAAAAGTAGAACTGGCGACGATAGAGTCGCGATTCGATGTCCTACGAAGCATATTCCTAAACTCATGCCGCGCACTCTAGTTGGGAAAATTTCAACCGCGTATAACATTAACACTGCAAAGACGGCCGTTATGCAGCTTTTACTCAAATTTAGCAGAAACGTTCTGATCGCGTCTATTAAAATAAAAATATGTTCTCTACGATTCTATTTCGCTAATCATTTTATATCAATAAACAGTGTTCACCGTTAAATTTTATCAACGCTAACTCAATATATAATAATACTCGTAAACATTTGTATATGTATAAAAATTATGATTTATTTTCATACCTGCAAAATTGTAAAAAAAATTGAATATTTTTTATTACACACTTAAAAAGTTATACTAGTAAAACTAGAACATAAAATTTGATTTCGTTTAAGAATAAATCAATTATGACTCGATCTGGAAATTTGAACATAGTTCGAGGAAAATATATCGGCACGATAGAATTTTAGTGTATTTAAAGGTTTGTAGCGATATGTTCATCGTTCGTCGGTGAAACGGAACAAAATTAAAACGTTCTATAAGCAAGTTTTTTTATTGATAGATGACAAGAGAATAAGACGCAAAGAAAATTAAATATTTTGGATTTTGAAAAAGGAATCATCCAAACGCAAAAATAAAACTGAATTGACGTTAATAATTAAATAATTTAAACGAATCCTATTAATTTTTAAAATACAGACGGAAATAATAATTTCGGCAATTATTAACACAACCGCGCTATGGAAAGGAACGAAAACAAAAATTTAGATCGATCGTAGCGAATTAAAATATTACTCGAAAAATAATAAATCAAGACTGGACAGTGTTTCGAACGATATTCATAAGATGGAATGTATGGAATATGGTAAATTGTTTGCAACTAGTATTAGTAAAAATATTGAACATGTAACTCCTCCTCATAAATGTACACACAACAAAACAAGGCGTAAAGTTTAGGATAATATAGCGTGACCTGACGGAGGTTTTTTTATTATTATTATTTTTTTTTTAATAGCGCAACTGCTACAACGCAAACTGTGCGCTTCACGTTCAGTGTGCACGAGACATTCGTTTTTGTTCAGTTTCAATTATCAATCCTATAACGAGAAGAGATGAGCACACGTTTTGCGTGGAACGTTATTTTCGGCGTGAATCGATCACGACGGTGCAAAGTTTCGAAAAGAATTCAAAGTTACGCGATTTTTTTATGAGGACACGTTCGGGAAGAACTGAAAACTCGGATTTCCAAAGAAATTTCAAAAATTCAGCAACCTATATATTTTCAAAAAGTCTTCGAAAATTTTGTAAAGACTGAATGAATGTATCGTTGTAAACGACGATCGTCTGAACGATATTGTGTTCCAGAAATGATTGTAAGCTAATCTCTGGTTTTTCTATATGAAATTTCATTCGAAAATTTTGGTCGAATACGTTTTGATTTATTCAAAAAACAATAAAACCGTCCGTGTTCTCTGTGTCACCGTAAAGATTTCTAATAATTTATCAAATTAATAACCGAATATATTAAAATGCTTATTTTTAAAAATACTAGTAAAAAAAAATATTATTGATTAATTTAACACTTCGAAAAAAGCGGCGCATTAAAAATGATATTTTAGGACTGCCAATAACGTTATAGATAAGACAACGCTGATAGAGACATTTACAGCGGTATATATAGAGGTGGCACACTGTAATTATGGTAGTTGCAACTTCTCAAATGAAAGCTACAACTGTTTCCCAGAAACATATAGATTGAGTAACTGCGATGCTAATCACAATAAATGGTATCAGAACAACAGTCTTCTAAATATGTCGGTATTTATATTTATTTCCATCTTTTCGTGAAAAATTTACGATTGAAATGTCAAATCAGTGTCGAAGATACCGGATGGTCTAGAAAGTCACTCCTCGATCTAACCAGTTAACTTTTACTCTATATATATAAATTCGACGTCCAATGACTTGAGAAATTAAAGGTTCTATCGAGGTATACTCCGAGATTACGCCCTAAATAAAATTTATCAATAATCTAATTAAATGTAAGTTTATTCATATTACGGAGATTTTTTATTTATATTAAAATTATTTACCAGTTACGTCGGAACGGGCGAATGACAGCAAAATTACGCATACGTAACAAAGTGTACCGATGGCGTATACGAAACAGGCTAATAATTTCCTACGGAATCGATACATGGCGAACAACATCAAAGCGTAACATAATTCCTCCAGCAGGGCACCGGTTAAAAAATTTACGTAATGATTACCGGCTTGTTCGGTTATCGAAAAGGTAACCCCGAAATACGAAATCGCTTCCGTAAACCTGCGTCGCGTTATTATTATAATTATAATCGATTTAATAAAATAAATAATTTAAAAAATTAACAAAAGCGGCCGAAGTAAATTGAAATCGTTTTTTTTAAGAAAAAAAAAAGAGAAACGTATCAAAAATTTATTTAAAATTTTCATATATCCGTTTCATCGAACGGAAGCTGTTAATTTTCAATCTTTATATGTACCATTTATAATTGCGGTTGAAACAATTAGGAAAAGAACCATTCGAATAAAAGCTTACCACAATATCATCATCATTAGGAGACGATTTCTTAACTGTCTGGTACCGAGTAACGTGTTTAATAACGACAAAACTGAATTATCGTCGTTCGCTACGGCGTGTTCGATTTTCGATTGTCGACCATTATCGACGGTATCGTCGGCTTTATTATTATCGTCGGAATTATCTTCGGTCGATTCCTGAAAGTTCGAGTTTTCCTCCTTACTATCGAATGCTTCGTTTACTCGGGCAATTTTATCACCGTCGTCATTTTCTACGTGATTCGCAGACTTCTTTACCGCCTTACTGTTCGTAGTAATACTGTTAATATCGCCATTACCGTTTGTTGTAGCGTACGAGCTGTTTGTCTTCTTAGCTTTTTGAGATTCCAACCAGATCGGTGACTCCGGCACTAGACTACGTTAAAAAAAAAAAAATAATAATTAAATAAATAACAGAATTTGCAACTGGAACTTGCTGGTTATTAATGTGGATAACACGGATCCGGCTTTGGTAAAGCAAAAGTGACACGAACAGATTTCTGATCATTTAACTGAATTTTCATATCGTTCATCCATTTTGCTATATGAAGATTATCATTTGCTACAACTAAGGGAATGACTGTTAAGATGGCTGGGTCCGTAGCGATCATTGACACTAAACTCCCGCTTGTCTCGGACAAAGAGTTGATATAGCCTCTTCATATAATATTCAAAATTCAATACGATCGTATAACGATTACATAGGTTTGTTGGTAAACTGCACGATTTAATTTAACAATAAGACGTTGGTGCCAGAAATATAGCAGCGGAATTTCTTCTCTTCAAACGATTTTACTATTATGGTTGTTACACGATGTACTTGATCGATCGTTGAATGGTCTAAAGTCAAACTGATGATCGGGTAGTTTCGCGACGGATTTTTTGATATGTTTTTTAAAACTAGCTTTGGTACAGCCGGCAGCGGTGAAATTAGTCTGTACGAATTGACTTATTCCGCCGGTTTATCCGGCTTTCTAATCGTAATAATTTTGGCTACTTTAAAACATTTTAACATCCCGCCTTATACAAGCATGAAATATATATACGCAAGAAGTATGTTGATTTTAAAGCACCGGTGAAATGTCATCAATTCCAAATTTGTAGGATTTATGTTAATATCAATTTCTTCTGCTACCTCAAGCGGAGTGACAACTTTAATTATTCGTTTAGGTAATTCTACTTTATCTAATACTACTTTCGATGGAATGTTGTTCGTTATAGGAATGTACGATAAAGATGACGAGCGGATAATTCTGCTTTTTCTTCATCGTACCGAAATTCATCCTTTAAAAGTGGTATTTTGAAGTATCGTGTTACCTTCCGTAGGGAATAATGCAGAAGGGCTTAAATTAGACATGTAATCAAAGAAGCTCTTCCTCTTTGCTTCATATATTAATTTATTTAGTTTATTATTAATTCGGTTAAATATTGTTTCATATTCAATTATCCCTAGTATTTATGCCCAATACGTCGTTTTGTACGTCTTTGACCAATTTCCTGATTTCAAGCGAATAACAATTTTCTTGCGTTACAACATTATTATTAGGAATTGCAACTTTTGCATCTTCACGAGTAGCTTCAATGAAGAGTTGACCGCACACCTCCAGTATCTCCAGTTCCTGTATCGTTTTTAATCATATTTTTAAGTTTACTCGTTGGTCTAACTGGTTTCTGAACGTGTTCTAAAATTTATTTGTGTCTTCTGTTTCCGTATAACTGTATTACTAAACGTTAGTAAAACAGGAATATGGTCAGAAGTTATTATAACTTATAATTTCTGTGTAATTTGGGGAAATTATAAACAAGTCCAAAACATACGGCGTTCTATTTAGATCGGTTGGCCAACATCTGCCAATTGCAAACATTACATGCTTCTAAGAGCTCTTTTATTCGACTATTAACGATATTAGAACCCCAAGTAATACGCTTAGAATTGAAATCGCCGCCCATAATGAAGCGATTTACTGATTAAATAATGCGATACATTCTTCTCTAGTTATTTTTAAGTCCGTTTAAATTTAAATAATAATAATAATAATAATACAATTAGTGTTATTAGACAGCGAACGTTAAACCCTTTCAGTCTCGTATATTATAAAATTTTAACACAAAATTTTAAATCTTGTACAGCAGGTGTTTATTATGAAACACCGCTTCTTAGGGGGCTGGATACTGTAGATAATTTTCATCGGATTAGTATAAATATTTTTAATATTGAAACATTTCGCGTCAATCGGAAAATAAAATAATTGGCTAGCATTAAAATTTCACGGTACTACCGTATAGTGGACAATGCGACTGATACGGTTAAAAAACGATCAGGAGATGATCGATCGATCGATCGATCGAAATATATTTACCTGATAAAAATCGTCGGTAATATCATCGAAACGCAACAGATGGACGCGTTTAAGTATCTCCAATTAGGAATGAAATAAGCTAAAATAGATAAAATGACTAGTCCGATCGGCCAAAATAAACATATCAGACCCGAACCGAATGTTCTGTATTTTATCGGCAACGTTTCGTTGATTATAAGCGTCATACTTGTCATGATACCCTGTACGATGTGGTGAAGATAAAAAAAAAAAATTATAAATTTATAAGACGAATACATGCGAATTTATTCGATAAAATAAGTTGAAATATTAGTATCGTTACGGATTGATAAAACCTAGCGCTGAAATTTAACCAGAGAAATTTTTAAGCAAAATTGACGAAAGTATTTTAGATAATTAAACATATTCTTTTAGAAAATTACGCCGATTCGTGTTGAGCGCATCATTTTGGAAGGTACATTATATATATATATATATATATATATATATATATATATATATATATATATATATACACACATATATACACACATATATATACATATATATATATATATGTGTACATATTATACAATATATGTATAGACATATGTACATATATATATAGTTTTTTTGTAAATCGTGTTTTTTCTGGAAATATATTTAGAAACGAATATCGCATACAATTAAAAACCATTACATAACTATAACTACTTCAATTGTCTCGAACTTCGTTTCATAATTTTCTTGGGGTATTACATTTTTTTTTTACAAATATTAGAAATGTTTTTTGGGTTATTTTCAATTTTGGAAATTAATTTCGGAATTTTTTCATAAAAATAAGTTTTTCATCGATTAAAAAATATTTCCGGGAAATCCTACACTTTAAGTAGTACCACTTGAAGTATAAAGTTTTGATTATATTTAACAACATATATGATGGAGTAAAAAGCTAATTTTTAATCTTGTTAACGCGATACAGTTGAAATTTTCGACGTATATTTAAATAAATATCGAGAAAAAGACGATGAAAAAAATCAACATTTCATAATTTTTGGGAGGTGTACTCGGGTCTGTGACCAAATTCATAATTTCCAAACGGACCATTTCCTTGCTTCATAAATTACATGTACAAAATTTCATCGAAATCGTTAGAGTTGTTTCCAAGATGGCTGAATATATACATATAAATATATGTATACATATATATATATATATATATGTGTGTGTGTGTATATATATGTATATATATATATATATATATAATTATAATATTATAGCGTGGTAGGCAGTGGCAAACCACCACGCACAACACCATATGCGGGCTAGTAGTAATAATATAGTACACTACAAAAACACATGGGGCTGCATTGTGTCGTGACAACATGGGATTAGAATCAATACTCCCGGGTGTGTGTGTCTATCTAGGCTAACGTCATATTACGATTGCCTTCTACGCTACTTACACTGTTCAACATAATATATATATATATATATCGGTAAGTAGTTGCCTATCTGCGATACGGCGACTGCAATAAAATAACTATAATTCGATCGAGTATAAGACAATCTAATAACGATACCAAACATGAGAGATTATATATAATTATTGCTGTTATTACTAATAAGAAATTATTACAACTGTTGATAATAACAACAACAATAATAATTATTATTATATTATTACTATTATTATTCAGAAAATTGCGCATCAACCACATATATACACATATATATAGATATATACACGTACATAACGATATTGGAATATTTACTGGAGAGGAATGATCACTTACTTTAAAACCAACTTTTTTTACATTATTAGGTGAAAGTACTGAAGCCAACGTGAATTTGTTTTATTTATAACATCGGGGGAATTTTTCCACATCCATTTTGAATATTTTTTAGAGTAATGGTTTTTTGTCTGATTTTTCCATCAATACTATTTTTATCTTGTATATTCATTATTTACCAGTTTATATTTATTAGAATTTTTACGTTCATTTAAAATTATGAATAATACTTTAAATTTTAAGTTACATTGTAAAGTCTTTTTGTTATAAGATTTTATTTTTGCTTTTTTTATATATATGTATGTATATATATATATATTTATAACGAAATTGGACCCGAAATCCCGTTGTGGGATCGTCTATTTATAATGAAACTGAGCCCTATCCTGTCGTGGTTATCGTCAATTTATGACGAAACTAACCCTTAAATCCCGTCGTCGGTAGCCACTTTATAATGAAACTACTGGGCTAAAATCCATCACAATGGAGGGCTTAATTTCGTAATAGACAATTAAATAATTAAATAATCGTGGTCGCCCGTGCCAAACCTGGACTGCTAGTAGAACTCGCAGCCGGTGACACACTCATACATCGACTAGAATTTAATTATACAACAAATGATCTTAATATATATATATATATTATTACGCATTTTTTTAAATATCAACAAATATTACTTTAAAAAAAGAAAACAAATACTTATTTCATACAATTGGTAAATAATTCACAGACATGTACTATAATTTAATAAGCAACATTGAAAAAACAAATTATATACAAATAAAACGTATAACCTGTGGTACCACAGTATCTGCTGTTGCTGCTACTGGATGCGCTGATATATATTTTTATAACGTCTCCACTGTTTACGTAAATATGATGGTAAATAATCAATTATTTATTTTAATTAATTATTTAAATACAGTCTATATATTCGCGGTTGATTATCTATATTTTTTAATGAATTCTATTTATTACTTCGTATTAAACCGAATTCCTGTAGGTACGAAATGACTAGAAATTTATGTTCTTTTTCCTACTATAATAATAATACTACGCGACCGACGCGATACGAAGTTTCGAATAAGACTACTATCTCTAAACTACAATATCTATCTATCCATATTTCTCTACACACACCAACACGCGATCACCGGTTGCTGGCTCTACCCGCCGTTATTCTCCGGTTTTTCCCTTAATGGCTCTGACATTGTTCATTTTAAGGTACATTATGCTTATTTCCCAGGTTTTACTGTTTATTATGCTTGTTATTCTGACTTTCTGATGTAATTTTATCAGTTTTGACGATCTAAAACTCTTACGATGGAAATACCTTTATAATAAATTAATATGTTATGTTAAATATTACGACATTTTTCCTTTTATATTTATTTTATTTGATATTTCCCTCGGTACCCCCATCGCCTTAGATCGCCATAATATATATAGTTAATGCATAAACTCGTTACTCTGAGTTTGATGGAAGAAGGGACTATGTATATTCATACCATCTTCCATCGCAATAAGCTAATTTTAAGTGTGGAGGTCTCTTCATTCACCCTGATACCTTCATCTTTTTATTTAAACTCCTTTTTTTTTTAGTGTGTTTTATAGAGGGAGGGGGTTTTTAGTGGGTAAAAATCCCACACGCTGATTTTGGATCTCTTGTAGTGCATGTTTGTATGCGCTGCAAAAAAAAAACAACTTAAATTTTCTTCATTATATCAGTGTCCTTGGAAGATTTCCCCCCTTCCGCTTAAAAAAAAAATAAATAAAAAAAATAAATAAAAAAAATAAATAAAAAAAAATGGAGAGGGCATTTGTTCCGGTACATTATAACTTTTTAATATAATGTCAAATATACGCGTTTTTACATTTTCTGATATATAAAATGTTGAATTATATTAGGAGTATTTGCGTTGCAATATCGACAGTTCGGTGTGTTAGTTATTTTAAATCTACACAGATATTTTACTAAGGTTGCACGGTAGCCCATTTAAAATTTCTGAAATAGAAACGGGATATCTTTATAACTGCTATAATATGGGGGAAATATGAATAGGTGATTCATCCACCTACATCTAAGTGTGATTATCAAATATTGTCGATTTTGTCTCTAAACAAGCGTCGATACCAGAAATACTGAAGTTATCTAAGTGAGTTATTCAATTAACTATAAGTTCTCGGTGATTCCTAATTCGGAAATAATGGTTCTGTCAATTAAAAATAGGTCAAAGTGTAGGAGATCGGCTAACACACAGGATGATGGAGCAGTCTCGAATAATGAGCATATATGTAGTGTGATTTTTTTTTTTCGATTATGAACTATTTTAAGATTTTATTATCGACGTATGTGGAACGCCACACCGCTGAATGGAGTGGACAATCCACTTATAGAGTCCCGTTCTTTCTTTAAACTGAACCCCGTAATTATCGAGAATAATTCTAATTAGCCTGTTATATAATTCGATGTATTTTGTATCTCACAATGGGCGAAGAAGGTAAGTTGGCAATCGATGGTTAACCCGGAATACTTAGGTTTAGTATTTGTATTGTTGAGTAGTTTCAATAGTTTTTTGATTGCCAAATAGGACGGATTTGTATGTTTTAATAGCGGCAATATTCTCCTTAAGTTTTTTACAGATAATTTCGATCTTGTTTAGATTAGTATATTTAGCGATTTTAAAAGACAGATCATCAGCGTATGAAATCAAGTGCGTATCGATATTTAGTGAATTAGATAAGTCCTCACCTTTGAATATAACCTAACCTAACCTAACCTAACCTTTGAATATATTCCGCGAATAAATATTATACATATGATTTTTATTATTATTCTTGTTATTCTTGAAAAATTTATAACTTGAAAATGGTTTAATTACCGATAAGTTTGTTATGGTTATTTGACAATTAGCGACTTTTAATAATAACTTTATTGCTGTTTAAAAACAATCACCGCATCCATGTATTTTATATATATATATAAAATTTATCTTATATCTAATGATTTATCTGCCCATATTTGTGAAAATTTATCGAGGTCAGGTGCAATTAGCCGATACATTTATGGTTTTGTTTACGAATACTTGTCGAATGGTATATTGCTTCAAAACATCCATTTAAATATCAATACAGAAAATGAAAGGTTCCGTCAATAAGTACGTGTGTACATGTTTACTAATTAAAATATTTACTACACTAAATTGATATTATTGATCATTTGAAAAAATTAACCTTAATTATTATTTCATACGATCGTTCCGGACGACTATTTCGTATTTTTACTAAGATGATAAGTGTATATGTATGTGTGTGTGCTTGTGTATAGTTATCGAATAACTTATACATGAAAAAGCCTTACAAAGGGCAAAAGACGTAATGGAGAAAGTATATAACCCGGGCGAATATTATAATTGTAGCTGAACGCATGAAGCAAAGAAACGACTGAAATTATTTAACGATGAACCGGGAGGATGTAAACGTAAAGACAAATAAAGATAAAAGCGAAATAATGGTAACTAGTAAAAAGTAAACTTGTCATATAAACATTTAAGATGTACTACGTCACCACGGGCATAAATAAACAAAATAAAACGGATTAAACGTAGCAAAATTAATTGCTAAAACACTATTAATTAAAAGATAATACGTATATGGAACGCGATTAATGAAATTTGCATTATATGAAAGCGGAACACAGATAAAAAGTCTATATTAAAACTGGGAGGGGTTCGAATTATCATGCTGGATGATTGATGAAGAGAATTTTAAAACCATTTTCATCTTTTAATATTTACATTAATTAATCTTTTAATATTTGATTATTTTATTACTTAATTGCCTTTTACTTTTTACTTTTTGAGAGTCCTTATTTTTTATTTTAAGATTTCTTTTTGGGATACAAGTTAATGTTCATTTAATTTTTTTTTTTTTTTTTTTTTTATTTCTATTAGGTATGAATAATAGCTTTTTAAAGTTTATTTGTTTAAATCTTTCTGTTAGAAGATTTTATTTTAACTTTTAATTTATTATTTATTTATTTTTCTATTAAATTTTTGTACAAACTCGTTATTCTTTATTTGATGGAAGAAGCGACTATGTATTCTCATCCCTTCTTTCATCGCTTTAAGTTAATTGTAAGTGTGGAGGTCTTTGCTTTGTGTAATGGCCTTCATTATTTTTTTTAAAACTCTTTTTTTTTTTCAATAGAGGGAGCAGGCCCATACACTGATTTTGGTTTTAAGCGGTTTGATCGACGCGTTTATCGAGTCGGTTTTAAATGTTTAAAACACATTCGTCGGGTTTCTAGCGTTTTTAAACGCCTGCCGATTTCTCGCCGTTTTATATATTTACCTAAACTGGGCAGTTTTGTTTATTCCGCAATACGGATGGTGTGTTGCTTTTATCGTTATTATACGTTTCTTGGAAATGAAAAAAAATCGTCGACGTTTTTGGGTACATCCAATAATCGGTGATGGCAGAATAGAAAAATAGAAAAGGGACATTTTTCTACTTTAATGAAATTAGAGAAGATGAAGAAACATTTTTTAATTTTACTCGAACGTCTAAAACTACTTTTGATAACCCGCTTACAAACATAAATGAAGAAATTTCCAAAAAAGAACAGCCGTCATACATCCAGAAGAATAGCTCCTCGTAACGTCAACAAATAGAAACCGCTTTCAAAAACGCCCTGTTTGGTTTAATACATCCGAATGAATACAAACGAGAAACGCGTCTAATGTATAAAACGCCGAACGCGAGACAATCACAAAACGCGTCGGTTTTAAAACCGACAGGTGGTTTCACCGCTGTATGCGTTTACACCATAAGAAACGTGTTTATCTGAAATCGACTCGGTTTTACTTTCGGGAAACGCTTCGATGTGTTTTAACCCTTAATGTGTTTTAGCCCTTAATGTATTTTAGCCCTTAATGTGTTTTTGCCCTTAACCCTTAGTTTTACTAGTTTAGTTAATTATCCGCGAATAAGTTGTATTCTCTAATAATGCGGTTGAGTTTATAATAATAAGCATTTGATGAAGTTTGCGCATGCACTCAAATGAGTTGCTCCGATAAAGGTGCAATTATCGAAAAAAACTTTTGCGGATTTCATTCTATCAAAAAAGAGTCGAAGATAGATTCGATTCATATTAAAATATAAATATTAACATATATTATTTATTTTATTTTATTTTTTATTTTTTATAGTGCCATGTATAACTACCGAGGCTATTACGGCACTGGTTTAGATGTAGTAACTGAGGCTGGAAGAGGAAAGGAACTGTATATAACTGAGGGAATAGTTGAAGAATTGTTGGAGAGGAAAGCAAATAAAGTACGCAGATGGATATTGGGCCGGTAAGGGAGGAGTATAGGGCAGTAGAGTAAAATATGGCAAATAAGAGAGGGGATTTGGGAGTAAACAAAAGGGGCAAAAAGTCCGGGGGGTTGGTACGTTGGAGAAAATGGTCATGAGAGAGTGATATGTAGAGCCTGTTGAGTGCTATTTAGTTGGAACGGGTTAAATTGGCAGCTGGTTCCCAGAAGCTTACATTGGATTTGATGGCAAGAATGAAGTTACGGTGGTACGAATTCCACTTCTGTTGCCAGTTGTATATATATTTTAATTTGAAATTTACATCGGTTCATTCGCATACGCTGTATTTTTTTCTTACGGATACCATTGGAAGTACTATAGGGTGACCCGGAAAAAGACGGACGGGTTGTTTTTCTGAACTAACGCTGCTACAACGCAAACCGCGTGCTGTACGTTTAGTGAGATTCGTTTTTGTCCAGTTTCAGTTATCACACGGCATCCTATAACGAAAAGGAGCGTTTTGCGTGGAACGTTATCTTCGGCGTGAATCACGACAGTGAAAAGAGAATTAAAAGTAACGCGATTTTTTCGATATTTTAAGAGCCGCGTTTACGAAACACGTCCACGAGATTTTGAAGACCTAAAAACTCGGATTTGTAAAAGTGTTCGAAAATTTTGTAAAGACCGAATGAATGCATTGTTGCGAACGTCATTATGTTCGACAAATGGTTGTAAATATCTCGTTTTCCTATTTTTAGATAAAATTTCGTTCAAAATTTTGCTCAAGTGGTTTTTTCTCCGGGTCACCCTATGTCAGATTGTTATCGTAGTTGTTGGTTTTTTTTTTTTGTTATCGATATTTTTTAACAGAAAATAAAATTAAACAATGGAAATATTTAAAAATCGTTACCTGCATAAATAATCCTTGCATAAATCTGACGATAACGTAGACGAGATAAGAATCGGCTAATAGCGACGCCATCAACGATATGACGGCTTGAGTGTATATGCAAACGTACAATATCGTTTTCCGGCCGTACGTATCGTTTAAAGTACCGGTGATCATCGAGCCGATTCCCACCGCGATGAAATACCACGTGACCGATAAAGCTGCGTACAATTTTTCATCGCATACTAAGTTCCACTTTTTTTTTTTTGGGCGTGGGGCAAATGAAAAAAATCGTACGAATAATTATCGAAAAAATACAAAATTTATATCATAAATTTTTTCATCGATTAAAAAGAAAAACTGCTAATATTCGACGTTTATTTTAGAAAAAGTAACATGCGTAATACACTTATGCGCCTCAAAATATTACGTATATATATATATATATATATATATATTGTGTGTCTACACTTCAGCTTTAAAATTTCGGAAGGGTACACAAGTATTAGTCAAAAACATGCAAGCTATAACGTTTATAGGCTGAATGAAATCTAAGATTTAAAAAAAAGTATTAGACGGATTTTTATACGTTTATTCAGTACTTTGAATAAAGGAACAAAATAAATCTCATAGAAAAAACATGCAGAATAAGCGAGACGAGAAAAATGTCAACACATCGCGATTTGCCGTGGTATTGATATTTTTTTCTTTAAGATTATTGCAACGACTATGATGTAGTCTTTGACAATAACGATAGTGAATTTGGAAGCACGTGTTGCGTTCAAATCTATAGGGTGACTCAGACAAGACGAACAGTTTTGTTTTTTGAATAGTGCACTTGGTAACACTGCTACAAACAGCGTGCTCCACGTTTAGTGTATACACGAGAGATTCGTTTTTGTTCAGTTTGAGTCATCACGGCATCCTATAACGAGAAGGAACGCGCGTTTTGCGTGGAACGTTATTTTCTGTGTGAATCGATCACGAGAATGCACAGAAAGTTTCGAAAAAAATTCAAAGTTACACGATTTTATCCTTGGAAAACCAGAAAAGGCGGATTTCTGAAGAAATTTTAAAAATTTACCGACTTGCTGCTCGAAAAAGTCTTTGAAAATTTTTTAAAACGACAGAATGATTGCAAATGGCAGGTTATATGAAGGACATTGTGTGTCGTTTTTCGATGTTTGAATAAAATTTCATTCGAAAATTCCGGTCTAATACTTGTTGAGTTATTCGAGAAACAACAAAACCATACTCTGAGTCATCATAAGCGCGGGTGAGCGTACGATGTGCAGCTTTTTGGCGACTTTTGTATTCATGTTGGAAATACCAGTACAACCCGACAATCGTATTCCGTAAGTCCAAATAGGTTTAACAATAGGCGTACACAATTAGATTTAAATTAATTAATTCACATATTGCATGTTATCAGTACTAACAGCTTTTCCTGATTTCATATTTTTTGATAATCATTTAATTTTTATATATGTTCTTTAAAATCGGTTAATTTCTCTTTCGTACATTTTATACACCTATATAGATAATATTTGTGCGTGTGTGTGTTTATGTATGTCTATATTAAAGTTGTCTTCGGAATTAGGTTTTTCACGACGACTGAAATCAAAAAGTCTTTATTTATATAAATTAATAATTCGAATCTCGCACATTCCTTCAAATTATACACAGTTCTAACGATAACAAATATCATTGGACATCTTTCGACTGAACATAACGAAAAGGCTACACACAACATTTTAAACTTAACGAAGACGTAGACGTTAGGTTACTGAACAAAACGCGCTAGTTAATACGAAATACACGTGATAATCCATATACTATTTTGTACAGATCTAATATGTTATTTACAAAACTATTAAGTTCGGAGATGATTCATCAAAACCCCGAGAGATGGCAGGTCTTTCATATATATATATATATATATGTGTGTGTGTATATGTAAATGTAGTTCAAACACAAAAACCTTTAAGCGTTACTTCAAAGCATACCGATAAGAATAATGAACGACCAAAGTGTATGTACCTCTGTGACGATATTTTCTTCATGTCGAGAAGCGTGATATTCGTAATTTGTAGGACACGTTTGGGTCAACGTGGACGTCACTTTCGTCCTGTTCGCGACAGTCTGTATGTGACACGGATCTTCATCTTCGTAACCCTTGTATGGTAAAAACAAAAATACTACTACTACTAATAATAATAATAATAATTCAAATTTATTTCAATGTTTGATTCGCAATAATTTAGATAGGTAAAAACGCCTATGTAACGCGTGAATGGCAAAATTTCACTTCGCAAACACATCTAATGCACGTGTAAACCTCATCTAGGCATAATAACGCAATATTTTTATACAACGAACATATAAATACAATAAAACTAGCGCATTTTACCGATAAGGCACTTATTATATTAAGATGGTGCGAGTTTGATGAATTCTATAAATTCAAAATAATGTGACAGAGATTCCTCTCAGCTTCTTCGAACAAATAGTACGAGATATGAATTCACTCGAACGCCGTATAAATCAATTGATAAAGACTAAGAGGAAGACCGCGAGCACGCTTTGTTAACAATTAAGAGCAATAATTGGATTGAGTCTTCGGTATCGGTTGCCCAGGATAGAACTATCTGGAGAACTGTATTTAGGACACCGTTTTCATAATATCACGATGCCCTCAAGAGGGGGCAAAAGAAAGATAATGATAATGATTCATACACGGAATTTTCGCTTTACCCGATCTTGTCTTACTACTATAGAAAATAATAATAATAATAATAATAATAATAATAATAATGTTCCCGGAATATTTGAACAGAAATGTGTACATCTGACAACGCGAGCGAAATCTCTTAATTGACCGGGTGTATTGTGTCAGAGGCGTATCGGCACATCGATCAGTGTTGTAATTATAAATTACTTAAAAATGTGATACATCGGTGAAAAGTTATACTCACCGAGGACAAAAATTTAATTTTTGAAAATTTGCTTACGAAGTATAAAAACGACAATGAACGAAAACAGATTTAAACTGATATCTACCGGTGTAGATAGCTAATTTAATTTTCCTCGTTTAGGTAATTAACTTTCTTATCAGCCCCTTTAGGGTCCACGAATTAAAAATACGTAGTAATTAATATATGTCGACGATATATAGACGCATCTTTGACAAGTTGTCTAAAAATGGTTTTAATTTCAAATAAATTATACATATTCCATTTTAGAGACGCATAAGAAACGGATACAAAAAAAAAACAAATCAAAAAATAGGATAAACTAAATTAAATTATAATCATATTATTAAAAAAAATATATATATGATACTGTCAGCTTCGAAGCTGGTAGCAGTCGTTCCCTAACCGATTCTGATCAATTCGGAAATTATGCGAGACAATAGAGGTGGTGGATGGTATGCTAATCTCCTTTACGTCCGGGGTAGAGTTGGTACTAATATATCGATTAATTGGAGGAATAGCCGAGTTGGCTGAGATTCTTATCTGCGATGTAACTGGCGAGTCGTGTGCCAGCGGGCCCCGCATGTAGTACCGAATAATATATTATCGACTAATAATTAATTAACGAATTAATCGATAGTTTTCATACCTTGCAGACGAACGGCGGTGTGTAGGTGAAAAATGTGGGCGCCGTGTGAGTCATGGCTACGATTAAATTATTGCAGGCCACGCAAAAAGCTATAGTCATATACTTCTTCTTGGACGAACAACCTTCCAAGTATTCAACGGCCATTTTTACTTCGGTTTTTCGATTATCTGTAACCGAATTTAATCTATCAAACAACGTCGAACGAATCGAACGCTACGAAAACTAACGCGCGTATTTAATTAACAAAACTTAATCGAACGAAACTGATCGTTATCCGGCGGCTGACGCGCGAACAGGATTTCACGATGAAATGTTTTCGATAATTCCATTTCGATCGAGAACTAAAATCCGCTCGGAGGAATTCCCTACGCGGAATATTACAGTTATCGTCGTTATTAAAGTCATCGTCGAATGAACGAATTTTTATATAGTATTTTCAAAACACGATCATGTTTACAATAATCCTTATCGCCGCATCCGTCCTGTTACGCTTTTTCACATATACAAACACGTTCTTCCTGCACTATACGTGATCGTTCTCGAACGAACAATAATAAAACTGTTCTCTTATTTACAATGCCTGCATTCCATTTTATACGATTTGTAGTTGCGGATGATTGCGATAATATATATGTACCTAAAAACGAATACAACGGAAAGCGTTGTAAAAAATGACAAGATTGTCCTTTGTCTTCAAGACTATTTTATCGCGTTTATATAAAAGAAATTATCAAATCACAAAAAAAAATGATCGCAATGAGTTTATGGATATAAAATAATATTATTACGCGCGTTAAAACAAACGCGTAAATAAAGATAGAAGAATGAATAAAATTTAGCAAAAAAACATTTAAAACTCTACAGATAAAAATGAATACTAAATGCGAAAATATTAAAGAGCGGTAAAACATATAAACAAGGAAATAAAATCACAATGACGAAATTCGTAAAGAATAGTTCTGAGAAATAGTGAAATAATTTGAACAGCGGCAACCTAGCGATTAAAAAAATAATAATAAATCATCGTCGTCAGTGTATCCGTCCGTAAGCTGGTTCGCAGCATAATCGTTTCCAAGCTGGTCGCAAATTTTCTTCTTTAGTTCCGGATAATTCGGTATTCCACCTTCTTTTAGAACTATGCCGATGAACGTTCTTCGTAGTCTTCCAATTTTCACCATTATCTCGCCTTCAATAATATCCTTCAGAATATTTTGATTCCTGGAGTGATGAATGACCTAGGCACTCGAGTTATTTTGTGTAACATACTCCTTTTTTCATTTAATCCTTCCAGTACTAGTTTGATATCCATTTTCTCTACCCTACTAATTTTCTGTAAATACCACATTTCAAAGGCTTTTAATTTATCATCTTGCTCCATTGTCGATGTTTAATCATACCAGAGTTTTAACCAACTTTTTGCGTATGTTAACGGACATTTTTTTCAGGAGAAAAGAATTATTGAAATAACTAAATTTTTTATATATATAAAAAGTCCACAAAGCTTTTCGGTTATCAAGCCATTATCGAGTGGACATAAAAATATGTATATAAAATATAAAAATGTATATATATATATATATATATATAAAACAACCACATTATTTTATAATCAAATCTGTTTTTTCACTTTGACATTTCCTGTAACGTTCTACATCTAAATCGAGTACAATTTTCTTATATTTTATCTTATTTGTTGATTTTTCCTTTTATATTTTTTATAAATTGTATAAATTTTTATATTTTATTTTTTTCACGTCCACTTGATAATGGATTAATAGCCGAAAAGCTTTGCGGTATTTTTTTATATGTATAATAATTTAGTGACTTTAACAAATTTCGTTGTTGTTTATTTTACAATAGAATAGATTCCGAAATGAAATATCGCCTTATTGTTTTCGGTTCGTGTTTCTTTATTAACCGTTTCGGTCAAATAGAATGAATTTTTTACAACAAAATAAAAAATAAAAATTATATATTTTAGTGTACGAATTATTTAGAAAAATATCACTCGGGGTGAAAATAATAATAATAATAATAAAGTAATATTTCGTGTACAACGTTACTTTTTAGATTTTTTTTTACCATTAAAAGTTTATGAACCATATAGAGGACTCGGTGAAATGCAAACTGCTACAAAATGTGTGTGTATATAGAGACGCTGTGCCAAAAATTCCGTGGATCGGTAAGGACTAAACGAGAAATACTGAATAGATACAACAAAATTGACAGGTTTCAATTTAAGAAGAAAAATGAAATGTACGTAAAGTTCGAGGAGGAACAGGCGACACAGAGAAAAATAAAAACAAATCTAAGTCTATGGTAAACGCGGACAACCGAAGGAAATTTAGGGTTACCTCTGCTTATTCAATTTAATCCTCTAGCAGTTGAGATAAAGAGGACGATAATTGAAGGAATCATCGATGAGAAGAATACAAGAGTAATAAGTGACGAACGGAAGAAGCGATGTTAACAGAAGTAAGAAGCTTTTCGTAGTTTAGATGTTTGTTGCGCGCGAAGTAAGTTAGGCGCAGACGATACGGCACGACACGATATTCTAACGATTCGATCGAATCGGTGTTTTCCAGAGTGAAGCGAATGTTCTTTAAATTGTTTGTTTTGGGAGTTTGTATCTTTCTGAATTCCTCATCGAGTAGCAGTTTCAGGACGTCTATGAGAACTGGAACGTACGTACGGTATTGGTGTAATGAGTGAAGCTTCTTTTGCAGCGAATTCGGCCAGTTCATTACCCATTAACCGATGTGAGCTCGCGATGATAATACGGACGTTTTAAATGAATTTCTTCTATCAGTTTTTCTATCTATGCATTTCGAAGCTGGAAGAGAATCTGAATAGACGATGCTTAATCTGCGCACAGTTTCTTACTCTTCTATGAAAATGTATACATTTACTATACGAAAAGTGAATACTGTTTAATCGTGAAAAAATTGCATTGAAATACATGAACATATACACGTACATTTATATACATACAGACATACATATATATACGATTTATAAAAGGTTCTTGAAATTAGTAGCAACGAACATATCAATAAAGATGAAATGATACGCGGAATATGAAACTAATTATTATTATATCGAAAATATATCTCTCGAACAGAACACACATAAAAATTTATAGAAACGAAAGTTAGCTATGAAATATCAGAAAATAAATTTTAAAGATCGTTCGAAATATATATACACGAATATTCTACAATCAATTTTACTTATATACCAGGTGTACATCAACCAAGGAACACAGGACGCGCGTCAAAGGCTTACTACAAGCCAAAAAGTTATAACTGGAAATAAATTGACAAAGTTTTTGATAAGCATAAATTTACAACATAATCGGAGAGTAGTTTAGATTTTTGTTCCTAGTAAAATTGCACATTCAAAAATTGAATTTTTCCTGCCAAAATTAATTTTTAAAAATATTTGTTCTTTTATTTTCGTAAATTATTTCACATTAAATATACAATTCGCTTTTTTAATTTGAAATAATTGCATCGCTATTCAGTTCCATTTAATACGTTTTCATACTTACCGATCGCTATAGTGGGCATGTTCCAAGGCGAGATAAAATTTAAAATTTAGCTAATATAAACAAATGACACGCATAACTAACGAGCACCCATCGACATGTCGTCACGGAAAATTGCGTCGATAAACTAACTTTTTTTACTCTTGTGTGAAATTTAATATTGCAATGGCCTCACGTAAAAAAAGAATGTGTATATATATATTTATATGTATATATATGCATATATATATATATATATATATATATATATATATATATATATATATATGTATATATATATATATATATATATAAGAAAAAGTAAACCCCAGATAACAAGATAATGGGAAAAAGCTGCTACTCTGTCGTTATCATCCGCTGTTTGTGTGTTGCTGCGTATGTGTGTAGCCGCGTGTAATTTGAATATATCTTAATGTTAGTATATTTGTAGATTAATCTTTTAATGCGATGTAAAAGATAAAGGCCGATAGTAGTAATAAATGGTCAATAATTGATAAAAGATCATAAATCCACTTTTAAAAATAAATTTAAAAAAAAAGAATTTATCAATCATTTCCTGTTTGCTCAATAAAATTATATTCCTATATAAATTAATTAATCAAATTTCCTTAGAATAATAATAATAATTATTATTATTATTATTAGTAGTAGTATTATATTACGTTGTATATTACTGTACGCATACACTATAATGTTCGTGTGCCTATATGTGAACATGTTTGTATGTAAAATTATATGAGGCTTATTGAGTGTACATGGGTTTTTTTATAGAGACTTACTGTGGGTGTGTATGGATCTGTGTATGTATACATTTATTAATATTAAATTACTATAGTTGATGGTTTTGTTTCTACGTAGTGTATATGTTTTATACTTGCATACGTGTGTATACGTTTATAACAAATAATTATATATATATATATATATATATATTTCTATAAATGAACAAACTTGGTTTATTATTATTGTTGTCATTTCAATTCTAATGGGCTTGACTCTTTGTGGGAATTGCCTTATTATTACCGACTCGAAAAGCATGGTGTTATAAAACAATAGACATGTGTCGGACACATTAATTGGGTCAATAAGGTTAAATCTTAATAATTTGGAACGTGTGTCGATATTTGTATCCTTCTTGTAGGTGCCGGGTCATAAAGGTATTCCAAACAATGAATTTGAGTCATTAGCTTAAGACGCGTCATCGAATGGCGTAAAATTCTTTTTAGTTTTCCATGAGGATATTATTCACTCTGTACAGCTGGCGCATAAGAATTATTAGGAACTGTTGTGCAGTGAATTATTCGATCAGCGTGCTTCAACTGTCTCTGTACTTCCGCGATTTTATTAAGAAGATTAATCACACAAGAATGGTACTCATCAATAGATTAGGATTTGGCATCATTCGTTACCTGATCGTCTTATCCGTATGCAACTTATACAAAGCGTATTTTGTTCTCTCCATTTTGAACAGAAAATCTGCAATCACCATCATATATTTTTTTAAAGCTCTGCTTCGACGCTACCTTAATTTAGACCTCCGTATAACCGTCCGTTCACCATAAATTATTCCTTCATATAGCATCATTTTCATAGAAGTTAGCAGCTTCGATTGAAATATAAACAGTCTCGTATCACGTTGGGCAAAAATTAAAGAAATATCATTATTGTCATAATCATTAGTATCGTAATTAACATTTTGCTTGTTTTTATTATTATTATTATTATTATTATTAAGTTGTCTATTACTCTACCCAATACATTCTAGTATTCATGTGCATATATATGTGTTTATAGGTACGTACAAAGAATGGTTGAAAGACAAGTGTAAAGATATTGAGCAATTAGGAAAGAAGCATGACAATTTTAATCTGCACAAAAAATATTAAAAAAATAACATATACGGGAGACGTCAAAAATTTCGCAAACTTCTGGATAAAACAATAATAATGTAGAAAAAGACAAACAAATAGAGATATGGGGTCATATATCACCTAATTATACAGCCACATCCGAACTGAACACAAAGAGCCGAAACAGAAATAAGGCTAGAAAATCCTGAAATATTGAAAAGTGAGTTGAGAAAAGCAGTGAAGTAGTTAAAAAAAATGGTAAAGCTGTGGGGCCAGATGGAATCAGCGCAGAATTAATTAAACTTTTTGATATAGATAGAAACAATACATTGTTAAAATTATTTAATCAGATATATAATACAGGACAAATTCCTAAGAATTAACTGACATCAACTAAAGCTTAATGTGCTCAAGATATTTTTGAAAATTTTACATGCTCATATATGGCGTAAAATAAATGATGTGCTTGGGGAAATGCAGTTTGGTTTCAGAAATAGGTTTGGAACTCGCGAAGTTCTACTGGCTGCTCAAATTCTTATTAAAAAATGCTAGACAAACAGATACCCGTTTTTGCCTGTTTCATTGATTATGAAAAGGCATTTGACAATGTAAAACACGACATTTTGTTAAAACAATTAGAGGATATAGAACTTAATAGCAAAGATATTAACATTATTAAACAGTTGTACTAGAACCAATCAGCCCACACCAAAACCAATCAGCTGACAAACTAAAGAGATCAACTACAAGGCTATATTTTATCGTCAAAACTGTTCAATTTGTATTCGGAAAGAATTTTTGAAAATGCCTTGAATAACGTAAAAAAGGGAATAACGAGTTAAGAACTGGGAATCCCTCGCGATTAATATACAAAAAACAAAATTCATGATTATTCCTCCGATAAAACATGGTAACGGATCATGTGCGAGAGATGATAAACAGAAGTTAGATTTATTTGCTCAGCACCTGGTAACCGTGTTTCAGCCAAACATAACGGCTAGCGTGGACAGGGAAATATACGACTATCATCTTCGATTAAGTTAGCCTTCTGAGGTGAAATGTTTACTTAAAACGTTGAAAAAGAAGAAAAGTCCGGGTTTCGACTTAATAAGCGCTGAATTATTGAATGAACTTCCGCGAAAAGCTATAGTATTGCTAACTTATATATGTAATGCAATATTTCGCGTACAATATTTTCCAGTACAGTGGAAATTCGCGCAAATTATAATGATTCCGAAACCTGGCAAAGATCCGTATTCTGTTTCATCTTATCGTCCGATCTCTTTGTTGCCTGTTTTGTCGAAGGTAGTAGTAAAATTAATATTAAAAAGATTACAGCCTTGCATACAATCCAATGATATAATTCCGCAACATCAATTCGGTTTTATAAAACACCATTCCACCACTGATCAATTACATAGGTTGGTTAGTGTAATTGAAAATAGCTTAGAAACCAAAAAAAAAAAGTATGTACCGCGGCATTTCTCGATGTTCAACAAGCTTTTGATAAAGTTTGGCACGATGGTCTATTATATAAATTGAAATGTCTATTGCCGAAAAATTTTTACCTGTTGTTGAAATCATACATAGAAAATCGGCACTTTCAAGTGCGTTACAAACATACCTATTCAGAAATACATCCTGTTTTAGCAGGCGTAAGGTTCTGTGCTGGTCCAAACGCTGTACTTGTTATACACGGCTGATTTCCCTACAATGGAAAACGTACAGGTGACTACATTTCCGGATGACACTGCACTGCTCTCAACACACACGGATCCGAAGATAGCTAGCAGTAACCTACAAAAAGCTCTCACTAAGGCGGAGATATGGTTTAAAAAATGTAAAATTGGAATTAATGAAAACAAATCTGTCAGTATTCATTTTACCAACAGAAAAGTTACACCCCGCCCGTCAGGATTAATAGCACCGATCTGTCAGTGCGATCAACGGTCAAGTACTTAGGATTACACCTGGATAACCGATTAACATGGTAACATCACATACAGATGAAGAAAAAAGAATTAGATATTCGAGTTAAAAAAATGTACTGGCTGATAGGGAGAAACAGTGTACTAACGACAGATAGTAAACGTTTAATATATACAGTGGTTCTAAGGCCAGTCTGGACCTATGGGGTGAACTTTGGGTTGTGCTAGACCATCAAACCTGAAAATAATACAAACGTCACAAAATAAAATTCTTCGGATGATAACCAAGGCACCCTGGTATGTAACAAATCTAACGTTGCATCGAGATTTACGTATAGATTATGTGGCCGAGGTCATAAAAGTTCACGCTAAAAGACACGCAAGAAGACTTGACAGCCACCCGAATACTTTTGCTAGAGGATTGCTTGATATCACCGGTGACATAAGGAGACTAAAACGTCAGAAACCGAGGGTCGTCGTAATCGAGTAGGTATCGCTGGATACTTGTCCCCTCATGTTCAATTCTTTTAAACGTACTGCTAAATGTCCTTCGTGGACAGCTCGCAGTATTATAAATAATAATAATATCAGTAAAACATACATACTGAATATTTGAAGAAATTGAAAGAGTAACAAAAATTAAATATTTAGGATATGGGCTAACAGATGATGGGAATCCTGATTACGAAATTAAGGTCAGGATAGAAACGGCGCGAAGCACGTTTCAGAAAATGAAACGATTACTGTGCAATAGAAATATTACATTGGAATCAAGATGGCGAGTTACAAAGTGTTATGTGCGACGATATTGTTTTATGGAGCAGAGAGTTGGGCATTCAAGGCTGTATCAATCAAGAAAATAGATGTTTTCGAAATGTGGCTATACTGGTGGATTCTGAAAGTATCTTGGGTAGATACGATTTCCAATGAAACTATTTTAAAAGAAATGAAGAAGACATGCGAACGGTCAATAAAAACACGCAAAGCATCCTAGTTTGGGCAAATAATTCGGAACAGGAAATACGCTACATTGCAGATCGTAATACAAGGCAAAATAGAAGGTAGCAGATGTCGTGGACGCAGACGAATGTCATGGACGAAAAATCTTAAAGATTGGTTTAATATGCCTTACACGGCTACACTGGTTCATACGGCACGAGATAAAGAAATATATCGTCAGATGGTCACCAACCTCCGGCAGGTGACCGATTTACTAGGAGAAGGTACGTACATATGGGCGTAAAATGCGCTAATATATGTAAACATTTATACGGGACATTGTAATTTTCTCTGCAGTATCTGTTGCAGTACTATTTCAAATTTACCTCCTCTAATATGTAATATATTCGGAGTAGATTACTTTTCGTTTTTCATTAATTTAGGCTCATTTTTTAGCAAACGTTGCTAAATATTTTTATTTCATATTTTATCTGTGCGCCTTATTTCCAACGTACGCCTGTATACCCACATCTCGAAGGCTGTAATCCTCTTTGACGCTGCTACCGAGAGTGTCCATCCTTCTTGCCTTTACAACATAGTTACCCTCCTAACATGTAAAATCTGACAAAAAGCGTCTTTATATATATAGCATTATCGCATAGAACAGTCCTAAACTTTAGAAATACGCTACTTTCTGTTTCAGTCCTGCGTGCAACTTCTTTTTCCACTTGTGTGTTGCACGCATACATGACCACTGTTTAGTTTAACTCGCAACAGCGCAATAGCTACGTGGTTGGGATTCAAACATCGAACGAAAATTTTAAAGTTTCCATTTACAAACATTTTTACATTTTGTTGTTTATTATATGTATTATAATAATTTGTTAACAAAAAGAAGATATCGAATTACACCGTACAGGGTTAGTACAAACTGCTCGTGTACGTTATACGGACAGACGTTCACACAGCACGCGTTTAACAACGCTTGTGCAATTTATCTATCCCGGATGAAAAAAATCGTATTTATAGATGGGGTTAGCGTCGCCTTGTATACAAAAATATATTTTTTATCTACATTTACGTGTTTTGTTTGAAATAATTTAGCGCTGTGTACGCTTCTCTCGCAACAAAAATAAAAATGGATACAAGTTCAGCTGATAATTCGATAAAAAATGATTATAACGAGATTTCTTTAGACGACGAATTAATTAATATTAAGTAAGTATTATTTATTACTTTTGTACATTCTACTTTCAATTTTCTACATTGCTATTAGATGATGTGTACTTATGATACAGCTATCCTTTCAGTAGGAGATAGTCAAGGCAGATGTAAACATTTTCTTACAACGTGCTCTAAACAGATTTACCGTCTGACCTCTACATTAGCGCATTAAACTAAATGGAGCTAAACTTCAACATGTTTTTTTTTTCATATTAAGACAAAACCTACTCACGTCTATCTTGGTACTTTACTTATTCCGCAACATGAATCGGCTTAAATATCTTGACGTGCATCTTGGCGCTCGAGTCTCGTAGAAGGCGCATGTGCAAACATCACGCCTAGACGAATTAAGAAAAAATTTTCCGAATTGTATTGGCTTCTAGGACGGAACTCCACGCTTGAGATGTATAGTGCAAACTCCTTCTCTATCGGCAGATAATAAAACCTATTTAAACATACGGAATTGCATGTGGAGATGAACTATACAGTCCAACAGCAACAAGATACGGGCGCAACAACAAAGCATAATACCTCGAACTATCGTTTTTGCGTATCGTTACTTTCGTAATGATGATATTCATCGAGACCTGAAAATAAAAGTGATGAGTAAGGCGATTAGAGAATATTTAATTGCGTATCGCAAGTGATTTCATCAACGTATCAACGTTGAAGCTCTTAAACTTCTGAACATTAGCGAAGATATACGTTGTTTAAAACGTTCTAAACCGCAGGATCTTGCATTTAGCCGCTTTTGCGTATAGATGCTTTAATTATTGCACCAAATGACATTACACATGTTTGACTTCACTTTATTAAAATGAGCAATTATTTAACTTTTAATTAAGCTTGTGCTATAAATTATTAAAAATAATAATAATAATTCTGGTTTCCTAATTTAACGAGTTACCATTATTAATTTTTTGTACAGGCGCACGTTTAACCTAATACCGAATTGTTCTTATAAATTTTTAACCGATAAAAAGAAATTACTATCCATTATCGGTTGTATTTTCATTTCTCAGTTTTTGAAAGATGTAGATCTTTATATCAGTAAAAAATACAGCCGTCAAAACACGTATTATTTGGTTTAAAAACAAAACTAATGAATTCCGAGCGATTTTTATAAATTTCCTGCGAACACAAAACGAAATTTCAGCAGACTATTTTCTATTCGTATTTTTTCATCTTTATAATTCGGCTTTTACCGCATAACTTAATTTTTATAAAATGTAGTTTATTATTTTTTGCTATAATACAACACTATTTTAAGATAACCGTAAATTAAGAATCTGTTATGTGTGTATATTATGCACGTATCGTATGTGTCTGAGAACTCTTAAACGGCTGGTCTGACTTTGAAGAAATTATGTGTGTGTGTGTTCCAGTAGATTCGATAATGGTTTAAATTTACAATTCGGTCCGCTGGAAAATGTTTATTTAACTAATTTTTATTTATAAATTATCGTCGATCTTAGAATGTTTTACATCGATCAGATTCGGGAAAATTGTGTGACTTTTTGTTATTATTGTGTTAAAATAAATCGCGTGCTAATTAAAATCTTACATTAAGTTGTAATTAGTGTGAAGGGTTCTGAATTATAAATAAAAAACTATTCATTTCGCAAATTTAGTTTGATACTGAAGTATTTTACATGATTTTCTACCAAATTTACACGTACATTGAATAACAACCATACTAAACTACAAACATATTTGTGTAGTCAATTAATTTAATAACGCATTTTTTAAATTGTTTTTATTTTGAAATTATTACTTACTGGAAATGTTAAATAAGAAAAAAAGTAAAAAATAAAATTATACATTATTTATCTGAAATTTAGTATGTACTTTTTTAATAAAAATTTTCATCAAAGTGGTCCTGATTGTTACAACTTGTTAAAAAAGTTTAAAATTATCAAACTTAAGACGTGTGTACAGGACAACGTCTTTCGGATCCGCTAATATTTCTTATATATATATGTATATATATATGTGTATATATATATATATATGTGTATATATATATATATATATGTGTATATATATATATAGATACATATATTGATATTATATTATATATGTTTTCAAACGTTTAAGTTTGTAATTGATTTCGTTTGTATCTTGTTGTTGTTTTTTTTTGAATTTTTTAACAGTGCACACAATGGGTAATTTTGGTTATTGCCCAATTATTGTAAAAAAATATCTTGTAAATTAAAATTCGCGTATTCGTATTTAAGTATATTATCATTCTTAACTTCTTTTAAAAAGGCACGTTTTTTATATTATGAAAAAAACGAAAACCAAAAATTACTACTTGGCTTATTATTGTGGTAACGAAATTAACCCGAATTAGCCTAGCGGTGCCATATTGCATCGCATAAAATGTATGCGAATATAGCATTGTCCTCGATCTTTTGTATTTATAGGTTGATTGTTTATAAATATATTCTAGGTAAATGTGCGCATTGTATTTATTTAGTGTTTCATAATTTGTTTATTGTGGTGCGATTTTGTCTTTTTTTTTTATTTTAAAATTGAGATTGGGTTATATATTTGTTAATTCAAAGATGGATTCCAATTTGCGGTAAGTTTTGCTACATAAATAGTTATAATTATAGTAATTAGGTTATATGTCAATCAACTGAATTTCTAAATATAAATTATTATTACCGTAGTAAATGAGTATAAAGTTCGGAGATGTTTATTACATAAACAGTTTTTAATAATTCATATTTATAAATAATCATATATTCAACGCAATTTTAGACATTAAAAAATTTGAAAGAAATATTGGATACTTTGGAAGATGACGTAGATATAGATAGGGAGTTACATGGAGGTTTCATTAAACCTCCATCTAATTAAGAGCTTAAGAATGAAGATGGTGGTTTAGTTATGTAAACGCAACTCAATTATTGGCAAGTGCAGAAATCCGGTTTCATAATGATAGTGAAGAGGAAGAATTTTTATCGGAATTATTATCATCGCTTGGATCAATATCAGATATTATCACCCCAGCAAAACGCGCAAAAGTAAAATATTTAAAAAAGGATGATTTGGAAGAATACAAAGAGGGATTTTCGCTTATGTTGATTTGTCGCCAACTGAGTTATTTGTAAAAATTTCCTTGTTATGTGACATAAAGGAACAAATCTCAATATATGCTTTGCAATCTAACCGTGCAGATCCGGATTGTTCACTTCTAGGAATTTAAAGTTTTTATTGCAGTTCTTATACTTCGTGGTTATAAAGAAGATATGAGAAATTCAATGGTTACAAAAGCAATAGGACGAGGCAGATTTGAGCAAATTATACGAGAAATACATTTTGCCGATAATTCAATAATCGACACAGAGGATAAGTTGTACAAATTACGTCCACTCATAAATAGTTTGCAAGGGAAATTTATAGAATAAGGCTGAGATGTGCATTCGAAGAATGTTCGAGTTAAACAGAGTTATGTATGAGAAGTGTAATGTTGGTGTTTATGTATACATTGTTTTAAAAGATTTCACACATAAGCGTCTATTTTAAACGCTTACGTTTATCTGTGTTTTCTTATTTTATTAAGAATACACTTCATCTTACAAATACTCAATCTGGTATCTTTAATTGTGTACGTTTTTTACAAAATTGTTATTGGACGAATTTTGTTGTTTTATAACCATCAAATATAAATAATCTAGTAATTATTTTGATTATTGCTATTATTTCACTATATGATAAGAGATTCGTTTATTTCAGCATATTCTGCATTTGACATATTTTGTTAACATATCTCTGTTTTCTAATATAGATATCGACTTGCTTTTTTTTTATTTATTTTCACACGGGAGATCATAGGAATATATTTTCATATATTTTAAACAAAAATTATCAAAAAATTTTACCTCGGCTAATTCGTGTTAATTTTAGATTGATAGATTCAAACTATTGTTCGATATTTATTTGTGTACGCATTAAATAAAATTACACCGTTACCTGATCGATATTTCGATATTGGTTTCGTGGTTTTAATTCTGGTTATTAATGGCTAAAAAAAAAAAAAACGATTCGACGTAAACAATGTGTAATCGACGAATAATTCATATTCGTGAACAATTATAAAGTCGAACAATCTGTATAATCCAAAAATAGATTTTATTGAAAATAAAAAAACAACTTTAACTGCTCGTAAAGCCAACAGAACGAACTCGCGGGTAACACGAAGTAATATTAGCAGTAATCGGTTTATTTATGAAAATAAAATTGAAATAATATCGATTATTGCAATTATTATGCGATGCCGTTGCAATTAAAATCGTCGCCAACCTCTGACTGAAATCATCAGCAATTTTATTACTTTCCACTAATCGCCGCAATCATATTATTATTATTATTATTATTATTGATATTATTATTATTATTATTGATATTATTATTTATTATTATTCATTGTTTATTAATTATTCTCATTATTGCGAACATAATTTTTTAAATCCAGATAGTATTAAGGTTATTACGATTTTATTTTACGAGTTTAAAAACGATTACACGATTTTAATAATCACAGTTGTTTGACTGATTTTTACTACTAGATGTCGCTACATTATTCTGTGCATAATAATTGCACTGGGATCGTTAATATATCCCGGATATTTGCTGCCTGCTCAGAGAAACCCACCTCACTACCCAAAAATTAACTAGAAATTCTTGATATATATACATATATATATTATATATATATATATATATATATATATATATATATATATAATATATATATATATATATATATATATATATATATAAAACTGTAGTGTTTGTGGTTTGCGAATATTTCCATTATAATCACTGCATTGGGGTATTTTTATCGCACATAAACAGAAATTTTTTTTTAAATTTTTGTCTGTCTGTCACCTCCGATTTAACTCAAAAACAATTAAAGCAATAAATTCGCATAGCTTATAGCCTATATTATCAGATTCGTTCTAAGCTTTGCACCGCATTGATATCCCAAATAAGACAGAAATTACAACAATTTAAAGTTTTAAAAAGTAGGAGACAGCGATATCTTTGCCAAATCGTTTAAAATTTAACAACCACCTAAAATCGGGAAACAGTACATCTATTAGACGGTAACCCGACTGTAAAAACATCGCATCATCAATCCGTTCTAGATTTTTTAACTTTTAGTATATATATATATATATATATATATATATATATATATAAATATATATATATATATATATATATATATATATATATATATATATATATATATATATATTTAATAGTATGTGATTGATATCTAAGCATATTTTCCGAAAAAACGCAAAAAATACACGTACTGTAAATAAATAGCTGAACGATGTATTTACACTTTCAGTCACACTCCTCAAATTGCAAAATTATAAATTTTGGTGTATGAAATAATTAATAATAGATAGTTCCGTTTTTAAGCTGCGGCCTGTTCCGTATAGAATACACACAATAACTCATAGATGTAAACAGTAAAGTAACATGTCACACACGACATTAATTTTTTTTAGATGATTTTAGAAAATTTTTAAAATATTATATAAATAATTTCAGGATTGAGACGTTCCGTATCAACTAAATATTCCACGTTTTTATTAGAACTGTAAATTATGTACTATGTATGAAGCGATGTGATTAAAACGGTTAATACGTTAACGTGATTATAAAAATAAATACGAATTTTGCTTACAACATTAATTCTTCTTTTTCTTGTTGCACCATATCTTCAATAGATATTGGTGATTATCCGTTTGGCTTTTAAAACAGTGTTCGCAGTAAAGATTCTATGTTGAGACCTGTCTATTCCTTCATGTTTTCAAATCAGGTTTCCCTTCTACCTCTTTCCTGTGACGTTTCCTTCAATGATCATTTGCAGTAGGTCATATCTTTCATTTCTCAGAACATGACCGTGATAAGCTACTTTCCATCTCTTTATAATAGCCACCATTGCTGCAGAATCTTTGTATTTGAAACATTACCCTCCGTGATAACCGCAACATCCTTCGGTGAAGCCACATCTTGAAGGCGTTCACATTTTTTATCATCGATTTTTTAATTTTCTAGGATTATACACCTTATAGCAGTGCGGGTCGTACATAACATTTAACCAGACTCCATTTTGTTGTCCGTTTAAAGAATATTACTAATACCATAATAAAAATGTATCAATTTTTTCGTTCGTGATACATTTATCAGAATTCGTGATTATAATCAAATAAGTACGGACGTGAAATTTTAAAACGTAATTTTTCTTATTGTTATATATATATATACATTATATGTCGATAATAATCATAATGATAATTCGCGTAATATTATCGCGATATTAATTCAGACGACGAACCACACCCCGATCGGACGATAATGAAGAAATTACGTAATTATATAATCTCGGGACAATGTGCAAAAAATCGAGACTCATTTCAAAAGATTCGATCGCACTGGATGTCTGCGGGCCTTTCCATTTTCGGCGACCGCATAAGATCTTCGAAAACCTGTTAAACGCTTCATCTAGTACAGACGAGCTAAATTACGAATAATTTTCGAAAAGCTAAATTTCCCTTCGAATACGAAAATGCGAATTAAAATTTTGACAAAACTTTGGTGGTAGATAGACAATAACCGGGGAGTAAATATAAATAATATCGGAAGTTCGCAATATTCTGAGTAATTTGAAATGTCAGACTTTTACCAGAAGTAATGTTGTATATACTGTCTTCAGACCTGCAGCGACCTCGAGGTGTATTTTTAATTATCGAATTAAAACGCGGAGTGCTTATAAAATTACGCATTAAACCAAAACTGGTTAATAATTCAAACATCCATTTATAGTGTGCATCATTCACGCGGACATCGAATTTATGATTAAAAATTTAATGAGTCATAAATGAAAACTTTTAAACGATACATTTTTAGCAGAAGAATGAAAATTTTTATATATATATATATATATATATATATATATATATATATATATATATATATATATATATATATATATATAATCATCATTAAGTAAGTCTCCCTATACATGTTTTGTTGTACAGTGTAAGTAGCTTAGAAGTCAATTATAATATGGCGTTAGCGTAGTTAGACACACACACACCCGGGGAAACTGAATGTACTAGCCTTGTTGTCACGACACAATGCAACTCCGCGTGTTAGTGTACTATATTATTACTAGCGCGCATATGTGTTATGCGTGGTGGTTTGCCATTGCCTTCCACGCGATAATAATAGGATTATTTGTGTTTTCATCTTCTGATGATAATTTTTGCGTCCCAGATCGTATTCGAATTCAATACCTTCCGTATGGAAATCCACGTTCTAGACATTAGGCAATCCCGACGACACACACACACACACACACACACACACACACACACACACATATATATATATATATATATATATATATATATATATATATATATATATATATAGTAAAATTAAATCAGTTCAAAGTTAGTAATTGCCTAGGCAATCATCGTCCAATTGGTAAAAAACTGGTCAAACGACACATCCCGAGTAAGCCGAACAGTGCAGTTTCCCATTATCCTCACCGACCTTCTTACCTAGTCATCTGGTTCTCATTTATCGACCAATTGGATGAATAGCTCTGTTAGTTGTACGTCTTAAAATTCTCGTTTGTGGGGTTAGCGAATACAACGATAAAGTATTAACTGTCACGAGCCTCATAGATAATATATATATATATAATTTTTTCTTGTAATCTAATCTACATATACTAATTCAACAAATAATAATAAATAATATTAATACCAAAAGTTACTAAATGGAATTTTGTTTTTTACATATTGTCTAAAAGGAATAAATTATATACCTCTTAAAACTATATACATATATATATATATATATATATACCTAAATGAATCCAATATTAGTTCATGTGGTTTTGTTCTCTTGAGCCTACGTTCCAAATGCGCCGTATTTAGGAGCTGACGCGCTTCAGTATTTACATGAATTTTAAGTCTTATTCGGTGACATTTTGCAAAATTTTTAATTACTTCATCGAGTTGTTCGATCTATAGATCTTTATTACGGTGTGTTCACAATGTTTCTTAAAACTTTATTTTGAAAATGATGAATAATATTTCTATCGCTCTGCTTAGTGCATTTCCCATAACTGTATGCCATAGGTCCAGACAGTTTTTAAACACTTGCTTGTATATTAATGTTTTATTGTAAATTGATAAAACCAATCATTTAATATAATTTTTTATATCTTATTGCTAACTCCTCTCTTTTCTTTTTTACATGAACTTTCCAACTAAGTTTAGCGTCTAATGTCATATCTAGGTATTTAGCTTGTATCTGCATATTATATCACATTATTCTTAATATACACCAGAATACGTGTAATACGCTTATTAGTAAAGTCCACATGCACAGTATTTATTCGTACGTTATAAAAATTTATATCGCAATTATATTATTTATTTATATATTTATATATATTACACAGAAGTTATTTAGACATATTATATATATATATATATATATATATATATATATATACATATAGGAGAGCAGTAATTGCTGAAATTACGTGAAACGTGAATTCGATAGTATGGTCACGTAATAGCTCGGTGAAGTCGACGTCATAAGACGACAAGAGTGCATAGACTCCGTCACAACATCGATATGATAGAAGTTTATATTCGCATATTAATGATCGAAGGAAATAGAGAAGAACCTGCCTCCAAACGGATCCCGTGCCGAGATGATAAGAAAAACGAACAAAACCGGATTTAATCAGTGCATTATACCAGCGCTGAGTTACGGAGCGGAAACGTGGCCTTTAACAAAAGAAATAATGAATAAGATCGGAACGTACGCTGCTGGGAATTAGGTTAAAGGGCAAAATTAGAAACACCGATGTACGGGAAAAAACAGGATTTGAAGATGTTGTAGCCAGAATAGCAACAAACAAATGGAACTGGGCAGGACATATAGTACGTTTAACAGATGGAAGATGGACGAAGGAAATACTGAACTGGCGACCATACACTGAGAAAAGGAAACAATGAAGACCCCCCCTGGTCAGATGACCTAATAAAACAAGTCGGGTACACATGGGTACGTGAAGCTCAGGACAGACAACGTTGGAAAAAATTGAGAGTGGCCTACTGGCGTTAGAAGGCTTAAAGAAGAAGAAGAAGGTATATATATATTTTATAATAATAATAATAATAATAATAATAATAAAGCCTTTATTTCGTTTAAATACACCAAAATATACACGCATAAAATAATTAAAAAAATTGAGCAAAAGCTTCTCCCGTTTTTGTTTTTTGTTTTTTTACTTTGAGAAACATATCCAACATCTATTTTCTTATCTCTTGCTTTCCGCATCCAATTGATCTCAACATATTTAACAATGTCGTCTTTCCATCGTCTTTTTTGGTCTTTGAATTTTCCTTTTCCTATCCAGCGGAATCCATTCTATACATTTTTGTGGTCTAGCTATCTGCTTGTTTCCGCATGGACATCACCACATCATGTCCATTTGAGTTTTCTTGCTATTTCTATTAGGGCTTCTGTTCTTGACTGTGCTCTTAATGTCTTGTTGTTTGTTATATCAAATTTTGTAGCCCCTAACATTTTCCTTGCCATCGCTCGCTGCACAATTTATAACTTTTTTATTTGCTTAATATTATATGACCATGTTTGTGATCCATAAGTAATCGCCGGTACGTTACATGTATTAAATACTTGTGATTACTCATTTTCTTATTAAAAATTTCTTTCAATGCCCAATACTTTTTTCATTCGATTGCTATTCTTCTATTTATTTCCTTGTCTGTTTTGTCTTTAAATGAAATTAGTTGTCCAAGATATATAACTTCTTCGACCCATTTTAATTTGTTTGAGGGTCACATTTTGCCATGCCCTATTAGTTAATAATTCGTTGTTTTTTTTTTGGTTTTTTTTTGTTATTTATGCGGAGTCCTGTTTTTTTTTGTAACTTCTTTTGGTTCGTTAAGCATCGTCTGTAATTGTTCAGCCGTGGAAGCTGTAAGTGTCACATCATCTGCGAAACGTAAATTTGTTAAATGTGTACCATTGATGTTTATTCCATATTGTTTCCATGATAGATTCCTAAATAGTTGTTCCAAAACTGCGTTAAATAAGACTGGTGACGAGAGGTCCCCTTGTCTAACTCCTTTTTTCAATGAAAGTTTTCTCCTTCCTGATCCAATATTTCCCTGAGTATTATCGTAGCTATTCTTTATTAATCTTATATATTTCTTATGTATTCTTTGATTCTGCAAAGAAGCATAGAGGAAATCGCAATATTCTAAATCGAAGGCTTTCTTGAAGTCGACAAATGCAAAAAATATTCCTATTTCGTATTCATCCGCTTTTTTGATTAATTGCTGTATTATTTGTAAATTATCTATAATGGAGTAGTTTGCGCAGAAACCTGCTTGTTCCAGAGGCTGTTGATCATCTAACTGATTTCTTAAACGTGTGTACAATACTTTAGCAAATATTTTGTAAAAAGTTTGTAGAAGACTTATTGGTCTATAATTATTAAATATCGTCTTTACTTCCTTTTTCATGTAATAATATTATTGTTGTCTCATTCCATTGTTCAGGTAATTTTTCCGTAAACAATATCTTATTGAATGAACTTGTAATTTTATTAACTGGGGTTTTATCCTTTTTCAGTTGATTTATAGCGTTTTCTATTTCAGTTTTTTTAAATGGTGGGACATTTATTCCGTCTCCGCTCCCGTTATAATCTTCCCAAACTCTTCGAATACTTAAATTCATTGATTCTGCGTATATATTTGTGTAATATTCCGTAGCTACCACAACAATTTTCTTTCTTTCATGTTTGTATCTTCTTGTCCATCAATCCTATAATTAGCTTTTACTGTGACATACGATTTCTTATTTTTCTTATCGAGTTAGAGTTTTTTAGTATATTGATTATTATATCTTTATTACGTTTATCTATAACTTTACATCCTCCTGAAAGCTTCTCTTATTTTTTTTTTGTTCAAATTTCGTTTTCCACATCCATAAGGACCCATGATTTCTTCCTCTCATTTCTGTCTAAATCCAATTTTACTGTTAAAATCTCGTAATATTAGTATTTTCCCATGAACAGTACTTTTAGCTTTTTCTATTGTATCCTGCAATTCTTGGTAGAAATCATCACTTTCTTCTTCTGATGAATCAGAAGTTGGGGCATATATTTATATCACTGTCATTTTCAGACCGTAAGAAGTTTCAAATGTAATCTCGAAAATTCTATCCGAAACTCCATTCACTTCCCTGATTTTATCTTTAAAACGATTTGATATTATAAATCCAACTCTTCTTTGCCATTTAATTTCCCCTTTACAGGTGAAAAGCCTTCTATTTCTTCTTTTTATAATTTCTTCACCTAATCTTTCCCAATAAGTCTATGTCTTTATGTTTCAGAGAGTTCTCTAATTCTAAAATTCGGTCTTCTGAGTTTAATATTCTTACATTTAATGTACCTATTTTTATCATTTCTTTGTTTTTTATATTCCATTTAGTATACGGAAGGTGGTGGCCATTATTGTCCTCGGTGACCAACCTTACTGGGCAATGATTTTGTATTTTGACTTTTTGTAAATTCTTAACTTTATAATGTGGTGGTTGTTTTTTAATTTGCTATTGTGATTTATTATTTGTTCTAGTCTTAATATTTTTAGTTATTGTTCGTATCTCATTATTATCTTTCATCGGTTTTACCATCTTCCTTATTATTTTTAAAATTCGTACGTTTTTCATGTGTTTAGTTTTTATTTTTACATATATATATATATATATATATGTATGTATTATAATAATAATACCGACACTCGTATCCGAGTTATGTCGCCTGCATAAGAAAAATAATGATAGGAGGAAGAACTTAATTAAAGGAAACGACGGGGGGGTAAGAGAAGTGAAAGGAACGAATAGAAATATGCATAAAGTTGTGCGTGAATTGATAATGTAGGAGCAGGAGCACAAAAACATGCAGCCACATTTCAGCAACCACATATGTTTTTATCCAGTAGCAACCAGAGGAAGACGACCAGAAACATAATGCGGCTTATGCTGAGAGATAAAAAAGAAAGAAGGAAGAAAAAGGAAAGGAAATTTTGGAATGGCACCTCTCAAGGATCCGGAGCTGCAACCGGAACGGGGTGCGTCCACAGGTGGCGGATAGTGGAACGGTCTAAAGATATGTAGGTTAACTGAGAATAAGACGTCAGTCGAATAAGCAGTCGCAGACCAACAGCGGCTACTGGTGGAAAGCCTCATGTAGGTAATTCCAGTAATGACAAGGTAAGAAGACACGAGGATGCAGATGGACAGCTTGAGGAACTGTCTACTAAAAGTCTGCATAAATCCTATGAATGTCTATTCCTCGGCGAGTTTGGGTCGCCGTAAAAACCCTACACTGTTATCTCCTCAGTAACAAACCGCTGCCTTGCAGGTACAATATTATATATATATATATATATATATATATATATGTACATATATATATATATATATATATGTACATATATATATATATATATATGTACATATATATATATATATGTACATAGTACTTATTGTTGTGGTATAGCCTCTTGATTGCTCGACTGTTAACTTGACGGTTGAGGGTTCGAAACCGACTCGGACATAAGAAGTTTATCAGGTTTTTCATCATTACGTAACTCTTAATTATTAAGAAGGCCGTTGCACTCCCCTCCGTATAACATTATAAGCGCATTCTGTACCTTGAATGCTGATCCATTTTGTACGTCAAAATAAACCTACAATGGCTAGTCTTACGACGTTTGGCAACGAATAATACAATGACAATAATATATATATATATATATATATATATATATATATATATATATATATATATATATATATAATTACTCGTTTAATAAGAAAAATTATATGATTATTATTCAGTTAAAATAAATTATACTAGCGAATATGTTTATCGACCTTTGCTTAATTATTAAATTATTTAATTTTATATCTTTCACATGAAAAACTGTCATATATCTCTCGTCAAGCGTGAACTTTTAACACGGATCGCTTTTGTTTTATCACATGGATAAATATTTGCACGATAAATATCATGTTAACGTCAGATAACCTTTAACGTAAAAAAAATCAAAATTCAAAAATAATTTTTCATGTTTGAGGGAGGTCCAAAATTAACGCCAATATATATATATATATAATATTTGTGTACTGTGTATATGCATATATGTGTATATATGTGTATATATGTATATATGTGTATGCGTACGTGCGCTTGTATTGCTCACTGTACGTATGTATTTGTATGCGTAGTGCAATTATATGGATATATATACATGAAAGAACATGTGGAGAGTATCACGCGTAAATGCGAGCACTATCGATGTCATTATAATAATTAAAAGATACTTGACACGTTGCAACCAATCAAAAATAAAAAAATAAACATAATCGTAATGATAATGATAAAAGTAATATTTAAAGAGATATTTGCATAATTGAAATTGATACGAATATTTTTCGATTGAAAAAAATTTTAATTTCATTAACGGAAAATTTTCATTTGTGTTTTTAATAAAAATTAACATTCGGCCAATCGTTAATTTTAATTTACGGTGTTTTACGATAATGATGAGTATTATTACCGTTATCATTATTAATATAAAAATCGTCATTTAATTTTTTCTTCGTTTTAGAAGATAACGAAATTGAAATGTCTCCATCATAGCTTAGATAAATGTTCGATTATTTAATAGATTAATGTGTTATATGTTTATTTACTTTCTTTTGACGCTTCTTCGACATCTTCATTTTCAAGGTTCTATTTTAACCTCAACCTTATGCTATGAACTCTATAACCGAAATATCCACTTTCCAATTTAGATGGCACTGTTTGCAAATGACCTTACAGTATTTATATCCAGCAATGATGTGGACCTAGGAAAAACTGAACAACGAATAACCTATTTTTTTGGCCCCCCAAAAAATTGTTTAAATCTATAATGTTATGATTGAAAAATCAGCTTGAATTCCAAGCTGTGCGCAGCGCGAGCCGTAAATCAGCAAAATTATCGTGCTCCATAGATCTGTCCCGAAAATTCCAACACCTTCTAGTGATATTCAAGCGCTCCTCGTGTCCAGTATTCAAAGCAGTGTATCCAGAGATGGGCTAACACTCCGATGGAATCAAATTCGTTTCGTCTTCTGAAAACAGTTCCACAACCATCAGTAACCACTACACCTATAAAGTGGTTTTGTCTCGTATACGTTTGGTCACACCATGTTATCACATGTTTATTGGCTCCAACATGAGAGCCCTCTTCTCTGTCATCTGTATAATACTCAACCAGCTATCCTGACTATATTAATACTCTGCACCTTATATATACAAATATTCATCCCTCCTAAAGATGCATGTTTTCTTCCACTAATCCTTCAAAACTTACCTTTTTCTGAAAAAAACCTCTACGCGAGCGACGTTAACGCGAACGCGATGCGAAAATAACAAACTGTGCATAGTGAACAAGGCACGCGGTTAGGCTGACGACGCACCAGTCGGGTTGATATTTACGCGCGAATTGGGTGCTGTGTTGTAGTTGTTTCGTATTACGTCTATGATGTCGGAAGCTGAAATTTTAATTAGCGCTGGCTAATATTCATGGGATAAAAAAAATAAAAAATATAACCGGTTACTATTGTGTTGTGAATGGGTGAATTTGGCTAAAATAACAGAAACTACAAGTAAAATCCGAAGTATAAATTTACGTGTATGTGAAATGAAAGATATTATTAACGATTTGAAAAATAAGAAAAAATATAGGAGATCGAGATCCAAAAAAAGTAACTTTTGCTGACTTTAAGAAAGATTGTGACTCTATTGACAGTGAAATAGTATTTAACATAGACGAATTGAGTATAGATAGTAAACTTATTGTCATTATTAGACAAACGTTGGCACAGTATTTAAATTTTTAAGAGAAGTATCAAAACAGTTCCAAATAAGAACAGGAGTAAGACAAGGAGATGGATTATCTCCGACATTATTCAACTGCGTATTAGAGAAGATAATCAGAGAATGAAAAATAAGAACAAAGGAAGAAGTTATTTGAAGAATTAGATTATGTATGGAGCAAGAACGACATACAGATCGATAGTCTTTGCAGACACGATTTAACTATTTTGGCAGATAACGTGAAAGATGCGATAAAACAAATAGACATTTTAAAAAGGAACAAGCGGGAAATGCATTATGAATTTCTTTTGAAAAAATCAAAATATATAACTAATATCAGACATGCTCCGAAATATATAAGAACGAAATCCGAGAAAATTCGAAGAGTCGTACAATTTAAGTATCCCGGGAGAAATGACACAAACCGAATGTGTTAGACAAGGAAACCATTATAGAAAGAGCGAGAAAAATGAAAACAGCATTTCGATTAACAAAAATATGTACAACAAGAAATCTATGTCTATAAACGCGAAAATAAGACATTATAATACAGTTATTAAGCCAGACTGTCTTTAAATGTCTTACGATGAATTCAGTATATTAATACGATGGAAAATAAAGAAAGATAATCAGCAAGATATGGAAATGATACAAATGAAAATTAAGAATCAATAAAGAAGTATATGAAATAGTGGAAAAAATATACTACGCATAAAAGAAGGGTCGAATTTCATCTTAAAAGGATGGAGTCCGGAATATTATCTAAAAAAATATTCGACTTTTTTAATAAAAATCAGAATACGAGAATAAGCTGGTTTGTATAAATTAAAAGGAATTTAGACAAAATGAAGATAGAAGAAGTCCAAAATCTTTACGAACTTGCGCGATAATAAAGAATTTAAAATTACCCTTTAAACACCGGGTAGTGCGATGGTCGATTCATTGGTGAAAACATAAAAAATTACGCTCTGTTCAATAAGTAACATAGACACTTTTTTTTTTATCGGCACCATGTACTGCTACTGTGGCCAGACACACCGCGTGTGATATTTATATTAGAGGAAAGAGTTTAGCGCGTTTCAGAAATTGCCAGGATTATCCGAGAAAGTGGATGAAAATGAAGAAGGACGAATTATGTGATAAGATTAGAAGGCAGGACACTCATAGAGAATACGGCCAAGAGTTGCAAATTGTTGGCCACGATAACAGCACGATGCGAGTCAAATTAAACATGATAACAATAACAATAATAATAATAATCGTATTGGTGGAAATTAATAATTATTTTTTTAGAAATATCTTTATATATGTCGAAACACAAGCATAATATATATAACAAGCATTTGGCTCAGTCATATAAAGACTATGCAGTAAGTATATTTACATTTATGTACAAGCATATAAAAGAGAAAAGAACATACACACTCGCACTGACACACACACACAAACAAAATATATATATATATGTATATATATGGTGGGTAATCAATCTAACATATTGCATAGGCAATTTACGTTATTTCCAATTTATAAAATACGAAACATAATATTACACAATAACTTTTTTCTCTAAATGTAACTCTTTTTCATTAAAAACATGAAGAACAAGGTACTTAAATATGACCGTATAATTTTTAGGCGAATTATAAGTAACATAGTAATAATAATAGTAATAATAATAATAATATTAATATTAATGTAAGTAACAGTAATAATAATTAATATGTAAATGTCGTAATCGTAAAAAATGCCTTTACGTAAATTTAAACAACGTTAATACAAAATATGATCAAGAATAATCTGGGGGGTGGCGATTATTTGATTACAGTTAATTACGTTATCATTATTTATCTTCTCTTTTTTTCCCTCTTTTATTACCGATGTATTACGTTTTATTGAGTTCCACAGCCTCTTCCATCGTCTCCGGAAGAGTGGCATTCTGAGTTTCCGGTAATAAACAATAAACGAATAGGCTGGAGCTGATATTAAGCGTTGCAAATATTAAAAACGGTAATGTTAACCACGTGTACTGCGCCTGAAACAAAAAAATTTAAACGTAAATAAAGTCATATTTAACCAATTATCACTAAAATTAACGAACCATGAAAGAAATTAGATCGCGTATCGCACGTTAATTTTATTAAACTAATTTGTTTTGGAAGTTTAATATTATCAGTCCATCATATATATACATACATATATATATATATATACATATATATATATATATACATATATATATATAAATATAAACAATGTTAATCACTATAAAATTTATTTTATTTATGCAAAACTTTTCGACTTTAACGTCATTTTCAATTTGGTATTACTTGAAAATGACGTTAAAGTCGAAAAGCTTTACATAAATAAAATATTAATATTGTTTTTATTTTGTTTTGTTAATTCATAAAATCACTACTCTCCAATACATCAACATTATAAATATGTATATATATATATATATATATATATATATATATATATATATATATATATATATACAATTTACATAAAAATATATGTATAATCCGTCATGTATAAAAAATTTTGATATAAAGATAAATACGGGAAAAAGCAGAATAATAAAGTTTACAAAAACAAGTAGTAATGATGTAAAAATAAAAATTGAAAATGTAACCGAATTTAAATATCTCGGATGGATAATTACAAATGATGGATGGGACACAGAAGAAATAAGAGAAAGAATTGCAGTGTCAAGTCAACCTTTCATAAATTTGTAAAGAGTACTGAAGAACAGGATATTGATATTTTCGATAGAACTAAGGAAATAATTATGCAATGTTACTATGTTAAAATATGCGGTCGAAGCGCGTGAGTTATTAACGCCGAGTGCAAAAAGACACATTCGAAATGTTGATTTATCGACTATTGTTAAGGATGTCACGGATAAATGTTATATCCAACAAGAAGGTGTTAAAGCAATGAAAGTATATAGATCACAAGCTACGGGAAGAGGGGCTGTTTATGTTGGCAGTACAAGGAAAAATACTCGGAAAAGTAACAGGAGAAACGAAAAGATTGACCATGTGTAACATCCAACACTGGTTTCGACAGAGCCAGGAAAGTGGTAGCTGCAGCCTGATTTATCTTCAACAACGTCATTTTCAGTTCCAATATAATATCTTCTAATTGTTTCCGTTTCAACTACCTAACTGTCATAAGAATAACTACGATGTCGACCATCTCGGGTTTTATCTTACCGTCGAAATTGCATGTAGGAAAAGATTGGTATCGAACAGAATAGACACAAAACCGTTACAGGAGAATGTGGATGAGAATATTGAAATGAAGGAGGTGTAAAATTGATTAGATTTCTTGAAAGCAATGAGTTTTATATGATCAATATTTTCTTTAAGAAAACCCGTAAAAACAGATTAACATAGAGAAGGTCGGACTTTAAACGTGAACGAGATCAATTTCATCATCAAAAATATACAGAACATTGTGCAACATGTTAGAATAATAAATAAAGTAAATGCGAGGATTGATTATTTACAGGCTACTAAAGAGTAAGAGAAGCCATAGATATGAATATAAAAATAAAACGTCCCAACGATAGAAGCGAGTGAACGTTAATTGATAAAGATAAACTAACGGCAAAATACCTTGAATGTCAGGTAAATTAAGAACTTACGTGAATGAAAAAGGAAATGTTGTAATGTGCGAATAATGAGCAATATGAGTTCATTATAGCAAGACTCATCCTCGGTGATAGATCCGATAAAAATTGAAGAACCCTAAGGTAAGCTAATAATGATTTCGGAAATAATTGTAGCATTTAAAAAGTAGTTTAAAACAACAGAACTAGTGGACTGGAATACCAGAAATTTTAAATAAAGCAATTGTGGACTGATTAAGAGAGTTATTCAAGAAATATCTAAGGAAAAACTTAGAATAAAGCTGACGTCATACTTATACACAAGAAAGATGACAAGTTAGATAACTACAGACCGATCAGCTTACTGTCGCACATACATAAATTATTTACACGCGTAATCACCAATCGAACAATGAAACAGTAATAGATAGCCAGCGATCGAGCAAAGATCAGGTTATATAGTACGCATGAACATGTACATATACAGTGGGATCTGTAATATCAAAATGTATAGAATATAATCTCGAACTATAAATTTCGTCGACTATTCTAAAAATACTTAAAGAATTCAGTATAGATGAACAATATATAAACATCGTAAGTAACGTCTACAACTCAGCAAAGAAGAAAATTCAACTCGTCAATAAAACAGACAAAATACCGCTGAAAAGAAGGGGGTCCAACAAGACGATACAATTTTACTGAAGCTGTTTATTGCAACGCTGGAAAGTATACTCTAGAGTCTACACTTTGATATTAGTCAACAGGCCGAGAAGTGGGACTCCGAAGGTATAAATATTGATGGTAAAAGACTGAATCACTTGCGTTTTACGGATGACATAATGTTGACAAGCGATAAGGCTGACGATTTACAAGAAATATTACCAGAATTATAGCAGTATTCTCAAGCAGTAGGTCTGGCAATAAATACTAACAAGACCAACATTATTCATCATTAGATTAAGGAGACCAGCATATATATTTAGGTCGAGTAATTAACACGGATAAAAACGTTATGCCCAGACAGAAATAAAAAACGAATATCCTCTCAGAGATTGCGGTTGGAAGATTGAATATCACACGGAATGAACAGATATCTATTTCTATAAAAAGGAATGTATACAACCAATGTATCCAGCCGGTGCTGACGCATATACGTGGATTCTCGCTAATAGTCGGAATTTTTGTTTAAACAGCGTGTACAAGAACGATTGATGTTCTAATAGATCAAAATTCTTAACACATAGTTGCGACAACAGATAAAATTATTAGATAGGGTATCTAAAGTTGGATTGGACAGGATATATAGTGAGAAGAACAGACAGTAGATGGAACAAATTATTGAGTGGACCCTAGGAAGGGCGAAGAAATATTATTAGATCATGCGCTAGATGGACAGACGACATACGTAAAACAGCTGGCATCGAGTGGTTGAACATGGCTAACGACCGGATGCATGGAGGAATTGGGATAAAGCTAATTAGCAGATATTTGTATATGTACATACGTGTGTTAATTGAAATTATATATTAATTACCTGAACGGAGAATAGTCTATTATTAATGAAATTCTTACGATACCTGAAACAATAGTATTATCGGAGCGATGAAAGTACCGGTTTGACTGCAGAATAACGAAACCCCTAAAGTCATTCCTCGTAGATTTGTCGGAAATAGTTCCATAGTATACAGCAGTAGACACATATAATTCCCCATTACACAACCTTTGCCGATAATTACCAAAAACGTTCGTAAAATTCCTGCAAAGAGAAAAAACAATAGATGGCCTACGTCAGTAAACAATTCAGCATTCGAACGAATTTTATAAATTTTATTTCCCATCACGTCCAAATCTAGTAGAATATATAACAGCATCAACGTGATGTCTCTGATTGCTCGCAGAATGAACGCGATCGAATAATTGTAGACTCGAATTTCGAGATCACCGAGGCGAACCGTAACCTTTAATTTTTACAACAATACGAGAGTTTTCAGATAAAAATAGGAAAAAATCTGAGTAAGTTTAGTATCCATATGTTATTTTCATTTGAAAAATATGTCGCGGTATTGTCGTTCAGTCGATTTATCGTGATATTGTAAAAGAACGATGGAGTTAATGAAGGTTTTTAGTTGTTGAAATGTCTAGGAGAAAGCTTTATAAGGGAAAAAAAGGCGATATTTTTCGAAACGGTTTTAATTTATATTAACGCGATTTTACTACAACCGTTGGATTCGAAGATGGTTTTCAATTGTAACAAATATACCGGAGTCATTAACCGTTTCAGTAATCTGGTTTGTAGATGATTGGATTTAACTTGTCAAGGTGTTGGCCACAGATTTTCACACCATGGGTATTTATGAATTCGAGCCGTTGTGCATACTTGCGAAATTAGAGACATTTGGGAAACGCTTGTAATACCGATAGAAATCTTCGACAGATTTATACATTACTCGCAGATTAATCGTAGCTCGTGTCGTTCTGTCTTGTTTTAAGACTGTCTCATTCGATTCGAGACGAATAAAAGTATATATTTCTTTAAGAAATTCGTCAAATACCGAGTTCCTTGGAGTTATACATTTTCCCGATATATAATAGTTAAGATATTTTTATTAAATCACTATCTAATACAGATTGGAAAGGTTGTAGTTTAGAGATAACTGATGTGGTTTTCGAACTACGATCGGGTTCATTTATTTTCGCAATATTTACGCACTAATAACCTGTAAAGATTATACGTCACAGAAATATGTGTGATTAGGTTAGATGTAGGAATAGCTTTATAATTACTGTTTATCGACATTTGTATTATCTGAAGTACTATATATACACACACACACACACATATATATATATATATGTATATGTATATATATATATATATATATATATATATATATATATATATATATATATATATTAGTTTTATTTGCTACTTTCGTCTATTTATTTTATAATTTAAAGATGATGTAACTACTGAAAAGCTTTGTTAAAGGTTTTTTTAAAGGTAATTATTAGTTTATTCATATTGTGAAACAGGAGTTAATTGGATTCGAGCAGAAATGGTTGGGGATTGCCTGCACACATCAGTGAGCTGATATAGGCATGTCGTGATCGTGAATTATTGATTTAACCTTAGTTTGTTTTTACCAAAAGAAATCACTATATCACATTTGTATTTGTGTAGATAATTCTGCCCAGGTCACAGACGCCACAGATAAAACGTTTCAAGTCTTCTTCCTCGTCCTATTAATTTCTTTAAATTGCATCTATTACATTTGACGGTGTGCTGAACTACAAGTTAAATTTATATATGTATATATATATATCATCATCATCTTAAGTCGTAATCCCCCTAAGGGATGTCGTGACTATTTTCATACTACATCCTCTTCAATTTTTTTTCTCCATTGTATGCGGTTTGCAGCTTCCCGTTTACAATCAGCCATTGACTTTGCAAGCGCTTTTGTGATCGTGTCTGTCCATTTGATGTGTAATCTACCAAGAGGATGCGTTCCTTGTATTTTCCCTTCAATTACTAATCGTTGCATGGAGTCATCGCTTCGCATGATATGTCCGAAAAATCGTAATATTCTGAAAAGAACATCGCTGGACAATCTACGCTTAATGTTGAGCTTGCGTAATATAGAAACGTTTGTTTGCTTTGCTGTCCAGGGTATTCGTAACACGCTTCCAAATCCACATTTCGAAATTATCGATACGTTGCCTATCTTTGGCTTTCAGCGTCCATGTTTCCGCCGCATATGTGAATACAGAAAACACCAAACACTGCACTAATTTCTTTTTTACCGCATTTGTAATTGATGCGTCGCGCCATATTCTGTTTAATTTGCTCATGGTACTTCGAGCCAACTGGATTCGTCTTTTTATTTCATCCGTTGAAGTGCCTTTATCATCAATAAGGGATCCCAAATATATATATACTTCTGTAGTGTTTCGTAACCATCGATTTGTGTTTCAGCCTCCGCTGTTAAGTTTCCCCGATCAACCACCATTAGTTTTGTTTTATCTTTATTTATATTTAAGCCATATTTGGCACTTATCTTATTTAGTCGGTCGAGTAATATTCTCGTGTCATCAATTGAGCTGGTTATAAGCGTTGTATCATCTGCAAAGCGTAGGTTATTAATGATTCTTCCACAAATGGAAACACCAACGCTGCAACCGTTCAAAACCTGTCTCATAATACATTCATCGTATAGATTGAAAAGTACCGGTGATAAGACGCATCCTCCTTGTCTTACACCTTTTTTCGTCTTAAATTCTTTTGATTCTATATGGCCTTCAATACGTACCGTGTTTATATTTTGTTCGTATAGTTGATTTATTAAATACGCTAGATGCCTTGGTGTTCCCATTTCAATAAATGCAGGCCACAATTTTTCCCAACGAACATTGTCGAATGCCTTTGAATAATCAACAAAGCATAACACTGACGGAATATTATGTTCTCTGGTTTTTTCAATCAACAGTATTATGTTTAAAATTTGTTCTCGAGTTCCTTTTCCCTTTAAAAATCCTTCTTGCTCATCTGGAATCTGCCTGGATGAGAATTCTGCTAATCGATTATTTAGAATTCGGAGCATTATTTTACTGGTGTGCGGTATTAATGAAATAGTTCTGTAATTTTGGCAATTTGTAACTTGTCCTTTCTTAAATAGTTTCAAGTCTTCTTCCTCGTCCTATTAATTTCTTTAAATTGCATCTATTACATTTGACGGTGTGCTGAACTACAAGTTAAATTTATATATATATATACACGTGTGTGTGTGTATTTCACGCTTGTTACAAAATTATTTATTTATAATTTTAATAATTACTTCCATTATCGTTGCCCCAAAATAAAGATAGGCTCTCATATAGTTCGGTTATTAATTTACCCACAGTAATTTTAACTACCTTGATACCAAACAGCGAAGTCTTTAAATAGCGCAATCAGTATATAATATATAAAAATAGTTGATTTTCTTTCTCAACTACCGAGATGTCAAATCGCAAAATTCGTTACACAGCAATATTTTTAATTGGGCGTCTGTGGCAAGCTGCTCCATTAATTATAAGAAGCCACTCAATCTACCTACGGCGAGAAAATGTTTCAAATATCGAAATGAAGCTATCGCATCGAAAGCGTAAACTTGCAAATATTAAACGATATAAAACTAAACTGGTAAATTTTGCACAAGAAAATGGGAGATAATTAATTAAAAGAAGTTGAAAAATAATCAAATAACGGAATGCACGAAGAAAATGTAGACTCCAATGTTAAATAAATTAAATAAATCGGGAACGCGAACAAAACTAAAGTAACTGGAGTTATACAATGCGAAAAAAAATGCCTTAAAAGTGGACCGGTTTGGTAATTAAGAAACACGTTCGGTACTCGTGATTAAACAGATGCAACATAAATCAGGACAATAATCATTCAAACGTGCGACCGAAAACACCATATCTCTATTAAAGATTAAAGAAGGTTAATCGATCTACGTCACGTCTACATTAAGATACACGTGCAACGCATGAATTATAAGTTCAAAGAGTGTGAAACGGTTAAAACTTTTTAAATACAATACTGTGGATAGAGAAAAGACAATTAATAAGAGTGGTAAAATACTACTACTACTAATAATAATAATAATAATAATAATAATAATAATAATAATAATAATAATAATAATAACACAGTGCATCAGCCAGAAAACGGATAAATATCTATTATACATGATCATGTCTTTGTGCCCGTTTTATAAGGGAAATCCAACGACAGGAAGAATAAAACACCCATAGCTTCAGAGGAAATAAAAAGGGGTACAGTTATAGTGAAAGAATTGATACGTATATTATATATATATAAATATATATATATATATATATATCCGTCCGTTATTTCCGCTTGCTCGTTTGCTCGTTTTCGATTTAACTCACCATATATAACGCGCCAATAGAAGTTCCACTTTAAAAGGTTCTACATGTAAGCAATGCTGATATTCGGTGTCAACCTTCCGCTCCTTTCTCGCATTGGGCTGTACCTCATATGCGTTATAAACATGTGTACACATCGCAATTGTCGATCAATGGTTCACATACTCTCCAAAAATAACGTGATATGATGATATATATGTATATATATAGAATATGCAACATTTAAAAAATATTTTTGCATCCGTGTTTGAAATAAATAGATGAGGTGAAATTTCTCTGCCATAATAATTTGGCGAAATATTTTTTAAAAATATCGTCAAGCCATCTTTAAATATTATCATTCGTACTTAAGCCAACAAACGATAATCCTAACAAAATAATGATTAAATTCCGAGTTACATTCCGCGATGACTTACATATAATTTTTTTAAAATACATTATATCACAAATATTAATGTGGTATAATTATTTATTAAAATTTAAGCTCGGTAGCGAGTTATAAAGAATAATTAAATTAAAATATTTCTCGATCATTTATTATTATTATTAGTTATTTTGTTTATTTATTTAATTTTATATGTTATTGTTTTCGATCGTGATTTATATATATATATATATTTAAACAAAGTATATGTATGTATGTGTGTATTTGTATATATACTTTTGTATGTTTATTATACCACGACTGGTATAGTGTATTTATGTATGTATGTAGACTGAACACAAGTTAGTTTATCGCATTATTTTGCTTATATATTTAAAAATTTATTTATATTATTTATCATTTAGAAAGTTGTTCTCGATCGCATAATTTAAAACGGGGTATTTCACATTAGGTTAATGTTTTATTTATTTGAACGAAGTGATTATAAATTTTCGTTCGTTTATTCTTTTATTATATCGACGCTCTTGCAGGTAATAGTCGAATATAACCAGGGCCGGATTTACATATGGACACTTGGGGCACTGGACCAGGGCACAGGACGCAACTCCGAAATAAATGAAAATAAATTCTTATATTTTTCACGAGTACTAATAATTCCGTTTAAATTAATAAATTTTTTAAAAAGCGTTTTTATACGCGTATTTTTGTCCGCGTAAATAAATTCCTAATTTTTCTTCCTTATACGGAGGACCCTAAAGCTGTTTGTGTCCACGGGTCTCGAATCGTTTAATACGGCACCGAATATTACTCGCTAACTGTTTTGTTTATAACGTATATTTTACAATGTAGACGCGCCACAGTCGAAATCGAGACATTATTATTCGTAATATTAAATCGTTATTCAGACGTACCCGACTTCTTGTTCGATAAAAACGCCGCTAAAAGATAGCAAAATCCGCTGCAAAAAAATGCCGCGGTCATAGTCGGCTTACGACCGACTCTGCAAATGATGCTACAGATGATGACGAAAAACATAATTTCTATCAATCCGCTAATGATGAAATTCACGTAAAGATTGCCGAATAATTTCGGTATTGAAAATGTTATGCCGTAATACGATACCGACTCTGTAAACCTGATCGTTATCGGTAAGATATAAAATCTTTAAAGTAAATTTGAATAAAAGTAAATAACTTAACGATAGATAAAAAATTTATAATATTAAATACCCGGAAGATACGGTTAACCGGAATGGTACTTAAAAAATTATTAATACACTTACTATTAAATTTTATGAGGCGATATAGAAAAACAACACACACACATACACACATTTTATACATATTATTTATTTATTTATTTACAGATACGTCCTGTACACGACAGCAAAACGCCAATAACAAAAGTATGAACGAAACATCTGTGTAATTAAGATAAATCGCAGTAAAAAATGAAAAAATAAATTACTAATACCGAACAACTGAGCACAAAAGAAAAATAGAAATATGAATTCGTACACCCGGTCATGTAAATAAGCTCTTCCTCGAGATAGGTGTAAGGACGCGTATTAATTCACAAATGCAAAAACCAAGACTGAATATATAAATCAATTCCTTTAAAAAATATAACGACATCGGAATAAAATGCTACGGAGGATGACGCTATGTCTGTAATTACACGTTGCATAAAGATCTTTAGATAAAATATGTTGATCATGAAATCCATCAAGCTGCTTGCAGTTACCTGGCGAGATTGGAAACACATGAAAATCCGCTTGCAACAGTTTTGCAAGCTCAATCGACGATCAGAATGCTAAAACGTATTACCGACTTCGGATAATGCTTTCGGGTTGTCATCATTTATAACGTGGGAATTCTGTGGCTGGGTCGACTCCTTGTAAAGTGTTTCTACATCCGGTAGATGACGGGTTAGTCTCTCGTCAGATGTAGATATATAAAAAAATATATATTCCCATACTAAGGAAGCCATTATTCGAGTATCGCTCGTAATGGCACTATACGAATTCATAGTGGCGATAAGCGGAACTTTTTATGACCAAAATGTGTTCTATCGTATAAAACAGATTTACTGTGAAACGCAAAAAGTAAAATGAAAAGGAATATATTAAAAATAATAAAGTTTAAAAAATTCGTTTGTTTTTATATATAAATTTATTATCAAAAAATAACCAACAAAAAAGAGTTAAAATCGATAAAAAAAGTTTCTTTATCGAAAATCACAAAGCTTTTCGTCTGTAAAGCCATTATCAATCGATTGAATATAAACAAAAATAAATGATAAAAATATGTCATACAAATTTATTAAAATATAAATTCTAAAAAATATTACACTTAGATACGCAATTTAGGAAAATTATCAAACTGAAAAACTGTTTTTTTTTTTTTGTTTTTTTTTTTTATGAATATCTAACCGCGGATGAACTATGTTATTATATAGACGCATAGTGGGTAAAAGTGGCGAAGTACGACCTAGAGGTGACCCATTACTAACACCGCGGTCGGAAATGGAATTGATGCAGGAACTTAATATTTAGGAAATCGCATAAAATATTATAACTCGAAAGTGTGGGATAGACACCGGTTTGATTATACACACCTCAAAAATTGAAAATTATACATCTATATAGACGTGTATAAAGACCGCGGTATGGAATTTTCGGAATTATTCAATTTTTTTCTTTTTGTGAAGTTCATTATCGTTAAATAGCTCGCGAAATCCATTTCAAAGGAACGCATTTTAGAATGGTCGGCACGATGGAATTGCGTTTTAATGTAAATTAATTATGGGTATCTGAAAAACGTTACGCATTAATTTAATTCATAATCGAATCACGCCAAATTCCGACTACTTTTTTTAAAAAATAACACATTAACAAAAAAAAAACGCGTTTATTAATTACAAGAAGAAAACATTTTTAACTAACAACCGTGTTAAGATAATGTCAGATCCGAATTATAATTAGACATCGTATTCCACTTGTTAAGGGATAAATTATTTAATTTAAAAAACAAAAAAAAGATATTACTACTATAGTGTACGAATACGGAGGAAAACCTGTGTAGCCGCATTTTTGCACGAAGTAAATTTACATATATATTATATAGATATATATATATATATAATAGTCTAGAAATCTCGTAAATTTTATAGTAATTTTCTCCAGCGGGATCGTGTAAACAACCTTGATAATTTCAGTTTAGTTGTAGGTTAACCATAAAGTCGTAATTTAAATATAGACACACATTTCTCCCATAAATTAAATACAGAAATGAGAGTTACTTCCATTTTTAGAAAATTACAACTCGAGTGAACTTTCGCTACTACGTGTGAATACAGATAGAAATCAGAAATCAGCGAACGAAATCAATTTTTTTTTTTTTTTTTATTATTTTTATTTTACATAATTACAACTAGTCCATTTGGACTATCCAGTAATTCTGATATATGAAAGAAAATTAACGTGAAGAGGTTATCCGTCCAGTGACAGGAGCCTCAGAAGAATATGAATAAAATTTGTTTAAACAATATCATAAGGCTTATTCCGTTTCAGCCTTCTTGTGTTATTTAGGTTATCTAATGTAATAATTGCTTCCGTATCTGGATGCCTAATCTGTCTTCATGTTGAAGTGCATACCGTCTAATTTCTGTAATTACAGTAGGAACATTTAGGTCTCTATGCAAGTCATCGTTTCTTATGAACCAGGGCGCATTCGTTATCATACGAAGTATTTTGTTTTGGCATCTTTGAATTATTTTGATGTGAGTGGTTTTTGCACAACCCCACAATTGTGCGCCATAGCTCCAAGTTGGTTTAATAATCGCTTTGTAGATTAACAATTTATTGTCGATCGTTAACGTCGAGTTTCTTCCAATAAGCCAATACATGGAAGCTATTAAACGGTTAATCTCTTTCTTTTTAGCAATGATGTGTTGTTTCCACGTAAGTTTCTGATCGAGTCGCATACCTAAATATTTGGTCTCATCTAGTATTGGTATTTGATTATTGTTTATTGTAACCGGAGCATTATTTGTTCTTCTGTTTGTGAATATTACATGAGCCGATTTGTTTTCATTTATACTTATTTTCCACGTTTTTGTCCACTTGCATATCTGATCTAAGGAATTCCGCAGGTTACTAGCGGCAACGTTTTCGAGGGTATCGGAAGCTAACACAGCAGTATCATCTGCAAAAGTAGCAGTTAGTGTGCTATTTGAAGCCGGAAGGTCAGCTGTATAAAGTATGTAGAACAGCGGCCCTAAAACACTGCCCTGCGGGACACCAACGCGTATCGGGTATCTTCCTGAACTTTTACTTTGAAAAATCGTTCGTTTAGGTAAGAAGAAATTAGTTTGTACATACTATAGGGGTACAATTTTTTTGAAGTCCTTCATGTCAGACCTTGTCGAAGGCTTGAGAAATATCTAAGAATACTGCTGAACAAATTCGTTTCTCTTCGAAGTCATTTTCAATTTTATTGACGATTCTGCGAACTTGATCAAGGGTTGAGTGTTTGGTTCTGAAACCAAATTGGTGATCTGGTATTGGTTTCTTTTGATCAATAATCATCATTATCCTTTTCATAAATAACTTTTCGAAGACTTTGGATAACACAGGCATAAACGATATTGGTCTATAGGATGAGACGACGTTTATATCGAAATCAAAATTAACTTAAAAATATCGTAAATCGCTATTATTTAGACGCTTTCTACTTAATACTGAAATATTATATTTACCGTTTGCACAAAAATTAATCAAGCCGAATCGAATACAATTAAAATTACTATACTACAGTATTAAATATATCGTGGGTGTACACGCCTGGACAGACGATTAAACATCGTATAATTAAAAATAAAAAATAAAATAAACTTAGTAATTCGGAAAATGAACTAGTTCGTAGACATTGCCATTCGACTAATGTGGACCTACGAAATTGAATCGTTCTAAAGATACAAATATTAAAATAATACAAACGGATTAAAATAATAAACAATGATTACGAACGCACTTTGGTGCATAACTAAAACTCGTACATGAACATCTACACATTTCGTACGTATCTAATATTAAAAAACAATATGACCGATGGACATGCAGGTAGAGCGGACGGCCATTCTAACAGCTTAGCTAAACATGTGTCCGGGCACTATAACGTGAGAAGATTAAACCACTAAAACCTAGTTTAGGTTAATAGCCAAGATAAATAGAAGTAGTAGAGGTATGATAAACAGCGTGCGCGTGAAACCTACCTTGGACTTCTATTTACCTTGATAAGCATCACTAGGTGCTTCTTCTCGTCGTGGTGTATAGATAACAAATACCAAAAATTATAAATCTTGGCCAGATTGAATAAAATAAAATGTTAATCAATATTATCCCGGTATACACAAACAAAAATCTATACTTACCACAACAGCATCATAAGTAAAAGTCGATTTCTTATAACGGAGATGCTAAACGCGATTTTGATTTGAAACCATACGGAATAGTTGGTACGGTCGTCAAGCGACTTAGCGTCGATATCTCGACCGTCGGAAATTTGAGCACGACCGTCCGTCGACGGGCGGTAATCGACGATAACGTCATCGTCCGAGCGTTTTTCTTCGTCGTTATTATTAATAGTTAACGATTGTTTTTCGCACGTCGACGAATCTCGTTCACAATCTAGCCATCGTCTTGTTCCGGATTTGCAGTCGTACGACGAGTACCGGTAAACGGAGTCGGACGAAGGGACGGCTTTGTCGCCGTTCGTCTTGCAAACGACTAGATCGCGATATTTAGTCGAGTCTTTTTTCGGCTTCTTGCGTTTTTGATAATCTTCGGTTTCTTTAGCCGCTGCTCGAATTTTCAACCAAGTTTTAGACTCCGGTACAATCCTAAAGCGGCGATGATAAGGATACATTTTGAAATTGCTAGTTGATATTTTAAAAGTAAAAAAAAGTTTATTCGAAAAACTTTTAGACCGTTATAATGTTATCATTAAATCTACACGCACTTTAACGTCGACTCTGATATACTTTGCTATATATCGTCATCATCGACATCACAGTTCGTTTCAAGCATTACGATAGATCATTGTTCAATCACCTATTTATTATTATTATTATTATTATTATTATTATTGTGTGACGCATGAGGACTAATATATAAAATTAAAATTAAATATAATATGATGAGTAAAATAGTTATTGCTGGTCAATTTTATACAATGTTAATGCATATATCGACCATTTTAATGGCTTCGTCATTTAGCTCTGTGCTCTAAAGGTCTTTTTCCGTAATGCCTGAAGGCACCGAGTTACACCGGAACAAGTGTCCATGGCTCTGCCGTTCTCCACACTTGCATTTATCATTTTCAGCCAGGCCCCATTTGAATAAATTCACTGAGGTTCTGGCGCAACTAGAGCGAAGCCGGTTTAAGGTTTTCCATCTATGCCAACTTCTAGATTTAAGACGAGATGTAACCGCCAGCTGATCAAACATTGGCTGTCTGTCTCTAGTCTAGTTCTTTCAGCATCAGTAGCGACTGATCAGCGAATACCTGGAAGAGCTACACCACAGGCAAGATACAATTTGTCCACTTTAGCAGGTTTTAGGCATCCGGTGACTATTCGACACGATTCATTGAGTGAGGTATCAACCTTTTTACTATGTGCCAATTTTCCCCACACAGGGCATCCGTACTCAGCAGCCGAAAAACATAGAGCTAAGGCTGATGTGCGTAAAACCATGCTTTGCAGCCATGACATGTCCTATATCGACCGTCTCGTGTAAACAACTATCCTTTTGATTGTAAAACTACGGCTTTCTAACGTTCCTAATTTTCCTAGTCCGCACTGTCGTGTTATGCGTCCAGAGAACTATCCGTCTGCGTACAGTATTCTTCAACAACATTAACCTCTTTCATTATAAACGAGTTATTTCTTTCCTCTGTTCACCGGATCTTTGATAGACTTTGTATAATACGTCAAAGAGTTGAATATCATAGCATTCGTTAGATTGTATACGAATCCTTATATTCGTTTAGAAAATTGTATAATCGTATAAGGATATATTAGCCTTTTTTATACGTTGATTAAATAGAATTTTTACGAAACGAATGAAAAATTTCGCGAATTGGAAAATTATTGCGCTTGTAATGAATATCTTCTCTGTCACGTACGTTAGGCAATACTACATACATCAATTCAGTCCGTTACAAACTATTTTTTCTCCCTTTTTAATATTATCGAAATTTTGCCAGTATTTAGTCGCCTGTGTGCAAAGCCCTTCTAGTTTACTTCTGATATCTTGGTACTCGCAGTTGGACCACTAATTAATTGAAATGATCACTTAGTCGTTTTAGGAAAAAATCTACATCAAGAACTGAATGGATGACATAGTTCGTCGCGAAATGAACTCGCGTCTAATATTCGGAAAATCTTATTAATCTATCGTCAGCGATGTCATGCAGATTTCTACGTTTACATGAACTACTGACGGTATATAATCGAGTAAACGAACATGATAACTTATAATATTTTACATTTGTCATAATTTCTTTAAATTGTGTTTATGTTCTATTTCCTAATTCGTTTAATATTCTCCGAAGGCTGTATTTAACTACTGCGTCCTTCGTTCTTTCGTTTTATCTTCTATCCAATATCCGATGTTTAAATAACTTTGCAATATCCTCACAGTTCTTAAAAAAAGAGATATATATGTATATGTGTATTAATGCGTAAACAAAAATATATAAAACATAATAATTTCCGAACGACAGAATATCAATTGAAGGACAAATTCGGTATTTCGTTCCACCATCTCCACAACAAAATTCGCGGAACAAAATATTGACGGAAAGCTGTAGCCGCGTATTTTTCCTCTAATGAAAATTATGACGATAAGTACATGTCCAATCATAGAGATGTTTCGTTATCGAACGTACCAGAATTTTATTTTCCCGTTCAAAAACGAACGGACAGATTTCGATGTAATAGTAAATTAAGATATTAACTGTCTCAAGACGATACGTTTAGTAATCGATCAGAAGATTTACTTACCATACGGAAAAACTGGCCACTACCAACGGTATCAGGCAAGTTGTAAAATTTAAATGTCTCCAGTTAGGCAATAGATAGGCGATAACGGCTAACAATACTAAACCGAGACCCCAAAAAATTTCGATAATTCCGGTTATGATTGTTCTATGCTTTGCCGGTAATATTTCGTTTATTAACAAGTACGTACTGCTCAAAATACCCTGAAATATTTTATATATATATATATAGATAGATAGATAAATAAATATTTTATTTAATTAAAGTTACGAAAATTTAAATTTACGTTATGAAACTTTGCCGAAATTAAAATTTCTTCGTCTTCCAATTAACGTTCCATATACACTGCTGCAAGGCCGGAGACACGGATGAAAAGACTCAGATTAGAAGCGAAAGGTCGGATGATTGGCTGAATCGAAGAACACGAATTATCTGCTCCCTGAATTCAGTAATTCGTTCAAAGTCGTTCGCAGAGCTAGTTTAGTGCGCAAGGACCTGTGATTAGTACAATCGATTAAGAGATGATTAGGAACAACGACGCTGAAGCAGATAACTGCGAAGCTGTATGACCGAATCTACGACCGTAAAACTATTTCAGCTTTCCGCGATAAGTCAGAAGGAGTAATGAAATGCGCAGTGCCTAATTTTATTGATCTTAGTTTATTAGTAATTGGCATATGCGCCCCGGAAAGATTGCCATTTATGATTTAATTGATGAAAGATTAATTTGAAAGCATCTACCGCGTAATGGCAAGGTTTTTAATGAGGAAGCATGGTTGCTGCTTGTTTGCCAGCTCAGTCTGCCATATACCTGCAATATAAGAGTGGCCAGGAACCTTAACCATTATTTTCTATCGACCAAATTGTTACGATGTTATTTTAAAAATACGACCTATTTAAACGAAAATTTATAGGCTACAATTTTCATCGAAACGAATTTAATGTCAAGTCTAACGACGCTATCTTTTGGAAAGACGACGAATTAACGAAGTACGCGGCAGACAGCTAACCTAATTGAATAAAACGAAATTTCTTAGTAAAATTGGTTACCAGAAACTTAACGATCTCCGTCTACTACAAAAAAAAAATCAAGTATTAGTTCAAATCGACGACTAAATGCATTAGAAACGTAAATACGCACGCATATATAATTATTCGGAGGTATATTTTCGATTACGCAGTTTTGTAAAATACATGTCACACTAAGGTAAACTAATAATTTTGTGAGATTGGAATGCAGAGTATAAATATTTTACCGGATCGAAAACTTACATATATTCTCCGATTGTATCCAAAACTGTTTTTTTTTTTTTTTTTATAAAAATATAATATATATAATGGAGGATTTGTCTTTGTTGTTATAAATACACGCGTTATAAATCTCTGTCATGTTACATTTATCTAATTTGACCTTATACTAGTCGTAATATCGTCTGTGGCAATTAAAAAAAATTATGCATATATATTAGCGGAATGTTACAAACCTCCTTAAATTGATTTGCACTTGACGCGTCGTTGGCTATTCATCATCGCGATCGCTTCTCTTGGAAGGGACCGCGGCATCCATTTCAATTCATACTTGTCAAACGTCCTTAATAAGTTCTTTGAGATTCTTACAGTTGCTCGGTGGATTTATTCTTGTTAATTAGAGTCGCCTTCTCCTCTTGTCGGTTTTCCTTGTGTTCTTATCTGTATCGCGAGCGTGAAAATGCCAAATTTTATTCCCTATATATATTTCGTTTTCTTGTTTTTAATATCGTCTACTATATTTTCCCGATTTTCTCCTATTATCCTTAGGGCCACTTCATGGGTTACGTAATCTTTTTATGATAAATCGTAACAATCTTCGATATCATAACATCTCAAAAGCGGATATTTTTTAGACATATTTCAATACAAACCGTACGTAGTATCTCATTATCATCTTTCGTAAGTTCAAGTTTATTATTTGATTTCCGACTACTTTACTTAGGTTATTGATTGTATTTTTTACCGTATACATTTTTGTCTTTATTCCTTTATATTCTCGATTATAAATCACCTTAAGATACCATATTGTTTGTATAAATAAATATATATATATATATTAGTAATTCGTTAACCATAATTCTATTTACCAATTCTATTTTCTCATCATATTCTTTTTTTACTATAATTTTTCTACAATAGATTGAAGAAATTAATTATTTCGTAATGTTTATTCATTATTACCGATTAATTTACATTTCTTTAATTTTCGATAATTTTATATTTTATACATGTAAATTATAATATGTCCGAATTTTGTATTACTTTTTTCAATCACAATTTCTTCGTTGTAAACCGCGTTGTTAGTTCGGAATGAAATTTATTTTAACGCAATTAAATAATTTATTAAAATAGTCTATTTTATTTATATTTTAAATATAAATTAATTCATTCTCCTTGAATAATGATAATATTTTTTTTATTATTGATTAAATTTTTACACGACCTACGACAGTTATAGTGATAATTTTTAGACAAAAAAAGGAAAAATCCGTAGAACCGGATTATAATTTGCAATAGTCGTTCGTTGCCAAATTTTTCGTGGTTTGGGTTTCCTCAGAACACCGAAGACTGACCAATCAACGTAAAACGAGATAAAAACGAGACCGAATATTTATTAGGTTTAATTTTAAAAAGTCGGTTGTTTTGATGTTCAGAAAATCGAATAATGCGTTCAGTGTTAATTGTCGAACACGTCGCTTTGGTAAAAAATTGAATTGCTCAGTTGGTTTTTTTGATCAGAAATAAAATTTAATACAGGAAAAGATTTGAAGAAAACCAGTAATTTGTAAATGTCATATTACTTAACTGAATTAATAATACACACACACACATATATATATATATATAAAAGACATCCAATTTAAATCGAGTTTTAGTTGAAAAATAAAATAAAATGATTCCACAGTTAGTTCTACACGAATAAATTTTGTATCAGGTTTGTCGGTAGATGTTAACCTAATCATTATTGTTTCGGGAGAGAACGCCATGATTAAACACGTGACAAAAAACAGTCAATCGCCCGATCTAATAACTGATAATCGACGATATTTACGAATCTGAGTTTCACGATGTCATACGTACAAAATCCGGCCCACGTTTACAAATTAGATAGATAAAAGTCATATTTTTAATGTAATTAAAGCTATATTTAATAATCTTAAATCACTTAAAAATAAGGATGTTTTCAGTATGCTACAGGTAATAATTGAAACTATTATTCATATGTATTAGTTGTCTTCAATCACAGGAATTAAACTAGCTGCTTGGAATTGTAACTCCTTAATCGGAATTATCATTTTATATACATCAACAGTATTGATGTTGCAGCACTATCTGAAACCAAGCTGAACAGAAAACACAATATCCAGTTTCCTGGTTACAATATATTTAAAGCTGACGTAAGTCGTGGAAGGGGAGTGTTGAACACACTTCCAAGTAGAACTACTTCCACCACCGCACTGGAGCTGTGTCCCAGCTATTGGTGTTAATAAGTGGACTCGTGCTACTAGTAATCTTAATAATTATTATAGTCGTAATTCCATTTCTATACTTTCTATGTATAAACCGCCCACACGTATGCGTAACTTTGCCAGTGACATTAGGCAGTTAATGACGGTCAAACACACAAGGTAATTTTAGTTGAAGACTTCGATGCCAAAAGCTGGAATTGCTTTAATGATAATTTTGCCGGTACTATAACCAATTGCCATTAAATGACCTTTTTCGAATAGTGGCTCCCTCTGAGCACACGCATTTTCCCAATCGTGCAGGATGCAAAAACATCATCTTAGACTTAGCAAACCTAATCTGTGTTAACGATCTTGTTTGATAACAACTTTCGATTTGATACTTTTAGATTTTCTTCTTCATTTCTTGAACGCGTACAAATACATTGACACCATTATCGGTCTTTTCCCATTTAATCTTTCTTCTTTTAATGTTTCAATTAAAATTTTCGATTCGCGTATTTCTTTTAAAATTTGATCATTTGTTGTTTTGCTCTTTGCACTCAATACATCGGCATCATATGTCGGAAGCATCGATTCGGTTATGTATTTAATCGCTCATCCCTCTATGTTTCATATTTATATACAAATCAAAAAATTTATACAGTCAGCTAATATCGAAACACCGTCGTCTGGTTGACAATCTAACGTTTTATAGCGCGCGGTATAAAGTTTTTCATCAAACTACTTAATTATCACGCAGAAGTCGGCGACACCTTATTCCATATAACACTATATGCTCGATCTGCGTTGCATATGATTGATGCATCGAGTGCTAACTAGTTTGTAAACGCTGGCAACGGACAACACGACGATTATATTATACGTACCTGAATAAATAATCCTTGAGTAGAGCGTAAAATTATGTACTGTATGCATGTGCGCGCGGTGAACGAGATGAAAATACCGATGACGCCTTGCGCGTATATGCAAGCGTACAAAACGGATCTTCGGCCATACTTATCGGTCAATACGCCGGCTATTAAAGCTCCGATGGCCACAGATACGAAGTACAGGGTAACCGATAACGCGCTGTATATCTCCATGTTGCATACTAAATTCCACTGTTTTAATTAGACGAAGATAAAATAGTCATACTAATTCGTTTATTAATTTTACACGATTAATTGATTAATTAATTAATTAATATACCGCTAGCGAATAAAGTAAACCTGTGTACGTCTATTAATAACGAACAGAAATAATTTTACGTATACTTTATCGATACTAGAAACATACACGATATCAGAATTTATCATATTTACACGTTAAAGGTTTGGAGGAAATTATTTATTCGTCCATTTTACTTAACTGACGCTTAAGCTATATTTGTTTTGTATTAAATGATGTTAAAACGATCGCCAGCAACATTTAAAAAAAAATTGCGGATAACGACTTTTGAAGAAAAAACTAAAAAGTTTGTATGCGGAATTAAATAAAAGAATTCATATTATTATGTCGAAAGCATTTATACTATATTGCGTGTATATATAAGTATAAGCTTGCTAGTATTGCGTGTGTACAGACAAATATTTAAATTTAATTATTATTAATTTGCGTACGTTCACACTTAAAGATGTACGTATAGCCGTTGAGATTATAATATCCATTGTATTTTAATAAACAGTTTTTGTTAATATTTTTACATGTTTATAAGCGGATAAATAATTAAAAAAGATTAGTAGTAATATTTTATTGTACCGAAATTAACACGTACATATGATAAATATATACCAGTATATAGGGTACGGCAGACAGAATATCATTATTTAAAAAATTATAGGGCGTTCTTTAACGAAGTTAATAGGGAAACAAGTCCGGTTCAGTAGGAATGTTAAAAATATACAAGACCTCTATTCGAATCGGACAGCTACAGTTCGTTACGAAAACGCCTTTTTACAGATAAAATCAAAATCAAAAGGGGAATAAGACGCGGCTGTGTACTGTCACCTATATTATTTAACGTCTATTCAACGGCTATTTTTCGGAAGGCCATTACGTCAGAAGACGGAATCATGGTTGTAGAAAAACGAATATTCAATATCAGGTATGCGTATAATACAATATCGGTGTCAGACAGTCTTTCCGGTCTACAAGACATGGGTTTACGCGGATTCATAAAGTTGGTCACAGTCATGAGTGGATATAAATGCATCTAAAACAAAATAAATGTTGGTTGATAAACATAGGCGAACGAACACATCCGCAGACAGTATTTACCAACTGAAATCGAAATAGTAGCAAAAGTTCGTATCTGGGCATTCGGTTCCGTGAAGAAGTCGATCAGAATATGAAAATTAAGAACAGAAATAAGTTACTTCAACTTTTATCTCCACGAAGGTATTTACAAGAAAATGTGAATCTCCAACGATGGTGACGATATACACAATCGGAATTAAATAATGTGGCCATGGAGGAGACGACGTAGATAAGAAGAAGTCTAGTAACGAATGAATATGAGTAATCTCGGACGGTTGAGCAGAGAGATTTAACGTAGTTGAGCTATTTCTTTTAGAAAAAAAAACGATTAAATTTATCAGATAGAACGTTATCAAAATTTGTGCTATCATCTGTACAAAATTATGTACACCTAACAACAACAAGTGTTCTCTACGCATAGTCCATATATATATATATATATATATATATATATATATATATATATATATATATATATATATATATATATATATGATGTAAGTTAAAGGGTATCAACGATTCTGACATTGCTAAATATATTTGTATCCTATATATTACTATCAATGATAGATGATAAGTATTATTTACTCGCGTATCTTCATATATATATACAAAATTTTTACAGATTGCCGTTATATTCTGTCGAAGATTGACGGCCCACTAAGTTATATTTTGTATGTCTTATTCTTTTCTTCTATTCGTAGATTGGCGTATAACCTTTATGACTCATGATCCTAGTGAGTTCAACTAAATTGTCTTCGTTCTACCATTTTTTTTTTTTAGATTTGCATAACTTGTTGCTTCTATCCTCTTTATTATTTGAATTTACTCCTTGACCTCTCTCTGTATCGTTTTCTTTCAATTTTCTCTTTAATTAATTGTACAAAATTTGGTTTGTGTCGATATGAATTGCCTACATATGTATTGTGTAGTGTACTGTAAATTTATTTGGTTCGATGAAAACTTGGTATGGTGTAATTACGTCGAAAGCTTTGCTTAAATCGAGATAAACTTTAACAACGGTTCTGCCCCATCAAGTTACCCCCAATGTTCGTCCGATCCTTTTTTAGGTAAAACCTGATTGACACTACAAAAATTTAATTTTTGCGAATAATTTAACAAAAGATTTATCGTCTATCGTCGACAGTAAGCAAAATTGATCAGTAATTAGCCACATTGGATTTATTTGGCCACCTTCAGAATATTGGGATTAATTCCAGCTACTAAAAACTGAACGAACAAAATAGTCAAGGGCTCAACTAAAATATTTTTTTTTTTAAAAATATGTAAATCTCCATATGCCGTTTGTAACTACCAGGGTTATTACAGCATAAGGAGACGTGTGTTTAATTTATATGTATGACTAAAATATTAATATTATCTTTTATTAATTTAATCGAGATTCTTTCGCAACTGTATGAAGAAAATACGAGTTTTACACGTCATCGAGTGATTGTCCCATAACGGAAGAATTTCATGTCATTGTGGCTTGTATTCTATCAGCGTGCTCTATATTAAAATTACATCGTCCTACAATTGCGGTCACAAAAGTAAACATGGAATTGATTTGCTACTATCGTCACGTGACCGGATGTGGGCTGTTAAATTTTAATTTCTTTTATCTCGGGATCTTCTCTTCGGACAACAATTTATTTATAATTTTCCATTAATATTTTTTGTTTGTTCGCCTCACATTCATCCAACACCTTTGTACACATTATTCATATCCTTTCTCGTAACTTTCTGAACCATTATTGGGATCATTTTATAATCATTAATAAAAATAATAATAAATAAATAAATAAATAAATAAATAAGCGAATAATGACGATAATATATGCTTGATAATGACGTAATTATCGAAAATCATTGCATTAATAAAAAATTGTTATAGCGATTAAATTTGTTTATATTTTGTTTTATTATTAATTCATAAAATCACTACTCGCCGATACATCAACATTAATAATAATTTACTTTTTAAATTATCGTAATACTCTTACTTCGGTAACAATGCTAATTTCTCCATTTTGCACGTCATATTCATAAACTTCGCAAACATCCGGCACAGGTTTATCATCAGTAGAAGATTGGTTTTCATTCTTATATACTTTAAGATTGCAAGCGTCTCTATCTTCGTAATCCTACATAAGTGATAAACACATAGTTGTATTTACATATATATATATATATATATATATATATATATATATATATATAAAAATTATTTTCCCTTTTGAATTATATAATAATAACAAATAATCATTCAATCAACAAACCACCGACAATCAATCCATTACGTGCAATATTGGGTCACTGGCGATATGGAATAATTCAGTAGTACTGTGCTTGTCTAAATATCCGTACACGATTTTTATTTTACCTAGATAGACTACAGGAAATATAGCGTAATAATAATAATAATAGTAAAAAATATATAATAAATCAATTTAAATTTTATATATATAATCAGTAATTCTAGCTAATCGCGTCATTTTAGACCTGTTGAATAATCACGGGTATTGCTATTTCCCGTCAACTTTTGCACCCTATGCAAAATAACTTTTTCCGCTAATTTTCAATAATGATACAGAACGTAAGTTTTTGTTTTACCGGTTTTAAGAATTGTAGCGTAGATATTTTTTAAGATTCCGAGTAATGTGAATGTAATAACATAGAATTTATTGCAACAGTTAATTTTACAAATTCCTTTACGAGTAAGCTCTTAATATCTTCAAGATTAACCGACTTTATACATTTAAAGATCTTCATACGATGGCAAATATCGTTGACAGGTGTCAGATTTTCCGGTGATATGTTTCGAGACGTGTTGGAAAACTTTTTAACGCCGGATAAAATTTGTTTATTCTGATTAGCAGAAGTCTTCTGTAAATTCCGACTATGCATGCAATAGTAAAAATTTAGGTAGCGGATAGTGGAATGGCCTACAAAAATGTAGGTTAACTGCGAATAAGACATTAGTCAAATAAGCTCGCGGACCAAGAGCGTACAGGTGGAAAGCTTCAGGCAGCCGATTCCAGTAGTGACAAGGTAAGAGACACGAGGGTGTAGATGGTCAGCTTGAGGAACTGACTATGAAAGTCTGTATAAATATTATGACTATCTCTCCCTCGGCGGGTTTAGGTCGCCATAAAAATCTTACAACGCTACCTCCTGACCATGTAAGTAGAGACCCCAGCTATCACATGGAAAATATGCGACTGGGAAGACTTATCTTGTGCTTCTTGTTGGGGGGCAGTGGCTCTTAGCGAAAGTTTCACTGAATGATACTTGTTAATTACCAGCTCGGATTCGAACCCGGGACAATAGTAGGTGATTAGTACAGTTGACGGCTCCGCAACTTCTCAATTGCGCCACCAGGTCATCTGGCTGGAAAGCTGTCTAGGTGTTTGGAAGGAACGGGTCGGCGATATAAACATAAAGGTACTCATTCCAAATTGAGGTACGCCGTCTCGGGGAAGGTGGAGGGCCTTCCAATAGTGAAATAAATTCACTGAGAAGACTTACTAATTTCAACCAAGCTAGTCTCCGTCGAACATCAAATCTCCTGCCAATGCTGCCAAAGGGGTGCTAACAATGCGCGGAGTTAAAGCACGGCGGGAATTGGAAACTCGATTTGGAACGTGAAATGTAAGATCAATGAAGTGCACTGGTAAAATAGAAAATTTAAAAATAGAAATGGAGATCGAAGTTAAATATAGTTGGAATATGTGAAACAAAAATTGAACAAAATTGTGATTTCTGGAGTGATAATTACAGAATAATCTACTCGGGAGATAAAAACAAGATAACTGGAGGGGGAATTGTTCTGGATAGAAAATGGGGGTGAAAAAAGTTAAAGCAATTGGCAATATAGTTGAAGATTATCAATGATTAAAATTGAGGCTAAGCCAACAGACATAGTAATTGTCCAGGTATACATGCAAACATCTGGAGAAAAGATTATATAATAGAAAATATATGTGAAGAACTAGATAAAATTTTGAACATAGTGAAAGCTAAAGACAGCCTGATACTAATGGGAGATTGGAATGCCGTAGTAGGGTAAGAAGAAGAACAAACAATAACTGGCGCAAATACGGATTAGGGAAAAGAAATAAAAGAGGAACTAGGTTAATTGAATTTTGTAAGGAAACAAATTTAGTAATCGCAAATACATTATTTCAGCAGCATAGTAGAAGAACATATAAAAAGCACCAGAAGATAGAAAGAGATTTCAGATTGACTATATACTAATCAAAGAAAGATTTAGAAACCAAGTTAAATTATGTAAAACAGCACCAGAAGCAGGATATTAATAATTCAGAAAAACTGAATGAAATGACAAAAATGCACGATACGATATAGAACTGTTACGAAATCAAGAATACAAGGAAGAAATATATAGAAGATCAGTTAAACGACAATAGGGGTCAGACCAGCATTGATGAAAAATGGGAAGACTTGAAATCTGCAATCACCAAAGTAACAGAAATAAAACTGAAAAGGGTGAACTGAATCAGAAAAAAATGGACAACTGAAGAAATAGTGAAACTAATAGAGGAAAGTGGAAAATACAAAAATTCATAAACTAAAGATGGCATAGAAAAATATTAAAAAAAAAAAAATCGAAATATGGTGAACAGGGAGGCCAAGAAAGCAAAAGAGAAGTGGATTGAAGTGCGCTGCTCATATGTAAACGATCATTTGAACAAAGCAAACACTGCAACAGCCTATCAAGAAATCGGAAAGCATTTCTGTTATGGAGGCCAAAGAAGTAATACAATAGGAGACAAATGTGGTGAAAAGTTAATAGAGGCTAAAGAAATAGCAGATAGATGGAAGGAATACATAGAAGAACTATATGCAGATAAGGAGCTAGATAAAAACATTGTAGAAGAGGATGATCTGGTTGAAAAAGACAACATGGGACCGGACATTATGAAATGGGAATTTGAGAAGACAGTTAAAGAATTAAAAACAAATAAAGCTCCAGGAATAGATAAAATTAGTGGAGATATAATAAAGTTATTAGGTAAAAATGCAACTAACAGACTATTCCTTATAATAAAAGAATGCTACGAAAAAGGTCGGCTACCCAAGGATTTTGAAAAAAGCATAATCATACCGAAGAAACAGTGAACTACCAGTTGCAGTGAACATCGAACACTGAGTCTATTATCACTCGCCTCGAAAATATTAACCAAAATTATATGTAGAAGAATATCAGATAAAATAGAATCAAACACAATTCGGATTTCGGAAATAAATAGGCTGTAGGGAAGCCATTTTATACCTAAAGATGATAATTGAAAAAAGGATGGAAATAAATAAACCAACGTACTTTGCATTCGTGGATCTGGAAAATGCTCGATATACTAAAAAGAACAGGAATTGACTACAGAGACAGACGAGTAATCTACAATTTGTATAAAAATCAAATTGCAATTATAAAAGCGAACGATATATAAACCGAAGCAATAATAAGGAAAGGAATGCGTCGAGGATGCAACCTGTCACTGTATATGTTTAACATATACAAAAGAATTACGTAACGTGGATTGTAAAGAAATTAAGTGCCATAGTAGCAGAAAATGCAAATAGACTAAAACATATTTTAAATATAGTGGATAACCTTCTGAACAACAAATATAACATGAAGATTAACAAAAAGAAAACAAAAATCATGATGTGCTAATTAACACGGCAATTGCCATTAAATCAGAAAAAATAGACCAGACGGAGATTTCATGTATTTAGGCAGCAGAATTCAATGGAATATTCAACAGAGGTGAGGTGTCGAATAGCACAAGCGGCGTTTAACAAGAAAAGAAAATTGTTAACATAAAAAAAAAAAACTAGATTTAGCCGTAGCAAAAAATTTCGTAAAAAAATTTGTGTGGTCGGTCTGTCTGTATGGCGCTGAAACTTGGACATTACGGGGAGTAGACATCGTAAAGTTGGAGGCTTTTGAAACCTGGTGTTGTCGAAGGGTGCTTAAAATAAAGTGGACGGCTAATAGATTACAAATGAAGAAGTTTATAACCGAATTAAGGAAGAAAAACATATTATGAAAACTATCTCTCAACGAAGAAATAGATGGATTGGACTACGGTATAATACGTTACTGACAGAATTAACAGAAGGAAAATTAGACACGGCAAACGTACAAGAGGAAAACCGAGAAGAAGTGGAACAAGTTATGGAGGATGTGGGAGCAAGGCTCTATCAAGAATTGAAACAACTAAGCCGAAGAAAAGAGGAATGGAAGAAAAGGTTGCGGATTTGATTTTCTTCATCAGTATTAGCAGTGGCCTCTGTCTTGATTACTTCTGCCACTGTTTGAATTCCTAGGTCACGATGTAATGTTACGTTTGATACAAATCAGGGCGCCTTTATTACATGCCGTAGGATGTTTATTTTGAAATCGTGGGATAATAAATGGTGTGTTTGGCGTATATACCTCTATAATGATTTCAGATATAACAGAAGTTTCTTTTGTAAAGACCGCTTTCAATGTCACCCTCCCTAACAACCAACTTAGCTTATACAACTGTAGATCTTGTGTGCTTTCCGCGTTATTTCAGGACCCTCGATGTTCGGTTTGTTCGAAAATTCCATAAAAGTTGATTTTTTGCTTATTGACCTTGATTTTCCACTTATTAAGCCAAACCTGTCAAGTGATTTTGGAGTTTTCTCCTAAATTCAGCAGCGCCGGAAACGTTAGAATGAATCGCGGTACCATCGAGATATACAATGGCAGACAGCTTCGATGTGAGTCGGCCTACACGTCAGCACAAGAAGCCGTAAAATTAGCAATAACCGGTTTGTTTATTGTTTTCTTCGTCATTTGTAGTTCTATAAACGTTCGTAATTCTTTTTAGTGTTAACAAATTTTCTGCGACGTATTTTATGTTAATTTTTATGTATAGTTTTGACAATTGTTATTTATGCCTAATACGTGCTGTGTGTGTGTAAAACTGTAAAGGCAATTACAATTCCGAAAATCGCGTGTATGTGTTCAGTTTTCCAAAAGACAATGACATGCGCACGAGATGGGTGAAATCGATAGTGAGACAAGATTTTCAACCAACAAAAGCACGGCTTGTGAAGTCCATTTTCATAAAGAGGATATAATTTGGGCACGTTCATATTTTGATGAAAAAATCGGAAGAACTATACCGTTGAATAATCGATTGCAGTAATTTATAGTAGTTATCGTATCTTTCGGCAAATACATTTGTTGGTAGGACAAGTAATGAGAGAAATATTTCAATTGAACAAAACAATATGGAATAATTTTTGAATATTTTAAACTCGACTGTTATTCCTAAAAATTAGCAAAAATCTTTAATGATAAAGGTGAAATAATCCTGTTTAAATAATTATCCGGTGCCTATCGTTAATTATTCAGTAATTATAAATCTAGAATTATAATTACAAACATATTTTTACAACCAAATATCATTAAATGTAAACAAATTTAAAAGACCATTTTCATTGAGAAATATTCGCAATTTATATTCGATTCGTGAAATGAAATTGGGAAATTAATCTTATCAAAATTAGATTTTTTAAATGAAATAGAGAAATTAATCAGCCAAAACGCGTCATTTAATGCAAAACAAATTTAAACATCATTTTCATTTGGAAATATTCACGATTTATTAGATTTGTTAAATGAAATTGAGAAATTAATCTACATCGCATAAGAAACGATATATGTTAAAGAACATATTGTTTTGATGAATTGAATATGCGTTATGTACTCTTAGGTGAGTTCTTTCTGGAACACAGATTTGGCGAATATAGACAGTTAGCCGTTAGAGTACAATATTTCAGTTAAACAAACGTTGAATGTAAAAAGAGCTTAGAATTCGATCGCTAACGTCTTTAAAATCTCGTCGTTTTGGAAACAGTTGAATTATTTCATATCGATGATCATCTTAAAGAAGCACCATCGTCCAACATTGGTTGGTTTACACCTGATTTAAATATAAACGACAAAGCTATTGAAAATCAAGAAATGCCTGTTATTGCTTATTTGAGGGGTTTCACATTATTTTACAAAGGACTAACTTGATAATATTAGTAATGTAATTTTACAAAATTGTAAAGAAGAGTTTTTAATTATCCGTAACAAAAAAGAATTTCTGCCAAAAATATCTCTTAGTTATTACGTTAAATATATTAATTTGCTAGACGGTGGTTTTCTAGAATATAATTATGCTGAAAATATTATCAGTTATAAATTCTGTCAAAAACATATTATTAAAAAATAACGAAATGACCATCTGGAAAGGGATTGTTAAAGAAAATTAGATTCTTCCGCGTCATGGTTTTTTTAAATTTATTATTCACCATTGTACACGTATTTAATTTAGTATAAAATATACGTGATGCGTGTATTTGCGCGGGTCTTATATAACAAATTTTTTAAAATATTTTCTATACTTAATTATAATCAGTCTTTATTAATTATCATCATGTTGTAATCTGCATTTTTTTTTTTGTATGTGTTATTTATAAAATATATAATGTCGGATTTAAAACTTTTTAATTGAAAAGAAGATAAATCAAGAGCTGAATTTGTATCGTAAAACACGAATGCTTCTATGTACAAAGTATTGAGAAAAATAATTATGTTATTTTTTCTCTAAAATACGGAGAATATAAATATTTTGTATAATTTAAAAATTAACCACACCGATTAGCACCGGTGTTTCTATTTATTAACGAATTTTTAGCTATTCGTATTCCGTCAATAACAAACTGGTTTATAGAAAAATCTACACTTCTTCTGATGACGTCACATTTAAAATCTCGATGGTGCCGAATACGTGAATAAATAAATGAATACGTAATATACGATACAAAATAAAGACCGAGATTACGCACGACGATGATTATAGTAATAATAATAATTAATTAATTAATTAATCAAAAAAAGGAAGTAAATTTTTTTTTAATTTTTTCGTCAAAATTGTATTTAACACGGTCGATATTATTCCGTCAATGTGTTGTTTTATAAATATGTATTATTTTTTAAATGATAATAATTTTTTCGGTTACTTTGCATTTAAATTCCGGCGCGTAATTGTGAAATGTCGGCGCTGTGTGATTGGTCGCCAATATGATATTGTTGCAAGCCAAACAAAAAATAATGACGACGTCTTTGAAACGAATCGGAACATTATCGCTGTCCTCTTTATCAGAACGACCCTCATCTTCTACGACTATTGCGCTTACCATGCTGCTGACGTTAATTGGGCGGAGATTAGCCGATAACGGGCATTTCACGTCCAAAAATTCGCTATTTTATTATTTTCTGCGGAGGAAGAGAACAAATTGATTAAAACGTAAAACCGGAAAATATATAAAATAAACGCGATATCGTCGTTGGAATATTTAATTTAATTTAATTAAATATTAATATTCATTCGGATTATTCGAGCGGGTAGAAAACGACGTATTTTTCTTTTTTATTCGATCGTCGATTTGCAACGAGAAAAAGAATAAATTATATTACCATCATCACGACCAGTTCAGATGAAAACGATTGGTGGTAATTCTATTGCGTATTAATTTTAAAAAATGAACTCTCGAACAGTCTGCATGTCTCATCCTTTCATAAGGGTATTTTTATAATAATTCGTTAATTTGCGGGAACTCAAATTTCTTGTAGAGTAATATAGCTTTTAAAAAAAACATCGTATTGAAACAGTGGCCAAAGTTGCCGGGTAAGAATTTATAGCAAACGATCAGACTGGCATAATCTCAGAGGCCAAAGGATATGCCTATGAAGAAGTTAGTTTTATAGATCATTCGTTTTAGTTGTATTTTTGACCTTATTATTATTATTTTCGATTTTGGCCAACTATGGAAAAACCGATGATCGTGAGATTTTCCTTCTCCCATATTCTTTCATCTTCAAGCTATTTTCCTTTCTTCCGTCCACATGTTACTTCTTCACGTTTTCAGCAAAACCTTTAAATGCGTTGATTTCTTCTCGGAATTTATTTCTATCGATTACATATTCACTTTTTATGTTCATTTCTGATATATCTTTTTTGGTTTCTATAAACCACGTAAGTTTATTCTTTAGATTGCTTTCAAAGTATTCAAATATGGCTTTAGTTTGTCTATTCCATTCTTTTTAGGTGACCGTTAAATCTTATTCTTCTTTTTCTCATTGTATATCTTTTCAATTTTCTCATATATTTCCTTGTTGTTTTTTCATACCTGTTGTCCATCTTTAATGTTTGGTCCCAGTCTCATAATTTTTCGTTCCTTATTCTCTATGAGCTCGATTTCTTTTCTTGTATTCATATTCAGACATTCCACAGCATATAGACATTGCGGTTTAATTACAGTATCATAATGCCGTACCTTCGTATTTATAGATAATGACTTCTTTTTATATATTTCTCTGGTTACATCGAATGCTTGTTCCATCTCTGGTCAGATTCGCTTCTTTATCTAAACCATTTGGTTCGATTATTTCACCTAGATATTTCAATTTGGTGACTTTTTTTTAACCTTTCCGTATTTTGTTGATAAATAACATGGTGCCGAAGGTTCATTGGTTATATAAACTGTTTTTTCATATGAAATTTGCAGGCCAGCTTTTTCAGCTACTTCTTTCAACGAATTTAACTGAATAACTGCATCTTCCAAATTATCAGCTAAAATTGCAATACATGAAATCTCGATCCCAGATTTTTTCCTTCCTAATCTGATTGGTTCAATTCCGCAATTTTCCAGCAGTATCTTCCACTCCCTTAGAACTTTCTCTAGAACACAGTTAAAAAGAACAGGGGATAGACAATCTCCCTGTCTTACTCCTGTTTTAATTTTAAAAGCGTCGGATATTTCTCCTCGAAACTTGACTCTGGATGTTGTGTTTGTTAAGGTTTGTTTTATTAATGTAATAGTCTTATTATCAATATAGAATTCTGCTAAAGTGTTGAGTAGTGTCTTCCTATCAACAGAATCGTATGCTTTTTTAAAGTCGTATTATTATTATTTAAATTATATCAAAATAAGATGCTTAGACATTCGTGAAAGACAACATGAAAAGACAAGCAAAGTAACGTCATCCGACTTATCGTTCGTAAGGATTACAAATTTGATAATTAACACCGGCGGTGAAATACGCACATCGTGGCCAAATAAACTTTTAGACTTCTTTCAAAAGTTATCAAGTTTAGAGAGTACCACCGAGTACAAGCTTCCTCGAAACACCGTTTACCGCATTAAATTAATCACCAAATGACTGATAAATGTGATGGGAAAATATTATTATTGCGCTCGAGCGTAGCGGAACGAAATTAACGGCGCTAAAGACTATTTAATTATAGTAATCAAAAAACGACATATACCAGATTTAGCAATTACGATAAATATTATCAATTTTTTTTTTTTACAAAATTATAAATCTCGTAATTAAAGTCGCATTTCGAATGTCTGTTTTTACTTCTTAGGTTTGGTGCAGGTGATCCGTATACGCGATACAATATGACTGGAGGAAGTAATGAGGAAAAATATAATTTTTTTTACGCGGCTTTAGATAAATTTTAATATGCGAATATTTTTAAAATTCAGACATTTTATATCGACCGAATGTTCTCATTATGAAAATAGGCAATTCCGTTGACATTAAAAGTACACGTACCGTACAAGAAACGCTGTGACTGAAAGTATTGAAAAATAACTATTGTACATAGTTAATCGTATATATTATGACGCCACTCTCAACCCGCTTACGTAAACGAACTTGTGCGACGTTACGTATATTTTTATGATTGTGATTATTATATTAAAATATTATTATTATATTATTATTAGTGTTATTAGAATTGCATTTTATTATTATTACTGTTATTATATTATTATTAGTGTTATTAGAATTGCATCTTATTATTATTACTGTTATTATTATTATTATTATTATTATTATTATTATTACTGTTATTATAATTATTATTGTTATTATAATTATATATTATTATTATTATCATTATTATTATTAATATTATGTGAAAGAAAGGTATTGACATGTTAAATTATACATATATTTGTACGTTACCGACATTTGCTTTTACTCGACGAACTCGACTATCCAGATGGGATTCCACGTGGGATGGCCCACGACCGATAATTAAATAAAAAATAAAAAAAACGCGGTTTTTTCGGTAAAATAAAATTTATTGAATTTATACGAATTTCTTTAATGTAACACGCGCGATTTTCCTGGTCATACATACGCTTATATTATTACAATTTTTTTTTGAAAATATCGAATTTTATACACTACTTGCGTGACTGACGGGACTTTCTCTTGTTTTTGCAAAGCTTGGTGGCCTGAATGAAGGTGACTAACTTAGCGACCGAATTCTCAACGATCCGTTCTAGCCGCGAGTTGAGCTCAACTGATCAACTAACTTTTCTAACAACCTGTCTAACCCTCCAGAGCACTAGGGGCGCTGCAGGTCACTTATTATTATCATTATTATTATTTTCTTTTACCTTACTTTCGGCAAAATGCCGGTTTTTTTGTATTTCTATCTTCTAGGTATTTCGATTTCGCTTCGTTAGTGCCATTTTTTTTCGTCGTTAAACAAAAATGATACTTCGTGTAAGGGGAAAGTTTCGTCATTTCTAATATTCTAAGGCTATATATATATATATATATATATATATATATATATATATATATATATATATATATATATATATATATATATATATATATTGATTTATACACTTATTTTTTATTATAAGTACGGCGGCTAGCGGTAACACATACATGCACAATATACGTGAACTTCTAGATATTATATATTTTGTTTTTGTCGCTTGTATATGGACCCTAGGAATTGTCTAAATTTGTTACTTCGGCGAAACCTTCCGATTTCTCTTTTAGGACCGGCCAATCAGAAAATTTGGAAACGTTTCTTTTAATTATCGACTAAAAGTCTGAAGGAACCCATTTTATCAAATCCATTTTCACCTCCTTTTGTCGGCATTTGTTACGCCAATTATTTTATCTATATTTTTCTTATTTTATATACGTATATAATATATATATATATTGCCTTCAAAGAATTTCCCCAAAACTGTAATCCTACTGGAGCCAGATGTCCTCTATATATATATATATATATATATATATATATATATATATATTATACTGTTAAATCTCATCTTATTCCAAATGTTACGTTCACCGTGTCTACCTGTAACCTATATGGTATATACGTATGCACATATACATGTGTACGCTCATTGCTATCTCTCGTAATACGTTATTTAATATATAATTATTATTCTCTTTCATATTTCTCAATATTGTGATTTTTGATTATAAATTTTAATTTTTTCATTGATAAATTTTAATCTTCTCTTACCACTTCTACTGTAACCAGTAGAGTTGTTGCATATATATATTTATATATAATTACAACGGAATGTGCCCGCAAGTTCAGTTTCCATTGTGGAACTTCGAGAAAATCAATTTGGATCGACTACATGTAAATTTAAAAAAAAAAAAATACACGGCATCATTGGAGGTTTTGGGAAATATTCTTTATCCTAATTAACACGAGACAGAACATATCACCGCTTTCTTTTCAGTTTGAACAAATATTATTAGCTGCTACCGTAACATGCCAGTATTCGATTAACAAAATTGTGTGTATATGTATATATATATATATATATATATATATATATATATATATATATATATATATATATATATATATATATATATATATATATTAAACGAGAACACGGTTTCTATTTTGGGTATTTAATTAAAATTTTGCGGTTATTATTAAAGACGTATAACATGCACCGACATGAATATTTCACGGTGAATATATTTACATTTTCCCCCATAATTTATTCCAACATCTATTTGTGTATACGCGTGTGTTTCCGTGTGTACATTAAAATTATAGAAGTTCCTTATTTTTTGTCAGTAATGAATTATTTACTGGCGTTAATGGATTAATTTATTAGAAACGATTTCGACGAAAAGATTGCTCGAGACAGATTATCGGATATGTAAATTTATTAGATTATATCAAATATAAACGAGATTTTCCACATTTTCAGACAAACCGTTTTTTCTTAAAAAAAAACAAAAATATACATATATACATATAATAGCTTACATCCATCAAAATATTTGTTTAACCGAATGTGAATATATAAATAAATAATACGTCGCCTGTGTATATATATATCTACTGTGTATCATTTACACACACTCATATACATACATATATATATATCCATGTTATAGGCCTAAAAACAATTTACGCCGCCGCTACTATCGATATGTTACAGCCTGGGTGGTTGAAAACATTTTTGTGTAAAACGCAGTTGGTATGATAGAAATAAATAGATGATTAAAGATTATCGGTAGATGATATTCACATCAGAAAATATATAGATAGTGAAGTACGAAATAGTGAAACGGTTTCGACAAAATGCCGTATGTCTTCGTATATTTTTTTTTTCTCTTAACACGAAACAAAAATCGTTTAACACGAAATGATTTCGCTTTCCAGAAGAACTGACCTGGTTCGTCGTCATTTCTTAAAACACCGTCCAGGTTTGCTGTTCTCACACGTTTATTGTTTTCCTTCATGTAGACTTATCGAACAATTTGTTTGATTATTTTACCTTTTACAATATCAGATTATTTTCCAAAAAATCAATAAATGTTTTTTTTATATATATATATATAAAATCTGGCGTGATCAAGCCGTAAATAGAAAGGTTAAAGTTAAGGCCAGTCAAGGCATTAATATTTCCCATATTTTTATATGGTCCGAAAACTTGGACATTACACCGAACTGAACATAGACGCATAGAATCTTTTGAATTGTGGTGCTGGAGACGAATGTTGCGCGTTTCGTGGACGGCCAAGAGAATCAACGAATCTATACTAGAGTCGGCGAACCTAGGCGATTACTAATGGAACTACTTATCAGAATGGGACTATTTTTCGGCCTTATAGTTCGAGCAAACGGATTGGAAAAGATTGTCATAAAAGATAAATTGGATGGAACAAGATGTCGTGGCCGTGTGCCTTTAAGATGGTCGGATGGATTAATTCGTGGAGAAGAGCTTCAGTGAATGCATACACGCAGCCTATAATAGAGTTAAATGGCGCAAACTAATTTATAAAGACTGCATTTCAATGTCACGGTGTCCCTGCTAGGCACGATACGATTCAGATATATATATATATGTATATATTTTTTAAATTGAAAATTATATATATGTACTAAATTTCATTAAGTTCTTGTTAATAATAGTGTTGTTTTATTGATTTTATTAAATGCATATATATACACACAGTATAGGGTAACCCAAAAAGAAGACGGACGGTTGTATTTTTACAACGCAAACTGCGTGCTCCACATTTAGTGTACACACGTGAGATTTGTTTTTGTGCAGTTTCAGTTATCACCGCATCCTATAACGAGTAGTAGAACGTTATTTTCAGCGTGAATCGATCACGACTATGGGGTTATCTTAAGCGCAGCGTTTACGAAACTCGTCCACGAGATCTGGAAGACCTGAAAATTCGGATTTCTGAAGAAATTTCAAAAATTCAACGACCTATGCTCGAAAAAGTCTTCGAAAACTTTTTAAAAAGACTTAATGAATGTATTTTTGCGAATTGCGGTCATCTGAACGATATTGTGTTCCACAAACGATTTTAAGCTAATCTCTCGTTTTCCTATTTTTAAATAAAATTTCATTAAAAAATGTTCGTTTTTGTGTTATTCAAAAAATAACAAAACCACCGATCTTCTCCAAGTCACCTTATATATAAAATGTACTCTAATAAACGTAATTTTCTTGAGTGCGGGTAATTTTTTTTAATATCGTTTAACACGACTATTCTAACACTAAAATATATTTCAGTCTCCTCCATTCCGTGTTAAACAATTTTCACCGTGTATATATATATATATATAATGTTTTGCGTCTATATTACCCCTAAATTAGTTATGACCATTGTGATGGTATTGTGTGATGTTTATTTTTATTAATTTTAATCTTCGGGAGTACTGAGGAAATTTTCAATTCGTTAGGAATAATTTTTATCCGTCGTAAAACCATAGAATAATTATGAAAAGTTTAATATTTTTATCTTGTTCAAACTAGGGGGCTACCAATCGTGGGGTAATTTATGGGGGGCTCAATAGGAGTACAACAACAAAAAGTTTGTCCAAATCCTACTAAAATTCGCCGAGTTATCCACGAATATCCATCGATGCGTACTTCTTCCGCTAAAAAGTGGGACAAAGGTTTTTACCTAAAACATTGCAGCGGCAATAAGCAGTGACCTCCGCAAGTGGGAGGTCTACTTTAAAAAAAAGGTTGTTAATTTATATATATATATTTAAAAAAAAATCGAGTTTATTTGTCTTACCAACCAAACGTTCGTCTGCAACTGCTGTTTGTTGTTTCGTTAAGGGGCTACAAATACCTACTAAACGGAATAATGTGTACGTGCATAATATATTATATCATAACAAATATCAAATGTGAATTTTAAATAAGTACTCGCGGCTGCATATGATATAATATATTTAAACCTACCTACTAAAAGGAAATATGCGTACGTACATAATATATATTACAATAAATATAAATTTTAAATAAGTACACGCGGCTGTTTATTACATATATATAAAAATATATTTTCAGAGTTTGGTTTGAATTTTTTTTTGCGGTTTTTTCGCTTTATAAGATAGACGTTATATAGAAATGAATATTTCCGCAGTAAACGGTTGAAATTTACTGGCTGTCGTAAAATTTACTATTTAAATTATTGGCTACTATAAAGGTTTTCATGTAAAATTTGTATTGTGTTTCGTTCTAATTACAAATTTCCCGCTCTAACGATAAAAACACAATGTATTAAAAACTGCAAGATATATGTTCAAGAAGGGGGTACCATATGGAACAGTTGAAAACTTTTTTTCGATTTTTTTATATTTATACGATACATTTCATATAGTAGTAGCCGTCTATAAAGTTCAAATGTTCTAGAAGTAGATGCAGCCTCGAAATTCTTAATTTAAACTTGGGAAACAGTTAACTTTCCGACGTTATTACTCGACGAGTATCTGTGAGATGGGGAGACTACTGGCGTCATTTAATAGGTCATAACATAGGGATTAAAATCCAATTTAGAAATTATGAAAAAAGTCAATTTTCGGAGTATTAAAAATATTCAACTCGCTCTAAAAATATTAATTTAAATTTTGTCGGTAAGATCCGATCGGCATATTAATTTAAACCATTTCTAGTAGATAAATCCCGATTTTCGAGACGGTTATATAAATTTTGTATTTTTAACGGCGATTTTTCCGAAAAAAATCGGAAACTGTTTTAACCAAATCCAGACCATCCAAATATCTTAAATATAAAAGGAAAAAAATATCCGACCCACGACTATCATAATATCAGAGAAAAACAGCGAATTTCCATTTTTACACTTTACAGCTCCATACCCACACGCCAAATCTACACATCTGATAGCTTAGCTTATACATTATATAGTATAAAGCTGCCAACAAACAATCCGATCATCCGTCGATTTAATAAGGTGAAGTTAAGTAAAAAAAAAACGGCGAAGTGAGATTTTCGTCGAATTTTCAACCCTTAATAATTCGGCAGGGGTTGAAGATGAGTTGGAACTGTTTATTACACGGTCCAAATTATCCTGCTCTGCATAGTAAAAGCCTGAAAACGTCGCAAGGAGTCAAAACACTTTATCAACCTTTGCTACCAGCTGAAGGGTTAAGGGGTTGCAGCGGTGTGGTGGTTAGTGGGTGAAATTCTACCGACAATTCCGAGAGAAAATTTGTACCACTACGATCGATAATATATAGGTGACAATTTCTATTCATCCCTGTATAATTGAAGAGCAGTTGACAAATTACCTCATATTGAACCACGATAAAAGTGGAGTTTTTTCGGTGCGGATGTAAAAGATAGGAGGTATAAGGGATAGAAGGAAAAACCTTCCCACGAGTAATGAACGGGAAAATGTTTTAAATTCGAAAATTATCGGGGTCTTAATTATTTAGGAGATGATTACGAACAAAACAAAAAAATGTTTGCCAAAATCCGACCAATAACTGCACTTCCTTCTAGTACCGTCCGTACCAGAAATTATATTTCCTCCTGATTACTACAGAGCAAAATCTTCTGTTTGTTGTGCTAAACCGTCCGTATAATGTCTGACCATCTTGCAGGAATGCGACCACGTTTTCCTTCTAATTACTAATGACCACAATCTAAGTCATCTGGAGGCATTCTGTAAAATGAGCTACCTAACATGATAATCGCGATGAATCCCTGTTACAAGCCATCCGGGCACTTTCTGCAAAACTTCCTGCTACTACCGTTCCGTACCATGTCTGACAATCTTGCAGGAACGCGACCACAAATTATATTTCCTCCTAATTACTACAGAGCGCTTCTGTTTGGTGCGCTAGCAGTTTATAATATCTACGACTACCCCACATGATAATCGCGAGAAATCCCTGTTCCAAGTCACCCGGACACAGCAAAATCTTCTGTTCGTTGTACTAAACCATCCGTATAATGTCTGACCATCTTGCAGGAACGCGACCACGTTTTCCTTCTAATTACTAATGACCACAATCCAAGTCATCTGGACGTATTCTGTATAATGAGCTACCTAACATGATAATCGCGATGAATCCCTGTTCCAAGCCACCCGGACACTTTCTGCAAAACATCGCCCTACTACCGTCCGTAACATTTCTGACTATCTTCTATGAACGTGATCATGTACTTATACCATCGAGTAATTCGTTTTGTCCAGGGGATTCTTAACATATATAAACAATATATATTTCATTTCCATGGTAATAGACATTTATTTAAAATTTATTCACTTTTTGTCGGGCGTTGTAGAATCTGCCGACCAAAAACTGCGGCAATAATTTGTATTCAAAACTGCAGATATCTATAAGAAGGGGTTACCATATGGACCAGTTGAAAATTTTTTTTCGGATTTTTTATATTTATACGATACATTTTATATAGTAGTAGGGGTGTATGAAGTTCAAACGTTCTAAAAGTATATGCAGCCCCGACATTCTTAATTCAAACTTGGGCAACAGTTAACTTTCCGACGTTATTACTCGACGAGTATCTGTGATTTGGGGAGACTACTCGCGTCATTTAATAGGTCATAGCGTAAGGATTAAACTCCAATTTAGAAATTATGAAAAAAGTCAATTTTCGAAGTTTTAAAAATATTCAACTCGCTCTAAAAGGATCAATTTAAATTTTGGCCGGAAGATTCGGTCGGTATATTAATTTAAACCATTTCTAGTAGATAAATCCCGATTTTTGAGACGATTATATAAATTTCGTATTTTTAACGACGATTTTTCCGAAAAAAATCGGAAACTGTTCTAACCGAATCCAGACCATCCAAATATCTTAAATATAAAAGGGAAAAAATATCCGACCTACGACTATCATAATATCAGAGAAAAACAGCGAATTTCCATTTTTACACTTTACAGTTCCATACCCACAGCGAAATTTTCGACGAATTTTCAACCCTTAAGCTTGAAGACGAATTGGAACAGTTTATTACGCGATCCAAGTTATCCTGCTCCACATTGTAAAAGCCTGAAAACGCCGCAAGGAGTAAAACAAAAAAATGTATCAACCTTTGCTACCTGCCGAATGGGTTAAGGGGTTGCAGTGGTGTGGTGGTTGGTGAAATTGTAAAGATAATTCCGAGAGAAACATGACCGATAGTATAGTGACAATTTTTCTTCAACCCTGTATAATTGAAGAGCAGTTGGCAAATCACCCCATATTGAACGCGATAAAAGTGGAGTTTTTTTGGGGCGGATGTAAAAGATAGGGTATAAGGGTTAGAAGGAAAAACCTTCCCCCGAGCATAGTGTATATGAGGAATTTTGGTTTCGATCGATCCGATCATCCCCCGATTTAATAGCGTGATTTAAGTGAAAAAAGTCAGATTTTCGACGGATTTTGAACCCTTAATAATTCGGCGGGGGTTGAAAATTAAGAGGAATTTTTTACACGATTCAAATTGCCAACGACTACTTAGTAAAAGCCTCAAATTTCCGCAAAGGGTCAAAACACTTTAGGGGTGTTTTTCACCCGTTTACTACCCTCTAAACGGCATAAGGGGTTGCAACAGGGTAGTCGTTAGTGGCTAGATTTGTAGCGACAATTCCGAGACGTTTTTTTCGCTCGAACACTTTTCCCCTATCTAGATTAGTGCAAAAATTATGTAGGGTTCAAGAGATTTTATTATTATTATTATTATAATCCCTATATCCCTTTATAAAATCCCCATATCCCCGTATTGAGGCGCTATAAAAGTGGATTTTTTCGGAGCGAGTGTAAAAGATAGAGGTATAATGGTAAGAAGGAAAAACCTTCGTCCGAGTGTGGTATATATGAGGAATTTTAGTTTCGACGGATCCGATCATCTCTCGATTTAATAGGGTGGTTTAAGTGAAAAAAGTCCGTTTTTCGGCCGATTTTCAACCCTTAATAATTCGGCGATGGTTGAATATGAAGAGGAACTTTTTACACGGTTCGAAAGACGCTCGGCTACTTAGTAAAAGCCTCAAATTTCCGCAAAGGGTCAAAACACTTTAGGGTTTTTTTTCACCCCTTTACTACCAGCTAAATGGCATAAGGGGTTGCAACAGGGTAGTGGTTAGTGGCTAGATTTGTAGCGACAATTCGCGGACGTTTTTTTCGTTCGAACACCTATCCGCCATCTAGATTAGGAGAGGTGTTATCGGGGGGGTCGAAGAGAAAGCATCAAATTTCCCTCATTATCTTGTTCAATTCAGACTTGGGAAATACTTTTCGAATGTCAGACGAATTTTATGGACGCCACTCTAAATTTATTTACCAGATTTTTAAATCAAACTTTAATATATAGTAAGCGCAAACAATTCAATTTTTTTATATGCCTCGCAGATTATGTAAGTCCGGTTCAAAATCTTTATTCTCGATTAAGAAGTAATATAACTGGCACCATGAAGTTCGATATGTTAACCACGATCATATGGTTAAAAATTTGATATGTCGGAAATTTACAAGCCAATAATTATTTTATTATAGCAAAAAAATAAGTTAAAATATAGAAGAAATTCGCCGTCTACGTAATAATTGATTTCTAATTTTAAATTTATAATTCCTTTCGTTTGAAAATGCTCTTTCGAATTTATTCATTATATATTTAATCGATAATAAAGGTTAAAACTATGGTTTGAATGTAACAAAACTGAAAGAAAAGAATCTACGGATACTAATAATTCGGATAAAAATAGTAGCGATTTAAAAAATCGTATAGTCGAAATAATTAATAAATCAATGTATCATCATCAGCCTACCTATATCTATAAGTCGACGAGCATAACGCTACAAAACGTGGTTTGATGATTTGGTAGTGCAGCTACTTACGAACGGGATCCGTCTGTTACCTCGTTGACACACCTAACGCAACAAAAGGCGGGTGTTTATATATATATATATATATATATATATATATATATATATATACATATATATATATATATATATATATATATATACGTATTTATATATATATATATATATATATATATATATATACGTATTTATATATATATATATATATATATATATATATATATATATATATATATATATATATATATATCCTGTTATTTCCGGTCGACCGTTTTGCCTCTTAACTCCCCACATATACCCCGCCAATAGAAGTTTCACTTCAAAACTATAAATAGCTACTAAATAATTTCGAAAAGATTGTAATTTCTTTTAAAATTTCAATTCATTTCCTGAAAAAATTTTAATCGCGCGTTAATTCTGATGATCTGTCAAAACTGAGACATATTTGCTATAACTTCGATGAAATAAAATTTTACGCGATTAAAACAGTTATGTTTTGTGTAGGTTTTTAATCATATGCGTGATTCTTATCTAAATATATTTTCCGAGAACACGATTTTACAAAATAAGTAAATAAATACCGAACAAATCTCCGTCGCCCGGGTAATCAATTTGATTTTGAAAAGATATCATCGACGGAACTGGCAATGTGTTAGAAATGATAAGAAATTAAATAATTTTTATTCATATGGTTAGATGTTACTTCTTCCACTTTTAATGATTTAAAATGAAAAATAAAAGTGTTTTAAAAAAATTAATTACCACAGATTTTAACAGATTACCACTTATTACTTTCAAGACAGAACTGTTAAAGTAAAGGTATATATACATTTACACGTGGGTACCACAGAATTGTGTACCGTGCACAACATTGTAGAATATGGAATGCTTCAGCGTATAGTCATGCGAAAATTGACATTTTTACACGTAGTTTATTCGCCGCCGTACCCATAAATTTACACAAATTCGTGTTATTTTGTGGTTTCTTATCTGCTAGTTCGTACACCGTGCAATGTATTCGTTAGCATTGCTCCTGCCTGTGTGCTAATGAGCACACGGCTAAACTACTATGTTATCAATCCACTCCCCTCCCCCAGTTCGTCGTATTACCCAGCCAATTTCCCTTCCATCGGTGACTTCTTCAAACGTTAATAAATAATGAGGATAAACAGGTTACCCATAAAGTGATACAGGCGTTAAAAATAGATAGCTGGATTAAACAAGGTCGATGTAAAGACAAGAATAATCGCCGTCAACGTAAATCATCTTTATCAGGTGACATAGACGATTATATAATTCCTACACACAACCGTTTTCAACCGCTGAAAGTGGACGAAACGCAGGTATATTCTTCTTTGTTTAATGTGACGGAGAGAAAGGTACGTGTAAAGTATATTCTTCTTTGTTTAATGTGATGGAGAGAAAGGTACTCGGCAATCAAAATAAATCCTTTAATAAAATGATAACTTATTTTTTTTTTAGATTTTCATGTTTTTTTTTTTTAAATTGTAGTACCGGCCATAAAATTGGCCACAAACAATATTACTCAAAAACTAAAAAATAAAAAACAAGCAAAATGAATAATTAATCTAACTGGCCCGATGGCAGGCTAGATTTCGATCGCGGTAAAACGGTTCTTCTTCCAGCGTACAGTGCAACATCACAGCGAACCATCTGACTGCTTAGGTGATCGAAAGAGCATCGCGACACTATTTTATTATTTTCAGTCGTCTATTGCACTTAACTGGGTGTTTGAAATGGAAAACACTCTGTACACTAAAGGATTCATATTGATCTTTAATTTTTCGAAAACGTTTTATAGTGCTTCACGTAAATATCGTTTATATACGGCATATGTCATCGTGTAACACATAGTTCGGTATGTCGTATGGTGCCCATGCAATAGTGCGTAGTATGTTCGACTGCTGTTTTATCTTTTGTAAGCTGGTTAGACATGTCGCGCCATATATAATTTTATAGAGTTAGAATTGAATCTGTCTTTTTCTCGCGAGATTAAGAATCGATTTGCGTCCAAGCAATGGAGATAACAGTCTGACACGAGTTGTAATTGATCTTCTTACATTATTTACATGAACTCGCCAGGTTAGTAGTCTATCCATGTGTATACCAAGATATCGAACGGAATCAACTTGTGGAATTTCAATCTTATGAAATGTTAGCTTAGGACACGTTATAAATCTGTTTGTAAACGTAATCTGCTAGCATTTAACTGAGTTAAAGATTACGCGCCAAAGATGAGCCCATTCTTCCAAACGGTTAAGATGTTTTAAGTGAATTACAGTATTAGCACATGCGACATCCGTGTTTGATGGGAGTATTGCAGCTAATAAAGTTAAGGTTGAAGGCGGTATGTCAGCAGTGTAGATTGAATATAATAATGGTCCTAATAGACTGCCTTAGGGTACAGAAGATCTGATTGTATATGCTTCTGAGAATGAGTACTTAATTTCGACGACGAACGATTTAATAGGTACGATTTGAGCAATAAGTAGATATCCTCATTTAAAATTTTGCATAATTTATATAGCAGTCTAGGATGTCATACTTTGTCGAATGCCTGACTGCCATCGAGGAAGGCTGCAGAACATGCGTAACCTTTTTCCAAAGTTAGCGAAATTGCATCGACCAATTGATTGTTGAATTGAAGAATGGTTGGTACGAAAACCAAACTGGTGATTCGGCAACACATCACCATTTTTTATTGTTATATGAATACGACTGAGAATCAGCTTTTCTATCATACCCACTCTTACAACATAAAAGCAGAAAAAATCGGTTCACTAGAATCATACGCGCTCTACAGTAAGTAACATTACCTGACAGGAGACACACTCAACACAATTTACTATTTTATTACATAATGAGTAACAATATAAACGGCTTATTATTACATTATACCGGACTACAACAACTCGTCTTTTTTGAACAACCAAAAAGGTGGAGTATTTAATCCATAACTCAGTCCCCTATTATCAGGAAATCAATATTAACACCGATTTGCAGGCCATAGCAGTATTAGTAAAACTCCCACAAAAATACATGCGTCGAAAATCACCATATGTAACATTCATCTCCCACCAGATTTACCATTAAATAGAAATCACTTACATCAATCAGCTACCAAAGCCATATATACATAATCCTAAGAGACTTCAATGCCCATAACAAAATGTGGAATTCAACATACAATTCCAAAAGAGGATGCTTAGTAGAAAAAAATATTTCCATTCGATGAACATCTCTTCTTGCTTAATCCAAAAAAATGTCAAACCCACTTTAATGCCACATCTAAAACCTTGTCCATGTTACACCTAACAGCATCTCTAGGTGGAAGAATTAAATCAGAAGTGCATCGTGACTTATACGACAGTGACCATTTTCCAAACACTTATCAACCAAACTTTTCTACTGAAATGGAGAATAGAACATGCTAACTGGGAAGTATTCAAAAATAACACGGAGATCACTTTCGGTCAAAAAGAAGAGCTGTCAGAAAATATTGAGAGTTTCACGCACTTTATACTATCCGTCGCTACTAAGTCAATCCCAAAGACATCAGGTATAACATATCAGAAAGTTGTCCCCTGGTGGTCAACAGATTTACATATAGCTATAAAAAAACCGCGTAAAGCATTTCCTAGGTTCCAGAGATCAAAGTAACAAGAAGACTTAGAAACATTCCAATAACAAAGAGCTGATACACGGAAAACAATTCGGAAAGCTAAAACGGAAAGCTAGAATAAATTCGTTTCTGAAATAAATTTCAAAAGTTCAGTAAAATCAGCATGGACAAACGTTCAAAAGATACACGGCTGAAAGCAGCCACCCCCAATAACATTATTAAACGACAACAACACGATAATTGAAGAACATATCCACATTGCAAATTGCAAACAGGTTTGTAGATCAATTCGCATCGATATCATCTGATCAAAACTATTCCCGATCCCATTCAGAAATACTAATGAAGAATCATATAATAAAAATGCAACAACTAATGTGTTCCACGAATAAGCACATTCACGACATCGCTCTTGGACCAGATAATATTCACCCAATAATGGTTATCATAATCCCGATTCCCAGATCCGAATAGAACCGTTAATAACTATAGACCAATAGCTCTCACAAGCGTACTAGGTAAATTTTAACTATTAAGTATAAGACTCCCATGGACACTCGAAGTCAACAAAGTACTATCTATACATCAATATGGTTTCAGACAGCAACGATCGAAACAGCTAGCAGTAAGTGATCTTGTCATGAATGTTAAAAAATCATTCATCAATTCAAATTTTACTATCGTAGTTTTCTTCGACCGTTCAAAAGCTTGCAACCACGTTTGGCGTTACCTTATCCTCAAAAAACTGCATGAAACTGAAACAGATGGTAATTTAGCAAATGTAATCAAAAACTTCCCTACTAAAAGACATATTCGCGTTAGAATAGGCAACATCCTATCAGAAAAAAAAAGACATCTTTAATGGAGTACCACAAGGCTTCAGTACTACTTTATTCCTGCTGGCGATAAACGACATCGCCATGGTTGCTGAGAAACCAATTTTCATCAGAATGTTCGCTGACGATGTCAGCATATCTCTCCGAGCATCGTCGATTGAAATCGCTAAACAAATAATACAACAATAAACATCAACACCTGGTACCATGCCATGACTTTCTAATATCCGTCGAGAAGATAAACTATATTATCTTTTTAAATACCAACAGCAATCAATAAAATATGGTACTGTCACTGCGGTCAAAGTCAATTCCATAAGTACGAACAGTTCAAACTTTTAGTAATCCTGCTGGATAAAAAGCTATCATGAAAAGATCGTATAACATACATACGCTTGAAATGCAGGCAGGCTCTAGGAAAACCGTAGCGAAATAGGTTGCAGTACGAGAACATTATTGCAATTATGTCGGTCCTTCATCCGTGCAAAACTGGACTATGGTGCACAATTTTATAATTCAGCAAACAGATCAGCATTGAAAAAACTAAATAGAATCCATCACCAAGGCATTAGCGACAGGAGCATTCAGAACCACACCCACGATAAGTTTCTGCATAGAAGCTAACAAACCCCCCTCAAATTTCGAAGAATGACGCAAACTGTAAGTATCCTTGTTGTCATTGCAAGTATATCCAACTTTCCATCACGTAGCCTCCTATTTAGCGACTATTACCGAAGGAAATTCAAACTGAATAACAAATCAGTAGCGCTAAAATTTGAGGAAAATACCAAAACCTCTTATACTCCGAAAACATACCGTTCGCTCCCTCATATTTTTGTACGTTCTGCACCATGGATACCACACAATTTAAATCATCGACGAAATTTCGATGTCACCAAACAATTCTGTCTGTAGATTTTCGGTCAAACAACATTTTAGAGAGTTTCCCAAACAGCATACACTGTTACACAGATGGATCAAGAACAGTATCAGCGACCGGAACAGCTTTCTTCAGTTCAGACACGACAAGCAAAGCCGAAAAACTACCACCAAAAAGCTCAATTTCAACTGCTGAGCTGCATGCAGTATACCTAGTATTACAGGAGGTATGGAAATTGCACACGCAGTTCATCAATTCATCATATTAACAAACTCGATTAACGCCCTCACAAACATTCGAAATATATTCAACACCAACCCTATTGTGCAAAGAATCCATCAAATCTTAGCACAATTACAATCCACCGGAATAGATATTCGGTTCGTACGGATCGCGAGCCATAAAGGAATAAAAGGCAACGAAATTGCTGATATTTACACGTTATATATATTTTCTTCGTAATCTCGTATTTTAATTTGAAATAAATTTGAATTTGAATTTGAATTTGATCTCTTCCTATTCCTCCAACAATGTAATCTATATAATACTGTCTAAATAACTTTATACTTTCGGCTTGAAAACCTCATAGTTGTGTTAAAGCCGATTAAAAATGTTAGAATGATAATACTTTCATACATACTGTTATTTTTGTACTTCTGTATACTTACAATATTAGTAGTTATCATTTATTATATTTACAATATATCAATCACAATATTATTTATATGGTACATGAAACTTTAACGCTAACAAATCTGTATATTTTCCGGCTGACATTTCATATGTCTCAATTCCAAAAATATTTATATAAACACACTGAAAACTATCTAGAGTCATCTAAATAGTAGTATTGTATATATCATGTATAAAATGTATAATTTTCAGACAACATTTTATAATGCGTCGCTAAAAAGGGATTATGTCGCGTTTCCTCTACGTGAAATTATCATTCATCTTAATTTACTTATATATTCTATAAATTTGTTATTTTGACAATAGGTTATTTATCGTTATAGTTTTATCACGTTTACACTGGCATTTTTCATTTACTTACATTTCGCTCTAACTTTCGATACATATAATTTTATTCTATATATTTTTACCACGCCACAGTTAATAGTGGCATCTCAATGGTGTCCTATGTCCCCCATTTTTTTCAAGATTTTTCTTAGTTTTACTTTCATTTTTTTGAAGATTTTTCTTAGTTTTACTTTTTTAAAATATATTTTTAATGTTATCCTCCATTCCTCACTTTTTTATTTGGTAGCCCAATTCTTTATTTTTTAACATAATTTTATTCATTTTGTATATGATCCGGTATGTTATTCAAGATATCTCGTAGTTTATACTTCAACACTGTTTTCTCAACTTATAATCAAACCTGTATGTTTTTTTCTATTTGTATTTCTTCTTCGAGGAGTTAACGCGATCATTTTATATTCGATGCATCATCAACATACATGAAAATTCATTTCGTATTTTTCTTTCTTCGCCTAGTAATAAACGCCAGGCATCTCCTCCACTGTAATCTTTTCCTGTACGTATGTTTTTTTAGCTATTTCCAATGCAACGTGTAATCGTCGCATCTACGCAATTAGAGTAATATACCATTTTTAATTTCTTAATACATACATTGCTGGTATCGCCGACTTTATTTTTCACCAGTAGCGGCTCGTACATAAAAGTTGCACGATTGCGCACCACCACCAGAAAAATATCTGGAACAGCGTAAAAATTGATGATATAATAAACTCGTTAAAAGTAATAATTATTTTACGGAGATTAAACAAAATAAGTGAATTTTAATTATACTTTCCGTAGAATATATTATAAAAAGTAAAAAATCTTTAAAAAAAAGTACTTTTAAATGCCTAGTTACAACTTCGATGCAACCTTAAAAAGGCATCGGAAATCATATGCGTTATGTGGTGATTTTGCGCCTAATGCACCTGTGGTTTAGATATGGCTGTATTAGCGACTGCTGGTATCGTTTTGCCGTCAGAGTCCTTAAAGTAAACAGACTTGATTTCTCTCGTCGTGTTGTTCATAACATATGGGTGCGGTTGTGTGCTCATACTACCGGCCAACAAGGAACGCGTCTTTATATTTTATCTCTTTCCAAGATTAGTTTTTTCTTCTTCGAATTTCTATTGATGTTTCTTTTACTGTGTACATGACCGTTTGTGATTTTATGTTGTTCATATGATTACTGACCGATGTTAATTTATTTAAAATTTTTTCCGTACTGAAGCTTTATTATTTATATGGCAATCGATTATTTCATTTTCACCGGATTGTTTTGTGTTTCGTTTTAGTATTTTGAAAATTTTTATACTTTTCTAATTAAATTTTGTACTTATTCCAGCGGAAATGAATTTTTAATATATTTTGGTTTAATGTAATACAATTTTTTATCTCGGAATTGATAATCTAACGTCATAATTTTTAGTTTTTCTTATTACCGTTTTAAAAGATTCTCCTATTTGTATTACACTTTGTTGACTTTTATATTATTAATGTTACTTTACGATGTTGTGTGAAATATTTTTTTTTGTGTGTTTATATATTGTGGAGGGAGCAAGGTGTATATCACTAGATTTTTTAACTACAAGCCGCCATAATTATTTATTATACTATAATAATTTTTATTTTTGCAACATTATTATCGCATATTGGGCATTTAACAAAACTTAATCGCATAATTTAAAGCTCGAAATACTTCCATTACTTCGGAAGTATTTTTTTGTAATTTAATTTTAGAAGAGGCTGTTTAAGAAACGATTCAGCAGGTACAAAAAATATTATTTCCAGTGTGTTATCGTAGACGTTTTTCATTTTTTTTTTTCAATAATACTCTTTTTAAAAACCGTATTAAATTTTGTTGATTATTTTCCTTAACAACTTTACAACATTTATTAGGCTTCAGCGAAAAAAAACATTACGCTTTCCGGCGTAATGTCTGATTAAATATTATGCAAATTAGCGCTAACGATGCAGAGTAGAATTCCGTAGCATGTTATAATATTTTATTCTCAGCTATCTGCGTTTTTTCGTTAATGATTTGTTTCTTGGCACATCACCAGAGTTGTATTTTACCCACGACAACAACACTAATTTCAATGCAGCTTTCTGCGTTAATAATTTAACGTTGATAATTTTCCAAATAAACAATTATTTAATTTATCTTCAGATTTTCAGTTCAATTCGTTCAAACAGATAGGTTTTGTTTATTTTAAAATAATAATAATGAAATGTTTACTCTATATTTTTTTGTTTAGTCGATGAAATATGTAGAAAAAGTAATATTCTAAAATTTGTACTACTCGAATTGGACGAAGATAACGTAGACATTAATTATTATTAGCGGGAAAATAATCTTCTTCGTCTTTTTTTTTGCCTTGTCTGCTTATATTCCGTGCTGGAGTCTGTTAGTTCTCTTATATTTTTTATGCCTATCCAGCCTTTTTATACTAACATATCTTCGGTCTGTCGCTCTTTAGTACTTCTATTTTTCCTATTAATATTGGCTGTATTAGTTCGTATTTATCCCCTCTCATCGTATGACCCAGATATGTAATTTTTCTTCTTTCAATTATGGTTATCGCAAAAAATGACGTGGTCTTACAAACATGACGCCAGTTATACGTAGTAATTTTGTCACAGTACCTGATGTATAAAATGTTAATAACTGCGGAGTAGTAAGAACTTTTTTGAAATATTTCCCAATTCGTTAAAATGAAAAAGTCAAAATCAAAAATTTCGGGAGTTCGGGAAACTGAAAAATATATTCTTATGTTATCGACAGAAGAAAAAACGAGTTCTATAATTCCACACGTCACTTACGTGGATATTTAATAGTAATTATACGTCATTTCTCGATGTTGCGATCATTTAAAATATTTTTAAATCGATTAAAAATCATTTTAAAATATAATTCAGTTTATTTCTATTTAATATAATCGCGAGTTTAATTAATTATAAAAACAAAATTAAGTATAAATCATTGAAAATTTTAATTCGTAATAAGAATTAGTATAAATTTAAAAACAAATTATTATTCTTTCTTTTATATATATATATATATATATTTATTTATTTAAATGCATAAATCTGCAGGATATTTTTGGAAGTGTTAGATTATTTGCTAAAATGGGGACGTGAGAGAAACCTCCACGTGGTGCCCCTGGAAACGATAATTTAAAAAATTACATTTCTACCGTCGACTAATTCTTCTACCAAAAGCGAAAGTATTTATAAATCATCGGAGACAGAAGAGTCCTTCTCAGGGCTGTTGGACAATGGACAGCAGGAATCTTTGCATGCTTTAGTTAAATATAAAAGAAGTTAGCGAATCGAAGTGTGATAATATTGCGCGAAGAATGGTAATAAACTGTACTTAACAGGGATCAACTAAATAGGGTTTTGTTATTGATATTTCATACACTAAGATCTATTCTGATGACTACACGCATGATGGTGGATATAACGCCAACAAATATTTTTCAAAAAAAAAAAAAAAAAAAAATGATTGTAAAGTAGACTAAAAAAAATATAATAGCCCATCTAAAACTTACCAAGCTTGAGAATCGAATCGAGAAATCTCTCATTAGCGATCGCCAAAAAATTATCCGGGATGAAATATTCGAGTGCGGAAGCGACTAATCTACTAACCAGAAATTGGTATCCTATGAAATAAATGAAATAGAAAGATATGGTCAAATCTAAATTCCATAACGACTAACCATGAAAAACAGGTTATACTCGAGAATTACAAACGTGAATGTGAGAAAAGACAAACGATACAAAACCTTGTAGAGAACTGTATATGTATACATTACAAGCACGGACTTACACTACCTGAAAAAGAAAGTAGAAAATTTAATAGAACGAATAAACTCATGGTTTTGAGCTTAATAAATTACGTAGTCGATTACAGTTATTTAAACTAGAAGAATATTATTTCTCCATCTATACATACGATTTTTAAAATTCCATTAAAAGAGTATGTAATATTATATTACTAACGTGATAATTGTATTACACGTAAAAACTAGGGGCTACCGATCAAGTAAAATAGCTTATCTAACGGACTACGCAAGTGGGAAGTCTGTATACTTAAAAAATATATTATACAGTATACGCTGTAACAACATATGCGTGCGATTATATATATATATATATATATATATATATATATATATATATATATATATATATACTTTTACATATGTCGATAATAAATGTTACAAATTTATGTACTTTCCTATCCAATGAACCATTTTGTTATAGTTTTAACTACCATCTTAAAAATGACGTCATATAAGTTGTGCTATATACGTTGTAATAGACAAAATCGCAGTGCCCCACATATATATATATATATATATATATATATATATATATATATATATATATATAATGTTAATATTATATATATAGAATTTTTTATTATAGAATTTTTTATTGAATGGAAGCCAAATTGCGAAAATTACGTTTCCATATACAAATATATCAATTCGAAAATTACTACTTATTTCATGCATATGCATGTACAAATTTTTGGATGTTTTGCCACTCCACATTAGACTAATTTTTTTGACATGTACATTTTGCCACCCTTTATCACGAACAATACAATATGTGCGGTAATAAATTTTGCGAGAATATATACATATTACAGGAGCGGTTAATGCACGTGCGCAAAAGTATATGAATATATAATATCCGCAGTAAAGAAATGGAATACTAAAGTGCATGTATATATATATATATATATACCATTAGAAAGCATCGCGGCCAGTCCAAAAACTAATCGAGGGACGTATTGAAAATCCTAATTCAACTTCTAACCGGCGATATCTCCTTAACGATTAATTCTTAAAAGATAAATGTGACCTAACAAAATGGTGTTTTCTATTTCGCACTCGTCATTGTAATATCTATCAAATCGGTTCTATAGAAATTTTTCAAGTACGGCGGCATTCCGTGTAATCGCCGAAGTTAATACTTTGATGGGTGACCGCCGGCTCAGTGTTGTGTGTTGTTGGTATGTCCCAATTTGCCTGGCCCGAACGGGAGATTAGGCTATTTTCTCCCCATATTGATTGAGGAGACCTACGTCCAGCATTGGTCCGATATAGGCAAAATATATATATATATATATGTATGTATGTATGTGTATGTGTGTGTAATACAAAACGTTCCAATAATTATTTTAACCTTGCACGGTTTATTATAGATCGACTGTAAAATCGATATTTTAGATTACGTGTATCACACTGACGATGAATTAGACGAAAAAATTGGTTAATGAAAAATCGTAATTAATTTTTTTCATATCTGTCCCTGTTTCTCAATAATAAAATAAAATAATATAAAATCACGTACGATATAAATATTACCCGGCTTGCAACTGTAGAAGTAAAGGAATCCACAAATATGTAGCGAACTATATCGATGATATTATATCGATATCGACCCGTCGATTCAGAAGAAACAGCGCGTCCAATAACCGACTCGCGATGATATTATCGATTACATTAACTGAGACGACGAACGATCGTGACCGCTATCGGTAATGTTACCGACGGTCTGTTTGACGACGTCTTGTCATACCGTAGTTCCAGACACGGTGCTATCCGATTCTTTATTAGCGATATCTGTACAAAATGGCCGATTGATGAATAGTATCTTCTCGTCCTTATTCCGGTCATTATTATTATTACTATTGGTTCGTTTTATTTCAGTTGTTTATTTAATGTAATTTAATTCTTTTCTTTTTTCTATTTTCACTTAGCAGGTGAAAAAAAAAAATTGATCGCTAAGAGTTGGCGTAAATTAAGCAAACTGGTATTCTGTTCGTACCGTGTCCAATTTATATGTATATATATATATATATATATATATATGTTTGTGTATATATATGAATATATATATATAAAATATACATGCATATATTTGTGTACGTGTAAGTGGGGGAGTCATTAAACAGCGGAAAAAAACCGTTGGGTAGGTAATATAGTCGCGGATGATCAACCATCGTGCTATTTAAAGCCTGACAAATTCGCCACGAGGCGGCCTGTATTATAAAAATAAATAACAGATTCGGGATAATCTTAATTTCAGCTGTTAGTCAGCGGTAGATAATATCGGAATATCTGAAAATAGAATGCGGAACTAGAACTGGTCTTTTACCTTATTATAAAGAAACAGCGTATAAACAGAGATACACACGGAAAATTCTATCTCGAATGTATAACGTACGTATAGAGTGAGAATAAAATATGCGCCGGTAAAAAATGGAAATAATGAAATAAATATAAATGAATAAAATTTAAAATGGAATTTTCGAAGTAAGAAAATCATTCGTTTTGAACCGGATGTGGTTATTTATCTCAGCGCGCTGGGTTTTCTACGAAATACTAAAGTCCTATACCCGTAAGATTCATACGTGTATGTGTATATTTATATATCCGCAAGCGTTCTATGTATCAGAATTATATGACACCTATGATCGAAGTATATATCTATATCTATATCTATAGATATATGTAGATAGATTGATAAATATTGATGTCGATATATAATGTACACCCGTAAGATTAGACAGATACGAAAGAAACCGTAAATTATTTCTCGTTAACTGGAATTAATTTTTCATCAGCTGCTTTTTGTCCTTAAAGGTTAATATCTGTTTTTTCCAACATGTAAATTTCTCCACTTTCAATCCCGTTCCCTTATTCCAAGTCTAACCGATTATGTTATACGTGCTTAGAGTCACGTTGACGTTTTCCTTGTAATATTATAATAATAATTCATAGTTCGCTGTAAGCGTCAAATAACGCGATTTTGATGGTTACTTAAATAAATTTATTTAATAAACGAGTTGTGTGCCGGTACAGCTTTATTGACGAGTCCCTTGATAATTTTTCTGCATTATATGTGACGCGCGCGCGCACACACACACATATATATATCACATATATATCTACAAATGTATATGTTATGTCTATATAAAATAATCACGTAATGCCTTTTTTTAATCTTTACTTGTTGCCTATTAATCGGTGTAGCTAAAGAGATATTTTTTTATTTTGTTTTTTATTTTCCGCGCTATGTACAGCAGCTAGGCTAGGAGCGTGGCCAGAAAATTTTGATTTTGTTAAACAGGTTTACCAATCTAAGCTTGGCGAGAAAGGATGGGACGAATGAGGAATCTTGGACCGCCAGGATTGATGAAGTATTTAAGGAAGAAGAATTTGGATTTTAGGACATGAGATGGTAGATTGTAATTGGAACTTCACATCTATCACAAGTTGGTGGGGCTAGTTTTTGGAATATGTGTCTCATGTGTACGGAAGCGACACAGTACCACTTGATCACTTCGGTCTTCAGGTTAAAACTTCCATTCGCACGGTTTTATTGTATGCAGGTGTGAAGTACTCTGTTGTTCCGTCCATCTTTTTTGTCACAACTTTCAAAATAAGTCATTGATTTCTTCTTTGAAATCTCTGAGTGGAATCTTAATGCGCAGTGCTGGGTGCATTTGGATGCTTTTTTTTTTACTGCTAGATCGGCCATGTGATTTCCTGGTATGTTTGTGTGGTCCGAAATCCATGAGAAGATTATCGCCGCTCGATAGTTGTGTATGATTATATTTATGTAGTTTGCGATCGGATGGTTGATGTGATGTATAGCTGGCGTTGAGTCCGTTGCTATCGTTATAATGTGATGGTAGAATTTTACCGCGTGTTTCAACGATACTAGGATTCCGTATAGTTCTGCGGACAGAGCGGAGAATAACGGCGGAAGTGAAACTTTATAGGTCACATTTCGATTAAAGACGACTGCGCAACCGGCGAATTCTGCGGAACTTGTACCGTCGGAATAGTATATATTTTTGTGGAGATAATAGATTTTGCGGAGATAATAGATTTTGTAGAGATAATAGATTTTGTAGAGATAATATGTGGACGATGGCAAAGTGCGAGTGCTTATTTGGAAGCAGCGTATACCGAATGCGGCGTCTTTAATAGTATATGGAGGGAGGATTTTTGTAGTGTTGCTTTTTACGTTGTATAACTCATCAGCTTCTGATAGATCGGTGTGAATTGATTTCGTGGTATCGGATAAAATTCTTTTTTTATATACTATTAGCTGCTGAGAGGTCCGAATTTGCAATCGTGCGTAACAGAAGATTAACCGTAAGGTGATCCCGTCGAAGCGATGGAGGTCATTCTGAAAGTTTGCAATAGAGGCTTGATATTGAAAATGTTCTGAGCGCGCCTGTTATCTAATTTAGAGAAGAATTTAGAGAAGTCTCTCTTAGATGATATGGAAAAAAGGGGGATTCAATAGTCGTATTTTGAGCGAATCTGAGAGCGGTATATCGTTAACAGTGAAGAACGGTGAGCTCCATACCATGCGCGCGTTAATTTTTCAGGTAAATTTAATTTGGTTATGCATGACTTCGTCAGTTGATTTATGTGCTCTCTCCGTGTCAATTTGTTGTCAAAAAAAAGACCCAGGTAGCGAATGTGAGATGTAGTTTGAATAGGTGTGTTGTTTAATAGAATATGTATGTTATTTTTGCAGGATTTGATTCTACAGAAATGAACAGCTTTTGTTTTTTCTGAAGAAAACGTCCAACCACTGTTTTGCCCTCTTGTTGTAATTTTATTGATTGCTTCCTGAATGATGTGTTCGCCGTGTTCTATGTTTGCACATGTTAGGAAAACTGCTAAGTCATCGGCAAAGAGTCCGTTTTTATTGGGAGTTTAACATCTTCGATGCTATCATTGATGGCTATATTGAATAGAGTCGGACTAAGAACTGAGCCTTGCGGTACTCAATTTTGCAGGTATTTGGCTTCCGATAGTCTATTTGTAATCTTCACCTTAAAGAGACGATCTGATAAGAAATACGAAAAGTACAAGTCGACCTGAAGACACTACACGGTTAGTCAGTATTTTCTACTTTGTTGTGGTGTCGAATGCTATGGAGAGATCGAAAAAGACCGCTAATAGGTGGTGTTTGTTATTAAATGCTCGTATTATTGATTCCTGTAAGTATACAGCTTGGTCTATCGTTGTTCGATTTCTGCGATATCCACATTGATATTTAGTTAATAAGTTTTTTGATTCTAGTTCTCACGTTAGTCTGTTGTTGACTATTCGCTCAAATGACTTTCCAAAAACTGACGTTAATAATATTGGTCTGTAGCTCTCTATTTGGTGTGGTCCTTGTTCATTTTTTTTTTATTGAAATAGTCTGTGCTAATTTCCAGCTTGCAGGAAGTTGTGAAGATATCCACAGTTTGTTTACAATATCGAGCAATAGGTTTTGAAAATATTCCGGCAGGTTTGGAGCATTGAGATATGTATGTGACCAGGGGCTGATGGCCTTGGATGATTTATAGCTTTTTTTAATTTATCCATAGAGAATGTCGCGTTATATGGTTCTCGGTTGTTTGAATGGAAATTTCTTGGTTGTATTTGTTCCCCATTTTTCGTGCACTGAGGGTGTACGTTTTCTTTGCTGGAATCGGATGCAAAGGAATATGGAAAATTCTGTACGAATTTTTATCGGGTTTGTTTTTATAATTTTGTTGATTAGAAGGTTGCTTTCTCCTATTTCGGATAACGTTTCCACATTCTGCGAACCAGCATAGGACTACTTTGCATTGTGTTGTTTGAAGACGTGATGGAGAGCATGAGTGCGCTGTCTCGACTAGAGTCTGTTATATGTTGTATAACCATAAATATGTTACTTGTGGATACGAGTTTCATTTCATCAAGTTTGTCCCGTTTATTTTTGACGGATTCCACTTAGGTGTCGTTGTGTTTTTAGGGTACTTTCTGATCCGGAGTAATGTAAATAGTGCAGATTGAGAATAGGTTTGGTACTCCTCCATGAGCACATCCACCTGGAATTGTATTCGATTCTATACATTAAACTTTTATATCTGGAAGATTTGGTTCGGTTTTAGATGGGTCTCTTGAATGCATAATACGAGAGGATTGTACGTATTGAGTAGTGGGTATAGATACCGTTAGAGTTCCATGAAATTATTACTTGCTCCATAGAACACAGTTTAAATTATTTTTATTGATTATTTTCTGGTGAACGAAATCACCTGTTCTAACGTTTTTGTTATTTTTGTGATCCTAATTTTTTCTCGTCGGTAGTTGATGTGAGAATGACAGAATTTTAGTTGCTGAATTAGTGTGGGAATGACGTTTGTGAATTCAGCTGCTATGAGGTACGCATTTTGAGACTTGTTGCACATATCTATAAAGCAGATTAAGTTTGTTAGCGTTAGTATATGCTTCAGGTTATTCTTTTCTACTTCTTCAACGTAACCTCTAAAGATGCTGTTTAGGGATAGTTCTGTGCTTTTTCCTTCAATTTCTCTCTTAGTCACTAACATTTCCTTTTTTTTTTTTTCATTTTTCCGATTTTGGGGTTATAGGTGCAGCTCTTCTGGTAGAGTTTGATGAGGAATCAGTACTGGTGAACGGCGTTGGGGGCTTTTGACTGATTGGGGAGATGTCTGGGAGAGCGGGAAAATTTGGATCTGTTGTTGTGTTAGGGTGATCGGCTTCGGTGTCATTTGGAATTTCTGCCGGTTTCAGCGTGTTTATATCAACTGAGGGGCGGATGAATTGGTGTTCATAGTAAGCGCTGTTTATGGAGAGACTATGTTGGTCTATTTCAGTGTTTAACGAGCAATCGTCTCCCTTGTGTATCCCGTCTCATGACATCTGAAGCAAATAAAATCATCTAAAGTTATGAATATTCTATAGTTTCTGTCGTTGTAGTTTAACAGGAAGGAATCAGGCAGTTTGATCTTACTTGGTGTGTTGGTGTAGATCATAATGTGGCCGAATTCGTCATTTTGTGGTTGTACTCTTAACAAGGAAACATGGGAGGCTAATTGGAGCTGGAGGTTATTTTTTAAGTATTGTTCTATGATTGTATTTGGGATGATCCGGCTTACGTTTGAAATAATTAGTTTCCGCGAGGACGAGTTTAGTTTACGGGCTTTTATGAAGTATTGTCCAATTGTGATTCCCTCATGAGTGTGGACTATATCATTAACCATATTTTTGGTTGCTAAGAAGACTATATATTATTACTAACGCGTGAGGCAGCGATAATATTTTTGGCATCTATAACGATCGATTTAACTGTTTGGAGGTAGTCGATTAATTTTAATTTCGGTATATAATTTAATATTATGCCTTGGTCCTCCCATTGGATGTTCAAATTGTAATATCGGAACTATTTTTTTCTTTACTTTATCGGAGTAAGATGGCGGAGTAGACGATATGTTTGTGTTAGTTACATTGCGATTTGATTTAAAATTCTTAGTAATTTCGGAAACGGCCAGTGGTAAATCGCAGTTATCAGAATTAGCTGTGTTAATACGATTATCATTGCAATATACGTTAATATTGTCAGTATTAGTAAACGGAATGTTGTTAGTATTAGTAAACAGGAAATGAAAAAGTTGATAAAGCCACCAGAATAAAATCAAAAAACATAAAAATGATAAGATCCGCACTCACAAATGATCTCTACTCATAACACAAAAGGCAACCCTTTATATCAGGAATTGGGAGACCCAGTCCGCTCACATACATCTTCTTCAAATCAAACCAAACTTAGGACATTAGAAAACCACAGAACAAAATAAAAGGCGCGATGAAGTAGCTATTTATCTAGATTAGGAATAAGCCACATATTACTGGAATGTGCAAAACATGCAAACCATCGAAACCTTTACAATATATCAACCAGTTCACTAGGAGAAGCACTTACAGGATGACCCTCAAAAAATAAATATATTATTAAAATTTCTTGCAGACACCGGATTAATTAATGCCATATAACCCTACCGTTAGACGCAAATGATCTTAGTAATCGAGCGTCTGTAAATAAAAGGAATAAAAAAATAAAAAAATGATGGTCAAACCTACTTACGACTAATGATTAATCCAGTTGTTTAAATCGCCGACAAATTCGGTTTTTCCAAAATAACCGAATAAATTACTTGTTTTCTGAAAATGTTTTTTAAAATTTTGTTTATTAATTTAAGCAATTGATTAAATAGTCTTTTTTCCTTTTTAATATAAACTAAGTTATAATATTCTTCAGTTTTGAGTTTGTACATACGATATATTACACGGTAATGGACTATGTTTTGCCATCCTGACTGTTGCCCTTAAATATAAGTACAGTTGCAAAAGAATTTCTACACATAAGATTAAAATACTTATATATATATATATCTGTATAAAATTCTCGCCGCGGTGTTTGTTACCAAAATCCCCCGAACGGCTGAACCGATTTGTGTGGAATTTTGTGTGTATATCGGCCAGGTTTGAGAATCGACCAGCATCTATTTTTTATCGCCCTAAATGATATGGGTGAACCACCCGTAAATAATTTTTTTTATATTTTTAATTTTTTGACTAAATTTTTTATTTTTATTTTATTATGATTTTGTGTTGAAAAATATATACAACTTCAATTTTTCACCCTTCTACGATCAACCCCGTTTTTTAATCGCAATTTTTTATTCCATCCACAAATCCGCAATAAGGTTGCAAGATGGCAATCGAATATAATATTTCATGTATAGTTTATAATTACGATTTACTTTTATTATATTTTTTTCTTAATTTAAATTAATCTTCAACCCTCGTCGGTCGATAACTGATCGATTCTACCAATCGATCAGTTCTACCAATCGATCAGTTATCTCAGCTTGTCATCTCTCAATCAGCAAATATCACGAAGTAGGGATTAGAACGAAGTTTCTCTCACTTTCTACACAGTTTTCGTCAATTTTCTCTTCGGTTTTGTTTGTGTCTCGATCATAGCAATGACTGTTATCCGTCGTACGTGTTTTATTATTGTGAAAGGTAAGTCAAATAATAAGCAATTACGATTTTTTCAAAATTCACTCTTTTATCCATAATCCGCGGACAATTCGAAATTCGGTAAAATAGTTTAAACGAGAGTTATGCAGCATTGAAATACGCGTCTAATGATAGTACAGTCGTATTTTTACAATAAATACTCATCGAGAAAATTAGGGTTAAAAGTTTTAGGAGGCTTGACCCGTTTTTAAGGGTCCTATGATAGGATAAAGGATTCGGATTGACAATGGACGAAAGTAAATGAGGAGATCTATCATTTATGTAATAACGTAAAGATTACCAAAATATCAACTATCGAGAAATCGCGTGTTTAAAACCAGGTTTTCGATTTTTAAAAATTTCTCGAGCGATTTTTAATCGGCCGATTCTACATACCATCTTAAATTAGGTTATATATAGTTATTGATTGTGGAATGTAGTGATTTTTATTTATACTTGATTACTAAAAATAGTTAAAATCACTAAATTTATTTTTAATTATACGAAGCTTTTCAGCATTTACGCCATTGTCAAGCTATATACAGTTAAAATTAATTAATATAAAATCATTATGTTATGATTTTATATTAATTAATTTTAACTGTATATAGCTTGACAATGGCGTAAATGCCGAAAAGCTTCGCATAATTAAAAATAAATTTAGTGATTTTAACTATTTTTAGTAATCAAGTATTAGGTTATATATATATATATATATATATATATATATATATATATCGCCCCAGAATCCAGAAATATATTAACGTATTGGCTAAATTGAAAATAATTTTTTATTAAGTTAAATAAATCTACAAAAATTAGCTGTACCGACATTTAAATTTATTTACAAATTTGTTTTTTTATTTTTTGTATAATTCCTAATTCTCGATCAATATTTGTGTTCTATTTAATTCAGCTAATAATTTAATACACTTCTTTAAGTCTGGGGCGATACGAAGTTCGCCGGGTCATCCAGTATATATATATATATATATATATATATATATATATATATATATATATATATATGAATATATAAGCTATATGTACGTGTAGATTAACTGATACATAATTTTTCAGTTACTTTTACTTATGTGTACCATACTTTATTTTTGAGTTATTAACTGTCCTTCGCACGTTTATATATTTATACATATTTTTTCCTGAACTTATACGATTCGTATTTAAAAAGAAAAAATCAAAATCATCTAAATACTTATTTAACGAACGTGAAGCAATTCGGTAATTAAGCAATTGTCAAACATTTAATCTGTGTCGATCTAAATACATAACAGCTGCGCACGTTCAAATAAACTTAAATTGGAAGGTTGTGACGTTCGAATTTTTTACGAGTCGAGTATCTGATATTGTGGAAATAAGGTCAACAGTGTTTCGGTAATATGCATATAGATTGGCGTTTCAGAATGTATTTTTCATGTTGATTTTTCTTATTATGTAAATACGATTCTAATTGTACAATAATTTTTTTTTTAAAATGGTCACCATGATAATGATCGCGTGTCATCTAAATATTTTCATCGTTTACGCGTTCTTCAACATGATAAGTTTTTTGGAAGTCAAAGAAACATCAGGCTAAAGGTAGCGTACCCGAATGTTCCATCAGCGATTCACCAGTTTCTCGTAGTGTGAAACCTTATCTGTACAGAAGCTACTGTTTTCAATATCTTAAGTTTTGATGAGAATTCGAGGGGAAACATGAGAGTTTGAAGGTTCAGATCAGTCGTACACACCAAAAGTGAGTAGCTAGCCTCATCTTATTGAGCAGGAAATAACTGAATGATTTTGTTGTGGTCCTTAGTTTGCCAAAAGAAAAAGCTGAACTGCTTCAAGAATGCAGCAGTGGAATTCACTGGCTAAACGGACAAAAATTACGCTTTTCGAAAAAGGAATGAAGTTCTTTCTACCTTTTTCACAATGGATGAAATGTTACCGTAACGATATCCATAGAATCGTGAAATTGTGATCGAATAAAACCCGCGAGAATGGCGTTTATTGATAGATTCGTCAAAATTTAATTCAAAGACAGTGCTTTTACACAACGAGAATACAGAACCATCCGTAAAAATCGTATGAAAATATGAAAAAAAAAATCTCCAGTTAAGTACAAGAAACATAAGCGGCCATTGTGCGAAGATTTAAAAGTAATAGCGTTAGTTGTAGGATTGCAAGGGGATTTATCAAACTTTGTTGTTTCCTTTGTTTGTAGGATAGCAGGGTAACGTATAAGCATTACGATACAATGTTTTGGCCACAAAAGGACCAGTTCATTCCTGGAACAAGCAATATAAAATGTAGAGTCCTTTAGTCGACGACCCGAAAAATGTATTTTTATTGCACCCTTATATATAAAGCTTGGATTTATAAAAAATTTCGTAAAAGTTACGGACACAGAAGAGAAATGATACAAATATTTAACAATTTTTTTCTCTGATGAAAGCTCAAATACGGAAACTGATGAAGGATACAAACTTTGAACCGAAGCTTTCACCTAACGAACTCTCAGCATTTGTGTCGGTAGTAAACGGATTCCTGGGAAAATATAAAGCGGGCAACTACAAAGACTTGGTGGAAGATCTACTGAAAAATTTCAACAACTTAGGTTGCAGAATATCTCTAAAAATTAACTTTCGCCATTCCCACTTAGACTCTTTTCCCACTAATTTGGAAGATGTGATCGATGAACGAGGGGAACGGTTCCACCAAGACATTCGTATCATGGAGGAACGTTACCACGACAAGTGGGATCCTTCTATGATGGGCGATTACTACTAGTTTTTACAATAAGAAGTAAAATAAAAAAGAAGCAAATATGCACATAAGTACCTTTAGTAAGAAAATTTTTACATCGATATATTTTTAATGCTCATTTTTTCAAATATATATTATTTGTTGATGAATATATTTGAGAGTAGTGATTTTATTAATTATAAACCGAACGCTTTTCGTGTGTGCGTGCTTGAAAATGACGTAATTGTCGAAAAGCTTCGCAATAAAAAACTTTTAGTGATTATTGGCGTTATATTTTGTATGGTTTATATTATTTGTGTATGCTTAATAATGACGTAATTATCGAAAAGTTTCGCAATTAAAAAAAAAAAATTATACTGATTAAACTGTGTTTTTATTTTGTTTTATTTAATTATTTCTTATTTTACTGGCTATTGTGTAATTTAACGAAACAAACTAAAAATAAATCGTTATAAAATTTATTTTATTTGCAAAGTTTTTCGACTATAACGTCATTTTCAAGCAAGCATTACAAAAACAAATTTCGTATTGCTTTAAAATGCTTGAAAATGACGTTAAACTCGAAAAGCTTCGCGTAAATAAAATGCATTTTTTAGCGATTAACATTGTTTTTATTTTGTTTCGCTAATTCATAAAGTCACTACTCTCCAATACGTCAACATTAGTGTGTAATTGTGTTATGTATAAATTTTTATATTACATATTGTTGATTGTGTCGTTTACCACATTCGCTAGAAAATTATTTTATTGATACTGTTTTTTCACACTTTTTGCTGATTTTTGTGAATTGTTATCAAAATTAGCATCATTTTATATTCACTCGACAACTGCCTGACGGCCTAAAAAGCTTTGCGATTTTTCATAAAGAACAATTTTTAATTTTTTTTTTAAATGTTTATTTTTATTTTATTTTTTAAATCACTACATTCCACGCTTTTCGAAGTTATATGCACTAATCATTATTACAGCGAGGCGTGGTACACGTAGTTATTTTTATTTACTCGCTATTAGGTTTTCACATGTATTAGTTTAATAATAAATTATAGAATTTATTTCACGTAATCGCGTATACTTACGTTTACAGCGAAGTCGGCTTATTTCGATATATTATTTAATAATACGCCCAAGAAAATATTGATAAATCGACGATACATAATCGATAACAATAATAATAATAGTAATAATAATGTTTTATACGTTAAAAGAAAATGCAACGAAAATTTCAAAATTATTAACAATGACCGAACTATTATTAATCATCTAATCGACTGTACACCGTTTACTATATCCAATCGTACACATGTCGTTCGCATAATAATTAATTAACATTTTGTTGTTTTAACGCGTGTGTGCGCGATGTATACGTACACACACACATATTTATATATATAAAATATGTGTATAATTAATAACGCACGCTTTTTGCATGCACGCCCGAACTATACATACTTAATAAGCGAGTTCATTTTAGTTAACCATCCAAGACAAGATAATTACTAATAATTAATTCCAATTGATAAAAATGTCTGCCAGCAAACATTAAAACGAAAGTTGAGTTTAATTATTGCCGTTTTTCCATAAACGTATTTAAATGTAGTTTTTTTTTTTTTAATGATAATGATGATGGTGGTTATGTACTGCCCTATATAATCATTTTAATTTTCTATAACCATTTTATATCAATTTGAACATTTAGTCATTTTTAATAATTACTCATCTTTATCTTTACAATTTGTCGGTTATACAGTTTCAAGGTACACGGCCATCACCATGTATATATACATATCCCTTAGGTGTGCGAGTTATATTTCTAAGCAGCCGGGAGCTTAATAGGAAACGAGAGCGTCCACCAGCTGCGGATAGTGGAATGGCCTGCAGATTAAAGTCTCTAGACAATTAAACAGAGCACAATACCGACAACTGTCAACGGCTCTTTTTATGTCCAATAGCGATTATCTTATTTTTACATACGGGATTTTTCTAAATATTGTGTATTACATAGTTTACTGCATGTTCAGTCGTATCAACCCAAATTATCTACTGTCGAAAAAATTGTTGATGCAAAATTTCGATTTTTAATAACTTTTCAAATATTTTCCCAAATGTGTTTGAAAAGACATATTGTGCGATATTAATGAATACATGCATACATATATATATATTTTTTTAAATTATGTTCTTAATTACTACGGCCAGACAGGTCACAATTAATTTAGGTATTATTTATTTATATAATAACTTGTGCAAGGTGGACCCAATGGCACATTCTCAACAATCTTCGTTTGACTGTTATCAAGAAGGCATATTGCTTCGACTTCGCAATGAGAGTGAATATCTTTATTTGTTGCATACCAAGGCGCGTTGGTTACTGCTTTGAGAACTTTATTCTGAAATATTTGTATTATATTACGATTATAAAAACTGGTCGTGCCCCATATTACAGCGATATTTATGTAATAAAATCGTTTATTTTGCAAAATTTTAAATTTTATAATTTGATAAAAGTTCGTTCGTAACAGATTTGCCATTAACATTCGAGAGGATGGTATATCTTCTTGTTTTATTTTAAACCTTTAATACATATATTCCTAAACGACCATGGCGATTTTATATATACATATATGTTTGTGTGTGTAATACGATAAAATATCGTACTATTAATCTTATTAATTTTCTTTCAACGACGTAAAACTTCGACGGCATAATTAATAGATTAAGGAAATATTATTACGTTTTATATATATATATTTTATATATTATATATATTATATATATATAAAATATGGCGGCGTCTTTAGAAAATCAGCTCGTGCATTTAATAAATTTTAATTTGTATCGAATTGGGCATAATGTTGCGTAATATGTTCTTCGCGAACGAATTTTACATGCGGTAGTAACGAGAATGTCATTTTGAAATTAATCAAGATCAATATTTCTAAATTTAGACTTTTAGGAAGAATATGCAAATGAGAAAGCCGACATCTCGTTTTCAAAATTCAACGCGAATGCGTAAAGGAACTATTAAAATATTCCAGCTATCTGGTTTGGTAGAAATGTATTCATGCGAGATATTCTACAATATGATGGAATTATTTATTACGGGCAAACTATCGTAATTATTCGGAATTATAACATTTAATGTAGTTTAAATTACACACACACACATATATATATATATCACGCGTTAATAATTTTTTAAATCTCTAGCGGGCAAATGTTTTACAAGGGAAATCAGTGGCCACCGTGACCGATGAATATCACGCGAAAACCGTAAGCGACAGATTTCTAACATCCTAAACTTGTTATCGTCCAGGAATTCCGATTAATATTCCGTAACAGACGAGTATTATTATACCGATAGTGATTATGGTTCGTTCTAATTTTTTTCCATCATTTTAAACCCGGAAAAACGTGATATTTACTTCCGGAACGAGTAAATGCGGCCGTATAAAATGAAAAGCGGTGGTGAACTAACCCTTCTGTCGAAAGAAAATTCGAATAACTATATTTTCTTATATCCGACTAGAACACACACACACGTACGTAGAGACGAGGAAATTAAATGTAGTCGTAGTCCCCCCCCCCGTTTAAACAATAACGAATACCTGAGATTGACTAATTACATAAATAAATAAATAAAGCCTTTATTTGGTCAAATATCGGCCGATAAATATACCAACAATATTATATAACATATAAACACGCGTATTGAACACTTATAATCATAATTAAACATCGTTATGAACACCCATATTTCTTCCATTCCGTTCTATCCGAACTTAATCGCAACCAAGTAGAACCCATGCGCTGTCTGAAGTCATGTGCCCACCTTAACGATTGTCTACCTACACATCTTTCATTGTAATCCGACATCCACTTGTTTACATTTGCGGCCTAACCATCTTGACGAATTATGTAACCAGAACAAGTTCCATATGGCTGATTGCCATCTTCGCAACGTCCTTCATTTTGGTTTTATGTCTTATGGTTTCCGAACGTAATTACATATATGTATGTAAATACGAATATATAAATTATTTATAATATATATGTAATTATATTTATATTGTATTCGAAAGGCTACTGTAAAATATCTGATTATTACGGAGAAAATGCGTTTTAGACTAAATTACTGTATATATATCGTAAATGGTTGATACATTTTAATGTTTCGTGCTAGATCTGTAGCGACAATTCGGATCAATGTCTCGAGCAGAATTCGGCTCGATCCGACACGTACATTCGTAAAGTTATTAGGCTTGTTTAGAGATTAGATGAAATTGTTGATATAATATAATAATAATATAATAATAAAATATTGTAAAAATACCGTCCCGCACTGAGTAATTTTGACGTTAAAGTCACTCTTTCGGTATTCGAATTCGAAGTATACAAATTGATGAAATTTTGGAATTTTTCTTAGAGGACTTTCCTCGTTAATTTGCATCTATCTATATTTCGGTTCAATCGATATTATGCGAGATTACAAAATCCAACATCGAGAGATTAAGACTAATTTCCTTATAGAGTTATATGTGAATTAATAATTAATTTTATTTATACATTTAATTAATTTAGATTAATTTAAAGTACAAAATCGGAACATTTTCCTTAGAGTTCGATCGAAATATCGTAAGGCGATGTGTGAAATAGATGCGAGTTACGAGAAACGGAAAGAGTTATTTTACGAATTAAATAGCAACTATCGAGAGACCATCCATTTCAATACCAATCATCATCCGAGCAACTGACAAATCGTATATTTTATGTTTATATGTTTACGTATATATACGAGCTATTTACCATTTATCTGAATCAGTATAATTTAACGGTCTATATAGTCTCAATCTCGGATAAGATTGATAAATTACAATAAATGGTTGATTACAGTAAGCGAACCTTGAAATAAATGTGGAGTGGTTAGCAATACATAGAAGAAGCGATATTAGAGTCGTAATAAAAATGATAGCAAATAGTCAAGTCGTAGACAGAGTTCGAAGTATGTCGGAACTTAGTTTTTAAATCGATCAATTTTTAAATATGAAAAATTTGTTGAGCTGGAAAAGCATTAACCTACAGTTAAGGCTACGGCTGGTGCGATGTTATGTATGGCCGGTACTACTTTACGGTATGGAAAGTTGGATTCTCGCATCCACGCTTGAAATGAAGATCCAAGCGCTGATAGTCGTATTTTGAATATTTCATACAGAGACTATGTTACCAATATAGATGTGCTGCGAAAAATTTCTAAGTAAATGGAACTGTCTATGCACTCGAGGGTATTAAAATATTACCGTCATATAAAAATACATCTAAGAAAGGTATTATTTATTTTAACTTGTCTGAATGATGTTAAAGGTAGGGAGAAGAAAAATGTCATGGAAAGCTGATATAAGTTCGGTAGAGCTGTGCAAGGATAAAGACCGAATATTTATGTCGATCGCCAAACTTCGGTCGTAGATTGCGTAAACAGAAGAAGAAGAATTGCATAATTGTTCTCAACTAGTGTTTTCAGTACTTTCAATAATCTTTTTGATATTTTTAGGTTAGGTTAGGTTTCTTTTTATGCCACCATTAAAAACTTCCTCGGCGATGTACATGTTTTCCTCGATGAATACGTAAAATTCATAATTCACACTTTCCAGATTCAACTTTCCTGCATTTCATAATTTAATTCATTGAATAAGTTATTCAAAACTAAATCATTCGTAGTTTATACAGTTCAAAGAAAAAGTTTTCATTTTTTTTTCTTATTTATTACTGCAAGCTGACCAACAAGATCATTTAGCAGTATTTGGGACAAGAGCATAACAGGAAATAGTACCGACTGGTACACATCCTGCAACCACGACCTCAGACTAGGTCCAGTGGTTACGTCTTAAGCGTCTGATATCGCCGGCTGTATCCAACAGTCCTAATGCAAGAGTATTTGGATGATTTTCCAGCCTCATGGCTCTGTGCATATTACTTAATGATCTCGCACACATAAGGAATGTTGAAATCATGGTGACTAATCTGGTTTGCTACATACACAGGCGTATTTGTTATCAGCTGAAGGATTTTATTCTGGGCAGTCCGTATAGTTCTTATGTTTGTCGGTTTTGCGCAACTCCACTGCTGCACCCCGCATATGCAGACAAAATCCCAGTATAAATAAGACGTTTGTTTTCAATAGACAGTGCGCTATTTCTGCGCATTAACCGAAATAGGTTTTTTAATACGTACATCTAGTTATTTTCTCTTTATTTGGATATGATTTCGATATATTAGTAGTCGGCTATCCAAGTGTAAGCCGAAATATTTTACGCTTGCTCTGATTAGTATTTCTGCGTTATCGATTCTTACTGGAGGAGATTTAGCTTTTCTGTTAGTAAACTGTATATTTACAGATCTGTTCTCGTTTATTTTTATATTCCATTTGTTAAACAAGTTTTGAGCTCTAATGAGTGCTGTTTGAAGATTACTACTCGCTGTATTTCGATCGATATCAGAAGAAACAGTGTCATGTCATCGGCAAATGTGGCTAGCTGAATACTATCAGTAATAGGAAAATCGGCTGTGTAAACTAAATACAACGTGAGTCTGACCCTTGAGGCACACTCGCACAGACGGGATACAGATCAGAGAACGCGTGATCATAGCGTACATGAAAATATCTAACTTTAGAAGGATAATATTTATCATATTTAGTTCGTCTGATTATTAACTTTAGAAGGATTTATCATATTTAGTTCGTCTGATTATTAACTTTAGAAGGATTTATCATATTTAGTTCGTCTGATTATTAAGTGTTGCCGCAATATTTCTCGCGTTAAATACTGTACATCACTGTCGATATCGCCAGTGTATTTTTAGCGGAATAGAAAGATTTAGTTCAGTGTCAAGATATTCACTGAACGATTCCCGGTCTGTTTTATAATTATACAGTCGAATTGGTTCCTCATTATATATCACAGAATATCCAAAAATGAGAATAATTGCGGAATGATCAAAGAAAAGATCGAATCAGGATTTTATATCAATATAGTAAGACGAAATTCCTTTAGAAACAAAGAAGTCTAAAAGATCGGGCAATTTATTATTATCAGTTGGCCAGTATGTTGGTTCAGCGGTTGATATATAATTAGCATGATTACGCTCCAGTGCTTCCTTGAGCACATGCGGCTGTAGTGACCCTAGATCTCCACGTTGTATTGTTAGATTTCCAGTCTGCACCTGAGAGAAATCTGCTACCTAAAGACTGTATGTAATTACTAAAAAGTTCTGTTTTTTACTTTATGTCGTGGTGGACAATAGGCAGCTGATACTACAAGCTGACCGCGTGTTGTCTGTACGCTGATATTAGTCCCTTGCAGATATTCCTCCCTGAAATGTGTGAGTTCGTGATGTTGGATATTAGCCCTAACCAGTACAGCTGAAACACCCTGGACTCTACCTGATGGATGTGTGCACGAGTATGTGATGTAATCTTTAATTTTAAAGTAATCGTTGTCAGTGAGGTGAGTTTCGGCAAGGAGGATAACGTCTATGAATTATAAATTTAAAAACAGTTCAATCTCGACTTTATGGTTCTTCAAGTCACTAGCATTCCACAGAGCTGTCCTTAAATAGGATGGCATTATTTCACTAGTTTTTGAACTAACGTGGTGAGCATAGACAGAACCATCTGGCGGAACATAGCTTTGAACTTCGACAGAAATATCATTAATTGTTAAGATGAAACTGGAATTGATTGTTTATTTGTTTCAGGTTTTTCAGCGTCAAAAATTTGCTCTTCACTTATGATACGGTTGTACTTTTTATCCATATTGATTAGTTCAACGCTAAGATTATGTTTAGTAACCTGAGAGTAACTTAGACTTGATTGTCTATAGTTACCCATGGTGGTTTTATCGGTTGATTATTCCGGTTTGTCATATTTCGGGTTAATCACATATATACTTCGCAACACCTATAATTCGAAGAGTGTGATCCTCCGCACAGCCCACATGTAGTTTCAAGTCGAAAATCTGTTTACAATTATTCGTCAAGATCTACAAAAAATAGTGGAAGAGGTTTTTTTAGTTTGAAATTGCTTTACATTGTGAACATTCCGAACACTAAAGCCGAGAGATTGCAATTCCTGCGTGATTATTTTAGGCTCAAGAGAGTGATGTAAGTGCCTGATCACTACCTCATACGCTCGATCCTGTTTCAACTGAAACGTATGAAAAACAATATTTTCTTGTCTAAAAGTTCGTGCTAAGTCGCGATAACTTTCCGTAGTCTGTACATTAATTTTAACTACCTTGTCAGCGAACGCTTTAGCGTAATAATTGTTTTGTTAACGATAGTTTCAAATATTTTCACGCATCTTCTGAAAATTTTCTACACCATGGACAAATATCGGGGGTGGCTTATGAACTTTTATTATGGAAGGATTACTTAAGGAGTAAGGCTATCTTCATCAACGTTAACACCGTCATTAAATGAAGGACATCGGTTACGAGCCATTTTTTTATGATTATTATTGTTGTTATTAGCGACAGGGCGACGTTTCACTGCCAGCCATTATTATCTTCGCTGAGATGACCGTTTACCTCGAAATTATTTTCTGCTTCCTCACTAATGCTCTCCTCACGCAAAATAATACGTGATGGCGGATTTTCGTATGATGATAATGCGCGAATTCTTGATTAACGCTATTATTGTTTGGGATACTTTGCGTTTGCATAGTGGAGATATAATTCGATTGCGAACATTACATTACACTATTGGGTTGTTATGATACAATAAATATGGGTTGCGAATCATCAGTAGATGGCCTCGCTATAGCGTATGATGTTAATTGCGTTGGCATATGCTGTGTTAATGTGTTCGTGTAGATCGGTCGGGCTGTATAAATAAACGCAGCCACGACTGCCCTCATGATAAGTAACGTGCGTCAATAGACCAGAGAGAAAAGAAAATATATACGTACGTAAAAACAGCGAATTAATAAATAATAAATGGTAACGACGACGCCATAATATACACATAAATAAACAGACACAACATGTAATAGTGTAAATAGTATATATATACACACGCATACAAATAAACGAGAACAATACATAATGATATGATAAATAGTCCAAAAAGTAACAAAAATAAATGGAACTATCTCATTGATATGATGCGGCGATAACGAATAATCCCCAATCAATAGATAAACAGGTAACGTAGAAGCGAACGATAACGAGAGAAGTTAAAGCGCCACATAAATACACAATATCGTTCAGATGACCGCTATTTGCAACGATACGTTCTTTTACAACATTTTCGAACATATTTTCGAGCATAGGTCGCTGAATTTTTAAAATTTCTTCATAAATCCGAGTTTTTAAGCTTTCCAAATCTCGTGGACGTGTTTCGTAAACGCGGTTTTTAAGGTATCCCCACAATCTGAACGATCAAGCCGGGCGACGCGACAATTTGCGGTTACCAAACACTTCTTTTTTAGTATTGCGAGCGTTTCTGTCGAACAGTGAATCGTCGCACCATCTTGTTGAAACAATTTATGGTCCAGACGACGACGACTAAGTGAGAGAAACAAAAACGAATTTATCATCTCTATATAGCGCGTTCCGTTGACAGTGTACTAGTGAAAAAATAAGGCCCAACTATTCCCCACTGCAGCCTAAACGGTTATTCGCTCGCTGTGTGACGGTTTTTGTTGGATTGAATTCGGCTTAGATTCGGACCGGTAGCGTCTGTTTGTTTACAAATCCGGATAGCTGAAAATGAGCTTCAGCGCTCATCAAAATATGGTTTAAATCGATCTCTTCGTCTTCGATTTTTTTTCAGCATCGTTTCAGCAAAAAGTTTTCATTGTGCATGATCGGTACTTTTTAAGTCCTAAGTTATTACCAGTTTATAGGGATGAAATTTCAAAAGTCTTCCAGGAATATACGGAGAGCAGATTCTCTGGACAGGTTTTAAAAAGCAGCATAACGACGAACAGAGCGTCCGGGACTCCGAATGATCTCTGCCAGAAATCGATCGATGTTTGTGTGGGTACGAACAGTTTTCTTTTTTTTTTGTCTAGGACGTACTTTATGCGTTGCAGAAGCTGTCTCACGCAAGTTTTCAACCCATCTTAAAATTTAATTGCGAGATAATACAGATTTACACCGCGTAACTTTGAATTCTTTCTGAAACTTTCTTTGCACTGTCGTGATCGATTCACGCTGAAAATAATCTAGCTTATTCTCGTTATAGGATGCCATGATAACTATAAAAAAAAAAAAAAAATCTCTCGTGCGTGTACTAAACGTGGAGCACATGGTTTGCGTTGTAGCAGTGTTATTAACCGCGCTATTCGAAAAACAAAACCATCCGTCTTCTCTGGGTCAGCCTATATATAACAAAATAACTATGTGTGGAATATTAAATGAATAACCGAGAACCAGTATGAGTTTTATTGTGACCTCTTGAACCTATAGTAGTAATTATACAAAATACCAGACGTGTACGCGCAATATTAAAGTTTCAATTTTTTCGTAAATACTGCTAAAGTTTTGGAAGATGTAATAGTTTTCTAAAATCTATTTTGACGACTTCTCTAAATTAGTTCTTCGTCGAATTTCCTTTAATAAATTCTAATATTTTTATTGTATTAGACGTTAATTCGGCTATTAGTTCTAAAGCGAACTCTCACACTGTAATCCATATTTTTTTTTTTAGTTCACTCGATTTAATGAATTTTTCTGTCTCAACCACAGTTTTTCCAACATTTAGAAATTTTTCATATATTGTTTTTAATAGAAAATCCACAAGATGAATATATACCCGCGTTAAAAATTTATAAAATGTAACTGATTGCGAACCGTTCGTAATAATTACGAAACATGTCTGTCGATTATTTCAGTTTAAAAATGAATAAAAAGATAAATCAAATTTATAAAGTTGAAGACTTCACCATCGCCAAACAGCAATTTTTATATAAGATTTACAAAAATCCATTAAATCGTTTAAACTTATATATTTGAAATATTATTTACATTAACTTTAGAGAAAATGTTATCTACTTTACTAATTTGAAATACGAATTCGTAACTTATTAAGTTACGCATAAAGAAAATATCCGCAAAAATTGGCTTTTATTTTTCGCGTACATAATTATTGTTTTTTTTTAAAGAAAAACCGATAAAAAATAGAAACAATTTATTAAATTATCTAAACAGGTAGCAAATATCTCAATTGAAGAATAAAAATTTGTCTTACGGTTTGTATCTGTAAACTTCGATGATTGAATTGAAGTATTTAATGCAAGCTATTTATTGACGAAGTAAAGTTAAAGCATAGGTTGTAATTTTGGAAGAATATTTTCTTCAAACAATTTGAACAAATTTGTATGTGCAAAATATAATATAAAACTAAAAAATCCGAAGATAAGGTCATATTTTTACCTGATATTCCAACGTAGTACAACTGACCTTTCCGTATATATATATATATATATATATATATATATATATATATAATTATAGGTCGTTTACATTTCGTGTTAGATCCTGTTATAACAGACATCCTCGCTTATTACCCATGTTAATGCTAAAACATATAAATTCGCGTTAAGATTGCGAGATAATACTGACATCTATATTCTTATAAATCATACACACGTGCGATCTCGCCAAATATAATATATACGGACATCGAATAATTTAAAGTATATTAGCCCGTATATAGGTTTGTTTCCATTAAAAATCGAATAAAGTATCGAGTTAATTGTTAACTGTATAATTCATTATTTACTTTATTACACACGATTCTACTTATGTGTATGTATATACACGTGTAATGTATGGTAACACGTAGATTGAAGTCGGAGATACCATCCTTGTAAACGATGGTAAAAAAAAAAAAACTCTTTTACCGGATTTTATAAATGCAAATAATAAAGACGACAAAAATTTCCCGCTTTTTTTAATTATCAAAAGTATACATTAAATAGGGAACCCTTTTAATTAAGTAATAATCGTAAATGTCTGGGTTAGATGCGGTTCGATCGGCAAAACGTGAAAAATGACGGCAAAACGTATTAATTGAAAATTATGCATACGTATACATTAGAACGAGTGAGCAAATGGAGAGAGAGAGAGAGAGAAGCTTTATTACTTAAATCGCAGAAGACTGGCGATATGAACATGTCGTTAAACGTTAAATAACACGGCTACGTTAACTGCGTGAAGAAATGGAAGAGATGTAATAATATATGTTATTATGCATGCTTTAAAAATCTAATGAAATTTAATACCGACCGAATCGCGAGGATATTTTATTGCAACTTGCAGTAGTAGTTAAATTTATCTAACCTTGCGCATAATCTATTGCGATTCAAAAAAAAAAAACAAGACGCACATACTTATCAGGGCATTATTGAAAAAAAAATGAGTAATGCGCATCAGTACGACGCTAGAAGAAATGGATATATCAATCAATCAATCAGAAAACGATAAAACAAACCGAGGCCTTCGAATACCAGACGAATAGGAAAATGTACATTTAATAACAAAAAAAACACCTGTGCCACGGAGCGCACGAAAGAAGTATAACTTACAAGACATTTTAACAAAATTCGATACAGAGTTTTTTTAATTTTTACCCGTATATATATATATATATATATATCTATACATATATATATACATATATATATAAGAATAAGCCTACCTATGTGTATAAACCTGGTTTGACGTCGGGTGTTGGTAATGCGGTACATGCGAACGATATATATATATATATATTTAATGTATATCTGTTCGTTACTTCATTAACACACCTAACGCAACAAAACATCATTTGATAGGCGGGTGTTAGTATATATATATGTATATAAAATAAATAATGCCTTTATTTCAAAATTAATGATAATAATGAAAGCCAAAATTGAGCAAAGGCCTCTTCCTTCCTTTTTTTTTTTACTTTGAAGAAATATATCCAACCATTTTTTTTCCAAATCGTTCTATTTCTTGCTTTCCGCATCGAATTGATCTCAACATATTTAACAATGTCGTCTTTCCATCGTCTTTTTTGGTCTTTGAATTTTCCTTTTCCGATCTGGTGGAATCCATTCTACACATTTTCTGCACCAGCTATCTGCTTGTTTCCGCATGACAATGTCCGTTTCAGTTTTATATAGCAAGAATATATATATATATATATATATATATATATATGTGTGTGTGTATACACATGTATATGTATATATTCATATGTATATAATTTCCGCTCACTCGCTCGCTCGTTTGGTTAACTCCTTATATAATCCGCCCCGATAGAAGTTTCACTTCAAAAGTCAAAATTAACAAATAAGAACATTGGTATAGACGACCGAAAATAATTTTCGAAAATATACGTTTGAAGCTCGTTCGATTACAGTTGCGAAAATTGATGCTTAACAGCGAGGCAAATAAATAAACCGAATTCAATGTACACATAAAATAAGCATCTTGGAAAGAAATGAAAACAATCGAAGAAATCCAAAAAGGAATACATGGAAAAGGAAGTGTAATAAACCATATAGAAAAGCGCGAAATAAAACTGTTAGGACATGTAATAAGACGTAATAACTTTATTAAAAATATATAATAGAGAGTAAAGTTCCAGCCAAAAGGCCAAGAGGAAGACTAACAACGTCTAATAGTGACTGTAATAAGCAAACGAAAGGTGAATTTTTCGGATATTTTATGAGAAATGAATAATATCGACAGACGATAATAATGGAAACAATAGAAGAAGGAAGAAAACTGGGGAGAAGTAAGATCTCGCGACTGGATAACATCAGAAGATGGACTGGAATACGGAGAGCAGGATCTTTATTTAACGTAGCAAAGGACGAAGGCTTATTTCATCAAATAGTAGAATCAGTGAGTGCGTGGCGACTAAGCAGTATCCGAATCTTGTGGCACGAAAAGGAGATACACGCGTTATATGTGCGTTAATATCGGGGTAGCACCCTTTTGGAATGGATATTATGAAAAAATTTTCTTCTTGTCGAGCCGTCTTCGTTATCGAAGTTCGGCGTCCACATCCTTCATCAAACAATGCTTGTCGGTTCCTTGCTAAATGAAAAATATTTCCGATTCTGGCAACCGCTATCCATTCTTGAATATTTGAAACTGCGGCCGACAACACCTTCTATTGCTCCCATCAGTATTATTTAGATCGTATTTTGGTCCTCGCATCAAATGACCGACATTAATCACTTTCTTTAATTTTACCAATCTGATTAATTCCCAGTCTTTTTTACATTCGTTCCGTAACTTCTTCGCTATTTTTGCGGTATTGCTAGTAATCGTCTGTAAAGTCAAGTCTCAAACGATACTAATCGTCTTATTTGTTCAGCTTTTATTGTCCACGTTTCTACTGCGTACAATAACATGGATAAATAGCACTTATTCTCCATCGTAAATGCAGGTTGATATCGCGACTTCGCAGATAGTTACTTAGTTTTTGAAAAGTTAAGCGCGCCATTTAAATTCTAGATTTTATTTCCAATTCTGACAAACCTGTAAATCCAGCAACCGAGATACTTAAATCTAATATTTTATTCTCAATTTTTATCTTCATGCGCGGTGTGCGTTTTTTCTCTATCATCGTGATTTTCGTTTTTGTCACATTAATTGTCAAATTGTATATGAAAAATTTAGCGAACACGAATTATGTGGATTAATTAACAGGGTTAGGCGTATAATTATAAAAAGTTCCAACAACACGCGTATACTCGATAAGAATCTAAATGATCGTTAAGATAAGGAAGAAGATATGGCATAAAATTCACGATAGTGGCATAATAATAATTTATCAGACAGGCGTAGCGTAAAATATTACACGGACGGTGTAAAAGACGAGATGTATCACATTTTTCTTTCTTTAAACCGATTTTTATCATTATCGCACAATGTTCGCCTGCTCGTCATTTTGAGGTAGGCGTACCTCTCTGGTTATTAATTTATTTGCGTAGATAAAAATTTTATTACGATACATTCTTTTCGTATCAACCGGGCAAAATTCGTTTCAATAATCTGCACGCGCGACAAGTACGATGCAACCAATCCGTGTATATTTTAAAGTAAAATATTTAATGGCTTCTAGTCAATAAATAAGGACTAAATTAATTTTAGTCATTTTGAAAAACGTTTTATATCTATATATATATAAATTTATAGCACTAATTTATCTTACAGAATTGAATTGGAGTCATCCATTCTACGTTGAATTTAACTGGCATATCGTCATCGTTATAACCGTCATATATTTCAGGTCATACGTCCAATACACTAATTGTCAGGTGCTCGTTTCACAAATTATAAATCCGTTTGTTTTTCAGAACAGTATTAATCAGAGAATACACACAGACACATATACATATATATATATATATATATATATATATATATATATATATATATATATATACGCAATTTACACGGGCAAAAGAAATTACGTCTCTTTATTTTCAAACTAAAAACTTTCTACATATATTTTTTTTTACATAATTTTATCAAAACTCGGAAGGATAGCCTCTCAATGGATGCTGATCCTACTTATTGATGATTACTTTACGTTAAATAAATCTACAATTATATGATTTGTGAGTAATCAGGATCAATGTTGAAACTGAAGAGAATTCAATCTGTGTATTAGATTAAATTTTACAGTCTTTCAGCAGGTTCTTTGCTAATACATTTAAGTGTTGGTTGAGTCTATATCTTGCACTTGAGCTGCGGGTCTTTTCCTTAACAAAACTCTTCTTCAAATCCTTCAAGATGTCGTCATTTCGTATAAAACAAAAGGTGCGTTTTGACTTGTATCCTTTCCATAAGAGCTATATAGCTATATTGGAGTTAGATGCAGTACCCAATAACTCAATGTCATATGCCCAAATTGGTTTTTATTATTTATTTATAAAGCAGAACTTTATTTTACGGTGAAATAACTAAATTTCATCCATTCCGTTTTTCTCAGTTTCGAACTGATCTGTGTACGTTTGAAGGTTATGTGTTTATTCAAAGCCAATCTCTAGTCGAGATGTAGACCAAGGTATTTCGCACTAGTTGCTGTTGGAATTGGCTTTTTGTTGAGATATATGAGACCAGTTGCGGTTTTCAATGTAAATAATACATCGAGGCACTTATTTTCGTTAACTTTTATTGTGCACTGTTTCAAACAATTTGCAAGATTGTTTAAGTGTTCTTTAACGTAACTGGCTGTAATATCAACGTCATTGTGTATTGCTAAAATTACAGTATCATCGGCGAATAAGGCGGTTGAAGTATTATCATTTACCGGGAAGTCACTGGTATTAATTTGATATAATGTAGGAGCCAGGACACTGCCTGGCGGAAATCTTGCTTTGATCGGAAATATGGATGACAGTGAACCGTTAAAATTTACTTGAAAATATCTCTGCGCGATAAGATCTTATTATTAGATTGTACTGATAAGACAGCTTAACTTTTAATTTGTATAGAATAATAGCTTTATGTCAGACAAAAATGCGGTAGAACGATATTTTCTTCCTCAATGTATTTACGACATCGACTACTCTATGAATCTGCTCTATGGTACTACGGTTACTTCGGAATCCGAACTATAAATCTGGAAATATTGAATATTCGATGGGTAAATTAATCTTTTCAATAGCAATGTTTCAAAAAGTTTGCTAATGGGTCTGATGTAATTTCCGCAGTTGGATTCCTAGATTTATGGACCACTTTTACTACTGCAAATTTCCATTTCACCGGGAAATACGATGTCCGGAGGATTGTATTGTACATATATGTAATACTATAGCTTTTTAACGATACTGACTGTAATAGAATTAAAAAGAAAAGTACGAGATAATTTATTATCCACCCTATATTGATGATACCAAAGGAGTAAAAATAGACAAAAAAATATATCCGCAATTTAACAATTGCAAACGAACTGCTCAATGCAAATGTCGGGATGAAAATAAGATGAAAGTACTTTTCAAAGACGAGGATAATGTCTAATATAGCCGATAAGACACCGATGGTAATAAATGTAGACCTGGCTGAATAATTGATGAATATTAAACTTAACAAAAACGAAAGTAATAAATATTATAGAACACATGGTCAAACGCAAAACGGAGTTAAAAATAATAACAGGTGGTTCGAAGAAAATCCTGCAATAGCGGCTAGTGTCGCACGAGAAAGAAAGGGAAACCGTCAACGACGATAGAATAATATTGTAGGTCAACTAGTTTAGGGAAACGGCCAACATGAATCGATGGTAAAAAAAAATGAACGCAATCTTCGCATAGGAATGGACTGTCATAAGCGTATTGTGATCGTTTGCGTACAACGGGATAACAGTGGTGGGGAAGTGGGAATTAAATTTATTACGTATCGAGATGGTTCGATAAAATCGAAATTATTCGGCTAGAATTTACTTTGAAGTGTTCATTACAAAATCAATCGATAAAAACTATAATTTTTTATTTTAAAGAAATAATTGTGATTGTACACGCATATATATTAATTAAAGAAAAAAACATGTTTTTACCCATGTATATATATATATATAAATTATTAAAATTCACGTGTCAAACGTAAGACGATATCTCTATATTTTGAACAAGGACGTTACCACTAGTCTACTACTACTACTAATCGCCAAATACAGACGTTTACGCCGTTTTTTTTTTTTTTTTTCTGGACTTGGTTGCTAATAAAGAACGAATAAAATTATTCCATACTTAAAACAGTCGGCAGTATTAATTACAAAATAACCGAAATAACGGTGGAAACAGTTTCATAAAAAACGACTCGTTTCTTCGTTGTTGTAACAACCGCGTTTTTTACGTATTAAATCTCCCCATAAGATGTTCACGTGGCATCCGGGGCAATAAGCTTGAACGGGAATTAGATTTTCTTCATCGCCGGACAGAAAATAATTGGACACGCATAAAACGTGACCGACGAAATAACAAGACGAATTAACGCAATCTAATATTTCTTCTTTATTCAGAATCGGAGTCATACACAGATAGCACGATCGAGTAAACTTTTCACGATAATCGAAGTCGTTATCGGAAGACGCGTCGTTATCATCTTGGACATTCGATATTTTTTTGCTGATAACGTTCCCGTAAACTATCGGCATATGCGCGGGCGGAGGTTTATCCACCTGCGTGAATGAAAACCAAAAAAAAAAAAAAATTATAACATAAAAAACCAAACGATTTAATAACTTATATCGTAGTACAACGTTATCAAGTGCGCACGTATTCCTCGGTTCAAAGAATTAAAATAATTAATGGTTACTTTGGCTTCACCAGCCACATAAACGGGGCTGTAGGTAATGCATTCAAAAGAATCCGGATGATTTCTCCCATACTTGATCGATCCTCACGTCTTAATAGTGCCAAAAAAAAAAAAAAATTGATTTACACTACTATAATTCGACCGACGTTAACATGTACGTTTGTTGCTTGACCAACAACAAACTGGTACGAGACTCGTGTTGCGGAACTATATCGAATGCTTCTAGATACAAAAATTGAACAGATGTATAGACAAACCTTCCGAATATTCGTTCATTCGTTAATAAAGTTGCGGCAAAATATTATAAATTAAAATTTCACGATAACATAATTAACGACTACGATATACCTAGCCAACGCAATCGCTATTTACAAATATCGTTTACTTTAATTCGTTATTGTATTACTGTTGTCTAATAATTTTATAGTACTATTTAGAAATGTTAGCGCTATCGTTAATGGGATTTTATGACTTACTTTGTTGTATGGTGTACATTTTTTCTGTCATTTTTCTTGCCGCACATTAATAATTTAATATTTAATTTTGTAATTTATCTACTTAGGTTTCGTTGACACTAAACTACGAACGTTATGTGTAATTTTAAGTACGACATAAGTAATAAATAAATGTTTTTTTGTTTGTTATGTGTTTGATCTTGAATAGAGCTGTCGAGTCCGGAAAATGCAATCAGTTTATCGATTCCGACAAATCGAATCGACTTGAAAGTTGATCGATTCCACGTTGTGATACTATAAATAGATAGTTTATATTGCAAATCGTCTTCGTATTTTAAGTTGATGTATTAATTTTAACTTATGAAACATATGCCAAATTTAAAAAATAGAAAAATTAATAGAAAAAATACCGGGAAATCTCTGCAATATTCTTCATTTAACCATCTAATTGTTAGCGGTAATCTGTTCCACGGTCCAATGCACAACATTTCTGACAATACTCGAAAAGAATAATCGTATAAAGTTTCGTTCCGTTTTTTTCTACCTACCGACTTCAAACGACGAGATTTTTTTGGATTTTGCCATGCCCATTCGAACTGAAACCAAATGAAAAAAAAAATACAGATCGTAAATTTAGGATACATCAAATTAATGGACCAGTAAGTAAAAACCAAGGTCGTGTCACAACACAAAACAAAAGAAATACTTATATGTTCTTTTTTCTCCTGCTCTCTCTCTACGTACATAACAAATATACATTATATATATATATATATATATATATATATATATATATATATATATATATATATATATATAGTATATGTTATTCGTCATATGTATCCTACGTGTGAACTAATTTATATATATATATATATATATATATATATATATATATATATATATATATATATATTATATGTATAAAAAAAAAACACTAATTAGGAATCATTATATGAATTTGAGAATGTGTTGAGAACTATTGTATAAGGATATATGTGTGTAAATATGTCAAAAATCGAATAGACAGCGCGTAAAAAGTGGATTAGAATAGTGCTGCATAGAATAGTTGAAAAATGACAATAATATGATTAAGCGCACGCGCAAGAGTACGCACGCATCTGTGAGAAGAGGCTAGAGTCGGTTGATCGTGAATATAGATTTAGTCCTAGTGTGGGTGCTGATCATGGTGATTAAAGAAAAAGAAGCTGACGATTAGATCCGGAGAAAATATTGAAAACTAATAAGCATATTAAGGCGGTAACGTTTATCGTAAAGTATTAAGATAGATAATTACAAACAATTCAAGAGGACGCTAAAAATACAACGCGAGTAATTATTTAACAGGTGATGAAGATTATATCAATTTTCATTCTAACTATCTTGTTAAAATTATCGTATTTTTATGTATAATATAAACAAGATATGCAGATACATGTATATTTTAACATATACGAAAAAAATACTGCGATACATAAGATAAAATGATTTAAATAAGATAGTATGTGAATTTTTTTTTTAAATTAAACAGTTCGGCATAAAGTGTATTTAATAGTTATAGTACAAATTGTTTAATTTGTACGAGTTTCTTCTGAAAAAAAAAAAAAACACAATACGAGACCCAAAATGTATCCGTTAGCCTCATCTGTAGTTACAGTCACTTGAAATAAATAAATAAATAATATATATATATATATATACATGTATCATCACATTGTCATCAGTCCAAATTGAGTGTTTGTCACTGATTTCTACTTCCATGTTATGCCATTCGTTCAAGTTCTGCACACGATGGCGTTGTTATAACTTCACACTCACTTATATATATATGTATGTGTGTGTTAAATGTAATCTGTTCGGGGTCTTCCAACCGCATTCTTTCTAGAACGCATCTCTTCTATTAGGCGAAGTAGTAAACCTTCATATCGCAATATATAACCCAACATTGGTTGCTTTTCACTATTATTTTCCATAATTTCGTTTTTCCACCAATTCTTTTCAATATTTCCTCATTGGTTACTTTATCTGTCCACTTTATTTTTATTAATCGTCCGTAACAGTAGTTTTCAAATGCAATCAGAGACCTATCTGCTCATCTTTGTCATTACTCAAATTTCACGTTCATGTAGAGCAACGTTAAATATGTATGTTTGCAATAACTTTTTCTTAGCTTTTATATATATATATATATATATATATATATATATATATATATATATATATATATATATATATATAATATATACATAATGCTCTTTTTTGTGGCAGTTTTTAATAGAATGGAGAAAATAAAATAATCACATTTATGTAATTTTTTTCAGAAAAAGTTTGTATTTTTCATTTATAAACATATGTACATATCGTTTTGAAAATTAGTGTGACAAATAAATAATTTAAATTACGTGGGGAAAAAATATTATTAGACACGCGATCGTAGGAATTATAATTGCACTTCACTTTTACTACTGGAATATTTTGCTTGTATATGAATATATTTTATTTGTGAAATACATATATCCAATCGGTCGTTTTTTTTTCTAAAAACAAAATAATTTTTTTTTTCTAAATTATTAATTAAATTAACACCGAAGGGTCCGGAATAATTAGAAGTACTAAATTACATTATCACCCTCAACTCCGCATTCGTAATAACCGGTTTTATTATTTATTTATTTTCTTAAAGCGTATTTTAAAAATTAATCATCGGATTAATTAAAATTTTCAACTATGCGCATCGATAAAATACTATATCGAGATAAATCGGTATATTTTCGATAATTATAATTTGTAATTAAAACTATTTATACATATGTTTCGTTTAAATCTACACGAAGTAGATAACCATCAATTTGAAAACTAGTCTGGCCGCTAATTTCCAAAACCGGTCCCTAATTTTTTTATTTTTTTTTGTAATTTGTTTTATTCGGCGCGTAACTTTATCGCATAATTTTAATAAAAACAATAACAACGGGAACACACGACGCCTCAAATATTTTTATAATAATTAAAAAAATATTTTTCATAAAATAATTTTCTTATATAAGCGTATTTTGAGCGCTACTTTATCCGACAAAGTAACTGATCTATCTTGATCATACATACACATACGTTCATTTTATATATATATATATATATATATATATACATGATTTAAAGGTGATGTAAACTTGAATATTTAACTTCGATCCGACATTTTTATATTTTATGACATTTTTAGTACTTTTCAACGGTTACATCACTTATTATTTTTTCGTATTATTTCCAAAATTCCTCAGATTTACTAGATTACATTATTCCATACATACATACGAACACATACATATATGTATTTGTGTTTTTTATATATATGTTATTTTTTGTGTACAGCAATACATATATATATATATATATATATATATATATATATATATATATATATATATATATATATACTTTTGATAAGTTATTTAAATTTGAATATTTAACTACGATTCGCTTTTTTATATATTTTACGGCATTTTTAGTACTTTTACAACGGGAAAATCATTTTTATAAAATTACATCTAATAGACTACATGTACATATGAACACACATATGTGTGAACGTGTATGTTGTTTATATACATATAAATGCCATAACGAGTAACTGGGAAAGACCAAAATCAAATTTTTTCGTATACAGTAAACTCATAACACCAGTTGTTACATATACTCGGACACGTATTAACAATTTAAAATGTTCAAACTATAATAATACATAAACTTTTTAATGAGTTCTTGTACGTTAATTTAAAATTGGATTGATGAAGATATTTCTTATGTAATTAATTTTTCACATTAACCTTTTCAGTGGCAGTGTTCTGTCTATAGTAAACGAACCTTCAATGCTGACAAAATTGTTTATCTCCATAATAAAGGGAATTCGGTTAACGTTGAATATTTCAAATCTGAAAATAATCTAATCTAATTGCTTATGTCTATCTACTGCTGCATGTACGCTTTCTCTTAATTCTTCCACGCAATCCGGTCGTTAGCCATGTTCAGCCATTTGATGTTAGCTATTTTAAAGTATATCGTCTTCCCACCTAGCACACGGAAACTACCGATACTTCTTCGCCTTTTTCTAGAAGTCCACTCCCTAATCAGTTTGGTCCATCTATTGTCCGTTCTCCTAGCTATATGTCTCGCTCAGTTTAATTTCCACTGCTCTACTCGTACCGTTACATTTGTTCAGACCTATAAAGTACTACTGATACAGATCCGTCAACATTTTTTGACAATCGTTATCCTTATAGCTTATCAACATTATGTCATCCGCAAAACGTAGCCGATTCAATGTTTCACCACCGATATACTTACGAAATCCTATTGTAGGTTCTTGAACGTATTTTTCAGCGCTGCAATAAGTAACTTAGGCGTAATTATATCGCCTTAATGGAACCCTCTTTTCAAAGGGAGTTTGCCCGTTTTATTGACTAGTTGTATTTTCATCGTTGCTGAGTAGTATAACGTTATTTACGATGTTTATATATTCTTGATCTAAAGCGCATTCTTTGAGTATCTTTAGAACTGTTCAGATTACTACAGTATAAAATGTCTTTTGATAATCGGCGAAGGTCATAATATATATATATATAATTCGAGATTATATCCTCTACATTTCGATGTTATAGATCACACCGTATGTAAGTGTGATCATATGCTTTGCAAACCGATCTGAATCCTGCTTATTCTCGCGGTTTATCTATCTGATTCATTAATATAATTTGGTAATTAAAAGTATTCGCGACACTTTTTTTTAAAAAGTATGTCCAAATCCGTTTACATAATTCTAACGTTAAATATTAAACTTCTTAATGCGTTTTAATTTTCCGAGATTAAATTTATAGAAATTTTAATACTCGACACCAATACGTAGACGAAAAACTTATATAAATATATTACATTTTACCGCGGAAAGATTCGAAATATTCGATTACAAAATATGAAAGTTGCCCATTAACAATTCCGCGTTTAAAATATAAATATATTATTTACACATTTCTGAATACGAATTTTATAATTTCGTTATTTTCTTAACAATTAATAATTGTCGAAGTCTAAAATATATAATAATAATTCCACCGATGATAAGACCAGCGACGTTTTGCAACATCCGATATCGGATTGAAAATATTAAATTTAAATATGACGCGTAAAAATCGGTCATCGTATTTAAAGAATAAATGGAACGGAATTAATTTCTTAATTAACGATATTAACAGTCCACGTGTAAATCATCGTTTGTTTTATCGACGGTTGTCTAGTTACAATTAAAACATGGACATTTCGACAAGATTAAAACATATCGGCGAAATAATTTTCTGTAATAAATAATTTCACATTTGATAATCGATTAAAAACCGACTGTTTTGTACGTGATACTCACTCGTAACGCGGAAATTTCATTCGGGAATCCGTGTACGATCATTACCATCTCCCTGAAATATAGCGATAAAATGCATTTATTCCGATATTTCATACATATTAACAGGGCCGTATTTCAACTTTTGTCGCCCCTACGCCACACAAGTGGTGCCGCCCCATGTAAGGCCATCGATTTTCCAAAATTTTGTTACTCAAATATGTTGGTTCGGTTACAAAATTTTATTTTCTGAAAAGTGTTTTACTATTCTTAAACACAAAAATAAAAAATTTTGAAGTCTATGGTATGAGTAAAATAAAAACTTTTTAAAAATAATCCATTTTTGTATTTACTGTATAATAAATAATTTACATTTGAAAACTTTACACTGTTTCAATAATTATAGTTGATAGAAAAAAGTCATGATGTTTATTAGCAAAGTTAATGATGTCCGTCCAATTAGCATTGTTATGCATCGAAAATGATTTGAATCGACGAATAAATTTTGAAAATTTGATCGAAGAATTCGCCTTAAGAAAGTCAAGAAAAATTGTACTATAAAATAATTACTTGTATTTTTTGTGATAAATATATCTGATTTAAAACTAAAAAAATTAATTTTTTTTTTGTTAACAAAATTTATTTTTGGTCCTACATGCCGCCCTCCCAAAATTTGCCGCCCTATGCCATGGCATTCTTGGCATTGGGGGTAATACGCCCCTGCATATTAATTATAATAATCAAGTTTGCTCGACAAAAATACCAGATCACATCGGAACAGATAAGTTATTTTTAAAGAGGTAAAATAGAATATTAGAGAACAAAGTAAGTAAACCGTAACGAAGAAATAATAATTTTAAGAAAATAATACTTTCGATAAGTGTCGGAATGAAAAAATAGATATCGCTGTTTTTATTATCCGTATTAAAGAAAGAACGCCTATTTAATTAATTTTCGCTTGCTGAAAAATGTATACACATTTAAGTATCTCGCCACCAAAAATTATCAACGAAGAGATAACACCCATGTCGAAATTAAATACGGGTTTAAAAAAGGCGAGAAACGCATTCGATAAAATAAATCTACATTTGGAGCATTAAAATATGCTACGTATTATAAACTAATTTATTATAATATTTAACCATGAAAAGCAACACCCTGAATCACGAATTAATCAATATAATAAAAAAAAAAATTAAATTGAGTACAATCCGATCCGAGATTAAAAATATCATTTATTGTAAAGTATTTTATTAAGAAAAATAGCAAGCTGAAGAAAGGCGGTTTCGATATAACATCAAAATCTGATCATCTAGCGCCTACGTAACTTGTATCAGAGACGTATCGAAAGTATTGTAAAGAGAGAAAAAATAAACTACTTCGCGTTTTCCCCCTTAAATAAGCTTATAAAATTTGATAATTAAGAATTAAACAAATTAAAGAGGAAGCGTTTTAGCAAATCCGATATAATTCATAATATAATCTCAAGATCAGAACTTAATTACAAAAATACTTTATGAAATCAAGATCAGAAGTTATTGAAAAGGTTAAGCAATATATAAATTTCGAATTTACAAATTAAAATTTAAATTAATCGCGAATTCATTTACCGAAAGAATATTATAATGAAATAGTGCAAATTTAAATTTGATTCACAAATGTTAATAACGCTTCGTTTAAATACGAACATTCGGTTGATAAATTTGAGGTCGGGTCTTGAAGAATATATAAAAAAATCGTGACGTTATTTTCAATTTTAATAGTAAACTATAATAACTAACACATCGACTTCTACAAAACTAAGTTACAAAAAACAAATGAGAAGAGAATAAAAAAAAACTTAAAGGAAACAATTGCTAATACAAGCATAAATGGAAATACATTCGTTAACTTTTGGTATTTATTTCTAATCCTCGCCGTTAATAAAACTTTGAATTGAGACAGTTTTTTCAATATCAGCTAATTGATATGCGCATATCCGTGAGGATATTATTAATTAGTTACAGAATAAAACTGTGATCGATGTAACACAATTTTTTCGATTATTTTAGTAAGAATATAATTAAATTAACTAAAACGAATATGATTACTGTTAGCTAAAGTATAATTATAATTTTAGCAATTTTCAACTGCACTCGAAAGTTACCAAATTACTTTACGAGTAAAACTGTTGCGCATATTAAAATAGGAATCGCGAAAAAGTTATATGAATCATAACTAGTAAATTTATTTATAAAACTTTTATGAAATGTTAATAAAAAAAATGGTTAAAATTTATAACACTAAGTCGTGTTAAAAATTTAATGTTACACCAAAATTTATTCGTAATAACTAGAGTTGGTATAATTAATAAATTATTTATCTATTATTTACGGTTAACGTTCGCCTAAGTTTGAAATAATGTTAACGTTTTATGTTTATTCGAATTGGTTATTTTAACTGCGTACAGTTTTCTGCGCCTGAATCTGTTATTAATGTTCAACCGTATACCGTCGGTTGGAATAATAACAGTCATGCGAAGTACCAGACGTGCTTTGTTAGCTAGCACGCGAAAATTAATAATGGCGGACGCTTAAAAGTAAAAGTCAAATTGAGCGGCGACTAAATTATTATAAGGACAGATATTTAAAAAAATATTCTTTTCCCGGGTATGTGTACTTGATAAATATAAATGCTACGAAGGACAAAGTAAATCATAATATTCTATACTTTCAATAAATAAATAATTAACAATAAATGATCCCTAAAAAAAAAAAACAAGTAAAATACCTTGGGATAAACTTAGATCAACGGCTAACACGGAGTAAACATAATTAAAAACGCAATGAACCCAATATTAAATGGAAACAAATGTTTTGGTTGTTAGGAAAAAGATCAGAATTATTATTCGAAAACAAGCCGTTACTATACAACCAGGTCATGAAGCCAAGTTTGGCAATACGGCTGTCAAATATGGGGTTGTGCGAAAAAAAGCAATAATTCTATTCTACAGCGAATGCAAAACAAAATCCTCCGAAATATTGCTAGTGCCCATGGTATGTAACTAATCTTACACTTCATGAAGATCTTAAGACGAAATATATAAAAGAGGAAATAGCAATTGCTGCCAAAAGATATTTCAACCGTATAGAAAAACACACTACATGACAATCTCTCTAATACATAACTCGTTTGAATACCGTCGACTAGAGGAAATGAAACCTCTGGATTTAATGTAAACTAAGGGTATTAATATATACGGTAAACATCTATCACTAGATGGAATGCTACTCATGATATACTACGCATATTAATTACAAAACTTACCAAATAGCATCAGCTAGGAAGTAAGTTAACAGTAGCATTAAAAAAAAAAAAAGAAAAATATATCCTAAATTATTAAAATTTATAATTCAGGCTGAAATAGACGAAAATACTTTTTAAAAGTGACGTAAAACAGCTCGATTTTAATTACCATGGTCCTTTGTTATTGGTTTTTCTGGCACCGCCGCTTTTAATACCTTTATTATGTTGCGTTATTCTTCTGTTCGGATCTACAGTGAAACCAACGTATACGTGTCCTTTGTATAGTTCGTTTAAATTGTAAAGCAAATATACCCCAAAAAAATCTTCCACAATATCAGCCATATTTTATATATTCCTTTAACAATATAAATATTATTTTTCTGGTATTATGTATTTTATGAATGCATTCATGCGTACAAAAAATTGATCCATTTCAAATTTAAGTGTTTTTTCTTATATATATATATTTTTCCACTAACTGCAGATAATGCACACGAGGTGAAAAAATATGTTGAGTATCATTTTGTACAAGGTCATTAATACAATTTTCGAAATATTCTGATTTCCATTAATATTTTTATAATGTGATAATAATCATTATGTTTTTAATTACATATTTTTACAAGTTTTAATTATTCCAAATGTAAAAAAATAATGACAATGTGAACTTAAATCATCTTTTATTCTGGCGGCGAATTATATTTTGAAATTAGGACCTGATAAAAACATTCGCACATGAAAAATATAATGTAAATTAACAAACAATGTTATTTTATTAATTTCATGATTTATCATAAATTTACACAAAAATTACGTATAACTTTTTATTACACGCATGAAAGTATTAAACAAGTACATTAAAATTTATGTAGCCAGTAATTATTTGAAAAATTTACTTCACTCGCAAAATTTTCATTTTCTACAAAATATGTGTTGTTAAATTATACACTAATTTAAAATTGCTAAATTTAAGAATGACGAGAATAAACAGCTTATAGGCCGAAAAAATTATATATTTCTTACGAGCGAATAAAAGTGTTCTTAAATATTTCTAAGCACGCAGGAGTAATGAAAACTGTCATTAAAGAATAATTCACGTTTTTATTATCCGCAATAACATTTATAACTGCTGTTTGTTCGCGCAACCATGCCATTTCCGGACCACCAGATTTTACTCGAATTATCAACTTTTTTCGTCCTGTAGATTTTATAATAACGTCTTCTATTTTCTGTCTTAACGCATCTAATCCGACTAGTTTTCTACAAGAAACCATAAAAGATGTATTCGAGATGTCCACGTCGATCTGACGTTCATTTAATAAATCTATCTTATTCGACACGGTAATAATATTATTTAATAATTTATCACTGATATCTAATTGTTTAAGTGTATTATTAACTTCATCTCGCTGTGCAATAATGTCTGGATGGCTAACATCTTCAACGTGTATGATGATATCTGCATTCATTGCGTCCTGTAACGTCACCCGAAATGGTTCTATTAAATTCGTAGGAATGTCCGAAATAAATCCTAATGTATCTACGTATAATACTTTTAAATTACAAGGCAAAACGCCCTCGTGATAAGTAACATCTAATGTTGCGAACAGGCGATTTCTGGGCATCAACTTAGTCGAACCGGTTAAAGCTTTTATCAAGGAAGTTTTTCCGGAGTTCGTATAACCAACAACGGCAACAATGGGGAAATCATTTTCTCTGCGTCTGTGGCGTGCGCTTTCACGTCTATCACGTAGTTTCTCTAAAGACCCTTTTAATTTTCGTTCGTAACGCTGCAAATGTAATTTACGATTTTCTTGAAAAGTTTTTGGAGAAATTCCCAAACTACCAATCGCAGAAATTTTACCACCAGGACGTAAACCCGGACATGATCCGGTTAATTTAACTTTAGACCATAGATATGGCATTTCTGCCAGAGACACCTGTAATTTGGCTTCAGGCGATATAGCGTGTTGACGGAAGATATTCATCACTATTAAATACCTGTCGTACACTGGTAACTGGAATTCTGCTTCTAAAAACGCGTGTTGAACAGCTTTAAGCATTTTTATATTGATAAAGACGGCTGTAACATCAGTTATTGATTTTACTTTAGTCTTTAGTTCGGCTAATTTGCCGGATCCAAATAATTGTTGCTTGCCAAATGATAATAAAGGAACCAGGTCACCCTCTAAAACCTCCCATCCGTCTAAAGAATTAACTAATGTTACGGCTTCTTCTAATTGTAAATTAGGAGATGAATTCGTTTTCATGTTTTTCCCCCATTTTACATAAGGCTGAAATAATATTACTTTATGGGCACTTTGATCCGATTGAAATACAGTGCTCAACATATCGCTTATATCGTTTGTGACTAATTCGTCGTTGATATTGGACTGCATAACCGTTCTTAAAAATAATGGGTGGCGCAAATTTCGATTGCACTGAAGTAATTGCAATCTTCCGATTTTAACAAAGTTGACCATAACGCGTAACATTTTGATAATTTTTAAATAAAATAAACAGAACTTACTTCCCCAAATAATTATTAACGGTTCCAAATTGTTGATGACGATTTTATTGCTCGAAAAGTTACAACCCCGGATATAGAGGTAGATGAAACAAGTTGGAAAATTTTGTTAATTCGTACTTTATTTTTTAATAATGATTGTCCTATGTACGTAAAACAAAATGTAAAAGAAAAAACACTTATGGTGGTCAGGAAAGTTCGTACAGGCTGTTCATAATCATTTAAAAATTCGTATTTACCACCAAATTTCTTTGATTTAGACATTGAACTATATACGAGTAAAATTACAAAATGCTAACATAACAATTATATTAAATTCGGTGATAAATAAACGTCCTAGGAACTATTTCAAATTTATTGTGTTTTTACATGTACAACATTATGCAGTATATCATTAGATAGTAGTTATTAAAAATTTAATTTAAATTTTTATAGTATAAAAACTTTATTTATGTTTGCGCTTATACATATATACCAAAAATAACTTTTATGTTTAAAATACATATGCAGTATATTTATAATATGTGTTTATTAATTATTTCATCTAAACAATAAATACACATGAGTGGTGTTTTTTTTTTATTTACTGTTGGATCAAAATTTATATTTCAATAACCGTAGTATATGTACACCCTAATTTTTGTAGGTTATGTTTCGTTTGTTGCACGTTGTCCCTTTAATCGTCATAATCATAACTTCTTAAGCATTCACATTGTATTATTTGGCTTTAGTCGATTTTTGCAGGTATGTGTGATTCCGAATTGTATGTAAATTAATTTATTTATATAAATTAAAATTATCATTATATTGGTTATTAGGTCATCATGAAATTTAACAAATTTAAAACCGCATCCAGAAGAAAAAACAGGAGAGCGCATTTTACCGCGCCATCTCATATTAAAAGACGATTAATGTCGGCTCCACTTTCTAAAGAATTAAAGCAAAAATATAATGTTCGTTCAATGCCTGTTAGGAAGGACGATGAAGTACAGGTAAGCTTTTAATTATTCCTTACTCGAAGTGTAATTTCATTTTAAAATCTGTTGATTTACGTTTCTTGATACATTCAAAATTTTATTGTATATGATGTAGTTAAAATGTTTAGAATTGTTACGTTGTCTATAGAAGACCTGTATTTTAGAATTAAGCGTGGTGAATATACAATGTTGGAACTATCGAGTAAAAATTTTAATTTCGTATTGTGTACCAAATTGCGAGCATTGAATGTTTTAGAAATTTTAAACTTTTTCCAAATTACTTTTTTTAAATTCTACTACGGATTCATTCTTCAATTTCAATATTTATTAAATGCTGTGAAATAGAACAAATTGTTTATTTAAAAATAAATACTAATATGTCAAGTTTTACGTAAAAAGATAAATGCTTTTAACTAAGTTGATTTTGCATTGACCGGCAGAGTAATTCACAGTAGAAATTAACTCTAATATCCTATATTCGTTAATATGTCATATATATATATATATATATATATATATATATATATATATATATATATATATATATAGATAGATAGATAGATAGATACATATATATATATCAATCATTCGTTTCATCTCCGCTGGGGATATCGTGACCATTATTTTGTTGTATTTTGAAACACGAGTGTACGCCATAGATCTCTGTTTTGGGCACAACGAATGCATTGAAGGAAACTTCGACCCATTGTTTTGCAGACCATGTCAGTTCATCTCATAGGAGGCCGGCCTCGGCTCCGACTTCCTTCCATGATACCATGTATAATAGCTGTTTCCAACGTTACTGCTCTGATGTTGTTGCCAAAATATTTTAGTATCCGTTTGCAAACCACTGTTGATTATATATATAATGTTTTCAAATTGCTGATCCAATTAGAAAAATTCTTACTTTTGTTCAGTATATTTATAGTTCATGTGGATTCCTCAATAAATTCGAAACAGTGAAATTGTGAAAGCGTAAAATATGTTCACAATTATAATTAAGTCACTATACTGTTTAAAATGATAGTAACATTCTTATTTGAAAAGTAATAATGAATACTAGTAACAGATATAATGGAAAGATGTTTAGGACGTCAGAAACATATTAGTGTAGACGTCTAGGGTTTTAAAAAAATGTGTTAGTGCACTGGATTATGAGTCCGAGAATTGGTGTTTTCCAGCTCAGGAAAAAAATTAACTTATTTCGGTTGAGATGTTGATTTGGCACTGAATGGCAAAAACGTCAAAGAAACAAATAATAGAAGTAAAAATCACAATTAAAAGGCCAAGAAACAAAACGAGAACATGTATAATGCGGAATAAAACAGTAATATTAACATCAACGTTTTTCCTGTTAGACATTTTGGATGCAGGTATTCCTAAAAATTGTTCTAAAATTACCAAGTTCAAGTATTAAAAATTACAAGTCATTCGAATCCTTCCTATTAAACTTATAAAAATATATTCTTGAATTTTTATTCAGTAGATGGATTAAAAATTAACAAATAATCTAGAGGCATAGCTCTGTTCGGCATTCAAATATTTTTCTGTTAGGTTTACTTTACCAATTATTTAAATGAAAGTTTATTCTATAATTAAATATTTAAATTTATTTGACGTAAACTCAGTGCAATATAGTATTCCTATGGATTGTATTGTAATATTTAATCGTTAACGTGTGAAAAATATTCCATAAATAACACTTCTGTTGTTAAATGTTAAATATATTAGAGATGTTTGGTTTATAACTTCTGTTGTTGCATGCTATTTTTAATTATGTCAAAATTTAATTTTTGTTGAAGTGTGTATTCGATCAAATATTTATAATTGTGCAAGAACTTTGCAGAGATCATTAATTATAAATGAATTGCAATTATTATAAATGAATGGAATTTTGCAAAAATGAGTTTCACATCTCATAACTTTTCTTTTACGTCTATCATACTTAATCGGGTTAGAGTACTTTGAAATTGTGTGATTCATTGTTATTGTGTTAAAATAAATAATAATTGAACAATTAACTATATGCTATTAAATGTTAAATATATTTATATATCGTTGTTTAATGTCGGATATGATGAAATAAACCATTCACTTAGTCGACTGGTTAACTGATTAGGCACACTATTGCCGAAATTTAACCAGGCTGTGCAGACAAATTGGCCCTGATCATTATTTAATAACAAATCAAATCCTATGATGTACTATTTATAAACAACCATCAATTTTAACGTGTACACAATTTATATATATATGTCGGGTTAGAACATTTTGAAATTATGTGATTCATTGTTATTGTGTTAAAATATATATCTAAAAGTATAATTGAACAATTAATTATATGGTATTAAATGTTAAATATGTTTGTATATCGTTGTTTAATGTCGGATATGATGAAATAAACCATTCACTTAGTCAACTGGTTAACTGATTAGGCAAACTGTTGCCGAAATTTAACCAGGCTGTGCAGACAAATTGGCCCTGATCATTATTTAATAACAAATCGAATCCTACGATGTACTATTTATAAACAACCATCAATTTTAACGTGTACACAATTTATATATATATATATATGTCGTGTTAGAACATTTTGAAATTATGTGATTCATTGTTATTGTGTTAAAATATGTATCTAAAAGTATAATTGAACAATTAATTATATGGTATTGAATGTTAAATATATTTGTATATAGTTATTTAATGTCGGATATGATGAAATAAACCATTCACTTAGTCGACTGGTTAACTGATTAGGTAAAATGTTGCCGAAATTTGACCAGGCTGTGCAGACAAATTGGCCCTGATTATTATTTAATAACAAATCAAATATATATCCTATGATGTACTAATTATAAACAAACATCAATTTTAACGTGTGCACAATTTTTATATATAATATAAAATGATGATATAACCCATTCTCTTAGTTGGTTTAATTAATTGATTAGGCAAATACAATATTTGCCGAAATTTTATCAAACTTATGCGCATGATTGGCTGTGATTGTATGTCTATGTATGTATAACAAAATTAAATTATAAAAACACTGTTAATGATACACACTGGATATTAAAGTTAACACCGTTTTATTAAAAGTTTTAGCTAATGAATCTACAATTTCATTGTCCGAACTTACTGTATGGCTCGTTTCTCGCAAGAAGGATACTAATATTCCTAAATATTCTCAGCTGTTAATTTTTATGAAGAATCTAATGTAGGCGACACATTCCATTCTTTATCTACAACTCGGTAATTAATAATATCATTCTGATAACTCTTATTAGGATTAATAAAGTTTGAAATATCACTGCACATTCAGATTGCCAAACAAAAATTAGATAATTTATAAGTGATACTAATATAGCTACTTTAGTTCCCTGAACCGATTTTTATCCGTCCATAAAAATTAGAACTTTTGTAGATAATATTGAAATGATATAATCAACGGGGGAAGATAGTTTTTAGAACAGAAAACTAATTTGTCTGCACGAAATTTTCATTATCTAGATAGAGACAACACTGAAAAACTCAATTTGACATGAATTCCATAAAACGTACTAGTTAATAGGATCCGATTCGTATTCGGTTATGTATTATTATTTCAAACAGTAGTTATTATTAATAAATTTGTAGATAACAATTTAAATAGTCTAAAACGCTGAAAATTAAGGTGTGTGAAAATTATAGTTTTATTTGATTATGTGTATTTATATCACGATTATATCGCTAAGTTAATAAAATTATTTCTTTTCTTATATAATCAAAAACTTATTGAATATGCTCGTGGTAGATTTTATTATTTGTTTCATTACCCCAAAACGTAGAGTACATTTTTATAATTAATGATGATTTAGCTTTGCTCGGAATTGTAATTTTTATTTTCTTTAAAAATTTATATTATAATCAATCAGTAAACATTACAGTACTTTAGATGTTTATTTATACATATATATATATATATAGTACATTTTTACGATAATTATATTTATACATATTTAGGTTGTACGAGGGCATTATAAAGGACAACAAGTGGGTAAAATTGTACAAGTATATCGTAAAAAATTTGCCATTTACATCGAACGAATCCAAAGAGAAAAGGCCAATGGTTCAACAGTTTATGTTGGAATTCATCCATCAAAGGTAACTTCTTAGTTTACTTAAATTAAATGTCAAAAATTAATTTTATTGAACTCTGATATCAGAACTTTGTATTAGATCAAAACGTTTCATTAATTTTCTTTTGAGTTCTTTTGTCTGACTATCTAAAAATATTAATTTTATGTCATGTGTTTAATAGTATATTTATATTATGCTGACGTATGTTACTTAAAATTTTTATTATTTATTTTTATATATCATTTACTCATTATAATCATTTCGTTATAATAGTATTATTGTAGGTGTAGTATTTTATTTTACTTGCTCTCCATCTAATTTTAATTTAGTCAGTTGTGATGCTATTAAACGTGATTAAAATTTTTCATCCGAGTCTTAAGTTTTATCTTCTTTTATAAGATTTTTCAGTTTACATTTTGAATTATTGTTATTATTGTAATGCTTTAATTAAATTTTCATTTTCCCATTTATGAAGTTAATACAAAATTCAAAATTGCATAATGCACTGGGTATTATTCACATTGGCGTAAATTATGTTCACAAATTGTAGAATATGATAGTCGTTTAAAACATGCGTATGTATAGCATTTAATTTCGTATTGAAATTTTTAATATCAACACATTGAAAACATTGTCATTTAAAATTTGCAAACATTTTACATTATTGAATTCGATTTCATTGTGAATATGTCTACGTAGATTTATCGATTATTATATATAGTTTTAAGATATTAAAAGAAATAGCTGCCTTGCGTTTGTGAAATGATCGGATTACCGCTAATAATGAACAGCTGTTGACAAAATGGTTTTCTGGGCATTATTATTCTTACTATTCAATTTTTGGTTTAAGAATACTCATTATTATCGCTAATATTTTTGTTTATTTTCATTTTAGACTGTGATAGTAAAATTAAAACTTGACAAAGATAGAAAGAAAATTCTAGAAAGAAGAGCAAAAGGAAGAGAGTTAGCTCTTTCCAAAGGAAAGGGTAAACATACGGAAGATACAATCGCAATGGAAACGTAACTATATTTTATGTAACTATAATAAAACGAATTTTAAACGTTGCTGAACTTTATTTACTTACATAAATTCGAATTTATTATAAATGATGATCCGTTATTCAGTTAACTTCGAGCGAGTAAAATTCAGTATTGCCTACGTAAGAAATATTTAAAGAAATATATTTTAAATAGTTTTACACCTCAGGCATATTAATTTTGTTCTACTAATCAGTATTCGAATACTCTGTTTATGTTATAATATTTGTTTATTTGACGTTTTCTGAACTAATTCATTTTCCCTTTTCTTTTTTCTACAAACTGGAAATTTGTATACTTAAGTATTTTTATAAATAAATAAACATCTGGCCCCTTTTAAATTATTTTAGTCGTTTATTTTTAACTTATTGGTAAAGTGTGCAATGTAACACTCTTGATGGCAATAAATAATACACCGTCTAATTATAGAGATGATGACTATTTTAGTGTCTCTATCATTCAGCTATTGCACGAATAATTTAAAATGACAGGGACTGAAGTATAGGAAAATTAGATTAAAAAAGCAAAACATGAAAAATGATTTTCGGGTTGTTCCTGTACAAAAAAAAAAATCATTATAAAAACTACATTCATATTCTATTATAATTGAATCTTCAGTATCCTAATTAATCGATTAAACTAATTTATTGTGATTGCTGGTGCATACTGAATTTGTTACAATATTGGTTTTATTGTATCATTATAAACAAGATAGTAACTGCTAAAAAAAATCAACTTTTTTTTACAGTTATGAAGTGAAATTTTTTACATGTAGTTAATTCACATTGCACGCTATGTGACGTTGCAATCGTTAATATTTTAAAATGAAAATTGTATAAATAATAGAATGTAATTATAAATAGTGAATTGATATACGTACCTATAAAAACAACACATCATTCGAAAAATAATTTAAAAACAAAAAAATAAATTATTGAGATAAAATTACGCGTCATCATACTCGTAAGTGTTGATGATAATTCTTTGGATGAGTTGAACATTTGTTATAATGATTTATTATATATACGCAGATGTATGTATATATACTTATACGTATTCAATATTGTATATAGATCTTTTTCCTATTTATTTGTGAATAATACCTTCCTTATATTGATGTTATTGAGTAAATTAAATCAGCCGTTATGATTTATTCGGTAACTCGTGAAAGTTATTTGTAAATTGATTAAAAAGAAACTGATATTTGGTCGCTTGTTAAACGATATTTAATTTCATTGAATTATTTGTTTTTTATAATTAAATTTTCGAAATAAACTAGTTCAACGAATCGTTGTGAGATACAAAATTTACAAATTTGTGTATTTTACGCGTTGCTTACTAATTGATCCGTAGATTTGTGAAAATTATTAGAAGATACTTATTTCAAACGATAAACGTTTTAATCAGTTGTAATTTAGTTGATTTTAAATCAAATGTATTTAAATGTGGATAATTTTTTTGAAAATACTGGTTACGATTTTGTGTAAAAAATTCCAGTTTACCATCATTATCATCAACGTCACATTGTTCGTTGTTGAACATCGTGGCTAGCCATTGTGCGTTTATTTTTACGAACCTAAGCATTCAGGGTACAAAAATATGCGATGTTAAACATACTGAGGATCCTTCGCCATTCCTGGGATAATTAAAGATTATGTAATGACGAAAAACTTTACAAAAAATTGGTTTCAACACTCGACCGCCGAGTTGACGGTTGAAAGTATGCTACCGTTCCATTCCTTATTTATATAATATACACAATTTTGTCGAACACGTTAATACACATCTCTTTCTGATTGACCATGCTTTTTACAATCTTCTGGTCGTCAAATTTGTTTTCTTGTACACATTTCTATTTATAATTAGTGCTTTTACAAAATAGTATTTATATTTGGTAAATTGAATTTGAAATTAAAAAATATATATATTTAGCACACTACTCGCAGGCGTACATTACTTGCATTGACTTTTGGACCATAAGGTATTTAGTAACACCTAAAACCATGACTATAATTTTGAAATAAATATTACTATTATGAAATTACACGTGTGTTTTAAAACTTGCAACTTTAGTAAGTGTAAGAAAATAAAGAACCGCAACAATAAAGGTTGTAATGTAATAAGTACGAAAAATTTAAAAATGAAAACGCTCTGTTAAAATGTTAAAAATACTTATTTTTTACGCGTGAAATAATTGGAGCACGGTTTCTGTTATGTTGAAAAATTCTTCAATAGTCGTCAATTTTATACTTTGATCTTTGGAGTAAGTTATATAACGATATTTTATAATAATTTTAAAAATTATGTATTGTCATTGATAAGGGAAATCAGCTTGTTCGAGAAGTAATATCGAAAACATTTATTGCAAAATGAAAAACCGCATGATTTTTTACTATATTTATTAGGACACCATATAACACCAAATTTTAAAATAGGAATAAAGAAAGCTGGTTTTAATAAGTAAACATGAATGAAATACACGCGATGATCATTAGTTTATATGGTGGTTAGAGAGTTTACTCGATGAAAATCATTCAGCAAATTATAATATCCCTACATGTGTGTGTGAATTTATTACACGTTACGAATTATATTTAAAGTTTTAACATTATTTTTGCGGTGTGAGAATAATTAATTTTTAAAATTGACGCGACGTAATACAATGTTTACTTATTCTTCGATAAACAAACTACAGGTAACTTTATATTGCAAGAAAATTGGATCATTTATTAATATTTTACTATAGAATTATAACAAAATGAAGTGTTCGCTAATTTAAGTAATTAAAAGACAAAATATGTTTGTATTTTAAAATCTGTAATGAATGCAATCCGATAAACGGGAGAAATACAATAAATTAATGAAAACATAATTTTAAATATCTGCCGGCACTGTGGCTAGATAACATTGCAATGACTTAAGCAAGAAAATTGCTGGCAATTGAGAGAACCATTTAAAATGAGCATGTGACCTGAAACATCGGATATATATATTTATATGAAATACCTCTTAAAATTATTGAAAATCTGAGCATACTATTAAGTTGTTCTCGCTCAAGTAGTGCCACTGAAAAAGTTGAATTTCCGAAATTTAGTTGATAATTTACCACATCAGAGAAAACTGCTATTTTATCTTACAGTTTAATAAAGAATATTGCTTAAAACCAATTGTTTTGTTTTATTGATTAGTGTTTTAAGTCGTCCATATTCTGTAATATGAGTAAAATATTCAACTAACAAATTTACTTTTGTACTGATCTTATTACAATACAATAATAGATTGTTCAATGGAATTTTATTAACGTTGGAGGAAGAAAATCTATAATCTGTTTTTTCATAAGACGCATGCTTTGCCGTCCCGAACTTCTCAGTTGAAATTCCTTCTCAGAAAAACGTAAATTATGTTTCCACAATTACAATTGAATAGCACACAGCTTACTTATTTCTAACCAAACAGGTGTAGCGACTATAACCATCTTCGCCTGTGATTTAAACAGCGGATTAAATCCACATAATTGATTAAATAAGTGGAGAAAGTTTGAGTATATATCGTTTAACCCAGTAATGTACTAACCTATCACATTTATCAGTCACCAAATGCCCGAAATATTTAAAACCTACCATAAATTCAATCACGAACAAAAAAAAAATGATATGGCGTTTCATGGAGCTCAGACAAGAAATTACTTCAGATTTTTTCAATTATTGTTGGAGAACATGGATTCCAAATATAAATGATAAAAGTAATCGTACTATGTGAAAATACAAAATTGTCAGGATGCTACAAATTTTAAGGATTTTAACAACAGTAAAAAATGTTTCTTATAATCATGTTTGTACCAAAGAACGCTTCCAATTTGATATGTTTTAAAAAATATATTAAATAATAGAAATAATCTGAACTAAAACTTATAAAAAATACCAACATATTAGCTACAGCATTGAATCGAGCACTTAAAAAGTCTACAAATAAATTACTATTTTATGAAATAATTTTATTTAACGTGATTCCTAACTTTCCAAATATATGTTGGGGTCATTATGCTTCCCTTTATCGTCAACCTGTTTTATTTGCTTATCGCTCCCTTCCATCCAATTTGATTAGTTAGTATCCTATAATAAAATAACCAACATTTCTGGTATCACAACCGGTAAAACACAAATAAATAGAAAAATCATGTCTATTCACTGATGATTTAAATTTTTCTTCAATATACATTATTTTATGATTAAATATTCCAAGTTTTGTCAAAAACGGTATGCGAAAATACGAACGAAAAATTACAATCTAATTAAAAAATGAATGCATTTCGGTGTTTATTAAAAATTCTTCATGTATTACTGTTTTATATTTTTCCAAATTTGCGATATTATTAAAAAAATAAAATCGATACGGATAAATTGATATTCGTTTGCCGCTAAAAAGTGAATATGTTGAAAACCTTAAATAACACTTAACAAAGTACACTGTACAGTAGTTTTAATTTTTTTTTGTTGGAATGTAAAACTGTATTTTGTAAAGCGATAATTGTTTAGTTTAATGGCACACGTTACTATTGACGACTGTTTAAATCCTTTGGAAATAATACAGTCTAAATTAAAGTGTAATAGTAATTATCGTGAATTATTTTTATGCCATAATACAAAAGAAAATAACTCCACACCGTATATTGTAGGAATTGATGAAGCTGGACGTGGACCTGTTTTAGGTACTTTTATATAATTAACGCATTTATTACATTTACTAAAGGAATTATGTATAAATTTATTATATATATATATATGCTGTGTTAAATATATTTGAAGGTCCTATGGTGTATGGAATTTGTTATTGTGCCAAACCGAGTGAATCTTTGTTACAACAATTGGGATGCGCTGATTCTAAAACGTTAGATGAAAAGAAAAGGGAAGATATTTTCGAATTGCTCTGTAAAGAATCTGGATCAATAGGGTGGGCAGTGAATATTATTTCTCCCAACAGAATTAGTAATTTCATGTTAAAAAGGTAACGTAAGTATACAAACTACAAGTTTATTTTTCATCTGTATTTACAACGTTTGTTACTGCCACGTTTATTTGTGTTTTATACAGACAAAAATATTCGTTGAACGAAATCTCTCAGTCGTCAGCAGTGCAGTTAATTAAACTAATTCAAGATTCAGGAATAAATATTGCGGAGATTTATGTTGATACAGTTGGAACACCTGAAAAATATCAGGTATTTTAAACTACTATATTTAATACTTATTTACAAAAATTTAACTATTTTAAAATTATTAATGTTTCAGGTTGTAGATATGTAAAATGTTAATTGTAACGTCCATGTAAATAAATACATCTCACGCAGTTTGACGAAACTGATGAAAGATTTCTTTAACAGGAGTAAAACCTTTTTTATATATTTCTTTCTCCAGTATTTTGTACATTAAATCATTTTGTTTTTATATATGATTTGTAAAGGAAAAATTGAAGAAAATTTATCCGGACATTAATATTACCGTTTCAAAAAAAGCTGATTCACTTTTCCCTATAGTAAGCGCTGCCAGTATATGTGCGAAAGTAATACGCGATCTTGCACTTAAATCATGGGATTTCAATGAAAACATTGTAATTAACTCGGATGAAGGATGGGGAAGTGGATATCCTAATGGTGTGTTGTAAATTATTTACACGATTCAAGAAATAATATTTTATTATATTGAAAATTGTACTGCAAGAATTATTGTAACAGTATATGTTTTTGCCTGGACTCGATTTATATAATTAATTATTTTTATTACATTAATTAATGTACAGAAAACTTTTACGACGAAACGTGTAATGTATTTGTTACTCTGTTTGTTTACAAGATCCTGTAACAAAAAAATTTCTGTTGGCCAATATGGATTATGTTTTTGGATATTCACGAATTGTTCGTTTCAGCTGGTCAACTGCAGAACGATTGTTAGATAAAAACGCAGCATCTGTAGACTGGTAATTTATTTTTTTGTTCGACAATTTTGTTACGCAATTATTGATTTATTTTTCTTACAATAGTATACATTGTTGGTGTTATCATAGTTGTTAATAAGATCATCTATGATAATAACTGTATTAATAAATAATAGTTTAATTTGTTTCTTAGATACTAAAAGACTGAACTCTACTACCCATACGATATATATACTTGATGTAATCGTCTTACTGGTTTATTAAAATAAGTGCACATTTATTTTGGTATTATTTTCATTATACCTTATTTAATATTTAAATAAATAATTCTTTTTTTAATTTTATTCTATATCACAAAAAATATCTAAACAACGTAATTAGTTTACGATATTGATTGTTAAACGATGATTGTTCCTTCTCTTTTAGATTGATTGTGTATCAGAAATTAAATCGTTCATCTGCTTTAATCAAAGTTTAAATCAGTTGTCCTGACCTTACATAAATATTGTTCATTGTCGATTTTCAACGTTCGCAACAACTATTGAAGATTTAAAAACAGACATTTTCATATTACCCATTATTGCTCCGATAATTTTATTAAATCGTGTTATCAATCTGTGCTGGGTAACATTGTATTATCAACTGTCTTTTTTCTACACGGTATCCATGTATTCATTTTAACATGGTAAAGGGAAAAAGTTGATTAGCATCAATTTTTTATGTACTATTTTCGAGTAGTTATACAACTATTTCCATTTTTAATATTCAACATTGGATTATCTTCAATTAATTCAGTAATCTTTATTTAGTATGCGATATAGTAGGTTGTGTGCCTATTTTATAATATTAAAAAATGCAAAATATCATTGATCGATACACAAGATGATATAAAATGTATTTAATATTTTTTTTAAAACTTCTATGTTCCATTTAGCTTTTTATTAAATGCGATTTCAAATTTATGTAATTTTAATTTAATAGATACCGCATTATTGAGAATATCATTATAGATGATTTTCTTGAAGATTGGTGATTGATTACTTTCGAAATAACATTTTTTTTTTAAATTTTTAGTAAAAAAACAACGTTCAAATTATTTAAGTTGTTAACGTTTTGTAGTAGTGTTTACATTTTCTATCGTCTAAATTAACGAGTTCGTGGTTTCGTAGTGTAAACTAAAATATAAATTCTCGTCAACCCTAAGACTGGATAGAGGTCGTTTCGATTTTTTTACTTTATCTGAAAGCTGATACTTATTTACCGACTATTGACAAATATATTTGAGTTGCCCAGAGAACTTTTTACCATTAAAAATTCTCGTACCTCATAGAATTAAAACTACATTTGAATTATGTTATTAAATTTATAATGCTCTGTTTGAAATTTCGACTTTAAACATTTTATGGTACCAATATTTGTATATTTTTCGTTAGAAAGTCTATATTGGCGACTATTAATTCGCTAAATATTTTGAAGTGTATTTGACGATAAAGTCGGATCGATAAAATTATAACCTTGTATTTGCTGACGATGTGCAATAGATTATCATAAAACATTCTAGAAATGTTGGTGGTTATTCGATTTTATTAACATATCTTAGTATGTTTGATCATGAATTTTTTAAGAATTTCGAAGTAATTCGAAAATTCCGTTAAATGTTTTAACCAAAATAGTTCATCGCGCATTTTCAGGAATTAATGAAATAACTATTTTTCGTAGTCAGAAAATATGTCTATACGAAAATGAGTATATATTGTCTGAAGTGTGATGAAATATTTTTAAAAGTCAACAGACATATACGCAATAATGTTATAAAAGAGAGAAGTATGATATAAAAAATATGTATTTTAATATCGAATTTTAAAATTAAAATATGTAACAACGTATTAAAGGGCGAAACAGTAATTTTTATTGTTTATTATTCAAATTATTAGTTATTTTCAAAATAAGGATCTATTTTTCATGCGAGGGAATAAATATTATACACGCTGTTTTGTTCAATTAGTGATGCTGGTTGTTAATTATCTTATCATTTATGAAATCAAACGTATTAATTTTATTAGTAATTTCTTCTAAAGAGAATGTTTCATCTATTCGTCTTTAAACGTTATTAATAAAAATTTTATTATATTTAATTTCTTCGTTTGCCTCAATTCACTTTTAATTTAAACAAGTATTTTCTCCAAAAGAAATTTTTTTAGCAATAAATGTATTTTTATTTCGTCTAAATTGATGTGAAATTTTTGCCGTTTTTATTTTTGTAAATGAATTATAATTACAATAGTTAATAAGCACCAAACTTACTCTATATGTTATCGTTACAACTACACTACATATGTGGCATGGTGAAAATAATCTGTAGCGTAATTATATGAAAATTGTATTATTTAATATAATTGACTTAAGGAGCGATGATGAAGATTTTACCGTACCAGTTGGTAATTCGTCGATTACAGAATTTTTTTCAAAATCAAAGAATAGAAGTACGAAACATTCATTTTTTACAGATCGATGTTTAAGCAATGTTGATGATTTGTGATTTTCCGTGTAACAGGAGTTTCCTCAAATAGGTATATATACGTTCTTAACGTAGTATATTTATCGATAATTCGGATACTGGTATTTTATATTTTTTTTTTTTTTTTTTTTTTTTCGAAACAGTACAGAAAAAAATGACGATTTGTCATTAAACGACGTTGCATTATAGATAATTATAGAGTTTTTGAATATTGATGTAATTATTCTTTATTTTACGAAGATATTTATCGACGAGGGACATTACGCTATTTTAAAAACCACTATTTATTTTTAAAAATGTATTTAAATCGTTACGCTTCTTACAGAATTCTTAGTTGTGACAATGTACGTTATACTATCACACTTATATACATTTTTGTTGGTAGATGTATAGTACATATCTGTGATAACGCAAAGTAAACTTGTGTGTCTGTGCATAACCTGTGTTATGTTTATATGTTTCTTATGCAATAAATATATATTTAAAAATAATAATACAGTAGCAGTGACTCGTGGTTAGGAAAAAGTTGGTGCTTAATATCGTGTTAAAATGTTTAATAGAACACCGGTCTACTAAAATTAGTAAATATGGAACAGTTTGGATACATTTCGAAATTAAACCTGAATGGAAACTATGCATTATGGTAATTACGAGTATCGTCATATATCAATGCAAAAAGCTGTACAGGAGGCATTACTACGTCAAATGATAAACTCGAACCTCTAGTAAAAAATATTATAATATGTACAGTAGATGATGTTTTGAAAATTATTTCAAAATGTGAATTCGCATGTAAAAAAAGGGAAAGTTTAAATTCATTGATAATGCGGTAAATAAGAAATATCTTATATATAAAAAGTTCGGATATATGCAAGCAGATACATTTGAAGTTGTAGAACAATTTATCAAACGTTATGAGGAACTTTTAAAAGAATTTTCAAACTTAAAATAATAATTACAGATCTTGAAAACGAAAATGATGTTACTTATGAACCAATTAATAATAGAGTCAGTAAATAAAAACATCCCGAATGAAGCTATCTGTACTATGTAAAAATGTATCGTATAAATATTTAAAAACATTTCGTTGCTTAGCATATAGTACAATGTCAAAACAAAAAAGAATAAACAAACCAAATGAAGCATGAGAAAAAATTTGTAAAGCGTCCTTAGAAAGAAAATAATCATTTCTCGTAATGTAAAATTTCTTGAGAATGTTTTTCCATTTCTAAGCAAGCATGTGATACAAAATGATACGGAATATACCTTTCTGAATAGTGATGACGATAATAATAATGAATATGAAACATGTAATGAAAATGACAACTTTAGTGAAGATGTAGCAGTAAACAAATCGAACATAGGCCAAAAAAATAATTAAATCGCTAAGTTATCTGAAAGATTATATTATGGCGTTAAAATTTAATCATGGAAAGATAAAACTATTGAACCTAATTGGATTAAAGTTATGGTGAATGAAATTGAATGCATGGGAGATGTAAAGTATAGAATATTGTTAAAAGACTAATTAATGAGAGGTGTATTAATTCTAAATAGATATTAAAAATAAAAGGTGATGGCACAACCGAGCTCGTCTAGTAGCAAACGAATTTCAAACTGATAAGCATTATGAAACATATTCTCCAACGTTGCGCAATGAACCGGTGCGTATTCTTTTAATTGTAGCACAAAAAAAAATTAGATGTTAAAACAGCCTTCCTCAATGGTGAATTAAATGAGGATATAGATATGCGAATCTACCATATAATTTTAATTTAATTAATAACGGTGTTTTAAAATTAAAACAGGCATTATGTGATCTAAAACAATTACCACGTTGTAGGAACCAAAAACTTAATGAAGCTCTTAAGAGTATTGAGTTTAAAAAATCTTTATCGGATGAATCTGCCAGATGATATATATGTGGCCGTGTATGTCGATGACATTTTAGTTATAAGAGATGATAGGTTTTCTTACATTGAACATTGATACAAGAGAAAACAAGATATGTATTGACCAAAAATATATTATTTAAAAAATAATTTTGGAGCCTAAGCTACAGCACTTAAAAAACAGAAGCGCTCCAATGAAAAAAATGCAATTAACAAATGAAAATTGTAAAGAAAGCACAAGAAATATAAAAGAAATATTTGTATCATTACTCTAACTTCTACAGAGAACAAGACCAGTTGCAACGAATCTTGTCAAGAATTACTGTTCTCAATAATCAGTTTGTATTATGTACCAGGAATTATTTGGATGTCTGAAGGATACAAAAAATCTAAACATAGTTCTTGATGATAATTCTGATGATGCGATTGTGCCGTATTCATATGCATCATATGCTAAAACGGATGGGATATAGAAGTATCGATGATCAACAACAAGATTTGTAATAAAAGTATTTGAAGCACCAATAGTTTGGAAAACAAAGAGCAAACCAGTTGTGACATTATCTGGCACTGAAGCAGAATATGTAGCACTTGTCGAAAGTTTAAAAGAGCTAATATGGATTAAAGGAATACTAAACGAGTTAGGAACTGAATGTGGAACAATAACTATGAAGACAATGTTAGTTCAACAAAAAATGCAAATTCAACTGACAACTTGAAAAGATCAAAACATTTTGATGTAAAACTTCATGTCATCAAGGAAAGATTGAAATAAACCTTTTTGTAATGAATTAAATTTGAATTTATTTTACATACTTAGATATCCAGTTTACTTTGAGGGGTGGTGTTGGTAGATCGATTCTACATGTCGATACTGTAATAATGCAAAGTTAACTTGCTTATTTGAGCATAATCCGTGCTATGTTGTAATATGTTTCTTATGTAATAAATATATATTAAAAAAAAAAAAAGTAATACATTCTGTCATAACGGTTTTATAGTGTTTTATACGTATTAACATAATTCATTTTCATGTTTTGAATACGTATCCTTTTATATAGAAAAACTCCAAACGATTTTTGCAGTACATTTTAATATTTACATGGTTCTTTTTTTTTTTTTTTTTTTTTAGTAGGGACTGTGTATCATATGTGGAAGATCACATGTAAAGGTTATTAATCATCTATTACCACATGGGAAACGGTGATTATTTGTGAATCATGTCTGACGTGTAATATAAAATATGAATACAAATATTATACTTAGTTTTGTTTTTATAAATTAAATTTATTTTCGAATGTCTGCGTTACATTATTAAATCCGATATATAGTTTACACGAAACCAAGCAGATCTCGTTGCGCTTTTCATGTTTAAACTTTCATCGATATGTTTCTGAAGGTAACTTCTTTGTTTAAGTCGTAATTTTTCAAAATACATATTTAATCGTTCTAATTTAAGGTTTGGTGTTTTTTTTTTCGTGTTCTAGTTTATGTAAAAGTTCGTATAAAAATAAAATTCTGTTTTACGTATAAAAATAAAATTCTGTTTTACGTATATAGGTCTAAGATGGAGCGTGCGAACGATGATGTAATTGTAAACTACATAACTGTATATTATTTAATAGAAAAACCTACTTCAATTCAATTATTTACCAGAATTATTGACCCTCTTCTGGAAGTGCATCGTTGTATGAAGGCGAATTCAACAACCGTGGTTCCGGTGAGGTCATTTCTATCGATTAACATTGTACATGTATAAGCGGTGATTCACGTGAATCTTTGTTAATTACTTAAAAAAGAGTAAGTTATCATTATTTTATCGCACGCATATTTAATTATTACATTTTAATCCTATATATATATATATATATATATATATATATATATATATATATATATATATATATATATATATATTATATCATTTTTTCGTATCGTAAACTTTATATTTTATTATATTTAAACGTAAACATACAGATTTTGGAAAATTTCATTGTATACGTTTTTACGTTGTACATTTTATCTAGTTTACTCTCGGAATATTTTTTTTTCTCCGTAGAAGCTCTGATTTTTTTTTTGTTCATTCTATCTACACAAACATATCGAACATAATTCATGGTGTTTTTTTGTGGCCTGTAATTTGTTAAAAGCTAGATAGGTTTTAGTCTTTTAGTTTCATACTGCTAAAATAATCCTATACGTATAAATAGATGGATAGATAAATGTAGATGCATAGATAGAAAAAATGTTTTCAGGTGGTTTCAAATCGGGAAAATTCTCTTTATATTTGCAGGAAAAGTTACGATGAATTAATATTAGCCCAAATATATTTGTGATAATAATTATTATTATTTATTATTATCATATTTTACTTCTAGGATTGTTAAGATTGTTTATAATTGAAGTGAAAAATGCCATTTATACTTGTTTTCATCCTAGGTATATAATTAAAAATAAAAATATTTTAACGACACCACTAACAGCTGTTGGAGGGACAATAGGTAAAATAAGACATATCGAGTACCAGCAACATAAATTAATAACGGGATATGAGAAAAGAAATAAAAATCCAAATTGAGAAAGTCAGTAATGGGTTTTCTTAAGCTTAGGGCTATATTATGCAAAAAAAAAAACCGATAAGTATATAATTAAAGCTAAGACTGTTAAAATGTTACGTACTCTCGGTACCCATGTATGACGTTGAAAGTTGGACTTTAACGAAGACGTTAGAGAAAAAACTAGATGCTTTCGAAATATATCGCAAAATTCTTAAAGTAAAATTGACTAAATTAAGTCGTTTAAATAAATGTAGAGAAATAGTAAAAGAAGTCAAACATCCGAAACTGCAATATTTTGGACATATACCACCCGAAACGGTATAATACGCTACACCTTTTTATACAAGGGGAGATTGCGAGGAAGAGATCGCCGAACAACATGGGTGCAGAACTTACCGCAGTGTAGTATAACGCAAATACAGTTGAACTGTTCCGGAATGCATCAGATAGATAAAGAATTGACAAAATGTTAGCCGACGTTCGGTCTTTAGATTTTAAAATGCGTCATATATCCTCGTAATGCCGGTCGTCAAATTTTCCGGTTTTGCTGATAATGTACGTTATGCTTATCGAACGATCTATATATTATATATATAGATATCCAGGTTCAATACTTAGCTAATTCTTGCCTAATGCCTAGCAATACTTTACTGTTTCGTGTAACATTATTATATATCTCTCGCAATAATATTCTTGTGGCCCTTAGAAATGTTATAAATTGTGTAAAATTGTTTTCTAGCTTAAATGTTTCGTTTCATTGTGCTTGCTAAGAGCGCTAATCTTAGTGAGAAGAAAGAGGAAACGATTATTTAATTATTTTACAAAAATTACCTGTAAACAACATCTATGGCCAAGTAACCTAATTGGCAGATAATTATACTATTTTATAATGAATTAAATTTTAATATTTAATATTAAAGTTAAAAGGAAAAACGGCAAATAAAACCGGTTTCGCTAATATTAGCAAAATTATTGATCAAATTCACGAAATTTTAAACAGATCTAAAATATTTCTTATTGTCATGGATATAATAGAGTGTGGAATGTTTTTGTCTGTATTACTTTTTAATTTTCGTTAGGCTTTTGAAATGAATTTACCGAAAGCGTTAATTTTTTTGAAGGAGGGAAATAATTGTTCTTATATCGTTTCAGATTTAGTATATATGTTCGAGTATTACGTATGAAATATTTTTTTACCGTTTGCTATAATTTCAGTTAGATATTACAGAATGATTTGATTTTATGGACTATGATGTATGTGTGCATAAACATGTTATGCGTTTTCAAATCGTTATAAAACTGCCTTGATTTTAATAATAACATGGCTGATTTTATTCAGTTACATCTGTTCACTTATAAAGGTTAAATCTTTTTTTACTATTATTATTATTATTATTATTATTATGTTTGTATTATTTAAAGACGTTTGATTACTGAGAATATTCTGTGAATTGGTTATATGTTTTGATTATGTCGGAATTATCCTATGGTATTGTCTTATTTGTGAGTTGGCAAACGTATTATTCGCATTTTACATTACATACGAAGCAGTTTGGTGAAGAATCTTTATTCAGTAATTGTGATGTGATCTTCGTGTGTCCTGTGTGTAATCTAGCTAGTGCTCCTTTTTCTGCTTTTTTTTTTTTTTTTTTTTTTTTTGTTCTGATGTTATTTATTGTCATAGTTTCAGTTTAATCTGATAAATTGCTGTATAGCGTTGTAAATGTTCTATAATATGAACGAATGTAAATTTGGAATGTGTTATAGATTTAATCGTTTTTATATTTTCTCTATATATTTGAACTGTTTTATCTATATCTTCGTTTCCTAAAATTCCTAAATGAGCTATATGGTACGTATAAATACTAGCTGGTTATTAGCTGAAGTTAGTTTGTGGATAATATATTTTATATCGATGGTTGTCGATATTTGTAGTTTGAATTTGATCTTGTATATGTAATACACTGAATGAATTCGTGTATATTAGATATTTCTTTGGTTGTGAATGTTTTGATATGAATTTTAAGGTTTTATATATATTGTTGCAATTTAATTTGTGTAAACGGATATAGCTAAGCGTTGATCAAAAACATTTATTTGCAAGGTAAGTAGATGCGGTTTTATTTTGTAAATTTTGAGTCATCGATGTATATTTGTATATGTTCAAAATATTTGGTAGAATTTTTCTTTTAAGAAATTCGGAGAGATTACATTTTTTTTTTTACTCATTTCATTTATTATTTGCTGTAATTGAAGGTTTTGTTCAAGGCGGTAATTTCGGAGATTATTTAAGTGTTGGTAGTATAAATTGAAGTATTACTAGTGGATTATTTGTACATACTGCAAGAAGTTTGGACGTTTCTGGTTTATTTTTAAATGTACAGGTATATTTTCGTTATTTAAACATTTGGCATGACACTGATACCATCAACATGATGAAAATTGGAGGTCATAAAATCGAGGAAAGAGAATTTTACAAAGCAACACTAATACAGCTAGTGATATTGAAGAACCGTTTTTAGTACAACAGGTGTTTAAAAAAAATTGGTATTGTTAATGATGCAAGAAATGGAGAACACAATAATGAAATCTTCATGGACTTTTCGCCAACTGATAAAACCAATTAAAATATGAAGACTGATCTTCATGAAGAAGGATTAAATTATCTCTTTGGATGGGTAGTTAAAAAGTTACGAAAAGATTTTCCTGAATTTGGAATGATTACGTCAACGAAATCACCTTCTGCTTCACCCTCTTGGATTAAAAACTTATCATGCGAAGGTTTATATGAACCATCTAAAAATCATATAAAATGGGAAAATGTTTAGAAGATAAATTTTTAAATTATTGATAGTACGCAAAAGGAACAGGGTGAAATAAATAGCCTTGTTAAGAAACTGTCCAATAAAATTCCTACAATTCCAGAAAAAATGATACACGCCTATATAAAGCAGAGAACGTTCATGATATTTAAATCAAACGTGGCAGATACATTTGAATAGAAAACTGGAGAAAAGGGGGAAAACTTAATTAAGGCAAGTGGAAATTACATCGATATTTTATACGTATATTTTATTTAATGCAGTTAAAATCACAATAATAAACTCAATTTATTAAAAAATTAATAAAATAAACGTAAAAAAACACCGACTAGATAGGAAAATAATAATTATTATATTAATGCGCGCGCGCGTGAAGTAATACCCTGTTTTTGGTTCTGGTCGCACAGTTACGTCACAAGAGAAACTAGTTTTTTCCCTTGATTGACACTACCTTTTATACATACACTTTGAGTTCATGATGTGAATAATATATTGAAAGATCATCAGCGTGTATTACAATAACTGGTGATGGTATGTATTTTTGAATATTTGCAAACTATTATTAATGTATTTTGGGGAGGGCAATTTTCTTGGATTTTTTATATATATATATTGTTTTGTTTGACAAGAAAATTTTCGGTTATTTGAATAATATTTTATGAGTGTAGGTACATTTCTTTTAACCCTCTCAGTCACAATATCCAGTATATAGTACATCGAATTTTAATTTTAACGAGACTTTTTATTTTCTTCCATTGACGTTAAATGTCTCAATTTTAAAAATGTTTATGTAAATCCTTTGAAAATTATCTGTTCATTTAAGAAGCATTATCGTATAAAATTTATGATTTTGTGTCAAAATTGTATAATGTATCATGAAAGGGTTAAATTCACATCGATTTAAAGCTAGTAATATTCGGTGTTTCCGCGGTTTAAAGCTTTTCAAAATCAAAGTTAACTACAATTGTAATTTTATTGTGCACTAATTTTTCTTGAATTTTAGAGATTAGCTTAATCGGTAGATTTTGCGTGCTTAAGGGATTTAACAATTTTTAATTTTCTAGCTTTCAAATTAATCTATCGTTAATAATTTTTTCCAGCAATTTACATATCGTAATTGTAAGGAAGATATAGGTCTGTAGATAGTTGTATCTAAAATATTTTTAGTCGATTTTAGCAGCGATATTAAATAGACATCGCTCCGTTTCTCTGGGAAGGAATGGTTGAGCAACAGTGTATTGAAGAAATGCAGGATAGCATCTTTACATTACGGATTTAGATATACTGAAAGCGCTGAAAATTACTGAATGTTTTAAAATTTTTCAGCTGTTATTTTGTAACTAAAGCTTTATAAAAATTTCGAAAATATTCCGAATATTGATTAAAGCACAATATGAATATTTTGATAAATAAAAGAAAAATAGTGTCTACCCGTATATATATATATATATATATATATATATATATATATATATATATATATATATATATATATGTTATTGATGTATTTTAATATACATTATATATATGTATACTACCGTGTGTTAATAAACGATTACATATTTCCATTTTTGAAAATGTATATTTTCCCATGCTATACTTATACATTTTATATAGTTAAGGTTTATTAACCCCTTTATACGCGCGAGGCTTTTTATTTTTAATTACATATATTACAAAAAAAAAAAGTTAATTTTTATACGATATATCGATGTGTCTGTATCAGTTAGGTCGTAGAAGTGGTTATCTTTTGAGTTTATTACGGGCGAACCCTTCCGGTTGTCACGCATGGGTAATCTATGAATCATATAGATAAACCTGACTCTCGATGCATAAAGCCGTTATTACCGTAACTACCACGTCGTTGTTATCGTCTACCTGTTTTTCACCCATTGTTCTGGAAAACTACACGCTGGAGTGTGTAATCTTCATTGATTTAGAAGAAGCGTCCTCTTACGATATAACAACGATATGGTTGGAGTGTGTCCAGTCGTCCTTGTTTATAAAAAACTATCATTCGCAGGTGAACACCTTCTTTTAGTTTTAATCGCGTCGTTTTGTTTTTAACTCGAACAAGAAAGTAAAAGGAAAATTAAAAAGGTGGAAAAATTGTACTCTACGATTTTCGTTATTAATTCGATGATGTGAATTCGTTCGATCTTTCGTGAAAAATCATCGGTTATATATATATATATATATATATATATATATATATATATATATATATATATACATATATACATATATATATACGTCGCATTGTGGATTTATCGACTGCGTTGTTACGAGATTCGAACACACATGTGTACGGGGTATTCCATTCGATAAGACTAGCTTTTGTGTTAATTATTTACTGGTATAAATTAGGCGTTTTATCGATACGATAAATCGATTAGATATGCGACGTAATGTTGTAAGTCCGTATTTGAAAGACGCTAATGTTAACGAGAAGAAACGTCGTACAAGAAGTCCTCGTTCAGATTTATCGTTGTCAATGAATGCGTTTTTGGTCGCTTTACGAAATCGTATCATCGAATTGCAAAGATGTTTTGTTTCTATTTGCGCTAGAAGAAGAAGGAACCAATCTGTTGTACCTAATATAATATTGTGAGTATATGCACTTCTCAATACAGTTTTATTTATCTGTATATATATGTATATCAGTAGTGCGTATATATATATATATATATATATATATATATATATATATATATATATATATATATATATATATATATATATATATATATATACAGAGAGAGAGATGATTTTATTCCTATTTTGTACGTATTTAAAAATAAACATTTTGAAACGAGAATACAATACGCGAGGCTAATATTTGAAGATAATCTAATTTGGAATCGTTTTATAATTTAATTATCCTAATCGTGCGGAGCCAATAATAAATAGGGATCAGTCGACGACGCCGAATTAATAATGAAATAATGGAAATGGTAGTGGTGCGGGCAAAATTTATAATATTCGAATTTAATTTTGATTTTGATCCCCCTTTACGAGGAAACTAGAGTGCAATGCAGCCAACCGCTGAAATCGTTTCGTATTAATTTAAAACCCGAGACTAGTTAGCTATACTTTTATTAATACGAAAATTAAATGCATATAAAAAAAAAGTATTAAAAAAATCCAACACAGCTTATAGCAAAACAGTACAAAATTTATATAAAAAATTATTCTAAAGTATATATATATTTAATATAAATAAAATTCGTACGACCTGTCGGTATACGGCAGGAAGGAATCGTTGCGATGCCGGAGGTCGAAGGCGTATCGTATTCGCGAAATTTAAATATTTTTAACGAAGATTTCGACGCTCCTCTCGTTGCTCAAACGTCTAACTTATTTCTCAGCTTAGGCCCGAGGTTACGGAGATATTAGTTATTGTAAGCTATGCTGATGAAGTTATTTGTATTTCGTTCTCATTTAAAAATTGAAGTATTTTAAAGGAAAAGTATGCTGCGACCATAAAACGATTAATTAATAATAAAGAAATTATACAAAAAGACGAGAAATAAAAATTAAAAACTACTCCAATTAGCGGTCGATATCTAAAATACGCGTTTAGTAACAAAAAATAAAAAATCTATAAACGAATAAGAACGTTGACCTGTTAAAAACATTGCAGAAACATACGTTCGGAATGTGCTCAATTACGGTTGCGATAGTTGTTTAACAGCGCGGGGAATAAATTGAATTTAACGGAGATGTAGATCTGGCGCAGAATAACGAAAAGTATCGGAAAGAAATAAAAACAAACGAAAAAGTCTCCTAGAAGGAATACGTGGAAAAATAGTAGTAATCGTATAGAAAAACGGAAAAGTACACTATTGGGACATGTAATTAGATGTAATAACTTTATAAAAAATATCGTAGCTGGTCAGGTTACAGGCAGAAGGCCAATACCGAGAACATCTATAATAGATAGTAGTGTATACGATCGGTTGAATACCTGCCAACCAGATACAATGAGTTCGGCGACAAGTTGTGCCTTTAGTAAATAAAAGAAAAAACGAACATATCCGACAGTACTAAATACACAGAACCGAAATAATTCGACGTTAATTTAAATTTCAAACTGCTAAAAATTTTGAAATAAAAATTGTTAAACAAAAAAAAAATATCGGAGCGTGTAGCTTAGATGCTAAAATAAGTTATATAGGGTATTTAAAGCACAATCGAAAAAGAATTCAGGTTGAATTTGTGTTAATTCGATCGTTTAACGTTTATTTAATTTCATCAGATAACTGTTTTAAATATTGACATTTTACGTTATATTGTTTCGAACGATGTCCAAAATTATATTTCTCGTTTCATTGTTTCCTTGTCTAGAGCTTCTAATGATTTATACGTTTAGTTTGTCTTTTTTCTCCGTTTCTGAAATTGTTTCTTTTTCCAATGAGTATTCTTGTTTTCTATGTGTTTCTCACGTTTATGCGTACTTATTTTCGATGGTCTACCGAAATCTTTCAATTCGGTTCTGACAAAAATGTCTCAATTTATCGCGATTAATAATAAAAATCAATTCTCACCGAATGGTTGATATTATTTAATAGACTCGTTCTAATGAGTAAATTCTAATAACAACTTTATTCAAGATAGAATAGGACAAAACGGACGAAAAAGAATAATAATAATAAAAAAAATATATATATATAAATAAAATTCTATAGTACGTCATTTTGAAGTTTAAAATTGTTTTTTGGGTAAATTTGTATTACCCCTTGATAGGTTATTCATAAAATTGGTGTATTTTTTTTATTAAATTCACGTATACAACTTATAGCTTATAGTTATTCAACTACAATCCATTTCGAATTAATCTGACTAGTGTTTCTTTTAATAAACTGCCTTTTTCAGTTACAAATACATTTATTATAACGTAAATAGTGTTATATACACTAATCAATTCCTTATCATTAACTCGTGAATTATTATTTAATTCAGTTCTCAATTAATTTTATCTATGCAGCTGTTTAGTAATTTAATTATGTTTTTACAATGTAAAATTATTGTACCTCGTCCTATTTTTTTTTTTTTTTAATTAACTCGTTGCGGTTTCATTTATCGACATAAGAAACTGTCTTTAACTTACTAATATATTTTGTATTTGTATTTTTTATTCTAACGTAAATAGTGATTTATATAGATCTTTAATTCTTCTGTTTAAATATCACATCTATGAGTACCTTCTAGACTGGATGTTGTTTTTTACGTTTTTCGATTATTTGAAGAAGTCGTGTTTATAGTTAATTTATGTATATAAGATAGAATGTTATTTTAGTTTATTAAAAAAACAAAAGACTTATTTATATATTAGATAACTCTATATAGAGATGTATGTAATGTCTACAGTTATATTCCAAGAAAAACTGAAAAACATCTGAAAAATACATATTTCATTTTCATTCGAAACACACTCCAGTTTGGCGTGTAATAGAAGTTACCGTTGTGTATTAGGGTTGTATGGGAAGACAGAATTGATTTATATTTCGAGAATTTACACGATGTTTTAGCGCTAAAAATAATATTGACGTATTTATACAACTGTTGATAACAATTTAAAATTCGTAATTACACGTTGTAAACTGTTTTCTCGCATAAAACTTTCAACGTACTGCAGTTACATTAATTTAGTTTTAGAAGAAATATGCAATGTATGCGAGTATTCGTCAAAAAAAGCTGCGTAAATTAGTCCATCTCGTCGTAACTTGAATAAAATAATATATGTGTATCGCTAACTTTAAATTATAGTTGCAGAAGTTATATAAAATAATATTAAAATTTCGAAAAAAAGAAAGATGAATGAAATTTTTGACAATTATTATATTTTTAAAAATGAACGTTTTTTTTTCAAAACGACACAAACGCTAGTCTAACATTTAGAAATATGGGATAAAAATATTTATTGACTTGTAGAAATTTATATAAATAGATTATTTGTAAATTATGAAAATTGTTAACGGATCGAATAGTGTTTTGTAAGTACGTGAGAAATATAAATTTAAAAGGAAGGAGTAGTCTTTCAATTTAGTTTGATATTTGTGGGAAAAAATTCTTGTTTATTTTTTAAATATTGTGATATATATATATATGTGTGTGTGTATGTATATATATATATATATATATATGTATGTGTGATTTAGTGGTTTAAAATATAGATATATTGATCACGAATGTGGATTATGATGGGCAATGTTCGTTTGCAAATAGGGAGAGAATACAAGAAAATTAAACCATTCTAATGGATAAAATATGTATATTTATATGTATGTATAATTGATCTAAAAATGTGCATCCTAGATGCCTTTAAAATATAAACTTATCGTCATATACTTAAAACAGAGTGAATTAAATCGATGGCATATTTCGTTAACATGTTTATTTCTGTATATTAATGAAAAAACGAAAACATTAAAAACTTGTATCTTCATTTTATGGGATAAAATAATCGATAAACCATCTAAAGAAGGGAATCTGATCGAATATATGGGTTTTATATTATATATATATATATATATATATATATATATAATGGAAAGTATTAGGTACTTTGAAATATGGAAATACTATGCACACCTTTTATTACGTAGAAGATGCTATAATATAATGGTGATTATATTATTATTTTTATACAAGTACTCAACTGATATGTATAGCGATTTTTGAAATTTCACATATAACAGCTTATTTATTTATTCTGGTATATAGTATTTTTCTTACGTTTTGTCCGAGGGTCGAAAATTATTTTTCTGTTTATTTCGTAACTTGGGGATTGCGTAAATGATCTGTTTATTTATATATATATATATACGTAACCTTCAACCCTTAATATTATTAGTTAATTTCATTTTTATTTTTTATTTGTTTTATTTAACTCGTTGCTTGTATTCGTAATATTGTCAATATTTATTACGTTTTCAAATTTATCCCACCGAGTTTTTTAATATTTTGTGGATTTGTAATGGTGAATTATTTATCCTGATACCTTTAACCTCTGGAAGTATTCTGCTTTTTAGTTAGACTATCTCTCTGTATTCACTTATATTGATTCGGCCTATATGACTGTCGATAGTATATTATTTGCGTCAGTATTTATGTCGTGTGAAATATCGTGCGTATAATTAAAGATTGAAGTTTACTAATTTATTGTGTATTATTCAATTCTTTAATGTTTCATGATAGATATTCATCTGATTAGTTATGAGCTTGTGAACGCATACTTTTTATTTGAATACCAATAATCCAGCTTTATATTTAGCGTGCTATTCGCTGTAAAATTATGTTTGACAGGAATCAATAAACGCTTCCTGTTCATTTCTTTTACTAACAATTACACCGTATTCTTCATTTATTAGTATAGTTAAGTTTTTCGAAATTTTGATTTACCGCTGTTTCATATTGTATTATTTGAATTTACATTTGATTCATTTTACTTATTGAATGAAAAACTAAACGTTTTTTATATTAAATTGACATTATTTCGGGTTGACAAGCAAAAGAAAGTAGAAAGGTTTAAAATGTTTGTGTTTTATAGGAATAATTATGAAATTTAAAACTTGCTTTGTGATGTTTATTATGTTTGCACATTATTGCAAAGAATAATTCCTGTGCGTATATTAGAAATAATATCAAAATTGAAGATGGCTTTGATATCACACGAGAGGAAGTGGAATATGCTATAAAGAAGTCAAAAAATGGCAAATGCCCAGGTCCAGATGACGTTTACACGGAAGTAGTAAAGCTTCTAGAAAAAGAACAATCACTTCAGATTTTGGTTGAATTATTCAACAATATATATCGCAGTGGGAAAATACCAAAGGATTGGTTAAAGTCAACTTTTATCACACTACCTAAGAAAAAGAATGCAAAACATTGTTCAGATTTTAGAACCATTAGTTTAATGAGCCATGTTTTAAAATTGTTTCTAAAAATTATACACCAAAGAATATATCGCAAATGTGAACAGAACATCGGAAAAACACAATTTGGTTTCAGAAATGGCTTTGGTACCAGAGAAGCTCTTTTTAGTCTTCAAATGCTCATTCAGCGCTGTCGTGCGGTTCAAACAGACATATACGCATGTTTCGTGGATTACGAAAAAGCGTTTGACACGGTGCAACACGATAAACTCATTGAAATATTAAAACAAATAGGATTGGATAGTAGCGACATCAGAATTATAATTAATTTATATTGGAATCAAAGCGCATCGGTACGTTTAGATGGTCAAATGTCAGAAGAAGTCATCATAATGAAGTGGTGCGTCAAGGATGCGTTCTTTCCCCTCTTTTATTTAATATTTATTCAGAAAAATTTTTTGAAGAATCAATCATTGGAAAACCCTTAGGCGTACCAGTTAACGGAGTCATTGTAAATAACATTCGCTATGCGGACGATACAGTGGTAGTTGCAACGAGCCTTGCAGACCTACAAGAACTAATGTACGCGCTTAATGGAAGCAGTGAAAATATGGGTTTACATATAAGTACGAGAAAAACAAAATGGATGGCTATTAGTAGCGCAAAGAACACGATTAACGGCACTCTTTTTCTCGACAATGGAACGATCGAAAAGGTCAGATCGATTAAATATCTGGGATGCCATATTAATGATGGATGGGAAACATCCACTGAGATCAGATCCAGAATTGAACAGGCGAGAACATACTTTCAAAAAATGAATAAAGTTCTGACAAACCGGAATTTGAAGATAGATCTACGGGTATGAATACTACGATGTTATGTTTTTAGCGTTCTGCTATATGGAGTCGAATCCTGGACGATATCAGTAGCTTTATACAAAAAATTAGAAACCTTTGAAATATGGACATATCGCAGGATACTAAAAATTCGTTGGACGGCTAAGATAACAAATTCCGAATTTTTACGACAATTGAACAAAAAACCGGAAATTATTAATGCAGTGAAAATAAGAAAACTGGGATATTTTGGACACATAACGCGGAACAAGAAATATGAATTCCTTCAACTAATCATGCAGGGTAAAATAAATGGTAATCGTAGACGTGGTTGGCCTAGAATAACGTGGTTGGAAAACTTAAAGAAGTGGTTCAAACTGGATACAATTGAAATATTCCGAAAAGTTATAGATAAAGAGCAAGTCAAGCAGATGATCGCCAACGTTCTTCGAGGACATGGCACATAGAAGAAGAAGAAGAAGATATTAGAAATTCTGAAAAGTGAATTGATTGTGTGTATATATCTATAATTTTCTTTATGGAAATTTTTTGATTATTAAATTTATTCCGAATTGTTCACTTAACCCTGTTTTATTATGTTAACCATTCATAGTTTGATTCCTTCGATTCTGTAAATTATGATTTTATAAATATAAATTATATATAAAATTATCTTGGCATAGAAAAAAATTATGAAAGTAGTTTGTATTTAAAATTATATTCCTCATAAATATTTTTAGTAATCTACTCAGTATTTTGAGTATCTCATATGCACTTCCGGTGTTAATAAATCTAGTTAACCTATTGTTATAGTGATTTTATTTACTGAAGAAGAAGAAGAATATATTTGCATATTTAAATATTTTCTGTTTACAAAAAAGTAAAGTTACCATTCAATAGAATTTTCTGTACCGAATTTATCAACGATTCTTTCCAGAAAAAATTAATACGAAATATAATCTTATAAAATATTATTTAAGTTACGCCTTATTATAAGATTGCAGGAAAAATTTTTAATACAAAAAAACTGCTCATTTAAAATAACAGAGTGCGTACACTCTTACCGTATCAACAATATACTTAAAAATATCTTAGCTTATTTATTAATACTAGAACTAGAATTTGTAGCTGGCTTACTGTAGAAGGATGTGTTTTATACGCCTATGCTTATATCTTTTATACCTGTGTCGTAAAGCTTGGTAATCGTAATTCCCTATAGAATTTACCATTGGAATGTCGGAATATCTACAATCGGCAACAAATTTTTTCGTTTTATCCGTAATCATTTCCTGTACGTAAGGGAATTTTAACGTGTCATGGAGAGATTTTATTGAAGTAAATCGAGGTTTATTCAAAATTATTCGAAGGCAATGGTTTTGCACTCTTTGCACGTGGTTTATATTACTTCTACTAGTATAAGACTACACTGGGCAGGCATAGAGTAGCTTTGGTAAAATTACCTTTTTGTATAATAAAAATTTGTTTTGCGTTGAAAGCGCAGATCTTTTATTAAATATAGGAAATAGACAACCCATTTTCCGTATTGTTCTACTTACACAATCATTAATATGTTTTGTAAATGTGAGTCTTCTGTCCATGATGACGCCTAAATGCTTCACATGTTCCTTCCAGTCAAGTTCAACGTTTTTTATTTTAACGAAACGATTTAATGAAGGCCTACGACTGGTCAAAATTATTGACTGTTTTCTCATCGTTAACTTTTATTTTCCATTTATGGTAGAATTTAGACATGACATCAATTGCTTTAGTTAATCTATTACTTATAGTGTCTATTCTATAAGATACCATTAGAGAGGTGTCATCAGCATAGAGATTTATATCTACTCCTGGGATTGTCGGTAAATCATTAATATATATAATAAAAAGGAATGGGCCTAAGATACTGCCTCACCCCAGCTTTAACGTACCTTATATCAGAGTTATGGTTTTTCAGTTTCACATAGAATTTTCTATTCATCAGATAAGATTTAATAGTAAAAGCAAGATATGGAGGCAAATTATATTTAATTAATTTATATATGATTCCACCATGCCATGTTGTGTCAAACGCTTTTTCTATGTCCATCAAGACAACACCCGAATGTTTATTCTGGTTAAAGTTATCAGTAACTTTGTCACAAACACTGGCCAGTTGGATTGTCGTACTTAGTTTTTGTCTAAAACCGTATTGCGAATCAGCTATGATGGATTCTCTGTCACTAAATGCCCTTAATCTTACTAGTATTATTTTTTCAAAAACCTTACTTATATTACTGAGTAAACTCACAGGTCTTAACATTTTGAACCGAAGAGGAATCGTTCCCAGCTTTTGCCAAAGGTACCGTTACCGATACTCTCCACGACACAGGATAATAGCATAGGCGTAAACATGAGTTAAATAGAACCTCCAAGGCGACTATTGCTTTTGTTGGTAGAGTTTTGATCATTTTTATGCTAATTTGATCGTGACTAACTGAATTTTTCAGCCTGAGAGTGGAGATAAGGCGTTTAACCTCTTTAGGTGTTGTAAGATCTACGAGTGAAATCACTGAAGGAGTGTTAAGTGAGTAATTGTTTATCGTCTGCTTCACCTTACGTTCATGATACCAGGTTGACATCAACACATTTTGACTATGAACAGTACTAAAATGCTCAACTAAAATTTCTGCCTTATCTTCAACGGAATAAGCTCCTACCCGAATTAATTGGAAGGCGGTAATTCGGTTTGGCCTCTACAGAAGTATTTATTGACTCTCCATAAAATATTATCAATTGGAGAGAGGTTTTTGAGGAATTTATCATACTGTAAATTTCTTTCATTTATTAACTTTGTTTTGACTACCTTATTTAATTTATTATACAGCTTCTTATACTTAACTTATTTAGATCATTAGATCTTTGATAACATTTATGAACGTAGTTTTTATGTTTAATAATAATTTTTATATCTTTTGAGATCGAATTCACTTTCTCCTTCGTAACAACCCGCGGAATGGCACTGCACGCAGCTTGCATTATGACGGAATTTAGATGTAGAATGTATTTATCTATAGATTGTGGATTAAGTAAAGTTTTTGATATATTAATATTTTTCTGAATGTGTTCTTTAAATATGTTCCAGTTTGCCCTAGAATAATTGAAAGATTTAGTTAATTTATTGTACTTTAACTTACTAGATATAGTAAACATTATCGGATTATGATCCAATGATAGTTCACTTAAAGATAAAGGGTTACTTAATTGATAGTAGTTCTTGGCAATGACAATATCAATGATGCTAGGCAAAGAAGTTGAATTCCCGGGGGAAAATGTAGGCTCTGATGGTGTTTTTATCTGAAAGTTTAGTCTGTTGCACATGCCTAGGAGTATGTTCCCTGCTCTGTTAGCATTATGACAATTCCAAACTCTATTCTTTGCATTTAAATCTCCAATTACTAAGACATGTGTTGATGTATTTAATAAGGATCTGATATCACTTTCGAGACTAGTAGGTTTTATCGGCGGTCGGTATGCTGCAAAGATAACTAATGATTTGTTTCTTACCTGAAATTTCGCTCCCACAGCTTGTACCTGACTGGTATGCGGTATAGGCAGAGGGGTGTAGTGTAAACTGTTGTGAATTATTAAGGCTACTCCTCCAATTTTGTTTGTTAAATCATTTCGGAGTATTTTATAGTTAGATAATTTAAAATTAAAATTTCCACCAATTTTTGTTTCCGAGAGACCAACAATGTGTATGTTATTGCTCAGCATAAACTGTTCTAGTTCTAATATTTTATTTCTAATAGAATTAGCATTCCAGGCAATTACATGCACTCCTTCTTCACACATATACAGATATACACATTTATATGAACGTGTCGGTTACACATTCGATAATTATAGTAATTACGGTAACTATATCAGTATCACGATTTGACTTTAGTTTTGATATGATACTTTTGATACATCGTAATATGTTGCTAATACCTAGTGATTTAAACGCTGTTATAATATACGATAAGTCACTATTACTCTCGCTATCACGATTGCTTTCTATACATATATTACTATTTAGAGTCTGTGCATAAGTGCGTGTCGTTTTATTAACATTTGTTTTTCTTAAATTATTATTATTATTATTATCATTAATATGATTATTTCTAAAATGATTGTTATTTCTATTATTTCTATAGTCGTGATCACTATACTACTGCAATTATTATTAACGTTATTTACGGTATTCTTATTTAGTATTCGATACGGTTTCGAGAACTCGGTTATAAACCGGACAACTTTTCGAGTTAGCTGTGTGTTCATTTGCACAGTTAGCACATTTTACGTGATTATTTTCGCCGCACTCTTTAATAGAATACTGGCCACCACATTTTAAACATTTTATTTTTTTGAAACAATTATAAGATACGTGCCCATAAGTCTGGCACCGAAAATATTGTATAATTTTATTACTGAGTTTAAATTTTTCCCAGGATACTATACAATAACAAAGTTGTTTGATATTTACAGTATCTTTAATATTTGTGTTCGCTGGGAATATAACATTAAAAATAGGTAGTTTAATTATCTGATTTTCAGAATTTTTTTTTGGTAAATTGTTTAATATCATCGATCTTAATTTTAGATTCGATTTCTTTTCTAATTTCATTTAATGTAACGTTAATAGGTATTCCTTTTAAAACCATTTTTATTGGTTTTCTATGTTTAGGGGTATGCGTTGCTCTATTCCCATTTTAGCCAAGTTATTCATTACATTGTCATCATCTTCAATACTACTAGTATATAAGACGTACGAATTACCATTAGTTTTAATTTTTACGTTAAATTTTAGATTTTTATGAATTTTATTAACAAATGTATTGTGGCTTTCATTCAATGAAGTATTATGGGAGGTATAGTAATTCTACGATTTAGGTTACTAATATTATTTTTATTATTATTATTATTACTACTATTATTACTAATATGATTACTATTAAATACTACCTGAGAACTACAATTACTGGTGGATGTCCTGCTGTGCATAACCGCATTAATTTCTTCTGTTAACTGTGTTACGTCCGTACGATATTCAATTCCATCGTTATTTATATTGTGTGCTTGTTGAAACGGTGCAAATCGATTATTGGTTTCATAATCATATCATTTTTTTTTCTTTTTTGGAGAACTACCTCCTTTCTTTTTTTTCCTGGTTGCCATCCATTCTTATCAGAATCATCGTCAGAATCCCCAACAGACTCGAAAGCTGACGTTAGGCTTCGACGAATAGTTATATTATTAAATTTCGTTGGTGTGGGGAGGGGGTCTCTCCAATATCCATCTCCTCCTGTAGTTGTGAAGCAGCTTGTTCTTCGCACTGCTTTGTCCCACCACGATCGCGCGGCGGGGTACGATACATATTATAAAACTATTAAAATACGAACGCATAAAACACGATATTCGACGAAATCGGTAAATTATTTTTTTGATTATTAAATTTATTCCGAATTGTTCACTTAACCCTGTTTTATATAAATACGTTAACCATTCATAGTTTGATTCATACTTCCTTCAATTCTGTAAATTATGATTTTATAAATATAAATTATATATTAAATTATCTTGGCATAGAAAAAAATTATGAAAGTAGTTTGTATTTAAAATTATATTCCTCATAAATATTTTTAGTAATTTACTCAGTATTTAGATTCTGAGTATCTCATATGCACTTCCAGTGTTAATAAATCTAGTTAACCTATTGTTATAGTGATTTACTCTAATGTTAGTCTTGTTCTTTAAGTTTGGCTTACATGTTGATCATAAATTACCAATCAGAGAAATAGTTTCTCGTTTTTTATTTATTTATTTTTTAATATTAAATTGTTTACAATACTTCAGGCATTTTTCTGCTATAGGTGCGTAGATTTTATATTTTGATTTTAAACAAGAAAGAAAAGTCAGTATTTTATAAATAATTATACAGAAACAGTCTAATAGTGCGTGTTGTTTTATCGTTCCGAAAATTATGGATTTCATGACCGATACACTTAATCAAAATTTAAATATATGCGAACCGAAAAAATAATAAAACTTACACTTTTATTAATAACTTAATAAATAATTAAATGAACGATATTGTAGATAATATAATATGTTGTACATAGTTTTAATGCGCATATACCTGTTTGTAGTCAGTGATTTTGTAATCGCAATTTATTTATATTATTCGAGCTGATGTTAGACCAAACCGAGCAAGCGTGTAACACTTTAGATTTGATTATTTCTTTGTATATAGCTTATTTATAGTTGATCTTGATATCGCACATTTTTGGATGGCTATTTCGTCTAATTTCGTTTTGTCAATTATTTTTCCTAATAAAATACTCTGTAATAAGGCCAGGTTCGATCATTTCTTTGTATATAGCTTACTTATAGATGATCTTGATATCGCACAATATTCGTAAATTTCAATTACATAAGTTGATTTCGTTAATATCGTTATATATGTAAAACGCCTGCAATAAATGAAATTGCAAATAATTCGTCTTGCGTGCTTTCGATTTCTTGGCCGTTTTTTAATTTCCAAATTTATAAATTTTTATTAGCGAATAGTAACGAAATAAGTCAGCTGAAACAATTTTAGAAAAACAATAAATGATAAACTCATCAATTTTGCTAGCGTATATTGGATACATCGGATAAAAAGTGATTTTATGATTCGCGCTATAGAAATTCCGCGATTTTAGAAATATCTGCTATATTTCTCTAGAAAGGTAATAGATTGAACGATTAAGGGTGAAATTGATTCATAAAGTATATATAAGGTTTTGTCTGAAATAATTGTATAAGGAACAAGAATTTTCAAGACATTGTTAAACTGATAGCATAAAAAAGGAAAGCAGTGAAATACCTGATAATCTATTTGCACGGTTGAAAAAATTTAAAGTTTATTATTTTTTATCGTCGTAGATTTTACTGATTTTAATTATTAATTTTTTAGTCGACCATTACCGAGAAATCAATTTGAGTACCTTTTTAACTGAGAATTATCAAAATTTAATAAGGTTATGAAAATTCTAAAGATTTTTTCAAAATCTATCAGTACAATTTTCTAAAATAAGTATTTTTTAAATTTTTCGCTCGAATGAGTTAATACGATCACGTAGCAAATAGAATCAGAGGGCGCATTAAATGCGCAGGATATCTCGTTAAAGAAAATGGTGTACTAGAATTCTTTATAAGCCAAATATGTATAATCTGGTAATTTTACAACAGTATTTTTGTTATGGAATATGTCGCATATTTAACAATATAACATTGAGAATATATGCGTGTTTAAGGTTCAACTCTAATGATCAACGTCCCTATAACAAAAGCTCGTCTCGTATTGATACGCGATGAAAAGTCCTTTGTATCTTATTTCTGTTTTATATCTTGTCTGGCTATTTACAAATACAGTGTATTGTTTTGTTTTTTTCTGCAGAAAAAATTGCACATATAATTATTTATGTTTTAAAATGAGACTTTTACAACTTTTCTGAATGGGACGTCACTCTGTTATGAAAGAAAGTTAGAAAGAGAATTACGATTTATCGCCGTATGTTAAAAATCCCAAATCAGATGAGTTACTATCATACAAAAACGTGAATTAAAATAATATTACGGACACGGGTGTAGAAATATAAAATGTGAACCTCTAAAGAAAAATAGACGACAAAAGAAAAAAAGGACGTGCACAAAATTCCTTGGAAAGATGACTCGCTTCGGTCGAGTAAAGCAACAAAAACGGTTATTCAAAGAACAATTGATCGTCAAACTTTTACAAGGTTGCAGCGACTTAGAAGAATGTGTATATATATTAACGGGTCTGATTAATTGGCGTCCTTGATCGCCGATTAAACGTCACGTGTCAAATTTTTCAGGATGAAATTCAAACAATAACAAATAGTAAATTTCAAAGAGAACCGAATAAAATTGTGTCACGGTGTAAAACCAGGCAAATTAAAATAAACGATAATAAATCAACACATAGTATTTACAAATCGTCATATAGAGCAACAAAATAATACCAATCAAAGAAGATATTAAATATTTAGGCCCGTACTTAGACAAGAAGTTTACGTGACGTAAATGATACAAAAAAAGGATGAACTCGGAATGGAAAAAAATAAACTACAATTATACAACCGAATCTCCGATATAGAAGTATGGATGTGAATTGTGGGGTTGTAGTGCAAACAATAATGTTAAGATTCAGAGGTATCAAAATTCTATGCTCCGGTCCATCATTAACGCTCCACGGTACACGTAAGGAGTAAAACATTACGTGACGATGGAGTATGCAGCTGATGTAATTAAAAGGATGGCCATAAATATATAATCGTATGGACTACAATTAATTTATTGGACAACTTAGATATAAATTAAAATAATAATGAAAAAATATATAATGTCCATGTTCAAGCAACTAAAGCAATTGCTTCTATAATTCGTATAATAAAATGATTTGCTATAAGATCCTTTTATAGACACAGTAACAACTTATAGATATCTATCTAGTATGATCTAACATTTCTCATATCTCGTGTCAACAATTATGAATTATACAAGTATCCGCTGTATAGTAAATATACCTAGATACACGAAAATTGCCTATATGCGTGATATCACACCTCACTTTAAAGACTGCGCCCTAAAGATGAATAATTTATAGAAATGGTCAAAGAGTTCCAACAACGTTTGGGATTTGCATGGTACTAAACTGTTACATAAGTTTATACCTTCGCTTGTGGATAGCTTCTTTTAGTCGGATTATTTTATTATACAATTCTTAACGACACATGGGAAATTTATAGAATATTTGCATCGTTTCCGAATCAAGTCTAGTGATCAGTATTACAAATTTGATACTATTATTCGTGTAATATCTGGTTGTAATTATCAAGATTATAATTAGTATAGTAACTACTTTTAGCCATAATTGTGAGTTAAAGGAATTAGCTCATAAATTAAATATAGGACGGCTATATCTCAGTATACTTAATTATAATATTGGGAAAAATAAAAATATAAAAAGGAGGGAATTTAAAAAAGGAATATAATTTTTAAAATAAAAAAAATATGGCTGTATATGGTGTATTTTTTATTAATAATTGTATCGTTATTTATTATACTAAATGAGTTACTGATGTTAAATTTGTATATTTTAAATTAGTATCCCATCCCTTTTCCGATTTATAAATCTTTAACTTTGGTAATCAAATATATACTTTAATGTTAGATAATTGAAACAATTCCTTATATATACAGGAAATTTAATATTGATTTACTTTAATCTTCTGATTGCTTTTTATTATTTTATTAAGTATATTTATTGGTTTTAGTATTATATACAATCTTTGATTACTTTGGTCCGAATATTGTTTTATGAATATTCAGGTGGTTTATCATTATATCATCCTCACTTAATTTAAACGAGTGCAATATTTATTCGTAATGTCAAAAAAAAAATGCTAATTAAAATCATTTATATCCATTTCCCCACTTAGGCCGAAATTACATTATTATAATCGTCTATATCTTGTATATGTATTCATTTACGTACATTATTTATGTATTTACTTTCATTAATTTTTATTTTTATCTATATTTTCTCAATTGCAGTTTTTTTTATACGTCTTTCCTTCTAATTTTGACATGGTGTAGTATCTCAGTGTACACTATAGCCTATTGTATATTTTTATTATATATATATATATATATATATATATATATATATATATATTGATGTGTGTATATATGAGCGTGAGTGTATGTTTTGTGTGTATTCGTAGATTATGCACATCAATTACATGCGATCTCAAACATTTGTTCGTGTTTTGCGAAAAGTTAAATGCTTACTTTAAAATGCCATAAATTTTATCTAAAAATTATATTGGCTAAGCCGTCTTTTAAGTTTGTTACTATTTCGTTTAATGTTAGATTGTAATTCGGTGAACCGCTTCTAAAATAAAAGAAATGTAACGAGTCGTGTAAATCGTGTTAAGAAAATTTTAAAAACGAACCATTTATTACCTTTTTATAATATAGTAATTAAAATGAACGGAATGACGCCATGTTGATGAAAATTCCTTTATTGTTGTCATTTTATCTAAAGACATTGTTTACGCGTTTATATAAACGAACGTACATATATGTAAACGCCGAAATTTAGTTATGAATGACTAGTACAGTCGTCAAGGACACAACTCGTTCTACGTGTTTCTTATTGTGTTGTATTATCGGTCGTTATTTGGCGATAATGTTATCATCTGTTATTGTTAGTTGTTGCGAGATATATATATATATATATATAAATTTCGTTAATAAAATATACCTGAAAAATGACAGAAACAACTGTGCAGCTTCAATAAGATTAGGAAATTTTCGAATTTTTCAAATGGTTCTTCAAAGTTATAATGAGCGAAAATTTTCGAGCGAAAATTTTCGTCGTTCGAAATTTTTTCAAAAGAAATTTTCCGTGATTAGATCCTCTGAGTATATTCCTTGCCAGCCACAATAGAATTTTTTCCGTAATTGCAATTTTGAAAAATTCTGATTGTTCTTTATCTAGTATAACGTTGATAGATACAGCTGTACTGTTTTAGATTTTAGCATATTTTCACCTTTTACTATAGCGTTTTGATGATATTGTAATAGGTTGCGGTTCCTGAAGATTTCAAGCGGTTTTTTTCTAATTTCGGTATGGCGTGGTTACTAAGTTTCATAGACCATCATCAATTGTTCGGTCTATGTACGCCCAAAAATTTTCTTAATATGTTATATTTGAATTATGGATTAAAATAATGAAAAAAAAATGAAAATTCAAAAAATACGTGGATTTAACAGTTTATAATTATGCAGAAAAAATATTAACGTAACAATCGAAATTTCCAATAACAGCGGGGAACATATTTTAGATTTTGTTTCCAAATCTTAAACAATAATGAGATCTGGTGTATGACCCGCCCTTCTAGTCTTAACATATTACAATTATGTTTTCTCGTGATTTGTTTTTTATTCATGTTTTTTTTTTTTGTCAATGGGGTTTAAACTGAATCAGATGAAATATCTCTTTTACAATTAATATAATTACAGAAATATGATTTTTTTTCTGTTTCTTATAAAGCGGTTACATAGACGTAACGAATAACGCTTATCTGTGAATTCTACTAATGTTACCGATAGATGTATTAATCTTAATTGTATTACAATTATGGTCATCCCCGTGATTATCAAACATAACTAATTTTGTTACAAACATAATTTCTATACATATATTTTAATTTATAAGGTCGCATTTGTGAAAGAAGTTTTTTTTTTTAATAACAATCATATATTTTGATAAAATTGTATGTATAAAGGTGCAAAGGACCGGAGGAGAATTATATATCAATTACTACACATATATCGACTGTATATTCATAAATAAATAAATAAGTATTTCAAACTTGTGTGTGAAGTCCTTTGCAAGTGTACTTATATTTATTGGCAACAGTTAGGATGACATAACATAGTCCCAACAATTACCATGCAGTATATCATATGTACAAACTTAAGATTAAAGAATATTACAAATTATTTTATATTAAAAAAAAGGGGGGAAAAATCTTTATATAAATAATTACAATTGTTGCAAACATTTGTTGTTCACCTTTACAAACTTAATTTTTAAACATGTAATGAGTGCAGTATCAGAAGATTGATCAGTTGCTCCAGATCTTTACGGTTGAATTAGTTTTATTAATTTTTTTTTTTTATTTTTGTAAGATATGTGAAAGAAGATACAGAATGTAATTACGTAGTTATCGTCATATTTTTAAAATTCAGGGTATCTTACTTTGAATGCAAATATTCGGAAATTATTATCGAAAGTTTGACTTTTTAGCTTCAAATTATTTCTGTTAAATTTTCATCGGGTATAGAACAGTCAAACATTAAATATTGAACTGTTTCATCTAAATTTTTGTCACCGTTTAAGTTTATAAAGATATTTTGTAAGGGTTTTAATTAAATAGCTGTGCCGACATTTCCACTTGCATTGCTATACAATGTAATAATGTTTTCTTATGATAGTTTCGTTTGGAGCTAAAGAGACGTGTTTGATTTGTTCAGTTGTACGCTGATTAATACAACAAGAACACTTATCTTGATTTTTTCTTTTAGCACAAATACAATAGCTCCATTTTTGATCGATAAGTCCAGCGCCAGAGTTTCAGTTAATATAACAGCTGTTATATGAAATATGATTTTACTCACAGCGGTGTAGTTAGTATAGTATAAATCACTGATAATTATTTAATTGTACTTGAAACATTTATTAAGCCATCTTTATGGTACTAAAATTAAATTAAAAACTATTTAATTATTGATAAGTAACTAATTATATGTGTTATGTAGTTTTGTTAATTTTAATCGCTTGAAGATGTCTTAATAAAAATAACATATATCTTATGTAGTTTGTTAATTTAAATTATAATAACCCCGAAGATGTCTTTTTAAGTTTGATTTAAAAATTTCAGTATTAATAAAAAAATCACCGCAAGACCTAAATATTTTTCGCCTTCAAACTGCGAAAGAAAATCCTGTTTTCACATTTAAATTACGAAACTTTAGTATATTTCAGATTAGGTTGTTTCGTTTTGAATCACTCGCTATATACACATCACGATATGCCCCTAATGGATGCGTGCATTACTAAAACATTTACCTACAATCTTTTTCGCCATATCATTCGGCTACCCGGTCAAGAATTGCGTACGATGACTGAACCGGCCATCATTACAATGTACACTTGGTTGATCCATTGTTGATTTGTCCTGTAATATATTCTGCCAAGCTTCATTTTAATTTGGTGATTCGTTTCATCGCATCCGTTAATTTTGTTCGGTCTTGTTAGGAAGATCACAACGGTGCACAAAAAAATTTATTCTTCAGATATATATATATACATACTGATATACAATATTATGGGATGATAATAAATGAGCTGGCTATTACTTTATTGTAAGTTTTATTATTGTTATTAATTATATTTATTTAAAGACGCTCGACTTCATTTGCGTCTCCGGCATAGATTACATATAAATTTTATAGTTATACATTTGGTTAGTTTTAAAAGTAGATAGGTTATTAATATTATTACATACAAATTTATAGCACACTATACATTTTGGTTAGTTTTAAAAAAGCGAATAAATTATTATTATTATCATCATTATTTAAAATAACGTCCAGTGTAGCATTTTTGAAGTATAATTTCCGCTCTGTATCGAACTTACGGCATTCTGTCAATATATGTCTTATTGACAGTTGACATAGGCACTCGGTATAGCGGCGCGTTCTTTTCCAAAATGTAGTCGACTGTGTCCAATTCTTGTACGAACCAATATTACCGACGATTGCGGTGGTAGGGTGTGTGCCATTCAGAAAGAATCAGTTTTATAGACAACAGCTTTGTTACCGTTTTGTTCCCATTCGGATTGCCACGCTAGTTTTATGCTTTTGTACAGTTCTGTTCAGATCTGTTTTAATGTTAGTTTCATATGCGATGGATTTTCATGTGTGAGACTCTGTACTTCGATGTTATACTACAGAGCAATTTGCAATGTACACTTAACGGTCTTGGCAGACGTTTTCTTGATTTGTGTAAGTTTTAGTTGAGGTACGGCGAAATAAACTTTTAAAGTGTTTTTTTTTTCTTTTCTTAGAGAAATATGTAGAAATATGAATATGAAATTTAAAATATGTATGTATGAGCATTAGTTCTACTTCTTCGAGAAAACCTACATTTTACTGATTTTTTTAACATTCGAATTTTAATTAGATTTAAATATAATTAAATTTAAATAATTTTACAAGCTTATACGTCGGCGATCTCTAAGTGTCTACTATTCGCGTTCGAACTTCAAACGTAAATCGCTAATAAAATGTTGATTGATCGTTGTTCAGCGTTTCATTTCAAAAAACGACCGTTTACAATGACCGCCATAAACCAGTTTTAATGCTCTGGTCGTCTTTACACTATAGAGACAACGGCTATAATAATGGAAATCGCTAAGTTGGTACATTCCTACGCTATTATAATTTGCTGTCTCGAGTTTTTATATAGACTGTTTAATTCCGGACACAAACGTTTGTAGCAGAAGGGGGTTTAACGGTGGTGTCGACGATGATGAGAGCACAGCTGTGTCGTTTACGTACACGTAGGACGCGATGGTCTATAAACGTAAGAGGTGTTTCCCCTCTCCCTCTTTCTGATCGCTTATTTTATACGCGCATCTTTCTGTTTTGTCCTTTTTTCTCTCATTCACGAGTAGCTGATGTGATAGTTTCGTATTTACTTTCTGGGTTTTTTTTTTCTGTTATGTTAAATATACAGGAATTTTTAAAATGGTGGGCACGTGTAATTAGTCTCTATGATAGTAACATTGTAGTATAATCGTAACCGGTGGAATTTATCTCTCTGTATACTGTTATTCTTTATATATATTATATATATATATATATATATATATATATATATATATACATAATAGCGCGTTGTTACGATTTGACGTGTTTTAAGTAGTTCGATTTATTTAATTCGAATTCGGTATTAAAAATTTCGATATTTCGTTTTAAATTTCGGTTGTGATAAGTCAGTGTATCGTTTTTACAAAATGTCGTCCGAAGAAGCGATGTGGAAAAGTTTTTACGAAAAGACGCAAGAAGATGTAAAAGCTGATCATCGAACCGGGTAAGTTTAATATTATACATTTATTTATCGTCTTAGTTTACGTCGTAATAATATTACACATAATATGTATATATTCTAATTCTGTTAAGAAAATTATAACATTAACATTCACCCGTTAAGCGGGATTTTATGTAGATTTTTCTGAAAACTACGTTCAACTAACCGGCCGAAATATGAAGTGTTATTTATAAATTTTGAATAATTTCTGTAAAAAATAGGAAGATGATGATAATGCTTTTTTACCTTATTCTTTAAATAACACTGAACTTGTGTATCTGGTTACTTTTTTCTTTTTTTTGTCGTTTCAACTGATATATAATGATTTTTTAAAATATACTCCGAGTAGTATATAACAACATATTTTTTATTGCTTTTTGTTTCGAAATAGTATATTTATTAAAAAATTACAGAAATGTATTTTGTGGAAACTTTACGATGACAAATTAAGTTTATTGCCATCAGAAGCTCCATTTACAATCTTTTAATTACATTTTTTAATAATAATAATTTTCAAAAAATTAAGACGATATACGTAACGTTGAAAAACGATCTTATTTATATGTTAAGTCGCACTTATTTCTTATTTTTTTGTTTTGAATAGCTAAATTGTTAAAATCATTCTATTTATTATTTACTAAAAAGTCTGTCGTATTGCAATTATTAGTTATACGTCGTTTTCAAATTCAACTATATTCGATTAATCTAAAGCCCTTGTTCCACAAACGTATATTGTTTTTTCTTGCAAAGTTCTGTACAATCGGAGGAACTCGATTCTACCTGCATTGCCGACGGTGACCCACATTGCCCGTTATCCTTTCGCAAGCGTGTTGTATACATAGGTGCGGTGTATGATGAAATAGTGCAAACATGAAAACAATATAATAAACTCGAAGAATAAATACGGCGAGCATGGAGAATTTTGACGCACGAATTTACTATATAAAGATGATACGAGACCGAACAGTATAAGGATTATAAATGGTGATGAAGTACCGGTGAAAGTGGAGGAGACACTACAAAAAAAAGGCGAAGCAATCAGTACGGGAAAACGAATAAAATATTTGAGCAAAAAAAAGTAAAAAACGATATTTGTTGATTATTCTAAACAAAATATATAAAATACCGACAAAATAATTTTATTCAATTCCAACGCATTTAAATACCGGTAACTGTCCACAAATGAGTTATGGAAACGAACTAATTCCTGCATCAAATTCGGTGAAACACTTAGGATTAGTACTTGATCGTCAACTTACATGGGATCCCATGTAGCGAACGTAAGACAACGGATGATGGAAAGAATCTATAAAAGCTATAGCCATTAATTGGTAAAAAATCCGCAGTAAATCTCTACTGTAAGAAATTAATTTATCAGACGATACTCCAATTTGGAGGTACGGTATTGAAATGTATGAAGCAGCATCCAACAGTAATATGAAGCGAGTGCAATAGGTGCAGTCAAAAGTTCTCAGGATAATAGCAGATGCTCTCCGTATTACGTGTCAAAACGGACTCTACATACCGATCTTTGTGTACCGTATATACAGGAATATTATAAACATCGTTATATACGATTTTTTAACGGGACAAAAGAAAACGAAAATGTTTACATATATCGATCGACCAAGGCTTCCAGGATGTCCAGCAAGAAGACTTAAAGCAATCGAGAGATATTTTAGGCTTTACTTAACCATGTCAAAGTTACAGCGTGCTTTAGCTGTTAAGTAAGCACATTACGGATAAAAACAATCGAAGATCGTGGTGTCACTTGTTGGCGCTAGTTAATAATGATCATTGATGTATACCAACTATGTTGTAGTTTTATCATCGGTGTTGTTTAGTGGTCGTCAGACCGGAGTGGTGTACTAAAAAAAAAAATAAAAAAAAAATAAATTAGAGGATGGGTTGAAAACCCGTTAAATTCGTCTTTCGAAATAAGGAAATGTATTATACGACGTTACGCTTTGGTCGGTAATAAAATATGCATCAGAATCATCGACATTAACTGCCGAATGCCGAAAAAAGTTGGATACATTTTCTATAGACCGAACGAGTTTTTATGGGAAAGTTTTGGACCTTTAGTTATGAAAGATATATCGGAAACAGATTGCTAGAGGAGAATCTATTTATGTTGGTAGTACAAGAACGAGATGATAACTGGAAAATTGGCAAAAGGAAAGGAGGGGCTACAGCTAACGTCTTAATTCGTATAACGTGCGACGTTATAACTGCAGCAATGGAAAGGAGATTTTAACGAATTGTTACCGTGATTGATTATGGTATACAATCTTTCGTATAGAAGATACGACTTATTCCGGAAACAGAGACGTTGGCATTTTAAATTGAGCTTAAAGTCAAAAATCTTTTTAACTACTCATTAATAACCTTTTTCGTCAAAATTTTTCTTCTTGGATTTTATCGGTTGCTCCTTAAAATAATTACACGCGGCTATTCATTATAACATTAGATTTTTCCCGAATAATAAATGTCTATTATTTGCCTAGTCTAATATTTGTTATATTTCTTTGTAGTTTTAAAAATAATATTTAATTTCCTTCTTCTTGGCATTATCTTCTTATAATCATCTATATGTTATATATTCGTTTCTATCATTACTACTGATGTTTGTTATAAAGCTTGGATAACACCGTAGTATTTTCTTCATATCTGTTTCTTATTAGAAAATTGCGTACGCTATTAAGTTATGATTCATAATTAAGAAACACAAACTGTTTACGAATTTTAAACTACAAAATTTAACCGGGATATTACTTATTCTGTGGAATTTCATTTCTATTACGACGTTATTTACAAAAATAAATCTGCCTAAATTGATCGAATTAAAAATTGTTGAAAAATGAAAAATGTTATATAACTATATATATTTTTTCATTAATGGAACAATTTGTTGCGCCTAATTTGCCGAATATACGCAGTTTTTTTTCCATTTAAAGAGACGTACTTAACACGGTTCATATTATTACTAACAAAAATAATAATTGCCGGAAAACCAGGATGATTCACTATTCGGTAGAATTTTTTCTTCATTGTTCATTTATAGTCAAGGACGTATTTAATTCTGGGTTTTGCTTTTTCACCTCTCATCTTTATTAACGATTTACTCACCTACCTAATTTAGCTAGTATGTATGTTACCACACCTACATGTATATATATATATGTGTGTGTGTATGTATACCGTGAAAAAGGACTAGACGGCAATAGAGAATTTTTAAAATTATAAATTTAATATAAAAAAAAAATAGATTAACACGTTATGGATAGACGATCTTAGATTTTAGTGTTTTAAAATAAGTCAGAATGGTTCGATTTAATTTAGGAACTTGTTAATTAAAAATAATAATTAGAGTTTTAATTATTAATGTAATATCGGTGTATATTAAAAATTTTCTTTAAAATAATTTTTGAAAAAACGAAAAAAAAAATATAGGTAGTACGGTAATCTCCTGATTTTATTAGTAGAAATTCTTAGTCGCAATGTATATTATTAATAAATGTTTTTAACTCCACTTGAATTGGAATAATGACGAAGAATTACTTTCAATCTGGTTTCAGCCGGTAAATCAGGGACAAATCGTTCTTCTAGTTTTTGATATAATAGCCTAATAGCAGTATTATTAAATGTTAACAATTTAAAATTAATATACCTCTCCTTTTTTTATAAACTAAAGTTATAATGTAAGAGATTAACGGGATAGTTGGATATCTGACTTTTCGTATGGAAAAATATTTCACGAGGAAAAATATTATAATAAACAATTCTTTTTTAATAGAGATCCCCGGTAATATATTTAATATCTCCAGATAATATTGCCGGAAGGATAAACATTATACGTTTACATAGACAATTGAGAAAATGCACCGAGTCTCCGAAGAAACAGTAATATTAAGTATTAAGTACGAGGACAAATTAATCCGATAAATCCTAACGTAAAAATTACTTTCGAAGATATTCAGTCAATAGCGGAAAATTATAAACAAGTAAATGATGTAGAGATAAGAATTATAGGAAATTCTAGGTTTGGTACGAATAATATTTTTCCTCTTCGTACGGAAAGGAGATTCGAGAAATATGATCGGGTTTAATAAGGTAAAGGCAATTTTGTTGATTTGAACTCCTTAATCGTTTCAAGCGATTTCATGAATAATTTCGTATTGTTGATGGAAAAGAAATCAAAAATTAAAAATCAAAAAACATCGGCATATCGTTTAAGTTTCTTTACAAATTTGTTTTTTAATTTTTTTGTATAATTCCTAATTCATCATCAGTATTTTTTTGTTTAATTCAGTTAATAAGTTAATGCATTTCTTGATTCTGGGGCGATACAAAGTTCGCCGGGACAGCTAGTATATATATATATATATATATATATATATATATATATATATATATATATATATATATATATATATATATATATATCTGTGTATACGTACGCGCTATATGAATATAACTTATTATTTGTTCTACAACCCCTGTTATATCTTACAATCTACGACCTGATTTGTTCGTTAAACAAAAAGTCATAGACAACGACATAATTTCTCGTTTCATAATTTAGTTTAAAATTGTAGAGACCACAGCCGCAAAGAAACAAAGAACTAAATATAGGGTGACCCAGTGAAAACGGACGTGGTTTTTTTTTTTTTAATTACTCAAAAACAACTCGACCAAAATTTTTGATTTTAAAATTAGGAAAACGGGAGATTAATTTACAATTATTTGTGAAATACAATATCGTTTAGATGACCGTCACTTGTAACAATTCATTCAGTCTCTTTATAAAAGGTTCGAACACTTTTTCGATCAGAGGTCGCTGAATGTTTCAAATTTTTTCAAATATTCGAGTTTTTAGGTCTTCCAGATATCGTGGACGTGTTTTGTAAACGCGGCTCTTAAGGTATACCCACAAAAAATCAACTTTGAATTATTTTCGAAACTCTCTTTGGACTTTCGTGATCGATTCACGTCGAAAATAACGTTCCACGCAAAACACTTCTCGTTATAGAATACCGTGACAATTGAAACCGGAAAAAAACGAATCTCTCGTGTATATACTAAACATGGAGCACGCGGGTTACGTTGTTGCAGTCTTACCAACAGCGCTAATCAAAAATCAAAACCGTCCGTCTTTTTTGGGTCACCCTATAGAACGTAATACCGAGAAGTGTATACGTTATATATATTTATATATATATATATATCATATATAAATATGTATTGGTTTTTGGATCCGACTTGTTTATCAGGAAAATAATAAAATTCTTCTTAATGTTTATTTTTAACCTTTTTGTAATCTGCACTTTGATATTTCGATAGTTTTCAAATGAAATTATTACCGCGATTAATCACGATTATCGTGACTTCGAACAAACGTAGTTAAAATAAAATATTTTTAAATAGATCGCATTTATCACGCGTGTTCAGTTATGGGCGGGGAGCATGAATAAATCTAAACTCGTTATTCACGCTAGGAGGCATTTACTGGGCGTGCGAATATGTGTGTAAAATTCTGAAAAACAATATAAACATTTACTAAGAAAATTATACAGCCTGAAGGATAAAATATAACTCGCGACCAAACGTATACATTTTTAATAACAATATTTTGAAGTGTCTGAGAAATATTGTTATAAGCTTTTGAGATATTCCGCTGGAAAACTTATAAGATTGAAAAATTTCGAATAAAGGAAATTCTATTCGAAAATTCGTCTACTTCCAAACCGATGATTTTATTTCTTAATGGCAAGTTTGACAGACGGACGTTACCGATAAGTAATTTTCGTATATTTACTCTCTGTTAAATCGCTCATAATAATTTAGTGCAGAACTCTTTAATAGGAAATGCTATGTTAATTCTGCAAATAAGCTAATTATCTACAAATGTATCTTAAGACCAATAATGTTGTATGCGTGTCCTGTGTGGTCTTACGCAAGTCACTCTAATTTATCTAAATTGCAAGCCATGCAAAATAAATATTGCAGAATTATTCTTAAAGCTCCGTTTTATGCTAGGATAGATCGTTTGCACAGAACTTTGAAATTACCATACATACATCAAGTAATAAATCAGCAAACCAAAAAATTTTTTTATTATTGTACCCTAAGTGAGTATTCCATTATAAACAATATAGGAGACTAGACTACACTCGCACTAGTTTTCAATTAAAATATAAGAAATATAAACATAAAAGAATTAAACATACATTATTATGATGCGTAATTCCCGATGATATATAGTTATTATTTAAGTTTAAGTTTATTTTATGTATATAGTTATTTATTTTCCTATTTATTGCTACTCTGATCGTCTGTTATCGCATACTATATTTTATGTTATTATTTTATTTTATTATATACTTATTTCATGCAGGTTTTGGTGGTGGTTTTTCCTGCAGTTTATTTGCTTTAAGCTTCGTTTCTTTTGTTTTTATATTTATATATCGCGATACACGGGGAGAATTTTGTACTATTTCGGTACGTGTAGACGATATTTGTTGTTTCTTATTTTAATTGTAAAAATACACTTTTTATTTATTTATTATTATAGTGCTGAACTTACACTCGGCGTCGAGCAGAAATATGTAATAATAATTACGCATTAATAGTAATAATAACAATATCTATATACAAACAAAAAAAAAAAAAAAAGTTAAAATCACCGATAAATTAAAAAATCACAAAGCTTTTCCGCTAGTCTTTATCAAGTGAACATAAAAATTAAATATAAAAATATATACAATTTAATAGGACAAATGTGAAATGTAAAAATATTAATTTAGATATACAATTTATAAAAATTAACAACGTGAAAAGAGCAATATTTATAAAATTAATCCGATAGTGAATGTTCAATTCGCTTTCTGATTATTATTTGATAAATACTGTTTTTTTTTTCACTATCGGATTATTTTATAATTACTGTTTTTTTCACTTTGTTAATTTTTGTACATATATTGTATATATGTAAATTAAAATTTTTACATTTTTTATAAATTATGTTTATTTTTATATTTTAATTTCTATATTCACTTTATCTTAACAGCCGAGGAACTTTGTGATTTTTCCATGAAAAAAGTTTAAAACTTGCTTTTAAAAAAATCATTACATTCCACACATTTTTTCAAATTATGAAATATGTAATATATATGTATATAGAAAACTAGTTATCAAAACTTACGTTTGGAGTGTGATGGTCACCAAACTTGGACTACCTTGAAAAAAGAGGATTAAAAACTTCAGACTTTTGAATTATGGCGCTACAGAAAAATGCTGAAAATATCTTCGACGGAGAAAATCAAAAATAAAGACGTACTTCGACGGAAGAAGAGACGAGATTAATAATAAGTAACCGAAAAAACAGTATGGAAGACATTCTTCTTGAATAACAAACTCAATTGAAGGCAAGATAAATGGAAAACAGCCAAAAGGAAGACCAAGAACAAAATTTATGGAAAGCATACTAAAGAAAAGAAAATATGCTGAAATCAAAAAATTGGCCTATGACAGACAGTTACTAGATGACAGCCATGTTGCCCACCAACCTAATGGTTGAAGAGATAACAAAAATGAAGGCATATATGATATATGTACATATTCCAGTGGAGAGTCCTGATCTTTTTAGTAGTACCGCTCTAGTATGTTATTGTCTTAATTTTTAATGGATATTAAAAAGTACATTCATGGAAAAAAATGGTTACATGGTTATTTGATAAAATCGATTGCTTATACTGCAATAGGAAAAAAAATATTTTGCTTAGACATGAACAATAAATTAGACAACTTTTAATATTTCTTAAAATGTGTATTACAGTAAAACTATTTATAATTTCAGCCATTGAATTTTTAATATTAATTATTACTTTAAAAGTTAAGCAAAATATTTTAATGTATAGTTACGTATCTCTTTATTTTAACACAGTTCTATAAAATCTCACTATATTTATTAAAAAAAAAAAAAAACATAACTTAGTAAAAACTTATCAAATTCACACGTTTATATTTAGTTAAATTTTAGACTAAAGTTAACATAATAACTAAAAATACCTGTATAATGTAGATCTTGGTGTACTACTATGTATTAAATAAAATTCACAAAACGATCAGTACAAGATTACAGGCAACACTCATTACAGCAAATACAGTAAGAAAATCCCGTCTATCGAGTACTTCTTCACTGCCAGAGCGGATCTGACGGTTAAAACTCTGCCTAGTGCACATCAAGGCCAACATATAACAACACACGAACACCATTATTCAATATTAAATCAGTCCTGTTTTAAACATCATAGCGGCCTTCTCTTAAAGTCATACATCAGGGTTCATCCACATGAAATATGAAAGTCGTTAATCTACTAAAGTTTCATGCTTATTGACTTTATGAAAGATACATATTGAATAGTTTCTATCCATCAAGTATTAAAGTAAGTTGCCGTAATTTATAATTTTTATTTTTACTCGGTACCGTTCCACAGAGTTATTGTTGTTACGACGTTGACCTGTTCATAATAAATTTTTGAAAAACTTTCCTTGATCGGTGCCGTATTATACGGATTCCGTTAAATTCTGTACTCGGATTGTTTTATTTTTCATTGATGAAATCATCGCCGCCTGAATGTTTTTTTCCTCTTGCGAGATTTAATCCTGGAGTTTTGCGAATTTTGCATATATTCTAAGAGACAGAGATAAAACTTTATTAGAAATGTTAAATAGTAAAAGTTAAGCAAATTTAGAAATGATGTAACTGTTCTGCAGCAGTTTTATTTATCATTCGAAATGTATAATTTTTCTTATTAAATTTTTATATCATTTTTCAGAATTTTACACAAAACCTTATTGCAATATTTCTTCTGGCGCTTCAAAATATTAGGAATTAAAAATGTAAACCTTTTTTGTCCCGAGTTTTATTTATCGTTCGGTCATACCCTTTACGGTACTATGAACTTGCTCACAAAATTGTCTATTTTAAAATAAGAGACGTTTGAGGATGTTTTAATTCTAAAAAATTATTTATGTAACAATAAAAAAAATTTCTAATGTCTAACCGAAACGGATACTACTTAGTCATGATCATAATCGATTAATTAGTAATATCGTTTTTAAAAATCGATTAATTAATCGTTTTTTTAAGTCACGCTTGTTTCCCATAATAGAACAGATATATTCAATCATATGCAATGCCGCAATGTAATGTACTAATTATAAATTAATTATTTTCAATTAATTAAAATAAAATTTTATTCGAAAAAGCTGTCTATACTTTAAATATCATTTTTTTTTTAAATTTAATTATAACTCGCAACAGGTTTTTTAAAACATAATATATAAAATAATATATTATGCACGATCTTTCAAATGTGTAAGATGTGTAAAACATTTGAAAGTAATAATGAATAATATCAATTACAAATTATTTTAATGAAAAATTATTAAAAAATACAGATAATGAAATCGAATGATTTTTTGTAAATGAAATAGATGTTTATCCTACTTATTAGTCGGTTCAAAGCAGTCAGTTGTTAAGTCGGTTTCGTTGAAACGATTTAGACAAATTAATACAGATATTCTAAAATTTCCGTGGTTATTTAACATACATATATGTGAATATAATTAAATTATTGATTCGACATGTGTGTAATATATTACTGCGAATAAGTATTAATAAAACTTCCAAATTAATTATATAAAGAACATAATGGAATATAGTTTTAAATATTATATAGTTTTAAACAAGTAATTGAATACATTAAATTTATGTGTGTTTTCTGTTTTTACCGACTATTAATATAATTTGCGGGCGTTCATTATAATTTAAGTAATTACAGCGTTTCACTAATGGTGTAAAATTAATTATTTTTAAACGTATATTTCAAAAAATTAGAATGTATTCGTAAGTATAAATAAAAACAAAGTTAAAATACAGATGTTTGAATGTTTTTTAAGTTATTTCACGTACACATATGTGAATATAATTAAATTATTGATTTGACATGTGAGTAATATATTACTGTGAATAAGTATTAATTCCGGGTATAAATAACATTAAAGAATATAGTATAAAATAATACAGTTTTAAACAAGTACTCGAATACGTAATATTTTAAAATAACTTTTGGGATAAGAGCCGAGATTTTAAAAAGAATTGCATTTATTAATTTTCACGAATAAATGTAAAGCAAATAAACTAATACTATGATTCTATATTATTTGAAAGTTAAGTTTTTCTTATCATCGTAAAATAGGAATAATCGATTAGCACTTAGGCGTAATATATTCGTGACTATTATTGATTAAAAAGATAATAGAATAGCGTACAAGAACAGATTAGAGAGATGGATTAAATAATGTATAATTATTTACAATATTAATGAAATACTAGTAATAAACTTATTTTAAATTGTTTAAAAATCATATTTTATCTACATTTTTTTTTAGATGTGCCCTCCACTTCGTATTTCTTTTCAAGGGTCCTTTGAAATTAGAATATTGTTTAGTGGCTTATTGTTCGTTTTAGTCTTTAGAACGGTCAGCATTAATAGTTAATTTAATAATCGATTTATTCGTGTTTTTCACGTTAGCCGATCTAAGTCGCGTATGTTGCGGTAGAAAGTCTATTAAGAAAAATTAAACCGAATAATTAGTCGAATTTAGATTTACACAATCGAATTAGTAACTTTTTTTTTTTTGAAAAATCGAATTAGTCATATCACCTCCATAATATCTCGTTTCGATGTTTGACGGATCGCTGTCGATAATAGTTTTATTCGATGATCGTGGATAAAATCGATACTAACGTAATACCGAGCGATTATCTGTTGATGATGATTAGAAGAGTAGGGTAGTTTCAATAAATGTGTTTGTTCAAATGAAATGTGGTAATAAAGAATTATGAAGAAACTTTTACAAACAGTAAATGGTTATTTTGTATGCGGAAATTGGCGCTTACAATTATTAATATTCATAATATTCAGTAAACGTATATACATGCAAAGCTATATATAAAAAAAAATATATATATATGTATGTTTTTGTGTGTATATTTGTTATTTATTCTGTCGGATAATTGCGTTAATTGGACGTGATTGGGTTTTAAAAGCAAGCCTCGTTGCTAGTAACTGTGCAATCGATTGATTATTCTGTAAGATAGGCTTACAGATAACATAGCTTTCAACTAATGATGACGTAACACTTTATTTATAAGCTAACACCGTTGATAATTACAAGATAACTCGGAGTCTCTTCAATCGAGGTGTACGGGGAATTATTTTTAATTTTCGCCAGTACGAAAAAGAAAAATCCCTTTGATTTCTCGAAATTTTGGAGTTTTTATTATCGCTATGCATCAGTGTGTCAGTTTAGGGCACTTTGTTTGTTCCGGTTGAAGGTAAAAATTTTGTGTTTTAGTTTCGAAAGTTTCATTGGAATTGGTAAGATGATATAAAGTACTTATATCGTATAATCGCTGTATAAAAAACCCGTTAATATGAAAAAAAAAAAATGAAACCAATTCGGATTTATGCAGTTATGGGTGATGTACAACGGGAACATGAATGCAGCTTTTTCAAAATAAAGTTTTAAAAAATGCAATCGTAGTATTATGTAAAAAATAGACGTATCCGTAAAATCTATATATGAAATGTAATTAAAAATTTTGTCACCGAACGAGAATATTTCAGCTCTCGAATACGATGTATTTGGAGCGTATCGAGGGAACTAAACAACACGAATTAATGTTAGACTTATTTAGAAAATATGAAAAATAAAAAATTAGTTGAAATTACTATATTTTTATATATAAAAAAGCTACGAAGCTTTTCTTCTATTAAGCCATTATCAAGTGGACAAAAAGAATAAAATATAAAAATATGTAAAATTTACAAAAAAAAAAATATAAAAGGAAACAACTAAAATTAAAGCGTAATGTAAGAAAATATTTGATTTAGATGTACAATATTACAAAAAATACCAAATTTGAAAAAAACAACATAAAATAATCTAATGATGACTGTGGTCAGCTTGCAATATTATACATGAAATTAAGTATTTCCTTACATTACGCTTTAATTTTAGTTATTTCCTTTTATATTTTTTTTGTAAATTTTACATATATTTTTTTTAATACTATAAGGAAATTTGATGCTTGTCAAAAATTCGAAAATAAAATTTATGAATTTTGTTTTGAATTTGATTTTATATCATTCATGCTTCAAATTTTGACACTAAATTATAAATTTTATACATTGTCTTTATTATACAATACCGCATTTTAGATTACTCTAGATAATGTTCATATAAATATTTTTAAAATTGAGACTTAAACGCTATAGTACGCCGTGATTATGATAAGTCAATCATTTAATGAATAATTTTCCTTTGCTGGCGTCTGTCCATTGGCAGCCTACATGCTGTTAGTGTCATTTAACGTTTCTCAAAAATAAAACCACATAATTCTCTCAAATATTGAAAATTAGCCTAGAACTATATATATATAAATGTGGATATAACAAGAAGGTTAGAGGAACAAACAGAAAAAATTACGTCAAACTTACATGAAATATTTGATAAAAAAATTAAACATTTAGAAGAAAAAGTAAAGCAACAAGAAGTAAAAATTTCAGAGTTAGAGCGCTTAATGAGGAAAAATAATTTGGTCTTTCACGACATAGAAGAAGCCAGTAAAAACGAAAACTTAGAGGAAAAAAATCTTAGACATAATTAACAAAGAAATGAACATAAGGTGTTCAGAGGAAACATAAGTATAGCAAGGCGATTAGGAGTGGTGAAAAATAACAAGAAAATACCAATACTAGTCAAATTAATCTTAGACATAATTAACAATGAAATGAACATAGGGTGTTCAAAGGAAACATAAGTATAGCAAGGCGATTAGGAGTGGTGAAAAATAACAAGAAAAGACCAATTTAAGAGAGAGAAAATTATAACTAGAATATTAAAAAATAATAGTAAACTAAGAGTAGATAATATATATTACAGAAGATTTCCCAATGGAAATAATAGAGAAAAGAAAAGAATTAGTGCTACAAATGATGAAACACAGAACAGAAGGAAAATATGCGGTTATTAGGTATGATAAGCTAATAGTCAAAGAATTCGATCAGTCCTTAAAAAAACGAGGACAGAAACAGTTAAAGTCAGATCAAGCAGAACACGTAGAAACGGACCCGTTTGGAAAGAATATTTTAATAATGAAAAACAAAAACAAGCAATCAATACTAAAATATTTTCAAAGAATAATAATAATACTTACCGCTCATAGCTGAGATCACAATCATCCTTACAATAGCAAACAATGAGGACTAGCCCGACATACACGTTAGATAAGAAAAAAGAAGAAAATAGCACTAACAAACATTGTCGAGAAAGGTTGGCCACCGAGGGCAATAAACCACTTTACAATTGATACTACTAATAATAATATCCTAACACGGTTAACAGAAAACAAACAAAAAATCAATCCAAATAAAAACAGGATGCTGACCATAGGCACACTAAATGTAAAATCATTAAAAACGGAAGAAAGATTAATTAAATTAGAACAAGCAATGCAGCATTTCCAGATAGATATTTTAGGAATAGCCGAAGTAAGAAGATTCGGTGAAGAAGTTATAGAAAGAAAAAATGGATCGTTATTTCACTACAAAGGAGAAACGAACGGATAAAGAGGAGTAGGTTTTATAATAGCAAAAGGCTCAAAGGACAACGTAATTAGCGTAAAAGGAGTTTCGGAAAGAATAGCAGTTCTAAGGCTGAAATTATTTGAGTATACAATGAACTACGACTTAAATTCTGTCATTGTTCATTATATTCATCACACATCGTATTATTATAAATATATTTATTAAAACTTCGTTTTGAAAAATAGCCTTACTCGTATTTATTAATGCCCGGTAAAAAAATTTATCAATATTACGTTTAATGTATTTATATTTTATAATGTAATAAGTACTAAACGCGAAGGTATAACATGTATTCAAATTTATGCACCAACGTCGGATTCAACAGAAGATGAATGTGATCAATTTTATGATTTACTTGATGACACAATATGAAGTATAATAGCAAAATCGGGAAGAGGCAATATGGAGAAGAAAAAATACTAGGTCCATACGGCTATGGAACACGCAATGCAAGAGGATGGAAATTGATAAAATTTTGCCAGAATCAAAATATGAAAATTCTGAACTAGGCAAAAAATGGACTTGGATTTCTCCAAATAGCGAATATAAGAATGAAATAGATTTCGCCCTAGTAAAGGATATCAAACACATTAAAAACATGAACATTTCAAATATAGAATTTCACTCAGACCATAAAATAATTATAATAAATTTATTACTTAAAAAATCTACAAGGAAAAGAACAATCCGAAACCAATGGTTAAGAGCAATAGACCCAAAATGGAACGAGCAATTTAACAAAAAGCTAAAGGAATGTATAGAACATAACATCGAGAAATGCGGCGTAGATGAAGTACAACAATACTACAACAAACTTATGGAATGTATTAAGGAAGCAATTCCACAATCCCGGACCGAGAATAAAAAACCTGAAAAATTTCCTTATCACCTAAGAAAAGATATACAAAAACGAGAAAAATTCAAATTTAAAAAGAACGAGACATTGAAAGAAAAAATTGAATATAATGTAATTTGTAAGTTAATACGTTCAAGAATGAGAAATATTATATACGCAAGGAACGAAACAATGATAAAAAACATACTTGTGAATACTAACTCCATCAGAAAAATAAAAAAAATGCTGACAAGAGGCAGAAAGTTAGTTACAGCAATAAGAGGTAGTAATGGAAACATTGAACATGATCGTCAAAGTATTATTAAAATCGCAACGGGGTATTATAAAAAATTATATGAAGATAGAAGACATACGAATTACACAATATCCATAGGAATCACGGAAATGGACGTTCCATGTTTCTTGGTAACGGAAATAGAAAATGAATTAAACCACTTGGGAAAAGAAAAAACACCAGGAAGTGATGGAATCACAAACGAAATACTAACTCAAGGAAAAAGAGTTCTAACTAGAGAAATAACATAGTTGTTTAATTTAATATTAAGTGAAAAGATAGTACCCAGGCAATGGTTTTCAACGGAAATAATATTATTATACAAAAGTGGTAAAAAGGAAGACATAAAAAATTATAGACCAATAATAAGCCTGTTGCAATCGTTGTACAAGATATTCACAAAAATAATTTACGCAAGGCTATATAAAGTATTGGATGATCAACAGCAACCAGAACAAGCAGGTTTCAGATGTGGTTTTTCAACTATAGACAATCTACATACAGTAAATCAGCTGATAGAAAAAGCAGACGAATACAACATAAAAATTTACCTAGCATTTGTAGTTTATCACGAGAGTTTGTATCAGGCTCTAGAAAAACAAAATATACAATCCAAATATATAAGAATTATAAAAACTATATACGATAATGGATATGGAAAGATTATTCTGGATAAAGAAGGTGAAAATTTTCCCTTAAGAAGAGGTGTACGTCAAGGAGATGACACCAATTCTATTTAATGCTGTGCTAGAGGAGATATTCAGAAATTTGAGTTGGAAAAAAAAGGGTATAAAAATTAACGGAACCTTTATATCGAATCTACGATTTGCAGATGATGTAACTTTAATCTCATGCAAACCAATTAAAAAGCATGTTAACGGAACTAGAAGCTAATTCAAAAATAAAAGGTCTCGAAATAAACTTTGAAAAAACGAGTTTAATGACAAACGGAGATAAAATAGAAATCTTCACAGATAGAACGGAAAAAGAGGTAAACCGAAGAATAGCGTTAGGTTGGAAAAAATTTTGGTCATTAAAAGAAATATTTGGACTTATGTTAGATCGTACTAAAAAAGCACAAATCTTTAACACATGTGTTCTCCCTACCATTACTTATGACGCTCAAACATGGTCATTGACGAGTAAATTGTGTAAAAAAATACAAATAGCTCAAAGAGCAATGGAAAGAAAAATAGTTGGGGTAACTAGGTTGGATAAGATAAGTAACAAAATATAAGATCCAGATCGAAGATGGAGGACGCTCTACAAATAATACGTGAAATGAAGTGGAATTGGGCTGGACATGTCATGCGGTTGAAACCGAACAGATGGGCCAGGAGAAGCACGGAATGGTTACCATTAGACAAGAGAAGGCCGCGGAAATGACCAAAAATAAGATGGAGCAAAGATATCGTCAATCACGCAGGAAAATATTGGATGCATAAAACTCAAAATCGTCTGAAATGGAATCAATTGGGGAAGAAATATGTGGATGCTTGATTGGAGGAGGCCAATGCTCGACAACGGGCTCAAATTTACTGTTTTAAATATAGTGTACTACATAATATTTATTTATAAGTATTAAGGTTATAATATGTAGAATATTATACATGGGTATGTTATAAATAATGAAAATAAAGCTTTTTGTATTGTATTGTATATATATATATATATATATATATATATATATATAACATATATATATATAATATATATAGTTCTAGCCTAATTTTCAATATTTCCGAGAATTATTGTGGTTTTTATTTTTGAGAAACGTTTAATTCATTTTCATGGATCAAACATCTGATTTGAATTCGGTCATGTATATATCCTCAACAATACTTCAGAAGTGTGTAGATTGTATTATAGGAAGTTTAAATTTTTTCTAAGTCCTCTTTAAAATGTTCTATCTGAAATATCCAACATACAGGTACTTTTCTACATTAACCACAGCTTTCTATTGTTCTTCGCATCGAAAACCGTTACTATTTCTAATTAAAAACTGCTTTGGTATTTCGGTTAAATACTCATTAATATTTACCATTATAAGCTTTCATTGGAGACCGGTATATTCTCATAACTTGCATATTTTTTAAACGCTAACTCCACTACCGGTTAGTTTTATTCAATACTTACGCGTTAAGTTAGACGAGAACTGTACAACGTTAAAATGATTTGTGTATTAAACCTTACTTGAAAATATTAATTATAAATTATCAATATATGATTTATGTTCAACGGTCATAAAAAAAAATATATATTTAAAATGCAACTTCTTCATATGTAACTGTCTTAAATATTGCGACCAGATAATAGCGCGGATTATTTTATTTATTCATTTATATATATATATATAATGCTATGCAAGAAAATAATGTTATTATTAGTAAAGAACTTCTGGAATAATTTAATTTACAAGTTTTTAATGAATTCAATAAAACACGATTTGGAAAAAAATATTCATATAAACAATTATGCGACTGAAATATTTACCGGTCATGATTTTATCGGTTATTATTAAAATATATATACTAAACGTTTTCGGTGATATTAAATGTTGTCAATGTGAAAGCAAATAAATAGAAAATGTTCAATATATAATATACACGTGTAGTAAGGATAACCATCTGAGAAGACAGTTGTATGAGATTGATATTGAATAAAATAATTTTTTATTAGAGCGATTTCCTATATTCGTTAACGAATTACTTAAAATCAAACATAAATATAAATAATGGTCGATTCTCACAAATTGCGATCAATACAAAATTCAACACGTACTTGGAAAACTTCAACATTTGGACATCGGCGCCGCCGAGAGGAGATCACAGTTATTCGTCTAATTTTCTTCTGGACGCTCGATCGTTTCCAATATGTTTAACTTGAAACGTATCCAACTATGTTGAACGTGTACTCATATAATTTTTAGGCGTTTCGATTCCGACGGAAATATCCTTTCAGATAATATTCTTCCCGAAGTAACTTCTCTAAACAATGAATTCATTCCCTCCAAATGTAGATTATTCCCATTAAATACGTGCCTCTAGCCTGAGTTGCAACACTTGGCATGTATAATGGCAGAATAATATTGGCAGCCGTAAGTTAATTTTACAACGCTATTCAAGTTTATTATATTTTGTTATTGAAATTATACATATATACATACATACATATAAATATATATCACGATGCGCTTATATCAATCCACTGCTTGATTTAAACGTTCTTCCTTTTCTTCAATCTATGGCGATCACCAGCCTCTTCCATCTACTTTACACCGACTGACCATTTTATATCATCCTGCCAACTTATGTTTGGCCGACCGCGATTCCTGTGTCCTTCTCTTGGTAGTTATTCGTTTCGTCCACTCGTCATAATTTCTTTTTGCGACATGGCCTGTCCAGTTCCATTTCAACTGCGCTGCATGCTCAACTGCATCCGACAGTTTAGTCTGCTGTCTTATCCATGTATTGGCGTTCCTGTTTGACATCTTAATTACCAACATTACTCTTTCGTGGGTTTTCTAAGTTATGACAAGTTTCTTAACTATATATTTCGTCAGGCTCCATGTGTAAGCACCGGAAGGATACACTGTAAATACACTTTCTTTTTTAGTTCGTTGGGTATATCTTTATTCTTAAACACCTTGATTTTATATATGTATATATACATATATATATATATATATATATATGTATATATGTATATGCATAGGACTAAATATCCGTTTCATCCTAGTAATCTATTTACCATGATTAATTAAAAATAAAATGAAATAAAAATAACGAATATGGATTTTGCTTAATTTTGTGTATGTGCTACGTATGCTGCTCTTTTTTCCGTTCTATCTGCCATATTGTTTTTACATTATAGTTCTGTGGTTAAGACATAACTTTATGATTCATTTTACAAAAGCTACGTGCATAATATTTAACTTACGTAATGTATGTAAACAGGCGTGTTCATTGTGTGTTTTCGTTTTAAATTTAGCGATCTGTATGTCTGCTTCATTAATTTTTCTTGTTTAAAAATTTTCCATTTGTTAACACGTCATCTATTTCCGACGCAAAACTCAAATAAAGTAAAAAAGAATAATACTGAAATACCGTTCAATTATTGTGAGAAAAAAGTATTAATCTGATATACTAATTTTTTCGAGAATCACTTACAAATAGTAAATAGTGGGAGATTCAATTTGAATTTAATTATCCCAGTAATAATTTAAGTACGTTGGAACGCCGATGGTAAAAAGTATATTTATAAATTTTGAATTTGACGTTTTTATAACCAGTACAAGAATTGAATTAATTGTTACAAATAGTGAAATTACATATTTTTCTCGTTTAATCGAATCAGCTACATTCTTATATATATATATATATATATATATGTGAATATGTAACAGCCATCTGACTGATTCGCACTAACACGATCTTGCGTGGCGCAACACGATCACTTGCCGTCCTCTTTCAATTCCACATAATTTTGCATTACAGTGTTTATAATCGTCATTCTGGGTCTTCCACGCGGTCGATTTCCAACAATTTTCCCTTCAAGAATTGTGGATAATATACTTTGATTTGATCTTAATACATGTCCAAACCATACCAGTCCAATTTTCCTTATCCGGTCTAAGATATTTCTTCTTTCGCCTGTTTTGTCAAATACGGTTTGATTACTAATTTTTTTCGTCCGTGATACTCGTTGAAGTTTCCTCCAGCACCACATTTCAAATGCTTCAAATCGCTTACAATCTACTTGTTTCAGCCCCCACGTTTCTGCGCCTTACAGCACACTTGACTAAACGAATGTTTTCATGAGCTGTTTACGTAACTTTAACAGTCGAGATTATGGATGACAATCTGACCTAAATATTTGAACGATGTTACTTGTTCTAGCGCCGTATTATTTGTACTGATGAATACTAATGATGAATTGCAGATGTTTCCTACTTACGTATTACTTTTATCTTTGAAATGTTAATTACTCATCCCGTATTTCGCCATGGTGTTATATAATTTACTAATCATAGTTTTTAATAATTTTGGACTTTCCCTTAATAGTACGTGGTCGTCTGCAATTTAATAGCCTTACACTACACACATATCTATTGTGTACTGGTCCGGATTAGTGCATGAGCCCGAGTGAGGCCTGGCCTAGGTCCACACGAGTCATGAGGGACCCCCATTAACTAAGTAAATATATATAAATAATCGAACCATGTAATATTTTATTTTAATAAATTATAAATGTTTAATAACGTTTATTATTTTATTATTAATATATTATTTCTTTAAATGCAGAAAATATTAAAATCTAAAAATGTACAATCAATTCTAATTCTATTTTTTTCCAAAGCAATATTTATATTTACATTCAATTTTACATTTTAATTTTTTATATAATGTGGAATGTAGTGATTTTTTATAAAAAATCAATTGAAAATTAGTTAAATCACTAATATTTATTTTCTTATAGAAAACACAAAGCTTTTCGGCATTTACGCCATTATCAAGTGAAACATTTTTTAAAAATCATAATTTTAAAAATATAAATTAAATATAATTACTTGAAAATATTTGATGGTGATTGTGAAAATATACTCCAAAAAGGCTGTTCTGCTTCTGTTCTGTCTATTTTTCGAATTGTTGAAATTTAACATCAATGTATTTGTTTATTAATTTTGTTTTTTTATATTAATTTTTTCTTCAATATTATTTCCCGGATTCTGTAAAAATTGTATACTGGTGGAATTTTAAATTTTTCATTTAATGTTGCGATGTATGATGTCCAAAAGTAAAATATAAAATATAAAAATATACGAACACAAAAATTTTTTAAAAAACACAATTTTACAAGTAAAATGAAAATAAATATTAAAAAATCTGATAATAAAAATATTAAAAAATCTGGGAAAATAATATTGAAGAAAAAATTAATATAAAAAAACAAAATTAATAAACAAATATATTGACGTTAAATTTCAACAATTAAAAAAATAGAACAGAAGCAGAACGGCATTTTTGGAGTATATTTTCACAATATCACCATCAAATATTTTAAAGTAATTATATTTAAATTATATTTTTAAAATGATGATTTTTTAAAAATGTTTCACTTGATAATGGCGTAAATGCCGAAAAGCTTTGTGTTTTCTATAAGAAAATAAATATTAGTGATTTAACTAATTTTCAATTGATCAATTTTACATTGTATGAGAAAATATTATTGTTTAAAAACGTGAAAAAGTCTACCTTTACAAGGGGCCTCAACAATCACGGGCCCATGGCCCCCCGAATGTTTAATCCGGCCTTGATATAAATTGTGCTCTAATAAATGTAATGTTATCGAGTACGTGTACTTTTCCTTTTTTTTCCTTTTTTTTTTAAATATCGTTTAACACGAAATTCTTTTACATATTTCAGCCCCATGCATTTCGTGTTAATTCACTATATAATGTGTTGTTCGCCAACCACAATATTCCCGAATGAAAATGCTAAATTTCTGATAACCATTATAAGAACTTGTTTTTTTTCTAAATGATATTAAATAATGTTCAAATACGACGATACGTATACTTCCCTCATCCGTCGAAACTAGAATCATTCTTTCCTTAAATAAAATTTATTTTTCTGTGAAAGATCTCCGACACTTATAAAATTTCTGGTTAAATTTAAAATAGCTCCTGATAAGTTCCTATACTAATTAATTACCGTTGCGAGAAGTTTAAGTGCGGATAACCTGAATTGCTTTTTTTATCAAAACGGATAATCCGTTATCTCTTATCTGACAACCTCGTTACTTATTCCCTGTTTTTTTTTTTTTTGTTAATTGTTATCTTAATTTTAAATAAATTTATGTTAACGAAAAAATTGAAGAGTGAAATAATTAATATTTTTCCGTGAAAAATAAAATAATCATATTACAATAGGATGTAAAAGTGACGTAATCAACAGCGTAATTATAAATTTAAACAATAGCGTTATTAAAGTTATTATGGACTCGGTCACGACGTTCGTTTATACGTATAATTATATAAATTATGCCTACATACGGAGTTAATATAAAATAAGTTGAATATGTATTTAAGCAGTATCATCTTTGTCAGTTTTACAAATTTATCATCGAAAGATATATTAGGTAGACATTTAAAGATATAGACAAAAATTACGTACGTGTAATGTAACATGTGCGCGTATATGTAGAGCGAGCTAGAGTAAAGAAAATATGTAAGAAACGAAATGATACATTAAAGATTGGTTATTTCGCAAAAATGTTTTAAAATTAATTCTGGAATATTCTTAGGAAGTAACAAAAATTATTTTATCTATCTATCTATCTATCTATCTATATATATATATAATTATTCTGTGCGTGTGTATGTGACTGAACTTCTAAACGACTGGACTGATTTTGATTAAATTTGTTGTGTGGGTTGATTCGAGAATGGTTTAGATTTACAATTCGGTCCACTTGAAGATTTTTACATATCTAATTAATCGTTTATTTATACATTTTTGATCTTGAAATGTTTTACATTGGATCCGGCAGAGAGCGCTGCGAGCGCAGAGTCCAATATTCAAAAATATTTTATTTCAACTTCATTCCCCCCCGGTTGTTAGCGCTGCGATCAGATTTAAGAAAATTTTGTAACTTTGTGTTAAAATAAATCGAATATTACATTAAATTGTAATTAGTGTGTGAAAGTTTTTAAAGTGTACGTAAACTATTCATTTTGCAAATTTAGTGCTTTACATGATATTCTATCAAATTTACACGTGTATTGATTAACAACCATCCTATTCTACAATAGTTAATTAATTTTTTTTTAATTTTTTTTTTTTTAATTATTGCTCGTCGGAGATATTAAATCTGCGGTTTTCTCACAGCCAATTATATGTTGCGTCTTCGAGGGTTCGCAACCCATCGAATTTGTTTTTATATATGCTTTAAGGATTAAGAAAAAATATCGTACATTCGATGACTACGATAAATTATTCTTTTTTTTGGACATTAAAAAATATACCTGTTATAAAAATAGTTCGAGTTATAATTTTTTTACCTTTGATTAAAATAAGTAAGTTTCCATTTTCTACATTGGACTTAGCTCATAGTATACACATACACGCTATCGATTAGTCGAATTGTGGTAACGGTCTAATAACGTTAGATATTGTAAAAAATTAAAAAAAAAATCATCAAACGCTCCGGATTTGTTAAAAACTTATTTAAAAAAGATTTAAATTTTCAAATTTAAGACGTGTGTACGGGACAACGTCTGTAAATCGCAAATTTCATTTACTTTACAATTTAAAAAAGTCGAAGGAAAATCTCAATTTTTAGTAGTGAATAGCTACGCTTGTATGTTACGATGAACTATGAAGTTAACCCTTTCAAGTCACGATAGCCATTATTTGGTATATGAAATTTTAATAACTAACCAAAAATTTTTTTATTTTTTGGTTGACGTGAAATGACTAAATTTTTAAAATATTCGTATACATTGAAAATTATCTACAGTCAACCTAGGGAGGTGTATTGTATAATAAACACACCTATATAAAATTTATAATTTTTTATCATGTACGACTGAAAGGGTTAATCTTCTATTTTTTAAATTTCAATTTTATGTTTAATATATAAAATATGTATAATATATATAGAGTCAAAGGCGCGCTTGGGATCTTTTTTTGTCGGGACTAGAATTTAGAAGATAAGTTTTGGTGGTAACAGTTTTCGAAATAAATCGCCGTTAAATAAAAATGTACACCTATCTTACATTATGTATATTAATATATTAATCATGCAAAACGATACGTTTACGGTTCCATTAATTTAAATTGTGTTGTAAAATTTATCTGTATTCATTCATTTTATATAAAACTATTACCAAAACTGATGAATTTTATCAAAATAATAATAGTAGCAATGCTACGATTACTGTGCCGTTAAAACACTTTTTCATAAACATCGTCCTATATCTTTAATGAGTGTTTCCAATTCAACAATTTTTCCATATATTTTTAAAAATCGGTCAAATCATTTTACTTAAAAAAATTACTCGATTCTTACATCTACTGTCGGTAAATTACTTGAAAATTATTAATTAATTACACATTTATTCGATTAAAGCACAATTTACCTCAATATCGGTACGGCTCCATAAAACATCGATCCACTGAAAGGGCACAGTAGATAGCTTAAGATCTCAACCAAAAACAATTTTTATTTTTTTGTTGCTGGGACATCTTTTGATATCTTAAATATTATAAAATTTGAAATTTTAAAGAAGAATGTTATAATCCAACTTGGATATACAATTTAATGCGTAGTTATTTTACGAACAGGAAGACCTTTATGGATATTTGTAACGTCACGCATGAAGTCGGTGTTCGATAAAGTTCTCTCCTTCAGACCTCTACTCTGGAAGATATACTTCTCTTTCGTATGTAAATTATTTTAATAATCTGACGTAGAATTAATATCATATGTTGATCATTTACGTTGGTCTACGATAGTAATCCCAGACAATACGGTTAACTTGTAATCAATATATCGATACGCTGTATAATTATGTCAGATCGAAGCCACTAAATATTAACGTCAGCAAATCGTGTTATATGATATGCACAAAGAAGCGTGATCCAATTTATAATGCTAATGGCTAGATGGCATGCGATGTTTCGATATTCAACAGTCCAACTGATTTTTTAAGCGCCGCGACAGTTTTATGGCAGTTATGAAACCATTTATCGACCATTCGACACAATGCGTGGAAAAAGGATCGGGCAAAGAAAACCCAAGAACCCGTAGATTGAACCAACAAACGACCTCCCTCGAGGAGCCGAATTTAAATACGGAATGTGGCGCTCGCTAAACAGGCTAAGATGGTTCAGAGATGCAAAACCTGAAATAGGTTTTATTACGTATTATTAATTTTGACGCGCTTCCAACCGGCGTCAATATATGTGCAGATTACACGTAACAATAAATCCTGGTGCGATCCGAATTAGATGTTTGTAACTTTTTCGTTTCTGTGAAATAATTCGTGTTCTTCATAAGCGTATATATTTTTGTCAATTATGACAAATTTGTTAAAATAAATATAAGTTTTCTCAGTTAGTGCGTCGTCATTATTTAATAACATTAATCAACGATTAATTAATAACATATTAATTAATATAGCATACGATTATCAAAAATACTAAGATAACCTTTTATTACGAGGTGATTATATATATATATATATATATATATATATATATATATATATATATATATATATATATATTGTATATGACGTTTACGCTTCAATTAAATAGTTCGATCTTTGATGGGAAATATTTGTTCAATCAATTTACTATATCGCCTGGTAGTGCTAAACAGTTATTTCAGATGTTATCGTTGGGAAGTAATTAGTTAGTGAACTGCTAAATGACCAGATTTCACTAGTTGACCTCCGTGGTTAAGTTTTGTATCGCTGTTTGGTTCGTTCGCTCGCTTTAATCGTTTTTTTTTTCACGTATCGTTACCCATGGTAAGGTAATTTTCTCTATTAACACCATCAATCATTTTTTATTAATTAAATGTCATTTTCGACAAATACGTAATTACACAGTCAGTGTAGCGGGTTTCACAAGGTTTTACATCATACGTGTATAATGAATAAATGAATTATGTCAATAAAAACATATACTATAATTTAAAAACTTTAGCAATATTACAGGGAATGTCAACTTTAATGGCACGAATCGACTTCGTGTACATATAGATGAATGGAGCTTTGTAATATACATATTACGATCTTAATGGATGAATAAAAATATTTTACAAGATAGATTTCTTAATTTTGGATAAAAAATAGTCGGTGTGTAAATATGTGAATATTCAGCACCCGGTATCAAAACCATATTGTTCTTTTGGAAATTATTTAAAATAAATTATATTCGATTATATATGTTATTATGATTATTATCATTTTTATATTGCCCTTATTATTCCCCCCCCCCAAAAAAATATTGCTCTATTGCTATTATTAATATTATTATTATGCGAAAAATGAATGCTTTTTCTTATACCGTGAGTTCATCGATGAACGAATAATATAAATACGATTATGTTAATTGATTCAGAAAAGAACTCCACGAAAGTGCTTTATTGTGGAAGCTTTTGCTACTAAATAAAAAGCGACGTGCGGATAAACTTGTTTCGACCAAACAAACGACTATGGGTTACCTCGGAAATTTCTTTTTACAGTTATTTAATTAACGCCTTTAAAAATGTTTTCGTTTTATTGGCTGACATTGCATTTTTTACGTTTCCTGAAAATTGAATTAATGAGGAGTTATCACGAAAGTCAAAGTGCATCCCTACATTGACCTTAATTTAGGCTAGGCGCGTACTGAATAATAAAATTCTTTACGAACAACGTCATAGGCTAGATGAAAAAAATGTCGCTGACTATAATAGATTTGTCAGATCAGCTACATTAATATAAAGCTGACTGTAACGCGCTAACTAATTAAAAAAATTATTCCGCTGCTTCTATTTTACTAATTTATTTTATCGAATAAATCTAATCAGTTGACTTTCGAAATCGCATCTGCCATTACTAAATATTGTTGCATAAATCTCGGTACTTGTCGTATTTCTAGAATTACCTCTTAAAAGTTCCGTCTTTCGCAGTTCACGAATGGAACTATGAAAATAGAAAACAAAATGAATGTTACGTGAAAAATAAAAAAAAAAAACAAAAAGTGTGTTTTTGCTTGAAATTTAAAACTCCACATCGAGAATATACGAAATGTCTGATAATAATAATCCGAATGATCGACTTAAAGATTCAAATTGTTTGACTTCTACTATTTATTCTAAAAAAGACATAACCGAAGATGAATAGAATACTGGACATTCGAATTTTTCTTCTTAATTAAAAGCAATTTTATGTTTTCGGAATAAATTTTTCTAGACGTACAAATGAAATTTTATCGAAATGATTATGCTTGAGGAACAATCTTCCTAAAAATGTGAAAGTTATAAAATGTACAAACTGACAAGGCTAAATGAGAAATGTCAGTTCGTAGCTAAATACTACTATAAATCTTTATCGCTGATGCCCGCAGGATGATATCGAATTTAAATTAGGCCGACGACCGTTACGATCCGAGGTAAATAGAATGTAAACGTACTGATTTCTCTAAAAATTCGGTCGTTAGTCTACACTTTCCCGTTTAAAGGTACAATTTTTATTTCATCGGCTAGTATATCATTTTTTATAAAATATACAGTAAACTCTCGATAAACCGTTTTTCCGGGTTTTTCTGGATAGATTTTTTTTTGTTTTAGAGAAAAAAAAAACACGAACGAAACGTTTGTTTACACAAGTGTACCCGTTAACTGGGAAGTCTGTATGTGCCACAATTCTCAGAACCACATACGTTATCTAATATTTAATTTAATCCGTTATAAGAGGAAGTGACTTCGACGAAGCGAACACTGTTGATTGGATTAAATACGATTTATCCAGGTTTTGATCATCTTACTGATGAACAAACTGTTGACAGAGCATCAGGTATGGTTTCAGAGGAGAGTGAGATATAGGATAAGACGAAGAAGCAAGTAAACCATGACGCAGCTCTAACACACACCGAAGGATTTATTCAACACCTGGGGAAAGATGCATCGCTCTGTGATAAAAACTTCAGTCTCAACTAATGAATAGGTGTTTGATTTCGAAAAAACAAAAACTCGATTTTTTGTGAAACCTACAGATAACTTTTAAAACCTACTTTATAAATTACATATGTATGCATGTACGTATGTACATATTATAAACAAAACTTTTGGCGTTGATTCGAATTGTTTTGTTGACTTTTCGATAATTTTGCGGATTATCCGCGGTTGCCACGTCACCCAATAATACGGATAATCGGATATCGAGTATATGTACTACGATCAAATATTTAATATTTGATCCAAATGATCCGTTTCGATTTAAATTTTCTACCCTAACACCTTTATTCAAAATCTTACGCTAGTTTATACCACCACGATCGGCCTAACATATTCCTCGAATTAACTCAGAGATCACATCTCTATGCTGGAATTAATACGTAGTATCGATAAATTTTCAATTAAATTAACATTTTTCATGCTGATAAAATATGTTATTTATTTTGTAGCGTGTTGAGTAAAAAAAAAAACCCCTAATACATTGTTCGTAGTGGCATAGTTTAAAAGTGTGCTGAAAGCTTTTCCCCCACCAAAATCTTAAAGTCATCGAATAATCATTTTATTTTTATTAACGTAAATTAACGCGTAAATTATATTTAACGGAAATAATTTATTTGAAATTAATTTTTTATTAAATTTATTATTAAATAAATTTAATAAAAAATTATATTATGAAAGTTATAAACGTTTTAAACAGATTATATCGATATAAATAAAAGTTTTATTCCTATCTACTTATTTAAAATAAATATTGCTAGTTTCGAACGTTTTGCATTTTTCGTTGCAAACTCGTCGGTGAGTTCGTCAACTTTTTAATCCTTCCAAATTCAATAGCTATAACTTATGCCATTGCATTATTTTCAGTTTATAGAACGATCAGATCTTCGCTATTGCGACGGTCAATGTTAAAAATAATTTTATAGATGAATAAAAATGACGAATAAACTTAAAAAAAAAATGGTCATATTTTCTAATACATTTTTGCGAATTATTATAAAATTGGTCGATAATGCGTCAGAATAATATTTTTCTAACTCTCGCGATGCTTCAGCATCATTTCATCTTTTAGAGATTGACTTAGAATAAAACCGTCAATTATCTTAGACTGAACGGGTAGGGCGGCCCTAAAAGTTCGTCCCCCCCCCTAAACATGATGAGGGTCAACGGACCTCCAGCTATGTTATTATTAACGAATGTTTAAAATGAAGACTTGGAGAATGATAAAATTATATACGTTAGATATAGTAATAGAATGCGAATATATTTACGATTCTTCCGTATATACCCCCATAGTTATCGCTAATATTATAATTATAATTATTATAATTATTATTGTCGTCGTTGTCTATTAATAATATTATTTTCTAATAATTTTGTCATCGCTTATCGTTTTTTGCGGTTTTGGTGCGTTGATTTGTTGATTTTTAATTTTTTTTTTTTGTTTCCATCCAGATTTTGTCTCGAATATGTTTGATAACGTAATTAAATTTTTCGAATTTCTTCAACGGCGCCTGAGACTGTGTTGTTAATAATAGAAAAAATTGAACGACTAGTTTATAACCACAGATAATTCCTATTACGTATGTTGTATTGTTATATTATAATTATTGTTATTTTATTTTTAAATTACTTTTTTAGTTTTTTTATCTGTTATAATAATTTTCGTATTATCATCAACGACATTATTAATAACAATTATCGATATTGTTGTTACTTGGTTAGTCAGTTAATCAATGCCAATGTTTTAATGTTTATCGTGTAATAACGACCATCAGTCGAATTCGAATTTTTTCGTGGTTAGTTGTACGTTATTTTTACAGTATATTTAAGACATACTATATTTACAATTTTCTCTTTATACAAAATTTGACGAAAAATATGTCCGCAATTTATTCCAAATGCGTTATTTCTGTCCGTACGATAAAATATGACTTCACCTCACGAGCGTAAGTTAAATGTTTGTCTATAATTGATTTGTTATTTATTTTAAAATATTTTATTGTTTCAAATATAATAAAAAAAAAAATTAAACGCTGTCTTTAAAGTTGAAAAAGAGATTTTGACGACGACAGTAATATATTTCATTGGTTTGTTGATGTGTACAGTAACTGTTTTATTTATAGTTATTATTTGTATTAGATGTTGAAGGATTTAATATCTAATTGGCTATCTCAAAAGTTGTATAAAAATTCAATGTGTTCAATACACACACACATATATATATATATATATATATATATATATATATATATATATATATATATATCGAGCACGAGTGCCCTTTCTAATGTTAATCCGTTTGTGTTAAATAGTGCAACGTCTGAATCTTGTATGCGATATTAATCCAATTTTATAATTACGTATATAACTGCAATGAGCACAGTCATACTGATCTGCTATGTTCCTTCTTCCTTCTTTTGAGTGATTTCTGACGGTGTAAACACCGGCTAAGCCAGCGGTACCTTCGATAATTTTATCTATTTAGTTCTATTCATCGCCCATTCCTCCCGAATGATATTTTTCCTCCGATTGAAAATATTCTTTTTGATAGAGTTTAATAAGGCATCCTTAAATCTAAATTTTGTTCTTCCACAATATCTTTCACCGGTATGTAATATACCATACAATAATCGCTATGCGATTGTTATCCATTCTGATAACATGTTCAACCTATCTCAGCCGCACTTTTCTTAAATATTGGTCTATTTTATTACGGTTTGTCATTTTCAAAATTATTTCATTTCAGATTTTGTTTTTCCATTTTATTCCTAGGATTTGTCTGAGCAATCTCATCTAACATGTTTCAAGTTTTTTTTTTTTTTTAAATTTGATATATATAAATATATAGATATATGAACTTCTACACTAATATATAAAATTGTAGTGCCTGTCTGTGATTTGCGAATATTTTCATCATAATCACCGCATTGGGCTATTTTTATCACACATAAACAGAAAATATATTTTTTAAAATTTTTGTCTGTCTGTCTGTTCCGATTTAACTGAAAAATTATTAAAGCAATAATGATGAAATTCGCACACCTTATAGTCTATATTATCGGAGTCGTTCTTAGCTTTGTTTCCAATTGATATCGCAAATAGGATAGAAATTACAATAATTTAAAGTTTTAAAATATCGTTGTCTCTTTCTTTTAACAGTTTTATATATTAGTATAGTATAGATCCATGCATTATTTCGGCCGCGCCCCCAACGCACCGTTATTTCGGCCACGCTCCTAACGCAACAAAGTGTGGTTTGTAATGCGGGTAGGTACATTCGAACCGGAAAACGTGTTAAATTTTAAACTTTAAATTATTGTAATTTCTGTCCTATTTGTAATATCAATGCGAAACAAAGCTTTAAAAAAAATAATTACACAGATTAAGCCGTGGGTAACTTCTAATATATATATATATATATATATATATATATATATATATAATATATAGAATATGCATGCGTTTATATAACCGTTTATTCTTCATTTTTCATTATTTTCCTGATAACTGTTTTCAATACTTCTACACATAAATAAATCATTGATTAATCGTCACCGAACGTCGTGACTAACCGTGGTACATTGATGGGTCAACATTCAAAGCATTAAAATTATACGCAATGCAGATGCGCGCGCACATGATGTACGAAGCGCGATGCTATTGCCTTCTCCGCCGGGGTGGATGAATGAAGAAAAGCAGATTTTATGTCGCGAGCGATCAGTCACTAGACTGTCGGGTTGACCAACATTCTAGAGGACTAAAACCAAGACTTACTTTTCATTTGTTTAAAATTTTTAGACTTTCTTGTTCCTGCGAATGTTTGTCATAAACGAAAAAATATTGCTTTGATCTTAATCGTTTATTCATTTCCTCATTAATAAAAAAAAATATCGCGTAGCAAATATCACCTGACATTTATTTATGTTATCACGGAAAATTATTTAAACGAATGTTCAGACGATGAAAATAATTATGGACTCATTTACAAAAATAAAATAAACACACATGCATACCAACTCATATATATATATATATAAATGTGTGTGTGTGTGTGTATGTATGTATGTATGTCGCAAGTCGGCCAGGGAATGACGATAACAAAAATTAAAGGAAGGAGTGTTTTTTTTATCTCATAATGATATATGTGCATATGTTATGTAATTAAAAAGATCGTTGGTACCGCATTATTACACAAGAAAGTTAAAAGTACATTATAGAAAAACTTTATGACGATGAATCATTTTGATTCTTCTTAATGGGTTTTTTTATTCGTGATTGTTATATGTAGGTTCGACCTTCATTTAATCTATTAGAAACTTTAAGACGACTGAATTTCACGATAATCGGGGAATATTATTGTCGGAAATTTTTAAATGTTGTAACGATGGAAATCTTCATTAACTTTCACGCAATGTTCCCGATATTTCAGAAATATATTTTGACATTTAAATTCTATTTAAAATAAAATATTACGAATATTGTTTGAGCATTTACCGATCATAAAAAATCTACGTGCGTTCATATTAAATCTCGCAGCCGATTTAATTACATTATTTACGGACATATAATAACTACATTAAATTCCAATTATTCATTTTAAATCAATACTCGTGTCAAATTAAATTTTCAGTTTAACTTATAACCGAAATAAACTTCGTGCAATGATACTAGTTATGTGAAAATATGCGCGGAAACCGGAATATATATAATTTGTAATATACTAGTCGCGATCCATTAAATGGAATGACGTTTTTACAAACGAAACACCAAATTCGGGCTTAACCACATTCATTACAATGTACATATGTATAAACATAGGCGTACATAATATAGCACACCAGTAAATATTATAGCCTTCTACATGTCCTATTTTTTACACGGTAAAATATAAAGACACTCCTTTACTTGATACATATTATATATTGACAGAAATAGACAAAGTGTGCACCTATTACAATATATATATATATATATATATATATATATATATATATATATATATATATATATATATATATGTAATATTAACATTGCAATTTACAGACTTACCGAGCATTCGGAATTTAACTATCGATTTATGACGCTTTTGGTAATTTTTTATCTTAGATCTGTATATGTAACCTGTATTCTGCTGTGATATTTATTATATATAGAAGTCATTCAGCCGTTTCCTGGCAATCGTGTTATAGTCTGAAATTTAAAATAAGATTTGTTTTTAAAAATAAATTACAGTAATAATAATAATAATAATAATAATGTTTGGAAAAAAATATAAAAACTTTTAAAAATTTTGGTGGAAGAACAATGAACAAAATGACTATTTATATCAAATATTTAATGATATTAAATATACGTACTTGTGATTAATTTAATCTTAGAACCGTCATTTTAAGCCTTCGTTTTACGATTCTTATAATTCATAAAATTTTGATGAATTGTTAACCAAGCTCAAGAGATAATTCCTCATAAAACTTTAATTTATATTGGACGCAAGATTGACGCAAATAGTAAACGTTTCCTGAATAAATTGAGGGGTGTCTTCCATTCTATAATCCGGTAAATTTGACTCACCACTTTTCTCTTCACTTGTCTACGTGAGATTTCCATGTAAGATGAGAATCAAAATGATGACGAATGTATTTAGCAGACTGCTGCTGTGGAATTTGAATACCATTGTTAAAATACTTCAGTATATATTATAATATATATTTTATATGTATAATATATTTAATTCTTTTGTACACGTGTGTGTGACTGAACTGCTTCTAAATGGCTGGATCGATTTTTAGTGGTATTTTGTGTGTACGTTTAAGTGGGTTCCTGCATGGTTTAGATTTACAATTCAACCCCACTTAGATCCTTCGTGGCAAGGATCGGCGTCCAAAAATTCAAAAGTTTTTCTTAAAAAGAAAATTTATTTTGCGTACTGATAAAAATAATAATGTTTACGAGCAATTGTGTCGAAATCCATCAAACGATTGCCGAGTTATAGCTTATCAAAAATAAATAAATACAAATTACTAAACATTTTACCATTTTCGTCCTAATTATTGACAATAATCTAAAATTCATCTAATCTATCATTTTGGTTGAAGAATTATTTTTTGTACGAGTGTATGTCATGCGGACCGATTTTATTGAAATTGGTTCAGATTTCGGCGTTGCGGTTAGGCTATAGGAAAATTTTTACTATTTTTAAAATGTTTGGCGTATCGGATTATATAAATCACATTCACTCAATTACATACGTACATAAATAATTAGTATCGGATTATATAAATCACATTCACTCAATTACATACGTACATAAATAATTAGTATCGGATTATATAAATCACATTCACTCAATTACATACGTACATAAATAATTAACGGTTTAAGCAAAGTTAATGAATTTAGTAGTTGTGTTTGAGTACGATAGGTGGCGTTGATATACAATTCTACGCTATTTAATGTAATTGCGTTCAAGCGTAATGTTGTTTTGATATTTCAATTTCTTTTCATTGAGTGCATCGAGTGTATTTTTAAATAATGTTTTAAGTCTTAAATTAAGTTCAAGTGAAATGTAACAAGGCATTCATAATTGTTAGGCTGTTCGATATACATATATATAAAATGTACTTCGTTTTGTATATTAAGTTTAATCTTTCAGTTTTGCGTCCATATAGTCACTCCCGATCTAAATGTTTCTGGAGAATAGCTGTTTATATTTGTGGGAGTTTGTAACGGAAATAATCGCGTACGTCGTTATAAATCTATGTTCTGATGTTAGTACATCGGCAATGTATAATGTATATGGAATAGGTCCGAGGCCCATGGCTCGTATTTATTGGATATGCTAGACTTTTTTTCTTCGAGTAACGGTGTAAAAGACAATTTTCTAGATAGCTTTTAAGCAACTTACAGAACTTATCCGATAGTACAGTGCTTTGCATAAAATCGAAATCGACAATTTGCCTGTATGCCTGCTGTTAATAATTTTTCATTTGTGTAAGATACATCTTTATATATATATATACACTAGAAGTTACCTACGGATTCTTAGTACAATATCCCTGTATCTTCCTTTTACTACGCGAAAGTAAAAAATCCAGAACGGACGAATATATATAGACATATACATAATGTTCGGTTAATGAAGGTCGTGTGTTGCAATTTTGTAGTCGTTTCGCTTACTGTTTCCCGTTTTTAGGTGAAACGATCTGACGGAGATATCGCTGTCTCCTACTTTTGTAACTTTAAATTGTAATTTCTGTCCTATTTGTGATGGCAATGTGAGGTAAAGCTTAGAACGAATCCGATAATATAGGCTATAAACTGTGCGAATTTCATCATTATTGGTTTAATACTTTTTCAGTTAAATCGGAACAGACAGACATACAAAAATTTAAAAAAATAGATTTTCTGTTTATGCGCGATAAAAATAGTACAATGCGGTGATTATAATGAAAATATTCGCAAATCACAAACACTACAGTTTTATATTTTGGTATTCGACAACCCAGTAGGGCGATGTGTGTATTTTATGCGTATTTATATATGCGTGTGTGTATAAGTGTTGCTCTAAGTTAAGATGCCCGAATGGTTGTTACATTTGTGTGTAGTTCTATTAATTTCTACAAAGTTGTAAGTTTGTTCCAGTTTTACGATCGTAATACCGTCTTTCAATATTTACGACTGGTTTTGCTCTTTATTTCCGTCCTTATTTTCGTGGTCTTTAAATATATTACCCGTTAGTGTGATGACGTTTTATAAGATTTTCCTGTAATTGTGAAAAAAAAAGTTGTTAACTTTTAAAATGTTCAACATAATGCGTGGCTATTTATAGCGTATGACATAACGGACATTATAAGAACAGGACACGTTGCAGAGTGTGTACGTGTATATTTTTACATCTATGATTAACGTTTAAATTACATAATCGAATATATTTAATCATTTTTCTACGAAAATCGCGAATTTCATTTTCTATCTTATCGAGCTTCGACAAATCCATAAAATGCCGAGTGAGAATTCCGGCAGGTTTTGAACACGATGTAAATTTACTTCTGAAATTTTACGAGACAAAGTTGTCCTCGATCGAAAGGAAAAATTGATTTAGTTTGTACATACAGTAAAGTTTTGTATAAAAAAATGTTCTAACTTTGGCGAAAAATATTTCCTTTTTTCAAAATACTATATTTATTCAAAATTACAGAAATATATGTTATGTAAACGTTACGGTGACAGTCCAATTAAGTTTATTGCCACCATGAAGTTCCATTTACAATCTTTTAACTACATTTTTTAATAATAATAATTTTCTAAAAATTAAGATGATATACATAAAATTGATGATCTTATTACGTTATACTTATTTCTATTTCCTATTTACCGAATATCTAATTTATTAAAATGATTATATTTATTATTTACTAATTCTATATCGTGTTACAATCTAAAACTGTTAATTACAACCTTGCAGGATAAACCGTATCATCAAAGTTACGCGCTCTACAATTTTCAGTTTTCGCTATTCCGAAACGTTTAAAATATTTTTTAAACCCGGTATGACCGGTAATAAATTGAACATTATAAAATTGAATCTATCGTTTAAATTTAGGATATATTGATAAGTTGATCCGTTATACGTTGATATTTCTCGATATAATATCGCTTTAATATAATTTTAAACTGTTTTGGTGAAAAATATTGAACCACCGAAGAAGAAATAAATTAATTATAAATTAAAGGAAGATTACGTTGATGATGCGAGTGAAGATGAATTTAGAAGTGAATGGAGGATGGAATAACTTGAAATACATTATAAACAATATAGGATTATTTCGCAGTACACGCGGCATAATAAATGCAGCGAAGGAAATGAATTTTAAATAAGTGACTGTTCCGAATGCGAATCTACTTGCGGTAGGAGATACAATTTTAAGAAGAAAAAAAAATGTATATACATGTATATTACGAAAATTAATGTTATTGTTGTATTACTTATAGATAAAATATTATTATTATCACAGAATGTAAATGCTACCACGGTGATACATATTTAAAAGAGAAATAAAATAAATGGACACTTCCTATACAGAATTATAAAAATTCCGCGTTTAAAATAAAACCTTCGGTAATCTCGTACGAATAGTATTTTGATTACTTCTTATTTGTTATAATTATTATTTTATTGTTTTTTTAAACACTGTCATCGTTAACATTATTATTATGATTTTTGTTTTTTTTGTAAATTAATACCGGTGTAGCGAACCTGGTCGCATAACTGGATTTCATAACAACTACGATTGGTATAAAGCCAAATGTATAATAAATTCAGTACTTTTACTATAATATCGTTATAAATACATTGATGTATTTTCTATTGGTCTTAAAATAAATAGAATTGAAATGATTATTATCGACACGTACGCGGAAAAAGGATAAATCAATCGAATGTCGTTAGGTAAAAGGGGAGAGTATTTAGACTAAAGATAAATTCGAAAAAATTATAATCTAATCGTACTAGGACATCGATTAATATTTACGAGGGAAAATAAATCGATTTTATTCGAATTCGATTAAAATTATTAGATTCGATTCAATTTGTTAGAACTGAAAACGATGAACCGATTTCTTTGTAACATATATCGACATATATGTATATTTTTTATTATTGGTCTTCTATGTAGTCTGCTATCAGTTCCGGACGATTCATTTTCTAAATTGGCGTTACGAGACGAATTCGATACATTTATTTGTAATCCAGACCGAAGACATCTTGTTTTTATTATGTTACTCGCTTTCAGTTATATTTAGGAATAAAAGCAACTTCTGAGTATATCGCGATAGTATTATATTTTTAATATATATGAACGAAGACTATTTTTTCTCTCTCCTGACTAGACTGGAAGGACAAAAAATTTGGTGATAAAATAAACAAACTTTTTCTTCTTATTATAATTTTTTTACGTTTCCAAAGCTGCAAACCGGTTATGTCGGAAGGTTAATTTTTTTTTTAATTGAAATATTTAGCGGCCTGTGAAAATTTTTTCATGCGACGAAATGTAAATGTGGTTTTTATTGAAAAAAAAAAAAACGTCAGTTTACCGATTAAAAATCAAAATTTATTCATTTAAAATATTACCATGTTTGAAATTTATTTATAATTACTACAAACATATACGCATACATGTGCAAGTATATAACTCGACACACCTACGTAACATAAAGAATCCTATACATGCACATACACATGTTTATATATATATATATATATATATATATGTGTATATATGTGTGTGTGTGTACATACAACAACTTATAGTAAACTCCTATATATTAATATGTGCATATACAAACACATCGCGTTCAAATCTACTCTCCTATGAATACATATATATATATATATATTGAAGTCACTAGACATCGTTATAAAATTAATTCGTAATGGAGATTGTTTACTCTGCGTCCGAAATTTTCATTCATTATACATTCTCGAACTGTTGTAAGTTTACATGTATTTTTTATTTGCAATAATATATATATATATATATATATATATATATATATATGTACATCGGAACTAAAAATAATCAGTGTTTTGCTAAATTATTTTCATATCGTTTCAAGTAATGAAGGAGTTCAGTTTAAAGTAAATGTTTACACCAATAATAAACAATAAAAAAGTAGTTAAAATCGCTAAAATTTGTATAAAAGGCACAAACCTTTTATATCAAAATAATAAATAAAATGTGAGAAAATACTTAATTTAGATGTACGATTAAATAATAGATTTGATTAAAAAGAAAGTTATTTTTTTATATTAGACGTAGAGTTCGGATTTTTCCGGCTAATTAGTGAATATGCCTATGTAAAGATTATTTGTCTATTGCTGATTTGTTTATTGTGTTGTTCTGGGGGTACTTTTGTACCTTCAGGGAACCGGGCGCGTCCACAGGTGGTGGATATAGTCAAATAAGCAGTCGCGGACCAAGATCGGCTACTGCTGGAAAGCATCAGGCAGGTGATTCCATTAATGACGGGGTAAGAGACTACATTCAACGTCCGGTTAATTTATAATGCATTACTTTTTTTTCTAATTAAAAATGTTATTTCATTGTACATCTAAATTAAGTTTATTATTTCGTTGTTTCTTATTTATTATTATTATTTTCTTTATTTTTATTTATGTACACTAGAAAATGGCTTGGTAGCCGAAAAGTTTTGCCTCTTTTATATAAATTTAGTGATTTTGGCTGCATTTTTAATGTGTATTTATTTTTTTTCAAATCACTACATTCCACACCAGTTCAAATTAACAATAACATAGTTAAGACGTTGCTGTGAAAACAACTTTTCAACCATTCTGCTTTGTAATTAATTTCATCTGAGATTAGAAAACTGATTTCAGTTTTACTCCCACACCCACACCCACACACATGTATATATATATATATATATATATATATATATATATATATATATATATATGTATATATGTATCCATATGTTGTGTGATTATTGTAGTTTGGATCGTTTATTTATATTTAATCGTGATAATTTATTTATATTTCATTCAATTTTACGCTATCAAATTTCTGATATTTGTATAATATTATACACTTTCTAAAAAAATGTTAATTGTATAATTTATAATAATATTCGATAATTCGTGAAAAAGGACAGTTACTTAATTTTGCTTAAGATTCGATAAATACGGACTTGAAATTATACTTTTCATACAGTATAATACCCAATCATCAGTTCGGATTCAGAAAAAGGCACTCAACGGTGGAGCAGCTACACAGGGTAGCTGGTACAATTATAAATACTTTGGAAGACAAAGAATTTTTCAATGCTGCATTCCTGGATATTCAACAGGCCTCCGACAGAGTGTGGCGCGAAGGAATATTATTTAAAATTAGAAAATGGTTACCATACCAATATTATCTGCTGATAAAGAGTTATTTAGGAAACCGAATGATTATGGTTAAATAAGATGAGGAATTGTCCGATGTTCACACGATCGATGCAGGGGTCCCCCAAGGTAGTATATTGGGACCTATCCTTTATTCGATTTTTACAGCTGATTTACCCGTCGAGGAAGATACAACGCTTTGTACGTTCGCTGATGACATGGCAATTTTATCGAGGGATAGTAGTAAATCAATATATAAATTACAAAAACACCTGAACAATATAAAAAATTGAATAACCGATTGGAGAATAAAAGTAAACGTAAATAAATCTACACAACTTTATTCTAAAACGTTCGATCTGCCTTCCGGTTATGCTTTCTAACAAGGTGGTACCTCAAAAAAATGTAGTTAAATATCTAGGACTACATTTTGATAAAACTTTGGACAAATCATATAAAAATTAAGCGTAAAGAAATAGATCTTAAATACAAAAAAATGTACTGGATGATGAGGAGCCCGAGTAAGCTAATATTAGATAATAAAATATTACTATATAATTCAATAATAAAGAATAAAGTTCTGAGAACAATAACTAATGCGTCTTTGTATGCAGCAAATAAAGATATTCACTCACATTGCGAAATAGAATACGTGGATAAAATTATTAACACACTAAAATCCAGACATGTAAGGCGACTCGAACAATATATAAACGAAGCAATATGCCTTCTTGATAACAGTTAAACAAGACGAAGATTGTTAAGAAAACATATCTTGGATGACATATTAGATTAGTAAGCAGGATGGGCCATTGGGTCCACCTTGCACAAGTTATTATATAAATAAATAATACCTAAATTAATTGTAACCTCTCTGGCCGTAGTAATTAAGAACATAATAATAATAATAATAATAATAATAACAATAATAATAATAACAATAATAATAATAATAATAACAGTAATAATAACAATAATAATAATAATAATAATAATAAAACATCATTTATATATATATATATATATATATATATATATATATATATATATATATATATATATATATATATATGTATATTTAAATGTAGTCTACGTTATCCTTTAAAAAATATATATTAGGGTCACTTGAGAAGATTAATAAATGACACCTTGAACATATTTGAGAAACCACTGTGAAATGTAATTAACGTTTGAGATTTGATCACTTTTAGTTGCGTTAAGGTCGCTCTGTTTGCGTGATTTAGTCGACTTAATTTTTTAATAAGAACGCCATATTGGAGTTTGTTGTTTCACGCTATACTTACATTTTACAGCAACTATTTTTCTTATTACTCGATGCTCAGTTTGAAGGAAAACCCAAACGCGGAATACATATATTCATACACACATGTAAATGTAGGTTCGGCTAATGTCGATTATAATGGGAACAACACTGAGACATTAATAAATGGGAAGAAATATAGGTAATAGGTATGTTTATCCAGGAATTTGTTATTATTAATTATTATTGGCGCGTTGTTTGTAGAAAACGAATGTTCGATTATCTCGCTATTGTATGCTCCGACAAAAAAAAAAAAAGATTGTATCTTTTTAATTATATCAAAATAATATTTTTCTACTACTATAGTTCGATCCGGGTGTACATTCCGTAGTAGCAATTTAATTTGGCTACCTGTCGGTTTTTCCAGGGTTTGACCTTACAACATAATGTGACTTCGTCTATTCTACGGTGACCAGTTTTTTTTTTTTTTTTTTTTTTTTAACGTATTGTAGTGTAATCCTGACGACGATGATCATGATGATAGTAATTGGGGTTTAGTTTTGGTTATTGTGGAAAATCGAATTTGAAAACGAAAAAACAGGTATATAAATATCCGGCTTATGTTTTAAAGACATGTAATTTATAATTTGTGTGACTATCGAACAACACACTGTGACCTCGCCGGGATGTTGCAGGTAATTACGATAACCGGTTATAAATTGTGTTACTCGTTCTAACCTGAAAAGAATCCGCGAGGAGGATACGTACAATTCGAATGGTAACGAATTATGATACAAAAGAAGAAACATATTTAAGAGTCGTAAAATAATTTCTGGCTATATAATTTATTATTAAACAAGTTTTTGCTTTACGTTGTTTTATTATCTCATTATTTTTGTAATGTTCGCACAGTGAATTGCTCAGGTACTCATTCTACCTTTTGAAAGAATTCTAGGTGTAATGTCCGGTGTTCCACTAGTTTTATATTTCTATTTATTACTTTTTGGAGTTATAGTAAAAAAAAATCGAAAATTTTCAGATATTTTTCAACAACATATTAAATATTTATGTAACAATTACAGGGCGCGGCATGTTTTTTTGGTTACTCTTTGGATTCAAAAACTTTTACACGAATTAGGTCATCCTGATTATTGCGATAATTTTTTTTGCATATTTCGATGTTATTGCATTTCATTCGGATATTTTGCGTATTATTTATATATTTCAGTGTTTCTTACTTTTACTATTTTGATAACGTTTTTACCTGTTTTGTGAATCTGTACACATTTTGGATTCTATTTTCAGTAAATAATTTTGTTTAACCCGGGGAAAAAAATACTTCTGTTTGTGTTAACAATTAATTTTTGTTTATTTACATTGTGTTGCACTATTTTCTTAAATTGTTTCGTTCGATTTTGTGTTTTAAATAAAAAATAAAACGCGTAACGTAACGCGCATTAAGTTTGCTTTAAATTTAATCTGGTTCTGTAAAGTGCAAAAGTTGAAAATTAATGGAGTATGTTGAATTTTATCGTAAGTCCGATGAACAGGCGTTCACAACAGATAGTATACAGTTTAATTTTTGTACATTATGCGAGTGTAAAGTTTAAAGCGATCGCAAGTCTGCCATTATCTCAACATTTGTTCTCAATGAAACATAAAAATGCTGACTGAAATTGATCCAAACTAAAAGTAAGCAAAAGTCATATCCAATCAAAATTTAACCCAGTATGATTTCGAATAATATATTATTCAAGAAAATTAGTACCAAACGTTTCAAGCGTTTTTTATCTACGTATGTATCTCATCCACTGCCAGATGAATTGATTTTACGAAAGAATTACGTACCTGCACTGTACAGTGATGCCTTGGACGCAATAAGGACTTCTGTTGCAAATCATTATGTGATCGTGCGATGTTGAAAGAACATTTTCTTTATTTAAAAATGTTTTGACATTTACTGTTAATTTAAAAATGTATATAGTTGCGCATATTAACTTAAATAAGTAAATATACAAGTTTAAACATTCAATTACAAGTTTTCATTTTTGATTGCACATTTTTTTGCATATTTTAAAGTTTTAAATGCATATAATGTGACCTCTATGTCAAAGTTGTATTTAATGCTATAATAATGATGAACTAAAACGTCTTTTATATATATATATATATATATATAGAGAGAGAGAGAGAGAGAGAGAGAGAGGAAATACTTCAAATGATACTTTAAAAAAACACATTTTGAACACAAATGAAGATAAATTTCTAGAAGAAAGCAAAAAGAATTAAAATAGATCTCTGTAAAAAATTGTCCGAAAATAATTGTACAATCACCTCTGGTTTGTTCCTTTCTTCTTGCAGTTATCGTAGAAGAAGACAGTTACTGATGGCTTTGTTTTCTATAACAAAGGTAAAAAGAAGTACTGTTTAATGTATAATGTCAAAACTACTTGAATAAACTCCGATATAAATGTTTATTGCAATAATTTCTAAGGATAAAGATATACAACTTAATTCACTACTTCCCACAGAGAATGCAGCAAAGCAACTTATTAAATAAAATATTTACTTATAAAATTTTCAACACCTTTTCATGAATCGAGTTAGCGTATAGATAATTATTCGAAACTAATGAAAATCACGCAAACAGCAACATCCACAACCTTTTAAAAATAATGTTGCACTTGCAAAATAATATTCAGTTAGTGTGTAAATGCGATTAAACTACTAAATTTTTCACATTTATAAAATATTTCTAATTCCGTTATATTATATATATATATATATATATATATATATATATATTTATGGGCTTTTGAGATTCCACCCAAGGCTGTGACGAACGGACGACACGTCTTACTAAAAAATATTTATATTACAGGCTAATATGTAATCAAATATGAGCATGTATACGCTATTATTCTGTGAGCTGAGCAGACATCTGAGACTAGTTGTGAGAGGGATTCCTTTGCTTACAATACGTGACAGGAATTGCGATTGATACATTCTGTAATAACTATAATTATTTTCTGATTTTCTAACCTATGTTGATTTTATTATTAATTTTTTTTTTAAAGAAAAAAAAATTGAAAATAATTGTCTACGTACTCTTTTGGCATATATACTTCAATATTTTTTCATGTTTTCAATGAATGTCGTAAATTTTTTTTACATAAATATCATTATTAAATAGAAATAAAAGCAACAACCTGCCGGTCCAGCGACTCCGGATGATGATAGTTCGATGGCAGGGTTTGTTTCGATTATAACCAGGTGTTCCGGAGCGATCTGGTAGTTTGATCGGTTAAATATTATCGACAAATTTTTAATTAATAAATAAAGCCACGATGATAACAGTGTTATTTCGTTATAAACGAAAAGAACAGGTCAATATTTGTGGAATAATGGTGATTTATTTAAGTTATTTATAGTTTAAGGTACAAAATTTTCTAACAGTTAATAATTTTTACGAGTTCAGCTGAATTGTCCACTTTTGAAAGGTGATTGTTTCATTTTCTTAAGTTTACGTATAAAAGATAAACATCGTGAGTATTGGACGCGAACCTACAACAAGATTTTTAAAATATAGGTTATTGCGACCATCTAGAAATTATTTATTTTTTTGCATAATATTGAAATTTTCATATAGGTATTTTTCTCTTTTTCATCTCTTCTTTTGACTGAAGAATTTATTTACACAATACTCCTTTTTATGTATTTATTCACACACACACACACACACACATATATATATATACATACATATACGTTCACACAAACCTACGTGTTTAAATTGTTGTCAATATTATCGATGTGTTTGTATGTGAATGATTTCTCGATATTTAAATGTTGACAGCAGGTTATTACTCTTTAATCCTATTAACTTTTCCGATGCGGCATTCTCCAAACGTTCGGTATGTCCGTCATATATTTACGACAATTGTCAGTATGTATCCTACTTATAAATTAATTTATTAAAAACAAAAAACAAACACCACTACTTAAGAATTTGTATATGATAATTAATTATTAAAACTTTAATTTTATTCATAAAACGTGTGAGAATGTATTATGAATGGTGTATATATTACTTAAGTATATATACATATGTGTGTGTGAATATGTCGAAAATCGAATAGATTGTGCGTGAAATCGTATCGTAGTTACAGTAGTAGTCGGTTAGAATAGCGAATAATTAAAAAAAAATTAGTATAGAGCATATTACATAATTATAATACGAATCATTTAATTTATAGGAGTTGCCTCTAAAAATACAATTCGAAGTCTGAACATATCCGATAGTCTTATCTGTAGTTATTTATACGGAGCCCTTCTAATATAATTATATACATTTGATGTGCTGCGCTCAGTCATCTATTATATTAGTGAAAAGAATTTTATTTTAATCATAGTTTATCCATCTTTTAGCGTATTGACCTAAGGTTATTTGCCTGTTGTATGTTTACAGTATTACTATTATTATTATCATCATCATCATGAAAAATACCTGCTGATAACGGCAATTTTTTATCTACATTAAATGAGTAGGGGGTCTTTTGGCCGGTTCACTTATAAGTTTATTAACACTATTATTGTACCTGCTCTGTTATAATTATTATCATGTGAATATGTGTTTTTGAAATTCTTTAAACAGTACGTAGACAAATTAAAATATAGTTCAAATTTCAATTATTTTTTACGTGATATCTGTTAATAAATGTTCGCGAGGTTCATCCAGGATGTTAATCACAGAGACAGCCGCGATAATGCAAATTAAAAACGCGAGATAATTTAATTATAAGTGTTTTATTCGGAAACCTAAAAATTACGCCCTAAAAACTTTCGATATTATTTCCGTGGACAATAAAATTTTCTCGACATAAATTATAGAAACAACATAAACTTTTCGATTTAACTACTTACGGTACAAATTACAAACACGGCGGTATATAATTCACCATTTATATATATATATATATATATATATATATATATATATATATATATATATATAATTATTATTCTATCTCCCTCGTTGGCGAGTATGAGTGCTACAACTGTCATTTTTATGTTTATGACAAATATGGGGTACCAAGCTGATACGATGATTTGTTTGGAAACCGCATAGGTGAGAGACTATCTGTTGTTGTTGATCGCTTGCAGTCGAACTGTGGTTGACCAGCTGGTTTTTCCTCTTGTTTTTGAACATGACCTTCTGTGCTAGTATTTTACTATCTACGATTTATGCATTCACTTCCCAATCAGTTTTCCTTGGGTTTATTGCCACAGTTTTCAAATCACTGGCGATAACATCTTTATAGCACAGTTTATGTCTTTCAACATGTTTCTTTTCCAGTTTCTAGAACACCCTATAGTATTTTCTTTAGTGCGCGGATATTATGCATTCGAAAAACATGATCGACCAATTTCATGCGCCTTTCAGTCAGCATTTGTTCAAATCATGCTCAGATGAGAGATATCCAGCTTTTTAAGGTGCTTTTTCATAATATTATATATATATATAACTTTGAATTCGATATTTATTTATATATATGTACTTTTTTTTTTTATTTTGACAGACGTTACTTATGAGAAGTTAGAAATTACAGAAAAAAAAAAAATTTATCAAATTCATTACTCCAGCCCGTTTTAATGAAACTTCAGCTATCATATATACTACCCTGCTTATTTTCATTCGAAGACTTTTTCGGGCATAAAATTTCTTCAGAAATTCGAGTTTTCAAGTCTTCCAAATCTCGTGGACCTGTTTCGTAAACGCGCCTTTTAAAGTATCCGTACATATATATTGCACTCTGGTGATCGATTCACGATGAAAATTACGTTTCACGTAAATCACGAGATCCATTTCGTTATAGCATGCCATGATAATTGAAACTGGACAAAAACAAATCTCTCCTGTGTGTACTAAACGTGTGGAGCACGACCAACGTGTCTATTCAAAAAACAAAAGCGTCTGTCTTCTCTGGGTCGCGCTATATATATATATATATATATATATATATATATATATGTGTGTGTAATCCGAAGATTTTAATTAAAATGAATAACCATTATGCTACCATTTGCCAAAGATAATTGCTCGATAGAACAAGGCTTTATTGTTAATACATTATGACTGAATTAAAGATATTTCATTTTCGATATGAAATAGTTTCATTGTGCCGTTTTTTTAGATTTATGAACTTCGTAAGCAAATACCTCTTTTTATTTTTCGCATTTCTCGTAAATTAAAATTTATATTTCTCCAGGATTAACGAAATCATCGTAATTTCGTTATTTGCATGTTTATACCGATAATAAATAATTATTCGCAAAATAACTTGTCATTACCTCGAATAGGTGGCGTACTCTTTCGTTGCTTCGTAATACTATCGTTTTTATTGAATGCCGTTAGAGAGCGTCTTAGTAATCATATGCTATATTCTAATGTTTGATTTGTTTTAATTACAAAATTACACGGTTTTCCTTTGCGAAAAGAAAATAATTTAAAATGATATTTTAAATTGTTGTTTACGATAAATTAATTCTATAAATTAAGCAAAAAATTGTAATTTTCTAATTTTACGTTGTTACTTTTCTCGTTTTTGTTTGGAGCGAAGTTTAATTTTATAAATACAAATTAGGAAATCAGTTATTTTTATCGATTATCGTCGTTTTGGTTATTATCAATTTTAAATATACGGAGTTAATTTATATATCGAATTTCGATTATTACGTAATATTTAAAAAAAAAATTCTAATGAATCACAGTGTTGTAAATATATACATTTGATTTATAACCCGCATTCGAATAGTATAATTGACCGGCTAAAATCATTAATAACAATTAAATTTTACGTTCTGTTTATAAATATGCGAAACGGAAAAATATAAATTTTTCTGGTTATTACCGACGTTTGCCGAGTAACGTACGGTATTAACGCGACTGAATTATTTACTTAAAATATTTTTACACTATATTCGGATTAACTTCGTTTTATTATAAACTAGATTTTATTAGGTAGTTAAATAAAGGGATATTGAAGAAAAAACTTTAATCATTTCTACATTTCGTATAAAATTTCACGACGAAGGATTTTTTTACGATTGATTCAATGTTGTTATTTTGAAGTTATTTACCAATTTACCGCGATAATATTGGTCGCAGTTAAGAATGGTAAAACTACTACTAGCGTAATTGACGCGAACTATAGCGAAAGCTGGTAGTTGATTATCAATATATTCGAAATTCCACAATTACATTAATCTCGCCGGTATTAAGTAAAGTAATTCGACAATTATGACGGTATTAAATCGAAGTTAATTCCTTACGTCTGCACGCGTGTGTGTGTATTAGGTTATTTTATTTTTTTAAAGCAGATTCTAGCCCAACTGTTAGATGAAATATTTTGTATTAACCTAAGAATAAATTCGAATATTATCGAGAAGATTATGGTATTATCAGACGTATCGAGTAAACGAAAACTATGAACAATTTAAAGTTAACATTTATAATTTTTACACCGTGTGAAACAATTCGTATAATAAACTACCGAATCGTAAAAGCTTCCGAAATTACAAATAGTAAAAAAAATAATTGTTCTGCGTATGTAGAAATGATTCATTTTTTGTTCTCAATCTACTTAATAAAACCTGTTTTATAACATATTTACGACTTATCCGAATATAATGTAAATTTTTGACAATTTTTAGTGCTCCCGATGCTTGTAAGAAAAATAAAAAATACTCCAAATTTTTTCAGATTATTATTTTTTTATAGAATCAAACGCAATAAATATATTCGACTGATTCATTCTATTTATTATATATTGCTGTCAATTAATAAAGTTTTTATATATATATATATATATATATATATATATATATATTTATTTATTTAATGGGACTTAAATTGAGACATGGAAAGTATACTGTTTATCCATTTTCTTTACTGAATTTTGATGTAATTTTTGCGTACAAAAAAATTAAAATAAAAATAAAAAAATACCCTAATTGAGATTATAAAAATGATCATTTTTAATGAACGTACTCACTAATTGAAAACAATCAATATTTATAACATCATCAATCAACAATTTCAGCCATAAATAATTACGTCCTGATGAAATGATTTTACATAGTGTTAGTAAGGCCGGTTTCGAATGCTTTTTTAACACCATTAATACACGCCCTAAAACGCTCATTCCGCATACTATCCAGCTCATATAATAATAATACGAATGCCGTAAAGGGTCGGGTAACAATTGCTTCTTTATTGAGTAATTCCGCCTTTGGGAATGAAACGTTTTTCGACATACTTTTACCTGTTGTCACGAGATATTAGAATATGAGATCAGATTCTATATATTATTTTTTCTTGAAGAAGGATAGAATTCGTTTGATTCCTTAAGAGTTATCGAATAAGACAGTTTGGTAGGAACACAGACAATTCATCGCTTGACGATATTTGCAATTTTTAAACTTCATCGAATTAATATAAATTATTCTCCTTTGTTCGCCCGAAATCTATATTAATTCGAGTTATGACGTATTTTTAATTTTATTCGATATGATAGTAGTATTTATATATATATATATATATATATATATATATAATATTTAACTATTAAATGGCTTTAATTGCTGGAAGAGAGCAAAAATACTTTGATGTTTTCTTTGAGAAAGTTAACAGCTAAATTAAAATAATAATTGTATCATCATCATAGTCGTTGGGCTCGGTCCGAGCATCCTGATATTATGATTCATTTTAATTGTTCCGTGTATTTGATCGCCACCTATTTCTGTCATCTAACCATTTGCTCTAGTGAACTGGCGGCAGTTATCATTTTGGCATTGTTCATAGTGTAGCGTTGGTGGTCTTTCTCTTCGCCTGCGACCTTCAACCATATCTAATATTATCAATTTTTCTAGATTGTTTCGTCGCATGTTATGACCAAAGAAAATGGATATACATTTTTTAACGATGTCTCGTAATCCGGATTAACTTCTTCCAGTATTGACACGTTTGCCCTTCTCGCTGTCCACGGCACTCTCAGCATTCGCCGCCAGCAATACATTTTGAAAGCATCGATCCTTCGGACGTCTGTCTCTTTTAAAGTCCAGCACTCAGATGCATATAGGAATACGGAGAATACTAACGTTTTCATTAGGCGCATTTTGTTGATCATTGTTATGTCGTGACTTTTCCAGGAAAATTATAATGAGCATATACACACACACACATATATATACTATACATTTTAGCTATTACATGTTTTTCAAAGTTGATTAAGATATAATCACAATGTATCGATGATTTATTTGGGAAAGTTAATACCTAAATAAAATTGTTAATAATTCTTTCTTTCTTTTTACGTATATACATGTATGTATGTTTATATATGTATGTATGTATATGTGTGTACATATTTATTTATTTTAAAACTGTAATATCTTGTTAATTGTCGATAGGGTGCAACAATTCACCGATGATTTCTTTGAGAAAGTTAATACTCAAATCAAAGCCAATGCCGTTGTTTCGGACGAGGTGAAATCTGCCGTAGAAGAGGCACGCTCGCAATACGAAGAGGAAAAGACGGTGGAGGAAGCCGATACGTCAACGGTGGATACTGTTCCGCATGAAGAAGAAAAAGTTCTTTACAACGTAAGTTAATTTTCTTTTCTTACGATTAATTAATGCCTCGTGGCTATATGTAAACATTAATTGTAATACCCGTAACTAGATGCTATTTTTTTTTTTTTTTTTGAAGCGGGAGGGGGAAAAATCTTCAAAAGACACTGATATATTTATAAGTTCCATATATATTTTTGAGAGCAGCACATGCATTCAGCAAGTGCTGCTGGATTCCAAAGAAATCAGCGTGTGGGATTTTTACCCACTAAAAAACCCCCTCCCTCTGTTGAAAAAAGAGAAAAATATACATGTAAATATAGAGGTCCATGAACAAATGCAAAGACCTCCACATTATAATAACATAATATGTGATGGAAAAGGGATGAAAAATACATAGTCCCTTATTCCACCAAGAAAGCATATAACGAGTTTGTGATTTATAAAATATTGAATTAAATTATAATAAATCTTGATATAAACTTATATCATAGTATAAATAATAAATTACTGTATACGCTTGTGACTTACAAACTTACATAGAGGAATAACTGTTATTAAAGAAAAGAAAGTATCATCTTAATAAATGAATATACATGTAATCATTAACCAGTAAGAGCATTATATACAAAAACAATACCTAGTAAAAGACTTAAGAAATAATAAGTAAAGCAGCTGATCATGCTAGACTCAATATTATTGATATTGGGATAATGTTTGAATTAAGTTGAAATGAAAACAATGAACAAGATATTTCTTAAACTTGACATAATTTAAATTTTAATCGCATAATTTCTTCTGAATACTCTAAAAAAGTTTTATGAAACTTATAAAGTGGAAAGCATTTTGATTCCTGGATCCCAAACTTAGCACGAATAGCAGCAAAGGCAGGACACTGAAACAATGTATGTCTAATATCATCATTAACTGATGAACATAGAGAACATGATGGAACGTTGGCAAGCTTAAACCTATATAAATATGATCCAAGCTTACCGTGCCCAGTTAATAATTGCACATTATAAAAATTGATATTAAAATTTTTTATTTTCAGTCTCAATGAGACATCTGGCAGGAACTCATAAGTTTTCCTGCCGGTAAGTTCAGCGTCCCACCTTTGCTGCCATTCCTTAACAAGCATCATATAGATATGTTTTTTATATTGCTTATAAAGCAGCTGCTGAGGGCACAGTAGAGAATCCAGGAAAAGGAATTGTTGAATGTGAGGATTATTACCCTTGAGAAGCCTAAAGGCCCCAGCAGCCGCCCTCCCCATAAGATAAAGATCCAGGGAAAGACACCACAGATGACACAGGCAGCTGAAGTTGGTGTTGTACGATACAAAGAAGAGATGCGAAGCAGGAATTTACGCTGATGTTTATTAACACAATTCAACACCTTCCTATTAACATAAATTGCAGCCCCATAACCATAGATGGACTGCACAATGCCTTTATATAGGATTAACCTTTCCTTAAAAGCAAGTCCCCAACAGTTATTTTGAATCCGAAGTAGTTTATTGTAAATAATAGTACATTTAGCTGAAATATCTTTAACATGCGGCAGGAAGGTTAATTTTTCGTCAATAACAATACCCAGATATTTTAATTCCTTAGTATGCTCAATTGTGGAAGAAGATAATAATTCTAGAGTTTTCACCTGTACAACCAAAGAAGGATTACCAAAAACAGAGTATAAGACATAAGATGACAATTAATATTACGAGCAGCAGAAAACCATCAATTTTATGATGAACTACAGAGTACGATATGTTCCAAAGAGTGATGCCTAACACAGAGCCGTGAGGAGTCACACACATAGGCTTTTTGTGGACTGTAGAAGCTCCAATGGCAAGAGAAGCAGTCCTCTGATAGAAATAATCAATAACTGTATTGAGAATGTATGGATTAATTTTACTACTTTTTAATACTTCTATAATGGCAGACCACCTACAATTGACCATCATTTATCAACTCTTACGAAGTTAATTAATTCTTCGTCGGAACTTTTTATTCCGAATAAACCACTTAATAATTATCCGCATTTAGCACTACCAACTTGTATCATGGTTCTCATCAAATTTAAAAATTATATTAGAAGATTGTACATTAAGCATCGTTTCTCTAATCGTTCTCAAAATTTGAAAAACATGTTTAATTTTCTTAATAAATTGGTTAGTTTTCTTTTGCGTAAATTTAAAAATTACAATTTCAATTCAACTTTCTCTAAGCTTGAGCCTAATGATAGTCGGCTATGGAAAGTTTGCAGACAATACACGAGACAGCATACAGCTCTTCCACCACTCTACGATTCACACTTAAATAACTATGTTTACAAAAATGAAGCGAAAGCTGAGTTTTTAGCATCAGAGTATTCCAAAGTTCATAATCGTAATTCTAACTTTGCATCTGGCTATCAAGTGAGAAAAATTCATTCAGCTGTTAAAAAATTTCTCAATGCCAATCTACTGCCCAATATTTTCCCTCTTGTCACCCCAAGTGAAGTCCTTAACAATATTAAAGCTATAAAAGTAAAAGGTTCGTCAGGGGATGACAATATTTCTACTCCCATTATTAAGAAATTGCCGCTAAAAGCTATTATTGAACTTACAAATTTAATTAACGCTATCTTTAGATTCGGTTATTATCCAAAACAGTTGGAAGATAGCCAAAATTATTGCTCTTCCCAAACCTGGAAAGGATGCCTCATGTGCAAGTAACATACGTCCTATTAGTTTATTGAGCAATCTAAGCAAAATAGCGGAAAAAATTATACTATCCCGTTTAAGACTTCATGCAGATAACCAAAAAATCATTCCTAATACACAGTTTGGCTTTAGTCCAGGTTATTCCACCACCCAGCAAGTAGCACGAATCACGGAGTTTATCACACATAATTTTAATCGTAATAAACATACTGGTATGGTTCTCCTGGATGTTGCGAAGGCTTTCGATACTACTTGGCATAAAGGTATTATTTACAAAATGATAAAATATCAGTTTCCTCGTTATGTAATCAACGTTATTAGCAGCTATTTAGCAAACAGACTATTTTACGTTACTATCAATGATTCAAGGTCTACTATGAAAACGTGCTCAGCGGGGGTCCCCCAAGGTAGTATTCTGGGTCCCTTTCTGTTTACTTTGTTTTTATCTGATTTCCCAAACCTACCTGATATTCAGACTGCTCTTTATGCAGACGATACAGCTCTTTTCTGTACTTCTTATATACCTAAAGCAATTACTAATAAATTACAGTCAGGAATAAATTGTGTCTTTCGTTATTATAAAAAATGGCAAATTGATATTAATTGTGATAAAACGGAGGCTATATTTTTCACCCGCAGGCGTCCCACGTTACCTGCTGAAGTTAAGGTCAACTCTACCACTGTAAGTTGGTCAAAACATGTTCGATACCTCGGGGTAGTCTTGGATAACAGACTAAATTTTTCTGAACATGTCAGTCATACTACCTTGAAAGCTAGCAGGAGTATATCTACCATATATCCATTAATCAACAGAAAATCATTTCTTAATGTAAATAATAAATTAATTCTGTATAAAACACTTATACGTCCCATAATGACGTACTGTTGTCCAGCTTGGAGTTTTATTTCAAATACAAATTTTAATAAGTTACAAGTATTTCAAAATAGGTGTCTCAGATGTGTGCTAAATGTCCCTAGATACCATAAAATCGTTGACATGCATGCTACCTTAAACATGCCTTATATTAAGGACCATATCTTAAATTTAACGCGTAAGTTCTGCGATGACTGCTTAGTCCACGATAATAGTTTAATTTCTACCATTGGTAATTACGATTCCAGGCAACTCCAATTTATGTATAGTAAATATAAACATAGGAGGCTCAAACATAACCTGTTGTAACGTTTTTGCGCCGCCTATTTTAGAAATTAATATTCCTTCTTTATTTATTTTTAATGTCTAACGTGTTTTTTCTTTTGTTTTATTATTACTATTTTAATTTTTTGTTTTTTGCTGTACAGTTTTTTTTCAATTATTTTTTACTGTCATTATAAGTATAAGTATAATTACTTCTTTTATTTATTAGGGGGTCTTTGTATTATTATTTCTGATGTACGGCGAGCCATCCTGGGCGTTACGTAATTATTATTTAAAATTTTTGGTTTGTGTATACTCACTGTAAATTATGCTGAAATATACGTTGTTCTATTGTTCTACCTACAATTATCAAAAGCACCATTGATATCATAGGAGACAACTACCACAGGATAATTATCTTTAAGTCCATCTTTAATCAAAGTAACCAAATGGAAAACTGCATGCTCAGAAGAGCAACCAGATCTAAAACCATGTTGATTACTATGCAAGATATTTTTTTTTTCAATTTCCTCAATCAAAAGTGTATTAATAACTTTTTCAAATACCTTCCCAATGCCATTTAGTAGGGAGATAGGACGATAAGCTGATAGTTCTGACAAATCTTTATTAGGTTTTTGTAGTAGTTTTATGGTTGCTAATTTCCAGCATTTTGGAAACATATTCAACAATAAGCACTTATTGAACATAGTGATCAGTAGATTTGGAAAAAGTAAATTAAGACGCTTAATTACCTTATTAGTAATTATATCTTCCCCATGTGATTTCCTATTAGTCAAATTCTTAACTAATTTAACAATAAGCAAATTATCAATAACAGGAGCTGAAGCACCCTTAGTAGATACTGGTGTAAGGGGAAGATCAGCTTTCCGCGGGAAGAAATAATCTAAGAGCATAAACCTTATTCTGATTAGTTTTTAAATATGAATGAGATACCAAAAGATCGGGCATGGGTAAACTAACCGGATTCTTAAAAACCATCTTGTATGGTCTACCCCATGCTGAGCTTTGAGATACAAGATCTTTCCACTGTTGTAACCTAGCTCTAGCAACTTCAAGTTTATAAAGCCTATTAAGTTCTTTTAATGTATTTTGCAAAATAAATAAACGGAAAGGGTCTTTACACCTTCATTTCTTTTTACGAACAATATTAATTTTATTATGCAGAAATTCTAATTCCCTATTCCACCAGTCCACTTGAGGAATTAATATAGGAAATTGACTTTGTTTAATTATATCTGAAAGATATCTGTTAAATTTATTGATCAACTTATCTAATTCTACACCATAACTACACTGTAGTACATTATTAATGAATATATCTACCAAATTAGAATTAATTTTAGAAACAAATATCTCTGTATCTATCCTCAGGCACTGCTTAGAAGGGTAACGAGCTACATTAGTAGCAATAGAAAAATAAAAAGTTTTGTAAAATGCAAGAGCAAAAGGTTTCATCACCAATAATACTTCACTAGCAATACCTGAAGATATTAGTAAGTAGTCGATTATACTACTACCATTATAATTAATAAAAATGGGTAATCTATTATTCGCAATGATAGGATCATTACTACCAACGATATCAAGTAACTGGAAGGAGTCCCTTGAATCCCTCACAGAAGGTTCCATAGAAGATAACCTAATATTAAAATCACCCACAATTACAATACTGAAATTAGGAAAACTCTTTAATGCAGGATCGATTGCACTCAATGCTCTACACTTATCCTTATTAGGGGAAATGTAAGTAGCTAAAATAATAATTTTACCAATCTCAATAGCAATCAAATTGAATTTGGAAAATACTAATCTATGAGCAATAGTCTTATTGATAATAACAGCAATACGATTATTAATATAAGCATAAAAATTACTATGAACAGATAGAATCCCACCTCGACGGTAGGGCTCAGCTATAATACACAAATCGTAATTAGAAGTGTAAAAATCTCTCAAGAATAGGGATTGGCATGAGTATGAATTATCAACATTTAAATATTTACACCTTAGGGTCCCCATAGTCTATGCGGGCCCTGAGATCCTCCCGTGCCCTCAGCAGACTCAGATATTCGTTAGAAGGAGCAGCATGGTCAACTGCAGCAAATGCTGAAGCAAGTGCTTCCTTATCAGATATTTTATGAGTAACTGAGCTTTTGATTTTATCAAAAACACAAGCTGAATAAATATGGTTATCTGTACAGGACTTGTGGAATGCTATATAATCTTCGGTCACATGACAAAACTTTTCAGGGTGGCCATATTTGCCACACTTCTTACATAGTCGAGGGTTAATCGCCTCAACAAACGGTAATGATTCCCACAGAATCCTAATCCTACCATTAGATGAGAGAAGTTTAAACTGCTGTGGCAAAAGTTGAACATATATCCGTGATCCACGAGTATTTGTAATTTTATTGACAGTAATCGGATCAGATCCAGAAAGATCTTTAAAATGCTGCTTTACATCTTCTTCACTAATATTATTGGCCTGGAAGATAAGTATTGTGGGATTAATGCGCCTTTCTTCATGGAGAGTGCAATCCTGAATCCTTTCTTGAATTAAATTACTCAGTTTAGTAGAGTCTGCTTTAGATGAAGTATTAATAATAGCATTGCTATTTATCTTTTTATAAAAGGTAACACTCACCTTTTCCTTAGGAAGTGATATGCTTTGTTTTAGTTGGCTGAAAAATTTATCTGCATCTTCAGTTTTAACTATGATTTTATTTTTTGGCACTGATTTTTGCCCAGTAATTGCTGCTCTGTAAGAAAGTCCATCTGAAGGTACAGGTCTCTGTGAGTGCAAAACAGCACTAACAGCTGACTTAACATCAGTAGATTTTGCTTTAATAATAGATTCTAATTTTTTTAAGACCAAGGAAGCTTCAGCTATTTTCCTGCCAATATCATCAGCAGCAGTTATCACAGCATTCTTCTGTGTCTTAGTGACACTTTTTTCATTAAACTGACATTTAATATTAACAGTTAAATCAATAACATTTTTAAATTCGGCCATGGTTAAAAAAAAACCTGGAACCCGCAACTTATAACTACTTAAAAAATCAGAAAAAGTTTAAAAATCAATAACTTATGATCTGAACATCCAAATTACACCAGGTTAGCAGTAAAATAACCACAAACACTATCTTAATAATATGATAGTAAAAAGTGAAAAAGTTTAAAAAAGTTTAAAATTCAATTTGTAAAAAAGTACACACCCGAAAAATGCGCGGCTAGCACATACAAGACTGGAGGAGGAAGGAGAGAAACACTTACCTCAGCCCCAGATCCTGAATGCATGAACAGACAACCATGCACAGTGAAAGCCCGACACAAACTGAACTAGATGCTATTAATAATGTTAGTCTCGATGGGAAAGTCTGTGAAACTTTCCAGATTGTAGACGTCCGGGATAGCTGAGCTTCACTTAGTATGATATTGAGTATGTTTTTGGCAAGCCTTAAGTATATGATGGACGGTTAATGGTGCCTGGCATTCATCAGATACAGGTGGTGATTAGTTACCAAGCATATACGAGTGAGTGATTACTGCGTTCGAATTTTGTTAAATTCTTAAATTTCTAAGCATTGATTCCAGAATATATTTTTGACTGATGCGATATATAATAGCCTGCCTAAGGGATATTAATGTTACAATGTTGATATATATATTAATTTAGGTAACTAAATTAAAACATATGAAACAAAACCTATTAATCGTGCGTGTTAGTGCAATGGGTAGGTAAACCACATTATTTACAAATATTTACAGATTTGTCCAACAAAAGTTGGATGTATGTCGATGTTTAATTGTACTCATATTCGGGTGTTGACGAAGTTTTTTTCCTAATTTTGTTTACGCTTCAATTTTTCAAACGTTTATTTAATCTCTTCGATTAATTTTAAATAATAATGTTAACCGCTAACATTAAAACTAAAAAAAAACAAACGAAACCCTACCTTAATGAACGATTAAAGATTTTATAGTAGTCGTTTACCCGTGAAAATAATTTTTTACTGGGACAGATAGCGATAAAGAAAAAACGTCTAGAAGTAAAGAAAATATTAAACGTAGTAAATAAATAGTATTATTATTATTTTTACACATTTTAATCACTACATTCGAAGAAACACAATTTATTGAATTTAAATTAGATTATTATTATTTTCATTGTTATTGTCTACTATCAATAATTATTCTGTAGGTTTGTACGAAACACCTCAAATTGAAATATTTCATTTTTATAATAGAGGAAATTTCGGATATTAGTTTTTAGAGTAATATGAAATTTTTCCAAATGAATGAAATTTGTTAGTGTTTTTTCTATTCGTGTAGCGCGTGTATTCCTAATTATTTAAGCTAAGTTTGTCTGACTAGGTATGGTTGTTAGTACTTATACAGAATGTCGGAGTCGTGTGTATCGTGAATGCGAATATGTAACGAGTCTACGCCTACTTTGAGTCTGACCTGTACAGCGAACGACCTGCGGTAGCCAATTTCCTCGTGCGTTTTTATTAGACGTTTTATTTATTTTTTAAAATATTTCGTATCGAAATTCTAAATTTTATATCGATTTGATTGTTGTCTATATAATTATTGTTATTGTTATTATTACTTCTAATATTATTGTTGTTAATCTTATATGTATTTATTATATATATATATATATATATATATATATATATATATATATATATATATATATATAATTTGACGTTTTCCGCGGACGGCCAGCAATTGCTAAGTAAATATCGGTTAAAAAATACGAAATTTTGGACACGACCCAATTTTTCGGCTATTATGATTTTTCGAACGCTATGAAGGTTTTCACGATACGTAAACAATTTACGGGTTTTTCTTCTAGTCGAAATTCATCTAACGCAAATGGTTTGTTCAGATTAAATTAGGTCATGTTATGTTAGTCGAGTTGTTTGGCGAATGTTTAATGGATATGTATTTTTCGTCCTGCGCATAAATTATCTATACGGATATAACAGAATTTCGCGTATCCTGCAAAAACCCTAAAAATCATAAACCTGGGAATTATAAAAATTACGGCCGATGTTAGTAATTAAGAATTATTCACGAAACATTGTTAAAAAATTCACACCTCATACGTAAAGTCATCAGTGCGCAAACCACCTGATCATTATTTAATTTTGTTAATACGGAGTTTTTGTATTTACTGCCTAACTAGTGAAATGTCGCGGAAAGAATTGTCAAAGTTGAAAACCATAATGTGTCTTCACGAGATTAACACTACATATCAGGGCAACCGTAACATATGCGGACAAAACGTGGACATTCACTGCCGTCGTGTAAAAAAAAAAGGAATAATTTAAATTACGGATCTATCGATGTCTTCTGATAATTAGCCGGATTCCAAAAATAACGAACGAATGAATTCTACAATGAATTACTTTTCACACTGTTAACGAACGGAAGGTCAAATATCTTGGGCATATCGTGAGAGGGGTAATTAATATTGTAATTAGGTAAGCGGACAAGGCAAGAAGAATAAATAATAGTAATAAGCACTGTAATCATTACGTAGTATATTATCATCGTCGTCATTTGTCCATTAGCTATCCGAGTCGTGGACATGATCCTTGGTGGCTTTCTCCCCCTATCCATCATAGCTTGGGCATTTATTATTGCGTATTTTTAAGCTTCGAGAACTATCATCAGCTCAATTCGTTCGAATTTAATTCGCGGTCTTTCACCGTTTGCTGCACGGAATTTCGATTGTACGTCTGCAGCAACTTCTTGTAAATTAGCGTATGTATAAATTTACAATTAGCTCGGCTGTAAAATATCGCACGATTTCCGAGCCGATGACGCGTAATATCGAAGGTTATTTTTCTTCGCTGGAAGTTTTAAATTTTTCTCTCACTCGTTGCCGAACAACATTTTTCATTCTGTACGAATTGTAATTTGCATCGTCTGGATTCCACAACGCAGGCAAGTTCTGTATCTCACCTACTAACTTTAACGATAAAGTAAAATCATCGGCCACACCAATTTTTTTTTTTTTTTTTTTTTTTTTTAAATTAAGGAGGAACCGCAACGGGTGAAAAAAAAATACTGTTCGTCGAAATGCCATCGGGCGCGAACAAACACGAATTCTTTGATGTCAAGCTGTCGGTTCGTAATCATCCCTGGATGCTTGGTTCACATTTGGCAAATTTCTCGTTTGTCCGGTAATTTGTGTTCATTAGCGGATGTCGGTTAACGTTAAGCACTCTGGGTACGGCATAAATAGTGACGTAATAAATATGTTTAACTGTCCTCGATGTGCGACCTCCGCCTAAGAAGATGCGACGAAATCATAACGATGACGAGAAACTTTACAGGGGCAATTTTCTTTGTCCTTCATTTATTTTAACATTCGGTTGGTTTCGAGTCTTATTTTTATGTGTACAGACGTTTTGGAAAAAGAAACGACATCTGAATAAATTCGAAATAATATATCTTTTCAATTTTCCGCTTATTTACTAATTCATTTAGCCATCCTCCGTGTCAAATTAAACGTAATTTAATTTAGACGCCGGTTCCACTTATTAATAATGTTTTTTTCCTGCTGATATATATATATATATATATATATATATATATATATATATATATATATATATATATATATATATATATATATATGGTATAAAAATTATCATCGGTACTTCGCGATTTTTCACGGTCACAATCGATTTCAACTTCCGTCCTTAAGTTTCATTATCGCGCTCGACCGCATACACTCCGATAATAATCGCGAACTATCGAGAAATAAAGAAAAAAAAAATTATCCGGGAACTCTGAATTCGCGAGTAATTATAAAAAAAATTCGCGTACATATCGTCTCTATTTATAATGCGCTCTAAATATTTGACGTGCTTTTTATATTACAACATTTCTGTTCGATGTGTAAGTTTACAAAACCAAAAAAAAAAACCAACACAGAAGAACCTATATTCACTCGCGACGTTCGAACGTGTAGGCGTTTCGTTGTTTTTCTTTTTTCATCTTTTTCTACTTCCCTCTATTTCTATCTTTATCTTCTTTTTTTCTTTTTTGATTTTGATTTCGCTTACGTGCATATTATGCAAATGGTGTACACGTAGAATCATCATAGCGGCGCGGTTACGCGGTTAGGGATGATCGAAAGTTTTAATTTTCGTCTAGAGTCGCCAACTCTAAATTTAGATTTTACCTAAAAATTCGAGTTTACCTCTACACTAAACGGTTAACGACGTATGTGCGCGTGTGTGTGTTCGTCTATTTCGATCTGCGTTCGCTGTTCTTTAATCTATCGTAGAAAACGTTTACACTTCGGTTTACGTAGGTAAAACAGTGTAAAGGTTACTCGGTCATTTTTATCGTACTTTTGCTATTATTATTATAATTTTTTTCTTTATGGATATAAAAATATAAAAATTTAAATATTAATTAATAAATAATTACCCGTGGAAAAAAATATATATATATATATAATGTTATAAGTTCTTCGAGTTCGTATCGTCAATCTTTATTTAGATGTCGGTCGAATTATACGCGAGTTTTTTTTTTGTTAGACGTGTTTATTTATTTACGTAAAAATCGATACGATGAACATTTATACGCTTACTAGAGCCAGGCACGCGTTTAAAGGCGTTAAAAAGGACGAAATACGACGAAGAAGACAACTCTATATCGATACATTTACGGTAAGATTATATTTAAATGCGTTAAATCCGAAATCAATTTCGAAGAATTTAACTTTTTAATTCTAATTGTTCGTCTAAAATTTCGAATTATTGAAGAGAAGATAATCCGGGCGGATACGATGCATCCGAGGTGGAAGACAGTTTCGTTAATAACAACGTGTAACTCACGCTGTTCTATTATGACGCGAAGTTTTTGAAAGATGTTTTAAATTTTCCGAAAAAAAAAAAAAAAGATTATTTCGGTCGTAGTTGACGACGTACTGCCTTTTTTTTCTTTTCGAAAGAATATTTTTTAAAAAATTACATTTTATAATATGGAATTTAAAGCGAATTAAGTCTTCTATGCCACTTCAATCTCCGCTTACATTAATGATAACGATAATATTGAAAATTAATATATTTTAATCAAAATTTGACGACTTACTTCCCAATATATCGTAATTGTATCATAAATTTAATATTTTCCTTAAACAAATGCTATTCTTATTGCTAATATAACAATTTTTTTTTTATACAAATCAATATTGAAACCTATATGGTCGTATGGAATCCCATTGTGGGGAATTGCGAGAAAGTCAAATATAGCGATTATTCAAAGAACACAATCAAAAATATTACGATCGATAGTCGATGCGCCATTAAAGATCTAGAAATCCAACGTACGATATGTAGAACGGCTACAAAACCATTTTAACGAGTTGGCACACAGGCTGAACGAAGACGGTACCAGAACGGCTAAATCGGTCGAATATAATTACTTAATATCTTAATCAACAACGAGGAATGACGACCCAAGCATTCCATTAATTTTTGTGTCGACTAATTTATTAATTATTTTTAATCAGACAGATCGCGTGCAGAAAAAAGAAAAAAAAATATTTTTTTCTTCTTGATTAATTTTATAAAAAAATGAATGACTCTCAAAAAGACATCTTCCGTAATTTCGTAGTGTTGAAAAAACGTAAAAGGTATAAATGTATTCTTTTTATTAGATGTTAAACTGTTTTTTGAATACATTTTAACTAACAAAAGTGTATATGCATATATATATGATTAAAAGTTTTTTTTAATAGAGCCATACACTTTCATATTTCTCTGCTTTCTTCTTGTATTTGTTTTATGTCAGGAAGCTATAATCCAAATTCCTTTGCGTTTATTGAATTCTCGAATAATGATATAATACATCCAATTGAATCTTTGCCAAACAAGTCTTCTTGCGGTTTCGATGGAATATCTATTAACCTAGTAAAGAATAACAAAAATTTTTTTACTCAACCGTTAACACGTTTATTTAATGAATCCGTGTTAAAAGGAAAATTTCCTAAAATATTTAAATTAGCTATTGTTAGACGAATTTATAACAAAGATGACAATGAATGATATTGCGAATTACAGACCGATATGTGTTCTCTCTACAATTTCTAAAATATTCGAAAAATGCGTTAAAAATATTCTATTAAATTACTCGCTAAAATTAAATTATTTCAGTGTGAATCAATATTGGTTCTTACTTAAAAAAAGATAATGTTAAAGCCTTCGACACATTAGATCATAATATTTTATCAGAAAAGTTTTACGATTGTGGGATAAGCGGAATTATAATTGGTTTAAAACATATATATTAAACAGACGCTATGTTACAGAGATAAATAATGTACGAAGTGAAGGTGTAACACAAACTTTTGGCGTTCCACAAGGGAGTAAATTAAATCCCTATTTGTTTTTAGTATATATATATATATATATATATATATATATATATATATATATATATATATATATATATATATATATAGATATATGATACGTGCGATATTACGGTTAACGCTAAGATATACTAATTACAATTACTCGACTATGTCTCCAAGAATAATCCTTACAATATGTTCCCCATCACGGAATACTTTAAGAGATCAAATCGAGAGTGGGTGGTACAAATACCGAAGCTCAATAAGTATCATTCTAGAATTCAAGCTATCTATAAATGTGCTATAATTTATAACACGTTGCCCATGTATGTAAAAACCGACCTAAAAAATTTTAAGAAACGTCGCGAACCTTTAATGAGGTACGTGAAAAATAAAAAAAGTAAAATAGAACTTCGTTGGTTTTTAGAGTTATGGTTTTTCTACAAATTTATATGTATGCATATGTTTAGTACTGCGGTGTGTGTTCCATTTGAAAATGCCACGGTTACAGCTTAATATTATATGCACGTACACCTGTATCGTAAACTACATTAAATTACGCTTATCCAACATTTATAACATTTTAATTTTTTTTTTATTTTTTATCAGCGATCGCACAATTATTTTATAAGCTTGTTTAGTTTATTTTTCGTAATAAACACTATTTAAGAAAATAATTCTATTGTTTATGTTGCTACTCTCGCGTTATCGCGCATTTGCAGCATGTTATTGTAAACTGTTATAAGCTTGATTGGATTTGATGTATTTCTGCCTTGGTCTTCCTCTTGATCTTTTTCCTTCCATGGTTCTATATATTATAACTATTCATTATTTCAATATAGGCGCTAATTATATGCAGTGAGGTGTTAGTGCTTTCTCCGTGATAATTAAAAGTAGCATGATGGATAACTTTATAATAATTATGACGCAAGTTGGGATTAAACTCTGACGGTCGAGCGCTCTAGCAACTATGCCACCGCTGCGTAAAGTATCTATCTATCTATCTATATATATTCTCCCCATACACTGATAGTTTCCATGAAAATATGTCGTATACTTTCTCGTATGATATTAAGCACGAGGGTATTTGGTTTCAACACGATATTAAACAATGTTGTTCGTGGTCGACCGCGTGTTTACCTCTCATTTACATGTTTTCGATAACTTTAAAATTTTTGGATCATAGCATAATTCGAAATACAGTCGATAAACCAATTGCTGAGTATCGTGATCTCTATTATTATGTATCTGAAAGTATCTTATTACATTTGTTTGTGTTTTTAGCTACTTCGTATTGCTCGAGTTCTTGTTAGTCCAGCGAGAGACGTGTATCCATCCACCGAGTCATTTTGATCTTCAATTTGCCCAATTAAATTTTCAAGACTATTTACCATTCTTTCGCGTGATATGCTCATAATATTTTAAAGTTTTGTTGTTGTTGTTGACATATGGCAAAAATACAAGCGCATTGAATCTTTTCTTCCTTATTGCGGATTTGTTGTGTTCGAGGATTTTTTTCTTAGAAGGATATTAGACAAAAAGTCGTAAATGAAAAAGTTCGCAATAAAGTTGAAAATAAATGCATTAAAGCAAGAAAGCCATTAACACATTCGGAAAAGACTTAAGAAGACAAAATTGCTCGTTGCTATCGTTATTTAGTTACTCGGAGCTGTTATGTTAAAAGAGACTGTACTCAAGTTGATCACAAACCTTTGTAATAGATATGGCGGATAAAGATGAAGAGATATATATATATATATATATATACATGTTTATGTATTCATTAGTTTATTTTTAATAAATTTCGGGGTCTATACTCAACTCACTAAAACACGTACAATATTGTATACTCTAACAAAGTTACAAAAAATTAAAAAAGAAAAACAAAATATTTGTAGTCTTGTAAGTACTTTTTATTGGTTAACCTGCAAGAAAATGGAATAAATAATTAATATTATATATGTGAATATTATATTTATATATATATATATATATATATATATATATATATATATATATATACATTATAGAATTTTTCTGCAAGTTAGTCAATAAAACATACTTATAATAAAACTAAATTATATATATATATATATATATATATATATATATATATATATATATATATATATATATATATATATATATATATATATATATATATATATATATGATGTTCGTGTGTGTATAAGAATGTACATTCATTCATATACAAGCATTATATGTATGTGTATATATAAATGTACATGTGTATGTATATATACATGCATACGTATTTTCACGCATAAATACATAAATGAATATATATATATATACATAAAAACACACACTATATATATGTGTGTGTATGTATGCGTGCATTGTATACATTTGTGTGAGTGCATGTGTGCATTGTACATTTCGCTGTAATATTTATCACGTGTATGTGGGTTTGTGTGTATATATTGAAACTCTATTTAGTCTTGTAAATATTTATCATTGTTTAACTTCTAAGAAAACCGGGTTGATAATTTTTTAAATTAGGAATAAAGAAATGAATAAAATACAACAAATAATATATATCCACACACACGTATATACTGATAAAATCCGTGGGAAAACGTACCGTTCCGTACGAATGAAAAAGTCATATTACGTAACGGAAAATAAGGAAAAAAAAAACGCATAATCCGGAACGGTGTTATTTATTTCGGAGAATCGTCTATATTTGCGTTTTTTTTTTTAACGAATTGCAACTAATATAAGCGTTTCTTTAGGAACGGTCGATTCAATACGTTACAACTACCCTTCTCTTTGTCGTTTACCGAGATAACCGGTTTCATTTAATCCCATATTCACAATTTCACATTCACATCGTTCGTCTGAAGTCTAAACTGATGAGCGTTAACGTTATTAGCCGTAGACGATTAAATCGCTTCGGGGTTACGTCTGTATTAATGGAGAGCCTATATTAAAAGTTTTCATGTTTTTCAAACGTATAAGTTTACGAAACTCGCGGCTAATTTTTTTTTCCCTGAATAATAATCGCTGTAAAATTTTTACACGAAATTATCAAAAATTTTATACAATACAGACAATCTACTGAATATTAATTCCGCGATCAGTAATATTACTACTAAACGTAATGAAGCGACTCTAGTCGATAATCGTTCGAATAAGGGTGATAATGATTACTATTATTCGGACAATCTGTCCGGCGAACAGGCTTCGATCGGTCGAAATAACTGATTATCGATATCGCGGGTAACCGGTAATAAAGTTTGTCTATATTTACGCGACGCGAAATCGGTCGACGATTTTCTAGACCGTGTCAAAGGCGTTACGGTACGTGGAACGTTTTTATTACCCGGTCGCCGATTAACGTCCGGTCGTAGTAGTCACTGATATTATGGAACGCGTCGCCTTTTCTACCCGGCGAACGTATCGAAGATGAACGTTCTCCGATACGTTATGAAAGAACCGACGTAACCGAATACGGTTACGAGCACGTGTGTATAGTTTTCGTCGCGAAATAACCGTACGCGTGCCGAACGATCGAACGATACCGGAATACGTATTCGTACCGTACGACGGTCACTATCATAAAATCTATATCGGTACCGAACGGCAAATATGCGAACGTTGCCAATGCGTCGAACATCGAACCGATCGATACGACGACGTTCAACGTTACGATTGGACTCTCCGCCTGATCAGCCGACCTATCCGCCGGTAGTGTCCGCGTTCAGAATTATCGGCTATATCGATGATACGCAGGTATATATATAAAATATGGACGGATACAGTTAAGCGTACTTCTTTATCGAGCAACTCTATATTATATAATCGTAGGAAATAGGATATGAAGAGAAGTGTAATGAATGTTATAGAGTAAATGAGCGTGGTAACAATTTCTTAAATGTATGTACTTAAACATTAAAGTAGTGAAAAAAAAGAAAAAAAATGTTAACTAAGGGTTCTGGCTACCCAACTAAGAGATGCCCTTTTTAGTCATCGCAAGTGGGACGTTTCTATACTAAAAAAATAAGTTTTTCATGTAATTGCATATTGTATTCGCATGCGGGATTGAATCCAAGTCTTTTCTTTTATATTCGTGATAAAACTATTTGCTACATTTTAGCTCCCCTCTTTCAAGGATTATCGGGTTGTAACACATATGCAGCACAGCAACACAGAGCCTAACGAAACATCATCGACAAAAGTAGGCGATGAAATTTAGATTGAGTATTATCCATAAAATAATGAGGACGAAATTAGCATTTGAAAAAAGTGCCGAATAAAACAAATACCGACTGAACATTGTTGCGAAAATTAAGAAAAAATGCGAGAATACAAATATTAAAAAATACAAACGAAACATAATAATAACTTAATTAATTTTCACGAACTAAGCGATTATCATACTTATATTGAAAATAAAATAAAAGTATAAACAATAAAAGACGAGTTAAAATGACTAAATTTTTTTCTTTATGAAAAATCACAAAGCATTTTGTCTGTAGGGCCATTATCGAGTGAATATAAACAAATTAACAACCAGCAATATAAGGTTTCGTTTCGAATTTATTGAATAAAAGTTGTAGCGCGTTACAGCAACAACTTGAAGACGTCATTGTTCCGGATGATTGGGAACGTGTAAATGACAGCACCGTCACTCATCAATATTTGGAAAAAAGAAAAACATCTGAAAAGTTCAATAAATCAAATGCCGCCCAGAATAAAACCACGATGATGCGAGGAAAAAGTATATCTTCGGCTTCAGTAATCAATATAACAGGTTCTGAGGTTCCTGAACTGTTCTGGAAAAAGGCTTGAATTTTGCAGTAGCGCCCAAGAAGATTCTGGCGGAAGAAATAATTAGCAATATTCAAGTAGGTATTAGAAGTGTTCAAAAAGAGACCGCAGAAATCATCAGGCAAGAGTGTGCGGCTATTTTACGTAACAGTAGGTCACCTAGAGCCAATCTGTCGCACAAAGAGCATTTGGCACTCGTGCACTTCAGAAGAAGTTCCGACGTTGTAATTTTAAAAGCAGATAAAGTTAATGCTGCTGTTTTATTGAACACAGGGGAATATAAAAAGAAAACGCCAGAGCTGATTGAAAGCGGTCCATACTTAGAAATTAAAAAGGATCCACTGCGCACGATAGTATCAAAAGTAGAAAATTGTCTCAAGATCAGCAACCTGGATGCAAACACAAAACGGGCTCTTAAAGTTCACGTGCCAACCTTGCCGAGATTATACGGATTGCCTAATATTCACAAGAATGACCGCCCAACGAGACCTATAGTATGTGCAATAAACAGTCCATCTTGTCTGTTGGAAGGCTGGATTGCCAGCAAACTTAAACCACTCGTAGGCGGTACTTCTACACACATAAAAACTCATTTCAATTTTTGAAGAAAATTAATAACTACCAGGTAGAAAAAGAAGATATGTTGGTTAGTTTTGATGTAGTATTTTTATTCACCAATCTTCCAGTTATGGGACGCGATAAAAATTATAAAAAGCCATATTGTAAATGCAATGAAATTTCTCGACATAATTGTCAGCAACAATTAATTCACTTTTAATAGTAAAATTTACAAACAAACCGATGGCGATGTGCAGTACATTAGCACCAATTTTCGCAAATAAATTCATGGAGTATTTGGAGAATGAAATAAAAAAAAAATGGTCCTGTACGTGTATTTGATTTGGCAGCATTGAATAAAATCTTGATGGACTTGAATATTCATAGTAAGTTCACAATGGAACAAGCGTGTTAGTGAAGCGGACTACATGCGGAAAATTGTCTACATCTGTGTTTCGAAAACCTACAACACGAATAATTATGTGCACAAGCAGTCGCACTATTGTTCGAGTCAAAAAATAGGGGTCTACAAGACGTTGGTGCACAGAGCCAAAAACTATGTCGTACGGTACCAGTTTAAAGAAAGAAATGGAAAATATAAAGGATACTACGATCATTAATGGTTTAGACAAGAAGGAATACAGAGTTCGCTGGTAAAAAAATTTGGAGCGAAAAAAGAAAAATCTAGTAACAAAGAAGAGTTTGCTGTCAATGTAGTGTTACCTTATATAAAAGGCACTACAGACAGAATGAGTAGGCAGAATTTTACGGAAAACCAAGTTAGACCAGTTTTGGCACGTGTAAAAAAATAAAACGATATTTTAAAAACGTCAAGGATCAACTCAACAAAGGACATGTGGCTGGCGTTTATAAATTCCTTGTTCGTGCGGGCTTAGCTACATTAGACAGACTGGTATTAATCAAAGACTAAATGAACACAAGGCGGATTGTAAGCATAAGAGGACCGATTCGTCTGCAGTGGCTTCACATTAGTGTCCGGGAAATCACGAAATACATTTTTTTTTTAAATTTTGATCAAAAATGGATAAATATAGGTCCAGAATTGTATTTTTAAACATCCAAATTTCAGTAAAGAAGATGGAGCTTAATTCAACATTGTTGCCGGTCATTGCCCCAATGGGGAAAAAAACAAGTTAGTATAAAAACAACTGTTTGTCGTCAGACATGATTGTACAAACACTGATATATATATATATATATATACATATATATATGTGTATATGGATGTGCGCACAGCAGGGCGCTAGTTCCTCGAAAAATTTGGACAACATTAAGTCAAGATTGCGCTCGTCTAAACACAATCGTATAAATATATACCTACACTTTCATAACCATTCTCAGTTTGATAATGAAAACTGCAAATGTTGTCGAAACGTCACAAGGAAAAAATACGAACACAGTTTTCTCTGAAAAAAATTATAGACCGATATAAAATTTATATATATAAGTAAAATAAAAATAAAAACATATAATAATATAAAATTTATACATGCGCAACAATGCTATTGTGTATTATGTATAAATTTTATATTGGCGGACGTTTTTATTTATTTTTATTTTATTTGTCCCATTGTGTTATTGTTTATGCATATAAAATTTATATCACTGATTGTTAATTGCGTTGTTTACTATTATTTTAAAAAATACTGTTTTATCGCTTTCACAGTTTTTGTAAATTGTGTGTAGCTAGGTAATATTTTTTACTTTTTATTATATTTTTATAAATTTTTGCGTATATTTTTATAATTGATATTTTTATATTCACTCGATAATGACTTAAGGGCCGAAAAGCTTTGTGTTTTCTCATAAAGGAAAAAAAATAGCGATTTTAACTTGTTTTCGTTGTTTATTTAAAAATCACAAATTCCAAACTTTTCCAAAAATAAAAAAAACTAATCTTTATACAGTTTCACAATTAAGTTTTGCCGTGTTTATTGGCTATCCTGTATAAAGAATATTTTTATTCTATGTTACGAAGGCGTATTTATTTTGCGATTTTATCATATTTCGAAGCATTTAGGTTTTGTAATAGTTACAAATTATGTAGTAACTGCGATTCGTTAAAACTATCGTCGGAACCAAAACTTAGCAGATGCCTAGATTGTACAGACCCGATTTTTGTAATTTTTTCAGAAATGTCAGAAATGACTATTTTTAACGAGTTATGAAGTTAAAAATCCGCGGCAACCATTTTTGAAGGTTTGATAGAAAGAAAACGAAGTAAAAACTGGGACGGAAAATGGAGAAAAAGAAGTAAATAATTAATATTGAAAGAAATAGCAAAACAGCGGTAAAATTACACTTATCATCGAGAAATGGTTCGCACCTGATGTAACTGATGAATTAACCTTATCATCGGGAGATTAAACCTTACCTAATCAAACCAACAAGCGGGGCTTTTTTTAAAATGACGATTTTGTAAAAAGTAATTTTTAAAATAAAACTATAAACACGCAATCGATACTACCGCTACAACGGACAAACTTCGACCTGTTTTATGTTTATAAACGTACTTATAAATAAAATTTTAAAGGGTGTAATTTATACTGAAAACTTTTTCCGTTTTTTTTTTAATTTTTTTATTTTTTATCGTATTTAAGATACACATCATTTATTGCAAGCCCCGATCAAATCCGAAGTCTACAATTCGTCTAGTAATAAGTCCAGAACTTCAAATTGGATAACAGTACGTGATTACAAGACGAATAACTGATTATATTGCGTTCCATATTAATGACACGCATGCTTTTATTCGCTGTAATAATATGTTCAGAAAAATTTAGCCTATTGTTCGTGACTACAAAGAGGTCAAATATTTCGGCCACCAAACGACGGTGGAATTAACAATCTAATTTCTTCTAGTAATATATTTGCATACTTTTATATATATATATATCATAACGTAAATATCTTTCTGCTTGTGTGTGTGTAATCGCTATGAGGGAAGTACTGAAAAATGTTATTTTCGTCAACGTACAAACAACAATCTGTATATTTAGTAGAACTAGACGAATTATACTTAAAAAAATTTGATTTAAAATTTTTTATAAAAAGTTATTCCGATAAAAACTGACAGAGGAATGCATAACCATAATGTAGATAAACTCAATTTGATATGTATGCGACGATGATATAAGGACGAAAAATTTTAAATTTTTCGAGTACGTTCTGAAATAATAATAATAATATTGTTAATAATAATAATTATTATTATAAAGCAATACAATTCGAAATCTAAAATTGTCGTTACTAATTAAAAATTCGAAAATTTCATACAGAAAGAAAATATTAAAAATGTCGAAACTTAAATAATAATAAAGTATTCGTGCATGGGAATTATATGACCAATAGCAATGTATAATTTTCCAGTGTTTATAAGCAGACGATTACTTCATTTCATGTACCGGTTTCTATTTTAATTTAACCCTTTCAGTCACAATGTCCACTATATAATGGAAAGTGAAATTGTAATGGCAAAAAAAAAAATTATTTTGACGTGAAATGTCCAAATTTTAAAAATATTTATATATAAATACATTGAAAATTTCCTACAGTTCATCTAAGAAGCAGTATTGTATAATAAACATCTGTAAAAAATTTATACTTTTGCGTACAAATTTTATTATGTATGACTGAAAAGTTCAAAAAAAAATTGTCCAAATGTATTTCCAGCAAACAAAACTTTCATTATTAATCCGATCAAAAATCGACTACTAACGATGATACCAACATTATGACAATATATATATATATATATATATATATATATATATATATATATATATATATATATATATATACATACATATATATATATATATATATATATATATATATATACATATATACTTGCAGGTGTTCCGCAAGGAAGTATTTTAGGTCCTTACTTATTTTTAATATTATTAAACGATTTTCCTAATATACCCTTCGTCCACGCGGGTTTTTATGCTGTTGGCAGAAGCAGGTTAATTATCAGGAGTTACTCTAGACTCTCGCCTTTCATTTAACGCACACATTAATAAATCTATCGGTGACGCAAAAAAAGCCATTCGAATACTTGCACCAATTTTCAGTTAGCGTTCTCATCTTTCTTCACTAAACAAGAAATTAATTTACACTACCATTATAAGACCTAGGTTAGTTTATGCTTGTCCGGTCTGGTGTTCCGTTAGTACTTACAAAAAACTCCAGGTAATTCAAAACCAGTGTTGCAGAATATCATTAAGTGCTCCTCGATGGACTAAAATACAGTAAACGCATTCCACGCTAAATATTCCTCATATTTACGATCATATTTATAAATTATCGAAGAAATTTTATGATAAATGCATCATGACAATAACTTAATTCAGATAATCGGGAATTATAGTACGATCTCAGCATGCGTTACACTAGATATAAGTATCGCCGTATTAAGCACTGATTTCTAATGTATACGATCAGATATTACGATTGTTTATTTTTATTTGTTTATATACAAGTTAAATTTAATATACAAGTGCTAATCGTTTTTTTTTAAATTTTCCTATCGTTATTTTACTGTTATTTTCTTTGTTATTTCTTTAGTTTTGTAAAGTCATTTGCTTGTATTTAACTCCTAAGGTGTAACTTTAAGGATACATATGTGTATGTGCATATAAATTCTTCATAATTTATAAAATTTTTGTATTGAAATATACTATACTACTAATTTATATATATATATATATATATATATATATATATATATATATATATATATATATATATAGGGTGACCAAGTGGTAACACTGCTACAACGTTATTTTCAGCGTGAATCGATCACGACAGTGCAAAGAGAGTTTCAAATTCAAAGTTAGGCGATTTTTACTCAGTTTTATTTTACGTTGATAGGGGTCGATATATTTCTTCAATGAATATTCTGCTAAAGTGGTTTTTTTCTATCTCTTTTTATCATCTCTGTTAAATATTTTCGACTATTATTTCTGTATATTTCATCTTTTTGATTGCGGAAACAAATCACGATGACACTTTTATTAGACTGCCTATTATTTATTGTAAAATTACGAATAATTTAACAACGATGTAATTACATGTACGAATATCAATTTAAATTCGGATAATTTAACGCGAATTATTACGTGCAAAAAATATCGATTTAATTTTAAAAAATCGTTACACGCATTAATCGAATCAATTTATTTCGAATCAATTTTTAAATAATATATTTTTATACTTCTGCCGACGAATTTTTTTTACGTTAATTAGTTAAGAAACATTACAAATCAAAACTAACCTGTTTGCGATGTACTTCAAGTTACCTGTTATTTGGAATATTCCGTCTTAATAAAGTTGCTGATGTCTTAGTCTTTAGCACGATGGAAACATTCAACTTTTTACATTTTACTTTTCTAGAATATTACGCCGCTCCCTAAATTTTGAGCTCGAAAGGTTGACTATTTCTTAATTTCTGATTTTCCGAATTTTGTCACGTGTCTTTCTCGTGTTTAGTTCGAGATAGTGCGCAAGTCCGAAATTTTTGGGGTTTGAATCTTCGGGTTAATTTACGCGTCTTCCTCGTGGCGCAGATTGCTTCGTAAGAAATCTACTAGTAACTTTATTGTGGTACTCGTACCTGTATTTATACACAGAAATTTGCACAAAAATATTTGCACAAAAATCGCAAAAAAGTGACGCTTACTCTCTAACCTTTTCTTTTTTCTTTTTGTTAACCTCCTGCCCTAGACTTTCTCGATCTGCCTTCATTATTCTCTTTATCAGATATCTGCGTTTATCCAAGTATACTTATCTTTATTAAATCGCGTGTGGATTTACATTTTCTTATCATGCGACGGAATTTTCGCGAGTAGACTTTCCCGTATTGGCTATTTCCTCTCGCTTTTGGAGCGGACGTAAACTTACAAGATGGTTTGGTAATGTTGAATGTTCAATATTGACTTAGCTCGTAATTATAAGGCCGTTTCAGTTTGAATTATCATTATTACTGTTCCGTGATACATCTCAAACATGGTTTTAACAATATCATAATAACAATTACAATTAAAACCGTAATTACAGGTATGTACGTTTGCGACGGCTACGATAACGAGCGTTGGATTGAACTTTGGCCTTATTTAAAGGAACATTTATACCTATATAAATAAATAAATTAAATATTTTGTTTGTCATTAAATATTATTTTTAATTTACTTATACAATGTTTGTATCGAGCGATCTTGTAATTATATTTCCTAAGATATCGTAAGATGCGATCGCGCGTGCGAGCGAACATCAGTCGAAAAAGATGATAATAATTATCTTCTGTAATTAAAAGTACGAATCATAAGTATATATTCAATTATGTAGTTTTATTTCCTAAATACATCGAATATACGACGATGGTCATGATACATACTATAATATATTTTAAGTTTATGGCTATATTATGTAGTAAAAACATTAAATATCGAATTAAAGCTAAGACCGATGAAATGTTAACTGTATGGCGTTGAAAGAAGTGGCAGTTTAACGAAAGCGTTAGAGGAAAAACTAGATGCCTTTGAAATATATCGCAGAATTCTTAAAGTAAAATGGATTGACAAGATTGGAAACTATGAAATATTAAGTCGTTTAAAGAAAAGCAGAGAAATAGTAAAATAAGTCAAACATCCGAAACTGAAATATTTTGGACATATAATGCGTCAACTCGAAATGGTGTAACATATTCTTATACGAGGGAAGATCGCGAGGAAGAGACCGTCGGGAAGAACAATAAGAACGATATTGAGTTCAGAATTTGGCGCAGTGTACAACGCGAGTACAGTTGAACTGTTCCGGAATGCAGCAGATAGACAAAGAATTGGCAAAATGTTGTTAGCCGACATTCGGTAACGGACATGGCGTCATAATTTTATATATAAATATATATATATATATATATATATATATATATATATATATATATATATATATATAGGGAGTGATTCTTTATTTTTATTGTGTCCGACATAGTCATAATAAATGTTCGGGGTCAATTTCTTTTTAGCTCATTCGATAGTCATTAAGATTTAAGGTACAATCTATCCGGTTTAATGCTAAGTTTACGTTCGCTGCTGAAATGCGCAATCTCGTTGTAAACATATTGTTAGTTTTAATTTTTTCTTTTTACATCGTTGTGGTATTTGCGTAACCGTTTCGTTCCATTCCATCGTTCCAATTTTTCGATATCTGCTACACAATTCATTTACTAGATACGTTACATAAGTGGCATATGCATTTTATACGTTTATATGCGTTTATTCTTCTTCTTTTTACGCCATCTCCGACCGAAGAGCTTGGCGATCAACATAGCTGTTCTGGCTTTGTCCTTGGACACCTTTGCTAACTCTGTAGATGTCTTGTTGTATCACCGACGCATATCAGCTCTCTATGACATTATTCTTCTTCCTGGTTTCCGATGTCCATCGATGACATCATTCGGGACAAGTTGGGATATGGGTATGTATATATATATATATATATATATATATATATATGTTTACGTATTGATGGTCATAAAAATATGCGACTTGGTTCTTTCATTACACACTGGAACGTAGTGTTATTTGATCGTTTGCATGATCTGCTGTGTTATTCTTTCGTTCAATTATTTCTGTATTAGCCCGCCTACGTTTTTATTTCAAGATGAATATATATTTTTTCAATTGTTCACGCTTTATCGATTTAAACGTTTATCGAATAAGAAGATCTGACTTGCTTTACACAATATTTATTTTTATGAAAGTAATGTTAAAGAAAAAACTAAAATCTATCTACCTGCAATAAATCGGTATACGAATATTTAGTTATAAGTTCATATTATATATATAAATATATAAATATACATATATATATATATATATATATATATATATATATATATATATATATATATATATATATATATATTGGAGAAAGAAAAATTACTAATATCAGATTTGCCGATGACACGGTATTAATCGCTAGTATAGAGCAAGAAATGTTTGAAATAATATCAAGAATGGATGCAGCTGGCAATGAAGCGGGTCTAAAACTGAACAGACAGAAATGTTCAACGCTGATCATTGATAAAGAAAACAGAATACAAAAATTCTCGGCTCATTTACGAGATATAGAAATTAAAGATAAGTTAATGTATTTGGGAGGGGGACACACATATCCAAAAATGGTGGATCAGAAGCAGAAATAAGGAGAAGGCTAGCATTGGCAAACGTTTGGAAAACTTAATCGTATATGGAAAGATCGTAAGATCACTAAAATAACAAAACTGCGACTTCTGAAAACGCTGGTTTTTTCTATAGCGACATACGGTTCTGAAACGCGGATTAATAAATCGATGAGGAATAATATCGAAGCTTCTGAAATGAAGGGATATCGAAAAATTATAAGGATACCATGGACGGCTCGTATAACAAATGATTTCGTTTTAAATGAGCTTAAAATTGAAGCCAGACAGCGATTGTTACCAATTATTAAAAGTCGCACGCTAGGATTTTTCGGACACGCAATGCGTGCAAACGGACTAGAGAAAATGATCCTGCAAGGAAAGGAAGGAAGGTAGACCGATGCGAAAATAGGTGGTTCCGATTTACAACAAATTATGAATCTAGCCCAGGATCGAAACAAGTGGCGACATCTAGTAGATTACATTACATAAGGCCACGGCATCCGGATACTGATAACGAAAGAAGAATATATATATATATATATATATATATATATTCACTCTGTTGATATACATATTCTAGAAGTCGATAAAAAGAAAATAACGCATTCGATAATTGATTAGTTCGATTGGACTGACGCCAATCGTATTTAAACCTGACCTTTAACAAGACGAATGTGCAGATTCGTACCGAGTTAATTTCGAAATGTTTGTATAAATCACACTGACAGACAATGTCGTAAAATGTAATTATTTCTGCGTCTGTTTCTCGTTTTTCAATTCCGTCTGTCGCGCTGTGTGTGTGTGTGTGTGTGTGTCGGTGGTGTAATAGAAAATATGTGTATGTTCACATTTTTAAATGGTCGCCGTAATTCTTTGTGAACATTATTTATGAAATTCGTTAGGCTAACACGATTATTCACTTATTATTATTATTATTGTTGCGAGTATAGTTATTGTTTTATTTTTATTGTTACTACTCTTATCATTATAGTTTTATATTCGTATTATTGTTAATATCACTATTATTTAACACCTTGCTGAGAAAGTTGCGCGTGCGTTGTTTTAGGGGTTATATGGGCGTAGCCAGACTTGGTTGAAGAGGGGGGTTTCAAACAAAACTAAATTATAACAGTAAACCCGAGTTAAATTGAACTTTAAGTAAATAACCAAAACTCAAGTAGGTTAAATTCCAAGCCCCAAGCAATCCAACTCACAGGGGTTATTTTTATACTTATCAGACGTCGAATATGTAATTCTATTAGAAGCAATAGACGGCAGAAATATTTAACGTCACTGGAACCCACTAATAGTATGTTATCGAGGACAGAGGATTACAAAGTAAAATAAATTTCAGCGAAAAAATAAACGATAAATAATGATTTTATATTTTTTGACGGAATAATACATAGTAATACTTTAAATTTAAAATATAAAATCTATTGTTCGCGTTTTTCTACAAAATTCTTCTAGTACCTCCTATATTACAAAAATATTTATTTATTTCAAAAACAACGACATTTAAATAAAATAAATGAAAATAAAATAAAAAAACAAAATAGGTTTAACAAATGCAAAACTGCATTTGTCAACGAGTATATATTTTCTTATTATCAGATTGATTCCAAATGTGGTGTTCAGACCTCCATAACCACCCTCTGGGTACGCCACTGAGAGGGTTTTATATATATATATATATACATATAGTTGATTTCAATCATATTTGCAAGATAGCATAGCATAGAATTAAACTGCTCACTCAAATACAGGCATGCCACGAGGCGATGTATTAAACCGCGCTTATTTTTCATAAACAATTAACGATTTGTTGCAATTTGAACGTGTCGGGACAAATTTTCAGTTATGCCAATTGTATGGATGGTTCACCCATTGCTACAAAATCTTGCTGCTTCTGACGCAACATAGTATCGATCAAATATTAAGGTGGTTGAATATTTTTATCGTGAATCCTGATAAAATTAACTACGTAATTTACTAGAGTAGTCTATTCACGAATATGAAAATATATTTAAATAGTCGTCGTATAATAGGAGCCTATGAAATCCTTTAGAATTGCATTTGACCGTTAAAACGGGCTAAATTTTCAGCATGTTGTAAATAAAATAACCACGTTGAATTATCAGTTTTATTATTCGAAGATGTTTTATTTATGTCATTATATTACGAAATTATCACTTTTTATTTATTAATGTTGCGATTTTTTTAATGGTTTCGTCGTCATTTAGTTTTTAATTTGATTAAATAACCCCGTAATCGCGCGCACAAATTTCAATCATACATTACAAAAATTTTTCACAAAAAAATTATAAATTCTATACAGATATTTGTTTATTATTAGGTGATAATTTACAATGTATTTATATGAATATTTTGAAAATTGAGATATTTCACGTCAACCAGAAAAAAAAAAATTGTTAGCTTTAAAATTTCATGTACCATATAGTGGACATCGTGACTGAAAGGGTTGACCGATGATATATGTATTCCTATGGTTACACGCGCAATTTTCGCATTCTAAAATTGAACTATTATTATTATTATTATTATTATTATTATTATTATTATTATTATTATTGTTATTTTCATTATTATTATGAAATATAAATGAAGGTAATACGACAAGAATTTGCGACGTCTATAGAAAATTTAAAAAATTAGTAAAATATATTTATTATTTAAAAATTAAATACGAAAACAAATGTTTTATTGACGAAAATTTTACTCGAAAATTAACGATCCTCGATAAGTACTAGAATTTGTAGAAGTCGAACGTGCAAAGTAACTTCTGAAACGAAAAGTTAAATGTACACCGCTGGCAACAATTTAAATGAAACAGTTCGTTCGTTTCATTTATTATCGCGCATTTATCGATTTGATTATTTTCTACTTATTTTATTTATAAATAAATTAGTAGAAAAACAAATAAACCCGATTAAAAGAAAAAGAAAATTCTCCGTATTAAAAAATTATCGATTTTAGACGACCCACGTTGAGAGTTCGTTTTAATAACAATCCGTATATTTGTCCGTGACATTTATCGAACGGGTAGGCTGTTGTTCGAATTTATACATCCTTCCGAGAAAAGGTACGATGGCCTATGAAAAACTTAACCTCGATAGAAATAACATTTTGAATTAACGTTTTGATATTTATCATTTAATTTTTTAAATGAATTTTTATTTATTAATTTAGGTTTTATTATTATGATTATCATTTAGCGATTGCGGTGATAACAATAATAATAATAATAATACTAGTAGTAACGATAAACTTATTATATAAAAGAGTTATCGTTAATAGAAAGGTCATCTGATTTCATTGTACGTGAAAAATTTTTCAGAAAGATTGAATTAATATTAACATCGATTTTTTCCCCCATTTTTTTCTTTATATTATCAATATTTCCAGTTATTTCCCCCGAATCTGTTAGTTTTATTTCGTTAATGTTTAAATATAACCGTTTTACGAAATTGTTTATTTTGTATAATGTAATATATAAACGAGGGGTGTAAATAAAGTAATGAGACTAATTTTTTATTCAAATACAATTACGATTTAACATGGTCTCCTTCAAAATAATTACCTTGGGAAGCCACGCTGCGCTGGAGCCGGTATTTCTAGTTCTTATAGCATTGGTGGAACTCGGATACTTGATTATCCTTCAGCTTACAGCCATTTAGATGTTTTCAAGTGTCCCAAAATAAGTTCTCTCGAGGTGACTTTTCAATCTCGGGAAGAGGAAAAAGTCACAAGGATTCAAGTCTAGCGAATAAGGGGGCTGAAGAACCAGATGAATGTTTTCAGTGGCGCCAAAAACCTGTTTATTGAGATTGCTGTGTGACATGGCGCATTTTCGTGATGCAACGACCACTTCTTCTCGATGTTTGGTCTCACACGAAAGAATCTTTTTCGAAATCTTTTAAGTATCACCAGGTAAAAGTGTTGATTGACCGTTTGACCTTCAGGTGCAAACTTTCTGCGGACGATTATATATATATATATATATACGTCTGTCTGCATGTACACCATTCAATGATTCATCCATTCAATTGATTTATCAACTTCTGCTATCCATCCATCGATTTCAAACATTCTAACCATCCTATCTGCTCCATCCAATTTAACCTTATATGTATAATGCATATATTAAATATATTCTGTAAAAGAGAGGAATAAAAAAAGTGAGAAGTATGATTTATTATTATTTTCTTTTTTAAAGAGAATAAAAATAAACGAACGAATAAGTATAAATGAATCGTACACTACTAACTACGAAAGTAATTTAAAAAGAAAATAGATCATTAAATAGTTTAAACTTATTAGTTAGTAAACAAATGTGTACCCAATACAGGCAAAAATAATTTGAATTTCATTATTAATATACTATTGCGCCTGATCTTTCGAACATCGATTAAATACAAAAAAAAAAAAATGGAAAAAATGAAGATTGTCTGATAAACAAGTAATTATCAATCATCAATCATAAACAATAATTTTTTAAGTACCCGGTATTGCTAATTTATATTTACGTTATTTACAGTTTGATATGTTTTTAATCTATTTTGTCATTTTCGTAATATAACGCATTTTAAGCATCATATTTACGTAAAATTAACTTTTCAGTATCTTTGTCGCCATTCCTGACGAAATTACCAAAATCGAAAGGCAATCTCTGAACTCGGGTCTGGCTTTGTTGTATAATTATATACATATGTATTATTATTATTTTATATATATATATATATATATCATCATCATGGTTGCGTCTCTTGATGCAAGAGATTGCGTACATCCATATTTTTCGATCTCTAGCACATATAATAATATCTTTCGGATTTCTGCATGTCGAGTTGAGGCTGGCATGTTGGTGGTTATTAGTTCCAATCTTTTTCTTCCTCTGATCGGTTTTGATTGTATTTTACCCTGCATCACCAGCATAAATATTCCGTTTTCTCGTATTTTATGCGCTATGTATTTTAATTTTCTTTTTTTAACATCTTCAAAACTTTCGCTTTTTCTCCTATTCTAACAAGTACAGTCTCGTGCAGTACGTGATCGGTCCATGATATTTTTAGCAGTTTTTGATAATACCACATTTCAAATGCGAATATTTTTCTTTCACATTCGGCGCTCATGGTTCATGCCTCGCGTGAATATTTCAGCACCTGCATATCCTTTTTCGCAGATTTAGGCTTATCTTTTGATTATTCTTTGCCACACCAATTCTTGTTCTTATTTCTTTTATATCTCTACCATCGTTACTTATTAGAACTTCTAAGTATTTATATTCATTTGCTTTTTTCAGTTTCTGTGTTCCTATATTTATATTTTTGTTATCGACTCTTGTAAACTTCATCACCTCTGTTTTATCAGTATTAATTTTCACATTATATTTTAATCCGGCGCTATTTATTTGGTTAACAATCTTTTGCACCTGTGTTTCACTTTCCGCGATTATCACTTTGCCATCTGCATAACTTATTTAATTTATTATTTTGCCATTTATCTTCCGGGCTTTAATTCGCGCCCTTTCATAATCTTCTCTGCATAAATATGTTGCATAATCTTGGTGACAAGGGGCATTCCTTGCCTCACCTCTCCCTCCATACTGCATTTGTCTTTAAAATATTCCGTATTAATTTTTATATTCGCGCGTTGGTTTCTGTACAAATTCTTAATTATTCTAATATCTTTATCGTCTATATTATATTTCTTTACAATTTCCATCTTTTTTTTTTTTGTGGTTAACATTATCGAACAAGTCGACGAACCATGCGATTATGTCCATGCGATTATGTCCTATTCGCATTTAACGTTCTTTCAATGACGACTTTTAATAATACAATCGCGTTTCTCGTTCCTTTTTTTTCGCTACAAACCGATACTGGTTTTCGCTTAGGTTTTTGTCCAACTTATGTTCGATTCCGGTATTAATTAATTTAAGCGCATGACTCATGAGAGCAATGGTCCTGTATTCGGAACATATTTGTGAACGGGTCTTCTTTGGTATTGGCACAAAATTTACAGTTATAAAATCTTCAGGCAGCGTACCTCCATCGTATATTTTGTTGATAATCCTTAGCAGCTCTTGTTCACGTTTCGGTGTAATATGTTTGATTAAATCTGCTGCTGTCGCTTTGTGATTTCTGGCTCTTTTTATAGCATTTCTTAGTTCCAAAGTTATATTTTTGGCGCCATTTCAGATGTAATACGAACTTCATCAGGACGAGTATCATTTTTATATAGTTCTTTAATATAATGTAGTCAAACTTTTTCTGTTTCTCGGTTGTTCACGCAATATTTTCCTTCATACATGCTGTACTGCTGCGATTTTTTTGATGCGTCACCATCATTTGTTTTATTCTGGTATGTAACTCTCCGTAATTATGTTTTCCAGTTGTTCAATATTCTTACATGTCTCATCATACCAGTTACTTTTAGCTTGTATGCAAAATGTCTTTGTTTAGTCTACGATATTCAATACTAGACCTTTGTTTAGTTCTTCTTAGGTTCATCATATCTAATATCTCGTGTGTTATCCATGGTTTGTGTTCTCGTTTTCCTTTCATTGGTATTGTTTTCTTTGCTGCTGTTATGACTTTATGTTTCCATGTGATCCACATCTCTTCAATGTTATCATTTTTTTACTGAACTACTGTTGTATTGTTCTTCTAGTTCTTTTTGAAATTCCTGTTGTATGTTTCCTGATTTCATTTTGTCAGTATCCAGCTGTTAAAATCGTTCTGTTTTCTTCTTTAAACTCTTCAACACTATTTGACATTTTACAGCCCGTAGCTTATGGCCTGTGTTACAATCAGCCCCTGGATACGTATGATAATTTTTTTCTCTATTCAATAAAACGCTTATTTACAAGAATGTAATCAATCTGATTTCTAGTTCGATCTTCAGGACTAATTCATTTATACACTCTTCTTTTATGTTGTGTGAACCAGATATCGCATATCTTCATATCATTTCTCTCAGCGAATTCTACGAGTATTTCGCCTCTTTCATTGTGTTCCCCAAGAGCATACTTTCCAGCTACTTGGCTACCATGGTATATATAAAATAGGTATATATAAAATGTAATGTATGACTGCATTATATATATATATATATCGAGCTATGCTTGATTTTTTTTTTAAATTGTGTTTTTTCGGAAAATATATTTAGATAAGAATCGCACACTATTAAAAACCGTCACATAATTTTTTTTTTGAACGCGTAGAATTTCATTTACAAGAGTATCAGAAGACACATTTTTTTCCTTGCAAATAAATTTTAGATTTATTTTGATCGGAGTTTTTTGTTTAAAATAATTTTTTTCTAAATTAAAAAATATTTCCGGAATATCCGATAATTTAACTGCAAACGTTACCCGAGATATAACATTTTCATTATATTTAGTAATTCGTGTACAGAAAAAAACAAATTTCTTAGGTAATAACATTTTATGGGTAAATGCGATTGATCTGAAAATTTTAACTAAAAAGGTCGAAAAACTCCCGAAATTTTATTAGACATACTCTTCAAAATTCACAATTTCCATACGGGGTATTTTTAAATTAAATTACGTGTATTTCGTCCAAATCTGTAGGGGCGCTTCCGAGGTAACCGAGTACATATATTATATATATGTATATATACATGTATGTATGTATAAAAGAATTCCTCTTTTAATAAGATAATTGAGTAAAATAAACTTTTCAAATATTTTATTAGTTAGTGTGTTGTGTAAGGTTTTCATTCCTTACAGAATTACAAGAATCGAAAGGCGATCATATGTGTGTGTGTGTGTATGTTTTAGTTTTATTTATTTATTTACTTTTTAAAAAATGTTTTCTTTTTTTTTATTTCTAAGGATTGAGAGGAATAATTGTATTCTTTTAATCTACGCGTATGTATCGTTCATTTCGAATTTAGTTTTACAAATTAAGTTAATATTATTCACAAGCGCTATAGCGTAAATTACGAATAACGTAATTGTTTGTTTATTTAAATAATAAAATTAGTGACATAAAGTTAACGTGATGAAAATCATATAACAAATGTGAACAAAAAAATTAATCATGGTGTTCACCTCTCGTCATTGGACTTCGTTTTTTTTTCTATTTTTGTTAATTTCATTTCATCTAGATTTAGCTTGTTAGCTTGTACCTATTTCGTGATATATGAAGATTATATTCGGATGTATTTGAATTTTCTTATTTATAAATAATTATTAATTCGAATACAAATTTAATAACGGCATTTTATCATTTATTCTTTTCGCTAACCCGGTTATCGTTTTTATTAACTACCGCCTATTTCACCTAATTTCACGTAGATTATATTTACATGAACGCTTGATATTATAATCTTGATTTCTTCTTCACACGTTCGTATAAAATGGGTTAAAACATATCGATGGGAAAAAATTACACATCGTGTAATCGAATAAACTGGTAAAAAAACTTAAAAAAAAAATATAATTTTTCTGTTTTGTTTTTATAATAAATTTTCTATTTTCATAATAAACGTTTTTCAAAATATTTATATATTAAAATTATCTAGATTCGTTTTAGAAAGCGGTACTGTATACAGATTTATAATTTAACATTTTCACCTCCTTGAATGATTTTTTACAAGTATGAGAACCTTTGATTTACAATCATTCACGTCTATGACGCGTATGAGACACGAGTCCGATGTGATGTGTAGTTTGAAAGGGTCGTCCGGATATCGTCATTGATGACGTGTACAGCGACTTTCTTTTTTTGTGGACAGTTGCTTTCACACATTCGGTCACCAGTTTTATGCACAGCTTCCGATCGTGAGCTGTATTTACCCATTGCTCTCTCTTGGGTTTAATACCGATCTTTTTTAGAACCGCAGGTAGCACACGTTCTCGTATCGTACTACATCCTGCTTCTAGAATTCCATATATCATTCTTTTCGGAATGCGTTCTGGATTCAGACGCAACGCATGTCATATCCTTTTCAAACGATTTTTAATGAACAATTGATCTATGGAAGGAGTTAACGCTCTTATCAGCAGTTCTGCGTTCGATACGCTGTCCATCCATTATATACACGAAACAACGGAAGTACCTATCGAAATTGGGTTAATCGTATTTTATTCAGGGCTCTTCAACTACTTCACATATTTTTCTGAATACGAACCGAATATTAGCTATTTAGATAATTAACTAATTGTAACGTTTCGTAACATTTTTATAATTACGTATAGAAACGTAGTTTGTTTAATTAAATTCCACAAATTATTTTCCTAAAAGATATGATTAACTTTTTAAATATATTGGTTCAGCTGAGCCATTTAAGAAATTTATTAACGTATTATTACAGTACATATTTCACAGGTAAACTAGTTAGTAACATGTATTGAAAATAATATTAAACGAACATGTTAATAGTAAATTATTATCGTGTAAGTTCGAAAAAATTATTTTTAAAATAGGAAATGTACGAAAAAATGAACTTTATTTATTTAAGAATGATTTATTTTACCTCGTAATTTTTAAGCGTCACTGTAAAATATTTACTATTTTAAACGCGATTTCTTTTAGGAAAACTAATGTAAATATTTTACGTATAATTCTTTTTAAAAATTTATTATGTCATATTTTTTTGTTATCCTATTTTCAGATCGAAGAACTGTACACCGAATTGGTGTTCGAATGTTTGCATTTAATTGGACAAGACGCCACCGCGAATATAAAAAAAGATGTTCTGTTTTCGTATTTAAAAGAAGTATTTAAAATTGACGATACTCAACATAATTCCTTATTAAATGTTGCGAAATCGAAAGATGTAAGTTGATTTTAATTTCGAGTAATCGCTTGCGAATTATTCTCATTAATTTGATATTAGTATGGAATTTTTAACGAAGCTATTGTACCGCGTAATAGGGGATTAAAATGTTTTTCTTTCTAATAATCCATAATCTTAATTCGTTATATTGACCCGCAAAAAAGGTATATTATGACAAAGTATTTTCCATTTATTTCGATTATTAAAATTATTGATTCGAACTTTCGATTTTTTCAGCCTCCTCAAGTAGTGTTAAAAGTGGAAGTTCTGGAAGCTAAAGATTTAGCACCAAAAGACGCTAATGGTAAACTATATATTTAGAAAAAATGATTGATTTCGTATTTTTAAATGTTAAGTATCGCGTTAAATAAATTATTTTATGTTTGCCGTTTTTTTAAGTAAAGAAGAAAATTATTATTTTAAACAAACAGAAACGTGGTATACGATTTGTCATGTCGCCTGTTTGATTTATGTTAAATAGAACTTCGAAACTAGATGGCGAGCATTATAAAGGTTCTATTTGTTCGATAATTCAAAGTTCTTTTAAAAGTATATTTACTAAAACATCTTAAATTGCTTTAATCATCTCGTTCGATTTCAGAATAAAATATTCGATTATAGATTAAATTCACGCAGAGTTACCTCTATAATCGAAAAAGCATTTGTATAAAAAAATTCCACGGTCTTCTTAAACGTATATCAAGAATTTATTTTAAGATAAGTAATCGTTTGTCCGTTTGGAATTATATCTGATCAAGTGCCAAATTTTAAGGACAAATCGAAATTCCTCCGTATATAAGTAGGTGATTCGTAGAATAACATATTTTCGGACGTAACTTGTACTTTCTGTGTACGCGACCGATATGTGATAAAATATCAACAGCTACATTTGCAGTTGATACTTACTGTGTCTATTAGTGGTAACTACACCGAACTTATAGAAAACCTCTAATATGTACGGCGCTTGTCCGAACGCTATATTGATTAAACGATTAAACAAAATATATGTCTATGTCATTGCCTCCATTTACTGTTTACCTTAGGCATCCAATCATTCCGTAAGTTCAATTATTTTCCGTTTCTTCTCAAATTTGGCCGTCTATGGACCATATGAAAACAACAAACTTTTTCGTTTTTTTTCTTTATAGTATTTCTTTATAGTTTTACTATGCTTTTTCTATTTTTACCCGGTTCTATTACTTTTGGTTCCTATAAATCCATCGAATTTTAAAATTTGATTTCTAAATTCAATTTATTTTGTTATCAATCGTCACACTATTTTCATTTCATATATATATGTTTTTTTTTTTTTTAAATATCTCAATACCTTCCGGTCTTGAGATTGTACCAATAAATCATATTGAATTTGTTACTTCCCTCTTTATTTATTTATTTATTCTGTTACTGTATCACCATATTATATAAGCAAAATTTGACGTAAGGATTCAACTTAGGAGTTGTACCAAAAGAGGTTAAATTTGGAAAAGAATCATTATAGACAAAACGTTATATTGCGCCAAAACAGTAGATGCCTATCAGATCTCGAGGAATGATATAAATTAAATTGAATTCGAACAAATGATATAATAGAACCACGCGAATCAGGAAAAATAAGTTCGGCAACAGGAATTTTGTTTGTGCCATCTTCATACTAAAACATTTTGATAACACGCTCAGATAAAAATCACACACAAGAAATAATGATACGCGGATGTAGAGCTAAATGATTAGTACTTTGTGAATGCATACATTATCGAAATAATCGAATTTCATTAAGAACTGTTACATATATGTATATATATATTTATAAACGGCATATATATATATATATATATACAAATATATACATATTTTTAAATAGGACTGAGCGATCCATTTTGTGTATTATGGATATCTTCGAAACAGACTGATCGATTTACATCGTCGGTAAAAAATCAAACTTTAAATCCTACTTGGGAAGAAAGCTTTCAGTTGTAAGTGTAACGATGTAAAAATTGAATTTTACGTTAAAAATAAAATCGTTGAATTTAGTAAACAGTTTGTAAATGTAAACAATAAAAAAGGAGTTAAAATCACTGACATTTTTTTTGTTTATAAAAAATCCCAAAACTTTTCGGTTGTCAAGTATCGAGTGAGTATAAAAAATATAAATCATAAAAATGTATGCAAATTTATAAATATAAAAATATTACTTAAATACACAATTTACGAAAATGATTAAAGCGATAAAACAGTATTTTTAAATAATCTGATAGTGAATGTGGCGAACAACGCAATCAACAATCAGCAATATAAAATTTATATGTAAACAATAACACAATAGCAAATAAATAAAACCAATCATAAATATAAAATTTATACATAAATAATAATACAATAGCAAGTAATATTGTTTATGAATAAATTTTATATTGTTGGACGTTTTTATGCATTTTTATATTAGTCGCTATTGTGTTATTGTTTATGTATAAATTTTATTATTTAAAAATACTGTTTTATCACTTTAATCATTTTTGTAAATAAGTAATATTTTTACATTTTATACCTTTATAAATTTGTATGCATTTTTATAATTTATATGTTTTATATTCACTTGATAATGGCTTTGCAGCTGGAAAGATTTGTGATTTTTTATAAATAATTTTTTTTTAGTGCTTTTAACTCCTTTTTTGTTGTTTATTTTTTAAAAATCACTACATTCTAAACTTTTCAAGAAAAAAAAAAATGTAAATGTCTTATTTTGGAAAAGTGTTAATTATTCTATTATTGATTATTATTCCCGTTTCTCTATAATAGGAATATCAACTCGACACATCAAGATGTTTTACACATAGATGTTTGGTAAGTGTAAACATATATCATTCAAATGTTAAATTTGTAATACAATTTATGTTGTCATTATTACATTTGAACCGCGTACTTTTCATACGCTATAATATATACGAAAATATTAAAAAGTATTTCTGTAGTCCAGTGATAAATATTTAAAATAAAATAAAAATAGATTTATTTCGTGTCGCAATATTTTTAATAAATATAGTATACTAGTTGTACTGTCTGCACGTCGTCGAGATTCGTGTTATTAAATTGCAATGCGGTATAGAAGTATTTTCGTTTTATTTCGTTTAATATGTAAGGAGTTTATATTAAAATAAAACAAAATTAAAACTCAGTTAATCGCTATAAAATTTCTTATTTAATCCAAGCTTTCCTACAGTTACGTCATTATGAAAAATACATCGCGCAAATAAAAAAATATTATAGTCATTAACTGTATTTTTATTTCATTCATTCGTCTCCGATATATCAACATTCAACCCTTTTATGCTCAATGTATTCTTCTTTCGGATACGCTATTTTCTAGCGTGAATACATCACGAATTTATAATGTCCTACGTTTTCGTTTAAAATTCTTCTTATGGATACTTTCTTCAGAATTTACTAAAAATGTATGCCCGTTGTATACTTTTGAATACACCGTAATTATCTTTTTACGTATTATTTAAAAAAAAGAAACAACAAAAAAAACGTATAACATGTTTTAAATGGAATACTTTTGATCATCTAGAGCAACAAAAAACTGTTTACCGTTGTTGCGTTTAAAAAACGAAGGAATATGCCCGCTGTAGGGATACTCTATCGATTTATAAATTAATCGTATTTATTTCATCGTGTAATGTAGGGATTTTGACGCTGCCGAATCGATTAAAGATAAAATGGTAAAAATTAACGAAGTGAAAACTTCATTTTGGGCCATTAAAAAATATCTCAAAGAATTGACGCAGACGGCTTATAAAGGAAATCACGATAACGAATTAATCGGATCGGCTAATATTTCTCTGAGGGTAAGAAGTCGTATAGAGAACCGTTAATATCTATTTTCTACACGTATTTATTCATTTATACGTGTATACATATCTATATCTTAAATTGTGTATAATTAATGTATTGAACATTAGTATACTTTATACGCGAAGATAACGTGCAGTGAGCTAGTCAACTAGTCACGATGTTCGTCGAAGATGATCACATATTTATAATGAAAACATACTTTCGTATTTTGGTGATCGAACGTACGCCATATAATTGCAGATTCATTTGAAATCGTTCTTACACTTTATTGTAAACGAAAAATTACAAAATGTTTTAAGTCCATTAATAATCCAATACGCATTCAGATATATATATATATATATATATATATATATATATATATATATATATAATCATCGATTATTCCAGTGGGAGGGATGACGTGATGACCATGATATGCCATCGAAGATGTTTTAACCAATTTTGTCCACTGTTCAAGATATATATATATAATTCGATGATTAGAAATCGATACACCTAATCCCGTTATATCTTGTATTTTGTGGAACTATCTTTCCGGGGGTCGACCCCCTGATCTTGTGCTTTCCCTGTTAGGCTGGTCAGAACTACATTCACTAATGATTTCTTCATGCGGATTGTTTTTAATACGCAAATATTCGAGCTTTCTGTCGTATACTGTATTTACATATATATAACTTTACGTATTAAGCCTTCAAAATCGAAGCATATAAATGTAACAACGTATATGCCGGGTACACTGACTCTGTCGATAGGATATATCTGATGACGTTCCGTTGGTTATCGATATTTTAACGAGATCGAATGATACTGTCCCTTACCATTATGTAGGTATAAAGTCTTTTTTATTTTTCGTAGTGTTTACAAAATTCAGCGGGTTTTAAAAGCCACGGAAAAGAACAAAATTGCTCGCGATTATTTGAACAAAGAGGGAATTGTTTAGTTTTTAGCTGTACGTTATCCCTACTTCGATTTTCACGTTTTTATTAATACTACACTGTAACCCAGTTTGAAACCTATGGTTAATGTATACGATCGCAAATACTTTTAAACATCTAGTCGCGTAAGTCGTCTTCGTATTGAGATTGTTCAGAATTTGTATAGTTCGGATTTTTTAATTATCACGTTTCTCAAGGACAGTTATATTCTACTGATATTACGAAAACGTCCGATTTCGTCGGGTGGAAACGTTTAACAATTAATATTAAAGAAATTCGGATGTCCGAATAAATTGGTGAGAGTAATATACACATTTTATTCCGATGACACCGTGTCGTCGGTGTAGGAAATTATAGGGAAAACTTTTGTCGAGACACGCGTGCAAGCTACAAACGCTTTCATGCAATGCTCGATCGAGATTTTTGAATTTAAAACGATTAAAATCTATCGCTGAACACTGCATGTTACGTTCATATTTACATTAAGCTGATGATTGTGTTGTAGAAAACCAAATTATTAACTCGGACACAAAGATTAAATCATACATCGGTAACACTATCAGGCGCACGAAGTAAATATTGAATCGGTAGAAAGCTTTTGGAAATTGAATATAAATGAAGCAAAGATTCAGCTATAATAGTCACGAATTTACACAAAAATAACGCTGAAAGAACTGCGATAATTCCTACCCCGTTGTACGACTGTGAAACTTGGACCGTATACAGACGATATTTAAGGAGTCTGTTGAAATTCCAGTAGCTTTCAGGGTATATTACGTGTACAATTAATAGGTTATATTTCAAAGAACTTTTACCTCGTTCTGGATGCGTGCAGATTGAATAATTAATTCTCGATCGCAATTACGATAGGTTGTTGTATCGATTGGGAAAAATCTTATGCGCGCAGTTAAGAAATGGGAAAATGAATCTAGAAAGACCAAATTTCGGAAATGATTCGATATTTACCGGTAGGAAGCGAAAACTTCAATAAGAAACTGCCAAAAGAACATCTTCGTAAGCAAACTGGGAACCGACGTAGGAAGTCGACGAAGTATGATTAAAACGCGTTTTAAGAGCAACGTGAACCCCCGTGACGTGCTCAGGTTGTAGAATTCAGTCGAAATAAGACTGGGCTCATATATAAGAATCCGTAGTTCGTTTCGAAGTGCAAATGACTAACTAGGATACGAGAGTTTGTCTAATAATAAATAAATTCATAAAAATATATATGTATGTATTTTTCTTTACAGAATATTCCATCAACAGGCCAAATGGCCTGGTTCGATTTACAGAAAAAGAAACGTAAACAAGGTATGATATTGTTGAAGATTATGTTCGGTTCGGAAAAAGATCCGATCGTAGCTCTGTTGGAACACAGGCATTTAGTCAGAGCTGTCATCTTTCATCACATCAATAAGGAAAATGTAAGGACAATTAGAAAAAAAAACCTTGTAACATTTACTAAACTTTTTCGAAATCTCTTATCTTTTTCTTTATTATTTTTTTTTTTTTAATTTTTATAAATACATAAAATTTTATACATTTGAAAAAAAGCCGTTCGAGCGATTGAGAAAAAGTCGTTATATTTCTCCTGGGAAAATTTTACAAATGTAATATTTTCTTAAACAATATTACGCTTGTAAGCATAATTTTAAATTTGATTTTGATAGAAGTCGAATTCATTCAATGAATCGCAATTGTTGCGTCTACTTGAAATATAATCTAGTATTGGTGGGTTCGACTATTAACAATTATTTTTGTTTTTTGAGTAAAAAATGAAAAAAAGGACTGTATTTTGTATTTTTTTTTTTTTTTTTTGAAATTACAATAAATAAATTGCTGGAATGGTTTCGGTTTTGAAGCATTTTGTCTCTTCGTCTTTTTTTAGGAACTATATAAGCGTAGCATCAACTATTGACGAATATTTTAAAATAATTTTGTGATTTAATTTTATTAATAATATTAAATCATTGATATTGCCGGATCTTTATTTTCGAATTACGCGACGAGTGTAAAGTTCTCCTTCGAGTGGGTGGATGTAAAGATATTTTAAGATTAGGATATAATAAGGAATACTTACAGTGTAGAATGTAGTGATTTTTAAAAAATAAATAAACAAAAAAAATAGTTAAAATCGTTAAATTGTTATATATAAAACGATTACAAAGCTTTTCGGTCAATAAGTCATTATCGAGACGATATAAAAAAAATTACATATAAAAATATGTATAATTATTATAAAAAATATGTATAATTATTATAAAAAATATAAAAGGAAAAACAAAAAATTAAAAAAAAACGCGAGAAAATACTTAATTTAGATGTACAAGATTACAAAAAATAGCGAAGTGAATCTGACAGTGAAACTAAATATTTTTTGTATTTTATTCCATTTTTTTGTGATCTATTAAAATTTAGTGTTTTTAACTACTTTTGCGTTATTTATTTAATAAGAAATAATTTTTTTTTTTTATATGGTTAATAATAATTGCGCGTGTCAGTTTTTGACGTGAAATAATAAATTTTAGAATTAGTTAAATACAGTTAACCTTATTTTAATTAATTTGTTATGTAAGGTTAAACGTATCCTTGGCAGCGTTCCGACCGTCTACATTAAAAAGATATCGTTGTAAAATAAATTTTTTAAATGTGAAAATGTTACGACGAATTTATAAAAATACCAGCGGATAATTGTAGTTAATGACATTTTCATTTCGGAAAATTTCTTTATTAATCGCAAACGTTATAATACTCGCTAATGAATAATGTTTTAAAATAATACACATTTCCAGTTCGATTCGACCGGTTGGTTAGGCGATCTTTGCGAAGAAAGTCAAATTATACTGCGACAACATTTAGCCCAAAGTAATTTAGGCTATACGGAAGATTTGCTAGCTAGATGGATCGAATATGTAAACATACATCAAACTAAGCCGTTGAATTTTCTACTTTTGGCGAACATTTTGAACGATGTAGCTCAGCGACATCGTAACGGTCTGTTCACCGAAGACGAAGTAAGTGTATTTCCAATTTTTAAATAACACGTATTTTCTTTTTTGAGTATAACGACGATGCGGTTTTGGATTCTGAAAAACGGAATAAATAAAGATAATATTATTATTTTACTATTTACGATACGTAATTTGATTAGCGTAATGTTTAAAATCAACAATCAACGTATTCTATAACGGAGTTCCAATCGAATCTATGCTACATATGTGTTTTAATGGACAATTTTATCCAGAAAACATTCCGTTTTGACCAGCTATAAATTTGTATTTCGTCGTAAATAAAAATGTACAAATATGCGATCGATTCGAAGCAGCCAAATGTAAGGATCAGTAAATTTCGAAACATTTGTAAAAAGACAACCCTAAAAAAATAGGTAATTTTGCAATTAAAATAATACAGATAATTCTCAAGGTGCACATTGAAGTCCGCTTATCGGATCTTATCGGATCTCGGATGAATATGTGAAAACAATTTTTACGAAATCTCTCACATTTGACTGTAATTCGGTAAATGAACATTTTTATACATTATGTTTATTTGTTTTTTAAAAGTAAAACAAGTAATTTTAATAAATATAGATAATCCAATCTCTCGAAAATTCCGTTAAAATTAAAATTGCCAGACGTTAAAACCGCATTTTTAATGTAGACTCAACGTATAAATGTATACCGTTGATCAATTTGAAAATAAATTTTTTGACAAATTATTATTTCAAATTTTAATTTTTCAATTTCGTCCGGATTTTTGAAAATATTACTGGTATAAATACTTTTATGTGTTATAAATTTTACGTAAGAATAAAATATTAAAATTTAAATAATATTTTAACTTATCATTGTTTACAGAAAAAATTGTTTTGGGAATCGGCTCGAAAATTTTTGCCTTCTTGTTTCAATTTTCTTCGGAGAATCAACAAATCCGTCCGAAAGGATAACGTAGAAAAATTGCAAGCAATTGTGAGGTAAATTTAATAAACCGATTTTAATTATTATTATATTTAGAATTGATAAATTTCATTTTGTGTGGTTTCTAAAATTACGTCACATCTATTATTATACAATTTCCGTACCTTTTAATTATACTTATTCTAAAAATGGTATCAAATAAAAATCTGTTTTTACACGATATTCTTCAACGTTATTTTATAGGATGTGTTAACGCGTAATTTTAGTCACTAATTATTACCATTAATATTTAAAATCGATTTAATTTTTAATACGAAGTTAACGAACTAAACGAATGTATGTTCGTATTTTTTTCTTCAGCATTGTAAAAAATTTATCCACGTGCAATCCTTCGCAATCGTTCGATTTATTTCCAAGCGACGTATACGGTTGGTTAGCAGCGTCGGATAATCTCACGATTAAAGACGTACTTCACGAAGCTGTAGTTAATGGCGCTTGCGATTGGTAAGCGTTATAGAGACTGATCGATAGTTGTACCGTTTGATTGATTATTTAAACGAAATTTAACGGTCGATAATTTCGTTGCAGGTATAATTATTTATTGAAACGTCATAAAACTAGCGAAAATTCGGATAATTGTAAATTGCAAGAAAAAGTGAAGATCGTAGAATTCATCAACATCGACCTCGAGCAAGCGTTAAAATACAACGAATCTATTTTCAACAAGTTAGTAGGTCGTCTTTTTTAAAACATCGCATAAACATTTTTCAACTGTAAAACACCTTATTAGAATAATATTATTTTAACAAAGGGAACAACTTAAATTTGTTCGCTAAGTGTATTTGTTGCGTCAGATATAGAGTAATGCGTTCAAAATTAATGGACATTTTTCAGAAGAACACAATATTTGTCATTTGTACCACAAGCTGATACTCTGGCATCTTTTATATTCGGACTACACAGCAGACATACCGACTAGCGATCAAACCATCTTAATTAGCCGATGATATTGCTATTCGTGTATCAAATTTAGAAGCAATGTCAAACATCGGGGTTCAAAAAACCGTCTGAATAGTTCAGCGTTGGCGTATATCCCCTTAAGTGCTAAAACGTTATATTTACAAATAAAAAAGTTAAGTGTCCTCGGCTGTAATAATTGACAACATACAAATTCCTTAAAAAAATTCGGTACGTTATCTTGACACGTACATATGTACAAGACTACATGTGGCACACGGTAGACATCAGTACTCGTGCGAAGTCGTTACATCCGTTATTGGGATAGAAATAAATTCTAAATCTAATGACCCAAACGGGCTATCTATCTTGCGCCAATCGCTCCCATTTTACGCTATAGAATACAATTGTACGGTAGTACTTAACAAGAATAATCTTCGAAGAGTACTATTACGTCTGCTTCACATTATGTTTCTAACTTGACACTGCATAACGATCTCAAGATTCCGCATGTCAGCGACATACACGTTGCGCAGTATAAGTGATTATTCGATAAGTTCAAAGTCAGCAACAATTCCGATATTCGCAGAATGCACTCAGACAGTCTTCGAGACAATCCTCAAAAGCGTCTGCGCGAAGGATGTCGAGATGCAATTTCGATCACTTAAGAAATCTGGTTTCCCACAAAGATATAACATGTTGTTTTTTTTCTAATTATCGTATTTGATCATTCCTGTACTATTTCTACACACATTTCATTCTCATCAAGTTATTCCTTTACCTTCTTCATAGGCTCACTCACTAGACTAATACTTTCTACTCATGCGATCACCATGGTTTGCAACAAATAATGCTGGTATGATGTTAAAAAAAATAAGTTTATTTTTAATTACGTCATTATTTCTGATTGTTTACAAACGGCTATTACGAAATATAAATTTGTCATTCGTCGCGGTTATACACTCCCTGAACGTTATTTTACATATATGGCTCAAGACGTACGTTTATGTCACGCGTGTTGTTTTTATGGTCGATGACGTTGTAAACAAAAATAGCGATAAATATTTTAATTATCTGTTTATCGGTTTAACACCTATTGCGTCGTTATCTCGATATAACATTATCGATGACGTATAAAATGTTTGACACGAACGACACAGTGTTTTTTAATGAAACGACGAAAAATACGAACGATAGGACATCAACGTACTGAAAACAATAAGGGAATTTTAAAGAACACCTTACAGGAGGTTCGTGTGTGACATTTAGAAAGCCGTATGTGGGAATTAAATCGAACGAAGTTCTCTTACACGTTATTACCAAAAACTTCGAGTTTTACAGAAGAAGAAGGTGATCTTTTAACGCTATGCCCTAAAAAAAATTAACACCTATTACTAATGAAAGAAATATCGTGCCAAACATTTTAAATATACTAACGTAATGACGGAAAAAAAATTTTGCGATTACTTCGTGTCCGATTATCATCCAACTGTACTTTTGTCTGTACACAACTGAGAACTTCGTTATTAAAAAGTGTATTCATAGTACTTTTCCTTGGTGGTACATATTGCAGGAAAAGAAAACAATATTTATTAAGTATCGTAATATATTGAAAAACGACTAATTTCGCCGGATACACATAAAGACAAACGATAAAACTAATCAATGTTATAATGTAAATAAAAGTGTATTTATTTGTTGACCGCATCGAAACGCAGAAATAGCTCCTTTTTTTGGGGGGGGGGAATTGAGTAATATTTGAAAGTCAGAAATAGCCTCGACATACCGCGTTATAGAAAAATAAAAATAACTGATTTTTACAATTTTTCTGGCCAACTTATATATAACGAACATTAATTCAACCTCAGATTTTCAAACCTTACACGTTTCTATAAATAATCTGGTCATTAATTCGCTCAGAATTATAGCAATAAACGAACCCTTTTTAAACTCCTCCGCTCAATGAGGTTAACATATAAATACATAAATCTAGCCCGGTTCTTTTATTTACATCGCAATGTTGATTTTGTCTTGGTAGCCAGTGAAACTTTGGTATTCTACTTTTTTTACCTTATCGTATACTCTCCGAAAGTTTTCAAACAACAAAGGGAGTACGACAAGGGTGTATACTATCGCTTACATAATATATACAGCCAATGGATTATGCGACAGGCAACTGAAGAATGGAACGGCGGAATAACCATCGGAGGAAAGAACATATGCAATTTACGATATTAGCGACAAATTAACTAGAACTGACAAAACTATTGAAGCATATAGAATATTTCAGCAAGAAAGCTAATTTTTTATACCAAATAGGACAAAATGTACCATAGTTACTATCGACAAGGCCGGGGAATTGCCCATGACATTTACGTTGGTATCTGACATAGAGAAAACGATGGAAACGACATATCTGAGAGCGTATATCACTAATAACAGAAATGACGAACTGTATAAGACGCGTCCAATTCCGGTTAGAGCTCCGGATCTCGAAAAGTACACAGTAACCGCAGGGGGAAAACTTATTCATGCGGAAATAAATTTTTAATATATTTTTATTTAATGTAATACAATCTTTTATCTTCGGATTGATTAACTTTATAATTTTTAATTTTCCTTATTACCGTTTTAAAAGATTCTCGTATTTATATTACACTTTGTCGACTTTGATATTATTAATGTTACTTCGCCTGATATTGTGTGAAACAAAAAAATTTTTGTGTGTATGTTGCGGAGGGCTAAAATTGCAACCGCTAGATTTTTTAACCATTAGACGCCAATAATCGATGCTGCACCATTGGGCATACATAATTGCATCTGTTTCTTTAACATATCTTACACGCGTTTGTATGTTGTTAACATTAAGCAAAATTATCACGAAAATAGTATATAAAATGTCGAAATTTCACAGCGGAAATAAAACAATTCGTCGTGGCAGTTGTAAACTATAAATATTAACAGGTTGCTGCAATAAAAATTTTCGATTCAATTCATTGTGATTAATTAAAATTAAAATTATGTAGAAAATTATTCAATGTATAATTGCGGTTATTTTATTTTTATTACGTAGCGAATGTAAAAATTTAATGAAACGAAATTATTAGCAAATTTAACAATTTTGTCTTTAAACTTTACACAGATTAATACAGTTTCCATACACGAAAACTTTGTTTACTGTTTATCAACGTTTGGTAAGTTGTATTTTAAAAATTTTATTAAAATTATTATTATTTATTTACATCTGATCGAATATTCGGTGTTTTTTAACGGTAAAAATTAAATGTACCTATCGAATCGCGGGGAATTTAATTCTATAACGAATAAATGTCCTTTCTGTCCCCTCCATCCGATCATGTCTTTTTTGAATGTTCTGCTGTGGCGCCGTTGCGCTAGCTTTACCTTGTCTTGCTACGTTCTTCGAGTATTGCGCCTCCGTATAATGTATCATCCTTATCTAGATAATCTACAATTACTCCCCCCATATAGCGACATTTCTAGAGAAGTCAGCATGCTTGATTAAGATGTAGATAGTCCCCACAGTATCACGTGGTTAAGCTGTAAAGGCACCTTCATTTAAAAAAAAAAACAAAACAAATTGTTAAAATAAACCGGTTGATAGTATTTGATCTTTTTTTTTACACGTGCACAATTTTTTCTTTTATATCGGTGAATTTTATTTTCTAAATTTAGTGTATACGTCTTCAGTAGTTGTGGGTGCTATTCGTTTATACATAAAAATCAAAATTAAATATATGAAACACGTTTTAGTTAATTTTCCTCTATTTAAAATGTAATGATTGCTAATTAAATTTTTTAGGTGTCCGAAATGTCGCAACCAATTGTGGTGGACATGTGTCTAATGATGAAGCCTCTTGATTTCGAAAAGCAAAACGAGGCTAACGATGATCCGTTATCGACCGGTACTTCGATGTTCGAATTATATCTTAAATTACAAAAATTAAACCGGTAAGATTTTACGTTTTTAATTTATTGTCCTTTCCGTTGTATTCCTTTCCAATGGGAATTTTCCCATTGGAAAGGTTCTTCGACTATAGATATTTATGAGCATTTATAATCTTTGTCAGTATTTAATTTGATCTCGTTTTACCAAAATTTTAGCCAGCAATCCGCTTTTATTTCTATTAATCTCGGTAAATATTTAAAACCTAATTTTTTCAAACGAAATTGGCTTATGTGATTTTTATATTTTCAGTGTATTATCCTTTAATATGATTTTTTATTTGTAAATCCTCCGAATTTGCGTTATGTTATTTACACTTAGATTATAGGTCTTGTCGGTTCGTTTTAATTTTCCTTTCTGAATAATTTTGGTTTTTCCTCGGCTATAGGATAGGCGTTAGTTTGTTCGGAGACGATTACAAGTCAGAATCGTTATCATTCGAGGTATCCGAATTTTACGATTGGTTTTTCCCGGGAGTGGCAAGATGGTTAGATATAGCCGCTTACAAAGTTTTACAGCGTATAGAAAAAGCTGTAGAACTAGATGAATTCATTCCAGTTGATAAAACTGTGCATTACAGTTCTTCAGCAGTTGACACGATGTCTATTTATTTTCAGGTAGATTTATTTTTATTTATTTATTTTTTCATTATTTCCGTAACGGTCGAATATTTTATAATAATCATTGTAATCGATGAGTTTATTAACCGCGATATTACAGTTTAGTTTTTTCGTATATTTTGTCTATTTGCATTCGATTTATTATGAACTGCGTCCATTAAAAAATATAAAACTGCGTCATCTGATTTACATATATTATTTTTTGTGTTTGTTGTCTCCAATTTGTAAATACGATGATAAATATATTTTCGATAAATACGAATGAATTATAATACAACTATCAGTTCAGTCCAGATTTCGCCTATTCTAACGAACTTTCAAAACTTTCGTTTTACAATATTAACATATTGATATACGCAATTTAAGGTAATATCGTGAAACTACTAAATATATTAATTATTAATTGATCAGTGCTAATATTTCTGAAATCCGTATTAGTACGGTTATAGCCGGAAAGTATACGCATAATAGTGTGGTTTTCTTCTCGTTAATATTTACTACAAGCTGATCAACAAGAACATTTAGCGGTATTTAGAGGAAGTGCATAATAGGAAGGAATAGCTTACGACCGTATGATGCAAGAGTATTTGGATGATTTTTCAGTACGTATTGTTTAATGACTTCATATGCATAGGTAATGTTTAAATCACGGTGAATGATTTAGTTTGTTACATAAGACTCATTTGTTATCAGCCAAAGAATTTTATTTTGGCCAGTCTGTATAATTCTTACATTTATCGGCTTTGCACAATCCCACAGCTGCACCACGTCTTAGAGTCGCAGTATAGATAAGACGTTTGTTGTCGATAAATATTTCTATCCATTAACCGGAATAATTTTTTAATGCGTGCATCTAGTATTTGAATGTAATTATGTTAGTGGGCTATCCAAGTGGACAAGCGCCGATATTTCGTTGATACTTCTGCGGATTCTAACAGAAGTAGTATATATAAAAGTTATACATTATTAAAATAACATATTATACAATTTTTTATTTATAAAAATAATCCTTAAATAGTCTCGGCTTCGAATAAGAAATCTGTCGCGAATGTTGGAGAATTTTTCGTTATTTATTTAGATCTATTTCACAAGTGTTCGGAATTTATTATTATAAAATACGCATCTGAGTTTAAACTGTTTAAGCGTCAAAAATTTTTGTTCATGTATAAAGTAAAGTTTATACAATACGTTATTGAATTCATGATTTATATTCGTTTATATAATTTTTATTAAATATTTACAATCCACTTTAATTCAAAGTAAAGAAACCCGCAGTTATTCTAATCATGTACTTTTTTTGTACTGCGATTACGAATGTGTTAGTAGCCTTTTCTCACGATTCAGTTGCCAATTATACGATTTAAAATATTTTCACGAGCTGCATAATTTTATTTCGTCGATAATTTTAACGAATAACTTCATCGGGAAAAGAACTATCGAAAATACACCATCTGTTCTATTTTTTAGTTTATATTAAAAATAAAAAATCGAGATACTTATTATTGCCTTCTTAGTCTCGAACCTGTAAAATACTTCCATCTTCGCACACATACACATATATATACATAAATAAATTAATGAGTTATAAAATTTTTCTTTACGTGCTAATTTCATTGCACTAGATTAAAGTTTTCTGGGATCAGCTCGAATGGCCAAATGTAGAAGGATCGTATACGTTCATCGCTAGAATAATCGATGTAAGTACATTATCGTTAGTTTATTAGCACGCATTAAACTGAGATGTAACGCGCAATAATAAATTCGTATCTATTACGTGATTTTATTTCGATCGATATGAATCCATACTTAGCATTTGATAGCAAGTTGTGCCGGATAAAAATTTTAAACTCTGCACCTGCATCTAATGTATGAGTTGTAATTGCACACTTAACGCTCGCTGTTTCCCCTCTTAGTAGAAAATTAGTGTCCACACGTATACCGATAAATATGAAAGTGTTATCTAATAAATTTAGAATAAACCCTTGTATTCCTAGTATAACCGATTTTTTTTCTTTTAACTTTTAATACAAATTTATCTTTTATACCTGATTGTACTAATATGTTTTTTACTTATATTTCGTAGGATATTTGCAAATGCTCGGTATTTTACGCAGATAAAATTGGCGCCAAAGTAGAACATATGGGGGAAGTTGTTACTGCGAATGGAGCTAAATACGAAGTCACTGACGAAGTGAATACAAAAATAATTATTTTCATTTTATCCGTTATAGTGAAGTCGAGAACTTGTTTTTATTATTATATAAAATTTATAATTACTACAGTCAGAGAGACCCTAATTATAATTTGCGCTAGGTGAGGGTTTCTATTGGTTCGTCTTGCTTACCAATGTAATATATCGTCTATAAGTTTTCTTTCCAATATCCTTTTTGTCAAGGTGTTATCACGCGGACAAATTATTTCTAAGTTTGATCGAACTGTTGTACATGTTTGGATTTCAGCATATTTAGGATATTATTTAAGTATTCCATAATGTGTGCGCGGATATCTTTATTCGTTTCTTATCATAACTGTTTTAATTACAATTCTTACCCGTACGATAGATTTTATTATTGCACCGTGCAGCGTGAATTTGTTATCTATAGCCTACTGGAGGTTGCTCGACACATTTTTTTATATTACGTTCAATCTTTTCACGTTACAGTCCTATTGAGCTGTAATTCGAGATATTTTACAGTTTTCTTCAGTACGACCTTATTGACGAGTACTAATGGAGGTCAGTTTGAAAAGTTGACGTTAGCTGATTTACTTTAACAAATTTTCTATATCGTTCATTCGTAATTCATGCACAGCTTAATTGCGTTATCTCTGGCCGACAGTACAGTGACGTCAGCTAGATAGATCGTATTTTTATGATTATAAGATGAATATATATATTTTTTAATTTTTTAATGTCGCGGTGTGGCGTAGTTGCTAGTCGACTGTCAACTCGACAGTCGGGGGGTTCGAAACCAACACGCGGCATAGAAAGTTTTCATCATTATTTAATTCTTAATTATCACGGAGAAGGCAGTTGCACCCCACTCCGTATAACATCATATGCATGCGCATTTGAATATACATATTGCATTGAATGCTAGCTCATTTTGTACGTAAAAATAAAAATAGCTAGTCGCGACTTTCGACAACGAAAAATACGACGACGATGGTGATGATATCTTATCTTAAAGCCTGTGTTACATCATTGATTCGACGTAGGCCTCCTCTAATCTTCGCCATCGATGTCTATCCTGCGTTTCACGAAGCCATTGTTTCCCTGCGACTAATACAATGTCAACCTTCTAAATTTGTCCTCGCTTTCCAGTATATAAGTCTCCATTGGATCAGTTCTTTTGTCCATCTTCCATCTTTTTGCCTAAGGTCCATTTGTCCAATGCTATCTTTATCCCTACATCTAATATATGTATAACAAAATTACCAATCACTTTACTGTAATTAACCTTGTTTCGGTATGTAATTTTCGTTAACTAGTTGACCGATGATTTTAAACAAGAACAAGATTGTTAAAATTAATTTGTTCTTATTTAATTTTTTTTGTTAACTTTTTTTTTTTAATTTCAACGTAAATATTTTGACATCGTATGTATATATCGCTCACGTTAATACTTCTCTTTAATTTCACATTGCAGTGGTGTATCGCTATTAATAACATAGATTACGTACATCGCAGTATACGTCCGTTTGTTTCTCAACTCGGATTAGATAAAGTATTAAGTTCGTTGGCTGATTTCAAAACGGAAGAAACGGCTGAACATTGTAAAAATACGCTGGAATTAGTCATGAACAATACAGTCGAAAATGTCGGTAATAAAATCGACGATTTACTCGATACCGTTGCAAGAAAGGTAATTTATTTATTTTTATTTAATCGAATTAATAATATTAAACGAAGATCGTCCGGACTGAAGTATGATAATTTTAAGAAAATAATAAGCATTACCGAGATGAAATATTTTATATAACGTTTCAATCGTTAAAATCTAAAAAGGTATAATGTATATACGATGTAATTTATTATTTATTTCTAAGAAAAATAAAACGTGTATATTAGTCGACCATTAATATTTATGTACATGTAGTTTGACTTGAAATTATACTCCTATCTGCCTTGTCAGCATATGATAAAATACGTTTATAATTAAAATGCATTAAGGTTAGGTTAGTTTCCACTCAGTTTTATTTAGAAGGGGTTTTAATTTCGCCAGTGTGAATTAATCATTGACAAACCGGTATAATTTTTTTACAATCGTAATTAAATAACTTGAACGTTTAAGATTTTACGATTTTTGTAGGATATACGAAGTTCTGTCATATCTGGAGGGTTAGATTATACCCAGGGCGAAAGTAAAGATCGAAACGTATTTAAAATCTGACGAATCTTCACTGAATAGAAATCGTTCTATTGCTACAATCTGAAAATTTAGAAATGTCAGATAAACGATCATTTTGTTCTTTAGTCTATCTGGTAGAGACAGATGTTAGATATACGTGTCTTTTCGATTTATATTTCGGTTCTAGAACCACCGACCGTGTTCTATTAAACAATCGCTAAGTAACGTTAAGTTATTCCAATTATTAGCTCGATCTAACATAACCCGATCGAATTTACAAAAGTTAGAAAAATCGTTAAACGGCGCCTTTGAATATGGTAAAAAAAAAAAAACAAATTCCAAACTGTTGACAATTATTAATAAATTGTATGATAGTAAAAAAAATTGGTAATGTATGATAGTAAAAGAAAATTCGTGATGATAGTGAAAAAACTGGTGACGATCGGTATGAAATTACTTTGTCAGGTCGCAGACAAACAGAACTAAAGTAAGAAGTGATATCTTTATTTGTATTTCATTTTATCGAGGATTTAATAATTTTCTCACAAAACATTTCAGTTTTCTTATTCAGATATCGAATTTGACGTCATATATTCATTCCACCTTGCTATTTACTATACTTCGTCGTAGGTTAGTCACAGAGCTCCTTTTCACAAGCTATACTTTATAACATGCATAGGATAAATGAGTGCGTATGACAAAGATGAAAACTGATATTCGCGTACTTTGCGTGTATATAATGAACGCAATGACTTTTGTGTACGTAACTTGTCGATCGAATATATTATTTAATCAAATTATACGACTTGGAACGAAATATGATGTTTTTTTGGCCTAACCTTTTCTAAGCATACATTACATCACTGAAGACAAAGCAATCTCTTCTATCTACTACCCCATTTTCAACCGTAAATCTCATTTAAATATTAGTAATAAACTAATAATATACAAGTCAATCGTTAGACCTATTTTAACATATTCTTGACCAGTTTGAGCTCTCAAATGCTAGTTTTATGATACTGCAATTAGTCCAAAATCGATGTCTTAGATTTATCCTCGATGTCCCCGTATACACTATTTTATCAGTTACACACCGTAATAATTTTACGATCCCCAGGAAACTAAGTGTTAGATATTTACTTACTGGCATCGACGCATTAAACATAATTTATTAATGGTTTTTCTTTTTCAGTACTTATAAACGGCATTATATATTCGCTTTATAACTTATGTTTACTATTGTTTAAATTACTTAGTTTTTCTTTCGTGATGCTTTCTTTAATTTTTCCGTCAATTTCTACATTTATCAAATTTATATATCGTTAGAATTTTCACTTTTTATGAAACATTTACTCCGGTATATTTATTCGATATTACTTTTTAAATTTAATGTCAAATATGGGCATTTTACACCTTGTTAACCTTTACGAGTTTAAATTGTTCAAATATTAGATAAAATATAATCCATTTTGAATATATTTTATGTCAAATTTACGTATTTTTTTTTTATTCTTTTAATACATAATTGTCGTCGAACATTTCAAAAATAATTATTAAACTATAAGGAAGTGATATTGTCCGTGTAATCTTTAAATGTGTTCTTTAATTTATCAGATGATACCGTCGATGAGTAAGTTTCTACAAGAAGGTGCCGAAATATTGCATCAGCAAAGCGACGGATTGGATAAACTTATGCATTATTTAGATAGAAACTTGATACAGTTAAATTCGAAACTGAATTCGGAAAATTTCGGTCGTATATTGAGACTTATATGGGAAAATATGTCGGTCGTTTTATACAATTTAGTCGAAAACGGTATGGAGGTTAGTAAGAATTCCGAAATTGAAATCGCCGAGTTTATTATCGTAATAATTACAGATATTTTCCAGTTTCTATAATACGTACGATAAAGTACGCCTAAAATTTACGAACCGATTTCGTAAAATTTGCTAGAAAAATATTTCGTAAGTTCGGTTAACTTTTAAATTTTATTCCAAATTGACGTGTTGCTTATATGGTAAAATAAAAAACGAGAAAAAAATTAAAACGTTGTACTAATTTCAAAAATTACTTAAATTTCGATTCAATCTAAGTTATAACGAAATTTTTATTTTCTGTTTTTTTTTTCTTCTATTTATTATCGAAAACGAGATATAGAATTTTCTACTAATTAAATTTATTATAAACAGAATTTTATCGAAACCCGGACAAATCGTTAAATATATTTTAAACTCGTTGCAAATATATAAATATTTTCTCGACTATTCTCTCTACGGTATTATATTTTTATACGATTTCAAATTTTTCGAGTACCTAAAACTTCGATTAGGTAAATACGTTACGATGAATAGTAATAATGTAATTATATAATTTCGTTATTTCATAAATAATTCTCCTCGTCAATATAATACTCTTTCCAGACAGACAAATAATATTTTTTAATATTATGTATTATTAAAATTAGCAATTATAATGTAACTAATTTCCTCGTTATATCAAATTTTAATCTAAAATAGAACCGGATAATCTCTACTTATAACAACGGTTACTATTAATTATTAATCGAATATAATTTTTTCAAAAATTTTACAAAAGTCGCTAGGCAGTTTATAATAAAATTTTACTTTAGATAATAGTCTAGTAAATAAACTAGTATTTTTTACAGAGTAATTCAGTCGTGTAAACAATAACAAAATTATCTTCGAAGAATTTCGAATATATTTATAGAATATTTTTTTTTTTTTTTTGGTACATTAAACATTCAGGACCTTACGATGTTTTTTTGACAATCATAATTATCTACCTAATTATCATCGTTTATCATTTCCGTTTATACGTACTATCATAACCGGAATAAATGACGTAGTTCTTAAGATTTGTTTCGTTCAATCCTGAATAATGCGTGTAGCGTCATTAAATTCGTGTTATTAATAAACACATTATGTACGGAAGAGAAATATGATGTTCGTATAAAGTGTTATTTTGAATAAATCGCATTTAGTTCAGTAACGTTTTGCATCGAAATTAAATAATTTACTCACTATATCGTACATTATCAAGAACTTAACGGAATAATTCCTGATGAAAAATTAATGGAATTATGGAATCATTTTCCTTCTAAACATATTTACAGCTCCGAATATCATACGACATGAATCAACGTGTAGGATTTCGAATGATTTGTCATTTACGATATATTCTGTAATCGCGTGATTGTGAACATTTTTTTTTTTCACATATAGATTTCAAATATCTGTTTCGATATGTCGTTTATTGTATATTTATGTGAACTTAGAGCGCAGATAATCGTTGTACTCGTGACATTTAACTGGAAAATTGCTGTAGTACAAATTATAATTACGATTTCTTTAAGAATTTATTTCTCTTTAAATTATTTCGCTACAATTTTATTTTTCGAATTCACGAATAAAGTTCTTCGAAAATATTTTAATCGTAGTTAATTTATTCTTTTTCAGAAACGTAAACCAGTTTCATTTTTCTCCAGTTTAAATCAATCGTTACATACGTTAATTGGATTCTTTAAACTGGACAATGACGAAGCAATTATGAAAAACGAACGGTTATCGAACGTTAAACGTATTCTAGACCTGTACGGTATGGATACGCACGATTTAATACATCTATATCATTGCGCTCGCTATAAAGAACAACTGACCATCGAAAAATCTAAAGACGGCGTAATGACCGTTTTACCCATCTTAAACGATGGTAATTTAGAAATTAACATTTTGAGCGCTCAAAATATCAGATCGATGGATTCGAATGGTAATAATTTTACTTTAGTCGGAATTTTATTTTTTTTTTCTTTAATAGGAAAAACATTGTTTCTTTGATCATAAATTATGTCGGTGTTATAATGACCACGGGGCTGAATCTAGTTTTATGAGTCTCAACGCGGTATTTCGATGATTTTAGTTTAACTTCGACATATAAAACCGAATCGTAATCGAGCTAAGTTAAAAACAAATACCAATTGTCGATTTCGAATATTACAAAAATTATTATATGTTCACTCGATATTGAGGCTTAATAGTCGAAAAGCTTCGTGAGTTTTCATAAAGAGACAATTTTAGCAATTTTAACTCATTTTTTGTTGTTAATTCGAAATTACATTCCGAACTTTTTAAGTTATATATTTCGTTTTAGTCGAAGGAGGAAAAAAGTAAATCCTTTATTAGTTAATCAAATTTGTAGCTTACCTGTAGCGTTCTAGGATGTAGATTTGATCGAACACTGGATTTAAATTTTCCGCGTATAAACTACATCGCACCGATTTAATTTATTATATAGGGCGATCCGGAGAAGACGGATGATTTTGTTATAGCGCAGTCGGTATTTAGTGTACACACGAGAGATTCGTTTTTTGTCCAGCTTCAGTTATCGTAACATCCGATAACGAGAAGAAGCGTGCGTTTTAATTTGAACGTTATTTTCGGCGTGAATCGATCACGACAGTGCAAAGAGGAAATCGAAAATAATTCAAAGTAACGCGATTTTTTTTTGTGCGGATATCTTAAGAGTCTCGGATAACACGTTCACGAGATCTGAAAGAGCTGAAAACTCGGATTTCAGAAGAAATTTCAAAAATTCAACGATCTCAGCTCGAAAAAGTCTTCGAAAATTATATAAAGACTGAATGAATGTATTGTTGCATAGTCGTCTGAATGATATTGTGTTCCACAAATGTAAGCTAATATCCAGTTTTCCTACTTTTAAATAAAATTTCATTCAAAAATTTTGGTCGAGTAGTTTTTGAGTTATTGAAAAAACAACAAAGTCTTCTCTGGGTCATTCTATATTTTTAATTTTTGTACTATTACGTTGTGTTGAAATTTGGCGTCTGAAATAAAAAGTTACCATAGTCAGAAGTTATAAACGAATTTCTAACAAATTGCGTACAATTTACAATACTTTAAATATCAAAACTTTATTCACAAATTTCTCCGAGTAAAATTGATAACAATTCCTCCGCATAAATGCATTTGTTGAAAATTGCTTAATTATATTAGATGTCGGGTTGCTAATTCTTCTGAAACTGCTGTTTATCATTTTCTAAATAATCTAACATCGTAAATTTATTAATTATACATAGTAATATTTTTTCCGTTATTCATTTCCTAAATCGTTATACGCGAGTTTTCCAAATTACCCAGAAGTTGCCTTCTCCACAATTTAATTTTTTAAATTATTGTTTGTAACAAAATATCATTAAATGTTTTTAATGCATACGAATATTATCTATATACGCTGTTGCTGGCGATGACATATATTTAAGATTCTGTTGATTGTTAATTAGAGATTATAACTTGTCTTTTATATTCCTTGTTAGACGCGTTACTTCTTACACCCGCTTTGGTTATTATAAAAATATAGAATGAATAACTATTGTAAAAATGTACCAAGAAGAAGACGTTTGTTATCTTCCCATTGATCTATTTTAACTCTAACTTGACTAAAATTTGTAAGAAAATGTGTTGTTATTTTTTTTCTTCAAATTTGGTTAGTTTAACCAAATTATTCGATCCGTGTGATAACAGAAATTTTAAAATTTGTTCTTAACTCAAATTTACATCAGTTGACCTTCGAATGTTTTAAATTGGTTATTTATCGTTGACTAGTATACAAAGTGCAATATAAGTGTGAGCGACCATCATTATAATTATTAATATTAACGATTCGTATATATCATATATAATATACATTATGTATTATGACACGGAAGTTTCTGTTCGGTTAAACAGGTTACTGTGATCCGTTTGTTCGTTTGAGGCTGTTGCCTAAACACAAGTTTCCCGGCACCAAACATAAAACTAAAGTACAAAAGAAAACTTTATTCCCGTTATTTGATGAAAAATTTACCATGTAAGTGTCATTTTATAACAATTATTTAATTTGATACGTAACCGAAATAATTAATAATAATTACCATCGTCGGTAGTAGTCGCATCGGTAGCCTTAAATAGCGTTGTAGTCTCATTTTCCATTCGTTTCTATCTCCTGCTACCAATTTTAAACAGGGGTATGCACTGACTCTTATACTATCCCTATTATTTATCTTATGTAACACTGGGCCTGTACTTTCTTCTTGTGTCTTCTAAGGTACCGTATCTCATTGCATGATTTATCCATCTATTTCTTCTTGCGCAAAGGTAGTTATAAAATTCGTTTTTTCCTTCACTTTTTCCATATCTGTTCAATCTTCATCATGCGTCTCCAGCGACGTATTTCAAATGATTGCAATTTTTTAATATAGATATTTTAAAATAGAAATCGATAAAACGCAGCCGTATAATTTTAATGTTACAATTTAATATTTTATTGTTAAATCTCGCAACAACTATATATTACCGAAGGAATTGTCGCGGTGAGGATTAGTCACGACAGCGTACATTTTCAATGCATTATAATAAGACTCGGTTATTATCCAGCGCAACTAAAATTCTCACAGATCATGGTAATAAGAAAATCCAGCAAATCTTTTACACAAACGGCTTCGTATAGACCGATCGCATTAACCCGTCATCTCAAAATGAGAAATTGATATTAATGAGACGGTAACCCATAGTAGAGAATTAGAAAATAATATCAATTCAGTTTCAGTAGTCATTCAATAATACAATAGATACACCGAGTTGTTAAAAAAAAAAACGAAACTAAACTAGAAGAAAAGAAAAAATATACGATGCGATGTTCTTAGATATTAGCCAGAATTTAGATTGACGGTTTACTTTATAAACATAGAACCCGCTCCTAATATCACCGCTGTAAACTAATCGAATCATCCCCAAGATAAAATATATATCCCGGTAAAAAGTGAAGATGAAGTATTCGACACACATTCTATAAACTACTTTACATAATGTATACCGCGGATTTTCCAGTGCTGAAAGAAATACTCATACCTTCATTTCTAACCATTCAGCGATACTCTGAGTTTCAATCGTAATCTGTAGAGTTCCGTTAATGAAATGTAAACTCCGTAGGCTTACATTTAGACAGACGACTTCTAGACTATAATAAACATTTTTTAATTGTCTCTACACAATAAAATACTAATGTACAAACAAATACTAGCACCTGTTTTGAAATTACGGTTGTCAACTATGAAGTTGCAATGCCAAAAAACAATATCGCGATAATAATGATGGTAAATACTCCATGATTTAAACGTAAAAATCAGAAGTGATAAGAGAACGAACTTGCGATCATGAAAAAAAACCCTTAACGATCACACGAACTGGACGCCAGTCAATTTGTTGAATAATTCATTACAAAATACGTCGGTTATATTGACAGAAACCACTAGAAAATTAGTAATCAATAACTATTTGCTTAAGTTTCAATGTTATTGACTTGCCTTGATTTCAAATAATTAACCAGACCGGTATTGACTTCTCTCGTTATCGTTCGCTTCTTACGTACGTTACCAGTTTATCTATTCATTGAGGATTAATTGTTATCGCGTCATATCGGTGAGATAGTTCCATTTATTTTTGTTATTTTGTTATTATTTATCGTATCGTTATTTATTGTCTCGTTTATTTGCATGCCTGTGTATATACATCGTTCCTATTTATGCTATTGTATGTTGTGTATGTTATTTATATGTATATATGTGTCGTCGTATCAGTATTTATATTATCTTTTAGTTTTTGAATCACACATACACACATTTGCACGTATCGCATAGACGCGTGTGTTACAGTTGCCGACATGCAGCCGGCAATTGTAACTACATCGCATTATATTGATCCACATGTACTATCTTCACACCATGCACAATCATCATTATCATCACCATTATACACTAATGTGATTAATGTCGCTGCACCGATACTACCACAAAGTCATCTTGTACACGACATTAAAAATACAACTACAACTTTGCCCACACCTGTCTTATCATATCCGCATCAAAACGTTGTCTATCAGGTACCTACACAAACATACTATGCTTTAACCCCGAATACGCACTTCGTTCCTTTTTCTAATAATGCTCCGACTTCCCGAACTATTAACAATCAGATAAGAGACGAGGACGTAGTAGACGACAGCAATACATTATTATCAAATTATTCAGAAGACGCATTATCCACATCGTCGCAGGTAGAAAAACAGACAGAAAACGACTGGCAAATACCTAAAAAGAAAGCTAAGAAAAGACCGATGGATAAACAGAAATTAGATAACTCCCTATGAAGCGAAATAGATGTCAATACTTGCAAGTCGAAGACGACGAAAATGAGAATTTGACTACACAACCAGTCGACAATGTAACAACGGAACCTTTACCCCCATCTATATTTGTACATGATGTAATTAATTACTCGGGAATGTTAAAAAAAATCACGGGCGCATTAGGAAATCATGATTTCAGAGCAAAATCCTTGAAAGTTGATGCTGTTAAGGTTAACGTACAAACTTCTGATGATTACAGGAAACTCAAAAAAGAAGATATTAATTACCATACTTATCAGCTAAAAAACGAAAGATCCTATAAAATCGTAATTCGAGGTTTGCACCCCTCTTTCACATGCGGTGACATTAAGCAGGCTTTAGAGGAACAAAGATTTCAAGTTAGGTGTGTAACATTAAAAATAAAAAAAATAAAATAAAAAACCTATTCCACTGCATTTCATCGAGTTGGAGCCAGCTGATGATATTAAGCGCATATACGAGCTCAATTCATTATTACATTCAAAAATTAGAGTAGAACCCCCTCATGTAAAAAGAGACATACCACAGTGTACTAGATGTCAGAAGTATGAGCACACACGATCTTTTTGTAATCGCCCATATAAATGTGTTAAATGCGCGGGTAATCATGATTCAGCCCATTGTAAAAAAGAGAAAGATACACCGCCAAGGTGTGCGTTATGCGCGCAACAACACCCCTCTAATTATAAGGGCTGTAAAGTATATCGAAAATTATATGATGCAAAATATAATACAGAGCCGACACTTACTAACAAACCGAATTCTACCACAAACTATGGAAATGCTGTACATGGTAGTATCCCACTAAGTGGACAGAAACCCCAGTTATCGTATGCGAAAATTACGTCAATGGTGCAGATACGATGATTAATTTTAACGATAATATTTATAATGGCGTTGACTCTCAAAATTATGGTAGCAATATAAACAATACCACTTCACACCTAACTCACCTCCTCCTGGTATAGATGTAATGTTTCAACAATTAATGAATCAGAACACTTTGATATTAAATTTATTGTCCTCTGTCGTGAATAAATCTAATAAATGATGGCTACTTCATTAAGAATTGCACTATGGAATGCTAACGGCGCTTTACATAAGTCAGAAATAGAGTTATTCTTAAAAACTCAGCTCATAGACATACTGCTCGTCTCAGAAACGCATTTCACAAATAAAACAGTTTTCAATATTCCCAACTACGATGTTTACATCTGTCTTAGACCAGATAATAAAGCTCGCGGTGGCAGTGCAATTATTATTAAAAAGACAATCAGGCACTATGAGGAGAAAAATTATACGGAAAATAGAATACAGGCATGTACAGTTAAATTATGTTCCTTTAACGGTACCGTCGCTATCTCCGCCGTATACTGCTCTCCAAATGAGCGACTAGATGAAAACCTATTTGTTAAATACTTTAAGTCGTTGGGAGAGAAATTCATATCTGGTGGAGACTGGAATTCAAAAAGTCGCAAATGGGGCTCTCGCTTGGATAATCCCAGAACTTTTGGAAAAGGTAATTTCTAAGCAGAATCTAGGCTATATCTCAGGGAGTAAGCCTACGTACTGGCCTCAGGACTGTAAGAAAAAACCTGATCTGCTCGACTTTTTCGTAACAAAAGGAATCTCGTCTTTATACATGAGAGTAGATTCTTGTTTCGATGTACAGTCAGATCACTCGGCAGTTGTGTTAACGGTTAGCATTTCACCAATTACAAAAATACCTGAGCCATATCTCATCGATAAAAATACCAACTGGTTTATGTTTAAACAATATATAGAAACTAACATAAACTTAAATATGCCGCTTAAAACTAATTACGACATTGATAGAGCAGTACAAAAATTAACAGAAACTATACAAAATGCTGCGTGGCTAGCCACTCCCACTGTAAAACCTCCCCAAGGAGTCTAATAATATTCCGAAACACATATTAACACTCGTGCATGAAAAGAGAAAGTTACGAAAAACATGGAACATCACGAGAAATCCGATTATTAAAACGCAACTAAATAGAAAAACCAAAGAACTGCGTAAAGTACTGCATGAAAATAAAAATGAAATGCTCGCAACGTTTCTGTCAAGTTTCTAAAAACGATGATTACTCTCTATGGAAAGCAACTAAACGCTTTAAACGACCAAATGTGCATATTCCTCCAATACAAAAAATTGACAGTAGTTGGGCTCGTACTAACATCGATAAAGCAGCGCTCCTTGCTAATTATTTTCACGATGTATTTACATCTAATCCTGAAGTTGATGACTCCGTAGATATCCTCGAATATCTGGAAAAACCACTGCAAATGAGTCTGCCTATAAAACCGGTTACTCCAAGTGAGGTACAACAATTCTTCAAAAAAATGAAACGGAGAAAGAGCCCCGGGGATTTGACCTAATCACAGCTGAAGTTTTAAATGAATTACCACGAAAACGTATTGTATTCATAACACAGATATATAACGCCGTCTTTCGCAGCCAATATTTTCCTGTGGGCTGGAAGTTCTCGCAAATAACTGTTATACCAAAGCCTGGAAAGTCGCCTGAAACAGTCTCGTCGTACAGACCTATCTCGTTGCTTCCTGTTCTTTCGAAGACACTGGAAAAATTAATTTTAAAACGGTTGTTTCCGATATTATCCACGAGTGCAATTATTCCCGATTTTCAGTTTGGGTTCCGTAGGCATCACAATACTGTAGAGCAGGTTCATAGATTAACAAAGGTTATCGAAAATAGCTTGGAAAACAAGAATATTTGTACGGCGGTGTTTTTGGATGTTCAGCAGGCTTTTGATCGGGTGTGGCATCAGGGATTGTTGTATAAACTTAAATTGCTGCTTTCTCACTCTTTCTATTTACTGTTTAAATCGTATCTACAAGAGAGATATTTTCGAGTGAAGGTGGCCGATGAATACTCGGATATTTTTCCAGTAAGGGCCGGGGTTCCACAAGGGAGCGTTCTCGGTCCAATATTATACCTAATCTATACAACCGACTTCCCGACGCTCAGTAATACAGAAGTAGCTTTGTACGCGGATGACGCAGCTATCTTAGCAGTGGATAAGTGTGAAAACATAGCAACAAAAAAACTGCAGGAGTCACTTGGGCATGTAGAGACCTGGCTAAAACGATGGCGCATAGTGGTTAATGAAAGTAAGTCAACACATATTTCTTTTACAAATCGAAAAATTAAACGCCTTCCAGTCAAGATAAATAATGTCATAATCCCGAACACCAACAATGTAAAATATTTAGGTATGCACTTAGATGCTAGGCTGACCTGGGGTACTCACATTCAGAAGAAAATTGAGCATTTGAGACTTAAAACCGATCAGGATTGTCATTGGAAAATAAAGTAATATTGTATAAAATTGCTTTAAAACCAATTTGGGTGTACGGAATACAGCTGTGGGGCTGCGCAAAAACATCCAACCTGCAAAAAATACAGCGATATCAAAATAAAATACTCAGAACTATTACTGCAGCCCCCTGGTACGTGTCAAATTTTACCCTCCATAGTGACTTGAATGTTATGTTTGTGGAGGATGAAATCAAAATACAAGCAAATAAACATGTCGCCCGACTTAGCGTTCATACGAATCCACTTGCTATCAACCTGCTGGATAACTCTGGCGAAACCCGCAGACTGTGGCGAAATAAGCCTTTAGACCTTGTTTAAACATTATAGCGTTTCGAGAGAGTACTGCTGAGTACTAACCCTCCACAAAACACTTTATTCGCTTAAATTAATCACTTGATGACCATCAAAAAGTTGGTCAGTTGTGAAGAAAAAAAAAAAAATCTATTGATAGTCAAGGTGTAGATAAAATGAAATAAAAAAAACGGCTGATAATTTATTTATATCTAGTGATATTCACTGATTGATGTTAAATATAATAATAATAATAATAACGAAACAGCTTTCAGCAGGGTATAGTAATTGTCAGAGTTTAAAGTAATTCGGTATATTGTTCGAAAATATTTGCAGGATTTTAGGTTACTTTTATAAGACATTTGTTTATTTTAAAATTTTCTATACGAAAATCGGATGAAATTGTTTTATGTATCGAAATGCCGTTTACTCAATAAGTTAACGAAAATTACTATTTTTACAGTACTCTTACTCCGGAACAACAGAAGTTACGTAACACATTAATTATGTTTGTGATGAAAGATCAAGATTTTTACGGCGCAAAAAACGATTATGTGGCTGAATGCTTTTTCTCTCTTGATGATTTGCCTTCTGATAATAAACAAGTACGATTAACTCTGCACAGACCGTCTAACATGGGTAAGCCAAGTGATGCGATATTTTTTATTATTTTTGCGATTATAAATATATATATATATATATATATATATATATATATATATATATATATATATATATATATATATATAATGAAAGAAAAGAGGTGTAAGACTCGGTAATACATTATCACCGAAACTTTTTATTACTACATTGGAAACCATATTCACAAAATTAGAAGAATTGATAGAGAATATTTAAACCACCTAATGATGTTGTAGCACGAATAAACACTAGCGCAAATCAACTGATAAACATACGTTCAAATAAAATTGGATTAAGAGTAAACTTGCATATGATCAAAGTAATGATAAATACTCAAGAAAGTGTACGAATGGAAATCGAGTACTCGTATCTCGGCTAAAAAATTACGATTGATAAGAAAAAGACGATACAGACAGAAGTACATCGCAAAATTTTATTAAGAGTATGCTTTCTATTAATTTAACAAGATGTACATGTAAATTTCAGTTGAAGAAATTCATTATATATATATATATATATATATGTATGTGTGTGTGTGTGTGTTAAGTAGTTAGTGTTATTAATTTTAATTAGAGTAAGATATAAAAAGGAACACTGACCAAATATTTATAAATTTCACCGTAAATACTCTATTCAGTCTTCACGAGAAGAAAATAAAGTCAAAACGATTCGTTTTCATAAAATATTTTCCCAACTGTAGGATGATCAACCTTGTAGTGTTACTTGACATCTCTGAATAGATTATGTGTATATATAGATTGAAGTGTTAAGAAAGAAGAATGATATATATATAAATCCGCTCTATCCCTATTTATAAGTCCTATATATTTGTTACAATACACTCACACACACACACACACACATATATATATATATATACATAATATCATGTTTTTATTTTTTAATTCCGCAGAATCTGAGTATTTAAAAGCTTTAGACTATCGACACCACGATAAACTCGCCAGAGATTTTGTAAAAAGGGAAAAAAGTAAAATGGGCGATGCGCAGTAATACCTGATGCGTTACCTACTGTATGTATATATATATATATATATATATATATATATATATATATATATATATATACATATACACACGTCGTGTATAAATACTATTTTAAATGTATTTTCCATAACGTAACTGAGTTTTTTTTCTCAGTCGAAAGATGGCGTTACTGCGTAAAGACGTTTTAGTATTAAAAAAATAAGCTCATTCTGTTCGTTTGCATTTTTTATACTACTTCGTAATGTTATGAAAATTTGTATTTTTAATATATACGTTTTATTCGTGTTTTTATTGTCAAACATTTGTATTTATAACCATATTTAAAAAAATAACTTTAAATAAAAAATAGAAAGCTTAGTAAACAATGAGCAACTAGAATCATCGAACACTGTGAGTTACGAATATTCATGATTTAATCATTTATTTTTTTAGTGTTCCATCATCGTATTTCCTGAAAATCTATACTTGATATAAATTACATTTGATAATCTTTTTAATCTATCCATGTTGTGGCATTTCAAACTAAGGAATTTACTTAAAGGTACTAAAATACTTTTAAGCCCCAAAAAAAACGATTGTTTAATCAGTGCGTTCTGTCAGTTTTAACGTATGCTAGTGAAACATGAGTATTAACAACAACAATAAAATGAAACAAAAAATACGAATTAACGAAATATGGGAAGGTCTATACTGGGGATCATCCTGAAGGACAAATAGAAGAAACGACGCATAAGGGAAGCAACATAAGCGACAGATGCGATAAGTATTATTAAAAAATAGTAAATGATGATAGCTTGATGGGTGCGTCAACATCGCGGAAACCTGATGGTAAACAAACCTTAGGACGGCCAAGGATGCGATAGACAGATGAAATTCAGATCATATTGCCAATGAAAAGTGCAAGATCATGGCGTTTGGAAAAAATTGACATTTTCCAGCAGTGAAACTTTTTCAATATTAATTCCGCAAGTAATTAATATAGTCCATCATATTAGTTATTTTATTTCAATTTAATTATTTCTTTCACCGAAAATATTACCTTCCGCTGAAATGTCATGTGTGGAAATATGTTTTGGAATTGTTCGTTTTTTTTTTTAAATAAATTTTTACAATCATCTGTAAAAATAATCTTACATAAATGTGATATATAATATTATTTAAAACTTGAATATTAAATTCACACTATTTTAATTAATTAATTAATTTTATTTCGCGCCTTGTTGAAATATTTAAATGATTAACCTTTTAAAAATATATTAATAAAACATGTTCATGTTGTCCACAAGTATAAAATCGAAACGTTGAAAAACTTCTAAAGTCAACAATATGGTAGCATGTTCGTTGTTCGTTTTTTTTCTTTTTGACTAGTGTACTTGATGCAATATTGCGTTATTTCCGGTAAGTATTATCTATTTCATTAACAAATGACAGTCATAATTCAATATTCATTTCATTACTCACTAGATTTATAGCTGAACTCGAATATTGAAAAATTTCAATGTAAAAATTACAGAATTTGTGTTATTGTTTATCGTTTTTAGTTCATTCCTAGAATATTAAAATGCATAGATTGACTACGTTATAGCGATTAGATAATTATAATTATTGTTTTAGTTTAAAAAAATTATTTTAGCGTAACAATAAACAAAATCGTGTATTTAAAAAAATAGTTTTTAATAATAAAAATTTTTGTACTAATAAAAAGCTACGTTATCATATAGTTATTATTTTATTTTAAAAATTTGCACGTTTGTTTTAAAAACTGACCGTCACGTTCACCATTGTTATCCTCGTAGTTTATGTTCTGTTTTTTGCTGTTTAATTTTTTCGATTTATTATTTTGATTATTTTAAAATTTATTTATTAATTTAGTTATTTAAAATACGTGCATCATTAACATATCGTTTTGAACTACTTTATGTAAGGATAAACTGGCTTGTTCGTTAGGTTAAGTTAGGTTTGAAGAAATACGTGGTAACCGACATTAAAAGCATCATTAAGGGAGTTCAAAATGTTTAAGCATTATTTTTATAAAAATCGAATCGGAACCTCAAAATGTAGTTTTAATAATATTTATGTGTTAAGTACATACCGATGAAGAAATTGAAGAGGTATACCAACAAGTAGAAGAATCGTCACTTATACGGTTTTTATTTTGTCGACGTTTTCTGTAGCTTTCCTGTACGTTTTATGAAGCTCTTTAATCGACATTTTATGGGCTTCTGTCCGTACATGAATTCTGTTAGTGTTAGTTGTAATATATCATAGGGATTCTTAGTGAACCTATTTCAACCGTTTGGTATCGGTCTATTTTAGTAGGATTTAAACATGCAGTTACTTTCCTGTATAATTCATTAGGCGCGATATTTACATATTTTGAATGTACTTCATGAAACAATGAGCCACAGCAGGTATATGTAGAATATGCAATTTCACATAATTTCCTTAGATTTCTAAAGCTTCTTCTACTAAGCGTAACTCCACGGCACTTAGTCTTGGAAACACTCCACATCCCCCTTTGTTTCTGAAAGTTTTGTTTTTCTGTTTCTGAGATGGAAAGTTGTTATCTGAGTTTCCTTTTTGGATTCGGTTTCAAATTATTTTTATTGTAGAACCCGGCATCAGAGTAGCATAAAATTTTTATACCTTTCTGATCTTCGACAGAAATCTGAGACAATTTTAAATTTCAATTAATTGTTTGTATATCGATCGTAGGAAATTAAAAAAAAAATAAATAAAAGTTAGCTTATGAGGTTGGATATTATTTATGTTTAACCGCTGAATCTGTTTTCGAACACAATTATAAACTATTAAATCTAGTTGGTACAATTATACAAACATTTTCTACTTAATTTTTTTTTTAATAATAAATATTGGCACATAAAATAAGGTGTATATATATATAATGATAAATATATAAACATAATGTTTTCCCCTAGAAAGATCAATATTACAAATCAATAAACTAGATAGAGTCAAATTAAAAACGATTAAAGAACAAATGGGTGATAACAGGGATATCATAACTTTAACCCGCGGCCTGAAATGGAAGTAATAAGGACATGTCATACAGAGATCAGCAGTGGACGAAGAAAGTAACGGAATGGTTCTTGGCGTACCGCAAGAGAAAAAAGTCGCGACCGTTTACACGTTGGGATGACGACTTCAAAAAATTCCTGGGAAAGCGCTCTGTATAGGTTGGCACGCAACAAACGCAACTGGGAAAAATTGGGAGAGACCTTCGCTCGAAAGGGCCTTTTTATAAATAAATATTAGCTGTAACTGATGTTTAAAAATTGTTAATTTAGTTATGCTAAATAAAGGTTATTATCGTTATTATTATTATTATATAAACATAATTATATACAATGATAAATATTTTAAATATGTATCGAAACTTAAGCGTACCACCACGTTTATTCAGGTGTGTAATTTATCAAATGTGAAGTATATTATTTACTTTTAGATGAAATGCTTCCATTCAGTTTACATCTGCGCTTATTTCAATTTTAACGTACATTTCCATTTTTTAGATTAAGCAAAGTCAAATAAGGTTTGTGTTCAATGTTATCTATTCGAGTAGCGTTAAATAAATTTTATCTTTACAATTTAAATGAGTACAACGCTTAAAAGGAAAATAAAATTTTTATATTTCCGATTGTCCCCCTACATGGTAAGAAATAAACGTCTACTAACTTCATTATTGTCTTTCGTCGAATGCGTACACCGAGCAGTGGATAGAGATGAGTGGCGGAATATTACAAAATAAGGAACCTATTGTTCATCACGATACCCTATTTAGGGTGACGAGACTATACGCGATGAACTTCATTATATTAACGAAACTACAATTTTTTCAAGAGTTTATCTTTTTTTTTTATTTACGCTAATTGTTATATTGAATTTAATAATTCGAATTTTCTGGTTACAATGTAACATTTTCGGAACATTTTTCCTTACGATCTTTGATGACATATACGTCGGATAAGCTTCAATGGGTACATAGAATTTTAAAGTATACTTACACAAGTCAATTACAAAAATATCGATAAAATTAGGTTTGCTGCTTTTAGAAATTATAATTTAGCGTAAGAGACCTAGCATGTTTTGAACTTTCATAACACCTTTAGATCATGATGATTGTTTAAAAGAAATTTAAAATAAATACAATCACGATTATTAAAAGTACTTACCGATTATTGTATATGTAGATGTGAACCAAACGTAATTCGAAAAATTAGTCAGATTTGACTAAAGAGGAAAAGTGACAAAAATGAAAACCAGTTGTTCCCATAGTGTCTGCGCGAGCTAGTTAAACACCGTTAGCGATGGACCCTCTATTTTAAAAAAATTAAAAAATAACCTTTTTAAAAATCGGATAATCGTAATAAATGCAAACTATGCATATGACACAAAAAATTCCGTGTAATGTTTTAAATTTAAATTAGCAAAATGTCTTAATAACGGTCCGAAATACAAATTATAAAAAAACAACTAAAAATAAGAAATGAATTAGCATAATTTTTTTTTATATATACTGTTTCCATGCGACCATTTTTAATACTACAAAATATAACGTTATTAATTATCTCAAACAAAAGCAGATTCCATTATTTACGCACATACCTCGTGAGCGTAAACCCCTTAATGCTTAAAGGACTTCCTCCTTCTTTTACTGGTGACGAGATTGCTGGTGAACTAAGAAAAGTTGTTGACGTCACTTCGGTGATTCAATTTAATAAAAATTTATTGAATAATGGTACACAACCGTTACCTGCGTGCTTAGTGATGTTTCCACCTAATACTCTTCCGCGCAATATACTGGAAGTTAAGGCTCTGTTTTCTTGCATTATCAGGTGGGAAAAGTACAGCAGAAAAGTTCCTTACCTAGAGTGCTATCGTTGCCAAAGGTTTGGGCATGTGTCGCATAATTACCAACTACCCGATCGTTGTATACGTTGTGGCGAAAATCATTCGAGTTCTATGTGCAGTGTTCAGACGTATAAATGCACAAACTGTTTGGGTCAACACCCTGCAAATTCGCAAGAGTGTCATATCATTCAAAAAATTGTTAGTGCGCGTAGCAATCATATTCACTCTAGTTTAAGAAATAGCAAACCACCTTTTGGATCGTTTTCGCGGAATATTCAAAATACCAAAAATGACGCAGGACATTCAGGCTTAAATAATATTGTTAATGAAACGTACGCTAGCAGAGTAAGAGCTCCCGTTACTACCCAAAGAGATGATGACGATATGCTCTCAATACACGATGCTCTATCACTCTTTCGTGATCTAAATTTAAGACATCCCGTTACTACCCAAAGAGATGATGACGATATGCTCTCAATACACGATGCTCTATCACTCTTTCGTGATCTAAATTTAAGACATATTTTTAACGTAATTAAAACGATAATCGCTAAACTAAAATCGATTAGAAATAAGGATACTTTTACTAAGTTGCAAGTAATTTTTGAAACCGTTGTTGATTTATTATAAATGTCTATAAATCTAGATACTCGTATAGTTGCCTGGAATTGTAATTCTATTATTAATAAGTGTAATGAGCTAGATGTTTATGCAACTCGTAATAAGTTGGATATTATAGCATTATCAGAAACTAAGCTTGATAACACGTATAAGTTAAAGTTTTCCGGCTATTTTGTTTATAGAAATGATATGACTCGTGGAGGTGGTGGAGTTGCTTTGCTTATTAACAAACGTTTAAAATTTGACTTATTGCCGGTACCACAGCTATGTTGTGTACAGGCAGTAGGCGTAAATTTATATATTAATAACAATAATAATAATAATATTAATAATAATAATATTAATAATAATAATTTTATTAGTATTTTTGCGATATACAGACCACCTAGATTTAATCATAAATTCCTAGATGATCTTCAATCCTTGATGAGTGTAAATAGCAAAGTTATTCTGATTGGAGATTTTAATGCAAAAAACAAGTTATGGAACTGCTTTAATAATAATCGTGCTGGTAATATTCTCTTTGAATTCGCATTACGTTCAAATGTTTGTATCTGCGCCCCTGAAGAACCTACTTACTTTCCTGATGCTATTCAATATCGTACTAGTATCTTAGATGTTGCTTTGGTCAAAAATGTTTCTATTGCAACTTCTGTTTCAATAAATTGTTTGTCCTCCAACCACAACCCTATTTTCACTACTATTGCAGGAAGTAAATTAAACATAGCCGATAGAGTTCTGCCCGATTTCCAAAATGCAAATTGGGCAGGATTTAAGGAGTATATTAACAATAATATTAATTTGCTTCTTAAGCTACATAGTCCTGCTGATACTGACCATCATTTATCAACTCTTACGAAGTTAATTAATTCTTCGTCGGAACTTTTTATTCCGAATAAACCACTTAATAATTATCCGCATATGGCACTACCAACTTGTATCATGGTTCTCATCAAATTTAAAAATTATATTAGAAGATTGTACATTAAGCATCGTTTCTCTAAAAATTTGAAAAACATGTTTAATTTTCTTAATAAATTGGTTAGTTTTCTTTTGCGTAAATTTAAAAATTACAATTTCAATTCAACTTTCTCTAAGCTTGAGCCTAATGATAGTCGGCTATGGAAAGTTTGCAGACAATACACGAGACAGCATACAGCTCTTCCACCACTCTACGATTCACACTTAAGTAACTATGTTTACAAAAATGAAGCGAAAGCTGAGTTTTTAGCATCAGAGTATTCCAAAGTTCATAATCGTAATTCTAACTTTGCATCTGGCTATCAAGTGAGAAAAATTCATTCAGCTGTTAAAAAATTCCTCAATGCCAATCTACTGCTCAATATTTTCCCTCTTGTCACCCCAAGTGAAGTCTTTAACAATATTAAAGCTATAAAAGTAAAAGGTTCGTCAGGGGATGACAATATTTCTACTCCCATTATTAAGAAATTGCCGCTAAAAGCTATTATTGAACTTACAAATTTAATTAATGCTATCTTTAGATTCGGTTATTATCCAAATAGTTGGAAGATAGCCAAAATTATTGCTCTTCCCAAACCCGGAAAGGATGCCTCGTGTGCAAGTAACATACGTTCTATTAGTTTATTGAGCAATCTAAGCAAAATAGCGGAAAAAATTATACTATCCCGTTTAAGACTTCATGCAGATAACCAAAAAATCATTCCTAATACACAGTTTGGCTTTCGTCCAGGTTATTCCACCACCCAGCAAGTAGCACGAATCACGGAGTTTATCACACATAATTTTAATCGTAATAAACATACTGGTATGGTTCTCCTGGATGTTGCGAAGGCTTTCGATACTACTTGGCATAAAGGTATTATTTACAAAATGATAAAATATCAGTTTCCTCGTTATGTAATCAACGTTATTAGCAGCTATTTAGCAAACAGACTATTTTACGTTACCATCAATGATTCAAGGTCTACTATGAAAACGTGCTCAGCGGGGGTCCCCCAAGGTAGTATTCTGGGTCCCTTTCTGTTTACTTTGTTTTTATCTGATTTCCCAAACCTACCTGATATTCAGACTGCTCTTTATGCAGACGATACAGCTCTTTTCTGTACTTCTTATATACCTAAAGCAATTACTAATAAATTACAGTCAGGAATAAATTGTGTCTTTCGTTATTATAAAAAATGGCAAATTGATATTAATTGTGATGAAACGGAGGCTATATTTTTCACCCGCAGGCGTCCCACGTTACCTGCTGAAGTTAAGGTCAACTCTACCACTGTAAGTTGGTCAAAACATGTTCGATACCTCGGGGTAGTCTTGGATAACAGACTAAATTTTTCTGAACGTGTCAGTCATACTACCTTGAAAGCTAGCAGGAGTATATCTACCATATATCCATTAATCAACAGAAAATCATTTCTTAATGTAAATAATAAATTAATTCTGTATAAAACACTTATACGTCCCATAATGACGTACTGTTGTCCAGCTTGGAGTTTTATTTCAAATACAAATTTTAATAAGTTACAAGTATTTCAAAATAGGTGTCTCAGATGTGTGCTAAATGTCCCTAGATACCACAAAATCGTTGACATGCATGCTACCTTAAACATGCCTTATATTAAGGACCATATCTTAAATTTAACGCGTAAGTTCTGCGATGACTGCTTAGTCCACGATAATAGTTTAATTTCTACCATTGGTAATTACGATTCCAGGCAACTCCAATTTATGTATAGTAAATATAAACATAGGAGGCTCAAACATAACCTGTTGTAATGTTTTTGCGGCGCCTATTTTAGAAATTAATATTCCTTCTTTATTTATTTTTTTAATGTCTAACGTGTTTTTTCTTTTGTTTTATTATTACTATCTTAATTTTTTGTTTTTTGCTGTACAGTTTTTTTTCAATTATTTTTTGCTGTCATTATAAGTATAAGTATAATTAGTTCTTTTATTTATTACGGGTCTTTGTATTATTATTTCTGATGTACGGCGAGCCAACCTGGGCGTTACGTAATTATTATTTAAAATTTTTGGTTTGTGTATACTCACTGTAAATTATGCTGAAATATACGTTGTTGTTGTTGTTGTCGATGGCTATTTCCTTAAATGCAATATCCCTTTTAATAATATTATATTAATGCAATCTTTTTCAATAGGTATAAATGATAAATTATGTGACCTTTTACTTGTCAAACTATTTCATAAATAGTTCTTTTCAATGTAATTTACATTTATATTAAAAAAACAGCGTTCACTGAATAAATAAATAAATAAATAAAAAGTGTATTTAGCACACAATATAAATTACAAAATCATCACTGAAGGTGACAATCAAAAGTTATAGTTTATACATAATTTTGAAGAATTCGCTAGCTGTTACAATGAAAAGTTACAAATGAAATTATTAACGATCTGCATAGCTGGGAATAAGAACTAATTCAAATAACCAATGGCAAACGTAAGAGCGGCTGCTGGTAGAAAACATCAAGTAAGTAATTTCAGTAGTGATAGGATAATGAAACAAGAGGTTATAAAATGGCAGATTGGAGAACTACCTGTCAAAACGTTACAAAGCTATATGACTAACTCATTCTCGGCGAGTATAGGTCGCCGCAAAATATTACAATGTGTCTTCCTTGGTATTTCACTCTGATGTTATTAAAATATTTGCATCTTTTAAAGTTGTGATCAGGTGCATCTTCGGTTTTTTTACATTCTCTTCAGAGGTTGTCGTTAGTGATGAGGTCTTGGTGGCTGTGTGGCATTCATCACCTGTTGCTCATCGCTTTTCGCTAATGTGTGATTGTAAAACGAACAAGTTACCATTAGCGAGAAAAAATTCTTTGATTCTCCTAATAAAAATAAATAGTAAAGCGAGCTGTTAAATGTATTTGACGGGCTCGTTGTAGATTTATGTTCGAAATTATCTAAAATTCGGAGAGACAGATTCAGCTAGGTCGTGCCGCGATGAGTTAACTAATAAAAATACGGAAATGTTCGAGCATTACTATAACTATAATGCTAATTATAATATTTCCAATAATTGTATACGTCTCAGAAATACGAATATTAAAGATCCAAAGCCGAAGCCGAGTATAAGAGTTCGACATGTAGGGGTACGGGAAAATGTTACGAATTTCTTTGACGACAAAAAGAACAAATGAGTCTATACTACGAGGGTTGCCAGTTCTTTGGTCATACTATTATGCTAAACACTAGCAGTCAAAGAAAAACCACGTGATAAGCGAAAGAAAAACAGTCAGCAAGCAAGAAGGTGAACACGGACGTGACAATAAACGCATTCAGTTTCACACATTATCAAATTTTGACAATTATAAAGTTTATACAGGTTGTTTCGAATACAATACTGCTTCTTAGATGACTCTAGATAACTTTCAACATATTTAAATAAATATTTTTAAAATCGAGACATTTCGTATCAACCAGAAAATAAACAATTTTGCTGGCATCAAAAATTTTATATGGACATCGTGACTGAAAGGGTTTAACTGTCGAAATTAAATATGCGATCTTGTTAGCATTTAATTTGGAGGTGTGTGGCGCGAGGGTGCACAAATGCATGTTTAGTTTATAGCACATTTTCCACTTCATAAATCTAGGACGATGATGATATATCTATCTATATACAAACACACACACACATTCGCACACACATACATATACACACACAAACATATATATTATATATATATATATATATATATATATATATATATATATATATATCGGTAGCTAATTCGTCTACATATAATAAACGTCAATAGGAATTATCTCCAACGCATTTACAAAACTATTTTAGTCTTGACGGATTAAACACGTGTAGGTTTTATTTTTTTATCATCATATTATAACGTTTTTTTATCGTTATTTTTATTATTATAATAATTATTTTATTACTATATTATAATTATTATTACTATTATCATTATTTTAGTCGTTACCGACATCGTCGCTATTAATAATGCGGACGCACTTGTAATTATTTATCGGATTATTCGTAACTCCCTCGATAATTGATAATTGACAATTTCCATCGTAATTCCTATTCTGTTGGAAATTTATTTGATAACACATCAGAAATTTAGCATGTTGCAATAATCGAACATCGATCTATAAATAAAGTAGAATACGATTTTATTTTGTTCGAAGAAGTTCACGAATGTGATATTTTTAAACAATTTCCGAAAATTATGGTATTTCGTTCTAAAGTTAAAATTTACAGAAAAAATGTATGCAAAAAAAAACTGTTTGGCGTTTTCAATAATAAAAGTAATATTATTACACCGGACGAATGTGACATCGAATTAAACGAGGTAAAATTTTATTATTATTATTATTTTTGATATTTTTTAACTTAATCTAAATGGAACATTTTACGAAGACTTATTATGAATTTAGAATAAATTAAATTCGAAACGACCTTTTATAAACAGTTACAAAATTCCTTGAAATATAAAAATTGCGATTCATTTACAAATATATTATTCCACAAAGTTTCGATAATATCGAGGTTACGATTATATCTAGTGTTAGCATTACTGTATTTTCTTTCTAAGAAGACGAACATTTATTTCTAGTTTTAAATCTGTACAAATAGTAATTATTAAATTTATCATGTTCTAGATTTTAACAGAACACGATGTAACTGAAAAATCGGATATAAAGAATTTACATTTAAATCTTAGATTTAAATCTGGAACCAAATTTATAAGTTAATTTATAATTAAGGGATTCCCGAATAATTTAAACTTTTTGAAACGAATGAAATTTTTAACCAACCGATATAAAGATTTTCTTGTTAAGTAGGAAAAATTGATTTAGAGAACCGATATAATCTTGTTAAAGTTAAATTTTTCATATTTTAAATCATATAATACATTATGTTTTGTAAATAATAAGCTGTAATGTTGTGCCGCGGTGGCGTACTTGCTAGAGTGCTCGACTCTTTCAACGGTTCCGGGGTACGAAATCAACGCGCGACAGAAAGTTTTTCATCGTTATATAATTCTCAATTATCACGTACAAGGCAGTGGCATCCCACTCCGTATAAACATCATATGCGTCACATATAAATAGTGCCTTGAATGCTAGTCAATTTTGTACGTAAAATTAAACGTACAACAGCTAGTCACGACGTTTGGCAACGAACAATACGACAACGATGATGATGATGAAATAATAAGCTAATAGAATACCGCCAATCGATTTCATTTTATTAATTTTAGGATATCTTCTTCTTCTATAAATCTTCTGACGCCAATATTTAGCGAAGGCCTCCCCCAAATTCTTCCATCATTGCCTGTTCTGGGCCTCACGCACCCACGTATGACCTGCCTGTTCTATTAAGTCGTCTGTCCATCTTCTTGGAGGTCTTCTTTTTTTTCGATTTCCAATCTATATTCGCTAGTTCACTATTTCCTTCGTCCATTGAAAACGATTAGAAAAACGAAATGAATAAGACACGATGGCCAATTCAAACATATTATAGAAGGAAAAATATCCATATGCAAACCAAAAGGAAAATACTGGTGGACACAATAAAGAAGGATATCAAAAGTTACATTGAACTGAAAAGGTTAACAGCAGAAAAGAAAGAATGGAGGACTTTGATGATAGAGGCGAACTAGTCCAATGATACACCGATTAATATATATATTATCATCATCGGTGTATCAGCCCGTAGGCTGGTTCGTTCCATGCACCAACAGCCTCCATGTAAGCCGGCCCGATTATCTTCCCTTCAGTTACTTCTTTTAGGATATTTTGATCTTGCCGTAATATATGACCGATTCATTTGAGCCTCATCTGTTTAATCTTCTTCAGTATGTTTCTTCGTTCATCAATCCTGTCCAGTATCGAGTTTTTGCTGACTTTGTAGTCCATTGGATTTTCTGTAACTTTTTCCAGCACCACAACTCGAATATCTGTACTTTATTTTTGTCTTTCTGCTTCCATGACCAAGTTTCTGCTCCGTATAGAGCTACTGGCCATACCAGCGTTTTCACTAGCTTCTTCCGCGCATTGGCAATTGTTTTCTGTGTTAATAACGAATAATTATCCATAAATGCTTGTTTTTGCCCAATGCGATACGGCAGCTCTTGCGTGCAGTCCACGTTAGACGATACTATTTGGCCGAAGTATTTGAACGTTTTCGCTTGTTCGATTACTTCATCTTCTATTTTTATGCGAATATTTCGGATGTGCTTACCAATCACCATGACCTTAGTCTTCTTTTTATTGATGACCAAATTTAGTTCATCAATCATTTTGTTTAGCATTTTGGCGCTGCTTGCTAATACCACTTGATCATCGGCCAACTTGATTTCTTGTATACGCTTACCACCTATCTTGCTTGAGTTCATTGAAGGTTTCTCTACTAATCATTTCTGCGAACACGTTAAATAGTAAACACCCTTGTCAACTCTATTCTTTACCCTTACATCTTCAGTTGTATTATCACTGAATTTTACTCTCACGCTCTGTTTGTTGTACAGATTATAAATTGCTGTAACTAGATTCCTCGAGCATCCTATTCTAATTAGTAAAAGGAAACGTATACATGTATATAGGGTATGTGTATTTAATCTGTATTAAATTGGGTTAATCTTTATAGGACGAACAATTGTATATCGATATGTGCGTTCATTGTTCGCACCCAATTGGACAGGATGCCGTTTGTGGCGTTAGAAAAAATGAGTTAATTTGTTATCTAAATCGAGTATTTGAAATAGATGACGATCGATATCGTACGTTGTATGATATAATCAAGGGACAAGAGGTAATAACATTTATTATTTAAATAATAATAATAAAAAGTTAATAATTATTATGTGTAATTAATACAATGACGAACATTATCGTACGGCGTAATATATTACATTTTAGATTACGTTTTATCTTACTACGTTTACTGCGCTACGAAGGTTCGTCGTTAACTCTTTGAAGGGCAGGCTGTTATAGACTAAAAAACCGTTAGAGGGGTTAATAATGTACATGATTTTTTTTTGCTTAATATTAGAGTTTTCTAAAGCTTGAGCATAATTTATAAACCAAAATGTACAAAAATTACAATAATTATCAAAAATATTGGTCTGCACAATGTGGTTACATGATGTATGCCTCGCGTAATTATTATTTTTATAATTTTAGTTAAATACAACAAGTTATTTTGTGTGAAACAATGTATGCGATTATAAAACAAATGAGAATAAAAAAATAACGTAACATTACATTATCAGTTTTCGAAATGAGAATAAAAAATAGTGAAAAGTAAGACATCATTAGTTTTTGTACGATCTAGACATATAAAATATGTTTTTTAAATGGTATCATTTCGAATGTAAATCATTAAAGACGGATTTTCCTGCACGCATACATAACGCTACAATGCAGACATTGCATTTACACGGTAATCGCATTGGCAGATTTTCAGTGCTGCATACTACACACTTATGCGGTAAATCCATGTATACTGGCTGATGTTTACTTGCGGTTTTTTTTTTATTTAAATCTTCCGTGCCATGCTACAAAGGCTAAAAGCACGGAGTCTATTATTCCGCTATTATAGCTGTGAACATAATTTAGTACGAACGAGGAAAGTTATAAGAGTATTTTCATTTTTAGATAAAAGTATTTCATTATGTTAGGAAACTGTAATGAAGAGCGAATAGAGTTATACAGAAAACAGTGGAGTAAGATATGATCTATAGTGATTTGAACATTACGGGATGAACAATGGTTTTTAAAAGAATGAGTCAAACGAGTGTGACCTGTGCGGACACGGAACAGCATCACTTCATCCTATCTGGTGTGTGGAACACGTTGAATAGGCCAGATTCCACTATGTTGAGGTAAACCGGAAAATCTGACTGTTGCTTGTTCCTTAAATTTATGCAACATGCAGCGACGCATAACGGAAAATGTTGCGGGAAGTAATTCTGCAGGAAACACGAAGGCGGTTTCTTTCGCAGCTCGATCTACTTCTTCATTCCTTCCACATCCCCTATGTCTAGGAATCTAAAATTGGTCTGCAGACTTTGCTTGCTAATTATAGAATTAATTTTCACAGCCAATGGATATGCATGCATCTGGAATTATTCAGCTGTTTGATCGAATAGAGCGAATCTGTGACAACGACAATTTCCTGCTCATTTTTAAAAGATGCATTTAATATAGCCTACAGAATTGCAAATAGTTCACATGATAGAATATTATAGTATGGTGGAAGTGGGTAATGGACTATATCATCATTATACACGACAGCACTTTGATCCATCTGTATAGTATATTGTAAAGGTGCTGTATTGAGAAAGGAATTTATTGATATTCTGTTGAGGTATGTTTTGGTTCTCGGAGCTGTATGTTGCGAGATCAGCATTAGGAATGACAAGGTTTTTTCTTTCAAGGAGGTAACACGAATGGATCGATAGGTGTAATTGTTGGTAGATCAGAAAGCTGAATAGCAAGTAGCGTTGTTTTTACTTTGTATGAAATGTATTCATATACGGTAATCTTGAATCTTTCATGATGTCAGCTGTTTGTAATAGTGGCGATGTAGATCTAGGGGTAATTCATTTGCTTCGTAATGCAGTTGGATAATTAGAATTGTAGGGAAAGCTCCGAGAGCGAAACGAATTGCTTTGTGATGTATTACATCCAAATAATATAACTGTGTCGGTTTAGCGGATAAATAAGCTGGATAGTTCTCCATTACATACCCCTCGACATGGTTGAAAATAATTTCTTTCATCTTCAGTCGGATGTAAAAATGTAGCGCCGATGAAAGCGGTTTTAATTTTTTCGTTGTAAGTCGTGGTATTTAATACAGTATTATAATCGTGCACTATGATGTTAGGTTTTTTGTTCTGCAGCCAATTACTCTTGAAGCGATTCCGCAAGTAGAAATATTTTTGTTGCTAAAAGAACTTTATATATTTCTTGCCGGAAATCTTTGTCGGACTATTTTGTGATATCTGTTTATGAATAATGAACGAATTTATCACGCAACAATCCGCGAAATGCCAAAACAATCGCACCCATTGTGATAATTATTCTTCAAACTATAAAACTAAGCCGAAAGAGTGCGACGTACATCCCCGAGAGAGTATGTTATCCTCGAGATGAAACAACAATTTTACGAAGTTACATTGTTATCGAGTGGCTGGACCAAAATTACTTGATATAATTAAAACACTTGAAATATTACATGAAAATCAGTTTGGTTTTAGAATTGCAAACATTCTAAGATAGTTCAAATATTACAAACTTATAATGTCGATTCTAATTTGGTTGAACTAATTTGCAATTATTTAACAGAGTTGCCCTAATTAAATCCGAAAATATTAAGCGCAATATTTTTTGCGGAGTGCCACAGAGTTCAGTTCTAGGACCGATACTGTGGAATATATTGTATTCGTATATTCATAAGTAAATTGAATTTTTTTGTGCGCGTGACGATTACAGTGCAGAATTTGTCAGCTTTACCTGGTGACTTGTGCGCTCTAGTTAACCTGCATAGCGTTACCGAAATTGATAACGCGTTAGAATTACTTGTAAAATACTTGAAAATTTCTTTCTTTAATGCGGTCTTGAATTCTCAATTGATAAGAAAGTCACGATGATATGCAGCAACAAACAAACCAGCGATATAACAAAAAAAAAGCTTAAAAGTAAATTAGTGTGCGGTAAATGTGCTCCTATTGTAAGAGTAATCTTATACTATAAACTCAAATTGAATATAGATTACGTAATCGATAAAGTAAGTCGGAACAACGTTAGAATATATTTTAAATTTAGAATGTTATATTAATTTTAGAGAATATTCAATCGGCTACGATACATTCGGTGCGTTTACGTTCTAAGTAATTCTGTAATCTTTACGTCGAGTATAAACGAAATCTCGAATTAAGAATGATGTAAAATTTCGGATACGACTAAATACTAAAATCGTATTAATTTATATTAGAACAATAAGAAATATTTACATAGAAAAATTTGTGAAATTTCTGTATTCGACTATTTTTCCGAATTAAACTCCGTAATTTATCGTTTACGATTTTCAGCCATCTCCGGTAATACTGAATGTTGACGTTAAAGAAGCTAGAAATTTACCTCCGATGGATACAAACGGTAATATATTTTTTTTTTTTTTTTTTTAAATTTAATTCGAACGTTTATTCACTATTTGTCTTTTCTAGTTCATATATCGAATACAGATAATTCTATTATTTTGCGCTTTAAGTATGTTAAAACGAATACTTATCTATTTAAATAACAGGATTAAGCGATTCTTTCTGCGTAATGTGGCTGTCATCCAAACAAGACGAATGGATTAAGTCGAATATTATACCGGAAACATTGAATCCTGTTTGGAACGAATCAACGTGTTTGTAAGTTATTATTACGCGCGATACTCATCGAATTCTCTCGGCGAAGATATTACATTATATACCCGGAGAAAATGACATTTTGTTGGGTTTTTTTTTCGACAAACTTGAAAATTTTCGAATGTTTACTTAAAAATAGAAAAACGAGCTTACAATCATTTCTGGAACACAATATCGTTCAGTTGACATTTGTAACAATACATTCATTCAGTCTTTTTATAAAATACTTTTTCTAGTACAGGTCCTTGAATTTTTGAAATTTCTTCTGAAATCCGAGTTTTCAGCTCTTTCAGATCTCGTGAACGTGTTTCGTAAACGTGGTTCTTAAGATATACCCATCAAAAAAACATCGCGTAACTCTGAATTCTTTTCGAAACTCTATTTGCACTGTCGCGATCGATTCACATCCCCTGAGATGATATCATCCAATACCTGACAAATCGCACTTGTGCTTCTTGTTGGGCAGTGGCTCTTAGCGAGAGTGTCATTGAATAAGCTCGGTTTTCGAAACTGAGACAATGGTTTATTAGTTTGGACAGGTGACGGCTCCGCAATTCCTCAATCGCGCCACCAGATCAGCTAGCTGTAAAGCTGTCAACAAAATATCGCTCGTATGGCGAATTTACAGCAATAATAATAATAAGCTATGATTAAACTTGTTTAAAACATACGTCGCGCTCTCTCTGAAATATTAATTTATGTATTGCGAGATTTTTTTTCAATTTCTACTGTTCGTATGTTCGAGTCATCCGTCTATAATTTTTTCGTTTCGTTAAAACTTTCGTTCAGCACGCTTCGAAATACTTTTTAACTTGTCGCATAATATGAAATCGTAAGAAATAATTCTGTTTTAGATGATATATAATGATTTTTCAACTACTAATTCTGACGTACTCCGGGCTGTATTCCCTCTACAAAATGAGGTAGTAAGGATAACAAATAATTAGTTTAAGAACGATTTAAACTGTTCTTCAATTATCGATATGGTACAAAGCGAAGGTGGTAAAATAATAAATTTAAAATTTTGGAAAAAATTATATTTATAATCCAGCGGTTATTCCGGTTAAAAGTAATTATTGATTCGACGCGTTTATTAATTCCGCCAGTTCTAGCGATGTTAATCCCAATCCCGCGGGGCAAATAAATATACGCGGGTACGTTTCTACCGTGATATATCAAATATCACCGATCGGCAGAAGAGCTACAGATGATTTAAACGTACACTCGAACAAAATAGGATTAAAAATAAATTTACATAAAACAAAAATAATTACCAACACACGAAAAGTATACAAATAGCGATAAAATCGGACAGATAGAGCAAGTGGATAGTTACATATACCTAAGGTCATCACATCAAATAAAGACATGATAATGAAAGCAGAAGTAACACGGAGTTAAAATTACGCATAGCATTCCGCAATAAACAAATACCGATTAATTCGAAACGTAAACTATATAACCAGTGTGTCCTTCCGATTCTTATATATATATTATATGGTTCGGAAACATGACCATGTACAAAAACGAATTTAAAAAGGATAAGAAAAGCTCCGACTGAACATGATAGAACGAAGCTGGATATAAGATTATAAAAAGAATGAACGGATGACTATAATAAAATGAAGTTGGTTTAGACACGTGGCTCGAAGAGAAGACAATTGGATGGTCATTGGTCATAGCGGATCTTACAGTGGTGGCTGATAGACATAAAAAGGGAACAAGAAAGACCAATGACGCGATTGGTACACCAAAGGTAGCTGGGAACAATTAGTTGAAAAAAAGCACAAGACAGAAATTGGTGGAAGATTTTGGGGAAAACCTTCATCCAGGAGTGGATAGACGAAGATTTATCGTGATATATATATATGTATATATATATATATATATATAAATAAATAAACACCAACGACGATTTTTTAGACGATGAAGAGTATAAAGATGAGATGCCAGCAAATGGGTCGCGCACATCAGCGAAAACATGCTGTACACGCACATAAACTACCGTTCAAACTGAACTGTTCCATCACTTACATTAATTCTATTACCTGCTTTAGTTATAAGATGAATTGGTGAACCTTCATTATTAATTCCAAAATGGCTGCTATTACTATCGAGCGCCTTCGTCGTAAGTAACTATGTGCGATTGTTCCTATTAAACAATAATTACTATTTCTGCCGCAAAATCCAGGTACGCTTAGCGATTAGCGGATGTTTCGAAAATTATTTTTTAATCCACGAAAGAAAAGAATTATTTTAAGGAAAATATCGGATCGAAAAATTCTAAAATTCATTTGAATAAAAACCACTCTTCCTGGTATTCGTCAAAAGTGACATTTTTAATTATAGTTTCGAAAATTTATGAAACAAAGTTCTACAAAGTCATTTTATGAATTATAAATAAAATGAAATAAAAATACCGGTTAATCGCTGTATATTATTATTTTTTTAATACAATTACGTCATTAACTGGGTTTTTATTTTGTTTTATTTATAAAGTTCTACACGATTTATAGAGTTACCTTTTATAAAACGGTTTTTAATAGTATACGATTCGTATTTTAATATATTTTGCTGGAAAAACACGATTGTACAAAAGAAAAAAAACCAGCAAAACTCGGTCGCATTAATTTAATAATCGATTTACATTGTGCGGATTTCGAGTAACAGATACGAATTTTGTTTAGGACGACGAATTCGATAAAATCGGACATATTTAATCTATCCGTGTGGTAAGTAATTTATATAACTCTTCGTTATTGTTTATAAATAATTATTTCCTTTTTGCTTAATTTTCTAACTCGATTTTTCGCAATATTCAAAAATTAATTAAATAAAATCCGCGAATAAATTAATTTTACGTGGGTTCATTTTTTTTTTAATCTATATTTCGAGTAACGTATACAGTAAAATAAAAATAATAAATGAATAATTAGAGTAATTCAAATATGACTATTATTAATAGCACGCGTTCTAATATCCTCAGCTGCGCCAGTGACCAAGTATATAGGTATTGTATTTATACGGAGTTAATTAATAAAGAATTCATTATATATTAAAAGGACGTAATAAAATAAATAAAAATATTCTCCGGCAAAAATTAAATAAAAATTACATTTATTTAAACGTTTAAAAGGTATAATTTAAATGGAGTATATATTTCCTACATTTAAATAATCAAAAAAACGCATAATTTTTAGGAAGAAAAGACGAACGATCAATAAACACCTACACAATAACGACAATAATCATCAAATTTAATTAAATTTCATTTTATCAATCACTGTATAGATAAAATGAAATTTGTTTACTTACAAATTAATAATACATTTACAATATTTGTTTTTGTACGCATAAACGTCGAATACATAAAATAAAATAATCAATTTATTTTAAAAGACTCATTTTAGATTTACAAAGTTAACAAAAAAAAAAAATAAATAAATAATGAAACAATGCAATTACGTATAATAATCGAATATGCGCGAAACTGCACGAATATCAGTTCGATTTTATGAAATAATAATAGTATACCGATATATAATGAAGGGATTCGGATGCGATTGAATCTATCCGAGAAATAATGAAAAAGATTATCGACGTTAAGACATCTTGGGCACTTAAGAAATATTTAAAGGATATCAAACAAGCCATGTGTGAGAAAAATTGCAACGAATTAATCGGATCGATTCAAATACCGTTGAAAGTAAGTGCGTTACTATAATTTTTTGCTAAAAATATTTAAATTAACGAAATATTAAATATAAATAACGGCTTAATGAAGGATAAGCATTAAACTGGATTATTTAGATATTGCCGCGCATGCGTAGGTACACATTTTAGAGGACCGAACACGAAGGGCGTACACGAAAATGGGGCCAGGCGCCGGCTTTTAGATAATTCCGCTGAATCAGCATTTCAGCACGTGCTGGGTCACCGCCATTTTTCAGATAATCATAATAAATGTCTTGCGATAATAATCATAAACATTTTACGATAATAATGATAAACGTCTATAAGGAAAATAATTCTTAAAATTAAAGACCTTGGAGAGGAAATAATTATTTTTACAGTCTGAGAAAAAAATATTTTTCACCGGTTTTATATATATATATATATATATATAAAAGCAATGCACACACAACCATATTACATGTATATATACATATATTTAAAATGGGTGTGTGTATATGCATGTAGGTATACATATTTATATATATCTATATGCACATATACACACAAACACATATTACATATATATATATTGCATATATGTATATATCCACGTACCTAAAGATGAAAGTACATATTTCCTAAAAATATAAATAACTATTTAATAAGAGGTGTCGTTCAAAATTGTACTGGTATTTCTTGTAATTAGGATAATATTAAACTATTTTTAATATTCTGACTGACATAAACACGTCTTTTCCATAAACTTAAGTCTGGATAGGCTAAACTATTATTTGTTACCCTTTTACATTATACTTCAAATATATTTTTAAAAAATGTATTTACATTTGGGTTCCTCACTAAAAACGAATTTTAACTTTTAATGTTTTTGTGAGACCCTTTCATTTGTGACCTGGGGTAATTTATTCCAGTTGTCCCCCTTTGTATACAAATGTACATAATAATATAATTATATATATATATATATATATATACATAAATGATAGAGCGTCAATTTACAACAAATGTATATGGTTGTTCCAGTCGTTTTATAATAAAATATATTAATTTATGATTAAAATTGTATCGAATTAAAAATAAAAATAAAAATAGACGCGTTTTTTTGTTGCCATTATAATTTGAAAATTTCGTTTAAAATACTCGTAACTACAAATTATTTAAATTTATTATTAGTTTCCTCACAAAAATTGTTAAACTGGTTATATAAATATCTGTGAATTAAAATAAATTGGAAACGGTAAAAAAATCATTATGAATGAAGCAAATCAAAACAAAAAAATTAATGCCGATTTTTAAAAATTGATTTAATGAATAAAGTTAATTTCTGTACATCTAAAGACAAACACTAAGAACAAAGCAAATCTGGAAAACTAGTAAATATTTTTGGAACCAAGTTGGAAATGGAAGATTCTTTACTTCCTCACAATTTTTTTTTCACACAAACGAAACTAACGACACAAGTCGAGACAAACGGAGTAAAAACGATACACAAATGTTGATATCAAAATGCGAAATGGACCTCGTAATATATAAGAAAATTAAATTAAATGAATTATTAATACGACTTATTGACACATCAATTTTGTTGTACTGCGGTAGGTGGTTATCTTATCCTTACTATTGCGATTCACATTTCTATTCCTGGATGCAGTATATCCGATGGTAATAAAATTATACATATATTAAATGGATCACTGATTTTTTACTAGAAAATATTTCAAGTTTAAAAGCCGTCAATGTTATTTCGTTCCTAACTTTTCCACATATTGGCTTAATGTAGCAATAAATGCATAATAATAATAATATAATAACAGGGTAGTCCTAACAATAATCAACATATTGGTCTTACAGTTGATATGAGGTTACATTTCCAATTTCCAATTTGATTCAATACAATAAATTTAATTCGTTTTTATCGAAGCTCAATACGAAAAATAATAATGTATGGAAGGTTTACAAAAATTATAACAAACCGTGCACTGCCCTTCCACCGCTCTACGATTCATTAAAGTTCGATTAACAGTCAGTCAATATATTAAAGATGTCAGTTCTGTTGATAAAACAATTTTTATTACTCCGAAAGATATGTATGTTACAATTAAATAAATTAAAGCTAAACATTCGGTAGTACACGATGAAATCTCATCTATAGTAATTAAGGAGCTCCCATTAAAGGGTATCGTAGAATTTACGACTATATTAAACTGCATGTTTAAATTCAGTAGAAAAACTCAAAATTTATTGCTCCTCCTAAACTTGGGAATGACAGTTCTCAGATTTGCAACATTTGGTTAATTAGTTTACTTAGAAACTTAAGTAAGGTCGTTAAAATAATTATTTTAAAGGAATTAAGGAAATACTCATGCTAGCAATGTTATTCTCAATGTTAAAAACATTAATTAAATTATTAATATCAAATTAAGAATTGTAGGCAATTTATTCGTAATTTCAGGTTTGTGAACACATTTTTTAGACAAGGCATAACCTCATGTCTTAAAATATACTCGTTGCTGATCATGATTGAAAACGTCGCAGAGAATGCAGAGTGCTAGAAGAGAGTCAGAACATATAATCGAAGGTTTATCAACATTGGAACTCATAAGATTCCGTAGCAAGATAAATCGCTTATAATTCTGATGAAATGACGGAGAATGTCTGCGGTAGGAATATTGAATGATGATTGTTCCGTCTCTGATAACTGAGATCCCGGCAAATAGGGATGCGTCAGTGTAAAACATTGTAGATTCAAGGAAAAAAATTCCTAAACCCGACCAAGGTTTTAATGGTAATACGACTTTAGAAAAATCGGTTTTCCTGCTTTGGTTAGGCTTAGGGATTCGAAAAACATTGTTATTACCTAATTCGATCGTCGTAGGAAAAATTATTAAATAAAGTTGTAGTCGGAATTCGGAAAAAATGTTGGCGCACTTTTGGGGGTGACCTTGAATTTCCAGTTTCGAAAAATGTCTATAGAACTGATATACGAGATATTAAAATGACGAGTTCGAAATAGAAACCCGTTTTTCATTACGATCGATAGGTCTCGAGCTACGAATTTTTAGATTGCCGACGTGCTATCTTTGGCAGGGCATAGAGTGCCACGTATACATTTTTAAACAATTCTGACTCTTGAAATAATCATTTCTATATAAGATCTATCGTATAAAACGAAAAAACCGCGAAAAAAAATTTCAAACTAAACCTGAATTTCAAAAAGGACACAACCTTTCGATTTTTTAAAAATTCGCTTTTTCCGCAATCATTCGCGAACGATTCAAAATTAGGAAAAATCGTTTAAACAAAAGTTAGTCGGCATTGAAATATGCGTCTAACTGTTGTATTCCCGTATTATTATAGTAAATATTCTTCGATAAAATTGGGGTTAAATGATTTTGGGGTTTTGGGGCATTTTTAAAGCTACAATAATAGATAGGGGGTTCGGGTTGACGTTAGACGAAAGTAAACGTGGGGATCTATCATTTATTTTATAACGTAAATGTTAGCAAAATTAACGTGTAAAGGGAAATCGCGAGTTTAAAATTTGATTTTCGATTTTGAAAAATTTTTCAACCGATTTTTGGTCGGCCGATTCTACAAAGCTGTTATATATATATACAGCTGTACTACTGCCTTCGTCCAATACACGGCAGGCATACAACCCCTTTAAAACGTTCTTACGTTATTAATTGAACGCGTGCGCATTATTAACACTACGTTACCGCGCGTGTTGTACACTTTACCATTACAAACGACAACTAGCGCGCTCATTGTTACCGTCTGGTTGAGTAATAATTATATATATATACTAGCTGACACGGCGAACTTTGTATTGCCCCAAAATCAAGAAATGTATTAAATTATTAGCTGAATTAAATAAAAAATACTGGTGGAGAATTAGGAATTACACAAAAAACGTAAAAAAAAATTTGTAAAGAGACTTAAACGATATGGCGATACATTTTAATTTTTGTTGATTTATTAAACTTAATAAAAAGTATATTTAATTCAGCTAATAAGTTAATACATTTATTGATTCTTGGGCGATACGAAGTTCGCCGTATAAGGGAGTCTAAATCGTATTTTATATACATACATATATATATTACCTAACGCCTAACACCTTCCTAAAAGCATCGAAGAATTTGCCTATCAAAAATCGGTCCAAAAATTTTTAAAAATCGAAAATCAAATTTAAACTCGTTACAGGTTAATTTAGGTAAAATTTATGTTATTACGTAAGTGATAGATCTCCACGTCTGCTTTCGTCTAACGTTCATTCGAACCTACTATCTATCATAGTGGCCTTAAAAATGACCCAAAACTTCTAAACCATTTAACACCAATTTTCTCGGTGGGTATTTGGTGTAAAAATACGATTATACTATCGTTAGACGGTTACATCAATGCTACATAACATTCGTTTAAACTATTTTCCCCCATTTATCGTTCGCGATTTATTGCTGAAAAAATCGCAAGGTGTCCCCTCCCATTTATAAAAATTTTAGGTTGTTTGTATTTTGTTTTTACGGTTTTTTGCCTAAATACGATAGTTCTTATATAGAAACTGCTATTTTAAGAGGCGGAATCGTTTAAAAATATTTACGTCGTGCGCTATGCCCTGCCAAAGGTGCCAAGTCGGCAATTTTTAAAAATTCATAGGAATAAACAATTTAAATTAGACTGAATTGTAAATCTAAATCATACTTGAATCCACCTGAAGACAAACAAAAAATTTCATTAAAAACAGTCCAGCCGTTTGGAAGGAGTTCGATGACATACACACGCACAGAAGAATTATATATATAAAGATATAATAAAAAAGATCGATCAAATTTTTTAGGGCTACCACATGATAATGGCGTACCATATATATATATATATATATATATATATATATATATATATATATATATAAAATGTATATATATAAAATGTATATATTGATGATTACGAATAAAACAAAAAAAGGTTTGACAAAATCTGACCATTTTTGATGGAGTTATCCCTGCCAGTGAAATATATATATATATATATATATATATATATATATATATATATATATATATATATATATATAATGACTAATGCATAATGCTTATTGTATATATATACATGTATGTAACGATATATGGATATATAATTAATATTGCCTATGCTAAAAGCATTGCGTATATAACGATATATAGGTATATAATTAACATTGCCCATGCTAAATGCATTGTAAAATCGGCCGACCAAAAATCGTTCACAGAATTTTTAAAAATCGAAAATGAAATTTTAAGTTCGCGATTTCTCGCTACCAGTTAATCTAGATAAAATGTACGTTATTACATTAATAATAGACCTCGACGTCTACTTTCGTCTAACGTAAACCTGAACCGCCTATCTATCATACGACCCTTATAAACGATCCAAAACCGCTAAACTCTTTAACCCCATTTTATCGATGAGTATTTTGTTTCAAAATAAGACTGTAACGTTATAACGCGTATTTCAATGCCGCTTAACTTTTGTATAAACACTTTTCCTCGATTTCGAATCGATCGCGAATTATTGTGAAAAAAGTAGAATTTGAAAAAAATTGCGAGGTGTGTGTCTAGTGACTATTGATATTTTTGGGTTCGGTTTGAAATTTTTTATGCGGTTTTTTCGCTTTATACGATAAATCTTTTATATAAATGACGATTTTAAGAGTCAGAATTGTTTAAAAATGTATTCTCGGATCCCACATATATTCTTAACGTTATTTAGCTTGTTAGAGAAAAGCACAAAACAATTTTGAACGACACATTTTATTATATAATTATTTATATTTTTTGGAAATATGTACTTTCGTCTTATATGTAATATGTATGCGTGTATTTGCATATATATATATATATATATATATATATATATATATATATATATATATATATATATATATATATGTATATATTCACGTATTTGCACATACACACGCCCATATTACAATATGCATATATACATGTAATATGGGTGTGTGCATGTGCATATACGTTTGTAATATATATATATATATATGCGTGTGTGTATATGTATTATATATATCCTGGGAAAAATATAATTTTTTTCGGAGCTGTAAAATAATTACTTTCCTCTCTCTTGTTATCATTTTTAAGAATTATTTTCCTCATAGATGTTTGTTATTATTATTCGAAGATGGTTGTTATGATTATTGCAATATGTTTATGATTATTATGGCAAGATGTTTATTATGATTATCTGAAAAACGGCGGTGACCTTAGCAGGTTCGGAAATGCTGATTCGTCGGAATTTTGGCCTTGGAGGCGCCTGGCCCCATTTTCGTCGTCACCGGAACAGGAAAATGGGGCAGGCGCCACCAAGGCCATAATTCCGCTGAATCAGCATTTCAGCACGAGCTAGGTCACCGCCGTTATTCAGATAATCATAATAAACATCTTGTGATAATAATCATAAACATCTTACAATAATAATAATAAACATCTATCAGAAAATAATTTAAAAAAATAAAAAATAATATTTTTTCAGGTTATGTATATATACATATATACATACATACATACATACATATATATATATATATATATATATATATATATATATAATGTATGGGTATGTTTCTTTATCTTATTTTATTCTCTCTCTCTCTCTCTCTCTCTCTCTGTATATATATATATATATATATATGTGTGTGCGCGTATATACATGGGTGTGTACGTACTTGTCAGATGTATGGATATACGGATACATAATTTTCATATGTATTAAACATTACGATAGTATACAAATTTCAATTATTTTTTTATTCGAATAGTGTGTGAATGACAATTTATCTTTTTAATTGATTTCGCATAAAAATATTTTTAAGAATCTAATAAAGAAACACATGATCATCCTTCTTTCAGACGTCTATATATATATATATATATATATATATATATATATATATATATATATATATATATATATATATATATATATAATGCAAATTTTCCGTAAGTTTTTTTTTGGTTTCTATTTTTACTTATATTTCTATCAGTATAACATAAAATATTTAAAATCGCGAATGATTTTTATTTTGCTTGTATCAGATATTTAAATTATTACCTTCATAACCCGGTGATAGATACAAACATATTAAATAAAGTTGCGTGTTATACATTTATCACATCTTATGCATATAAATGAGGTTTCTTGTATTTACATATTTAAATATATATATATACATATGACATCTCAGTAATAATAAATTCGTATAAAATTTTTTACATACACGTCATATATTGATTAATTTAAAATAACCTATATGGAAATAACGTTTGGGAAATTTGGGCCTGACTCCGAACAGACCGATTGTTATTCGAACGAATATTGCAAGCTTACGAATTTGCTCTTTACTGCAAATACGCTGGTAACTGTAATTAAAATATTAAATCTCGAGCACCATTTCAATTTACGGTATCGGATGTTCCAGAAATATTTTATAATCTATTAAAAAATTATTATCAGGAAAAAATTCAATCAAAAAATTCCCATATTCATTTTTAAGTACATATTTTTCTAATAATTACTATTTTTATGCAGCGTACAAAATTAAACGAAAAAATAAATTAAAGTTGACACAATGCATTCTTTTGGTAATAACTAATAAACGAATGGTAATATAGGCTATTTTTTTCTATGCGCTGCGTATATCTTTAACCCTTTGATCAGCATCGCCGTTCGAGAACTTCAGATTGTTTTTGTACCATTGGAAGCAGTGACGTTTCTGAACGTCATCTACTTTAACATCAAAGAGCAACGCCGTTTTGAAACGTTTTACTTCTATCGGGTGTGTGATGCTATCTAGTGGTCATTTTTAGCAATTTTTGCACATTCCAATTATTTTATCACGACATGGTCAATTGTTTGGTGCTTTATTCTCAGTAGTATTTTACCCTGTGTTGTGAACTGATGTTTGTTTGTTTGTTTTCATTTGCATTTTTTGTGTTGAATTAGTTGTGATGTCGAAAATACTATCAAATAGTGAAATACATGAAATAATCTCGCAAGTTTACTCAGATTATGAAGACAGCGATGAAAGTGATTCAGATGAAGTAAGTGATATTGAATTATTAGATGTAGCGATTCCAAATAGGAATCCAATAAAATTATCTTGGACAGAAAGAGAAAATTTTAAACCTGTATTATATCCATTCAATAATAATAATTCTGGAATACAAGATAATGCCGATTTATGTGATGAACCAACAGAGGCAGACTGTTTCAAGTTATTTTTTAATACTGATTTAGTGCAGCATATATAGTTGAGGAAACTAACCGTTATTTCACATACGTTACCAATAATTCTGTAGTGTCTGAACACTCAATCTGAAATGTATACATTTCTAGCATGTGTGATGCTCATGTCTGTAATAAAAAAAAATCGTATCAAAGAATATTGGTCAATGTATCCTTTGATTTCAACACCATTTTTTGCGAAGCTCTTTTCACAAAATTGGTTCACACTCTTGCTGAGATTATTGCATTTCTGTAATAATAATCAGTTGGTTGGTGATAATAATAGGCTGTTCAAATTGGATGTAATAATTCAGTCAGTAAGACAAAAAATGAAAAAGTTTTTATCCATTCAGAAATTTATGTATAGATGAAAGTATTATTGTTTGGAAAGGTAGATTATCATTCAAACAATATCTCCCGAATAAACGTCACAGATTTGGGGTAAAATTGTTTACACTATGCGATTGTGAAACAGGATACATAATAGATTTTATAGTTTATACGGGAAAGTTAAATTATCAACCTGACCAAATAAATAGTGATTTGGGAATCTCCAGAAATATAGTTCTACAGCTTATGCAGCCATTCATGAATAATGGGCATGTACTTTACACTGATAATTGGTATAGCAGTCCAAAATTATTCCAAATCCTTCATGATAAAAAGACAGGAGCTTGTGAAACTGTAAATCCTAATCGGAAAGAAATGCCAATGTTTGATGAAGTTACTAAAGAATACTGATGTTTTGTTAACAGAGAAGTGGCATGATAAGAGAGATGTACACATGTTGTCATCAATACACTCGCATAAAATGGCCAAAACTTCAAAACCAAGTGGAGAAGGTATTATGAAACCTGATAGTGTCATTGATTATAATGAAAATATGGGGGACCATACACAAAAATGATATGCTCATTTCTTATTCTGACTGTGCTAGAAAAACTGTCAAATGGTATAAAAAAACGTTTTTTCACATAATGGATATATGTATATTGAATACTTTTGCCATGTACCAAATGAAAACAGGTAAAAAACCCAAGTTCCCAAATTTCAAACGGAATTTACTGTGACAAATTATACAAGAATTTTCGACTGAAAGAAAAATGGCTAACGCAGGCAGAAAATCACTTCATTCATCACATAATCCTTTTCGACTAACAGGTCGGCATTCTATGTCACCAATTCCACCTACTGAGAAACAAACAAGACCACAAAGGATGTTATGTATGCAGTAACAAAACCAAAGACATACAAAACAGACGATATACAACTTGGATGTGTCCAGTGTGTGATGTGGGTTTATGCGCACACCCATGTATTGAACAATACCACACACAAACAAATTTTTAAATGCTATCTATTTATACATATTAAGTATAATTCTAATAAATATTCTTATTTTAATTAGTGGGGAATATTTTTGTATCATTTTTGATCTTTCTTTAGGTCCTCTATATTTACAATAAATATTTATTATTTGTAATTAACAACATAAATTAAACAATGGAAATAAAAATTTATATGATAAAAAACATTTAAAATCTTCTTTTAAAGAGTTTATAAAAAAAATTTGCTCCCAGAGGACTAAATTGTGAAATGAAATAATGCTCATCAAAGGGTTAAACAAGTAAACTAAGTTATTCTACTATGACTTTAAATTTAATTAAATTGTTAATAAAAGTAATATACTTATCTTAATATATATATATATATATATATATATATAGCATTATATATACGTAAAACATTTCGTTGGTATTATAAAGAAATAAAAATAATCATTCACACATATATATAGTGATTCATGAAACTGTGAAGAAAATCCACAGTGAAGTGCTAACAAAAAAGAAGCCGTGGATTTTTGAGGCAACAATCAAACTAATTTATGAAAGGAATCAAATAAAAAACGGGAAAACTAATAACATAACAGATTCAAATGATTATGAGGATCTTAATAAACTAATAAATAAAGAAATACAAAGTGATAGGAACAATTACACAATAGGAATTTGTGAAGAAATAGAACAACACTCACGAAAAAATGAACCTTATAATCTATATAAGAAAATTAAATGGTTAAGTAATACTTTCAAAACAAGAACGTTGACAATAAAATATCAAAATGGAACGAAATTAACTGTAAAGTCAGAAATAGCAGAAAGATGGCGCCAGTATTGTCAAAACCTTATGTACAACAATGAAATATCAGTGTTAATGCAGGACTTAGAGCTTGAACAGCCAATTATGAAAGCTGAAATAGAAGTCGCATTAAAGAAACTAAAAGATCGAAAGGCGGTAGGAGTAAACGGTAGAGGTGAAGAAATGCTGAAAGCAACGGAAGAATCAGGAATAAAGTTATTGCATATGATTTGTCAAAATATATGGTAAACTGGCAGCTGCCCATAAGAGTGGACAAAATTAGTATACGTACCACTACACAAAAAAGGGTCCTACAGAAGATTCTGGAAACTACCGCACAATATCAATGATTATTCATACCAGTGAAATACTACTATATGTATTATAAAACCGGCTTACATACTATCTCCTACTACAAATCTCGGAAAAACAAGCTGAGTTTTGTATCAGGTAGAGGCACATGTGAACAGCTATTAAATATAAGAAAAATATTAGAAAAATGCAACGAATATAACATTCCGGGACTGCTTTGTTTTTTAGGTAACCAGAAAGCTTTTGACAACATCAAGTGGACGAAAATGTGGCAAATATTACTAGAAATGGGAACACCAAAGCATGTAATTTATTTAATTCAATAATTGTACTTAAATAATAAAGGTTTTCATTAAACTGGAGAACGAAAAATCGAAAGAGTTTTCAGCAAGAAAGGGAGAGTACAACAAGATTGCTGTATTTCACCGATTCTATTCAACATCTATGGGGGACAGATTGTAAGGAAAACAATGTAAGGATAGCAAGGAGGGATATCTATCGGAGAGAAAAAAATTACAAATATTAGATTTACAGACGACACTGTATTACTGGCCATCACAAAGCAAGAAATGTTTGAATTACTATCAAGAATAGATGTGGTCAGTAAACAGGCAGGCTTAATACTGAATAAATATAAATGTTCAATGCTTATCATTGACAAAGAAAACAGAATACAACAAACATTGACTCTGCTGTGAGATATTGAAATTAAAGATAAATTAATTTATTTGGATGTGTGCATATCCGAAAATGTTGGGTCGGAAGAAGAAATAAGGAGACCGTTAGCTCTTGCAAATGTCGGGATTGGTAAACTCAATTGTATATGGAAAAATCATAAGACCTCTAAAACAACAAAACTGTTACTCCTTAAAGTGTTAATTTTTTCCATAGAGACATATGGCTTAGAAACCTGGACGATTAAAAAATCGATGAGGAAGAAGCTGGAAGCTTTTGAAATGAAGTGATACAGAAAAATTTTAAGATCCCATAGATGGCGCACAGAACAAATGATTATGATTTAAAAGAACTGAAAATCGAACCCACTAAGCAATTAGATCCATTGAAAGACACATGGTGGGCTTCTTTGGTCATGTAATACGAGCAAATGGGCTGAAGAAAACAATTCTGTAAGGAAAGGTTAATGGAGAAAGGAGAAAAGATAGACTGAGCCTTTACATTGATCAGATCATAAGGTTATGTAGGTCAGACACAGCAAATAATGAATCTAGAGCAGAATCGATATAAATGGCGACGTTTTGTAACTTACATCAAACACGACATCTGGATCAGATAATAAAACGAGAATATATATATATATATATATATATATATATATATATATATACACAGTGATTATGACTGTGAAATATTATTCTGTATAAAAGAAGTTCTACCAAAAATGACGAGTAATGAACTCAGAGTATTATATATATATTTTTTTAACATGAAGGAGTCTAGAAAACTTATTTATATTTTTGAGCTTTACAATTTAAACATTTCCAAATTAAACTTTTTTAGGAAAATCTGTTCGATTTTGAATACTCCTGTGAATTGAATTCAAAATGTCTCATTTTCGAAAGGACCTCTGCAGGATAACGTCTCAAAATGATTTATTCATGACGAAATTTTTAGGGAGGTGATTAAGATTGAATAGTCTCAATGAGTGATATGTGAATATATAGTTGTATTATGAACATGCACACACATATACATATATAATATATATATATATACATTGTGTATATATTATTCATTTGTAATGCCTTCAAATTTCACCTTCCGACACCTGCACATCACTAGAGTAATCCAAAGTAATTTTAAAATTTGCAGGCTTTTATTTTAAATCATCTCCTAACGCCTGCAAATAGCCCCTTTCGACACCTGCACTTCATCAAAAGTAATATTCAAAAAATGTATACTTAATGTTATTCTAATGTAATGCCTGCAAACTTCAACTTCCAACACCTGCACATCACTAAAGTAATCCCAAGAAGCTTATAATTTGCAGGCTTTTATTTTAATACATCTAACACCTGCAAACAACCCCTTCTGACACCTGCATATCTTTCAAAATAATATTCAAATAGCGTGTACATCTTTAATGCCTTCAAATTTCACCTTCCGACACCTGCACATCACTAGTGTAATCCCAAGTATGTTTATAATTTACAGGCTTTTATTTTAACAACTAACGTTGCAAATAATCCATTCCGTCACCTGCACAACTTCCAAAGTAATATCGAGTATTCTCAAAATTTGCAGGCATTTAAAAATGAATATTTCTAACATTTAAAGTTGAACTGATTTCGACCATTATAGTATAATACCGAGAAGTGTTTGTTACCTGTCAACATCTTACAGACCTCTGACTATATATAAGCAGTATAATTCCTACTATAGGATTACTAAAATGTAATCGATTGCCGGTAAAACAATCACACAGCAAAAAGTTGCCTTTATATGGCGCAGCATCGCTAAACATGGAAATAAAAAAGATGATTAATTGTTTCCTTGCGAAAAATCGCTGTAAAAACAGCAGAAAGAAAATCGGCAAACCAAAGTCATTTTGCCATACGAAAAGACAATAAAATTTGGTCAGTTTCCTCACTATATATGCGAGATCGAGACAATAAAATCGCTCTGTAATTCACAGTAAAATCGCTCCATTAGCAGTAATTCAGCTTCGCCTATTGGAGACAAAAATCACAAGACAATGGAATCGCTACATATCTAGCAGTAAAATCACTCTGTATTTAGCAGTAAAATCGCTCTGTATTTAGAAGTAAAATCGCTCGGTATTTAGCAGTAAAATCGCTCGGTATTAGCATTAAAATCGCTCTGTGTTAGCAGTAAAATCGCTCCCTATTTAGCATGGAAAAATCGCCGCCCTTTAAGAATCCTTTAAGGCATATATGTATGCACATATATATACTTGTATATTACAACAAGTGTTGAATTTATTGGAGAGTCTTATTTATTATATATAATATATACATATATAGTGATTGTTTACTTTCTTTCTGCTGCTTTTATGATAATTTTTCGTATTAATCATCTTTTCTATTCCCATTATCGGAGCCATTTAAATCATTACGAAATTTTAACATCGATAGCAAAGAAGTTGCGTCATGTAAAGGCGACTTTTTGCTGTGTGATTGTTTTACCGGCAATCGATTACATTTTAGTAATCCTATAGTAGGAATTATACTGCTTATATATAGTCAGAGGCCTGTAAGATGTTGACAGGTAACATACATTTCTCGGTATTATACTATTATGGTCGAAATCAGTTCAACTTTAAATGTTAGAAATATTCATTTTTAAATGCCTGCAAATTTTGAGAATACTCGATATTACTTTGGAAGTTGTGCAGGTGACGGAATGGATTATTTGCAACGTTAGTTATTAAAATAAAAGCCTGTAAATTATAAACATACTTGGGATTACACTAGTGATGTGCAGGTGTCGGAAGGTGAAATTTGAAGGCATTAAAGATGTACACGCTATTTGAATATTATTTTGAAAGATATGCAGGTGTCAGAAGGGGTTGTTTGCAGGTGTTAGATGTATTAAAATAAAAGCCTGCAAATTATAAGCTTCTTGGGATTACTTTAGTGATGTGCAGGTGTTGGAAGTTGAAGTTTGCAGGCATTACATTAGATTAACATTAAGTATACATTTTTTGAATATTACTTTTGATGAAGTGCAGGTGTCGAAAGGGGCTATTTGCAGGCGTTAGGAGATGATTTAAAATAAAAGCCTGCAAATTTTAAAATTACTTTGGATTACTCTAGTGATGTGCAGGTGTCGGAAGGTGAAATTTGAAGGCATTACAAATGAATAATATATACACAATGTATATATATATATATTATATATGTATATGTGTGTGCATGTTCATAATACAACTATATATTCACATATCACTCATTGAGACTATTCAATCTTAATCACCTCCCTAAAAATTTCGTCATGAATAAATCATTTTGAGACGTTTATCCTGCAGAGGTCCTTTCGAAAATGAGACATTTTGAATTCAATTCACAGGAGTATTCAAAATCGAACAGATTTTCCTAAAAAAGTTTAATTTGGAAATGTTTAAATTGTAAAGCTCAAAAATATAAATAAGTTTTCTAGACTCCTTCATGTTAAAAAAATATATATATAATACTCTGAGTTCATTACTCGTCATTTTTGGTAGAACTTCTTTTATACAGAATAATATTTCACAGTCATAATCACTGTATATATATATATATATATATATATATATATATATATATATATATATATATATATATATATATATATATATATTCTCGTTTTATTATCTGATCCAGATGTCGTGTTTGATGTAAGTTACAAAACGTCGCCATTTATATCGATTCTGCTCTAGATTCATTATTTGCTGTGTCTGACCTACATAACCTTATGATCTGATCAATGTAAAGGCTCAGTCTATCTTTTCTCCTTTCTCCATTAACCTTTCCTTACAGAATTGTTTTCTTCAGCCCATTTGCTCGTATTACATGACCAAAGAAGCCCACCATGTGTCTTTCAATGGATCTAATTGCTTAGTGGGTTCGATTTTCAGTTCTTTTAAATCATAATCATTTGTTCTGTGCGCCATCTATGGGATCTTAAAATTTTTCTGTATCACTTCATTTCAAAAGCTTCCAGCTTCTTCCTCATCGATTTTTTAATCGTCCAGGTTTCTAAGCCATATGTCTCTATGGAAAAAATTAACACTTTAAGGAGTAACAGTTTTGTTGTTTTAGAGGTCTTATGATTTTTCCATATACAATTGAGTTTACCAATCCCGACATTTGCAAGAGCTAACGGTCTCCTTATTTCTTCTTCCGACCCAACATTTTCGGATATGCACACATCCAAATAAATTAATTTATCTTTAATTTCAATATCTCACAGCAGAGTCAATGTTTGTTGTATTCTGTTTTCTTTGTCAATGATAAGCATTGAACATTTATATTTATTCAGTATTAAGCCTGCCTGTTTACTGACCACATCTATTCTTGATAGTAATTCAAACATTTCTTGCTTTGTGATGGCCAGTAATACAGTGTCATCTGTAAATCTAATATTTGTAATTTTTTTCTCTCCGATAGATATCCCTCCTTGCTATCCTTACATTGTTTTCCTTACAATCTGTCCCCCATAGATGTTGAATAGAATCGGTGAAATACAGCAATCTTGTTGTACTCTCCCTTTCTTGCTGAAAACTCTTTCGATTTTTCGTTCTCCAGTTTAATGAAAACCTTTATTATTTAAGTACAATTATTGAATTAAATAAATTACATGCTTTGGTGTTCCCATTTCTAGTAATATTTGCCACATTTTCGTCCACTTGATGTTGTCAAAAGCTTTCTGGTTACCTAAAAAACAAAGCAGTCCCGGAATGTTATATTCGTTGCATTTTTCTAATATTTTTCTTATATTTAATAGCTGTTCACATGTGCCTCTACCTGATACAAAACTCAGCTTGTTTTTCCGAGATTTGTAGTAGGAGATAGTATGTAAGCCAGTTTTATAATACATATAGTAGTATTTTACTGGTATGAATAATCATTGATATTGTACGGTAGTTTCCAGAATCTTCTGTAGGACCCTTTTTTGTGTAGTGGTACGTATACTAATTTTGTCCACTCTTATGGGCAGCTGCCAGTTTACCATATATTTTGACAAATCATATGCAATAACTTTATTCCTGATTCTTCCGTTGCTTTCAGCATTTCTTCACCTCTACCGTTTACTCCTACCGCCTTTCGATCTTTTAGTTTCTTTAATGCGACTTCTATTTCAGCTTTCATAATTGGCTGTTCAAGCTCAAAGTCCTGCATTAACACTGATATTTCATTGTTGTACATAAGGTTTTGACAATACTGGCGCCATCTTTCTGCTATTTCTGACTTTACAGTTAATTTCGTTCCATTTTGATATTTTATTGTCAACGTTCTTGTTTTGAAAGTATTACTTAACCATTTAATTTTCTTATATAGATTATAAGGTTCATTTTTTCGTGAGTGTTGTTCTATTTCTTCACAAATTCCTATTGTGTAATTGTTCCTATCACTTTGTATTTCTTTATTTATTAGTTTATTAAGATCCTCATAATCATTTGAATCTGTTATGTTATTAGTTTTCCCGTTTTTATTTGATTCCTTTCATAAATTAGTTTGAATGTTGCCTCGAAGATCCACGGCTCCTTTTTTGTTAGTACTTCACTGTGGATTTTCTTCACAGTTTCATGAATCATTGATATTTTCTCCATAATTCATCGACCGTTATATTATTATTTTCGTACATGCGAGGAGTTTCGTTTAGTTTAGCCTTTAATTGTCGGCTGTTTTTTATTTTGTTGAAGCCTGAGACATACTTCAATTACTAAAGCCTTGTGGTCACTGCCACAATCTAATCCTGGGTATGTCTTCACATCTTGTATCGAAGATCTCCACCTTGTTCGCATAAGTACATAATCTATTTGATTTCTGGTTTGCCCATTATTGAAATCCATGTGTAAAGTCGTTGCTTGTGATGGTTTAAATTTGAATTCATTACAGATAGGTTGTTTTCTGAACAAAAATCGATTAGCATTTCCCCCTTTTGTTCCTATCTCTTAAGCCGTATTTTCCAACAGTAGATGTTATCGTTTTTTGGTGGTTCCTATTTTTGCGTCAAAGTCACCTATTACTAGTAATATTTCTCTGTTAGGAACTTTTTTACCGTCATGCGTAGCTCATCATAAAACTCTTCCATTTCTTCATCTGATCCTTGTATTGTTGGTACGTATATTTGAATAATATTTATATTTACTGGCTTTCCTTTTATTTTAACTGATATAATACGATCACTTATTGGTTCATATCCTAGTAATCCCGATGATATCGCTGAATTTATTATTATCGCTACTCCGTTTACTGAATTCGTTTTCATTGCTTGAACATACTATCAAGTTACCGCTGGTTGATACAAAATGTCCACTCTGTTACCAGTGCGTCTCGGCTACGCCAACTATCGCTATTTCTTTAGTAATATTCTCTACTATACCAAGTTTGCCTTGATGGTTAAGTCCTCTTATATTTCATGTTGCTATTTTTGTTATTATGATTTTACATTTATTCTTCAGTTTTCATAGAGAAGACGGTTCTTAAATTCCCTATGGCCGGCCGCCCATTTCATACATACGGTCCCGGTACCGTAGCGCCGATAGCTAACCGGTTCGCTATCGCAAAACACTTACTACTACAACAAAATCGTGTATGATCACTTTGTTTATTATTAGGAGCCATTTTCTCGATCAATAATCGTTATTTATACCGTAAATAGTCGTTTAAAAACGCCCGAAACAAATTGAATCGTTTAAAATAGTCGTTTCCCGAATAAAATTAAGTCGTTTAAAATAGTCGTTTAAAAACTTCTGAAAAATTGATTGTTACGCAAAAGTAATTACCGTAATATCTATAAAGCGTTTAATTCTTCTATCGCTCGACCTATATATACTATTCCTTAATGTTACTTGTATCGTATACAAATTTTAAACATAGATGACCGCATATAACTTGATCCATATTTTGATTTACTTCGTAATTGTAAAATACCGCGCAATTAGGACCCCAATACCTTAGTAATTCGTAAGGTGGCATTACCCCGAAAGAATCGTAATAATTTACAAAATTTCCTATTTTTCTATAACATACCCAGTGAGTTCCCGGACCATCGTAGTTATCTAATTAATTATGACCGTCTCTACGTCTAACGGGTTTTTCGGTAATTTATCTCTCATAAAAGTACCTCTAAAGTGCGAAATATGTTGGACGTATTTCATCAATTCTACATTATTCAACGATTTAATCGCGATGATTTTTTTTACATACTCTTCGTGAAGTCCGTTACCTTCTTTAGGTTTTTTATTTACGTATATTCCTTTACCATCTTTAGGTATTTTATTGACGTATAGTCCTTCACCTTCCATCACTTTATTATGACGTATTCGTTCTTCTATTGACTTATCGTTTGCTTTCTTATTATTATACGTGTTTACAGCGTTGGTTATTAACGATCCTACAGCAGCTACAGCCAGTGCAGCGGCGAGCAAAGCCGGTAAGAAACCAACTACTTTTACATGTTTAAGTTGTTTAACCGATAATTTTATAGATAAATCTTTTTTAATCCTTTTAATTTGATATTCGGTTAACGGTAAATACGTTTCGTTCATTACGGAATCTTTTTTTCTCGTTTTATTAAGTTTTAATGTCACGGGTTTATTGGTTTTCGCAATAAGTTTCCCTTGTTCCGTGCTTATGTTAACCGGATGTTTGATGTAACCAGCACCGACAACTCTTTTGGCTTTCATAGTGTTTGTTACAAGCCACGTATTAGCTTTTTCGTCTAAATTGAAATCCTTAGCGAGTACACGTTTCCACGCTTCATTTTCCAGTTATAAATCAGCTTTATGTCTGTCGTCCAAATTTTTAGACTTGGAATACGCTACATCGTGATACATGACCGCTTTGTCTATTTTATTCTTAGGTTTGACTTTTTTTTCTAATTTCAAATCAAGATTCGTACCAGGACCGGCGTATTGATAACCGCCCGGTAAATAAGCCACGAAAGGTAATTTGTCGATTATATCGTTAATCAGTCCGCTACCTTTTTTTACGGGTAGAATTTGCACGATTTTTTCTCGTCTTTTTTGTTTGTAATCCATCCTCTTCTTTAAATTCTTGTAAAATGTTTATAATTTCGTTAATTATTAAAGGGTTATTATTACCGGCTTTTATTTCACCATATAATATACACAATCTGTCTAACAATTCGTCGATATTGTTCCAGTATACGTATTCTTTGTAATCCTGCACCAGTTTTTTCGACTTTTTAAAAAATATTATGTTTAATTAAAATCGGCTTAATTATGACGTTATATTTATGTCCTATACTACTTTTCAAGCGCGGATTATTCTGGTCATTTAACAAAAGTTCTTTGTATACTTTCAAGTCTTTTTCGTTGTAATTTTTAGGTTTTTCCAATGTTAATAACTCCCATAATCCTCGCGAACCTTCGTACCAGTAGACGGTATTTAGTAACTTTGTATTATCGTTCTCTATAATTATCGGTGAATTACCCATGTACATAGTCTCATCCTCGATACGTATACCAAAAGTGGAATCTGTCTTTACATTTTTCGACAAATAGTTTTTCATGTATTTGGAGGCTACCGGACCTAATGTTTGTACAAATTCCTGCGGTATTTCGATAGAGGGTTCTATAGCTGATGCTGCTGTTGCGTATACTTTTGGTATTTCACGATGTTCTATATTTTTTTTGAACGAACCAACAGCTAATGGAGCGATAGATTTATCTCGTATGGATGGTAATTTTATTTATTTATTTAATGAAGCCACACAACAGCTAAAAGCCAATTATAGTGTAGACTTATAAATAAAATAATACAATGAATAATTATTTCTGAATTATAAAATTAAAAGTAAAAAAAAAATAAAATGCAAAAAAAATACATTGAACACATAATGTATTGGCTAGTTGAGTATGTATCGCTCTTAGAGGTTTAATAATGTTCTTGCACTCCTCCTCGAGTTTTATTTGTTTCCTGATTTCTCTTGTACGGAGTTGTTCGTATTTATCTTTTAACTTTTTTCCAACGGTTACGTAATCGTCCATTTTAATAATTTATGTTTACACGGAGTCAATTTATACCAGTATTAGCTCGTATTCGATAATAGCGGTTATCAAAGTCGTTTTTATTACTCGTTATAAATGTTTACTATAGTTTTTGTATTTTTATTCGAGATTCGATGATACTTTATTTTCCAGTTTTAAAAATCCCTCTTTGGAAAACATGGTTATACGGGCTTAAGTAGTAGTATTATACTTATGCTCTCATCTCTAAAACCGACCAATGTTTCATTTTGATCAACTATCTTAACGGATATGTAATTTATTTCATCCGTATTTACGCGATAAAATGATAAATAATTAGGTCTTTCGATAATTTTTTCACCAACTTGAACGTTTAGCGGAAATTCGTACAACGCGTTATCGTTTAAATTTACGTCAGTTATATTACATTTTATTAAATTACATCTAATTTTAATGTTATTTATAGTAAAGATATCTACACGGTCGTTTGAATAATGTGTTTGTCCCGGTATGAGTTTATGCTTACTAAAACCAAGTACACGTCCTGTCGAATTCGCAGTTGTGAAATCCACAATCCATTCCGAATATAATTTTATTTTTAACGTATTCGAATTTAACCTAATGACTATTTCCGCGTTCCTAAGTTCTTCGTTTTGTTGAATAAATTCTATTATATCGTTCAATTCGTACGTACCAGTAGAGGTATAGTAATGTTACGATGTTCGTTAGTTTTCGGTTCAATTACTACTAACTCGTTATTCTTACAATTTTCCGAAATATTTGGAATGCTATTGTACGTTACAATTTTGATCCCTTGCTGGTATTCGCAACGTATATTAGATGTCGCGTGATTTAACGATATTTGAAAACTCATTATAAAACTAATTAGCCAATCTCTATACATAATAGCTAGTTTTAACGCACAATGTACACTCGTACCTCTGGTTTGATCCGGTAAATATCCATGATTTTTATAAAAACAACGCTTACAGCGGTTTATAGAGTAAACTACACAATCTCTAGCCTTTGGACATCCTAATGGATCCAAGTCGAAAACATCAATTTTATTTCCCAACAACTCTCTTTTATAGTTTACTCTCTCCGTTCCTTTGACGTATACTATGTACGCGTTTGCGACAGTGTCGCGTAATAATTTAAGCGCTTCGTGAAATTCCACGTATCCGTGTCTTCCCAATTAATTTTGTGATATCTTTTGGTCAAAAAATGTATCTGTCCTTCTATACCACGTGTCCGTATACGAGGTGATTTTGCCATACAATGAACAATTCGGTCATCTCCAAGAGATGCAATCGCCAGTTCCTTTATTATAAAAACTCCTTAGAAGGACTATTTCTAAATCTACCGTTAGCCATCGTATCGTAAACACACGTGTATACCGTACAAAGGTCTATGTGAGACTAAATTTTTTGACAACTACACCTACTTATATACTATTTCTTACATACGATTAATCTAAAATTCGTATTACGCGAGTGCTATTATTTATAGACTTTTCCTAATGAATTACTCTGTCATTCAGAGGATTGTATACGGCTTTATCGTCCATTATTAACACGCAATGAATCGTTACGTTCGATGGTGTGTTATCTAATACTACTTTAATATTAATCAGCGATTCTTTTATAATGTTCCGTTGATACGAGAAATCTATAGCAATAACCGGTTACTTTGATACATACGTACTATAGTCGACTATAGGATTCATCTCGTATTTTTGTTTGTCGTAATAAGAAGCTTTAAAGTTTTTAAATATTTTATACAGATTAGCGCATTTATTTTCGCTATATTTCAAATTCAATCTTTCTCTCGGATAGTAAACGTTATTATTCAATAAAATTTGAATGTTTTCTAAATTTAATAAATCGTAAGTCGAAATATTTTTTTCTTTCTGGAAACCTATTAGTACGTACTTGGTTTTCAAATACGATACCGGAATATCCCAAGTAAATTCAGTCGCAGATGAAATCGTTGTACCTTGGTGTAGCCAACTTCTGTATAGTAGTTCGTAGTCCGTATTATTTAAAATTTCTTTTATAACTCGCGTTTCTTGGTCGATTGATAACTTTATTTGAGGCATTCTCCATGTTATGTCTCTTAATGTAATAGAATATTTGTCTTTATCAGTCATTGAAATATTCTCTAGTATGTCTACGTTTATCGTCGATCTATAGAACGTCAATTTTTGAGGAATACGATATAGAAAATTCTTGTAACCTTTGAAAAATCCCATTATCGTACTCACGAGTATAGATAATGAAAAATGTCCCTTTTCATCTAGAATATTCGTCGAAGAATTTGTAATACGCGAACCGGTATTACTATACTTTAAATCATTTTCAAAGGATACTAATCCTTTCATCGTGGTAGAAATATCCGGTTTTCTTATACTATCGACCTTGTTATCACTTAAATAATAATCTATACGATCGAACAAATGTAACATTCCGTTATTGATTACGTTCACTTTTTTGTCTACACCCGTTATTTCAACATCTTTTTCGTCTTTTAACGTTATTTTCCCAGTTATTACGATCAAACTTTTAAATGGTTGAGTTACGATCTCTTCGTTTTATATGTTTATAGAAAACTCCGTCCCCAAATCGTTTATGTTTTCCGTTATAGACGGTCTATAATCGAAATATTCGAAACTCTCTATTATATCGCTCATATTATACTACGAGTATATAACATATTCTATGATTTACAACTATAACCTGAAACAGATTTAAGTACTTGATTTTTTAAAAACTACACCTCTATTTATACTTAAAAAATAAAATAAAATTGTATTTACGTCATTCATTCGTTACCATTTTCGCTACAAAACATAAATAGGGGTACTCGTATTCTCCGTTATAACTTACTTCATTAGCTGTATATATCAAATAATGTTTGTCTTCGAACCATATTTCTTTTTTCTTATTTACTTCCTTCACTATTCGTGGTGGCATATAGATTCCTACACAGGATCAATATACATCGATATAATCTAAATTTGCCTACAAATTTAATAAAATTATTCTATGAAATTGCTACTAATAAGCTAAAACCACCTAACTGGGGTTAATATAATAAACTATATATTTATTCTCTTAAAATAGATCTTTGCAACCCAATTATAAAATATAATAAAAAATTATATATATATATAGTATACACAAACCCACGCACACATATATACATATATACACAAAATGTATATACACTATATATACATATATATATATAATGTTGATGTATTGGAGAGTAGTGATTTATGAATTTAACAAAACAAAATAAAATTGAAGATAATCACTAAAAAAATTTTTTATTACACAAATACGAAGCTTTTCGACTATTAAGTCATTTTCAAGCTGCTTGAAAATGACTTAATAGTCGAAAAGCTTCGTATTTGTGTAATAAAAAATTTTTTTAGTGATTATCTTCAATTTTATTTTGTTTTGTTAAATATATATATAATATTTTATATTTAGGTTTTAAGGATCTATCTGCATTAAAAGAATAAATTACGATAAAAAAGAATGTATGTTAAAAACAAATGATATGAAAAAAGGGTACATAACTGCTATACAGAAATCAACCCAATCAAATTTCATACAATGAAAAAAAAAACATTCGCTTCTGTAACATTAACTGCGAGAAATCTTTTGAACAGACTGAGAACAACTTGACTTTGAGATTGTACAGTAGTTTTAATTATCAGAGATTGAAATGAGCGACAGATCTGTGAAGCTAAAGGGAGGAACATCTTTGAACTTTGCTATTGTAGACACTGTCATACATAGTTGCGCCATACTAATTACTAATTGAAAACACTAAAGACCTTTCTATAAAATTGTAATTACTAAAAGATCGAACTATATAATGAAAAGTTCGTTATCTACTTACATAATCAAATATCAGAAAAGCTTTATTAGGATATTTTAATGAAATGGACATGAATTTAAAACATCACGTTAAATTAACCAAAAACCGATCACTTCACATAAATCAATAAAAAACGAAAAATCAAAAGTCGCATCAGTAATATTACATGTAAGATGATTTCCAACAGACTGACTGAATCACTTGAAAATATTAACTGCAACACAAGCCTAGGATTGCCTAACAGTTAATGATTCTATATTACCAGGTGATGAAATGAACGACCAATCAGAGGACCCGCATGATTCGATGATCCTTATCATTCACTCTGACCACGCCCTTGTGTATTTATTGAAATATCCATCCTGTCAATGACTCAAACGCATTCTATCGTATTATAGTTGAACTAGAAGTTTCTACTTTTCCCAAGAGATGCATTGTCATGCAAATGACTCCAAAAACGATTACAAAGAATGACTGCGCATTCTATTGTCCTATAGTTAAACTAGAAGTTTCTAGTTTTCCTAAGAGATGCCTTGTTCAGTCCCCTTTCGAATTCATGAAATTTCCTTCATTCCTAGTGAAAAGAAAAACCATTATAAAAATGAAAACCGTCACAAAGAAAATAATCATTTTTTTAAATAAACTGTACTTCATCATTCCATGCATTTCACTCGAGCCGTCTCCTGCAAATTTACAAAATTTCTGTCATGCCCAGCAACATAAAAAACCCTTATGAAGAAAATAAACAATTATTTCTCGTTTCTCGTTCACTTTTACTAGAAAAAAAATATACATATATCATCATAATCATTAATTTCGGTCTCCATGTAAGAGGTAAAGGACTACTTACACACACATTTTTAAGACCTTGAGCGTGTGCTTGCCCGAAGGCACCATTCCAGCTGTGAATGCGAATCAAAGCAATGGAATATCTTATAGTCTGGCGACTTAGGGTAACAGTTAAAAACCCATTTTTCATTATTAATTTCAATGCTCGTGATAAATAATCCACATTAGCATACCAATTTTTTAAAATTAGTAAATTTATTCTATAAAATCGTGATTATTAAACTAAAATGATCGATATAATATATGGTTCATTATCGGCCAATATGATAATAATAAATATCTGAGGAACATAATATTTTATAATTAGGTTAAAATGAAAAAATATTTCCTTAAACTAACGCATACTGAAAGTACTAAAAATTATATTACACAAAAATCGACTAACAATGGAAAACAACCGGTCGCTCCAGTAACACCTGTGAGAAGAGTTCGAACAGGCTAAATAACATCTTAGGGAAGAAATCCCAGAGTTGCATCGGAATATGTAGTTGTGAATTGTAAAGAAACATTTGATTAATGAAGTTGGCTGTGAAATAAAAGGCTACAACTGAAATTGTCCAGGATCAATATACATCGATATAATCTAAATTTGCCTACAAATTTAATAAAATTATTCTATGAAATTGCTACTATTAAGCTAAAACCATCTAACTGGGGTTAATATAATAAACTATATACTTATTCTCTTAAGATAGATCTTTGCAACCTAATTATAAAATATCATAAAAAAGAATATATACCATACACAAAACACACACACACACACATATATATATATAAATATATACTTAATTGTTATATATTTATTCTCTTAAAATAGATCCTTGCAACCTAATTATAAAATATCATTAAAATATATATATATATATATAATATTTTATATTTAATTTGTAAGGATCTATCTGCATAAAAAGAATAAATTACGATAAAAAAGAGTATATGTTAAAAACAAATGATATGAAAAAATGGTATAACTGCTATATAGAAATCGACCCAATCAAATTTCATACAATGAAAAAAAGCCATTCGCCTCTGTAATTAACTGCGAGAGATCTTTTGAACAGACTGAGAACAATTTTACTTGAGATTGTGCAATAGTTTTAATTATCAGGGAGTGAAATGATCGACAGATCTGTGCTAAAGGGAGGAATATCTTTTGAACATCGCTGTTGTACACATTGTCATGCATAGTTGCGCCATACTAATTACTAATTGAAAACACTAAAGACCTTTCTATAAAATTGTAATTACTAAAACGATTGATCTATATAATGAAAGGTTCGTTATGTACTTATATAATTAAATATCAGAAAAGCTTTATTAGGATATTTTAATGAAACACACATGAATTTAAAAAATTACATTAGATTAATCAAAAACCGATCACTTCACATAAATTAATAAACAATGAAAAATCACAGGTCGCATCAGTAACGTTACCTGCAAGATGATTTCCAATAGACAGACTGAACCACTTGAAAATGTTAACTACACAAGGCTAGGATTGCGCAATAATTAATGATTCCATATTATTAGGATTTACTTGGGATATTCCACCAAGTACATACTAATAGGTTTCCAGAAAGAAAAAGATATTTTGACCTACGATTTATTAAATTTAGAAAACGTTCAAATATAACTTTTATTATCCGAGAGAAAAAGATTGAATTTGAAATAAAGCGAAAATAAATGTGCTAATCTGTTTTAAATGGTTAAAAAATTTTAAAGCTTCTTATTACGATTTACACGAAAATCCTATGGTCGACTATACTACGTATGTATCAAAGTATCCGGTTATTGCTACAGATTGTTCGTATCAACTGAACGTTATAAAAGAATCGCTGATTAATAATAAAGTATTATTTAATTGGCAAAATAACGTACCGTCGAACGTGACGATTCATTGCATGTTAATAATGGACGATAATGCCGTATACAATTCTCTGAATAACAGAGTAATTTATATATATATATATATATATATATATATACGTAATTTATTAAGAGAAGAATATTTGACGACTGGGAAGGCGGAATTTCGATAGGAGTAACAGTAATTAATAATCTAAGATAGGTGGACGATACTATTATTTTAATCGTTAAATATTCTTCTCTTAATAAATTACGTATATATATGTTAAATAATAAAGGAGAGCGTGTATAGCCCTGTCTTACTCTGCTTTCCACTTTCAATCCATCGGGTACTATTACTTTCGTTCTAATCGTAGCTGAGCTGCCCTTGTATAATTGTTTAATGGGATATATTAGATGTTTAGAAGTTCCTATAATTTCCAAGATGTTCCACAGCTTCATCCATTTGACAGAATCGAAAGTATTGTGGAAGTCAATAAAAGCACGTGTACATCTTTACATCAAATTCTCGTGGTTTTTCAATCAATTATCATGCATTAATTATCTGCCCCCTAACACCTTTCCTTAGAATAAATTCTCTCTGCTCTTGTGAAATTTCTTTTAATAAATGTGGTTTTAGTCTTTCATTAATTATTGTCAACATAATTTTGCTTGCGTGCGACGTTAAGGCTATTAGTTTGTCATTGCTGCAATCGATTGTCGGTCCTTTTTTATGTATATGTATGATGATGGAATTGCACCATTCCATTGATCAAACGCCTGTCCTCCATATTTTACAATATAGTGTATATATAATATCTATGGTCGGTTGCTCCCATTGAATTGATATTTCAAATGTATGAAAAATCGTTGGTATTTCCAGCACCTGATTTACATATAAACTTTTAACCCTACTTTATATTAATATAAGAGTATATCTTAAGACATGAGGTTATGCCATGTCTAAAAAATGTGTACTCAAACCTGAAATGACGAATAAAATCGTGACAAATTGCCTACAATTCTCAATTTGAAATTAATCTTTGCGTAGCTAATTTCATTAATTTTTTCGGTGTAAACATGGTTTACAGACAAAAAGAAATCATAGACGTATCCATGAAGGTTTAAAAGTGTATTCATTAATGCACTTTTTTTTTATCAATAGTGCACTTATGCAGCATACAAGAAACACTTAAAACTTATAAAGACCGAGGATTCTTTATCAAATTACCATCATGACATGTTATATGACAGTTTTCCGACCATAGAAATATTCGTCGACGGTACATTTAAATGTAAGTCAAAATATTTTCACCAATTGTATATTATTCATGGCTGTAAAATCATTTATATATGTACGCTCCCATGTGGACGTTCCTGTCCTAAATTGAATTGTCGATGAATATAGATTTAAACATTTGAATGCGGGGAATTATTATGTTCAATTCTGAATTCACAAATATGATTCGAGTTTTGCGATAATGTTGTATGTCGTTCGTCCATGTTATAAACAGGGTAGTGTATAGCAGGCGGCAGGTTGTATACATTTATAATATATCGTATTACGCTCATACATTTGTTTTGTTTTACACAAACGATTGATTATTATTAATAATAATATTGCATTGAATTGCGCTCATACTACTTATTTCGTTTTACACTGACATTCGTTCAATCTGACCAATACCGGCTGAGTAATAGAGGTGGGAAGTTTGGAAATCGACAACTTCGACGGGTTGTTGCAGAGGTTGTATGAACTTTTAAACGGTCTGGTCTTCTAATATACGTGTAACTATATAAAATCTATCGTATGAAGTAAGAGAAACAATTCCTAAACCCGACCTAACGTTTTAATCGTAATATGACTTTAGCAAAATCGGTTTTCCCGCTATAGTTTGGTTAGGCTTAGAGATACGAAAAAATTGTTATTACCTCATTCGATTTTCATAGGAAAAACTATTAAATAAAGTCGTAGTCGGAATTCAATGTTGGGGCACTTTTGGGCGTGACCTTCTTGAATTTCCAGTTTCGAAAAAGTTTTATAAAACCGATATACGAGATATTAAAATGACGAGTTTGAAATAGAAAACGGTTTTTCACTACGATCGATAGGTCTCGAGCTACGAATTTTTAAAGATTACGACGTGCTACCTTTGACAGGGCATTGAGTGCGACGTATTCATTTTTAAACAATTTCGACTCCAGAAATAGGCATTTCTATATAAGATCTATAAACACGATAAGAAGAAGAAGATACGTTAATATAATTTATATAAAAATATGTATTATTCGCAAATATCCATAATCACATTGAAAATTAATTTTTAGAAATGCTCTGCTATCACAACATGTGCATGTGTATATCAATTTTTGAATTTTAAGTTACCACCACAATTGCTTGATACTACATAATATTTATATGCGTATATATAATACATATATGGTTAAAATGTTCTACTTACAAATTTTCAAATACTCTACCACCACATGATTTTTTTAGTATAGAATTTTCTATTAGATGGAAGCTAAATCGCGAAAATGACGCAATACCGTTGAGATTGTTCCACTCCATATACAAATATATCTTGCGTTTTTAATCAAATTCGAAAATTACTACTCACTTCATAAATTAATCTCCTGATATTACGATAAATTATATATATTTTCATTTTTTGCGACAATACGGACGAACATTTTTTATTAAGAAGTTTCTTGGATCCGATGTATATTCTTAATGTTATTAAGCTTTTTAGAGAAAAGGGCAAATTGTTGATAGCATATATATAAAAAAAATTAAAATGTATAAGAATAATTACGAATATTTTAAGGGAAATATACAAAATTGTCAAAATTTTATTTTCAAATTATAATGACGTAACAACAAAAAAACGCGTCTATATTTTATTTATTTTTTTTAATTCGATAAAATTTTTATAAATATGTATATGTATATACAGGTATATATATATATATATATACATATTTATACACGCACATATGGGCCCCAGATAAAACGGGTGTCCCAAAAATTCGTTTTTAATTAGAAACCCAAATGTAAGTACATTTTTTTTTTTAAATATATATTTAAAGTATAATCCAAAAGGGTACAAATAACAGTTTATTCATAGCCCATCCATTTAAGTTTATGGAAAACACGTGTTATTAAAAATAACTTGTATTGTCCGAATTACATAAAAATACCAGTACAATTTTGAACGACACATTTTATTATATAATTATTTATATTTTTGGGAAATATGTACTTTCGTCTTTAGGTATATGGATATATATACATATCTGTAATATGTACATGTAATATGGGTGTGTGTGTAAGTGCATTTATAATATACGTATCTGTATCTAAACACCCATATTACAAGTGTTATATTACATAAATATGTATATATAGATGTAATATGGGTGAATGTGCATGCGCATATACGTATATATATATATATATATATATATATATATATATATATATATGCGTGCGTGCGTGTGTTTTATTATAAATAAATAATTATTTCCTCTATCTTGTTTTCATTTTTAAGAATTATTTTTCTTATAGATGTTTATTATTATTACTGGAAGATGTTTATTATAATTATCGTAAAATGTTTATGATGATTATCTTAAGATGCTTATTATGATTATCTGAAAAATGCTCTGGGAATTCGGCTGCGCCTGGCCCCATTTTCGTCGCCAACGAAATAAAGAGAAGCCCCCTAGTTTATTGACAAAGTAGTCGATGTAAATTAATAGATAAGAGGGATGAGGACGAAAAATAATTGCGTAATATATATAATTCTGTTTTCTGCTATTTGCCGTTTATTTCCCGTTTTTTAGTCTTTACTGGTTATTAATCAACTATAACATACAATGATAAGGAAAGTAGTTTATTATTTTTTTTAACTTCTCGGAATATTGATATTTATGTTCACATCTTTTATTTTATTTGAGAAATTTGAAAATTTATCATGATTTCTTCAAGTTTTTCACATTGGAATTTTACAATAGAACAACGATGAACAAAGATCGAATACCGTATTTAAACTAATTTATCTTTCATTTTCTCAGTTATCTTTTTTAATCGATGTTCGAAAATGGAGAAGATTATACATTTAAAAATGTAAAAAATAATCGCTACTAAATTAAAATTTAAAACTCACGAATTATATTAAGTAAATATTTTATTTAAAAAAAAAAAATAAAAAAAAAACAATGATAGCAACTGGTATTTAAAAATAACGATTTTTCCTGTTAGAACAAAACATTTAATGTATGACGGTGAAACAGCTACAATACTTTACAATAATCATACTAGCGATAAGGAGTTGTGAATTTTGAACTTACATAGTAATTATACAAGTCAAATGTTGACTTCCGGGGTTTTAGCTTAATTATTTATTATAATTATAAATAAACGCGGCACGTGTATATTACACTATACCCGAGTAATTTTTTCAAGAATTTAAATTGTATTTTCAAAGTATGTATATATATATATATATATATATATATATATATATATATATATATATATATATATTACACGCACAATTTAGGTCTATCATTTTACTGGAATTCTCAGGAAAAATGTTTTTCCACTTAAAAATAGTATTTATTGAAAAATCAAAATCAAACTTACAAAATAACTAGAAGGCAATTATTACAAAAATACGAGAAAGTTAAATTATCACGATATCTTATATTATTTTATCATAATTACTAGGTGTATAAAATAGCAGTTTTTAAATTTATAAATCAGTTGTATCGAAATCTTTTATTGAAATTCTACGAGGAATTTTTAATAGTGTTTTTAAATATGCAATAATTTGTGTCGTATTTGAATAATTTTAAAAATTGCATACGTACTTCGTAAATAACGAACTGTATTTTTTAATTATTAATGTTATTATTAATTGTTTAGTAGCGTACCGCGTTGGAATACAACCTACAAATATATTCACGAAATTAAACTTGGTTGTCACTTTTTTTATTTCGAAAATTATAGTAATATTAATAATAAATTCATAATAATAATATTAATAAACAAAAATAATCGTCGTAAAAATAATTATAATATTAATGAAGTATAGTATAATAATTTTAATTTCAATTTAAAATTAGTTCGATATTACAGTGCTGCATTGCAAAATTCACGTAATAAACAAAACTGAAATATTATATGCATACCTGCACGAACGTCGATGTAATAAACAAAAAAAACAAACAAATTTATGACCACTTCGTCGAAATAAATATCACCCTAACCTAATGAAATACACCGTTTTAAATAATGCTATCGAGGAAAAACATTCTAAGCAATAAATAATACGAGCAATTAAATATTATATAAATAATACACTATACTAGTCATGATATAACGAACGTACACAAATGTATATACATACATAACTTTATTAAAATATACGTAATCAAGATCAAAAGCAATTAATACACGATGTAAACGATAATAAATAAATAAAATAACTATAATCTCGTTTCTGAACGATGCTATAAACAAATAAATTTTATTTTAATAAAACTCGAATAATCCAGAAAAATAGAAACATTAAATAAAACAGTATTAGGATAATATTAGGATAAAAAATTTGGCTACATTACTGTACCCATTTCGACCAATTTCATTATAACGTACATAGTGCTGGATACACAAAGCCGTATTGTTCTGAACATATAATTGTACACATACATTAAAAATCCTGTCCTACATATATGAATTAAGGAAATATAGACCACTTGTTTTGATTTTCACATAAATTCATCGCGTAATTTTCTTATTGACGAACTTCAAAAATCCTCCGTAATATTTACACGAATACCGACAATCCATATCCTGCACAATATGTCTCAACATTGTTTCTTTTTGTTTTATCGCAGTTACTTTCTCTTCTCGAGAGTCTAGAGTAGATAGCAGTATATAATTACGATTTTCCCCGTCTATATAATAAAGGTGACACACGTCCTTTAGTTCACTTCTACTTCTGAGAAATCCACGTTATCCGCATAAAGATTTCCTTTATCAGGTCCTGGAAACACAAATTTTCCTGTTATCTAACTATACGAACGGTTAAAGATTTAGTTTCGTCGAAATAATTACAATTTTCGTTACTTTTTTTAAATAAATAATAATAGTCATCTCCGTTTCACCTTCGATACTTCTTTACGATAACCTCTTCACTTCATTGGCTGATAGTAAAACTGACCCTTATTATTAGTGCGACCGATTGCTACTACTGTAATCCTCTATTCATTCAATCGTCACTCATACCGACAGATCTGTGCACTAGGTTTAGACGATGGATCGCTAGTTAGATGATTTATTATAATAATATTTAATTTACTCTAATTATTACGTTATATTATTAACGATATATTTATATTTAAAATTATATATTAATTTAAGTTGATTGTGAGATTCGAAATTTGTCATTTTCGTATATATAAATATAATATTTATAGGAAATTCCAACTACGGGGCAGATGGAATGGTTTAAATTACAAAAACCGAAATGTTCGTCCGATCTCGGTGAGATATTACTTAAATTTACATTTAGCTCCGAAAAGGACAACACAGAAACATTTCACCAACACAAACGTCTATTCGAAAAAATTGTACAAAACCACGTAGCAATGGCTGTAGAGCACGTAAGTTGAATTTCAATAATATCAGATAAAAATTTAAATCGCAAGAAAAAATGTTCAATTTTTTTCTTTTTCCATTATCTTTATTATTTTTTTAAAATTTAATTGGGTTTAAATGATTTTACAAAAATGTTTACGTATCTAGGCTTTGTTTAATAAATCGTGCTTCGACGAGTCACCTGTAAATTATTTCATAAATGAAGTTATATGACTTAAATTACGCTGGTTTTTTTTTCTAGTTGTTCTTTGATAATTAATTTATCATGTTTTTTGCTTATTAATAAGGCTTGCGTTGTTAAATTTAAGACCGAGTTGATTTATTTTTTCATTAATTAATTTTATGATATCATTAATTTTAAGTATTTCTTCAGTTTTGTTAAATCCAACAACTAACATTACATCATCTGCGTAACTAATTACATTTGAAAAATTATTCAACTGAATATCGTGAACAGTACTTATGGCAATATTAAAAAGTATAGGGCCCAATACTGATCCCTGTGGGACTCCTGCAGTCAGATTCCTGTTATATATTAGTTCATTTTCTCGATTAAATAATCCTATTTTCCAGTCCGTAAGATAGTTTATTATAATTTTTTGTATGGAAGGTGAAAAACCTTTATTTTTTAATATATTAAGTATTTTATCAATTTTAATCCTATCAAAGGCACCTGTTACATCAAAACTAATTAAAAGAATGTGTTTCACCTTTTTTATTAAAGTTGAAGTATCTCCATATAATTTTTTAACAACAATTTCAGTTGACTTATTCTTGATATAACCAAATGGGTTTCTATGTAAAACATTTCTTTCATTTATTTCTAAATCTAGATAAATTTTTATAATTTTTTCAAAAACTTTACCAAAAGTTGGAAGTAGTGTTATTGGACGATATGATTTAGGACTGGAATGGTCTTTTCCATGTTTGTGTAATATTTTAACTTTTCCTTGTTTCCAGCGTTTCAGGAAATGCCCTAAATCTAAGCATTTTTGGAAAATTGTTTTTAATATATTTTTATATATTTTATCTATGATTTTAATCATTTTATTTGAAATATTATCGCAATCATTGGCTTTTTCACTGTTTAAGTTCTTAATTATTTCAGTTAAATTATAATCATGAACTGCAAATGTTTTTCCTGGATAAATTATTGTCGAAGTTATTGTTTCCTGAGGGAATAATTCATCAAAAATTAATCTGTGCTTTTCTACTTCATCGTAAATAATTTTGTTATTTATTTCAAAGGCCGGGATAACAGTTTTTTTAAATTTTTATGGTCTTCTCCGAACGGTAAAATTTTGAACCAGTTCTTTCCAACTTTGATATTTTGAATTTTGTAACTCAGCTGTATAAATTTTTTTAATTTCATTAATTTTAACTTTAATGAATCAGCCTTATTTTTATTCTTATCCTTTATTTTATGAAATCTGCTCCGTAATTTTTTAAGCAAAATTTTATAAAATTCAAGGGTTCGATTCCAAAAAGGTTTGTTATAAATTTTTGTTTTACTATAAGATTTCAAAATAATTGTTTTAATGATATCAGTAACTTTAACAATCTTATTTTTTAATTCCTCCCTACTTTTAGTATTATTAATTTCATATATTTTGCTTATAATTTTATGATATATGTTTTTAAATTCATTTCAAAAAATATTGTAGTTGATTGCGAAAATCTGATTCTCTCGGTTTTTTTGAAGGTTTCATTAATTTTTAATTCAAACTCAATATATTTGGTGGTTGTATTTTAATATTTTGAACATTCTCATTAACTGTTTCACGAGTTATTATCAAATCAATAACACTAGCTCCATTAAAATTACTGAAAGTTTTAATGTTGTAAGGATTACAAACCCGCAAATCATTAGCAAAGAGGAAATCTTCAAACTGTTCTGTTCTTTGGCGATTGTAAAATATATTATTAAGATTTTCATACAGTGTAGATCTTACGTTAATATTAAAACTGGTTTTAGAAAACTGAATTGTGTGATTAAATTTGAAATTAAAGCGATATGTTGATCTATGTTTTCATTTGGCGAAAAATACGCAGCAATTATAATTTTCAACTTATATGATAAGTAACTACATTAAATATTAACAAGTATATAATATGAAAATATAACAAACATAGTTAAATATAACACTATAGATAAGGGAACTCAGCTGGGAAATCGTAAATTGATATAGCGGGTTTTCTTGTTATTTTTAAGATGAATTTAACAAAAAAAAAAAAAAAAAAATTAATAAAAAAATAAATACGTAATGTTTCGGTCGTTTCTACTTCAGTTGCTAAGTTTACATTAAAGTAGTCCATTAAGACAAATTCCGGTAAAGGGTTTACGTTTTGAGTTATTTAGCGTATAATAAGTTACTTCGGAAAGTATGAGTATCTTTATGAATCTCTACGTGTATCTTAACAAACGTCTGCGGTACAAGATAGGTAACGCCCGGGATTGGAATGCGTACCACTTATAGAGAAGTTCCCACTTACATTTCCATCGTTATATTAAGAAGATATGCGATAAATCTGATTTATACTCTCACCATACGTACCACTTTTAATAGATTATATAACATTTTGAATGAAGTAAACGGGCGATTAATTTTACGACATCTATAGAGTAACTATTTTATGAAGGCACACGTGTTGTCTAGTTTGGTATTTAATTAAAAATAAATTTATGTAACCGATGGAGCTGCTGTATATTCTATTAACGAGAATCTAAGTGCTTTCTCAATTTTGTATTATAGTGTTTTTTTTTTTTTGTTTTTTTTTTTTTTGTAAAAAAACTTTTTAGTCTAATTTTATTCCGTTCGATGTCCTAAAATATGTACTGAGCACGTTCAAAAGGCTATTAACAACATAATTGAATGGTCGGATAAATGGAAAATCGTTATCAATGAGCAAAAATGCAATCGTATTCACCAAAACGACGTATTGCGCATGATAAATATAAGGTTACGATAAATTCAAAGTTATTAATTCAAAGTGAGTCTACTAAATATCTCGGTGTTCATTTGGATCAAACATTAACCTGGGCGAAACATATAAAAGCCAAGAATATCGAGCTAGAACTTAAGATGAAACGATTGTATTGGCTGTTAGGACACCTCGTTCGCCATTGAATATAAATAATATATTAATATTGTATAAAGCTATATTGAAGCCGATATGGTTGTATGCAGCAGAAGTATGGGGATGTGCTTCGGCCACTAACGTGGAACGAATCCAGCGCAGGCAGAATAAAATACTACGGTTGATAGTTGCTGATCCATGGTTCGTCTCCAACAGGACATTACACACCGACCTACAGGTAAAATATGTCGCTGAAGAGATTAAATCGGCAATCCATAGATACTTATCAAGAATACATCATCCAAATCCATTGGCAGCTAATCTACTTAATGATGAAATACCTAAAAGACTAAAACGGAAAAGAGTGATAGATCTGGCTTAAAATGTAATACTACTCTAAGGCGGTTGGATAATGGGCAAAACCACCATCTTCTGATACTTACCAACATAAAATCCGGTAGATAATTATTTAAATTAGTTCTGGATTAGAGGAAAATTGAAAAAATATATATATATATATTTTATATGGAACACCAACCCATTTATCACTCTGCCATCTTTTACATTTTTGTCTTTGATTTGTATACAGAATGTATTTTGTTTTAATTGTATTAAGGATTAAACGATTATTATGTAACCAAGTTGAAATTTTGTCCACATCAGCCTGTACGAAAGTAATAACATTAATAATTATTATTATTATGTAATTTTTCTAATTAGAAAACAATGTGGTCGGGAGCATTTTGTAAAGAAGCTCAAATCATACTTAGACAACATTCGATACGGTGTAATTTAACGAAAGGTCAGGAATTATTAATAAAATGGACTTTTTACGTCGACTTATATCAACGTAACCTTTTTGATTTGAGTTATGCCGTTGAAACGTTAAACAGTTTTCTCCAATGTCAACACAACGAGATATTTACCGAAGAAATGGTGATCACTATTATCAAATAGTAATAATAATAATAATAATAATATCGATAATAATAAAAGAATTGATATTTTTATCGATACAAATAGGTTACCTAACATATGAGAATATTAAATGACTAATAGTTTCATTTTCGTTATCCGTTATTCTATTTATTTGTTTACATATTTATTTATTTAATTATTTATCGTTTTAAGATTGGTTTATACAACGACCTTAAAAGTAATAAACAATAAAAAAGAAGTTAAAATCACTAATATGATTTAAAGAACAATTTAAATCCGTACCTATATGAAAAATTATTAAAACTCATTGTTTCGAATGTAAAAAATTAAAACACAAAATTAATAAAGAAAAATATTATAAAAACAAAAAAAAAACATTAGAAAAAACCTAAATAGTAAAAGAATTTAAAAAGAATTTATTAAATTCAATGACGAATTTTGATGAATTCGTTTTAAGAAACATATTATAAATTTAACCATTTTTTGCCCTGTGGGGGACACAGGTTGTTGTAACTAGAGTCATCTTCACTTGTAAGTAGTCACTCGACCGCCATATGGTGCTAGTCCAACCGGCCGAGAAACGAAACAAAAACCGCGTGAGTTCCACACGTCCACATCGTGCAGGGTGGTAATTTCCTTTTCGGTTGGCTTAGTGCTGATCAGGAAAGCTAAATTCACAACGCAGCGCTGATAGGAAAACGGAAGAAGGTTCATTTGCCGAAGGTGTTCCTACCAATAAATACCGTTAAGCTACTGCATTAACAACAGCAGACTATCAGCAACTCGCTCGTGACAACGTGCCTCAGTCGGATTGGTAAATGCCAGTCTTGAAACTGAACGGTTCGGCTCGGAGAGTAAACCCCAACAGAAAATCATCCAGAAGGTAACGGGAAACCACTGTAGTATCTTCCCAATTATCATCATGGCTGGAAATTCAAATGAAATGGCCGTTAGTCCGGGGCACCCTTTCAGTGGGGAGACGGTGATAAGAATACCACATCGCCAGTCAGCGATAATCTTCACAAAATTAAGATTATGAATAAGAAAATTCGTATTGCTACATGGAACATACGTAGCCTTTATCAAGCGGGTAAACTGCATAATGTTAACAAACGAAAAGGTTGAGTATCCTCGGATTAAGCGAGTTAAGATGGCCTGGAAATGGACACATACAAATGGAGCAGATTTTTATTATTCCGGGGCAAACGATGCAAACCATAGTGCAGGCGTCTGTGTTATAATAGATAAGAGTATTGTCAACTCAGTACTGGAATACATTCCTAAATCTGAAAGGGTAATACTAATAAGACTACAAACTAATTATCGACCGATGAATATAATTCAGGTTTATGCATCTGCGGCAGATAAAGATCAATATGAAATGGAATATCTGTATGATCAAATTAGTACCTTAATGAAACTAACAAAACCGGGTGAAATTAACATGATATAAGGAGATGGGAATGCCAAGATTGGTCAGGGACAACAGGTTCAAATAGCTGGAAAATTTGGACTTGGTGATCGTAATGATAGAGAAGACAGATTAGTACAGTTCTGTACAGAGCAAAAATCTAATAACAAACACTTTTTTTCAGCTTCCAGCTCGAAGACTATACACTTAGGCATCGCCATCAGGTTCAACCCGCAACCAGATAGATTTCACCCTTATTGGCAAACTGTTTAAAAAGATATATAAATCAGTGTGCACATATCCTGGTGCAGATGTGAACTTAGACTACAACCCAGTGGTTGCTACTCTTAAAATAGGTTTTAAAAACGTTAGAAAACCATCACCAGTATGTCAGATTGACATACAGAAACTACGAAAGCCAGATATACAAAATAAGGTGTCAATAGAAATGGGTAAAGTATTCGAGGCAGTTGGAAAGGACATAGATGACATTGAAATAATATGAAAAAAATGGAAAGACATACAAGGCAATATTCAGGAAAATGTAATTGGCTTTGTTAAGAGAAGTAAGAAGAAAACATGGATGACGGAAGAGATACCGAATCTAATGGATGAAAGAAGAAAGTTTAAGCGCAATGAACCCAAATACCAGCTACTAAATAAAGAAATCCGACGTAAGATACGGGAGGCCAAGTAAATATGGAATGAAAAATTCACCAAGAATTAATGGTGGTAGTCTAAGAGGTAAAAATGAAAATATTATTCTAGAAAAAGATAAGAGAATTTTGCGGTGGAAATAGTAGTCAATCTATTTGAAGATTCAAGACCTAACATAGATAATATAATTGGCAATTCCATTCAAGATACCACAGCTTCTGATATATTCCGCGAAGAAGAGGTTAAATGTGCTATAAAGGACCTAAAATATAGCAAAGCAGCTGAATCAAACAAAGTACAGAGCGAAATATTGAAAGTATGTCAAAACGACCATATAGCGCTAAAAATCTTTGATTAAATTTTTCAATTCGATACTGTTGTCAGACACTCCACCATCGGTTGAAGTCTGTTTTCATTCCACTACCAAAGAACTATAATGTTACTGATTGCAATGAATATCGTACAATAACCCTTATGTCTCATATCTTGAAGATCTTCCTCGAAGTAATTCACAGCCGAATTTATGAAAAACGTGAGAAAAACGCTGGTGAAAATCAATTTGGATTTATAAAGGGTTATGGAACACGGGGAGGAATATGTTCGCTTAATGTCTTAGCGCAAAGATGTCGAGATGTAAATCACAGAATTTACTGCTGTTTCATTGATTCTAGCGAGGCATTCCATGACAAATTAATTGAAATTTTGGAGACGATTGCAATAGACTGGAAAATTAGAAGATTAATAGGGAAACTTTACTGGAATCAGACTGCAAAAGTCAGAAGCGAAAATATTGAATCAGAAGAAATAACAATTAAGAAAGGTGTGAGACATGAGTATTGTCACCGTTACTCTTTAATATATATTCAGAAGCAATTTCAAGCAAGCGCTCAGGAATGACGATGGTATCAACATCGAAAACCGTCATATTTCAAACATAAGATATGCAGACGATACAGTTCTAATCTCAGATAACATTGATTAAGATACAAGAAATGGTTGGTCGAGTCACCAACGATAAGCGAAGAATATGACCTTGAAATAAATGTACGCAAAACAAAATGGTTAGCAATGCATAGAAAGAGCGATAACGGAGCCATAGCAAAAATTAAATTAACAGTAAATGGTCAAGTTATACACAGAGTTCATAAATGCCGATATCTCGGAACCTGGTTTCATGAAGAAACCGATCAATCGATAGAGATACAATCACGCATAGGAAGACCTTTCTAAATATGAAAAATCTAATGACGTGGAAAGACATTAACCTGCAGTTAAGATTACGGCTGGTGGGATGTTACGTATGGCCGGTACTACTCTACGGTATGGAAAGCAGGATTCTCACGTCCACGCTTGAAAAGAAGATCGAAGCGCTGGAGATGTGTAGCCGTATTTTGAAGATTTCATATAGAGACCATATTACAAATACAGATGTGCTGTGAAAAATGTCAGAGCCAATTGAACTCCTATACACTATACGCTCAAGAAAATTAAAATATTACTGTCATATAAATAGACGTCCAGGAACGTATTATTTATCCCAACTTATCCTTAATGGTGTCATTGAAGGACATCGGAAACCAGGGAGAAGAAAAATGTCATGGAGAGCTGATATGTCGGTGGTACAAGACATCTCCAGAGTTAGCAAAGGTATCCAAGGACAAAGCCAGAACAGCTATGCTGATCGCCAAATTTCGGTCGGAGATGAAGACGAATCATTTTTAATTTTTTACATTAGACATAAATTTTTCTCTCACTAGTTATGTATGTGGTTATGTATAGAATATTATGTTTATTGTTGATTGGTTGATTGCGTTGTTTATCACATTCACCATCGGTTTATAATCGAATCTGTTATTTCACATCACTTTTCTTTCTAATAGTCTACATCTAAATTAAATATTTTCTTGCATTTTATTTTTATGTTTTGTTATTTTTAATTTATTATTAGCATTATTTTATTTATGTACACTAGTCTAAATGGCTTAAAATGGCGCGATCTTAACTACTTCTTTATTGTTTATTTTTTTTTAAATCGCTATATTTCGCTTCATTTCAAATTTTAGAAGTAGCCTAAATTTTCAAAAGTTAAATAAACATCGATAAAGTAGTTATAAGAAAAAAGGGTACGTAATAAAATCATTTAATTATACATAGAACATTTCGAAACGATTGACTTCTTATTGTGAATATCGTTCCGGAGTAGAATTTTCAAAAATGTTGAAGAAATAAAAGTATTCGATATTTAAAAGAATTAACGGCGAAAAAACTAATTTAAAAAAAAATTATCTAAAACAAACTTAAAATGGCCTACCTCGATTCAAAAATTTAAAGTGAAATATGGTCCGATTTTTTTTTTTATTTCAAAAGCCAACAAACTTTAAACAAATAATTTCATTTTAGTATCGAGACAGTGTTTAACAGTTATTTCGCCCTACCTCATAATAATTCAATTTAATTTATTTCGATATTACTCGTCATTTTACAAACATTTTATAAAATAAAATAGTATTTAATATAAATTAAAAAAGAAGAATACAAAAAGAAAATATTAATAATAAAATAATACGTAAAAATAAATAAACATTTTATAAAATAAAATAGTATTTAGTATAAATTAAAAAAAAAAAACAATAATAAAAAAAGAAAATATTAATAATAAAATAATACGTAATAATAAATAATTTTGAGTAATTAAAATTGCACTAGGGTCGAATGAAGTATATAAATAAGTGAATATAGAAATCTATAAAATTTGATATTACTAACCTAAAAATTTTATTTACTATGTACTTTTGAGTAATAAATGCGGTTTTTTTAAATTTAGGAATGGACTAATATTTTTTTTTTACACTTTTTAGTTTACGAGTAAAATGCACACACAAATTTAACATAACACGAATCTATTTATTCGCGTTTAGGTATAATTAAAGGAATTAAAATTTTCTAAATGAATATAATATGGAAATTTAAAATTTTATACGACTGTTAAAATTAAAAATATTTACAATAAAAAATAAATGCAATTATGTAAATTACGTTAAGTATATACCCAGAAAAATTATAAATTAAAAACGCTGGTACGATGTTTCTAACAAATATTTGTGATCAAAAATTTTAATTTATAAGAAGTTTTTTTTTAAAAAAAAAATTGTATATATATTTATTTTATATTTCGTCAACCGCTTAATTATTTCTATGAATTGTTTTTAGACGAGTATTTTCCATGGATCGATGAAAAAATTTTTATCGCGTTGTTTCACCTTTATTAAAAATCTTAACCAACTCGATCGAAACGACACTGCAGCCGAACTTCGATCGATATTAAAGTAATTGTGATTTTAAATTTTTGTAAAATACGCATTATCAATTTTTTACTCAAAATTACACATTTCGATATATGAAATAATTAAATAAAACGACTTGGAACTTGTGAAAACATATATAAAATTCCGGATAATTTTCCACGTGTTAAATAAATATTTTTAAAATAATTTACGTCGGTAAAAGGCCCCCGTTATTATGAAAATAGATTATTTGGAAAATTTAACGTACAGCGAGGACACTGAGACTTAAAAAAGTGTTAAATAAAAATCGTTAAAGCCGAAAATCGTCTAAAGTATTTTTGAGTTATTTGAATTCGAACGGTGGAATACACTGTGTAAGTCATGTAATAAGAGTTACGAATTGAAACGGACGATAATTACATGTAAAATGGAAAACTACTATAGAATGTTTCTCTGCTTTCATCATCGTTTCCTACGTATATCTTGTTCTACGTGTTGTACGTCATTAATAAGGAGGTTTTTTAAAATTGACAAATGGTTCTTCCGACTAAAATTACAGTTCGTTTTTTTAAATTTCTTCATTTTCAAACGTTAGACGGTATAATTTTCGTTTAGTCAGAACGAGTTTATTCGTGTATTACGCGACTTACAGTTACAATTGGCAAATTAGCAGATTTGAAAAAAAAAGAAAAAAATTTATATACTGGATGACCCAGAAAAGATGAACGGGTTTATAGCGCAGTTGGTAACACTGCTACAACGCAAATGCGTTTAGTGTTCACGCAAGATATTTGTTTTTGTTCAGTTTCAGTTATCATGGCATCCTATAACGAGTAGGAGCGCGCGTTTTATCTGAAACGTTATTCTCAGTGTGAATCGATCACTACAGTGCAAAGAGAGTTTCCGAACAGAATTCAAAGTTACGTGATTTTTTTTGTGTGTGTGAAGATACCTTAAGAGCCGTATTTAAGAAACACGTCCACGAGATCTGGAAGACCTGAAAATTCGGATATCTGAAGAAATTTCAAAAATTCAGCTACCTACGTTCGAAAAAGTCTTCGAAAATGTTGTAAAGACTGAATGAATGCATTGTTGCAAATGGTGGTCATCTGGACGATATTGTGTTTCACAAATGTAAGCTAATCTCTCAGCTATTTTTAAATAAAATTTCATTCAAAAATTTTGGTCGAGTTGTTTTAGAACGGGTCAACCTATATTTTATCAAAAAATACCTAACGCACAACCAAAATTATTAACGGTAATTTTAAAAACCATCCATTAACGTGTACTGGAACATCACAAGTAATAAATGGAGTTAAGATATCATGTAAGATGTTGGATAGTTTTAAGAATTGAAATAGGAGCTGGATGTTTTTTTCGTTATTTTCGAGGATTTGGGAAAGAGAGCCGGAAGACCGAAATAGGTTGAATTTCTTGCAATCTACCGGAAGATGGTTAATATATAAGGGAACTGAGCATAACAGATAGAGTAATTATGAATTAATTAACAAATAAGAATAAGAAATGTTACGGCATAGTCTTCTTGCCGACCAGATCTTGATGAATCCAAACTGCAGTATTATTGAACGTAATTTATTGGTAGTAGGGACTTCATTCAACATTTTTTTTTTTTTTACTTTTACAGCGCTATGCAAATTTTTCGGTGTTACTACAAACGCACAGACGATAATACGGTAATGGCTGAAGATATGTACGACACTTTTATTAACGACGAAGACACCACCGTTTGTAATATTCTACAGAATATTATCGTTACGGGAGCACGCGATTGGTGAGTGATTATATTACACATTTTTAATATTTTCATTCGAAAGCATAATATATGCTACAAACAGCACTACTTTAATTAATTTTCAATTTTTTCCTCCGGGTGTAACCATCAGCTTCTTTTTCTTCAACAACCAGGAACAGCAGCACTAAATCTATCTGCGCGATAAACCAAATCCAGTCCTTTTCTCACTGCGCTTCCTCTAAATAGTTGTTCTTTCAAATTTTTAAGGCTTCTATATAGCATACTATGCGAACAAGGTTTTATGCGCTGACTGATTTTCAACATATTCACACACACACATCGTTCATATACCTCCTCACACACGTTTTATAATAAAATTAAAATTAATTACCATATAAAAAATCATTGTTTTAATGAATTAGTTTACATAGGTGGAATATATAAGACAATCGTCGACATTAAATATGTATAATGTTTAAGTATTGGAGAGTAATTATTTTATGAAATAAAACAAAATAAAAATAATGTTAATCACTATACAATTTATTTAATTTGTAATGTTTTTGTAGTGCCTGAAAATGACTTTATAGTCGAAAAGCTTTGCAAATTAAATAAATTACATAGTGATTAACATTATTTTTATTTTGTTTTGTTATATATATATATTTGTCATCCAGGTTTATAAAGTTGTTATCGAAACAAGACGACGTTCAAGTCACTAAACACGATAATGTCTCCAACGATTTTACGATAAACATACAGGCGGTCGCTTCAATCTGCGTCGATTTAGAAAATTCCCTTCGATATCACGAACGCATTTTTAATACGTACGTATTTTTGTATTGTTTTATTTTTAATTAACGTTAAATACAATTATTAACTAGCGTTATACGTGTAATTAATAGCGTTAAAATTTAAAATACGATTTTTCTAAACATTAAAAATGACGATGTTTGATAATAAGAAAATTATGTATGGAATAAAACCGTTTACAGGTACGTAGGCTGCGCGTATAGTAAAATACTGTTTATCGTCTATCAATATATGGTAAGTAATCATTATCTTTTATTTTTCTCAGCATATAGAATTATCGATAATAGACTGCCAGTAAGCGTTAGATAAAATCTATTTTAGGAATATCAACGAATTTATTATCCTCTAAATATAGAAATTATTATATTTTATTCGACGAAACTCGAAAAAAAAAAAAAAATTGGCGAGTTTATTCGATCGATCGTAGTTATTATCGACGATAGTATTACGCCGCTAATATAAATAAGTAATATTATTTATATTAGCAATAATAATACTATTAGATAAAGATCTCGAGAAAATATATATGTTGCAAAAACGCGAGAAAACGATGTAGTAGAATTTATATCTTACGCAATTATGGAAATTAAATATTAAAGTTAGATCCGGACAGAGATCACGGATAAAAAATCAGTTTATAACGTAGCGGAAATTATTAAAAAAATCATAAGGAAACTTATTGTTGATATATAAATGAATTACGTATTTCAGTCGAACATTATAACAAATTTTATACAGATGTTTATCATACAATACTGTTTCTTATAGGGGTGGATACTGTAGATAATTTTCAACGTATTTATGTAAATAATTTTTAAATTGGAGATATTTTCACACGTTAACCTGAAATATAGAATTTCGTTTTCACCCACCGTATATAATGGACATTGCGACTGATTAATGGAAACTCATTTGGTAACACAATTGAATGAAGTGGAAATAATTTCTTATCCGCTTGTCTATTTTATACAATTCTTCGCGTGATATCGTTTTGGTTTATTTCGCAAAAAATTACGGGGTTGAAGGACGAAAATAAATTTCGGTTTATTTCTCGGTTATTACCTTTATTATACAACAAATTAGTTAGAGTCGACTATATTGAATATTTAGGGATTCGGCTGGATAGTAAGCTGATATGGAGGGCTCTCATTCGTTATATTTATCTAACAAATTGAGAAGACGTTTAGTCTCCTCTATTACTTAAATCAGTACTTATCTTAAAACGGGTTTATCTTGCTCTGTATCAGCCAGTTTCAGTATATGAAATACCGCATTGGGGTTAAATGCCGAATTACCATATCAAAACCCGTTGAACAGTTGTAAATATATTTCTGTTAAATAGAATAATTTTTCATGAAAGTACAAACGTTAAAAATAAACTTCTATCTGTACGACATTTATACATTCTAAATCTGTTACAAAGAAACTATACTCAGTTTGGTATATCATCGAATAGAGAAAATACCAGGACGTGTGTAGAATATAAAGCGTCGCTTCCACATTTTAATAAAACCAAAACCTGACTCCATGGAATTTATGCCGGGCAAATGAGAATTAAAAACAGAGCCGATTAATGGAATTTATGAATTAAATATCTACTTTTATTTTTCGTAGTTACTATTATTGTTATTATCAGCACATGTGTGTATATATATGCATGCATTTGTACGATTGTTTGTATATATATATATATGTGTACCAAAAGGAGATGATTATGTATATATAATAACATTAATGTCTCATACGTACGGTTATTCATTTATATATGTGTGTATCTACACGGTTATTTAAATTTATTTTGTATTTTTCAGGCGCATTGTGATTATTTTAATTTAATTTATATAGAATATCTAATGAAAAAATTTACTAAGGAGCATTTTATAACTTTTATTTATAACTTCCGCTTATACTTCATGTTTAATGTTGCAATTTTAACTTCTTTACCCGAGCCTCGCGCAGTTTATGCGCAAAGTCGGTCTATGTTCTATTATTTCACGTATGTAAACGTTTTAATGAAATGTGATAATAATAAATTGAATTAAATTATTATTATTATTTGCTAATATCAGTTTCTAACACGACAAGTTCGTTAGTTTTTGACGATAATTAAATCTCGATATTGAATTTAACAATGAAAGGTATGTGACAAGATCAAACCGATTGTAATGACGACATTGAGGACGATAAAACAGATTAATCTGACCGATCATTACGTCGACGCAAATACGAACAGTCATTTATTACAACAAACGGTATATGTTTTCGAGCTGTATTTGGAATTAGAAAAAATTTACAAGTAAGTTATTAATACTTTTAATTCGTTTTATAAAAACTGAGTAAATAATTATTACATTATTATACTTAAGCCACATTTTAAATTCACTACGTGTATATATATATATATATATATATATATATATATATTCATCAGGCGCATACAAAACATCCAAATTCTTTCTTCCATATTTAATAATGCTAACAAAAAGTTGATTTACACTACTAAAATTCGATCGAGATTAACATACGCGTGTGAACAAAATCTGCATACTTATCTAATGATGCCGTAGGAGCACCTGACTGCCCTTTTCAGTACTACTCCATTTTTTACGTAAGTTCTGTTCATCTGTTTTTAAACGGTAGATGGTGTTTTTGGAGAGGCCATTGATTTTTGTTAACTCCCGAATAGGCATATTGGGAGGTTGAATTTCGATTTTGTCTAAAATAGAAATTTTTTCCTTTAAACACATTTACGCGACATTTTATTCATACAAAAAATTCACCAGAATTAAAAAAAGAAAATTTTCGTAAAGAAAAAAATAAAACCGCACGACGCACTACAGTTTTTGCAGAACTAAGAACATAATAAGCTATCGGAGAGTGCATAATTAATAAACGTACAGAGCAAAAAACAGCGTCAATGAAAGAATATCAACACAAGGACATCTCAAACAAAACGAAGAAAAAACAAAAATGTTAAACAAAAACGAATTGTAAAAATGACTAAAATATTTTTATTCAATTTGTTTTTATGTGAATATTTTCGTTTTACGACCCGGAAATGTCATTTTATATCGGCTGGCTTATCGCCCCTCTCACTATTTATTGCCTTGAAAGTCTATTTGTCCCTTATAACCGAGGCGTTGTCCCTCTAAAGCGAACTAAAACAACCTTCATTTCATACGTTTGATTCGGGGTTTTGCTGATTATCCCTTATAAACGGCTGCCCCTCTTATCCGGAGTCCCTTAAAAGCGAATTCGACTGTATATGACCTTCGAATATATTGGTTGGTGGTTCGAATGAAAAATTATATTTTTGCTCGTTAATAACGACCGTCTCGACACTTGCGATTAAACGATAAATTTCAGTTTTACAAGATGAATTAAATTAAATTAACGCGCCACGCACAGCAGCCAAACAGGAAAAGAGGATTAGATTGAGGAATAACGACCGGAACGGTGTGAGAAGGTAATTAGATTCGATAATGAAACAAGGTCATATTTGAAAAGAAGATGAAGCGACAGAGGAAGATTAACAGACGTTCGAAACGAGGAGTATGAGAGACAAACAACCAGAATAAAATGGACAGGATAATGTTACAGCCGGGGAAGGCGCTGGAGTCTTTTATTAATAAGATATGCACGATCTGGTGATGACCGCATGATTTCTGCGGCTTGGAAGCGAATCAAATGTTTGATTTTCCGCAGTTTGTTGGTTTGCGACGTCAGCTGCCACTTTTTCTTCCGTAATACAAGGAGCCCATTTATGATATATTTTTTAAGGTGTTAGGGCGCTGGAACATTCGTATAACACGTATTTAATCGTCGTTTATTTGAATAATGTAAAGTCTGCATTTCGCGTAACAGGATTGCAATTCAGATATTTGGAACAGAACGAAAACTTAAGTGTTTCGAAATTTCTCAATTTCGCGAATGGTTTTTCCCGGGCGTATCAAAATGGTTAGATTTTACCGCCTATAAAGCTCGACAATGGATCGTTAAAGCTGTCGATTTGGAACAATTCGTTACGGTTTACGATTTCGTCAAGTATACTTCCTCGGCCGTCGATATTATGTTTATATTCTACGAGGTTAGTAACGATTTTCTAACGCGTTGGCGTATGTAGCAAACAAAAAACACTGATAATTCTCTAAAGGTATTTTTAGGCCAGACTACTAGTCAACATAGTGTTGATCTTTTAATCGTACATTTATAAAATATCGAGATCGATGCCATATTTAGTTCTGATCGTTACGACTCATGAATTTTTTTTTTTGTAAGCAATCAATTCAATGAGTAGCTAGACTGTTTCTTTTGTACCGATCGGGCTTCTTTGGAAAAAAATAATATCTCTGAAAAATTGACAAGTGTAAATGTTCTGAGTTCACTCGTGCTTCTATTGACCGATTCGTTCTTACATCGGTTTACTTTATTTCACAGCATTCGTCGCTACAACCAATTTCAAATGATACGCTGTCTAATTTAATTGCCCACGTTTTGGCCGTATATAAAAAAAAAAACAGATATAATTTTCTCACTTTTAATTGCGTATTAAATTTTTCAACCACCCCACTGCGGCATTGCCCGAAAATCAAAATTTCAGATAGATAAAAGATTGTACCCGTTCAACGCCTACTAGACTAGGAAGTTGGTGGGACCAGTATAGTATTTTTTATTTTTAGATCATTTTTTTGGTCGATATTTTTCACCAGTTTACTTAACTCCGCGCGACACGGTCAATAAAGCATTGTCATCAGCGTATCTGAAATTTGTTATTTTCCTACCACCGTGTGATGAAACACTGTACCGTTCGCGCATAGATTCTTCCTGTTATGTACTCTAGGTAAATATTGAAAATTTTAGGCAACAAAATAAATCCTTGTCGAGCGCCACATTCTGCTTCAAAAGTTTTGAAATTGTAATATCATTATTATTTTATAAATAAAAATATATAAAAACTGCAATTCATTAACTGTTTAATTTTCCTTGCTATACGTTAAAAGAGTAAAATAAAATTACCGTTATGATTTTGATTATTTATTAAACATATATTCCAAAATTTCTAATCAGATTTTAACGAATAAAATTTATACATTTACAAGCTGTCATTATACATCAAGTTTCTGAACTTTTCATATATATATATGTATATATCTAACAAAAGTATATTGTTATTTTACAACGAGTTAAAACAAAATCCTCCTGAATATAATCAACAATTCGATGGTAGATAAATAATTTGACATTTTAAAATCTGAAAGGGTGCAAATTGTAATTGTCATTAAAAAATATCTTTTTCAGATAACCCGCTTGAATATCGCCCACTTTAAGAGAACGAAAACTCTGAATTGAATACAAATGAAACTTACTAATATATGCAGTTAAGTTTTAGCCCCATCATTGCGAATCATGTTACTCATGTATAAATGATTACAAAGCACGCAAAAAAACACAGCATCAGCTAGGCATAAGTTAGCAAATGAATGGTTATTTTTTAATTATGTATATTCGATATATTGCGATTATCGGCGTTAAAAATAATCGGTAATAATTATATACAATTAAATAAAAGCGATTATTAGGATGTAAATTTTTTATAATATTTCGCATAAAAATTACAAATACCCTTTTTACAGGATTAATTTTAAATAGTGAAAAACGAACAAAATCTAGGAATATCTTGAACTACATTTAATTATTTTATTAAATTACAGATGAAAACGAGCTGGCGACAAATATATCTGTTACACCATCAATTAGACAGTTGTATTTATTTGGTTAAAATGATCGAAGTAAGTAACATGGATTATTCTACAGTAACATATAAGTATGTCATACTCAGTTTATAATATCATCGAATACAAATTCCGACGAATGTAATAACTGAACAGATGATAAATAACTATCTCTATTGCCACGCCATTATATTAGACTGTATTTTTGATTATGAAAACAACTGAAAGGAGTTAAAATCGACATTTATTTTTATAAATTCTACGTTATCGTAAAAGAGGGAGTGCAACGAGATATCTAGACTAAAAAAAAATTGCAGGAGCTGAATCAATACGGGAAGTAATAGACCGGGCTGTAGATCGGACTCAAAAGCGGCAAAACACATTTCTCCATAAAGATCCATAGTATCATCGGAACGAGCCATAATGATGATGATATTATATTTTATTTTTTACATTAACTTGATAATGGCTTAACGATCGAAAAGCTCTTAGTTAATTTTCATATAAAAATTTAGCGATTTCAACTTCTTCTTTGTCGTTTTCTTTTTAAAAAATCACTCCATACTTTTTTAATTATTTTTAATTCGTTTCGTTGTATTAGATTAGAATATTTAATAAATTAAAAACTTTTTCTCTACGGAATTATATCATCTGTCGTGAATTAAATACACGCTGAATGCGCATGAATCTTTCGTAAATTATGTTCTTTGCTCTTTATTCGAATTGTAAACATTTCGATCTGTTCTACAAATGTATTTTGAAACTTTTATCTAAAAGTATTTTTCAACAATAATTCCGACATGAAACCTTAACCCGGAATTTGCCGGTTAAAAATTGTTTAACATCCGGTTTACGATTGAACCGATATCCCCGACGATTGATTTTGTAAACTAAGCTCGAAAATTACTGATGGAACTTTTATTCAAAACGGTTCGATATTTATTAGTTAACTAATTTATTATAACGTTTCGGTGTAAGTTTCGGCATGAAAAGAAATGAAGACGATCAATATACATTAAAAAAATAAAATAAAACGATAAATAAAGAAATATAAATGTTAATGAAATATATCGATTAAATTGTTTAATAATTAAATATTTTTGTGCAAATCAGAATAATAGGCGTAAGATTGAAATATTCTAGTTTTAAGAAATAAATATTTTAATAATAATAACCAATAGACGCAACTTTTATGTGTATGCTTGTTAAAAATTGAGCAACAGATATTTGTAGATAATCAAGAGAAAGTACAAATACAGAATTTACATAAAGTATATCATATATATATATATATATATCTAAACGACGAATCCTAGGCAAGCTAATACGGTATGATTTGTAACTTGTCCAGTTATTTCGTTTTTCCGGCGAGCTGATACGCCTCTATCAGTGAAAAATTCTCGTTTCCGGTGTGATCGAAACACAGGTTGTGCGAGCGTTTAACGTTCAAGCAACATTTATTTCCAAATTTTTAATTATTTCAGCGATACATATAAAATTTTCACACAAAATTATAAATTTTATACGGATGGTTATTATACAATACCTTAGATGAATTGATTTTCAATGTATTTATATAAATATTTCCAATATTGACACACTTCACGTTAACCAGGAAATAAATAATTTTGTCGGTGTTAAAATTTCATGTACCGTATATTGGACATGGTGATCGAAAGTGTTAAAAAAAATATACAACATTCTGCTTCTGGTTAAGCCATCTCAAGTGGAATGTCAGCGATCATCATAGCTACTAAATATCTCTAGACGCTCCTTGTAGCTGCTATGCTGATATTCGACACCATCTTCTCATATCTGCTTCCGGGGAAAGTTTTCGCCTACCGAGTTTTCTAGGGCCAATGATTTCACCGTCAAGATGGAACATGTGATATTTTTCTGGTTGTGTACGCGTGTGTTCATAGCATTTTAACTTTCTGGTTCGGGCCGTATAAAGCAGCTCAGATGGATTTGATATTTTACTTGGAACTTCTCTATTGATCACGTGATCTAGGTATGATATTTTTAGCATTCTGCGATAAACGGATACATCTCAAATTTTCTTCTACAACGTTTGTATTAACCAAATGTAACATCGGAGTAGTTCGTAGTTGTAATTTCAAATCCTATCGCATCATCAAGTTTATATGTTAATTACTTCGTTGCTTTCTCTATTCGTTTTCTTATCTTTACTGATTGATACGTTTCCTCGTGGGACCGAATACCGTGAAATTTCGAGACTCGTTCAATATCTGTATTTTTATACCATTACAAATACTAATTACTTAATGTTAGTTTGTTATTAGCGAATACGTTAAAATGTATATCTACATTACCTCTTCCGATCTATAGAACACGTACCCAGACGCTTGTCAACAGAAAACATAATAACAGTCTATTCCGAGTACTACTCTCGAATGTACATGAATATTCGTTCTTTGCTTGATTTTATTTTAGCCGTAATTTTTCAATAATTTCATGTTCTACCTCAACACGACGAACACGATTTTACTTAGGCGAGATAAGAGAAACGGCGTTGTTTAATAAGAAATAAATAATTATTTCAGTAAAAATTTTTTTAATATAATCGTTTTTCGTATATCCTCTTTTCTTCTTCAATCTCCTCGAAGGAACGAAACTCATCTCGATTGCTATCCTCATGACTTCTGAAGCCTTCCCCGATGTGCAACCAATCTTGCATATTGTAACTAATATAGATAAATTTAGCTATTCTTGTAAATAAACGGTAATACGTTCTATCATTTTATACTAAACCGATAGTAGTCTCGTTGTTATTATTTCGAGATTTAATTTAAGTAAATATTCGCTACAAATCCAGGCTAAAACTACCCTTAAAATCCATCATCTCTTATACCACAACTTGTGGTTGAAACGAGTAAAGTATTATGACATCTGTCGCAAATTCGCGCGTTTGGCTAAGTCCCTTACGAAGCTTTTAACGCGTATATATACATACTCCTGTGTTAAACGTCCCCGTTGATTAGTATCAATTTTGTACTCGAGTGTAAATTACTAATAATAATCTGTTCAGATTGGCTTTACCGAATTCTGATAAACTCTATAGTGTAATATATTGCAAAAAAACTGATCGTTACAAATCCGGAACGATTTATCACATTGTTCAAAATCCCAGCTCAAGCTGATATCGATATGAATTAACTGATAAGGCAGCGAACTATGCGGAAACAACGTATCGATTCCATTTGTACTTTTGAAGCGGCGTGTAAAATCTTCGTTATTACAACTACGACAGAAAGATTCATATTGTATACTAATGACAAACAAGCTATGTTCTATTAAATGAAACGCTAGTCCCTGAACGACAGATATCCAGCACCGGAGGGATGACGTAGTTGTCAGTTGACTCCGGTTGGTTAGAGCAGATTGATACCAGATTGACGCTTGCATATTTTAAAAATAGATCTCCCATGTACCATTATGCAACACTGTGCTCACTGCGTATTCTAGTAAAGTATCCTGAATACAATCTACAAAAATCTTACTTTAACTTTTCTTCTTCCTTCAACCTCCTCCTCTTGCTCAGCGAAAATGTCTATCCAAACTTACCCTATTCCTTAGAAATTATTTTATACCTCACACGCTTCTGTCGCTGTGCACGTTAATTTATGCGATGATTAATAATATTGCCGTAATTATATGTTTTAGACTATCGCCGAATGTTTCATACATTATGCAGATCAATTAGAAATTAAATTAAATAATGTAACGTCTTTCAACAATAATCCTTGTCAGATGGTTGATGAAGTAAGTACAGACGTTACGTATTTTAGAATACATTTAAATTTTTATATAACGAAATTTCTTATGACATCAACATAATAGTGCAATTTTTATATAACGAAATTTTTTAAGACATCAACATAATAGTGCAATTTTTATATAACGAAATTTTTTATGACATCAACATAATAGTGCAATTATCGTAGATCGTTTTATTTCTAATAGCAACTAGTTTACTTTTAATTTTATTTCCTATTTTTACCTTTCATGTGGAAATTGAAATTTTATTTACCGATTCCTACTTACGTTTTATAATTTGACTCCTGATTATAGTACGAACAGTTTAGTAATTTTTTTATTAGTTGCATTATCTCATCTGTCACTCAGAGTTTTATATATGTATATATTTATATATATATATATTTATACATATATATTTATATATATATATATGTATATATATATATATATTTATACATATATATTTATATATATATATATATGTATATATATATATATTTATATCTCTATAACTCCCTTAGGAATTTTGACAATATTATATTTTAATTTCTTCAAATATACCTTTTCCATTTTCTTCATATTTAAGTTTTTATCTTCCAATTAGTTATTTCTGATATATATATTTAAAAAAAAATTTAATTTCTGTTTCGCATCTTTCAACGAATGCATCTTTATTTTGATATTGCAACTACTGCGTTAAGATTGTTCCCGAACATGTGATTAACTCGATTTATACTATTTTGGAAACAATTTTTAACTAAAATGTAATCAAACTCAGTTTCTCAATATCGATCTTATTATTCTTGAGTGATTTTCAGTTATAAAGACCGTCACTAGGTGGTAGCTTATGATATATTTTCTTAAATCTAAAAAGTACTTTCGGTGCAGAGTTCCACGAGCGTAGAATCGTCATTTATTTTTATGCCTTAGAACGAATCACTTTTTATTTTAACATCGAAATCATCCGTTATACAGTTTATGCGGATGAATATAGGGTCGATAGGGATGGAGTGTAGGATAGTGTAGTAAAATATTGGAAAATTGTGCTATATAGTTGGAATGGGATACATTGGAAGGTGGTTTCCAGAAGTAAACATTGAGTTTGATATCAAGAAGAAGTTATATTTCCCGCTTTTGTTGTCAGTTGTGGTGAATGAAGTATTTGAGGACTATGTTTAGTACTGGAGATGGCGGGCTTTATTGCTCTATTTACCACTTCGTTTCCTACAATTCCCTTATGACCTGGAACCCATAAGAGGGATACTGGATCTGTATCTTGTGATAATTGGTAAAGTGGAGATTGTACGGGATTAACAAGTGGATTTTTTCACCTTGGGTTAGTGGGGATTGTACGCGATTAACAAGTGGATTTTTTCACCTTGGGTTCTTGAGAGCTGATACGTTCGTTACAATTATTGTTTCTGGCGTTACTAGGTTTAGGAATAAATGTTGAAAACAGAAGAATATACCGTATAATACGAATTAAATGAATTCAGAGTTGTTACCTTTTCGGTTAGAAATTCGTTCGCGATAAGTTCACTTTAAGTATAATCAGTTTTTTCTTTATGTCTACGAGGTCGTTATTCTCGTAATTTTGTATTTGCATATTTTCTTGTTCAATTTCAGAGGTGTTTCTTCACGGTTAATAACGTTAATTACGTGTACCAGCACGTGCGTTCGTTTCTGATTCAATTAGGACGAGAATACAAGACGACGCATTTATTGGACGACGGAGACGATAATCACGATGAGGACGAAAGAGGAAATCAATTGAAACCTTTCGTAACTAAATTACTGATTAACTTGCGAGAAAAAAGAAATCAACTGTTGCGGAATCTCGCGCGAAATGTTAGCATAAATTAAATTAACTCCTTTATTAAATTAAATCGATAAATAAAAAACAAATTTAAAAATAATAGAATAAAAATTTCATTTAGAAATTCATACAATATTGGAAAGTATTTTCTGTAGTAACGCTTCCTGGATGATACATATTTAAACTAAACCGAAATTTATACCGTATCAAACAATACATTTAATAAACAATGTCTATTAGTTTCACCGAACACGGTATTATCCAGTCCTTGTTGATGATGTAGCAACTAGACACTGTGTTTATTAAATATATTTCTGATACGGTATAAAATTATATCTTGTTTAATCATAAAAAATTTTAACGGCATTTTCGTCAAATGCATTCGAAATAATTCGTCTAACGTTAATAAAGGCGTATAAAAATAATAATTGGAAAAAATCAAATTTTATAATTTTCTGAATGTTAAAATGAGTCTAGAAAATAAATTGCAAAGAAATGAAAAAATTCATATATATATATGCATGTACATATAATACATATAATACTCTGTGATGGCATAGTTGGTAAAATGCTCCTCTGTCGAGGTGACAATGACACCTTGCTCTATATAATATCATTTGGTATCCCATTTTGTACGCGAAATTAACATACAACGAACTAGTTACGATTTTCGATAACGAGGTCTACAACTATATATACGTATTATATATATATATATATATATATATATATATATATATATATATAAAGTATATAATTTAATATACATTGAAAATATATATATAAAATCAAAATATAGCCTATATACCTAAAAGAAAATTATATTACGAAGTAATACAAGAATCAGTTATACCAATATTAGAATATAATAAACTAAATTAGCTTAGGACTACTAAGTAAGCGATTATGTATATACATGTTTAATTTTAAATAATTCAGAAATGAAAACAACAAACCGCTGTAATTTAATATAATTTCACTTAATTCAAGTGCACAGTTAATCTTATAAAACTGTCGCAAGTGATTATACTTACTGCGGATATATGTTATACGTTGAACACTTTCAATTTTGTCGCTTTCGCAATTACATTTACTATCGTTAATAATTTTTACTTTATTTAAATAGTAGCCAATAGAATTGATCAGTAAGTATCTGAGTCATATGGTAATTTAGGGAAATGTTTTATTTTTAAATCGTTCTATTACATGAGGAAGTATCATATCTTATTTTAAAATAAATAATTTTTTTATAAGATCTTTACTTACATTACCATTATTTAAAGATTAAAGATCTTTTTTTAATATGAAGATCAATAGGTAATTGTCTGGATTGTAACATTAGGTGCTGTTACATATGAAAAGGTTATATCAATTAGAAATTTCCGACAATTCGAATTTACGTTATGTATTTGCTGTTTAGTCGATCGACTACAATAAACAACGGCGCAGTACGAGCATACTGGTCGCACTAAACCTTTGTAAGGTATTACATTGGATTTATAGCTTAATCCCCACGGTTTACCACTAACAGACTTGAAGATATAATAATACTTATTGAAAGATCTTTTTTTAATATGAAGATCAATAGGTAATTGTCTGGATTGTAACATTAGGTGTTGTTACATATGAAAGGTTATATCAATTAGAAATTTCCGACAATTCGAATTTACGTTATGTATTTGCTGTTTAGTCGATCGACTACAATAAACAACGGCGCAGTACGAGCATACTGGTCGCACTAAACCTTTGTAAGGTATTACATTGGATTTATAGCTTAATCCCCACGGTTTACCACTAACAGACTTGAAGATATAATAATACTTATTGAAAGATCTTTTTTTAATATGAAGATCAATAGGTAATTGTCTGGATTGTAACATTAGGTGTTGTTACATATGAAAAGGTTATATCAATTAGAAATTTCCGACAATTCGAATTTACGTTATGTATTTGCTGTTTAGTCGATCGACTACAATAAACAACGGCGCAGTACGAGCATACTGGTCGCACTAAACCTTTGTAAGGTATTACATTGGATTTATAGCTTAATCCCCACGGTTTACCACTAACAGACTTGAAGATATAATAATACTTATTGAAAGATCTTTTTTTAATATGAAGATCAATAGGTAATTGTCTGGATTGTAACATTAGGTGTTGTTACATATGAAAAGGTTATATCAATTAGAAATTTCCGACAATTCGAATTTACGTTATGTGTTTGCTGTTTAGTCGATCGACTATAATAAACAACGGCGCAGTACGAGCATACTGGTCGCACTAAACCTTTGTAAGGTATTACATTGGATTTATAGCTTAATCCCCACGGTTTACCACTAACAGACTTGAAGATATAATAATACTTATTGACCTTATTAATTACGTATTTATTGCACTTTAACGTATTGTCTATAATGAAATCTAGTATTTAATACTGTCAGTAGAACTGACCGCGCGATTATTAATCTCAATATTATCGTATGAAATTAGGTCGAAATTTTTATCACGACCAAATATCATCACGATTTGAGATTAGTCAATCTCAAATTGGAGGTTTAAATCAGTTACTATTATTTTAAGCTTATTCATAATCTAATTACAATTAGTGATATGAGATGACGAAGTCAAAGTACTACATAAATGCGCCTTATAAACTAAGAGTAAATCATCGGCATAGCTGTATAAACGTAGACCTGCATAAATATTATTTAACTTTGAGTGAACATTCGATTATAAAATATTACACAATACCCGGCCAAGAACCGTCTCCTGCGGAACACCCAAATCATTTTTAACAACTGTAATGTTCTTTTGATATGACCACATTACTGTCCTGTTTGTTAAGTAGTGATGCATCAAACTAATTACGTTAAAGCTAAATTATATATATATATATATATATATATATATATATATATATAAACGATATATAAACGCATACATTAACACACCATAAAAAAAGTTAAATTGTAAATTTAAATATAGATTAATTAAATATTATTAAAATATTTGACAAAACCAGTAACAAAACGTACAACATCTATATCATTGAAAATAATTGATCTCAATACGTATTACATTACACACATTAAAACACAATTATTTCGAGGATATTTTTATATTTTGTTTATCGGTAAGTAAAATTTTGTAATTGATTAAACAGTTGGTAATGTTTATGTTATATTATGTTACATATTATATATATATATATATATATATATATATATATATATATATATATATACATATATATATATATATATATATATATACATATATATATATATATATATATATATATATATATATATATATATAAAATATAAACGATTTACTTTATTATTAATATTATAGATATTTTCACACACGATGAGCCTCTTAATCGATAGTGCCAATTCTTTACATTCGGAAAACGAGCAAATGGACCTGTTCATGATTTATTTAGAAACTAAGCTGATCTATTTGCAAGAAAAACTGGATTCCGAGAATTTCGAATATATAATACAGGCAGCGTGGAATATGCTGTACAAATTATTGTACAGTTGCTTAAAGTTCGGTATCAAAGTACGTAAATTCGGTATTTATTGTGAATTATTATTTTATATATATATATATATATATATATATATATATATATATATATATATATATATATATATGATATAAGTAAATTTGCATTCGCGCAGTTATAGCCAATGTTGATAATTTTAAGAAATTTATATGCTACTCTTATTTAAGAAGAAACAAATGATTTCACTTGAAATTGTGATATTAAATATAATTAATTTTTAACGACTGTTGTTGGTTCAAATATGCTAACAACTAGAATTAATATATAGTTTTATTTCTGCATATCGGTTAAACTGATTTAATTGAATTATTGTTGTTATAATAATTATAAATTATTATTATAACATTAACAAAAATTTACTTAGAACTAACGAAATGGACAATAACGATAATTTCTTTTTAAAATTGTCAGCTAATTTTGTTACGTAAATATTTATCTGTTTAGTTTTCTAAATATTTTCAAATTAATCATTTAAATCATATTTATTTGAAAGCGATGACAAAACTGATATAATTAATTATAGACTCCTGTTATTAAAACTTTTAACAAGTGTGTGAAAAAAATTACCTTGTATATATTAATTAAGGTAATTTTTTTTTTTTATTAGTAATCCAGTACGGGTTTATTTCTGCAAAATTACCGACAATATATGTAGTACCGTTTTTCCAATTTATTTAGATCTGTATAAAACCAGACCAACATTTTACGTAGAAAATCTTCTTCTTGTTCTCCTCAAACCGGAGATTGGTGGATAGCATGACGAGTGAGATGTACACGTGCTGTGGCTATTAATTTCCGCCATACGGCCTCCTTCCTTTAATGTCCATTCATAAACTTCCTTCGCGGTCTTCCTCTTCGAATTTTCTCGATTATTTTTCCTTCTATCTGGTTAGCAATCCATATCGAGTTATAATATGCCCTATTACCGTATCACTTCTTCTTTGTGTCGTTGTTAAAATTTCACGTTTTTTAATTACTCTGCGCAATACCTCGCAGTTGGATATTTTATCGGTCCATTTTATTTTTAACATGTCCTTTTCAGCAATGACCATGTTTCGCATCCATAAAGGGCGATACTCCAATTGAAACTCTTGATAAAATGTTTTCTGATATCCGAAGATATATTTCTGGACGAGAGGAGGCCTAGTTTTTTTTGTTGAAAGCATTCTTTGCTTAGGCTATTCTTTTCCTTATTTCCTGTTCCGTTCTACCAACATTTGTTGTTAGGCTACCCAGATATTCAAATTGCTTCGCTTGCTGTAACCTTTTACTATTTACTAATATTTTAGTCTGTCCACCTTCTTCTTTATCGCACCTTAAAACTTTGGTTTTAGTTTTATTAATATTCATTCTGCATTTGTTGTTTAAAAGTTTGTTTAAAGCATTAATGGACTTCTGCAATTTCGCTATCCGCAATTAGTGCTATATCATCCGCATATCTAATCGTTTTATATCTAACTCAGTGTATTTGTATTCCTCCGTCATCAATTTCTGAAAAGCACTTCACTGCGTTTTCCACATAAAGGTTAAATAGCACACTTTTTAGAATTTCGCGCCGGTTTGATCATTTATCATGATTTGTTGATTTTTATACAACTGAAAAGTATTCTTCTATCTCTGAAATCTATATTTATTTCCTTCAGGCATCGAAACATAGTGTCTCAATTGACATTGTCAAAAGCCTTTTCGACGTCAATGAAGGCTATGTTCATTTCCAGCATTTTTCTATTAACAGCCTAAGTGACAAAATAGCTTCTCTTGTCCCCCTATTTCTTCTAAATCCAAATTGGTCTTCTGATAGGTTTTCTTCTATTTTTCTGTGTATTCGTTCGTATATTATCTCGGTTAGAATTTTTTGAGTATGAGATAAAAGGCTAAGAGTCCGATGTTGCTCACATATTTGGGCATTATTATTTTTTGGTATGGCAACCAGCTGATTAATTTGAAAATCCTCAGGTATTATCACTGATTCATAAATATCCCTTTATCAGCTGATACAGTATGTTTTTTGCTCTGTCTCCTAGTATTTTAATGAGCTCACTTGGAATGACATACACTCCTGTAGCTTTTCGTGGTTTAAGACTGTTCAGTGCAAACTCAAATTCTCTTTTCAAAAACCTGCTCCAATTGACTACTCTTGCCAAGCTTTATCTTCATATAGATTCTCAATGTACTCATTTTTCGAGTTCGTGTTTTTTCTTTCTCTATTATTGTGCCTCCACTGTTATTTTTAAGAGTAAATAAATTCTTACGTCTCGGCTTGAATTGCAATTTTATTTCCTTGTATGCTTTTTCCATGTTTTTCCGGTTTTTATATTATGATCAATATCCTTATCCATTCTTCTTTAGCTTTGCTTTTCTATTTATTAGATTTCTTAGTTTTCTATATTCTATTATTTGCCCGTCTATTTTGATTTTCCTTCTCTGTTCCATTGGTTTGTAAATTATACGTATGATTATTATTTGCAGATGGAGTTTACAAGTGTATATATATATGAATGTGTGTCATGTGTTTGTGACGCGAATGGACAATTTGACTTTTGCGAATTATCGCTCATAGGCGTTTTATTTTATATATTTAAATTACTTTGAGTCGAACAGAAACTTGAAATAAATTTGAATTTGAATTATTATCTTTATAATTATTGCATTGTCAAAGACGTTATTATACATTCGTTTTAAGTTTTTTGTAGAAGTTCACTGCATTGAATAATCTTATACTCCTATAATGTTTTATTTTCGAGCTCACATGTTTTCATTATGGGTATTTGTGGGTACTTTTATGAAAATGTGCCGTTTATCAGAACTTTTATCTAGTAATTAATTGTAGATTTATTTCACCCAGATATATACGTGGTTGAAATTGTTATACGCTTTTGAGTATATATATATATACATGCATGTATGTATTACGTATGTTTATGTGTACATATATATATATATATATATTAGGGTAATGATTACATACATATAGTCGAGTTATTGTAATATTGTACGAATTAAGTATAGTATACACGTAAATTGAGTGTTATAAACGTTGTGTACTATGTTCGATTATTTGTGTGCATGCATAAATATGTGATGACGTTGTAACATGATATATAAATTTTTTTTTTTTAATGGGGTGCCTTTACAGCTTACCCAACGTGAATATATAATAATAATAATATGTCCGGCTCTCACGGAATATTACGCATCGGTGTTTTTGTTTTAATTGTTATTAATATATTTAAAATACGTGCTGAAATAAATTTGATTTGATTTGGTCGTTACGTTTAATTACTGTCATTTTTAATAACGAAAATATATAAATTTAACTAATAAAATTATTATTTCGTTTATTGTTGTTGCGATTATCGATGATAATCGTTCTCATGTTATTGTTTTATACATTACGAAAATAATGTTCATTATTATTATCATTTAGGAAGGCAAACCGCCCAAATTCTTTTCGAACTTGCGCTGTATTTTAATTATACTGGTCGACTATTTTAAACTGTACGTCGGCGATGAAGAAAGATTAAATTCGATGAAACAGATAGAAACGGAAATATGTTTATATCGAATGGATAGCGAACAGTTGATATATCGATATTATCTAAATCGTCGTGAACAGCAACGTACCATCGTGAAACCTAAAAACGGTCTATTAGCCGTGCGATTAACTCTAAGTCAGAATAATCTGGTAATTGAAGTGTTGAACGCGCGCAATATTACGCCGACGGATTTAAACGGTAAAAGACAATAATGAAAAACGATATTATTATTAAAATTACATTAACGCGTTATGCCCAACTAAGGGGCTATGGCTACGAGAGGAAAAAGATATCAGATGGAGCCTTAGAGGGGTGTTTCATGTAGGAAAAGAATTAGGTTGGGAAAGGTTGTTGTCAACGAGGAGAAATAGAAGGAAAGTTGGAAGGATCAAGAAGGAGGATGTCTGTGAAGAATTGATAAATGACAAGGACATGATGTGACACCCTACACGACACACTGCGGTTGGTCATACTGCTGCAGGAGGCGAACACGTGTTACCTTTGTACCACCCGGTCCAAGTGTCGCGTGATGACCACATCGTCTGGTATATCGTTAATAAGTTCGCTATTTCGAATCGATCATTTTCGATGGTGTACTTGTTTACTTTCGATTAGTTACATAAGTGGAAAATTTTCAAAAGCCAGACGAGTGTGATGGAATTTATGTACTCGTTAGGTAATTTCGCGAAATTAATTCAACGTTTATTTTTTTCTAACATCTCAATCGTCGATTATCAAACGGCTGCTTTTGTCCTTATTGATTTATTTTAAGATTATTTTTTTTTGCTTCAAATCTAGAACTGAAAAGATGTTTATCATCAGTTAGATGTGTTGCTAACGGATTATTATGATTGTTTAGCTTCGATAAATGTATGACTATCGTTTGGTGAAATGGACATCGAAGTTTTTAACAACTGCAACTTGTTTTTGTTATTTACTTTTATTATATATTTTTCTTTTTTTGGGATCTATACTGCGGTTAGTAAAATAACGTGATTGTTTGTAGTTTCATTTACAACTATTTTTCATTTGTCCACAGCATTATCTCATCAATAGCAGTCTGTAGGTTTCGATTCGCCTTTTAAGGGAATATATGAGAAGACATTAGCGCTGTATTATCCGTAAATGTTACGATAGAAGTGTCATTAGTCTGCGGGATGTCCGCAATAAATATTTAGCATAAAATTTATTCCGGAGCACTGCCCTGTGTGTAAATATAGACTGTATTTTGTTAATGGATGAAAGGTCGTTATTTAAGATGACTTGGAAGCAGGCGATCTTCTATGTAAAACTTAATCATGTTATAGCATCAGCTGGTTTACCAGGTTTTTTTTTTATCATGATTATACATCGATAAATTTCTACAGATGAGAAAAATACTGAACACGTAACGTGGCACTTATACGGCAATTATTTTAGCGAGGTCGTAACCAGTTGATTTTTTACTTTCCATTTTATTGATTTCGGATTTAATTTCCAGCGGAGAAAACAGTTCTCGCTTTGTTTGCCTATTTACGAAGTCACCATTGAGGAAGTTTCCTTCTCTATAGATGAATGTATGTTATTGGGCTGGAACATTTTTGTGATTTTTCATAAAGAAAAAAGTGTAGTGATTTTAACTTCTTTCTTTTTGTTGTATAATAAAAAGTTACTACTATATTCCACATTGTTAAAAAAAATAACAGGTTTAGCAATGGGAATGTTATTGAAATCAATTAGTAACGAGAAAACAGATCGTAGAGATGTACTAAAAAATTCAGGAGTACGTAGATTAAATTGCGATCAACGTGAAAAACATATGTAGTAGAAACAAGCAGACAATTCGATGTAAGATTAAAAAAGGATTTTCAAATTCATTTATGAACAATATAGTGAAAAGTTATTTATTGTAAAGAATTAAAACTCCAAATCGATAACATTAATCGAAATTATAAAATTTTACATACAGAAAAACATTTACAAAAAAATAAAATTACTAGAAAAATGGACGCAATAAAAGAAAGAGATAAAAATAATTTTTGATTAAATTCAACGATAAATTTCGTTGAATTAATTTTAAGACTACGAATTTAATCATCTTTATATTAGACATAGAGTGTGGATCATTCTGATTGGTCGTGCACGTGGTTACAGATGATTAGAGATATATGCTGATTGGTCGAATGTGTTATTCACCATCGGGTTAGTTTATTGATGCGGGCCAGTCTTTAATCGGAGCTGTTAATTCAACCTATATAGATTAAGAATTTTATTACATTTTATTTTTTATTTTACGTCGGTTGTTTTTTGCACTTTTTATTTTTGTCCGCTTGAAAATGGCTTAATGACTGAAAAGCAGCTTCGTGGTTTTTTTGTAATATATTAAATTTAGTGTGATTTTTAACTGCACGTTTTTATCGTTTATATATCGTTAATCATTTAATATGCGTTATTTTAACTATAGGTTACTGCGATCCGTTCGTAACCGTACAATTATTGACTCCTGATACATTTAGTGGCGTAATTTTCAAAACGAAAGTCAAACAGAAAACTTTATTTCCATTATTTGAAGAAAAATTTACTTTGTAAGATTATACATAGAATTATTTATTTCATCTTTGACGTTTATAATTTCGTCATTCTTACTTGCGCGTAATTGATTTATTATTTTCACTGTTTAATACTAGAGCGCATATATTTTTTTTTTAATTATATTTATTTAAGAATCGATCGAAAGAATTTAAAATTAATCGAAGAATTCATGTTCCGTTACGGCATAGACAATGTCAGATCGAGGATTTCGAGAAATAGAAATATTTTATTATGCTCGAACAAAAATGAAAACGACTACAACACTGACCCGCAACTTTTTTTACATTCAAATTCTTATTAGTGCTTCCAATTCGTTTTCACCGAATAAGGATAGCCTAATCGTTCACAGAGAAATTTTGTTCGAAACATTACTAATGTTAAATATCTAACCTCCGTGCTCTACTGATTGCCTATCTTTTTATTTATTTATTTTTTTTTAATAGTGCCGTGTTTATTTACCGAGGCGATTGCGGCACCGGTGATTTAACAGTTAGATATAGTAACTGAGGTTGGAGGAGGAAAGAAACTGTATAACTGATGGAATAGTTGAAGGACTGTTGGAGAGGAAAGCAGATAGAGTACGCGGATGGATATTGGGCCGGTAAGGGAGGAGTGTAGGGCAGTACAGTAAAATATGGCAGATAAGAGAGGGGGTTTGGGAGTAAACAAAAGGGGTAAAAAGCCGGAGGATTGGTACTTTGGAAAAGGTGGTCATGAGGCGGAGCCTGCTTAGTGCTATGTAATTGGAACAGGTTAAATTGGCAGGTGGTTCCCGGAATCCTATATTGGATTTGATGACGAGAAAGAAGTTATGTTGGTATGAATTCTACTTGTGTTGCCAGTTGTGGTGGAAGAAGTATTTGAGGGCTGTGTTTAGTACAGGGGATGGCGGTGCTTTATAGGTTGTAGGGGAACATAGTATAGAATGGGCTGCCCTATCTACTACTTCATTCGCTAGAATCCCCTTATGACCTGGAACCCACAAGAGGGATACTGGATCTGTATCTTGTGATAATTTGTAAAGAAGAGATTATATGCAGTTAGAGTGTTCTTTGATTTTGTTTTTTGAAGGGCCAATATAGCGGCAAGAGATGTAACGATTAAAATTTTGTTGTCACTGGGATTTAGGAGTAAGTGCTGGAGACAGAAAAATATACCGTATAATTCTGCGTCATATATAAAGCAAGAATCATGCAGTCGTATTGGATAGCGTAAATTGTTAACGGAGAATGCACATGCTGCAAGACTATTAATAGAATGTTAATAAATAGCTATTTACCAGCATTGTTATGTTTTACTGACGGCCTACTATCCTTAAATAACTATCAAATGTTGACAGTGTTGACCACATTTGTATACAAATCTGAAATTATATTCTAATTCATACACTTACATCTTCATTATATTTCTATATATATATATTGTACTTCAGGTATTCGCCATTTTGTTTTATACCGCTTTCGTATATTATTTAGTAGTTTAATTTTATTACCGCGTGTAATGAGTAATAATAGTATTCGCTGTAACCTGAACTTTTTAAAACACGACAAATTCGTAAGTGTTCTTCTTCTTCAGTCGGAATTAATGTAGTGTAGGGAGACCTAGAGAAGACGGACAGTTTTGTTTTTTGAATAGCACAGCTGGTAACACTGCTATAAGGCAAACCGCGTGCTCGATGTTTAGTGTACATACGAGAGATTCGTTTTCCAGTTTCATCTATCGTAGCACCCTAGAACGAGAAAAAAGGCGCGTTTTGCGTATAACGTTATTTTCACCGCATGAATCGATCACGACAGTGCAAAGAGAATTTCAAAAAGAACTCAAAAACCTGCACAATCTCGCATTTCAATTTTAAGATGTATGGAAAACATTCGAGAGACAGCTTCTGCAAACGTGCTGGACAAAAAAAAAACAACAAAACTGGTTCGTACCCTCGCAAACATCGATCGAGTTTCATTCAGGGTCCCGGACGCTGTGCTCGTCGTCATATTGCTTCTTGAAACCTGTCGAGAGAATCTGTTCGCCGCATATTGCAGAATTGAAATTTCATCCTTATAAACTTCGTAATAACGTAGGAATTTAAAAGTATCGACCATGCACAACAATAACTTTTCGCTGAAACGATGATGAAAAAAATCGATGACGAAGAGATCGATTTAAACATTTTTTGATGAGAGATGAAGCTCATTTTCAGCTATCCGAATTCGTAAAAAAACCGAATTGCCGTTACTGGTCCGAATTAAATTCGAATTCAATCGAACAGAACCTGTCGCACAGCGAGCGAGTAACCGTCTGGGTTAGGGAGGCGAATTGGGGAATAATGGTGTACTGTCAACGAAATGCGTTATATCGAAATAATAAATTCGTTTTTGCTTACTTCGTCATTTCCATCGTCTGGGCCGTACTTGGTTTGAACAAGATGGTGTGGTTAGGCAGAAAACTGAAAGAAGCGTTTGGTATAACCACATAGAGATACTTTAAGAGCTCCGTTTACGAAACATGTCCACCAGATCTGGAAGATCTGAAAATTTTTGTGCGTTAATCCCTCGTTTTCCTATTTTTAAATAAAATTTCATTCAAAACTTTTGGTCGGAGAGTTTTTGAGTTATTCAAAAAACAAGATCATCCGTCTTTTCTGGGTCACCCTATAGTAGTGAAGACAGCAGCTTCGTAATTGTTCGTCTACGCCTCTGACGGTATTCGGTTATATGAATGCATCTTGAAAATGTGCTGTAGTTCGCGCTATATTTTTTATCATCATCATCGTTAGTCGCATCAGTCTTTTGACTGGTAGCGCTGCAGCCTGCTTTTCCATTCGCCTCTGTCTTCCGCCGTAATTTTCAAATCGCGATAGGTGCCCATTCCTACGCTATCCATTATTTGTCTGATGTAACACTTCCTTGGCCGGCCTCTTCTTCTTCTACCTTCTATCATGCCTTCCAATATTCGTAGAACCAATCCACCATGTCTTATCACATGACCTATCCATCTATTTCTTCTTGTGCAGAGGTGGTTATAAAATTATTTTCTTCCTTTCACTTTTTCCATAACTTTCTTGTTGTTTGATGTGACCGAAAAACTTTGTAGCGCATATCAGGACTTTGTTTGTAATAACGATTGCACCCCGTGCTAGCTGAATCCGTGTCTTACTATCGCCATCAGACTAACTTTACTTTCCACCGACGGTCCCAAGTAACGTAGCTTTCTATCATTTCATAATCATAAACGATTATATTTGTTCGGTCGATCGTCATTACGTTTGTTTTCGCATTAGATACCTATGGATCATAATATTTACTTATTTCACCCTGCTACCTTTATTAATTGCTGTATCTCTATGTCTCCTGTATTCGATTTCCAGAATGTTGTATGCCGCTTTCTTCAGGTTAATTCCAATTTTATAATTTATTTTTACGTGTAAATTTAATTTATTCGAATAACGAATAGGTTAATTCGTTTCGAAATTTATCCATTTGTACGAGGAGCATATGGTGCGCCAGTTGAATCTTTTAAAAAAACGTACAGATATCCAGCTATATTTTACCGACTATAACTGTGTTTAGGGCATTTAGTTGAAAAATTTCGAACATCTTGTTATACTTGAGGGCCTACAATTGATCTAGAATGATATTTCAAACGAATTTTCCTTTTACGTCATTTTGTTTTATAAATGTGATAGTTACGATGCGACCCTACGGATGAATTTCGGAAACAAAACAAAAAAAAATTATGTAATAAAATTTGAATATTACGCATCAAGAATTATATATATATATATATATATATATATATATATATATATATATATATATATATATATATATGTTATGTTTTAAAATCTCAGAACGTTGAAACCAGATCAACAGAAGTTACAAAATGCAATGATTATGTTTACCGTGGAAGATGAAGATTTCTGCTGCGTAAAAAATGATTATGTAGGCGAATGTTATTTATCGTTCGAAGAAATAAATAAATTAAATGGCCGACAAGTTCATCTCAATTTATACAGACCGTCCGAATTTGGTAAATTTTTAGTTACGTTCTATTGTTTTAAATTTCGAAATTCTAACCGTTACGCATCTGTAAAAATATGCGGTATAAGTAATAAGCTTTGTTTATATTTAAGTAATTAGAAAGTTAAAATCGACCATCTTATTTAATAGTGGACGAAAATAAACTACTGAATTTAACCATTTCACTCACGATGTCCACTACATTAATGCTAATAAAAATTTTTATTTTCTAGTTAACGTGAAATGTCTCATTTGTAAAAATATATATTGTATAAATAGGTTGAAAATTATCTACAGGCACCATCGTATAATATAAAATTTTTAATTTTGTTTGTTAAAATTTTATAATATATGACTGGAAGGGATGAAATATTAGAACACGTGGTATTTTTAAGCCGTTGTGTACACAACGAGATAGGAATCACAAAAAACGTTCACAGATTAGAATATTTCAGTTGTTTGTAATACTCCGAGCAAATAGGAACCAAGGTCAAGTATCTAAAAAATATTATTGCGTGGGTAAATCCACGAAAGTGCTACATGAAGAGTTAATTAACTGAGTATTATATGCAAACAGAGAGTACTCTATCTGTATTTAGGTTGAACAATTTAAAATTGCCACGATGTAAATCGAATGTTTACATTTCAAACAATTCGAAAATTAAATAATCCGATAATAAATATAAAATAGAAGTTCTCTATGAGTTTATTAGAAGTGGACGTCTACAAAACAGCAAAAAAATATAAATTTACAATATAGAAAAATGATTACCAAAATATTAAACATATTCACTTCTTCCGTTGTCTTTGCGATATTTTATACTAGGAAAAATTGATTTTAAATGTAATAAAAATTTATTTAAAAAAAACAAAATGAAAAATAATTTACGAATAATTCGATCGAAATAATCTATCGTTAGAACATTTTCAGCGGTTTATTTTTTTTTTTTTTTAATTCTAAAATTACTACATTTACTAAGTGGGATAGCGCCATCGAATAATAGATCTCGTATAATAGCGCATAAAGAAAAGACTGCTCAATGCCGTGACACGAGGCCTCTAATACACCGGCCAAACTGAAGTAGCATACAGACTAAAATCAAGATCCAGCTTTGTGAAAACCACCAACAAATTAAAACTTAAACCTGAAAAAGAGCGGGCAGTACAGTCGCCCGACGAAACACTAGCACGAGGACACAAAGAGAGCCGGGCAATATGACGCACAATAAATCGACTGTGCTCGTACGGCTGTAGAAATGACAAAATGGAGCCTGACGAAAGAACAGAACTGACAGAGTTTTACTGCTATGCGCTCAATATGCTTATTGTATCGTTTGTCAAGCACTACACCCAGGTAACGTATTTGATTAGCCGATTGAATAACAGTTTAGATTGTCAGGTAGTGAACGTTTCCTTCTGATAAATAGTAGGACTTCAGTTTCAGGTGGATCAATGCTTATGCGTCACTTTTTTTAAATATTTCAACGCATATTCGTGATCTATGTTTTATAGACAGCGGTCGGTATGAGCTCGTGAACAGAGCTATACCATTTACATCGATCTCAGTGTTTTGTAGTTTAGGAAAATCAGATATATAAACAAGTCTACTGCCTTGTAGGACTCCAGCTAACATGGTCCTCAAGGTAGATGCGAAAGTACGAACATTAAAGTAAAATAATCTGATGATTAAATAACTATTGATAAAATATATAATATAATTCGGATATTTCATTTATACTTTACTAAACTTGGAAGTATTTTTCATCGACTTTTTTTACATAGATAAATTTTTATTTTCGAAAAATATTTAGGGCTGAAAACAGTTTTTATTTTATATATATATATATATACGTGTGTGTGTGTGTGTGTGTTGTTTGTGTGTGTAAACCTTGATAAAACAGGAGTTAACCTTTGTCTTAATATTCATAGTAATAGGTATTGTTCGTTTTTAATTGGAAATATCCATATGAGGCAAAAAAAAAGTCTGCTTTCGTGTACTGTAATCTCTCGATATAGAAAAAATATTTTCACTAACCGCAGTCTTTCCTTAATATTCAATGTTGAAAATAATTATAAGGAAATTGGAGATAATTAGCCCATTAGGATATCGTGTTCTTTTACGGAATATACCTACACAGTAGATTACATTCCTTAAGGACATCAGGATATTGAAAAAAAAATGTAAATTCACCAGGAATTATATTGATTTTATTATTAACTATTAATTAATCTGACTAGAAACTAATAATTGATCGTTTATAATTATTTAAATGCGGGATATTTACATTTAAATTTCTCGTCTTTGTTTATATATATATATATACATACATCCCGTACCAATAATACCAGGATATACGCACACATATTAATAAAAATAAAAACATGTATTTATACGTTTCAAATTTTAACAATATATAATCGAATTATACCGACACTGATTAAATAAATTTTTAAAACACCTATTTATACATTTCGTATTCTGATAACCATTTTTAGTGAACACTTCCTCTATTAATTACTTCTAATCGTGAAAATAATGGTATGCAAAAAGAATCTAAGCAAGGAAAAACAATTCCACTGATGAATATTAACCATTCGTTTCATCGATAATTTAGTTGTGTAAACAATACATATATATATATAAATAACGGAAATTAGTTAATGAATTAATATTCTGCACATGTTTAATTAGTAATTAGTCATTTATATGTATACACATCTGTAAAAAAATAACTCATCAATAATTTGAAATACGGATATTGATAATCTGTAAAACTAGAAGTTGCTTTTCAACGAATATTTCGCTATTCGACGGATTAGAAGTTTTCGGAATTCTGTATTATCAAAAATTCCGTATATTTATTATAAACGAACGAATAAAAATATTAACACTAAAAATTCCGCAAATAACTAAACAACATTTAATTTACTCGGGATATTATATATAAAAATAAAATAAAACACCTCCATTACGACATTAATTCTGTTTATTTATTTATTTTTTTGAAAACAGTTGTTTTAATAAAACTTTATAAAAATCTATTTTACTCGCCGCGCATATTTCATCGTTATCGTTATTAATTAATAACTTCAATTTGCAGATTCGGACGAATTTAAAATTTTACGCAGCAGACGGAACGATCAGGTCGCGAGGAGATTTATTAAGACGGAAAAAATGAAACTATAATTTGTTTTTAAATAGATATTTTTTCTCTCGCCCGAATTACCTATATTTTTTTCATTACACCGCGACATATTATTAATTTTGACGTAATAAATTTCGAACTGAAGTAGACGAAAATATAAAATCACTATAGATAATTTTTAACGCATTATATAGATACATATTTTTATAATTGAAACATTCTACGTCGACAATTATCCATTCCGTGGAAAGTTAACGTTAACGGAACAAAAAATGTAAGTTTTATTTATAAATAATGATGAAAATTTACCGATTAAGCTAAATGGACATAAAATTCCCGAATATCTCGCATTACGCCTTGATAAACTACTCGCCTGGAAAAATCACGTTATCGCCAAACAGCTCAACATTACATACCGCAACATGTATACTGGCGCAAATACTGGATACTGTCGCGTGATGATAAAGTATTACCAACCATTTGATCACACGGTATCCAGTTTTAGGTTATAACAATCAACTCTAACATAGACACAATACCAAAATTTCAATCTAAAGTCTTTAGGAATATCGTTCCAGCCTCCATGGTATGTCCGCAACGACTACATATACAACGATCTTCGTATACCGTGTCTGTTAAAGAAGTAATCAGAAGCTGTGTTGGAAGATATCTGCATCGGCTTGAAACCCACATCAATCCACTAGCAGCCAACATACTATGCAATGGCGTGTCATTCAGAAGAGTGAAGAGACGCAGTCAGATCGCATTAGAAAACCGACCGTAACGATCAAATAGCTTTTTTTTTTACTGTAATAGAAGTTTTACTATTCCCAAAATAAAGTTGCTCTTAACGACAATATTATTTTTAAAATTGCGGTTATTTTATTTAAGTTAAATAAATGACAACACGTTTCATACAAAACATGACACAATCGAAGCTAGTTTCTTCATTGGTTACATCGTTATAAATCCTGGATCATGTTGTAACCAACCAACAATGTTAGCAACCGCGTTTTTTTTTTAAATATAAATGAATCTTTGTTTGTTTTTTTGGTAATTTTTCGTCTTACCTTGGGAGGTGCAATGTTACTAAGTATGGACAGTCAAAATGGGGTTGTTGAACTTATCGCGACGAGTTTTTTCACATGTAGTACGTTGGACGCTCTTCATATTTCAATATATTTTTCTTCGAGTTGATTTGAAGTTTCCTTTTCGCCAGTTGAGTACTTTGGTGTAACAGTTTTAGCAGCGTTAAGTTTCAATCTTTAATACGAAAAATAATAATCTAGTAATGTGATCTCAATATTTGTGGTTTGCATCGCGTGATGTCAGCATAAACAAATTTTCTAGCTATGGTTGTTGACAGGTCGTACATGTATAAGTTGAATGATCGTTGTGGAAGGCCGTTATTAAGTTAACATGTGCTGGTTACTTTATCAGTCATGTGTACTTGTGAATATCCGATTTGACAACATTTCGTTCGACAGCGTGCTAATATGTAACAGATGCTCAGTAGTGTAATCGGTCGGTAGTTCTCAGCTTTAACAGGACCCTTTCCGGGTTTTAAAATGGTTATCGCCGTAGAAGTTTTAAATAAACTTGGAAACTTGCCTTTCTCAAGAATGAAGTTGTAAAAACGAATAAATATTTGCACGCTTTATCACCAAGATGTTTAATGAAAGTCTTTCCTTAAGATATTTTATTGACGTTACACCATTTTCTAGTTCGATCATATCAAAGGGTTTTGCCAGGGGAGATATGCTTTCTGCATTGCGCTTTAAGTCGCGGATTTTTTTTTTAAATTTTAAGAATGTTTTGTTATTTGCATCCTGGAAGACGGGGGATTCAATTATTTTATTTGCGATATCATTTAGAGTAACTCTGGATCATTTTAATTCTCTTTCTTCTCCAGACAGTCTCCTGAGTAATCAAGCTTTTCGACTGGAATGTGTGAAATTAGTTTGCTTCACTAAGTTAAACTATTTTGTTAATCTATTTTTCTTTCCTTGTCTTTTTCAGTTCTTAAATAAGCTTGTTCGCAGTTAATGTAACGTTGTTTTCTTGATACTGTTTATATAAATCGTTACCTATCCAGGCTTATATTGTTTTCGAAATTCGTTCATTTCTTAGCCGCACCGATCACCGTTTCACAGAAGCGTTCACAATAGTTCTTAGCTACGGGCTGCATCCATTTAATGTAACCATGTAATGTTTTTGCAAAGTTTTTCCAATCAGGTTTAGTTCTCTCCGTGAATAGGTGCCACTTTTGTAAATTCTAATCCTATGTTAAGTATTGTTGGTATAGGCTATAACCGAGCATCCGTTTTTGGGTGAAATTCTCGTCGTTTATTTGTTGTAGCCTTAAGAAAGGCTGTTTTGATTTATTCGTTGACGTTGGCTTATAATGGCGTGAGAAGTTATGTTAGTTCGCCGCCTATACTTTAGTCGGTATGCATAATGTTGTCCAAGGTGCGCTACAACGAAGCGTATACGAAATGCGCCCCGTTATAAACATCGTTGTACGTCGACTAAATATTCTACATGTATCATTAACAGCGTTAAAAGTTCGAACATTATAATTGAAAAGGTCAAACGATCTAGTCGCAGATTAAGTTCGATTTCGATTATGTCGAATATCGCATTCGTTCATGACCGGAAAACTCGTAATACACGTTAATCTCGATGGAAAAAAGAGAGTGAAAATCATTCTAAATTTATCTAGCCGTTCTCTTAAGTATTTTCTAACGTATAAAATTTTTCTGCATGCCTTAAATTTCTTAATCGTAAGTTAAAAAGTAGTTACGTTAAGTATTTAATGAAATCGTTACTTTCATGTTTGCAATATAAGGAAAACTGACACGAGGAAGAAGGAGACCGGAATTGATAACAACAAATTTACCGAGCAACAAGAACCTGACAGAATTCGTTGAAGACGCTAGAAATGTGGATGGAAACAGATGTACGCTATCTCCTATAAGGGGAAGCAATCGTGACGATATATATATATATGTGTGTGTGTGTATAGTATACATATAATCATTATGTAGCGTCCATAATATATATATATGGCCAAAAATGTGGTCGATATTATTAGACATTCAGGCAGATGAAAAAACCACGACAAAAGTTCGCATCAATAAAGGTACTTACTCGGAAAAGTTTCATCCTGAGCGAGGTGTTCGTCAGGGTTGTATCCTTTCACCGCTACAGTTTAACCTCTACAGTGAATGTTTGAAGCGCAGAACTCTCCAAATCGACGCATCAAATGGAGCATTAAATTGGAATGGAGGCATTTCGATTGGAGACGTGTACATTAATAATCTCCGGTATGCAGATGACATAACGTTAGTGGCAAAAAACGTGGATGAAATATCGTATATTTTAAACCGGTTAATAAGAATTAGTGCGGAGTATGGCCGACTCGTCAACAAGGCCAAAACTAAAACTATGATCATTAATCGTCCAAAGAATAACTGCCCCGCGCTACGAGAAATTGATGGAATTGAAGTGGTAAACCGGTTTACATATCTAGGATCTATAGTAGAAAATAGCGGCGGCTGCAGAAGTGAGATACGCCATAGAGCCCAACTAACCCGAAGCGCAATGAGCCGTTTAAATAGAATCTGGACCGACTCCGCAGGTAGCAAATCGGTTAAAATTAGAATAGTAAACTAAATTATTCTGTCAGTGTTCCTTTATGGCTCGGAAACCTGATCAGTAAGCAGTGCCGACAGAAAACATATAGATGCACTGGAAATGTGGTGTTGGAGACGAATGCTGCGTGTCTCATGGACAGCTAGGAGAACCAATGCTTCGATTTTGGACGATATTGGTAATTCGAAAAGATTAAAATTGATCGTCCTCAACAGAATACTACGATTTTCTGGTCACGTAGTTAGAGCAGAAAATATGGAGGCGCTTTTCGTTCAAGGTGTAGTGGCTGGTAAAAGAGAGCGCGGTCGCGTACCTCTTCGATGGTCGGACGCGATTTGCAAGACAACTGGCCGTACTTTTCACGATTGTGTAAATATCGCACGCGACCGTATTTGCTGGCGTAGCCTAGTTTATCGTGTGACGTATCATGGTCACGATACCTCTGCACGGGGTGACACGACTTACTGATGATGATGATACAATATATATATATATATGGTATACATATCATCGGTATGTAGACGACCATACCAGTCTTCTCTTTACTGTTCTGTTGTTAACATATACTCCGTAATGAATATATTTTGTGTTTTGTATATATATAATTTTTTTATTGTCATTAAATATAAACATAGTTATAAAGACAAAGTAACCTACTGGATAGCTTTTACCTGTAGCTTATATTTATATTTGACCTTAAATAATTCATACATAAAGATTGGAAAACATTCCAATAGTACTATCCCATTGAAAGGCAATGAGCAGTCTATATTATACGTTAATCGTAATTCATTATATTTAGAACATACTGATGTTCTTTGCAGAGTATTTACATCGATTTAAGTTTACCTCTTCGTCTTATTACCAGTACTGCGATCTCAAAGAAATTGATAATATACATCATACTATCTTCGAATGTTGTGCCTTTAACGAAATAAGGAACAAATACCGAATTAATGAAAACACCTTTAGTTCTGAATGTAAAAAATGCTGATCATTTGCTAGAATATTTTCATATTATTATGAAAAGGAAATTAACTTTGAAATCCGTTTAATACACGCGTGTTTATACGTATATATGTGTTTGTATATGTGTATGCATGTATATATGGTAAATTTTATTAACTATTCCTTACACTAATGTTTAACAATATTATAATAATAGTAATAACATACAATGGCGATAATAATTATAATTATAGTAATTGCGTTTTTTTTTTTTATACAGTGTTTTTTAATGTTTAAATCTTGTATCTTAATTTATATCTACTAACGCTGTATGTAAGCATCAACTTTCGCGATATAAATTAATTATAGTGAACCTAATATATAATGTTACAATAATGTTTAATTTTACTATTTTTTTCCTCTCTGTAAATTTTGCACATATGACACATTTCACGGCAATGACTGGGACTATGTTTTGTCATCCTGGCTGTTGCCATTAAATATAAGTACACCCTGTAAAGGACTTACTACACCCACATTTGAAATAGTTGTTTACATGTAACTAAATAATTTACCTTTTATTAATTTTATTTTTTTTCGTTATTAATAGTACTTTGCCCCTTTAACACAACAAATTTGTAAAAAAAAAAGCTATCCAATACGTTAGTTTATTTTTATAATTATGATGTTTTTTATTTAATTATATATATATATATATATATATATAACAAAATATATACATTACGGCGTATATATTAACAATGGAACAGTAAAAAAAAGATTGATATGACCGCTACATAAGGATGATATGTATAATATATATATATATATATATATATATATATATATATATATATATATATCAGCATCATTACGATTGCTTCACCCTATTGGAGATTGCGTACATGTGTTTTTATGTTTTTATTCGTATTTCTAGCGTCCTCAACGAGTTCTGTGAGCTTCTTGTTGCTCGGTAGATTTTTTTGTTATCAATTCCTGTCTTGTATACTATAAAGTATTAAGAAAAAATTATGCAATGCTTTCACGAACGTAATATGATAATTTGCGCGTCTTTAAAATTTATACATAACCGATGATCACAGCTAACTTTCTCGGATAAAAAGATGGTGTGTTTAAAGTACAAACGTATTAAATTCTACTTTTAATATATAAAACTCGAAATAAACCTACGTCGACCTAAAGACGAAAGTCTGAAGAAAACGTATCTTGTTCGTATAAAATTATCGACCAGCGCGACGATATGAGGAAAAGTCGATAGTCGCTAACGAGCGGAAATCCCGATAACGTAGTTTTGTCATGGAACCGGTAGAATAGGTTACGTTTTTTTCTTAAAACTCTCATAATTAGTTACACAACATATGCCGCTGTTATTGCAACTGGTTCTAAAGTGAGCAACAGGTGTCCTTGAACATCATCTTTATTCTAATCAGTTGCGAGGAACGTTTTCCTTATCATTAGAAATAAAAACAAGGTTCATCATTTCAAGCATCGTCTTAGGTTATCTTATTTCTCTAACGGGGTTATTTCGAACGGGTTCTTATCGATTTCGAGTTAATAAATAATTTTTGTAAACAATAAATTTTCCTATTAGATTCAAATTTACTATTATTCATTAAAGGTAAAGAATTTTTTATGTTTTGGGTGAACAAACTTAAACGATATGACGAACACGCGTCCATCTATTAAGTACGGTAAGTTCATAATTTTTCTGTAAATATGACGCTTTGAAGTAGATATTCGTGAAAATTGCTATAATAAAAATGTAATGTTTGAACTTGCGAACAAAAATTTTTGCAACTATACCGATACAAATTAATTCATAATTTTATTTGCTGATACGTACACACACACACACACACATATATATATAGTTGTATAGTGTACAGTGTTTATATATGCGTAAAACAAAAGGTAAATATTGTTTCCAAGTATTTAATCACTGATAAGTTTAGACACTGACCTGATTTATACAGTTCTAATTTGTTCAAATTAACGAAAGCGTGCCATTGCTATTATAGGTAATTTACTGATAAATTAACTAAGTAAAATTCTATATAATCCGTGCATTACTTCATGAGCTTAAATCTTCTATGTTCGCTTCAATGTAGCGTCAGCCATTTCACTATATCAAAAAGATTTTGACAACCTTCGACTAGTTTGTGCAAAGCAATTTTTTTAATATTATTAGATTTTAATTAAACGACGTAATATGTTACCTTGATTTTTCAATGTTTTCGATTAACGGATTTAGATTTTTTCGAAACTAACTAAACATTTAGGTATGTAATAATAATGATAATAATAATCCATCATTATCATCATCATAGTAATGTAAATAATAAAAGAAAATTAAATGTACAAGTATATATAATAATAATAATACAATTTAGTTTGCGATTTGTGGCAATTTCAAATTAGTAACAAATTTAATTATAATTTTATTTACGATTACGATTTTATTGTAAATCTCGGTATAATACAAAAAATTTTTTTTAGTGCCCGACTAGCGAAACAATCAGGAAGATTCATCCTGTTACTGTAATTTAAATTTACGGCTGCACCTGCATTTATATATTAATAATATACTAATAAGCGTATTAATTCACGTACTCAAATTATGCAAACAACGTACAAAACAAATACATACATATTTATGGATACAGAAGCGATAAATGCAATGTATTTATATATTTTACCTATCACTCGCAGAAATGAAGTTCACATACAGCATACTTATAGATGGAGAATCGATAAATTAAAAGTATATGTTTAATTTTTCAAATGCACATACAAAATATTTATATACATTTAATGTTCTTTTACACGCACGCACACATACACATATGTATATATATTTATTTATTTATTTATATATACACGTACTTCCACATACGTTATAATCAAAATTTGTATGATATACTATTTACTTATTTCCTCGGTTAATATGAATTAATTGAATGTAGGGGGATACTTTGCTTTAGGTAATATACCATCCGTTCCCGGGCTTGTAGTTCTGTTATGATTTTAATACTGCATCTATTTTAATTCCTATACCGTATTTTTTAATAATTGTTAATTTTTTCCATCTAACTTTAGTTTTCGGTACGTTACACTCTATATTACAGCATAAATAGGTAATTAATTCTATATTTGAATTTTTCGCGCATGATGAATTATTATTTATACAGGTAGCTTGTTATTTATTTCATTTGGTCTCAAACCTTTTTATATCCTTTTCTGTTCCGCACTAAATTTTCTCGATTCAATTAATTTTTGTCGTTTTAAATTATTTATCAGCGGCTGCTCGCTTCTGTTTAAATATATTAAAATTTTCCATACTCCGTTATCTATTAAAAATATGCAAAGTTAATTTTCATTCCCACTACCGATACATAATATGTTTCCGCACTTGTTGAAATGACGGTTTCATCGGTGTGATAGGTGAATATTTCTTTTAGGAATGTTTTATCAATCGCCTTTATTTGTTTTTCATTCAGTTTTCCTCTAACTTTTCTGAGATACCTGATTCTGTTTCCTTTTCGATAATTAGCGTCGCTGTTATTATCATCGGACGAATAATTTTTATATTTTTATAATAATAGGTAAATAGTCGACACTCTACATTTTTCAGCGGTCCGTAATTTATATTAACCGCTAAATCTCAAATGTCACTTCCATGTTGTATACTGTTCGACTCAAATAAGTTTAGCTTTACCGTTTATGATATATAAATGTAGCTTTGTTTAACAAATTGCAGTAATTGCGGTATTTCGTAATTTATACATTTGCATTTCCACGTTCTATGTTTAATATTAATATCCCTTACAATTATATGTTTTTCTTAGTGTTTTTAACTTGGTTTAAACGTCATTTATTCACTCTATTGGGAACAGCGCAAAAATTCCCAAAATGTTGCTTTTTTTTATTACTTTAGTTGTTTATATTAAATCTATTGTTTCGGCGCTTCCCCTTTCAGCATACTAATTAAAAACATTAACACTAATATTCATTATTTAAATTAAAGACTATCTTAACGATAATTATACGGTACATCTAGTTCTTGCGATATATAATTTAATATAGGCTTTCTTCCTGTATTATATATATATATATATATATATATTATATATATATATATATATATAAATATTAATTTTATATATATACTTATTTTTTATATATATCTGAGTCGGGAATCTTTTAAAAGAATATTTAAATCACTGCAAATAATATGTGTTAAGTAGGTTTAGATGTAAAGATATTTATTTTGTTAAGAAATAATATATGTTAAGTAGGTTTTTTTACTAAGAAACAAAATATATTCAAAGTATTACCTAAAGGAATAGTATTCTCAATTATTTAATAAAGTTTTTAACATCCCGTTATATAATATAGATCTGTTTTATACCAAACACGATAAACATTTATTCTATTTTACATGAAATATAAGTTAATACAATGAACTCATAGTCTGAAAAGATATTTGTTTTTTTTTTTTACTTTACAAGTAGGAATTTGTATAGATTTATTGAAAAAATTTCCTCTATCTAGATGCGAGTCTGTATTTATTTTTGCTGTAATTCATCGGAAATATTTTTTCCAATTTCTTTAGAAAAAAAGTCCGGGAATATATTTTTGATTATAATTCAATCCTATCATTTTCCAGCTTACTCGGCCTACATTCTATTTAAGTCTTTTTATATTAATTCGCACGGATGAGATCTGTTTCGAAGATATATGTGTCATCCATAAAAACATACAGTAAAATCTTAAAAATAACATTTTGTCATAGTGATTGTTAGATTTCATAATACATCACTGGCTGGAAATACAAAACAATCGAAACAACGCACCAAAAAAAAGCAACAAAAAAACATGCTTATCTCGTTTAAAAGTCGTAACTATTAAAGATATTCTCTTTTTTTTTTATCAGGCTTATTGCTAGCGTTCCTAGTACACAACGTTAATGTTTTATCTGCCCCGGTTGAAAACAGTGATTCCAACAGTGAAACACCCGAGGATCCTAACATACAAACAAAATTTGGTGGAGGATATCATGGTGGATATCACAATACACCTTTCTTCAACAGAAGATATTCAGAACAAAGACCAACTCGACAAACCATACCTCAACCCCACAGAACACTACCAGTTGGTGTAGAACAACCACCGTTTGATTCATCACTTTCAGCTACTTTGTTGAACTTACAACAATTACAAGGTGCTCAAGCATCACAAGGTATACCTCAAGGACAACAAAGCGGATTTTCTGGACAAGATTTCCTTAGTGGAGGAGGACAACAAGGTGGAGGATGGCAACAGACAGGATTCCAAGGTGCAGGACAACAAACTGGAGGAAGGCCACAGACGGGATTTCAAGGAGGACAACAAACTGGATTTCAGTCAGGTGGACAACAAACTGGATTTCAGTCAGGTGGACAACAAACTGGATTTCAGTCAGGTGGACAACAAACTGGATTTCAGTCTGGAGGTCGACAAACTGGTTCCCAAACCGGTGCGACCACAGAAAATCCGGCAGAAACTGAATGTATACGTCGATGTGAATCTACGAGCCAGTATAACCCAGTATGTGGCACTGATAACAATACTTATACTAATCCAAACAGACTAAGATGCGCTCAAGAATGTTTTAGAAGTAAGTTAATAGTTTATAATAATTGATATTCGTTAATAATGTACAACGTTAATACATTATATACATTTTAAAAGTAAAAACCACAAGCGTTCAATAGATAAATCTAACTAGGTTATTTACAAGAGGTAATTAATGTTATGTTAAAATTGTCAGTGTGTCATATATGTTGTTCTTAACATTAAAGTAATTATGATTAGGGATTAAGATAATGTCTTCTATAAATATTACACCAATGCGTACAAAGACGATTTTTTGCTTTAAATATTTGGTTATATTAAAATTTACTTTGAATTTTTCAGTCCTAAATTTAACTCTTTTTAAATTAAATTTTTGCTATTATGTCACGTTTGATCCGAGAGTTTAAGTAGTAATATTCCTGCATACAGATTCAATTCAGAAAAGAAAAAACTTGTATAGGTATACATAAAAAAAACAACAAAAGGAATATGAGAAACTGAAAAGTTTAATGTACAGTTTGAAACTTGTATAGTTCATTTAAAAACGTTATATAGGAAAAATTTGAACTTGAAATCGCTACAAACTTAAATTACTGGGAGTGGTAAAAAACGTGTAAGAATTGTGAAGAAAAAGAAATTTATTCGTTTCAGGAATACTTTTTCGAATGCACGAAGATAATAAATATAATTGATTACTTCAATTCTACGTTAGATCAGTCGGAGTTTCTTATGCCTAATAAAACGTTTTATATCATTGGTTTTTGCGTAAGATTTAAATCGTGAAATATGTTCTTTTATTATTACTGAACAATCTGATTTTCAGTCTGCAGTATACTTTTTATATTTGTACATTTTTTACAAACGCAACGTTGTGTTACAACTAAAATAAGAATATAGTGTACGTAAAAAGTTTTTTCATCAATAGATAGTAAGATGTTAGTTACTATAACGGCGTGTAGTATTAATCGTCATAATTTTCGTACGAATTTATAAAATTTATAAATCTAATCCATATTATTTTGAAAATTGTAAATTTGCATTTAGCGAATTTAATCCATAATGTATCCTAGAGGCGTATAGTATTAATGAAAAATTTTATATACTCATTTCTTTATATACGAAAAAAAAAGGGGCAATATTGGATAATAGAATCACACGATTTGACAAAAGTCGATCAGAATCGGATGCTAATCGAATTTTTTATAAGCCGATCCCGACAATTGTATCCAACCTAATTTTAATTGTTTATAGTAAAATTACGCATTATATACGAAGAGTTGATTTAAAATTGTACTTTTTTTGTCTCTTTGTAATATCTAAAATACATTAAGATATTTCACAATATTTATTTTACAGGAGTCGACTTACAGTACTACGGAATTTGCGTCACGACAACTACAAGGGCGCCATCTTTTCAGCGACGTTCGAATTAACACTCGTATCCGCTCATTAACCGTTTGATCTTTTCGTTGCTGCGCTAAGTTATTCTCGCGTACAAATAATGTAATACATAATTTTTATTCGACATTTCTTTTTCGATAATTTACGTAATAGTCTTAAACGATAAATTTTTGACCAATCTTAATTATTTAACGATACTCCAATTCTCGTTAAAAAAACAAATAGTCGACCGGATTGTTTAAATTTAATAACACATTTCAATAATTCGAGAATTAAGTAAAATCTCTATAAATAAAGTTATATTAAAAAATAAATGGCAATGATGATATTTGTATGAACGTTCAGATAACACAGCAGAGAATAGTGTCTTTAAAATATAGAGAAAATACGTATTTATTTGTGTTCTAGACTGTGAGAAATCATTTTATAATGTTTAAAACATAATAAATTATCGGATGTTTTTCAAGCTATCGAAATTAATAAATCGATTTAAGGATAATTAAAAACCTATAGCGGAATCAAATAGCTGAACTTATTCTAGAAAATGGTGAAAGCATCGGAATTTGAGGTCTCAACGTGGAGTAGGGCAGGGATGCGTTCTTTTAACTTTTTAATTTATATGCTGAGAAAATTTCAAAATTAATTATCGTCAGCTTACTCATAGGAGTTAGTATCAGTGGAAGAACGGTGTTGCTATTATTGCGAATAATGGAAAAGACCTTCAACACTTTCTCAATAAACTAAAAACTTTTAGCAAGGCATATAACTTGAAGATAAATGTAGAAAAACAACAACAATACGAATGGTAATCAGCCATGGAAAGAATCATAACTAAGTTTTACTTACGATTAACAACGAGAAGATACGAGCCGAGAAATTCAAATCCTTGAGCTGTCAGAAGCTGAACTTAGAACGAGAAATAAAAATAGGATACAGTTATGCCCTTTCAGTAACAGATAATTTTAAATATATACGTCAAAGCATTAGTGCTGTACTATATATATATCCAATATTACTATATGGAATTGAAGCAACAACACTTAACGAAAAACAGATGGATCGATAGAAATTCGGTTCCGTGGAAGGATGTTGCGATAACCGAAATATCAAATCCAAAAAGATAAAACAAAAAGAACAACAATGAAAACGGTAAGAGAAATCGAAGAAGGCAGAAAAAATATTGGTCAAGGATCGGGCAAACATATGGTCAATACAAAAAACTGCTGAGATATCTTGATTGCCGAAATACACGATCGCCAACAGAGCACCGCACCTGAAGAAGAACAGATCTATACACAGTGTTGAACATTTTTTTATATGTTAGATTTAAAATATAATTATACAAAATTTAACCATACAAAATATTCAGAGATTATTACTCCATAGACTTCGAAGCAGTTGTGGTTTACGATAACAGAATGTGGGACTTGTAATCATTAACATTTCTGAAAATAAATTATTATTTTCCCGGCGGAACAATTAAATTTTGCTAATATTTTCTCTCTATAACGTTTGCACATACACGTATAATCGATATTACTGTCAACATCGGAAAGGGATAAATAATGTTAATATAATACAGCGCTCTGAATTTGAACATCGTGCAAAAGATTCCTCAAACATATTAATTTATCACACGGAATCGGAGGATCGTGTGAAATTCTGTGTCTGTACTCGAAGCGTACAAAATTATGTCGAATAAAGATATTCCTTTACTTTAGGTCTTTCGTGGCTGAAGATTAGATAAGCATACACGATTTTTCAATACACCCTAAGTTATTACCACAGTCGTCTCATCCCTGTTTGTTAATACCGGTTCTTATATACCTAGTATTTTACTCGTATGATACTAATACGGATATTTCCCTTGTCCTTCAAATCGATACAATGCAGAATGAGGACCGACTGTTCCTTATGCAGCTTAGAGAAAATCCGTATTGCCCTCTACATGCTGGTTGTGCAGTCTGCAACCCTGATCACGTGTTCTTCGAATGCCCTTCTTTAACAGCATTACGCTCTGAATTGTATCTTAAATTACTGCACGCGTCTCGTAATGGTCCTCCTTATAACGTATTGTCCCTTCTGCACATTGAGAATCTACATCTGTTCCCGGACATAGCGATTTTTCTAGATGTAATCCGCTGCAGTGCTTTCCCATACCGTATTAAGATTATTTCCAATCATGCACCATTAAAATTTGCAAAAAAAATGATCAAGTTAAATAAGTTTATCAGTAATAATTTTACAAACTATTCATTTTTTGTCTTTACTGACTTTTAAAAATGATCAATTAATATTACTCAGAATCACAGTTTACTAACGTGTTAATCTCCTAACGTTATTATCGAAAGTTGGTACACGACTCAAAATTTATTTGTGTTTAAAATATAAGCACTGAGTCGGTTAACTCAGTATTTCATCGAAGTCGTTTTTAGTAATATTGCAATTTATATAAACAAAGAAAAAACTTAATAGTTTCGCACGTGACTAGATTCAATATATATATATATATATTCTTCTTTGAATCGTATCGTCCCTAGCAAGGACATCGTGACATAAAAATGTAGTCTTTATGAATTAGTTCGCGCAATTTGTCCTTATTATATAAGCAGCATATATACATTCACTGAAGCTGTTCTTTACAAATTTCGTTAATCCATCCGACCATCTTAGAGGCACACGGCTACGACATCTAGTTCCATCCAATTTTCCTTCGATAATGACCTTTTCCAATCCATTTACTCGAACTATGTAGCCGAAAAATCGTCCCATCCTGATAAACACTTCCGTTAGTAATCGTCTAGGTTCTCCGATCTCCTTTGGTATAGATTCGTTGGTTCTCTTGGCCGTCCACGGAACGCGTAACAATCGTCTCCAACACCACAAGATTTGATGAGTCTGTGTTCAATTCGGTGTAATGTCCAAGTTTCCTAATATTGGAAATATTAATGTCTTGACCAGTCCAATTTTAACTTTTCTATTTTTACTAAACGATCCATCGCGCTTTTGGCTATTTGTATGCGGTGCCGCAATTTCAATTTGCATCTGCCAGTATTCTCGATAATTGAACCTCGGCATGTGGACTTATTCCATCCATGTACTTTTGTTGGGCAAGTTATTTTTAGGACTATCATTATTTTGGCCTTCTTTCGATTAATTAATTACCCATTATCTGTGCTAGTTTTCTCCAATCTTCGCAATAAGTGTGTAATATTTTCGATATTTGTAGCTATCAGTGTGGTATCGATATATTATATCCACCAATTGAGAATCCATTCTTCCACTCAATTGTATATTTTCCATTATTAGAAATCAATATTTGTCTCATAATATATTCCGTATATATATTGAAAAGTAGTGGTGAGAGCAAGCATCCTTGCCTAACTCTCCTCCCCCTCAATCATCTGTACGCTTTAATGAAAAAATAAATCTCGCAAGAAGAAGCAGGTTTCTGGAAGGGCAGAGGTACGAGACAACAAATTCTCAACGTGCTATAAATCATTGAAAAAACAAGAGAGTAAAATAAAGAAGTTATTCCGTGTTTCGTAGACTATCATAAAACTTTTGATTGTGTCCCGTGGAGCAAATTATGGTTAATTCTTACCGCAATTGGTGCTCCAAATCACTTAGTCTCATTAATTAAGAAGTTGTATGGCAATAATACAGCGAGTCAAAACGGGAAAGACGGTATACTCATTCACACACACACACACACACACACATATATATATATATATTTATGTATATATATATATATATTTATGTGTATATATATATATATATAATATATCAGAATTATTAATAAATAATATATACATACTTTCATTATTTTATTTTGTATTATCTTTCAATTATGAATAATTATTTATCGTTTTTTAATACTTTTGTGTGATCCTAATGGTAAATTTGAGAAAACCTGTCATTACATAAATAAGGGATTTAATCTTACGTATCGTGTCGTGTAGTCTTTTATTCCGTGTTTCGATCGTCTATTGTGTACATAGCTTTTCATTTAAGTTTTATTTTAATTTTTTTTTTTTTTTTTTTATATTATTTATTTTGTTTCGGGATTGTTGGTTGAGTATATTAGAAGTAACTAGTGTACTCAGCTATGAATGCAGCCAGCCCGGGGGGGCTTTATCTACCTGTTAATAGCAACATGGAAACAGATGTTATCGTACAGATAAGTGATAACCAAAATTCAGGTAGTAGCCGAAATAACATTTATATTAATAATAATAATAACAACAATAATAACAATAATATCATTAATAACATTAGAAATAATAATAATAATAATAATAATAGCAATAATAATAATCACATGGCGTCCTTTTCTAACGCGCCACAACTATTTCTTCCTGGTATTCATGATGGCCCATACGTAATTATTATACAGGCAGAACCCGGAAAAAATCTCGCCAATTTGCATCCTATTGCAATTTGCAAGAAGTTATCTAAATACGAAGGCCTGCTTTACTTTCAGCGTAACGGTGTTAACAAAATAAAGGCCATTTTTGACTCAATTCAAAATGCCAATAATTTTCTTCTTGAAATCGCGAAGAATGAAGAATTTACGGCTTATGTTCCGAACTCTTTATTATATCGTTTTGGCGTCATCAGAGGTATTCCAGTGGAACTCTCGGATGACGAAATTATTCATCAACTGGAAAGTAACATTTCATTTGCTAGTGTAAGGAGAATAAAAAGAAAAGTAGGTGATAAACTTGTTCCTACACCTACGATTGAAATAAAATTTCTGGGAAATACTCTTCCTCAATATGTTTATCTATACAAATTGAGATCCCCTGTTGAACCTAGCATACGTCCTCCTCGTTTATGTTTTAACTGTTTCCGATTCGGTCATGCTGCTCAACAATGTCGCTCCAAACCAAAGTGTCAAGTATGTCACGAAGAACATTCTACTCAATCCTGTTCTGCGTCGTCCAGTCCAGGAATATCCGTTCAAGTTAAACGTTGTATTAACTGTAAAGGTAATCACTCAACATCTGATAAGAGTTGTCCTGTCTATATTGAGCAGCTCAATATCCAAAAAATAATTGCATATGACAACATCACGAGAGCTGAAGCTATCAGAAAAAAGAAAGCTGCCGTTGTAAGTGGCGCTTTTTCTTTCTCGGATATAACGCGCTCCAATAATGAGAAACCTTCGCATCCGTATCCAAATAAACGACCAACGCTCGTTCACTCGCGTCGTACACTTCAGACTACGACACCGAACAGAAACTTTCCAGATTACAATAATTTATTAAGTTTTCCGTCCGGTAGATCTTCTAGTTTTATAAAAGGATCTTTCTTAAAATCAGCCTCTGAAAATGCGATCCCGCAACAAGACAACATTCCTGCTGCGGATAAAGAAGCGCAAACGTCTACTACAATGAAGAGATCTTCAATCACATCGTCATCATCTTCTGCGTCTACAGCTTCAACGTCTTCACATCCTTCCTTTCCACCGAAGAATAAATCAGGTCACGTCGACAAAAAACCAGCCCCAGCGAATAAAAATATGAATAAAAAGTAATTCTGTATTACTATTTTTATCTTCATATTTTGTATTTAGAATATTATATTGGAAAACGTGTGCAAGTGAGCTCATATGAAATATTTAATGTGTACTCATGCGGTTTTATTTCCTTTTTTCCCATTTTTGTTCTGTTTTCCTCTTTCCTCCAGTCAATCTTTTCTTTTCTTTTCTATATCCCTTGTTCCTTTTTTCCAATTTTCTTCCTGTACTTCTCCCTTTCATATTTTTTTTCTTTCCTGTATTCCTACATTTCTTTTTTTTCATTTTCGTCCCTTTATCCCAACATTTCATTTTTTCCTTTTCTTTCTGTACTCCACCATGCCATTTTATTGTTTTTTATTTTTTTTTTTTTTTATTTCCTATATTCCTCCATTCCTTTTTTTTGCACGTTGCTAATTATTTTTTAGTATTCTTTTAATATTATTCTTGGTTTTAGTTCCAGGATTTTTTCTTTTTTTTGTTTAATGTCATCTATTAGTAATAATTCTAACCTAAGAGTTCTACAGTGGAACTGTCACAGTGCATTAAAAAATAAAGCTAGCTTAGAAACATTGCTTTCCACTAACAACTTTCACGTTATCCTTTTATCTGAAACTTGGCTCTCAATTTCTAAAAATTTCTCAATATCAGGGTATCAATGTTTTCGTGATGATAGAGCGGATGGATATGGAGGTGTTGCTATTTTAGTACATAGTAGTATGCCTCACTCCTTACTTTCTATTAATTCAATTTTACATAGCAGTAACTGTAATGGATTATGCCTGCAGGTTGTATTCTCAACCAAGATCATATATATTTTCTCTTTTTATTGTCCGCCCAACCATTTCTTTAATAAAGATAATTTTATTGATTTTATCCATAAATTACCGGCAAACTCTTACACAATATGTTGTGGAGATTTTAATGCCCAACATTCCAGCTGGGGCAGTATTGCAAACAATAATACTGGAAAGCATATGCTGGACATTATTGACTCAACTAACTTAACGGTAGTCAATGATGGCCGTCATACCACTATTCCTTATATTCATAGACCATCTAATGTTCTCGATTTATCGTTAATGTCTAGCAACCTAGTGCTTTTTTCAGATTGGGATGTTAAGTCTATTCCGTTGGGTAGTGATCACCTTCCTATTTTCCTCACTATTCAATTCCTTTCTTGTTCTTCTGTTCGAAACTTTACGGTATATTCTAATCCATGGTTGCTTCCTGAGCATAATATAGGTAATTTCTCTTCATTTCTAGATTCACTGTGCACTCCTTTACTTTTAGCCTCAACTTTTACATCCCTTTATACAATAAATTTATGCATAATTTTAATATAGCTTTGCAACTATACGCCTTTCAAAAAAAAAATTCCAATACAATATTCCACTCTCCTCCTTGGTGTGACTCTTCTTGCTACAGTCAGCAAAATATCTTAAGCGGTTACTTTAAACAATTTCGACGGAGTCGCTCTATTAGAGATTACCTCCTATTCAAAAAGCAGGAAGCCATTACCCGTCGTTTTTTACTTAGTAAGAAAAGGGAGGCCTGGAAGAACTTTGTTTCTTCTATAAATCGTACTCAACCCTCATCTTACATTTGGAATAAAGCTAAACTATTTGCTGGTAAAACAGTTTCCTCAACTTATAATCTCAACTTCAACTCTGAAACTTTCATACACTTTGTAGATTCTGTAGCTCCTAGTTATGTCCCTAATCAAGCCGAATGTCTTTTTCCTATGCCCATACAACATACCGTCCACGACTCCAATTTTCCATGTTCTCCTATAAAATTGTCTGAAATTTTACACTCTCTTTCTTACAAAAAAAACTCTTCTCCTGGTTGTGACGGTATTACCTATAGAATACTAAACAACCTTCCCTTCTCTGCTGTTACCATCCTCTTAAATTGTTTTAACCATTTCCTCAATACTGGCTCCTATCCTGAAAGCTGGTTACACTTTCTAGTGGTTCCTGTTAAAAAATCTAACTCTCCTGTGAGTAATATATCATATCGACCTATATCTCTTGCTTCCTGTATTCGAAAAACATATCAAAGAATATTGAAGAACAGAATTGTTTGGTGGTTGGAAAATAATGATATGTTCCCTTCTGGAATGTATGGCTTCCGTAATAATATTAGCTCACTAAATTGCGTTTCTCATCTGGTAGCTGACATTTACAAGTCCTTGATAGCAAGTAAATATCTAATTGCGTGCTTCCTAGATATAAGTAATGCTTTTAATTCCATTTCAATTCCTATGCTTTGTGATACACTTGCCTCACTAGGAATTCCTCCTTCTTTCATCTATGGCGTATGTAAATTATTTACAAATCGGATTCTTATTTTTAAACATTCGTCTATCGCTAATCCTTACATCAGGGTTGTACATTTGGGACTACCTCAGGGATCTGTTTTAAGCCCGGTTTTATTCAATATCTATATGTTTAAATTATTTCAAGACTGCCCTCGTAATAACATTAATATCTTATCCTATACTGATGACATTGTACTTTATAAAACCAACTCTGATCTTTCAGAAGGTATTCAATTACTAAATACTTCTTTAGAATTGATCTGTAAGTTATTAAACAACATAGGTTTCACTCTTTCATCTCATAAATGTGACTCTATCATATTTTCTTATAGACGTGTTAACCATTCATTACCCGGTTTAATGATTGACAATTATTGTGTTCCATTTACCACATCTTGCAAGTATTTAGGCTTTGTCCTAGATTATAGACTCAATTGGCGTAATCACATTGAGGCCATTTATTCTAAAGCTTCCAAACGAATAAATCTCTTAAAAACACTTTCGCATACAACTTTTGGGGGTGATCCTCTAATTTTACTTCTTTTGTATAAATCGTTTATTCGTAGTGTCATAGATTATGGTAGCTTTCTCTTTGCCAATGCTCCATCTAGGTATATTTCAACTTTAGACAAACTTCAAAATACATGTCTACGTTTGGCCCTTGGAGCTTTTGTCTCTACTTCCATATCCAGTCTAGAAGTAGAGGCAAAAGTCCCTCCTTTATCTATGCGGCGATCTTATTTGGCTGATAAATTTTTGATTAACTCTTTCTCAGTTACTTCATACTCTATATTTCTCTCATTCCTCGAAATTTTTCAGAACTGGAGATTTTCTTTTAATCGTCGTCCTATTTTATGTCTTTCTGCACATCACCTTTCTATGTACAGTGAATTACTACTTCCTTCTTTACCTTCCGCTTATTTTTCATTTCCCTTTCTTAATAATGATCTTGTATTAGATATAGATTTAAATTCTTTTAAAACGTTCAAAGCTTCTACACCCCCTTCTATCGCCAATGTTCTCTTTACATCTCATATTCGTGATAACTGGTCAGAATTTCTTGCTATATATACAGATGGTTCTAAATCAAAGAATCATGTAGGAGCAGCTTTTATAATTCCTTCCTTAGACATAGTTAAAAAATTTTCCCTTTTGCGAGTTTCTTCCATTTTTACAGCAGAGTCTGTGGCTATTTTTCAAGCTCTGCGCTTCATTTTGTTCAATCGGGTAACTCAAAAGGTAATAATTTTTTCTGATTCTAAAAGTTGTCTTTTGGCCTTAAAGTTCTCACTTTACAATCCTCATTCCTCTCCCATAATACTTAAAATTCGTAATCACATTACCCTTTTACGAGATGCCGGTGTCTCTGTTAAGTTTGCATGGATTCCTGGTCATACTGGTATTACAGGGAATTTACTTGCTGATCATTACGCTAAATGTACAACGTACCTTGATTTATTTATTGCTTACACGCCGTATCTCCTGTCTATCATTAAGACAGCTCATAAAGAATACTGGAAAGCTACTTGGAATAATCCTTATAATGTTACAAAATATAAACTGCTTCAACCTGATCTTCCTTGTCTACCATGGTTCTATAATATCGAAATACAAGCGAGTCTGCTTCGTGGTTTTATTGTCACCTTATGTCGACTACGTTTTGGAAAGAATCGTCTACCGGCTACACTTTTTCAAATGGATCTTGTTGCTTCTCCGTTCTGTTCACATCCTTCAGATATCCACTGTATCGCAGACGCAAATCACACTTTCCTGGAGTGCTCATATTACCGCTCCACTCGTGACTCCTTCTATAATCACCTCATATCTCTAAATGTTCCTTTTCCTGTCAATATTCCTTTCTTACTTTCCACACATAACATGCACATATACATATGTTTATATAGGTTTATTGTTAATTGTAACATACCCATATAGTTAAAATTAGGATAATTCTTTTTTATTTTTTATTGTCTATATAATATAGTTTAATGGGTAAACTGATATGGAAGCCCAATAAAAAAAAAATTAAAAAAAAAAAAAAAGGGAATTAAAATAAATATTAAATATAATTTAAAATTACCATGCTTAATTTATAAAGCACACCGTTCCATCATTAAAGATCGCCAAAAACGATATATTTGAATTCAAGTGTAATTGATGCTACATCATTATTTAATTGGTTTCACCCAAGTTAAAAGTATTATTATAAATACTAATTATTTATCAATTGATAACATTAGTTGAACACACCGATTACATAAAACTTACAAATATTTTCTGATTTTTTCAATATAACTTCAATGTGTAAACGATCATAGCATTTCGAAAGTTGGACACATTATGTTTTTTCATCCATTACAACCAGAATTCGGAGCACTAACTATTAAAGTTATTGTTATTCATTCTAAACTTAGTAATCATTACTTCAATGTCGATTTAATTAGATAATTCAATAACATATTTTCTTTGATAAATAAGATATAAAAAAAAATTGAATTTCAAAAATTCACGCAATTTAAATTTTAATCAATGACAAATAACTTTTTTCAGTAAACAAAAATGAAAATAATTTACCGAAAGACATATCCAACTCCATACAGCTGGTAAGCCCTAAGATTATTATAAATTTGTCGTTTTATATTTATCTATAGTATATATATTAAACATTCTTTCCGACCAAATATCACTCCCATTCAAAAATATTTTTAATTCATTAGGAAACTTTTTATATTATTGGTGGGGACCAGAATGCCTACAGTATAGTCTTTGATTAGGTTTACTAGCATATTGGAAGACCATATCGGGGGCACTACAGGAGGCTACCATTATTTAATTCTCATTCAAATAAATACAATTGGCACCTACAACAATGACAGAATTCTAGGAGCCTCCTCAGCACCTAAGCGTAATTATAAACGTACCAACTGGCATCAGTTCTAGGCATAGCTTCAAATATCCGATTTAAATATGTACAATGAAACTGATCCCAGAACCCAGTTTGAACGGTTTTATAAAACTGTATCTTTTTAGTTTAATACGTAATGTCCCGACTAACGGATCTGATCCGATATCACCTCCTGAGTAGGTTTTAACTGAGGTTATATTATTTCTAAACCTTTTATTCACAAAGATATAGTTTATCTGGTTCTTTATTATTTTATCGGTGGTATCCCCTGGTGCTTTCCATGTATTATATAGTCTTCTAGGATGTAATTTGAAGAAAATATTGACGATGAATTTATTTTCTGTACTGAAGTTATATAGATAGTCAGCACGTTTAAACCAGGAAAGGAACCATCTATAGCGGAAAATTATCGTCTAATATCACTATTAAGCGTTATATATAAAATGTTTGAAAGAATAATTTGTAATTGCATAAAATCAGTGATAGACGACAACATCCCGGTGGAGCAAGTAGGTTTTAGGAAGAACAGAAACTCTGTAGGTCAAATAAATGCGCTGACATCTCACATAGAATACGGCTTTCAACGAAATAAGAAAACATTGGTAACATTCATAGACATGATACAATATGGCGTACCGGACTGCTGACAAAGCCAATTGAAATAATCCCGTGTAGGACCGTGTATAGATTAATGAACGAGATGCTGAGCAATCGAAAATTCACTGATACTATAATGGGGAAAGAAAGCAAGTAGAAAATGCTGAATAATGGGCTGCCGTAAGAATCTGTATTATCTCATATAAAACATGCCGATAGCTGCTTCAAGAAAGTTCATTTACTCAGACGATATATTAAACGATGGCGATTGCAATTAAATAATGAGAAAACAATGGTGTCATCCTTCCAATTAGACATGCGAATGGCAAAAAATAAAATTAACGTAACAATCGATGGACGGAAGATAAATTACGAACATAACCCGAAGTATCTGAGTGTTACTTTGTATCGGCAATTAACATGTCGAAAGCATATAGAGAGCAACAAAATGCAGAATTGCTGATACATCTGGATACAGACGGAATTAATTGAGTCGAAAAAAACCAGCGTATAAAACTACAACAAAATTAATAGATTTCGATGAAATTAAAGAATGGAGAAAGAAATTGTGCCAGGATAATCCGGACAAGAAGGGAATCATTCGAAACCCAGATGACAGATCGCTTTGATTCGACCTACTGAGAAATATCTGGACAAAACTGAATCCCTTCCAAATAGAATATGGAAGATATGGTAAAAAGATGAAGGCATACTCAGGGACGATTCAGCCTGTGACTGCGGGGAAACAGAGCAAACAATAGAGCACATCCTGATTGGATGCCAGAGGCGAACTCTGAAAGATGGTTGGGAAGTTGACTGACCAATCGGTGGATTGGCTGCAAAAGCTGGACGTTAAAATATAAATATAATTCAGTATAGATGAGTTAAAATTTAAAATGTAGATAAAAAATTGTTGGTTATATTGTTTACAACATTCACTATCAGATTATTTTTTATAAATATTGTTTTTTTTCACTTTGCCAATTTTTGTAAACTGTATGTATATAAATTAGTATTCTTTACATTTTTTATAAATTCAATATATATTTTTATATTTTACTTTTTATGTTCGCTCGATAATGACTCAATAGCCGAAGAACTTTATGGTTTTTATTTTTAAAAAATAGTGGTATAAATAAGGTTTTCTTTTTGAAATGCCTTATAGTGTATTATTTTGGAACAATTTTAATTTCACTATTTAATGACTTTGTATAATATTATTTTTTTTTTTAACGCATACGACAGCACAATATCACTTAAGTTTTAAATAAAATTAAGCGGAAATCCGGAAGCACGCTAATAATTAATCGCCTTCTTAATTTTTAATAAAGAGACGGGAATAATTATAGACAAAAATATTCGTCTAATGAAAAAAGGTTTAATAATATCGTTTAGAGAACGTTAAACCCAGATACATTTTTCACGGTATTTTAAATGATTCCACATTTCTCGAAAAATGGTTGGTTGATAATGTGGATGACTGTGAAAAATCAATAGAATTTAACGGTCGACTGCTTTCGTTTAAGCGAAACACAATATATATATTAAAAAAAAAAACCGCAATTTCATGTATACACTTTTTAGGGGTTTTGTATTCCGTGCAATATTTAAGATCATCAACATCTTTAGGCATGGAAATGGTATATAATCTATTACATATATATATATATATATATACATCCCACCGCGGCATTAAGCTCTTGATTATTAGTCGGTATTGGACAGATTTATATAAACGTCCATGTCGTATTTTAACATAATATTTAAACCCGGTGATTTAGAAATTGAACAAAGAAACATGGCTGCGAAACATTTAAACGCCAATACTATTAAGATTGTTATCGTTACTTGGATATTAGGCATACTATTATCATCACGCGGTACGTATTGTATTTAAAAGTACATTTGAATTCGACTAATTTAAAATTTAAACTGTATAATACTACATATTGCACTGTTAATAGCCTCTAATTAGGTTATTATTTTTTTAACAGTTATTAACTAGAAATTCGAAAATATATTTATAAAAATATCATTATTCGTAGTAATAAAAGATACGATGATAATTAGCGCTGATTAAACTAACGAATAACGATGGTGATATGCAAAAGAAAAAAAATCAGTTGCAAACGATTGTAGGGTTGTTATTATTATTGAAATAAATCGATTATTTAATTACGTTAGTTTAATTATTATTCGATAAGCTAATTTTATTTTACGTAATTATACGGGTTAATCTATATTAATAATTTAGTTGTCGATGAGTGCATTATAATAAATGTTACCCGAGTTTAAAAGTAATATTTCTAAAATAATTATTATTATTTTATTATCTTAACTGTAAAAAAAATGTTATATAATATTTTTTTTTTTAAACACCATTTCGAATAATCAGTGGGGGCAATTACATTGAATAATATGTGCGCTTAATAATAAATTATTAACTAACGAATATTAATGTATAGAATAACATACTTAAATTGGTTACATTATAAAGTAACGGTGATGATTAGTCACCATTACTATTTAAACATAATAATGAAACAAGTATAATGTTTACATTATTGAAATAAATATTATTAATAACAATACTACTATTTTCAAACGTTAGTTGCAAAATATCGAATACACAATGTAATTCTTACAAGTAATTCGAAGTAAATATATATATATACATTTTTTTTCCTTTTTCTTAAAAATCATTATGTTAACTTATATTTGGATAATAACATTTGTATTACTGAATTAGTTAATGCCATTACTTACTTGAAAATCACTATTACTATGATAACAACTAATATTTCATATTAACAATTTGAGTAACCACTCTATTTTATACCCTTGTTAAATTGTGAAAAAAAAAAGTAGCATTCTGTCTGGATTATTTCTGTCTAATGACGTATTTGCGCATATACTCATCTGTTAACTGTCTAAAACGTTCACATTCAAAAATTAGATGTTGCACATTGTCAATGATCATTGCTCCGCAAACAAGACAGTTCGGAGAGAATTTAAATCGATGAAGGTACTCTCTAAAGTTGTATTCAAATATATAATAATAATAATAATAATATCGATGGCGTTTGTTACATTTTTGAAAGAAAAATATATAACGTCTTAAACATAGAATATCACAATCTAGTATGAAATGACAACTCGATAGTCTATGATAAAGTTGTGAAGTTAGATATCGTTTTCGCTCCCACAAGTTCGATCTGTTAATAGTGTTAATGTCTTTATTGTATTCAACTTTAATTAGTGCTATGTAGTTTACTCTACATAGGATCGATTCTGCGTCTTTATAAAATTAATTTCGATTTCTGTAAATTTCGAGGGCAAAGGTAAATTTTATATACATTTATTATCGCGCCTAAGATTCAACTCTTGTGTATAGTCAACGTTTCAATCAGAAATATTAGTATTCCTTTCTGAATTCGCTATACTAAAATTTCAGTATTAATGTTATTATGTTGGAAACTAAGTAAAAATGAATTAGTTTCCGTACCTTTTTGCTAGAAACTTCAGAAATATACACGTCAGATCGATAATTACGATATTTCGGTAATAAATGCTTTTACCTGTTAAAGATTTGTTGTGGTTTTTTTACACAAACTACATCGAAGCATCGATGTTAACCCTTTTCATATTTCTTAATGCTAACCGCATTTTTTATTTTCAAATGTCTCAATTTTAGAAATATATCGGTGAAAATTATCTACAGTTCATCTACGAAGATGTATTACCGCATTTTTTATTTTCAAATGTCTCAATTTTAGAAATATATCGGTGAAAATTATCTACAGTTCATCTACGAAGATGTATTTTATAAATAAACGTCTGTATAAAATTTATAATTTTGTGTCAAAATTTTATAATGTACGACTGAAGGGATTAAGAAAAAATGTAACATCTTATTTTTAACGTGACTGTCAAAAAAAAAAACTTATAAACGATTGTATTATCTAATGATGACGCTTTTTTACCGCTAATAGGTTTTCTACCGAAATATCTCTAAATTCCTAATAATCTACATAGACAAAATCGAATCATTGACTAATCTGAAAATATACATGATGAAAAATGACGAACCGTCGACATAAAATCGGACGCATTGATTTACCAATTTTAGTGGGAAATCCTAAAAAATAAAATTTTCTATCTCATTCGCAAACCGTGTAAATCTGGCGAGAATTATCTTTAAAACTCGGAACATTAAATCGATAATTTCGATAAAACTTATTAAAAGAATTTTTCATTCCGATAACGTAATCGTTTAAATTAAAATTAGATTCCCTATATTATCTAGATACTTTTCGTGACTGTTCAGCGCTTAAGCTAAACCGGATATAAGATATTATAATAGTTTATTCATAAATATTCGTTATTTTTCTCAATATTGAGACTTCTTTAATATATAACGTAAATTCTTGCTAAATACATTTTTTAATATTTTATCTTTAAGGTAAACAAAATTTAGATTTTAAATTCATTTAGAATACTTCAAGGTTTTATAACATTCATTAATGATAAACTTACTACTTTAACCATATTAATCTCCATTCACACCGCAGAAATGCGAGTAGACACACATTATGTAATTGATTCGGTTAAAAATAATATTTCTTTAATTTGCTGTTGTATAATTTTACAAGAGTTTTTTTGTAAATTGCACTAATGCCGATTATATTTTAACGATAACTGTAGATTGGTTAGAACCGAACTGAAATTCTCGGATCCCTGTCATTATTCAAAACGAGAATTTCAATTTGGTTAAGCGTCTTATGCCTGTCAATTAAATTCGTCAAAATAGTAATAATAATGTAATCACACACACACTTATAACGAGAGGTTGGCAGCGATAATAGTACAAAGACGAATACAAATTAGTTGTTATATTTACAAATTAAGTATAAAAGAAAATTCTCGGAAAGAATATTGCCGTAAGGCAACAGAACATCGAGAATACGGACATATAATATATACATTATGCGCGTGTTTATGTAATATTGTGTTATTTTTCCCATATAATTTACACGTATTATACACATTGTTCGTAGAATGAATATATCCGGTGGTAGAGTACCTCCATCGTAGATGATTTATTTTTAAATTTTTATCACGCACATTATTTTATTATCGGCCGTGTTTGACAATAAGTGTATCGCGCACGTAATCGATAGAAATTTACTTTACATAATGTAATAGTACAACAAAGTATAGACTGAAAAAGTTTTCACTTCTATACGTGCATATCAGTCGGTCGACAATACCTACTTTTTTATATCGATCACAGATAAAATTATCTGCCCGGTTCTACACTTTTAATTAAGTTAATTTTTTTTAATTTTTCTTAGATCCGAATATGTTCATAGACTACAATTTAAAAATAGTTTGGTCTACGCTGATAAAGAAAAATAATTTTTCAGAAAAATTATGCTCTTTTTTTCAGACATTGATGAGAAAGTACGAAATGAACAAAATTCATTGTATAACTTAAACCGGCCAATAATACGTAGCTTTAATGAAGTTTGATTTAATGAAATCATACATAAAATACGAAAAAGTGTCTATTTTTCGATCAATAATACAGAAGATATTAGAAAACTCATTGAGCTGAAATGAATTTAAAAGGTTCGAGTATTTTTACGCAGAATGTATGAGTAATATAAAACAAACGTAATTATCATTAGACGCATGACGATAGTTGAGAACCGTTACTGGCATAGCCGAAAAGTATAGTAAGCCAAATAAAAAATATATACCAAAGAAAAACCTAAATATGATATATATATATATTAGTTTTTAGGATTTAATGGCAACTAACCTTCCACCAGCCATATAAACCGAGCTAAAGACAGCGCATATAAAAGCATCCGGATGCTTTTTCCAATATTTCATCGAGAGTCATATCTTAATACTTCAATTTACACTACTACAATTCGACGGGGGTTTAAGATAAGCGTGTCCAGTTCGGGTTTCAATCACCGACAGTACTTACAGAAGGCTGCATAAATATATATATATATATATATATATATTCATCATAAGTTTGGCAGTCCTAGAACTGATTTTATTCCATAGTAAGTAACTTCCAGCCCAACCGATTATCTGCAGCTCTTTTCATTTTTTAGTATTGATTTGTGCCTGTATCATGCAGTCACGAAAATGTTTTGTGGTATACCACGACCTCTTTTCCTTGGAATCTGTCCTTCTATTACATCGCGTAACAGACCACCATGTCGGAGTACGTGCCCCATCTTCTTTTCTTTATCGAATATAATAAGGTCCGCTTTTCGTCAATTATTTGGAGAACTTCTTCATTCGAAACTTTTTCGGTCCAACTTATTCTTCCTATCTTGCTCCAACACCACATTTCAAAAGCACGCAATTTTTGAACATTCCTTTTGTTCAGTGTCCACGTTCCAGCACAGTAAAGCGCTACAGGCCAGACGTAAGTTTTAACAATAGGTTTACGTAATTTTAACCGTATTGACTTTTGGCATAATATGTTTCGCTTTTCTTGCCAGACTAGCTTGGCTAATTTAATTATTGAATTTATTTCTGTATCGCAATACAAGTCTTACGTTATTATTTGACCGAGATACTTGAATTTTTGCACTTGTTGAATTTTCTGGCCATTAATTTCCAATTGAAAACGATTAGGACGTTTACCAAACATCATGATTTTAGTTTTATCAACATTTATTTCTAACACACTCTGCTTTCCTGTATCATTTAACTTCCGTGTCATTTTTAGTAGTATTTTCAGAGACTCAGCAATTATATCTTGGTCGTTTGCAAATGACATCGTTCGAAGTCTTTCTCCGCCTAAGCGAATTCCATATGTGGTTTCTGCTAGAGTTAATTTAAGCACAAGTCCCGCGTATACGTTAAAAAGAAATGGAGATAACAAATATATATATATATATATATATATATATTAGTTTTTATGATTTAATGGCAACTAATCACAAACCATATAAACCGAGCTGAAGGCAGTGCATATTAAAGCATCCGGATGCTTTTTCCAATATTTCATTGAGAGTCATATCTTAATACTTCAATTTACACTACTGCAATTCGACTGGGGTTTAAGATAAATGTGTCCAGTTCGGGTTTCAATCACCAACAGTACTTACAGAAGGATACATAAAACGTGTGTTAAACGCAGAGAAAATTAAACCACCGACATATTTTTACTCAATAAAGTTTCAGCAGAATTTTAATTACAATTTGTAAACTTCACGATAATGATTTAATTAACATAATTGGTGACTACGGTATGGCTAGCCTCTGCATGTACGCGTTACAAACATGGCCGTCTTAAACATCCGTTTACTTTAATTTGTTATTGTATTCTTATTTAATAATAATTTTATGTCATATTACCGCTTAGAATTGTTATTTCGTACTACCGTTAGTGAGATTTTATGACTTTGTTGTATAATGCAGATTTTTTTCCGTAATTTCTCTCGCGACGAATGAATAATTCAATATTTTGTAATTATTGTTTAATTTAGTTGCTTAGGCTTTATCGATACTAAGCTAGTTAATAATTAATAAAATAAATAAATGCTTCTTCATTCTGCTCGCGCGACATGAGTTCGACTTTGTTCAGGGACGAGAAATTTCATGGTAAAAGACCCTCCAGCTAAGTCAGTTATCGAATCAATCGGTCGCTAAGTATCTAGGATTATTACCAGATATTTTTTATCGATTTTCCGATGATAGGAATGGGTTGATTATAAATTAACTTAGTAGTCCGTAAATGGGTATAAATTTGGTAAATATTTCTGTTGCTAATTACCATCAGCTAATTTTTCTGTTAAAAATTCAATGGTCGATCGAAAATGATTTGGAGTTTCTTTTACAAATAGTTTCGATGTTAGAAATTTGAAAATGAAAATTTAGATTTATCGCATCGCACAAGTCATTAGTGATATTCGCTATAAATTCATCTGTATTTTCGCGTATATCCGCATATAAAATATTCCATTGTGTAGGACTTAGGATTGAGCTTTGAGACACTCTACAGGAAATATATTCTTGATAAATATAGTGTGATGAGTGTTAATTATTTGTTTACGTGATTTTTTAACGACTTCATACTTTCTTCAAAATCAACGAATCAAATTATAGTCGAAATTTACAACTTTTATTTGTAATGATTGTAATACTTATATTTTTTTAACCGATTCAGTCATACATTATAAAATTTTGGCTCAAAATTATAAATTTTATAAAAGTGTTTATTATACAATACTGCTTTTTAGGTTAAATACTTTTAAACTTGGCACATTTCAAGTCCACCAAAAAATAGAAAATTTGGTTAGAATTAAAATGTCATGTACGTTAGAGTGATCATCGTGATTGAAAGGGTTAAATTGACTAAATTATCGTTCTACTTCGTAATAAAAACGTAGTGTGCGGAACGATTTAGTATATGAACCCTTTCAGTCGTAATGTTCCCTATAACTTTCAGTGTTAACCGAATTGTTCATATTTATAGTAAGGTTGTTTGAACGTTTTTCAATTCTAAACCCATGCTGTAAGTCTTTCTCGCAGATTGAAATTTACAATTTTTCGTCAAAATTAATCATATGCGGCTGAAAAGATTATAACCGATATGAAAAATAATCGGATACGATATTTGAATGAAAATAGAAAACAGAAAAGTAGTTAAAATCACTACATTTTTATATAAAATTTATCATGTGGACATGAAAATATAAAATATAAAAATATATGCAATTTGTAAAAAATATAATAAAATTTAAAAAATACTAAAATAGTATTTTTTTCACATTTTTTTGTTTTATATTTTTTACAAATTGTATATATTTTTAAAATTTAGTTTTTTACGTACGCGCTCGATAATGGTTTAATAGCCGAAAAGTTTTGCACGAACTTTTTTATACAAAAATTTTGCGATTTGAATTATTTTTTTTATTATTTTTAAAATTTAGTTGTTTTTTTTGCCCACACTCGATAATCGCTTAATAGCTGAAAAGCTTCGTATTTTTTTTTTATATAAAAATTTGGTGATTTTAACTGGTTTTTCGTTGTTTAAAAAATTACTACATTCTACACTGTTCAAAATAACGTATATCGTCGAATCTGTCTACGCAAGAAAAAGTAGATCTCGAATTATATAATAGTGCTTCATTAAAAAAATAAAAAACGGCGCTGGTTTTTATCGCCGTCTATGAGCAGTTTTATACGTGTAGTTCGTAATGTAAATTGGAATTCAGTTTTAGGGCACGATGCAACGGATTACATTATTTACCACGGCGGAATTAATGTTGACGAAACCAAAATGGAGGATGCGATTCAGTGGTTTAATAACGAAACAGAGCCTTCACCGATTAGTTCCATCGCCATCATAGAAGACCCGACAATCAGCTCGTTTTCCTTTTCAAACGACAGCAACGATAATAACAATAATAATAAAGATATTAATAGTAATAATCATAATAATAATAATAATAATAAGTACGTAAACGAAGATAGCGCAATTGATAAAACAACTAGTCATTTAGCCATCAAAGAAAACATCCGGTTGCCGAGTTTGTCAGCCGTGAAACCGACAACTACGACCCGTACGGAACAGACTCCAGATTATCAACATCACCGATACCAGATATGCCCTTGTCCTTGCCGCGATGAAGATTCGGTATACTCGCCGATCTGCGCTCAAACGACTAGCGGTCAATTTCGGACGTTTCATTCTCAATGCCATTTAATATGTTACAACCAATGTCAGATAAATAAGGACAGTTAGTTTCAACTTATATACATATATATATATACCTATATGTTTTATTATTAGAATAATATTATAAGTTGGAAATAATTGTAAACGTAGAATCGTATTGAGACGGCTCGTGGTTAAAAAAATCTAGCGGTTGCATTACACCCCCCTCTCTCGAATATATACACACATATTTTTTTTTCGTTTCACACAACATCGCTAATGTAAAAATCAACAAATTGTAATATAAATACAAGAACCATTTAAAATTGTAATCAGAAAAACTAAAAAATGTGAAGATTATCGATACCAAAATAAAAAATTGTTAGTTTCACAAATAAAGTCATGACACCTGTAAGCATATATATATATAAATAACAAAAAAGTCCCTACTAAGGAGATAAGGTATTTAGGTCTACACTTAGAAGATTAACATGGCGCAAACATTCAAAGCAAACGAGCGGAGTTAAACCTAAAGTTAAAGAAACTTTACTGGTTAATAGGCAAGCAGTCAAAGCTATCGCTTGAAAATCAATTATTAATATATAAACAAATTCTCGCACCCGTTTGGATCTACGGATGCCAACTATGGGGATGCAGTGCTAAAGACAATATCCGCATAATACAGAGATTTCAAAACAAAATTTTGAGAACAATAACAAACGCACGTTGGTTCGTGAACAATGATACCCTTCAGCAAGATACAAAAACTCGATATGTAGAAGACGTCATTAAAGAAACAGCGAAAAGACATATTGATACGCTGTACAGTCGTACTAATAACACTGCGTTAAATCTCCTGGATAATTCGTCGGAGATTAGGAGACTAAAGAGGAACTATTTGATCTGGCTGATTAGTCCAGCATCAGACTAAAGAAGACAAACATATGATTCAGCATGAAACCATAATTCTGCCTATCATTGGATAGCTGAATGTAACTGAAATAATCTATTCATAGCTAGGAATAAGATATGCAAAAATATTTATAAAAAAAAATTCTAATATTAAGCCGAAATATATTTAAAATTTATTTCCGCATGAATAAGTACAAAGTTTTAGAAAAAAAAAATTTTAAATACTAAAATGAAACAATTCGATAAACTCTACGTATAATATAGTTGAATATTCTTATTTGTTCACAATTTACACCAAACAATCCTCTGAAAATAATTATAAATAATAAAGCTTCAGTAAGGAAAAAATTGTAGGTATATTATTAACATCGGTCAATAATAATATGAACAACATAAACTGCTGGGAGGCAATGAACCAATTGTACACAGAATAAAAGAAACACTAATGGAAATTCGAAGATGAAAAAACTAATTTCGGAATGAGATGAAATATAAGCCGTAGACTAGTTCGTTTAATGGCCGGTAATATGCGCATGCAACCATATCCGCGTGTTATGAACAACAAAACGGGGAAAATCTATTATGTCGCGTCAAATGTATGTACATCAAGGACTTTGGAATTGCAAACATTATAGTCCTACACATAGTAGCATTACGCGCAATCTCCATATAACGCTGTATACGACTTTCTGATGCCTTGTTCAGGTTACATCGGCCATTGTAACTGGGTACTTCGAAGCACTTTTTAAAAGGATATATTTTTTAATTTAATTTTTAACATAAAGCATACTCGATTTATGCTAGATTGTATTGCAAATTTTATATTTCGTTCTTTCTAAAATTAGCCTCCTTAAAAACTGTTTCTTTAACAATAAATTGCAGAACAATTTATCTCGGTTGAAAAATTTCTATTAGTGGTTTAAAAATGTTTCTTCTAGTATTTCCCGCGACAATTTTTTCATCGGACCAAACAGAGAGCGTCAAATTTTATAAGTATAATTTTTACGCGCATCGATCGAAATCAATTATTTTTTTTTTAAATAAATAATTCAAAATGCGAATTGGTTTCGATCATGTTAAAAACGACTGAACGATTTTTATTTTAATCTGTTTAATATACATGAAAATTCGGTAATATTTTCAATTAACTTTACTTCCCAATGGAATGATTCATTTATTATAATTCGCGGCATTCCTTTTTAGTCATCTCAACCGATTCCGATCAATCGAAAGTTATTTACCTCTAAGTTCGTATGATTTTGCAGTCCTAATTCACGTTTTATATATATATATATATATATATATATATATATATATTAATCGAACTAAATTTGTTTTCTTGTAGGGTATGCTTTGGTATTTCATCATTCCTGCCCGGTTTTTCTTGTTCTACAAAGTAAGAATTTATTTATCTTTTTCTATGTTATCTAATAAATATTATTTCGCAACAGCATACAATGATCTGGATATACCCACGGTTGCGACTATATACAAACATCAGTATAAGAAAATGCTTGAAAAATTTTGTCACAGTTCAAATCCGCTTATAATACGGATGTTGACATTCACTTTGCCAGATAAGCCTTCAAGACGACTGAAAAGAAAACAGTGCCGAAATGCCCTTGGAGTTGATTCAGATTAAATAGTGCCCGGCCTAAGCTGACACAAAGACAGCAAAACAACCTGCTCCATTGGGACAAATTGTTCTGAAAGAATTTTAATTTAGACATTGTGTTTATGACCTCTTGGTCGGTACACGGAAAAAAAATCTTTTTAAATAATTAACCGACAGTAAATCGTATTAATTACTTAAATAAAAACGACGGAGTAAATAATTTTTTTTCTAGACAATATTGTTCGGTATAAATTAGTGGATCAGCAACAACAAAATAGACAGTCGGACGTGACGGATATAATAAGTCCCGGTCAATCTGATTGGATTTGCGACTGTTCTCATTGCGTGGAAACTAAATGGTATCGATTCGATTACTATCCAATATGCACGGAAAAGTCCGGACAAAAATTCACCTTCCAAAGTTGGTGTCATTTCGATTGTGAAAATAAATGTATCCGACATACAGGTACGTCTATATTAACGGGTGATTTTATTTTTTATTTATTTTTGATCTACTTAAATGCAGCGGTTTTTTTCTGCCAGTATAAATAGAACTAGTAATGCTGGAATAAAAAGAAAAACATATAAATTACTTATTATAATTTTATTAAATTCGTGTTTTATTTCATAAATCATTTATTTATTCGTTATATAATTTTATAATAACTTCGAATGAAAACTTCCGTTTTATTAATCTGACAACGTAAAGTGTGCAATTATTTAATTTATTTAAAAAAATCTTAAACGCATACGCAATTATACTCCACGGCAGGTTCGTGGTGTGTAAATACTGAAGGTAGAGGGAGAATTGCACGTAATCCAGAGTAGCCGCTTGACATTGCAAGAGTAATAAATTCAAGAGCTTCATATGAATAAATAGTCGGGGATGGTGTCGTTTTTCATATACACTCTTGTATAAGAGTTAGCTTAAAAAATTAGAATTTCCGATAGTTAGAACGTAAAATACACGCTGTAGCGTCAGAATATGAATAATACTTATAACACGAAAGCCACAACAACCTTTATTCATTGTTATGTCCTAATAGATGAATATATTTCATTCGTACACAATTAGCACTATTACCATCCACGAATGAAATGGAAGCAGTTAACCTGGGTATTACGCGACAAAAGGATCCAATCTACCTCGAGGATGATTATCAGACCTGCAGAGCGCTATATATACCTAAATGGTAGACGAATACAAGAATGAAACAAAAACTTCGTATGGCTAGAATGAAGATGTTATGCTGGTCTATTGGATAAACACTATTGGCCATGTTAAAAACGATGATATAAAGCATGGTATAGGAGTTGCGCCCATACAGTCGAAATTACGGGAAGCGCTACTCCGATGATACGGTCACATAATAAAGAAAGTGACAACAACTCGATATAGATATCAACGGATTAATGACCCTGGGAGTAGACGTGGTAGGTCAAAATGGCAGTGGATAAATTACGTCAAAAATTTCATAGTAAACGTTAATGATGATCGTGAAAAATGGAAAAAAACGTGGCGGACCATGCTAAGAAAGTAGAATAAGACTATCAACGGTTATTTTTAATTTGATGTAGGAAAATATCAAATTGCGCTAATTCAATTAGTTTGTTGAGATATGTAAAATTTATTTTTATATATATATATACACGTATATATGTAAAATGATATATATATATATATAAAATTATCTACTCATCTTAGAACGTGTAAACTTAAATAATGGTTAAATCAAATGTTACAGGACACACCTACCTATATTTACACAGAGGATACTGCGTACCCGACATGCATGATATCGGTAAGTTTGGCAACACGTAAATATACGTAATATCGATCGATAATTTGCACACTTAAATCCATTGAAAACAACGTAGCAGTGACATACATTCCGAACATATATCCGTGAAACATGTCTAAAATTTTAATAGATAGGTATCTAACAATTCACAAAACTATATTGCGAATCTACAAAATTCCAGATTACGACCTAAAATAATGTAAACTATCTATCTATCTATCTATATATATATATAAATACACCAAGATTGAAAATTTGTAAATATTATAAATAATAACACGAAACCGTTTAAAACTCTTAGTTTCGACATTAGGTACCACCTATTTCGCAAAATTTCTTATCCGCGGAAGTATCGTAAAGCCGACAATGTTTTAGGCTTGCCCAATATTGTCTTGCACGAGCCGTTCTAACTTGCGCTGAACATCCGTTAGAATTTAGGCGGTAATATATAGCGAACAGGTAAAGCGAAAGACAGAAGAACCCATGCGATTAATAAACAAATTATTTTTCTTGTTAGACGTTGATTTAATTACCTTTAGTAATAATATTGCTAAAACTCTCCCTTCTGGAGTTAACAACGCTGTATTTATGCAAGCAATCAATGAAAAATTTAGCCACTATGAAATTATATTCACAGGTAGGTCGGTCGATAAAATACGTGCAAACTATACCTGCTTTATATTGCCCGAAAAAAGGCATATCGAAAGTATAGAGATTATCCTTTGCAGGTTCCTCATTTGTTGTAGAATTGTTTGCTATTTATAAAGCTTCGCTCCTAGTCAAAGACGCGAGGGAAAAGAATGTTCTAATCATATCCGATTCCTCAAGTGTCCTATTACAACTATCTAAGTTACCAGAACTTAAAATGTCCAAGACTGAATTTGATGTGTGTTATTCAGCTTTATAATCGTGGATCTAGAGTAAAGTTTAAGTGGGTCCCTTATCATTGTGATATTAGTGGAAACGAGATGGTCGACGAATTAACGCGTTATAATTTATCAAGTCTCCCTTACGAGAATATTATATGGAATTGGACTGATATTTTACCAAAGATTAAACAGTCTGTACTGTTAGATGTTCAACGGTACTACGTCGCCGCAAGTCAGAAAAAAGGAAAAAAATATTTCGCTTTTGGTGCATACAGTTTCCAGTAAATCTTGGTTTCAATTATACCAGATATCAACTTTCTTTAGACTACGTACTGGGCATAATTTCTCTCCATCACATGTTGCTAAATTACGCGTAATTTCTGATGGTACACGTGACATGTGCCATGTTGACGACCGTATTGAGCATTAAATTTGGATTTGTCCGAAGTTTCTAAAGCATAGAGATGAGATGTCGTCTAGTGTTTTACAAAAATTGCATACATTACCTGTATTGAATTGTTTCCGACCTATTGTTTTCTGTCGCAGTCAGTTTATATAATTTTATCAAACGTAGCGGCATTGAGATTTAAAATAATTAATTGGATAAAGGTTTAAACTGGCCAAATGGAGCAAGCTGGGACAAGAAAGAAAAAAAGGGAAAAAAAACTTGTCTAAATTGAGTAAAAAACACATGCCGCAGAATTATACTAAAATCCGCATTTTACGCTGAAATAGAATAAACTCACCGATTTGAAACAACCATGTGTATAGAGTGTAATATTTCAAAAAATTATTATTATTATTTTTTTAATAACTGTGAATTAAGTACCCGCTCTATGATAATGCAGACTACACTAGTGTGCGTAGCGTGTAATACATGGAAAAAATAAAAAATTGTTTGACGATTTAAGCATCTACCTACCCCATTATAAAAAATACCGGAGACTACACTCGTACTACTGGTTTCTAATTAAAATACACAAAAAGAATTAAACGCGTTTAATTATTTAACTTAATTTACCATTAGCATCGTTCTATATTTAATTAGCTTTTACTATTTATAATTCATACATTTCTTTATTCGTAATTTCTGCATGCCGGTTTTGATGGTGGTTTTTCCCGCATTTTAATTTCTTTTTTATATCACTCTTATAGGCTATCGCGATACGCGGTAAGAATAGTGTTCAATTTAGCTTCCTATTATTCTGTTTTATTTATATTCCCTTTATAATTATAAAGAATCTTTGGAAAACGAAAATAAAATCATACCTGCAAGGCCTACAGAATTATTTAGCATTAATTCAGTCGGTATAAAGTATTAATTTAGATAATTGTTTCGTGGTAGTTCGAATAATATTTAACAAAATGAACCAGAATTCGTTGATTGCGTTCTTTACTACACTCACTATTTCATGAATAGCCCTTTATTCAATTTTCTGTAATATTTTACATCTAAATAAAGTATTTCATTAAATTTTATTGTTCCTTTTATAATTTATAAATTACGCCCATTACATAATGGCTTAATAGCAGAAAAGCTTTATGGTCACTTTTGGTATAAAAATTGAGTGATTTTTAAAACAAAATTTTTGTTTAATCAATCAGTAGTAATTATTCGGAATATCTGTCGTGAAAATTTATATAAAGAAATAAACATTTTCGCAACTTTAGATAAAAATAATTTTATCTAGTTATTTGACCGTAATAAAAAGCAAAAATTTAGTAACATCGTTTGAACATTTACGGTCGATAGAACAGTAATAATTTTTACCAGCAAGAGAATAAAAATATTTACACGTTACGGTAATAATATTTAATAGTAACTTTAAATTCAGTGTTTTCAGATACACCAGACTCTACAGCGGACGTCGATATTTGTCAGAAATGTAGTTCTCAATGTTTTGGTTTGTACAAGCCGATATGTGCTAAAGGTCCTTTAGGCGAGTATCTATCGTTCAAAAGTAGATGTCATTTAAGATGTCACAATCAATGCTATTTTCAAAACCGGAACGCATGTAAGATTTTTGGTTTTATTTAATTTAATTATATATATATATATATATATATATATATATATATATATATATATATAATATATGTATATAACACTAACTTAAGTATTCTTCTTCACATACTCCATTGTACGAATACGAAATTGTTCATTTTCATATACATGTGACCTTTGAGATACACATATTGCACATATCTCGAAAGAAACAATATATATATATATATATATAAAAACAATTTATTAATATTAAACAGAAAATTAAAATTTTATCAATTTAAATGAAGTAAATTCCCAAGAAAAAGAAATGTAACATAGAGAAATATATTTAAAATATAGGAACCGTAATTTTAAATTATAAATGTAATCGAGGCGTCCAATAAAAGATTTCACGCGTGAGTTGCTCGTTCATTAATAACACTCTGAATTATCTTTTCATTTAAAACGAGAAAAAATGATTAAGAGTGGTTAATCGATTTGTTTTCAAGCAATATCATATTATCTATTGACAGAAAATAATCTAAACTTTTCTCGTTTTAAGTTTATTGTTTTTTTTTTTTAACATTTTCATTTGTCGATATTTACTAACAATCGATAATGTGGAGGTAAAAAGTTGTCTAACAACTTTTATATCGATATAGACAAAAAATTATTTTAACATTATTTATAGGATTATAATAGCATTAATTTTTACTTGATTTTTTATGTAAATCTCCATATGTCGTTTGTAACTACCAGGGTTATAAGGAGACATGTGTCTAATTTATATATACGCTACAAGTCCGCTTCTCTAGCAAAAGTCATGATTCTAACTATTGATAATTGAGAGAATTTTGTGTATCGGGCCCTGTATTTTATATTTTAACCTGTATGTGGTGTGTTTAATAGTTGTAGATTAAGTATGTGTGACTGTTTGTTCTGTTAAATATCCGCATAGGGGGCAGTTTGTTGATGGAGGGCTTTTGGTACACAGATAATTATGTGGTTTGGTTGTATGGCTCACACGTAGACGGTTTAGGGTAACGTATTCTTTTCTGCTTGTGTCATCTGGAGGCCACCATCTATGGTTGATTTTATGCTCCTGAGGAAGGTTGTTTGTGCAGTCGGTAGTCCATTCCTGTTTACTGTTGACTGGTGAAAGTACTATAGACCGAGCTTCAAGGTCCACTTTATCACTACTGTGCATCCCAATGTGACTTGTGATCCACAGAAAGCGTATATACGCATCCTTCCTTATGTAGTTTGTATAGATTGTGTTGAATTTCTAATATTATGGTATTCTTGTTGTTTTGACGGCGTATTAGTTCTAGAGAGGGAATCTGTTATAACTAATGAAGTATAGCTGATCCGATGTACTGAATACAGTAGCATTAATTTCAATTCCGTTTCATTAATTATTCTCAATTTTTGAATTGACGCATTTTAGGATTTTTTTATCACTGTAAAAAAGGGGTATCGTAGTTCTGACTCGACCATAAACTACGGGCGTGGAAAGTTTTTTATTTAGCGCGCAATACACATTAATGTTACGACACCGTTCGTATAATAAACGTCTATTAGAAATATACGATCTATTAATAATCCATGTTTAACCCTTTCATGTCCACACATACTTCCCACAACGATACATTTTTTGGGGGCTCCTCGCCAATTAAAATATTCTTGATTTTTTCTTTTGTTAAATCGACTTAATACACAAAAACATAATTACGATGTATTCAAAAGTATACAATGGACATTCAGTTTGTAAGGTATTCAAGTTAGAAAATGCTATATTCAAAAGTATATATTGGACATGAATGGATTAAACAGATTCACGTTTAACACATGCATACTAAAAAAATTACATAAAAACATGTATATATATATATATATATATATATTGTAACAACCATGCTTGTTACATCGTTAGTATTAGTGAGCAGTTAAAAGTGATAGACTGGAATTAGAATTAAAAATTATATATCGAAATTTAAATTAAAAAAAATATACGTGGATGATGAAAGAAAAAGAAATAGTATATATATATAGGTATGTGTGTATATACATCCGGTCGGCGTCGCGAACGTGACTTTCCCAAAGGAAATATAATAAAAAGAAATATAATAAAAAGGAAATAGAATGGAGGTAAACTGATATAAGTATAGATATATATGTAGTGGGGAAAGCACGCTGGCGCCGATAAGATTAGAGTTGTAAAAGATCCATCAAAGTTAGTATAAAAAAATGCCGAAAGGACATATATAATAAATTAAAGATTGACATGGCAAGAGCAGAAAAAGAAAAAGGTAAATATAGCATACAATGGATTCAGTCGGCATTTTGGTCGAAGACTAAAAGAAACAGCTCCGAATTTTCTGATTGGCTAGCCCAAAAGAGAAATCGGAGGGTTCCGCCGAAAACAGGCAATTTAGGAGATTTCTAGTATATGTATATATATATGTATATGTGTATATGTATGTATATGTGTATATATATGTAGAATTCCTAGAAGTAAAGTATGTTGAGTATATGTGTCTATGTATGTTATGTTGCCTGATGCTGGCTGCCGTACTAATAAATATATATAAGACTATATATGTATGTATATATAAGTATATAACTAAAAAAAGGGACAATAGAACTTTTCCTTGGTTCAACTATTTTCGTCGAAAATAGACAAAAACCATAAAGATGTAAAAAGAGAAAATATAAATGTAAAGAACCTGGCATTTCGTCAAAAGTAAAAGAAATAATAAGTATAATAAGGATAAGATACCTGTGTTGTCTCCGGAGTCCTGGAGAGTAATAAAATACGAGTTTTGTCGGAGTTTAGTCTGACAGTCTCGCCAGTTTAGTTAGTTCAATTTAGTCAGTCAATGTTTAGAGTTGGTCGTGTGAAGAAGTTAGGATGGATCGTCGGAGCTTCGACCGTGAAGCTCGTCCATCCAGGCTAGGGAAAGTTCCATCGACTTTATGAATAAGTTATTTTCCATAGCTTATATTCTTAAAAAAATAATAAGATAGAAAGCGGATAAACGTAGCCGGAAATCGCGCGCGTTCGAAATCGTAATTCATTTTATTTCTTTTTCAAAATATAATAAATTTTAATAGAATAAAAACCGCGTGTTTTTTTTTTTATTCTTTTATTTCATTAATTTATTTTATTATATTAACGGTCGTGGGCCAACCCACGTGGCATCCCGGACATACCTCAAAAGAAAACAGAAGTCGGTAACGTTGTACCTTCAATATTTATATTTAAATATAAGTCTACAACGTAACGTAAAAAGAAAAATATATATATATATGTGTTAACGATCTGGAGGTATATATGTTTATATATATATCATACAGGTCGTTACAATATATATATATATGTTTATATATATATATATATATATATATATATATATATATATATATATATATATATATATATATATATATAGTTTTTTAATGAATAATTATGTTCGTGCTAATCAGTTAAGCTAAGAATGTAAAATGAAACATTTTTATATTCCTTATAGATTTTATTCAAGTGAACGACGGAGATTGCAGATGGCTCTAAATAAAAAGCGGGATAAAAATTATTATATGCATCGACAAGCGAAAAGTACTATACAAATATTCCACTATTTATATATCTATTTATAACACATAGTATATTTATATATTGAAAATAAAATACAAAATACGTTTTCAACAAAAATTTATTTCGAATTTCGTGTAATATTTCAATTTGAAAGAATGAGATTTATGTATTGAAAAGATTTTTGGAAATACTTAGAATATAAAAAAAAACGAATTCCGATTAATATTTTTAGCAGACATATTCCACTCATAGCGGCATACATGAGCATTTCAAATAAAAAATATTTTTCGTTAAACCTAATTTTTTTGTACTATTTTAATATCGCCCCGAACTACCTTCATTAGGAAACTATAAAAATTCACATTGGGCTAATAATTTTTTATTTTAATTCACTAATTAATTTATTCAATTATATAGGATATATATATATATATATATAAAATAACAATTCACATTGTAGGTAATAATTTTTTATTTTAATTTACTAATTAATCTATTCAATTATGTAGTATATATGATGATGCGCCAGCATACAGATTGGTCTAATGGAAGCAGAAATTAACCTATACAGGGCAGACTCGATGTGATCAAGACTAGTCACGGGGACCTTAGAATCAGTGTTTAAAAATTTAACCTGGAATAATGTACAAGCGACATAGTGTTCCTTAGTGAGGAAATAGATGAAATAAAAAAGGTGGTATAAGAACTTAATATAAAAAGCGAGAAAATATGTAAGAAAATTAATATAGCAAAAACTGTTTTATTTCGAAACAAGTTCACACAAATTATGAATATTACAAACATCAGAAGGCAGTTTAAGAAATCACACAGGACTGATTGTAAAAGGTATTAACAGATTACACGAATTTTCTTCTCGCAAATGTGTTTCCGTTATTTTTTCCTACAAGCGTATTAATTATTCCATAAATATATTAATTATTGATGACTATTATGTCCCATATTATATGTTTCATAAATATTTAGGTTTCAGTATTAGACAGTAGACTCAGCTGGCGTAAACACGTCATTGAAGTTATCTACACAAAAGCTTCAAAAATCTCATTCTTACACAATCTTCGAAGGTGACCCTCTTATTCATTCTATTGCTTCTGTATAAATTTTTCATACGCAATATAATAGATTATGACAGTTTTCTGTTTGGCTATTCTCCAACCACGTACATTTGCGGTTTTTATTTTTTCCTGTAGCCTAACATTTATCTAATTAATTTTCTAGATTTAATATATAAGTTAACTGTTATAAGGTAATTAACTTTATGAACCCCTTTGTTATATATGTATCATTATGAAATAAAGCTTCTTCTTCTTCTTAGACAAAGTTCAAACATATGTATACGCCTATCCTTAAGACACTTGTCTCTACTGCAATATCAGCTTTGGAATTGGAAACTAAGGTGCTCCCCTATTAATGCGTCGGACATACTTAGCTGGCATATTTCTGATAAACTCTTTTTCATCTTGCACTCGTTCATTATTCCTCTTTTCTCGATATTTCCCAAAAATGAAGATTTACTCTTAGTCGTCGTCCAATTATTTGCCTTTATGCGCATTATCTATCCGATTATAGTAATACGATAATACCCCCTATCCTTCCAGTTATTTTCTTTTTCCTTTCACTAATAACGAGGTATCCTTACATATAGACTTAGATTATTTTAAAATATTTAAATCTTCTGTTTCTTCTTCTATTGCTAATGCGTTGTTTATTTCTCGTATCAACAACCACTTCTCTGAATTCACACCTATCTACACAGACGGCCCTAAATAAATCGCACACGTTGGCGCAGCCTTCGTTACCCTTCCTTCTAAATTGTTAAAAAGTTTACTCACGTGTGAATTTCTCTATCTTACCTTCCTCCATTTGCTCAGTTTCGTCCTTCCTAACCAATTATCTAAAAAAAAAATTGTAACCTTTTCCGACTCCAGAAGTTGTCTATCTGCATTAAAATTTTCACACTACAACCCGTATTCCTCTCCACAATACTGAAAATTCGCAATCATGTCGCTCTTCTTCAGGATGTTGGTGTATCCATTAAGTTTGTATGCGGAAATTTTCTCGCTGACTACTATGCCCACTCTCCTTTTCTTCTTGGACTCTTCGTCGTTTATTCACCGCACACTGATCTTCTCCCCATTGTTGAAACTGCCTACAAGAAATACTGGAAAGTTATCTGGAATAAACCTTATAATGTCTCACATTATAAATTTCTCCAGACTGCTCTTCCATGCTTACCCTGGTTTTACAATATACAGATGCCAGTTAACCAAATTCGTCCATTCTTAATCGTCATATGCAGACTACGATTCGGAAAAAATCGTCCCCTTTCTTCATTATTCCAAGTAAATCTTAATATCTCTCCCTACTGCTCACACCCCGCAGATGTCGACCTTATTGTGGACGCAAATCACATATTTTTTGGATGTTCCTATTACCGCTCCTACCGTAACACATTATACAATCAAATCATATGCTTATCAATTCCTCTCCCATGTGTTTCTTACTTGTTACTAGTAATGTGCACATTGCATGTAACTTAGCGATATAACCACTATATATATTTATTTAATCATTTATATTACAATTTGTATAATGAGTAAACCTTGTGGAAGCAGACAAAAAAAAAATCAAAAAAAAATCAAATGGCCGTTTTATGACAAGCTCAAATACAATTTTGTAAACATACGGATAATCTAAGTTTTAACGAAAAAACATTTATGAACCTACGGATATGAAACATGAACACCACCATGTCAGCAATTAGGCTAAAGAATTCAAGGAAGAATGATTAGCATAATTTAAGAAAGAAAACCACGAATCAGGGAAATTACAAGAATAAAAGATCAAGACATCCGGGACTCCTTGCTAGTAAAATAACAATAAAACTGGCAAACTACTTACAATAACTAAACTTCAAAATAATTACACTAGTAAAGTAGAGAACGAAAAAGAATTTCGAGAAGACGCATTAATGTATTCGTATAAAACTAAATATCGGACCGCGCTAACTTTAAAATTACATGTCAAATTTCGCGAGGATTTTTCAAAATGTAGAAATAATAGAACCTACCCTCTTTTAAATAACCCCATTGGAATTTATTCAATTTAAACTTAATCAAAACAAAACTAATCATCCCTTTAAATTAAATTGCGATCTCACGTCATATCCGAAACGATTATGTTTGACTTATTTTGAATTATAAACGTTCGCTTGTCCCAATTTTAATTTTAAAAACGATTTCATCTAAGTTTAAAAAATGTATTTATTTTTTTATTTTGAATTACATTAATAAATTTTTCACATATAATATAATATATATATATATAAAAAGTTTCTCACGGATGTCGTCACACAAATAATGTTATCCAAGTAAATCAGCCTCTTTTAAACGATATTCGTTTTAATTTCTCGCGAATACTTGTGTAAGATGCGAATATATGTTTGACGACATAATTATACATATAAATGAGGTCACTAAAATAGATAGTTAAGTCAAGCCTACACTAGACCAAACTGTATACGACGAAATAAACTTATAATACGAATTAAATTAGTTTGTCCTTCTTGTTTAATCCGTGTAGAACTGTAATGAAATACGACATTTTTCAACGATATCAGAACAGGATATAACCATTTAACGGTCGGATTAAGTTAAACATTTCTATCGCTAAGAGCGCTGTATGTAGAGATGGTCCCCGAATAAAGAAATATGAATATGTGACATTTCACAGCGGAAACGATAAAAACCTAATTTACAAAATATTTTTCATCTAAATTAATTTGTCCCGAACTGCGAATAATTTTATTCTTTGCGCGTGTGTAATATTCCCGTAATAACAAACACACGACCACTCGATAACCGAGGCTGGTTCGCTTTTTTCAATGTTATTGAGAGTTGTTTCGTTTAATTAAAAACATCCTTTTCTTTGGTCTATCATTTTGATGGAAACATCCGAGTTTCACCATCACACGCATCTACCACGCATAATAAATTATACATTCATCTCTATACGACGCTTATTTATTTCGCGCACTAATAATATCAGTTCAACTACACACATCAACCTTCTAAGCAATGTTCAAACATACCAATCAACCATCATCATTCGTTATCCCCTCCACGTTATAAAAATTATCCGTTATCGTATTCATCTCCCCCGTTTTTTTTTTTCGTTGTTTCTTTCTCTTATAACCCGTTCACTCGCAACAACTCGTCAAGTCACGCCATCAAAGACCAGAGAACACTAGCAATTTTTTCGAAAGAACAGGTCAAACGTGGATCACTGCTGACAGATAATCTACGGAGGACAAATTGAAATAATTACAACACAGCAAGAATCACAATGAATACGAATACTGTATTAATATTGTTCGTTTTAATCGGTATGTATTATGGAAAACTATTTTTAAGCGAGCTAAATTATAAAACTAACATTATTTCGGTTTTCGGTATTGTTCAACCTTTTAGTTATAAAATTTTCACACACAAAAAATTATAAATTTTATACAGGTGTTTCGACTGAATTCTAGTTTATGCGAGAAAAAATCGTATATTATTTTTATAGGATTATTTAAGATAAACTTATAAATAGATAAATTTACTCACCAATATGGGCGGACAAATCTCACTTTTTAAAAGAAAAAAAAAATATATATATATATAATTACACCCTTTTGAAAAGCTAGGTTAGCTTACATTGGGTCAGGTTTATTTCGGCTAGTTATAAGTAGAATTAAAGGAAAAACGAGAATTGCCCGGATGACTTATAAATCGAAATTTACTTTGATTTTCTCGAAAAATATTGCATTCTATAAAATTTTTTTTACTCCTAGTCATTTTTATCGAAATGTGGTTTTAGAAAAAAAGAAAATCTGAGTTTTTCGAAAATCCTGTAAAATCTGGACCAGGTGCTTATTTTACAATACCGCTTCATAGGTAAATTGTAGATAATTTTCAACGTATTTATCTTCACGTCAACCAGAAAATTAAAATTTTTGTTAGCATTAAAATTTCATGGTACCCGTCAACGCGACCGAAAAAGTCAATATCTTCGAATAATCCGTCAATTTTTTTTTTAAATTTCGAATATTCTTAATTAATGAAAAAGTAATGACGAATTTTCTTGCTACATATAGAGATTGAATTGCCGCACTAACATAATTGTAACTTTTAAAAAATATATCTTAAAATCGTCGAAACATAAATAGAGATTTACCTCACGAAGCACGTGTAATAAAAGATAAATTATAACGATAATTCACTCAATATAAGTCAAAGGAACAACATAATATTTTGCACCACTTTAGAAAATAATTTTCGTCATTTGACGAAAATAAATAAATCGTTCGATTAATGTTCAGGCGCCGTCGCAGTGGTATCGTGCGCGCCAGCACGCGACAAGACGACTGTTAAACAGAATAAAGAACGCTCAAAATGCGAATCAATCTGCAACAATTCCGAATATAAACCGGTGTGCGGAGCTGATGGTGGTAACACAACTGTTACTTTTGGAAACGTCTGCACGTTAAAAAAATATAATTGCGAACACGGAAAAAGTAACTCTCATTATAATACACCAGTTAACATTTATTTACTGCGAATTAAAGTCCGCATTATTATCGGAATAGGGTACTCGACGAGCTATTCGAATTCACCAAACGAGTAGTTGAAATTATTTAAAAAAACAATATTCCCGATAAAAATTTACAGCTGAGAATATACGAAATATTAGGTATAGAAACCAGAATATTATTAATTTCACTCAAGCTCTCCTACGAGTTTCATTATTAGTTTTCTGCACTCGAGCTTTAAAATAATTTCAAATATATTCGAAAAATCGAACAAACGCATTTTACAAAAAACTAATTATTTACTTTCAGTAAATACCGCTAATAACAACTTTTAATGTTTCTAGTGGACTTGAACCATTTATCATCAGAATTAAACTCAAATTATGATGATAGAAGTCCACTAAAGTTGCTAACTAGCACATGTGGTTTTTACAGAAAGTAAATTTTAAATTATCTAACATGGCCGCGAAAGTTTTAAAAAAACATATATATATACCATTATTTACTAATAATATACTTAACTATTTCGAAGAAACATCTTGGAAAGTACCAAATCTTAAAATATAGTCTCAATTCAAGGAATGAAATAAAAACAATAAAAATTCACAATCCATCAACAACGTAACGTGTGTTCTCTATTTTTTTTTATCGTCATCCACTTCTTCTTTTACCTGCTGGTTATAATTTATACTACTCTAGTTCAATGCGTTCTCGTTAATTATAATGTTTCTATTTTGGAAACGAGTTCTAAATTTAAAAAAACCTATTTGCCAGTAACATGCAAATATTTCTAGTGCAATTTAATAATTTTTATTTAACTATATATATATATATATATATATATATATATATATATATATATATATATATATACTCTCACTCGAAATAGGTAGATACTATAAATTCGAAAAATCTATATTTAAGTAACAATAATAACCACGATAAAAGAAAAATGTTCAAAAATCAAAAAGAAAATTTTTAAGATACTGGAAAATGTAGAAACAAGTACGCCAAGAAAAATGTAAAACAATACAAATCACAAAGAATTAATTTTTTAAATTATATATTTCGACAAAAAAAAAGATAAAACATTACAAATCAAAAGGAACAATTTGGCATTTATACATTTCATGTAAATTGCACTTTATCAAAGTAAATAAAAATGACCCAATAATTTAAAAAAATAAATAAACCGATAAAAAAAGAGGTACGTAAAAATAATGTAACATTTAATAATATTAATACATATCTAAAATATACAGCACGGCCAACGAGATTTGTGGCACATGGTAGCTAGCTATTGAAATTGTTGCATAATGATAATATTTATTTTTCGGTTATAGCATCAAACATTTTCCAATTTAAAATGTAATTATTTGATTTACTATATTTAAAATTCAGGATACGTTAATGTAATTTCTGATATATATTGCATTTTTTGGTATAGTAAACGATATTTTAAAAATATTATCATTTGTGAGTAGCAAAAAGAAAGCAATAAAATTTGTTTTCACGATCGACGAAACACTCATGTAATTTTTAATACTTTTTTTTCATCTATAAAATTTAAGTTCCTTTTACAATTTGTTGCCGCCCTAGAACCGGGCCTCATGTGCCTAAGCCATAATCCGGCACTGTATACACACACACACACACACATATATATATATAAATAAAATTGCAATACAAGTTAATTAAATGTTTTCCCCGTTTTCACTAAGTTGGTTATATATTTAAAATCAATGTTGTTTAACGAACATATACAGTGTAACATTTTGAAATCGTCATTTCCTAATGTTGAAAAACGAAATTGACAACTATCATCTAACGTATTTTCTATTACATATGATTATATCGGAAAAAGAAATTCCTTACTAAAATAAATATGAAAAAATATTTCATCGTTCACCCGTTAGTACATTTTAAATTGTACTTTATATTACGTTCAAGCACACGTTAGGAATATATTGATACGAAATATTAATAAACATTTATACAATCTTGGGAGTTTAATATGAAAATCGATTTTTGCAGATTTCACTGTCAAATTCGAAAGTGAATGCGCGGACAAAAAGAGTCCAGTACGACTAGATGTCTGATATCCAAAAAAAAACCCGGTCATCAAAAGAGTTATACGTTTCTAAATTTTTATTACATATTATTTTTTCGTATTTTGTTTTACAGGATTTTTTAAAATTTTATTGGTGACACTAAACATTATGCATATACACGCACACGCGTGAACGCATACAAAACTATTTATTTATGTAACGGATATTCCACGATATTAGTACTATGCACTTTTGCACTTATTTATCAATCAATTATACCGCAAATAAAATATTATACGTTAATATTGTTATAATAATTCAACTCTACGCATGAATATAGTTTCACTTAATCATTTTGCGTTGTTGACATTCGACTTAATAATAAAATATTACTAGAAATAAATTTCGTAGTCGCTCACAATTACCACATCACCGGCGTTTATAAAGTAATAAAATACTCGGAAATCATCAAGCTCGCGCATTTTGAAACGAAACGACTAACCCTATTTCAAAATATTTTACAATATGCATTAGTTAATTTTCAGGTTCATCAAAATTGAACGAAAAATTAGCTCCGATAATAATTATACATCCCAAGAATGTTACGTCATAAATATATATACGCGATTAAAAATAAATTTAGTACACGTTTATTGTAATATTCCGATATATTGATTTTTAATCTAAACATATTTCCTAACAAATCGAAGCATATAATTAATAACGAACAATGTTTAATGAGGGAGTAACATGTTATATAAACATGCCGCTGAGTCCATGCCCTGTATGGGGAAGATCGGCACATACTAAAAAAGTTGATACCTCAATGAAACGTATCGAATAGTCACTAGATGCCTAAAACCTACTAAAGTGGACAAATTATATCTTGCCTGTGGTGTAGCTCCCCCCCGGTGTTCGCCAATCCGTCGCTACTGATGCTGAAAGAACTAGACTAGAGACAGATTACAGTCACCCAATGTTTGGTTAAAAGGCGGTTACATCACGTCTCAAATCCGGAAGAAGTTTTCTACAGTGATCAAGACGATTAGACGAACCACCGCTAAAAGTTCGCGCACAGAGATGGACAGAAAAAGCGGGAAACGGAACTAGATTGAAAGAAGAACTGAACCCGGTGCGCCCTCTAAGTTGGCATAGATGGAATACCTTAAACCGACTTCGCTCTGGTTGCGCCAGAACTTCAGTGAATTTATTCAAATAGGGCCTGACTGAAAATGATAAATGCAAATGTGGAGAACGGCAGAACCATGGACACTTGTTCCGGTCAGGCATTACGGAAAAAGACCTATGGAGCACAGAGCTAAATGACGAAGCCCTTAATCGATACATGGATTAATATTGTATAAACTTGACTAGCAATAACTATTTTACTCATTATATTTAATTTTATATATTGTTCCTCATGCGTCTCGGTTGGCCGATATTTATCAATATTCAAATAACATTAACAAATTAAAAGCATACGTACGCAATTATCAATGAAAACGAAGAAAGTCATTTAACGGCTCATAAACTGCTTCGCACTAAAATTTGTCCATAATTATATAATATTTATCTACATCGATACTTTTATTCCATAAAAAGATTACGTATATAATCTATACTAGCATATTGAATACATAAGAAAGATTACACGGGTTTTCCTGTGACCGAATTAATAGTTTAAATTAACCGAACTTATAAATGTGAAACTGATTACAAAGCGAGAATAAGGTTATTATACGATAATTACATATCTAAAAAGAAATGCATAAAATGATGTTTTTTTATTGATAAGATTCGCAGAGAAATTTAGTTTATAATTATGATGGAAATTTACCTTATTAATACCTTTGAATACATAAAAAATTTGGTACAGAATTAACGTTTGTGAAAGTTTTATACACACTCCATAATTATATATGTATCAACATATACTAATATGAATAAAGTAAATTATGTAACAATTTCGCGTACCCAGGTTAAGATGGCAAAATACTGGTTGGACGTTATTATAACGAACTATTATTTATATAATAAATCATAAACCGTGTGCATCGGTATTTATTTTAAAGAAACATATAAAACGATATCGGCGTCACTGATAAGAGAAATAAGTTATGCTTGTTGATAGCTACATAGTAGAAATATATATCTCGTTTTCAGTTTGAAAATAACAATTTTTCCTTGATCAGTAAAATGAACAATGAGCTTTCCGGCAATTAGACTATCAATGAGTTAATAAGCATAACACAACACGAAATATGGGTTTAACACAATATAAGATCACGCATGATATATATATATACATATATATATATATATATATATATATATATATATATAATATTGCGGTGGCGTAGTTGCTAGTGCTCGACTGTCAAGGGTTCGAAACCAACACGCGACATAGAAAGTTTTCATCATTATTTAATTCTTAATTATCACAGAGAAGGCATTGGCACCACACTCCGTATAACAACATCATATACACGCGCATCTGAGTCGCATATAAATAGTGCCTTGAATGCTAGCTCATTTTGTACGTAAAAATAAATGTACAATGGCTAGTCACAACGATCGGCAACGAACAGAACAATACGACGGTGACAATGATGATATAAATTAAAATATTTCATCTGATTCTTCTGCTAAAAAGCAGAAAATTTGTTGTCACGTTTACACTGGTTAAAATTAACAAAATTCAGTTCAGCGGCTTCCTAAATATGTTCAGTAAAGCTGTTTAAAAAAATAATTAGACGAATAGTTTGGTTTTAGGTCGTTATTATATCAATTTTCCGGAATAGCGGATATTATATATAATTTATAAGTACAGTGGATTATTACTATTCGATAAAAGCTTTTAACTCAGAATGAACGAACATAAACTACTAGAATTAAATTAATTTTATTACTTAAATTAATTAAGCCACAACAAGAAAATTTATATTTCACAAAGCTATATATAAATTATCCGATAATAAAACAACTTAAACATCCGGCATAATACAGTTCTTTAATATTTTTTAGCCTTTAACCTTAACTAGTCGCGACAGTGAAGCGAATTAGATCACCATTAGCGCTGTTAAGAGAAACGACCTTGCATATAACCTATCAACATGGTGTATACTTTTAGAATATTCAGCTGTCTATTTAAATAGTTATTTCTTTGTTTAAAAAAAAAATACTTATAGAGTGCAACACGCGACCAACTATGTAAGTACACGCTATTGTTACGATAAATATGTTTTGATTATTAAATGATGAAATTCTTTTATTACATTTATGTTCAGATATAATTTTTTGTCATAATAACTAGATTTATTAAAACATGTGTAAGTTTAGATTATGCTAAATGCCAGAGGTGGAATTACGTTAGAGGTAATTATAGAGGAAAAATTATTGAAAATATAATTACTGATAATAAACTCAGTTATTGCACCAAAAGATCCTACCTATTGGCCAAAACATAATCGTAACCCAGAAATACTTGACTTCTTCATAGCAAAAAATATGCACCCTTTTAATATCTCATGTAAAATTCTGCAACTTTTAAGCTCAGATCACACCCCAGTAATAGCTAGTGTCAGTATTACACCTGCCATAAATAAAGATCGTATACCTTTAACAAATTGGGAATTTTTTTTCTAACTAGATGGATCATCAGATCAAATTAAACGTCCGTCTAAAAGAACCTAAAGAAATTAATGAAGCAGTTAAATCGTTCGTTAAAAATATCCATCACGCTAAGTGCAACTAAGTATCCAGCCTATAAAATAAACTATGGAAAGTTAGATTTTAATCTGCCTATGGAAATTAGACAACTAACTCAGTTGTCACGAAGATCAAGAAATAAATGGCAGCGAAATATAACATCTTCCTTGAAACGATCTTTCAATCATTACCATACATTGTTAAAAGTGAAAATGAGCGAATACAAATATGAAAGATACACTCAATTCTTTACTTCATTAAATCCGGGGGGCATGACTGTATGGAAGGCTACTAAGTCATACTTAAAAGAGAAACCTAAACAATACCTTATTAGAAAACCAAGTGGAGAATGGGCAATGACGAATAAGGATAAGGCTGATACCTTTGCATTGCATTTGTACAATATTTTCTAACCGTATACCGATTTTTGATGAATACCAAACATGAAAACAAAGTCGAACAGTATTTACAAAGCCCAATTCAATTAACATTACCGACGAAACATGTATCACCACGTGAGGTACTAACAAAAATTAAAAAGTTACAACTAAAAAAAGCACCCGGTAAGGATCAAATAACAGCTGAAATGATGAAAAATTCGACAATAAAATCGGTACTATATCTAACATATATTTTTAATGTAATGCTTAGAACTGACTACTTTCCACAAATATGTAAAGACACAATCATTCGACTGATTCCGAACCCTCAAAAGAATCCACAGAAATTAACATCTTATAGGCTAATTAGCCTATTAAGTACATTGGGTAAAATATTTGAAATGATACTACATTACAGAATACAGAAGATAATAACCATAAATAATCTAATCCCAGATCATCAGTTTGGTTTTCGAACTAATCACTCGACTACCCATCAGATTCATCGAATAATCGATCGCATCTGTTCCGCATTTGAGATGCATCAAGTATTGTAATGCAAGCCGTATTTCTCGATGTTGAACAAGCATTTGATCGTGTGTGGCATAAAGGCCTGTTGTACAAATTAAAACCAACTATGCCAAATGATATATATAAACACCTGGAATCATATTTATCGAACAGATATTTTCAAGTAATTCAGCGGCCTCTGAACAGTACCTGATCCGAGCGTCTGTTCCTCAAGGGAGTATAATTGGGCCAGTATTGTTTTCACTATATACAGGTGATATTTCGGTGCTAAATACCACAGTTATGACCACTTTTGCTGATGACACGTGCATATTAGAAGCTCACGAAAATCCAATACACGCTTCATTAATGATGCAGGAACATCTCAATAGAATTAAATAGAAAATAAAAATTAATCAAAGTAAAAGCCAGCAAGTCACATTTACTTTAAATATCGGTAACTGTACACAAATGAGTTATGGAAACGAATTAATTCCTGCATCAAATTCAGTGAAATACTTAGGATTAGTACTTGATCGTCGACTTACAAGGGCACCCCATGTAGCGAACGTAAGACAACGGATCATGGAAAGAATCTATAAGCTAGAGTCACTAATTGGTAAAAAATCCAGAGTCAATCTCTATTGTAAGAAATTCATTTATCAGACGATACTCTTGCTCCAATTTGGGGGTACGGTATTGAAATATATGGAGCAACATCCAACAGTAATATGAAGCGAGTGCAACAGCAGCAGTCAAAAGTTCTCAGGATAATAGCAGATGTTCCGTATTACGTGTCAAACCGGACTCTACATACTGATCTCCGTGTACCGTATGTACAGTAATATTATAAACATCATTATATACGATTTGTTAACGATACAGAGAAAACGAAAATGTTTACATAGCCGATATCCATCGACCAGGGCTTCCAGGATGTCCAGCAAGAAGACTTAAGAAGAAGAGTCGAGATATATTTTAGGCTTTACTTAACCATGTTAAATCAGCGTGATTTAGCTGTTAAGTAAACACATAACTGATAAAAACAATCAAGATCGTGGTGTCACTTACTTAATAATGATCATTGATGTATACCAACTATGTTGTAGTTTTATCATCGGTGTTGTTTGTCCTATTGGGGATGGACAATATAGAAAACGGTTACGTCATATGTTATCGGCACCAATAGTGGTCGTCGGACTGGAGTGGTGTATTAAAAAATAAAAAAATAAAAGTTTACATTATGCAATTCATCTGGGAGCATAATGTGCTTTTCATTTGTATTTAGGACTAGCACTCACCGCCGAATCACATTTAAAAATTAATTTTTAGTACCCCACTTTAATTAAAAACTATTTTTTATGTTTGTTAATATATATTCTTTTATATATATATATATAAAATTGTTGCTAAAACCTTCAAGGTAATATCAAGAATTACTATGCGAAATTTCAGTAAAATCGATTCAGTAGTTTCGCGATTAGTGCGACAACACAAAAAACCTTTATAATTGGTACAGAGTAGAGGTGTCATCCAATAAATGGAACAAATTTAGAAATGAGGACGTAGTGTTTGAATTCTAACGATAATATTGATTTATCCGATTCACCTGACTTTGAAAAAGAAAACTGCCGGATTCTGTAGAGCCACTGCAAACAAAAAAAAGAGAAGTGTGTGTCATTTATGGTTGTGGGCAAAATTTTACGACGATCACTTCCAATTGTAAAACGTTTACGTGCAAGAACCATATCGAGGAAAGAATTTATAAATGCGAACGTTGTGTTAATTTTATTAGTAGTGATTCTGAATAAAAATTATGTTTCGTTTTTCACACCATAATATTCCTATATTCGATATTATATTTCGTAGATATTATGTCATTTGATTGTTTTTACTTTTATATATATTATTAATCTTTATATAACAATAACAACCAATTAACACATTTCACACGGTAATAAAACGTTTTAAATAAATATCTACCACATTTACATAAATATATAATTTAAAATTCTGGAAATGACTTTTATTCTGCCGTTGCACTTACGCGCGAATACTTATGTAATTTTATAACTAGTTAAAGGTTAATAATTTTCCTAAAAGTATAAATGTACATTGACAATTTTGCTTAACATTTCATAATACGATTCGTACCGGTTGCGGAAATACATTTTTAAATGCCACAAATGTTAAAAATTAAAAGTTCATCACGAACAAAACCGATCGTATCTTATTAATAGGAAGATTTAAATTAATTGTATCCCACGTAAAATTTAATATATATATAATATATAAAATATATAAATAATGTGTATAACGCAAAAACGATTAAGACGAAATATCGATTAACACGAGACAAAAATCGCTTAATTCGAAAAGATTTCGCTGCTCAGAACCGCCTTGATTCATCGTTGTTTCCTAAAACTATTATATCTAACTTATGGTACTGAAAGGTTATAACTCTTGAATAATAAACGTTGAAGCAACAGTCTTTAATTAATAACCATTGAGAGAGCATGGCTCCGGTTAAATAAATATTTAGTAAGTCGTGTCGTCCGTTAGCTACAGCCTTGGCTGGAATATCAAAAGCCCATATAAAAAAAAACCTGAGAGGCGACTGCCTATGCCCCCGAAGTCGGCGCCTATGCACAGTTATTTAGATGCACATCCCCATGATGCAATGAATAATAAAATAGATGACATCGAACAATTTGTTGAAAATTTGATATCAAATTATTTTCCAAAAAATTAATTCAGTCCCCACAATTTCCCCTTTATATATATATATATATATATATATATATATATATATATATATATATATATATATATATATATACCCATGTGAATGCGTACAAGTGTGTGGTATGCATATAAAATGATAGCACACTGCGCTCAAAAAAATTGAAGGGACACGAGGGATAATTATATATATCTATTTTAACGTAGGACTGCATAAAGCAATAAATCTTAAGAATTAACATGAGTAAATAAAATAAGACAATCTCACAACTCAACGTTTAAAAAATCATCAAACAATTAACGAATAAAAAAAAAATTAAAACTGAACTGACATTTATCAACTGAAGCAAACCAATCTAAAATCACTAACGTTAAAATTAAAGTTTAATTTAAATAAAACAAACGATATTATACATAACGACATTCATTTGGATCGGAAGCAAGAAAAAATCGGTAATGCGTGTTTATTATTAAAAAATTGAAACATATTGCCTTGTACACGCACGGATAATGTTTTTGCATTCTGTTCGCACGAATCCTACAATTTCTTAGGATCAAAAACCTATAGTCAACTCAACGATTCATTTAATTAGTCTATAAATAAGCATCTGATGGAGGTAAAAGAAATCTGATAAAGACAATGGACAACCATCCCATAGTTTGATTTGCCCTTTAGTGCTTCTTTTAGCCGACTTTCTATCAATATTCGGATTGGCGGAATCATTAAGCAACGTCCTTGGAACCTTCTGTACTCCTTAAATGTTCATAAAAGAAAAATTTTCAGTAACACGGGAATATCACACATGAATTTTTTGTTAATATACCATTATTTGAATTATATATGTGTGATTCAAAATAACCTCACAACATATAATTGAAATAACTAAAAGGTATATATAATTTCCAGGATAATAGTTATCTGAAACATTACGCCCCCCCCAAAAAAAAAGTCTTGCACATTACCTTGTTTTATACAAAATTACGAGTTATAACTATTTTTAATTTAATTCTCAATAAGAGTAAAAATAATTTCAAATGTGTTAATTTGGGAGTAAACTATGTTTCGCTACTACCATAATATGATTACAAGAAACATTAAACGATCTCACGACGAACATAAAATTCTATCATATTTTACCTCAATAAAAATTTTTCTAATTCGCATTTATAACTAAATTTCGTAAGATAAACAAAATAGAACCATAAATTTAACCAATTTATTATGAAATCATTTACCGCATATTTAACTATCGGCTATAGTCACTTCAACTTCAACACCAGGTTCTATGTTAATAGAAGTAATTTGTTTAACAACTTCCGCCGAGCTATGTAAATCAATAACTCTTTTATGTATTCTCATTTGAAAGCGATCCCATGTTTTTGAACCCTCACCACAAGGAGTTTTCCTCGTAGTAATTCTCAAAATTTTGGTCGGCATTCTTACCGGCCCTTTTGTACGTAGTTTCTTTTTTTTGGCACCGTCGATCAAATCTGAACACACTATAAAAGGAAAATTTCGGAATTTTTAATAAATGTATAATAGATTTTATATGTCACGAAGCGTGTATACGTAAAACACTTTTGATAACATCAATAAAAAAAAGTCGATCATAATACAACCGTATCGTTTTACTTTTTTTTTTTTTAAGATTACATGGAGTAAAAACGTTTAATAATTTTTTTGAAGATTACACAGAGTAAAAGCGTTGTTTAATAATTTAAATGGAACCTTGGCAATCCTGTTAGTAACACGACTTTGTTAAACTTGATTTATATTTAATGAAAATTAATTTAACATACACAATTTAAACCACATTTTACAAATAAAAAAAAAAATAGCAGTAAACTAGAAATTAAAAAGTAATGTTAGTTTAGTCAGATTTCCATAATACAATACTGTAATTGATAATTTAGAATTTCAACATAATTTAAAATATTTATAAAAACAACATGAAATATTATTTATTTATTTTTTTTGGGCCAGTTTAGAAAATACTTATTAAATAAAGATTCTTTAAATTGATTTTCATTCATTTAAAATATTTACCGATCTCAGAATTCAAAAGCAATACCAATTATTGTGAGTATAAAATAATTTTTTAACGATGTATTAGCTGATTCTAGTTATAAAAAGAAAAAATAATAAATATTTAAAATAATTACTCACCTTTTTCTAGACTCTTCATATTTCTTGATGTTAACGTAAGCCTTATTCGATGTACAACACTGGATACATCTTGTACAGCTACGGGTTTTTCTGGCTCTTTGAACACATTCTAGCATTAAAAATAAAAAGGTAAACATTAACACATTCAATTATGAATTCATGAAATATGAACAATGAGTTACGTTAAAAATTACGAAGCGATTTTTACTATTCCGTAAACATTAACAATCATCAAAAGAAACATTAAAAAAACATTCATTGTTACAATATAGGTTTCACTCAGAAGCATGCAAATCGCGGTATGTTATAATAAAATAGATAAATTATCATTTTCAAGGGCGTTTAAGTGTTTCCAAATAAAATGTTATAACACACATAACTGAAATAATACATAACTTTACTTACCATAATATAAATATTATAACTCAAAAATTAAAGCAGAAACTAAAATCTGAACTACTACGGAAAGATTTTCATCGCGTGGTGTTTGTGATCTACAGAATTAATTTTGTAGCCAGCCTGCCACATTGCTGCAAATTAACTTTCAAACTTTTACAAATAATAAAATTTTAATAAATAACGTTCAAAAAATATTAAATCCAAATAGAAACATACTTTAATTTTTAAAACTAAAAAAATTAAACAACCTGTTTTATAATGTAAAAATGTATACAATAAAAATTACATCACAATGAATGCTATTAAAGTATTAACCATTTCAGTTAGTGTTCTCCCACACAGTACCAACAAATTTTAACATTAATAAAATTTAATTTTCGAAACATAAATACAAACCCCAAATGTTAAAAAAATTTATAAAACGTATGGAAAACGAACTAAAAACACCTATAATGCTGCATTATAGACGAATTCTATACATTTTCTCCGTTTTTGAGTTACTTCGTACCTTGTATACAATCAAAATAGAATTAACTGTATTTTACTTACATTTTTTAACGGCGTGTGCCAAAATGTATATATATGACAAAGTTCTCGAAATTTTAGTATTCACTAACTAAACTAATTTTAATTATACATTTTTCAAATATTTTTATATTGATAGGAAAGAAATTGATGTGACTGAAACAAGCATTTTTTATTATTTCGTACATGGAACGACATATAACATTCATAGTTTAGTATAAATAAAGCCTAAGCAACTAAATTACAAATTAACATAATTATTAAATAAATATGAAATTATTCATTCGCGCAAGAAAAATGACAACCTGCACCAACACCAAAGTCATAAAATCATATTAACAACATGACTAAATAATAATTCTCAATAGTAATATGACATAAAATTATTAAATAAGAATATAATAAAGTGAATGATGTTTAATACGCTGATGTTTTTAATGTGTATAACGAATGCAGAGGCTAGCCATATCGTATCGATAAGATTAAATCATCGTGAAATTTACAATTATAATAAAAGTTTTCTGAGCTTTTATTGACGAATGAGTGAATATAAAAAAGATTTAATTACCTGTGCTTCCATTGAATTTTTGTTATACCTATGAGCATTCAATATAATTTTGCAACACGTTTTGAATTATTTGTACCCTTCTATCTGCCAATTTATCCCATTCCTATCTACCCCAGCGTACCAACCCCCAGGCTTTTTGTCCCTTTTTTTCTTAAATCCCTATTTGTCATATTTTACTATATTGCCCTACACTACACCCCCACCGACCCTATATTCATCAGCCTACCCTATTTACTTTCCCCTCCAACAGTTCTTCTATTCCCTCAATTATACACTTATTTTTCTCTTCCAACCTTATTTAGTACATCTAGCTGTTCATCAGTGCCGTAATCGTCTCGTATAAAATGAATAAATAAAATACCCTTCTATAAGTACTGTCCTATATTTAAACCAAAACTGGATGCGCAATAATTTCTAATCACTGGCGCATAAAGCTGTTTGAACAAAAGATATACGGGGTAAATCATTTAACAAAATACTGAGAATAGGTACGACCCTAGAATACCACTGTCTCGAGGAAATAGGTTTTAACAAAAGTTTATTTAAATTGAATTATTTTAAATCGAATTTCATGATGACAAGCCGTATCAAATGCATTTTCAGTATCAACCAACAACCCAGTATGCTTTTTAGGGTTAAATTTATCAGTAACGACAATTACGGCAGAGGGACGAGATCTAAAACCAAATTGCTTATTGATGATAATATTATTAGTGTTCGAATGATTGAGTAATCGTGCTAATATGATCTTTTCAATCAATTTACTTAATGTTTAATAAATTGATGTGTTCTTAATGCTGGCAAGATTTTTTCCTGATTTTGACAACATAATGATTTTGGCTATTTTTTATTGAACTGGAAAGTAAAAACAGTGAGACAATACGAATAACTATTTTGGTTAACTATATTATTGCTTTATGCGGTAAATGTTTGACCAGTGTAATATTTCATATCGAATTCATCGATCGTATGTCCTACAATTCACTTCATCGATCATATGTTCTACAATCCACTTCACTAAAATTGCAACTAACACAATTCGTTAATTCTCACTTTACTGTATTTCCTTCTATTCAAACAAAACGAGGTAACAATATTTCGATTCAATGATTGTTGCATTAAAATATTTAATAACATTGCATGTGTTACAATGATTTTGGTCAAGTCGTAATTTAATCTTACAAAGATAACATCGTAAAAAGATTATTAACTATTAAACTTTCTAACAGTTAGATGATCATGAGCAACGCCCTCATGTAAGCTAGTAATTTATGAATTTTTTCACATTTTGGAAGTGTGGTTACAAAATCATATTTTTCGAATGACCATGTTACGAACTGAGAAATTATTGATTATTATATTACTTAAGCTTAATAACTTGAATTTGAATTATTTATTCCAGAGATTCTGTAGAATTATTCTACTTTGTACATCTTATATATTTCAACAACCGAATTAAAATATTTCGATAACACGTGCTTTAAAATAGTAATTCTTGGTTATGTATTACGTAATTTTTCGAATAACAGTTACACATATATCATTACAACCACGCGTATAATTGCGAACAAAAATAAATTTCCTACTAAAATCCGGTAGAGCTGTGCTCAGATACATAAACGTAAGCTATAAATGGTAAGAACAGATATTTTTGATGGCCGACAACGATGTTATAAACTGTAACATATCGGAAATCAGAAATAAATTTGATTTTATAGACAACGATAACAAACGCTCAGCTTTAATCTAACACTAGTACAAAAATATAATAAATCAACAAAAACATGTAATTAATTTGGGTAAACATGAGTAGTCAATAAAAAATATACACTGCGAGTTTTACGTTTAGCTGGATTATTTTTAAAAATATTAATATAACCAAATTTTTACCAAAACATTATTTTTTCAGTTGAACGGATACAACGTCTAATAAAAACCGTGGGTCGTCAAATTGAAAAAGATAAAAATAATTCCTTTTTTCCAACGTAATTTATCAGTATTGTGTAATCGTTATTTTTATTCTCTTATTTTCAGCGCTTCAAAGTTATTATAATTGTAGTTGACTACTCGATAAATGTTTGCTAAGTAAAAATATGTATATTTTAAGTACCAATTTCGATAAGTATAAGCACATAGTAAGTAAATACTTAAAGAACGTTAGGAAAAAGAACTAACGTGTAATACGATATGAATCGATATGAAGTGAAAGTATATAAAACCAATATAATGACAGCGACTCATTACACGACGGAATAAGAATTAAAAATCTCGGCCAATGAAATATTTCTAACTTTATTCATATTTGACTTATAAAAATATGCATATATAAATATGCCGTGTATATTTAAATAATACCAAATTATAAAAATAACTCGTAAATTTATGTTACAAGTGTACGAAAATTTATCAGATTATTTAACGATAAGATGTTTCAAGACCCAAAAAGTAGTTTTTATCTAAAATACAAATGAACATATTTAATAATAATAATAATGAACAATTAAAATGTTGTCAAAAATTAAATAATAAACTAACAGATTTCTTATATTTATTATACCGATTATATTAAAAAACATCTTTCATTTTGAATGAATTGTTATGTTGTTACTGCAAATAAAAAACTCAACTGGACAATGTTTCAATAGCATTTTCATTTTCCCAAGTAACGTGCGGCATTATTCGGATTAAGAAATTATTTAATTTTGAACACATTTAACATAAAATGAGATATTTCACATAAATAAAATACACAATAATTCATAAGAAAACTGTTTCTATAAAGAAGATATAACTATTTTTAAAATTCCACGTTTCAAGAGGAACAAAATTTGATAAAATTCGGACTTTGCGGCTAATCTAAATAAAATTATTATAAGACTCAATATATATATATATATATATATATATATATATACATATATAAAGCAACATGTACATAAAAATTAATTTTTATATACACTTATTAATCCTAAGAGAAAGAACTTTGTCTTCTAAGAATATGCAATCTTAAACTAGTCGCCAACACTTGGTCAAAACACGTCAAAATCCAGTGACGCTCTTCATTAAGCTTTGGTGCTGTCAAATTATCTGGTCTACATATCACGAACGTTTGGCACCCTGCTTCAGCTGCAGCATCTGCTTCTAATTTTTGTAAAAAACACGCACACATAATCAACGTAGTAAATAACGAAAGCATAGTGATGAAAAAAATAACGAAAAAATAAGTTCATATTAGTTTGATGCGTCAGGAAAAATTACGTTTAAAATGTTAATGTAAAAATTATTTTTTTGAAACGTAAATTAGAAATATACCTTCGTAGCTATCGCTAAAATAAGCTATCGAATCTGTTCTGCATTTTATCTTCCTAGAGATATTTCTGTAACTTTCTGGATCATCTTTCCTACCAATACCCGTATCAAAATGACCTTTGAAATACTATAACGAACAGTTTTATTTTATTTATATCGTATATGACCAGTAACACGTTGTTAATGTAATAGAATAATAGTAAATAAAACACACGTTCAAAATAAACCAACTTACGAACAATATGATTTGACATTAAAAATTAGGATTAAATAAAAATTATAACATTAGGAAAAAAACACGGAATAATGGTAAGTGATGGTTATGAATTAGTCAACAAAATTAAAAGAATTCCAATGTTAACATATTCCTTAATTATATGAAGCATCGTAGAAATGATAATTTCCTTAACCGCAGTCGCCTGATTCGTTCCAATTCAGTTTTAAACACGTACATATCATAAATTCGGGTCCCTACAAATTTTTACATTATTTTTACACCGATAAAGTACTTTGTACATTACACCTTGCGTACTTAAAATTCTCGTAGCCTTCTCAATGAGTTTTCAACTTCCGTTAAGCATGCCTACATTTGAACTTTGGGGTAATTTTTTACAACTACTCCAGTATTAATCACACGGGCGCCTGATGTAAAATTTCGTAGGAAATTTAAATTTACACAGACGGCGGTAAAATCATTAAAAACAAGTGGTAAATTGTGCGAAAGTTGATTTAAAAACTGAATGAGAGTAATCGTGACTAGGTTTGAAAAAAGTAAAAACAAAAAGCCATTCGAGAGTAATATTAAGAAATTTAAGAGAGAATGAATTTTCATTATCAGACAATTATGCTCTACAAATTACAAGTAACACGACTTTATTCGAATTTTCATTCATGGGGAAAACAAAGGATAATACAGATGTCAGATCTGTAAAAATTGTTTGTTTATTAATACAGCGTGTCATAAAAAATAAAACGTATTTATAATCGTCATACATAACAAATAATAAAATGCATTTAAATTTTAACTGAATTAAGTTAACATTTCTACATTAATATTCGTCCGAATAGCCGAGTGGCTAAGAGCACGGAATGTTCTGTTTCTTTATATATATATATATATATATATATAAGACTATAAAAAGGCTTTTGACAGCGTGATATGGGACAAGCTATGGATAATTTTGTCCGAAATGGGTGTTCCTAATCATCTTATAATGCTAGTGAAATCACTTTACGAAAACAATTATAATACAGTACGAGCAGATAATTATTTCTCTAAACCTTTCAAAATATCAAAAGGTGTTAGACAAGGATGTATCCTATCGCCACTTTTATATAACATATACTCTGAATATATAATGCGACGTACTCTTGCCGCAGAGGAAGGAGGTATTTCAATTGGTGGAGCAAAAATTAATAATTTGAGATATGCCGAAGACACGGCAATTTTTGCATCATCTATGGAAGAATTAAGTACAACTTTAAATAAACTGACGACAGTAAGTCATGAATTCGGAATGCGTATAAACAAAAATAAAACAAAAATTATGATAGTGGATCATAATAATGAAAACATATCTAATACTTCACAACAATTACACGGATATGAAGTCGTCAACGAATTTGAATATCTAGGTGTCCGGATCAACAATAAAGGAGGCTCAAGAAAAGAAATAAGGAGACGATCTGCGATGAGTCTAAATGCTATGAATAAGTTGCAACGTATCTGGCGGGATGGAAATATCAATTATTCTACAAAAATACAACTTGTTCGTTCCCTGGTGTTCTCCATCTTTACCTATGGTTCCGAAACATGGGTAATAAACTCCACGGATCAGCAATATATTGATGCATTTGAAATGAAATGCTGGCGCATAATGCTGGGTATAAAATGGCACGATAAACAAACGAACGTCTCGATCATTAAGCGTCTTAATATAGATAAACGATTGTCACAAGACATACGCGATAAAATGCACAAATTTTTCGGTCATATAATGCGTGCACGAGACTTAGACAGGACAGTCACACTAGGAAGAATGAACGGACATAGAAGAAAAGGTCGGCCAATGACCCGATGGACGAAACAAATATGCCGACGTGTTAAACTGTCAATACCAGATTTGGTACACTCGGCAGATGATCGACAACTGTGGAGGAATTTGATTGCTACATAATGGTCACGACGGTCAATTATGATCAATATACGACTGTAGAGATATATATATATATATATATATATATATATATATATATATATATATATATATATATAAACGATGTTCCCACCATAGACAATGTCTACTATCACTTATGTGACGTTGACACCACCTTACTAACATCATCATACCACATAGATACTATTAAGTAATAGATAAACCGATACAATCAAGCTATTTGGAAAATAAAAATTAACGATAATAAAGCTGAAAGCGTAATATTCACAAGACATAAAATCTGTTTTAAACTATATTAAACTTAAAAATTAACACCTTGTCTGGAAGTTTAACGTTAGATATCTCGGGTGTCACACTAGATAATAAACTGACTTTTACAAAGCATATAAATGAACGCGTAATTTGGGAAACATAAAAAATTGAGCGCGCTGTTTCCAATATTTAACAGATCAACGCCTTCACCTATAAATAAGGTATTCATATTCAAACAAGTAATCGCACCTAAAATTTTATACGCTTGTCCGGTTTGGTCTAACACCAGCTCCAGTAATATAAATTGTAAATCCAAAACCAGGTATATGCGCATTAAAACCATGCACATGTTAATTTATCCTTATGTACAAGAAACAATTGAGAACAGTATTTAAACATTTTTCGATACCTGTCATTTACCTACTGATAAAAACGTTAATCGGTAATTACGATTATCGATCGCTAGGACGCAGGTACAAAAACACAAAAACACAGACGCATAAAACTCATTTTAGTTTGAGCCATTAAATCTAATTTTTACGTAAATATCAGTAATTTATTTATATGGACACTTACCAATATGTTTAACTTTTTACAATATTGTTTATAATTATTAATTAAAATGATTCCCATGCATGGTTTTGTAGAATTTTCCCTTAAATAAGTTTAATTATTTTTCAGTTCGGGCATATTTAAATTATGATTAAATTCATAATTTTCGGAACGATAAAACAGATGTATTCGTATATTGTTATAATTATTATTTTCAAAAATACATATTTTTGTTTTTTGAAAAAGGAATTATGCTGGACCCAACAGACAAAAATATATATATATATATATATTTTAAGCAATCAAAAACTGAGATACAGATATTTTAACTCTAAAGAATAATATTATGGGAACGGTGTATACCTTAGATAAATTTCCGCAAATACTATGCTCGAACAATAATTCTTGCGCTTCCACACTGCCCGAAGAGTAGGTATAAATGTTGTAACCTGCCTCGTGTATCATTGGCAACAAATCAGCGAAATCGCTATAGACACTGGATAAACAAATAATATACTTAATATTAACAGTTGTAAAACTAAATGACATTTTTGAAGAATTGAATACATCATTTAAAATCTAATACGTGTTAATTTCTCACTCCTGATTTGTAATCGACACACAAAAACTTTTCTTAAAAATACACGTGTTTATCATGCAGATCAAACTATAAATATTTTTCGTATCGAAAACTAAATCTCACTACTAGACCAAATAATAAAAATTTATATTCAAGAAACCGTCTATATAATAAAAATATTATTTGCATTCGACAAAACTAAATTCATAATTATTTTTGTAGCAGTTTTTTTGTTTATATTTTCCGTCAATAAAATAATTTGTTATATCCTTTCAGTCATACATTATAAAATTCTGACGCAAAATTATAAATTTTATACAGCAGGTGTTTATTATACGATCTGGAGTGCTCGAATGTCAACTTGACGGTCGGGGGTTCGAAACAACATGGATATACAAAAGTTTTCATCATTATTTGATTCATAATTATCACGTAGAAGGCATAGCACCCCCACTCCGTATAACATCCAACTGCATTACATATAAATAGTTCCTTGAATGCTAGCTAGTTTTGTACGTAAAAATAAAAGTACAAATAGCTAGTCACGACGTTCGGCAACGAACAATACGACGATGATAGTAATGATGGCTTCTTAGGTGAACTGTAGATAATTTTCAATGAATTCATATATGATTAAAATTGAGAAACCAGAAAATAAATTTTATTAGCGTTAAAATTTCGTCTATCATATGACTTCGTGACTGAAAGGGATATTCTAGCTTGTGTTTAAAGTATATACACACATACACACACACATATATATATATGTATTTGTGTATGTATTTTATAAGGGAAGCAAATATTCCGGAGCACAGATAATACTTTATATTTTAGTTACTACAACAAATTTTTATGTTACTTATACTTTTTCCTTATACAACCTACATTATATTGAATCAATGAGTACAAAGAGGTTGAAATTTATTCTGTTGTAATGTGAAGTGCTTATAAAGTAATTAAGATTATCCATTTACATTTAGAAAATTACCATTAAAAACTGAATATATATACATATGATCGTCGTATGTATTCCATTTGTATAAACTATTTTTTTTTAAATAGTATTTTATGTTTTTATATATTTAATTTTATTTATATATAGCTTGATAATGGCGTAGCTGCCGAAAAGCTTTGCTTAATAAATAAAGTTTAGTGATTTTAACTGTTTTTTGTAATCAAGAATTTTTATGTTAATTAATCAGTAAAGCTTAAATTTGTTTATTAAAACGTTTGAGAATGTTATGAACGGTGCGTATTATATAAGAGTGTATATATATATATATATATATATATGTGTGTGTGTGTGAATGCATTATATAAAATCCAATAGATAAATTAGAATTGTGTCATATAGAAACTTTTAAAATGTTGAGAATGCGATTAAATACAAAGCTATAGTGGCTGATCGTGAAGATAGAGAAGTGCTATTTCTTGTGCTGGTCTTGGTAACTGAAAAAAATGAAGCTGATAGATCCGGAGATTGAAAATTAATTAAACTAGTAACGTTTGTAATAAACTATTAACATTATATAATTATGCAAAATTCAAGAAGACAAAGCAAGTAACTAACAGGTAACAAAGATTACAATTTGCGCATATATACACTTTCTATTGGATCATTAAACTAATAATTTCTTTACGAATATTTTTATTAAAACTATCATATTCGCATATGTATATTTTAATGCATACGCAAATATAATAATGCGTTAAATAAAATAAGTTTTAATCATCTCAAGTTTATTTAAATTAAATAATTTTGTATATTGTATATTATATAATTACAATACAAATCATTTAATTTATATCCTAAAAACCCAATACGAAGTCCAAATATATCATACAGACTCATATATGTAGTTATATATAGGAAGCCACGTGTAATACATATATTATGGTACACAAAAATTAGCATATAGCCCAGATTTTGAAAATATTCTATGAAAATCTTGTAAGATGGTCCCTGCAAAATCTTACGAAGAATACGCTATATTTTAAATAAATTTAAATATCAAGAAGTTATGGCAGATTACGGATTCATGTACGAACACAATGATATTAACAAAGGTTTCAGCATGGCGTGTGAATTCGTAAAAATACATTATGAATAAAAAGGATCTTTTCCATGCTTACGTTTAGAGTAATATTCTAAGTAGGGCAAGTGTAAGCAGCTATCGTCATTAGTAGTTGTATAGGCTACAAAATAAAGCGAATTATAGATAAAATGTTTCTAACACGTGGGCAATCACCCGATATTGAGTTACGTTTCAATTCTTTTTCTTCACATATGAAATTTTCGCGCTTGATTTGTAAGAGTACTAAAAATTTTAGATTACAAACTTATTACTATGATTATTATTATTTTGTTACACCAGAAAAATTTTTTGTCGGTATTTCGCAGTTCATATAGTCTCTTTATTCGTATTCGTTTGTATTTTAATTACTATATTTTTTTATAAGACTTGAAATTATATTTGTTAAAAAGTTTTCGTATCTCATATATATATATGTGATAGTGAAGAATAATCATATAAATATATTCATTTTTTCAACAAAAATCAGCAAGCTCTCATACCTATGATCAAATAGCAACTCAACGTAAAGGAAATGAAGAATTGCCGACTCCTGATCATCCTAGCAACACGAGCGTAACCGATATTGCAACATTGTTAGACATTTCTTTCAGAAATAAAATCGCTTTTCTTCACTGTCATGGAGCAGCAAGGTAAGTTACTTAACGCAGTCATAGCCATGTTAAATCAAAAATGAAAAATATGAAAATTGTAGTCTGGAACGCAAACGGTATATTAAACTATATAGCAGAAGTACAAATGTACATTATCAGAAACACATCTGCTCATTTCATATGATATAATTCATACTTCACAAATCACCCTGATGGTACAGCGCATGGTGGTTCTGGTATTATAATAAAAAACGATGTTAAACATCGTGAATTAGCAAAATATCAGACAAACCATTTACAACCAGCATTAGCATTAACGCCCGAACAACAATTTTGTTGTATCGGCTGTGTACTGCCCACCGAAACACAACATAAAGAAAAACCAATTCCTAAAGTTTTTCAAGACTTTGGGCAATCGATACATCATAGGAGATTATAATGCCAAAAACGTTCTTTTCGGATCAAGACTTACAGTAACAAGAAGTAAAGAATTAAATATGGCTATTGACGAGACACATAGTAATGTATACTTTTCAGGAACACCAACTTACTGGCCTGCTGACTGTAATAAAGTCCCCGATTTACTGGACTTCTTCATAGTAAACGGAATCTCAGCTTCCTTTGTTGACGTTACGGCCGATGAAGTATTACCATCTGATCACTCCTCAGTTATGCTTACAATCAGCTAATATGTAATTAAGAAAATATGTAAGCCAAAACTACATAATAAGCTTACCAATTGGGATAAGTTTCGTGAATACCTAAACGAAAACACATATCTAAAATTGATGCTCAAAACTGAAAAGCGAATAGAAGAATCGATAGAATACTTCAATAAGACAGTACAACAGGCTGCAGGGAAATCAACAACAGTTACCTGCCTGTAATTTATTATACCCGAACACATAACGGATGCGGTCAAATTGAGAAGAAATCTGGGAAAACAGTGACAAAAATCTCGAAATCCATATCACAAGACTCTATTAAATCGGCAGACTAAGTTTGTAAAACATTTATTACAAGACTTAAAAAAAAGAAATCTTTTAAGGAAAAACTCATACATCCATCACCATTGCCGCAATATGATTACTCGCTCTGGAAGGCAACGAGGACCCTCATAAGACCTATACCAGCAATTCACCCGATCAGGAAAGCAGACCGAACATGGGCTCAAACTGATTCGGAAAAAGCGGAAGTTTTTGGAAAACATTTTGCAGAAATCTTCAAACCTTATTCGGCTGGTAACAGAACCATTGTTACAATGTATGCAAAAGGTTACAACTCACATCTCCCGGAGAATTAAAAAGTGTGATCAATGAAAAGGTCTTGTGTTACTAACATTCATTTTTAACGCGATACTTCCCATTAAAGTTAACACTGTCACAAATTGTTGTTATTCAAAAACCGCAAAAGCTCCAACGGAACCTTCATCATATCGGCCTATTTCGTTACTTCCTGTTCTTTCAAAGCTCTATGAAAAGCTCTTGCTGAAACGAATCATGCAAATTGTCACTTCGAAACAGCTGATAACTGACCACCAATTTGGGTTTAGAACAAAGCATGACACGATGGAGCAAGTGCATCGTGTAGTAAATATTATTGAGACATGCTTTAAAGAGAAAAAGTACATTTTTGGACATAAGCCAAGCCTTTGATAAAATATAGCATCATGACTTGTTATGGAAAATCAAACGATACTTTCCCTATGAATTATTTGAAATAATACAATCATACCTAAGCGATAGATATTTTCAAATCAAGTATAGAAATGATATATCGAGCATTTATCCAATAAGTGCAGGCATACCTCAGGGTAGTGTCCTGGGTCCATTACTGTATATCACCTATACAGCTGATATTCCTACACATCTAACGTAGAGATAGTAACCTTCGCTGAAGACACAGCAATTTTATGTACAGATGTTTGTCCTATAAGTGCTCGTAATAATCTAAAAGAAGCGATCAATGAAATTTCATTGTGGTTTAATGCGCGGAGCCAAATCCACCCGCGTAATCTTCACAAACAGAAGACACGAACTGTCACATGATATAACATTAAATGGCTTACCAATACCAAAAAAAAAAAACAACGAAGAAAAATATCTTGGAATATACCTTGATCAGCGCTTAACGTGGAGGAAGCACATAGTAACTAAGAAAACTGAAATAAACGTGAAATTAGCAAAAATAAATTATCTACTGAATAGACACGAGTAGTTTCAACCAGAACTAGTTTTTAAAACTAGTTCCACTTCCAAAACTACAGGAACGAGTTCGCTCAATTAACAAAAATTAGTTCCTGAACCTACTTTTTATGCAGTCGCAAGTTCACAACCAATGCAAACGAATATCGACGGAACAAAAACGAAGTCTAGAACTAAATTTAGATAATTTGATAGAGCAATATTTTAAAAAATGACTAGCATTCACTATCATTATGTATTGATAAAAATAAAAAAAAAATATTATTTAAAACGTTATTTTTCAAAATATTGCTTATGTTCATTTGATATTGATGTTATTTTTTATAATGTTTGTATACATTTAATGTGTTTATAGAATTGCTGTTTGTACTTTTATTCAAGTACTTTTCATTTATTTTAGATTTAATGGACGAATTTAATCGTTGAATTGCAATTAACATGAATTTTAATCAATTTTTTAATTGTACCTTAAAAATTAGTATTTAAGATAGTGAGCTGTCAATGATCATTTTTTAAGTATCTACCATGTATATTTTTATTTGTTTCAAATTTATCACTACGATTCTTTCATCTATCGTATTATTATCAAATCAAGTACTATTAAACTACAAGTTTCATAAACATTGAACAGCCTTAAAATTTGTTTTCGTTGTTAGTATAAAAACTTTTGCTCACATTTTTAAAACTAGACATGAAACATTTTATTTAGAACTGATACAATTTAAGCGATACAAACATAGAACAGATTTGTAAATACGTTTATTGAATACATAGATTACATCAATGTTCTATTGTTTTAAAATAATTTCAAGTTAAGCGACTGTTAAATCACAATTACACTCTAAAAGTAATAAGCGATTAAAGAAAAGGGCATATTTAAAGTATTACTTATAAAAAAATGAAACCATAGTATCTGTTAAAAATAAAGTTTTCGTTTTTAAATATAATGAAGCTATACAAAAATTTTTACATATTGAAATTCCATGTAAAAAATAAAAGTTACAGATTATGATTAAGAAAAATAATTTCTTCTAATTTTTTTGAAGAAAGGCGATTTCTCTTCTTTGTTAAAATTAAACCAGCTTTGGAAAATATTCTCTCACAGGATGTTGCCATCAAACAAAGCCTTTTTTTCACGATTTTGAATAATCTAGGATATACTTTTTCTCGTTCTAACCATCATATTAATGGGTTGCTCGTACGATTTAGAAGGGGTTCATTAAGATACTTCTACAGTTTGATTATTCCAGCTGCTGTTGGATTTTGCGAACCTATCAATTTTTTTGTTTCCATTTCAAAATCACCCCAAATATTGTCATCGCCAGCATCAGCTATTTCATGCGATAAAATTAATGCAGACGTAATTTCACTATTTAAATCATTATTGGTTTCAGTATTTTGCCGATTAACTCTGCGCATACTTTTTTCTTCAAGGTTTCAAATGCACTTTTATATTTACATTCATCTGAAAAACCATATTTCTTGAAACGAGGGTCCAAGATTGTAGCCTGGGTAGGAAGTTCTTGTTCTTCTAGTACATTAAAATGCTTATCCAGTTGTTCTTTGAATACTAATATCGTTTCATTTATTTCTTTTGGAAATTCACTGATTTTTAATCTAAAATAATTAATTTTCGTTATCATTATTTTTACAAGAGGAATTATTTTTTAAAGAGACACATTATTTTCTGTACTTATTTCATTAGTTATCTGGGAAAACATTTTAAGTATTACCAAAGATTTTTCAATAATACACCAGTCCTGTGTATTTAAAATAACATCTACGTCACTATCTAAAATTGCTAATGTTGATATTATAGCATCTTTAATTTGATGGAATCTATTTAACATATCGTAGGTTGAGTTCCATCTAGTGATAACATCTTGTTTTAGCTTCAATTTTGGAAAATTCACTTGTTCTTCGATTTGATGCAATTTTCATAATGCAGGCTTACTTCCATTAAAATATTCAACAATGGTTTTTACTTCCATTATTGTAACATCCAGTTTTTTTAGTCCTTGCTGTACAATCAGATTTATGGTGTGAGCAAAACATGATAAATGCCGCCATTGGCAAATTCGCACAGCAGAAACTATATTTGCTGCATTATCGGTAACACAAGCTATTATTTTAGACCCAATTCTGTAATCGTCAACAACTTTTAATAAAAAATGTGAAATATTATCCGGTGTATGCATTTTTGGAAATAATGTACATTGCAATAATAATGATTTAATTTCTAAGTTAGAATCAAAAATATGCGCTGTAACAGCGAGAAAGCTTTCATTTTTAATGGAACTCCATGCATCTGTTGTTAAACATACGGCTTCTGCATTTTGCAGAGCAATTTTAACATTTTGCATTGTAGATGTATACATTTGTGTTATTAAATTTTGAGACACTGTTTTACGTGTTGATAACTTATACTCAGGACAAAATATTTTAAGCAAGTTTTGAAATTCCACTTATTCAACTATTGAAAAAGGATGAAAATGTTTACTATCATTTTCATCAACTGCATATCAGCAGCTCTACACTTTTGTAACGATGGAGGCTTAATGTACGACCTTATCGACGACTGATAAGATTTTGACTTACTTGAACATTGTTCAGAATTCTCTTGTTCTCCATCTTCATTTTCAGTAGTCGATGTTTTGATAACAAGACCACTGTTTACTCCTAAAATAGAACCATCATTCTCGTTTTCTTCGATATTTCTTTCAATATTTAAACATATACCAAAATGATTTATTTTTAAATGTCTCTGCAAATTCTCTAAAGAACCACTTGAAATACTAATCATTTGATAGTAATAACAACATTTAGCTCTTTTGTTATCTTCTTTTTCAAAGTGATCCATTAAACACTCCGATTTTTACGGCAAACCATTTTAAATGTAATAAAATAAAAAAAATAAAAAATAAATGAAAATAACTTCAGAAACGAAATACAAAACAAAACTACTAACAAATGTACGCACGGATTTGTTTTGATTTTCTTAGCGGTGCTGTATTACTACATGTACTATTTTAAAAGTAGTTCCGCCGGAACTATTTTCGGAAATAGTTATTTCCCACTAACTGAATGTTTTTGCAGAACTAGTTTACACAATGGAACTAATAGGCACATGTTTACTACTGAATAGAAAATCTGTGCTGTCTATAGATAACAAGTTGATGATTTACAAGCAGATATTAAAGCCAATCTGGCGTTACGGATGTCCATTATGGGGCTATTAAAAAAAGACGAGTACTGATATAATACAGCGGATCCAGAATAAAATTTTACGAATAATCGTTAAAGCACCGTGGTACATCACAAATGTACGCTATACGATGATTTTTTGACATAAAGTTCATTCGGCAAGTAATATCAGATGAAGCTAAAATTTATTACCATAGACTTAAAAGACACCCAAATAACAACGCCATCGGGTTGTTAGATAATTCTGTGGAGGTTCGACGACTTAAACGGGATAAGATATTGAACATAGCATTATCATAAAGCTAGTAGACAAGTACATCACGTTATTTGGTTGAGAGCAATATCATTGGATAATCTGCTCTGCATGTTAATCGCATAATGACATAAAACATGCTAAGTAGTCATGCGTTAAAAATATATATATATATTCATTTTTTTTTTATTTTATCGTGTACCTTCCGTTTTCTTCTTATTATATAATAGAGTTGTGAAACCTGTATATGCACACACACACAATATACTTAATAGCTATAAAATATTAAGACAATAATTTTGTATTATGGATTTAGCAACATAATATTAATGCAAAAATTTTTTAAAAAACTGTACAATTCTAATTTAAAAGATCTTGTGTTTTGCAATTTTCAAGCTTAATATTGTAAGTACACAGTAATTTATATAAAACTACAATATCGTAATATCAAATTAAATATCGCAGATTTGTTGTATATAAATAAAAATTAATAATAAATACGAAGAAAATATATACTCACTGTCCAATAAGTGCGTCCGTTTTAAAACCCAGTCTCATAATATGACCTTGCAGCAGTTTTAAAGATGGCGTCGATCTTTTTTCTTCCATTTGCCAAAGAACATTTAGATAAACGCTGTCCATTTTGTTCTCCCCTTCTGTAATTGGTATAACTCCAGTCACGTTATTCCTCACATCACTGTTTGACTAGTACACATCATTATACGAATAAAAGGAAGGTTTTTTAATCAGGATAATTTCGCAACTTTATCTAAATGTTTAATTACTTTTCTTATAAATACTACAAGTTTAAGCTTCGCTAGTTTAAGGTCAATAATTATAAGTTTATACACTTTATCTCGAAATTCACCACAACTGACATATTAATAAAAATGTAATCTTAAATTTAGTTCTTGGGTAAACTGACAGTTTTTGAAAATATTTTTCCCCTTTGTTTGCAAATTTGTGACTAGCCTGTGGTGGCTATTTAACAAATGTCATCTACGTTGAAACTACTCCCATCGAGGAGTATTGTCCTATTCGTTTACCGGATTAAATCCGTTGTCTTTATTTTCTTTAATCTTCTAGTATACTCAGCCGCTGTAGGAGTTTTTCAGCAATCCTTCTGATTTCCTCCTGTACAGGACGTATGCCCAGATCTGTATGTATAGTGTAGTTCGTCATGTACCACAGCAATCGGTATATCTGTCGTAATATTTTATTTGTAGTCTGTGTATTTTACCGATGTTCGTTTTCTTCGCACAACCCCAAAGTTGAGTACCGTATGTCCATATTGGTTTCAACATAGTTTTGTACAAGAGAACACGGTTGTCCAGAGTGACTTCTGATTTGGGTCCTAAGAGTCAGTGCATTTTTTTCAGCCTTAGATTTATCTCGCTTTTCTTCTTGTCTTTATGTATTTTCCATGTTAAACGACTATCCAAATATACTCCCAGGTATTTAACCATATTTTGCTTGGGTATAACGTTATCTTTTAGCGTAAGTTTGTAATTGTGCCAATATGGATGATTTTTCTGCATTTATTTCTATTGGCCAGCGTTTAGTGTCCAGTCACTGATTGTATTTATATAATTTTTGCAAATTGTGGATAGCTGTTTTTGGGCCGTTGTCTGCTGCAAGCATCATTGTATCATTCGCAAAATCTTAAATTTAGTTCCTGGATAAACTGACAGTTTTATAGTGCATATAACCGTTTCATTTTTTAGTTGAGCTGTTAGTCAAGAAACCCGATGTTAACTACTAACGTATTTTGAAAATTATCCTCTCTGAAAAGCAGATTTTTAACAGCTTACTCAAAATATTTCCGATAAACTCAGCTTGATACCCGTCTCACTTTGAATTAAAGAGCAATAAAAAATTTTTGAATAGTTCACAAATTTTTACATGATTTGGTGTCCGGGGGACGGTGAATTTATGTAGAATAAGTAAATGTTAAAAAGCTTATACCATATAAAACTACACATGAAAAAAATATTAAGGGATCATAAAAATAGAAATAATTTGCACACTGTTTTTTTTTTATAAATCATAAAAATGTTTTAATATCGGATCAATCTAAAATATAGTTTATGAATAAATGTATATAAAATTTTAGCACTCGAAGTACATAACGGACCAATTTATTCTCGCTATATTATACGGTGTAAAAATTATTGATTAAAACATCCAAATATGAGTGAAAAACATTTCATTAATCACTTACGTAATTTTATAAGAATCAATGTACGCACCTGATCAACTAAAAGAGATACCACAATTTTAAATTCTTCGTCATCCCAATGACTACATATGTATTGATAAAGGTTCTTCTTAATATATGGGAAAAGTATACCCTGCCAAAAAATCAACCTTGTTTTAGCGTATACAGCATTGCGAAATGTGTATATTTTAAATGTACGAAAAATATGAATATTTCATAACCATTTCTTGGTATATAAAATAATCCGAAATAAACCTGACCTATTCTAACCTAACTGAATCTAACCTAACCTAGGCATTTTGTTATTTTGGTTTAAATGTATCATTCTCGTTTTTTCTTTTAATTCTACTGCTAACTAGCCGAAATAAACCTGACCGATTCTAACCTAACCTAGGTATGTTTATAAACATACTTATAAGTAAAATTTAAAAGGTTGTAATTTACAATTAAAAATTTTTTCCGCGTTTTTTTTTTATTTTTTATCCCGCTTAGGGAAACAAAACACATCAATTTATCCAAGCCCCAATCGATTCTGAGTTGTACAAGTATGCCTCGAATGAGCCTTACAGGGTCCTCATTTTGTAAAATACGGTATTTTCCGCTATATTTTTGGATTTAATTACAGCTGCTACAGTAAGGAAAATTCATTTTCTTATCTGTTCATTTTAAAAATGCAAATTTAAAGGGAACAAGCATTAGTTCGATTTCCGCCACCTGTTTTGTTCATCACAATAGTTCTTACTTTGTATCACATTACATTAATTCCATTTTGATATAGGCTACGTAATTCCAACTATTTTTCACAACTCCTTCAGTGTCCATTGAATCTTCATTATACATCAGTATGAATATATTTTGAACGCTTCTAGTACCTCATAAAAACAAATGAAAAGCTAATTTTTTAAAGTTTTAAAACTACAACAATAATTTATTATTGAGTTACTGTTTTAAAAAAACATATGTACATACCATCACAAATTGGGGTGATGTTGTGGTTCCTTCCACATCAAATATTATATTGCTTATGGGTGCTAATGTCTTATTTTCTTGAAAAACACGCTCCATTACAACGCCAAACTAAACACAAAATACGATTACAATAAAAAAATAAGACAAGCAAAGCCTCACAAAATTTAAAACGCACTATTTAACTGGGACAATGATTAACATTAACGAGTACTCAGGATGGGTATATGTATAAAAAGTGAATTATGTAATATTTTTAACAAAAATATGCTTGATAAATTTTTTAATAACAAAAAATTGAATTGGCAGGTTTATGTGAAAGATAAAGATAAGAGTAAAAAATATGAAAACTAATGAATTGGAATTTTTGTTTTTATATCATATCTAAAAATAAATCAAAGAACGCATATCTCAAATAATATACTATTATACATTTCTGTTAAAATTAATAAATCAGGAAAACAGTATATTTAAATTTTTTAAAAAACTTCCAGTATCAATTTTTGCACTACTATACAAAGCAAAAAAAAATTGATTTGGCATATTAAGAAATTGTTTACAAATACTATACTGTCTAGAAAAGCGTTATTACTTATTAAGTTGATTAATTAATTTTTTCGTTTCTTCGTTTTTCAAACTTTAATATATGGTCTATTTATGCAGATAGTTATCTGTATTTTTTGTTTATTTAGTTGTCGACATATTGCTTTAAACCTGTGAACATTTAAATGGTACACCGGTAAATTTGACTTATATATATTGTAAAATTACATTTATCAAATAAAAAAAAAGAATATTTTCGGTTTTAATTTTGTTTCGAGTCAGTTATTAAATACGTTAAAATAATATAATATAATTAGTGATTTAGAATAAATTTATATGTATGTCGCATCTCGAAAATATTATTTAATGAAAAGGTCAATTTTATACCCAGATGAAATTAGGATAATTACGTGCATAAGCTGTGAAAGTAACTAATGCACATCAGTATTTCTTTGTTGTTTTGTGTACACAGAGAAAATATCTACCCATTGTTTTAGGTCATAATTTTAAAGCAATATTTTTTGTCGTGTGATTTTCGTGATATTGGTATTCTTTTTCTTTACATATTAATTTTACGTTTTACTATTAAATAATAAATATGAAATAAAGTGATTGAAAATTTATTTTAAATAAATAATGTAATAACAATAATGCAACATATTCTTTCTGTACGCCATGTTATATTCATATCCCGATAACATTTTCTAAACAACCGATAACATATATTACCTTCCGTTGTGTATTGAATTTTTTTAATTATTTCCTTACTTTGACCTGAATAATGCGCATGTAACTATATATGTGTTTAAGTGTTGCGTTCCCAATTACTTAGTTTCAGAATCACGTACAACCTTCATTCACGTTGTTTAAAAATTTTTTAAAGCTCCGATTGGAACATATTCTAGAAATTTTTATCATCCAAAATATAAATATTCTTACAGCAAACCGAAATACATAAAAAAAAAAAAAAAAAAGGCGAAAGGCAACTTTTTTTTATTTGCGTGTAACTCAATTACTAATAAAATTGAAGACCTCTTATCATAATTCCGTTCAAGTGAAGTTTTGATAAGCTCGTATAATATAAATTTATACTAATATATTTTGGGGCAGCAGCGACTGAATAAATTAGATAATGAAATACTTTGCTTGTAACCGAATATATTAAAATACTCCCTATATACAGTGGCATTAAAAATATATAGACAAAAATTTAAAAATAAGTATTTCAGCTATAAAAAGTTTAATTTTCCGAAGTAGGGAGTAGACATGTGCATATAGCTCTTTAAAGTTGCAAACGTTTTCTTATTCATTATTCGAAAACAGAAATATATTACGTGTATAACGAATAGTACGAAATAAAATATTATAAGTCCGTAAAAATTAAATTGTAGTTTACATATTTATTATATTTTCAGGAAACGTAATTTATTTTGGTTATATTCATTTCAAATTTTATCGGCAATTATCTATTTTATTTACTTTTTAAATATATATTAGTTAACGAACCGAATCTTTTAAATATCGACTAAAGTAACAATTAAAAAAAAAAAAAAAATAGAATTGTGTATCGGCATTTAAGCGAATATACGATATTTTTCTTTAAATTGATCATTTACAGTGCTGAATATAAATTATCGACCAGAATATGGATATGGAAGCGTTGGAAAATGAAGCGAAAGCGTCTGCCGTGAAATTAGTTGCTAATATGCTTCAAAAGTCCGGTCATTTAGAAAAGGTGGAACAATATAAACATCGTATCGCTCGGAAAAAAGTTTCTACCGAAGCTATGTTGAAAACGGCTATGCAGAGTCAGTTAGACGGAATAACGGTCGGTATGAATGAATTACAGTCGGCGTTAAACGATATTACAGATATCAGAAAAGATCTGTCCGAAATCGAAAGTACGTTTAATCAACTGCCCGCGTTAGGGTCTAAATTGCAAGACGTTAAAAATAAAAATACGCGACATTCTCAATACGTTACGGCTATAGAAAATTTGAAACATTTATTTACGGTTCCGGAAAGCGTCGAAAAAACTAAACAGTGGATAAACGAAGGAAAACTTTTACACGCGCATCAATGTTTGATCGATTTAGAAACGTCTCGCGACGATCTATTATTCGAAGTTTATAAATTACCCAATCAATCGGATAACGATAATATTTTACTAAAAGCGTATTTCGTCGATGTAGAAGTTTTGTCGCGAATGATGGAGAAACAATTGAAATTAGTCTTGAGTCGAACGTTGAACATAGTTCGTAAAGAACCGACCGTTATAGTAACCGTTTTACGTATTATCGAACGCGAAGAAAAATCCGACACGCACGCTTTACAACGACAAAAACAAACCGGTTTTCTACCGCCGTTAAGACCTAAACGATGGCGAGAAATGGCGTTCAACGAATTGGAAAAGGCCGTTTCGCAAAAGATAGAAGGAAATCAAGTGGACGAAAGATCGAGCAATAAAATGTGGCTAGTCACCTATTTAGAATTAACGCGACAATTAATCATCGAAGATTTAAGAGTAGTAAAATCGCTTTGCGGACCTTGCTTTCCGCCCTATTACGATATCGTCAATAAATTCGTAAATATGTATCATAAATGTCTGTCGGCGAATTTAGAACAGATAATCGCTCAAGGTCTGGAAGGTAACGAATACGTATCGATATTGTCTTGGATTCAGAATACCTATTTCGCGCCGGAACTGATGAAACATCCCGATTTAAACATCGACATATCTACCGTCGGCCCGCTACTAAAATCCGCAGTTGTAAACGAACTGCAGCGAAAATATTTAGAAGGCATGGAAAATAATTACAAAGAATGGATGCAGAAAACGTTAGATACGGAAAAACAAGATTGGAATAAAGAATTAACTCCGGAAGAAGGACCGGACGGCTGTTATCAGACCGCGGCTCCCGTAATAATATTTCAAATGATCGATCAGAATTTACAAGTAGCCAAAACGATCGGACCGGATTTAATGCAAAAAGCTCTTTCGCTTAGTATTAATCAGGTGATAGACCGTATTATTTTAAAAATTTACAATATTCGAAACATATATATATATACACACACCGTATGCAATAATGTATTTTTTTCTTTTGGTCCTGCTTTCACTTTTTACAGTTTAACCCTTTATCCAGTTACGAGTTTTCAAATCTTAACACTTAATAAATTTATACCGCTTAATTGTAACATGAACGTCAGAAATAATTTGTTCGATACTTGAGGAAGAGTATGCACCACTTTTGTAAAATATTCGGGAGCAACTCGTCTCTATATTTCTAGAATCTCGGACAAACTAAAATTTTATGCTCAGTAGAATTATCAACATGGTACCTATCATAAGTTCCAGCAGATGATATACCTAACTTAACAAAATGTGAAGGAGACTTTCAGTGATTTAATAATGTTGAAAATCAATAAGAAAAAAATTATTTAATCTTTGATAACGTATCATCGGATCGGATCCACTTAATATTCTCATGAGTTGTAGCTGATAACTTATAACGTATTATTTTATCCGTTATTTCGTTTCCAGTGATGCCACAATGGGAAGGAACTTAAACATCGCTCTAGAACTACGATTATAAAGCTGTATGACACAATGTGTCAAATCAAATTTTAAACGTTTCCAGTTTGGAAGCCTAGATACTTAATTATACTTTTCTCTCATGTCTTTAACAATGTGTAAGGATTTCTAAATAGTAAATTAATGCTATCACGAAGCGTTTTGGTAATATGATTACCAAAGTTGTTTACGTCAACGTCTAACGGGAAAAATACATTTTGAAGAGAAAAACTATAGGAAGGATGCGAAACATTTTTAATATTTTCATTTGTCTTCAATTTGTTACGGTTGCAGAGAAGAGGTGACAGACTTTTATTAGACCAAAATTTATTATACGGCGTAAATAGAATTTATTTATTAATCACGCGAGTTTTTCTCTGTTGTGGATTGTATGAACATGAGGAATCTGAATCGTTAAATTCGTACACATATTAATGGCTAAGCCCACCATTTTATGCCTGAGATGATGCAAAACAGATTAAAGCTTATATCACATTTCTGCACCACAAACCCTAACTCGTTCATTGACAATTTATCATCTAATACCACAACTAAGTATTTAACATTAATTACATCGGCATCGTCAAAATCACATCAACCCCCTCAAGGGTATTCGAACAAAGAATATAATATATATATATAAAATTTTTACACAAAATCAAATAAATTTATTATTACAGTATTATTAGCAACGTGCATAGTAAATAAAATCATTACATTATGGTACCCATTACTCTACGTAAGCCTGTTTTATTGTTCAATATACATTACAGATAATATCATCACTGTCGTGGACTCGTTCCGAAGATCCTGAAATTATGAGTCATTTTAATTGTTCCGTGCAATTAACCACCGTCTGTTTCTACACTAGTCGCATCTAATCATTTGTTTCATTGAACTGGCGCTAGTTATCACTATAACCAAGTACCGCACTGGTGGTCTTCCTCTTCATCAGCAACCTTCGATTATGCCTAATATTCCGTCGTATAGTACGACCAAAGTAGATGTATGTTTTTCGATTGTGTGTCGTAATTGAGCATCCGCATTAATTTCTTTTAATACTGATAAATTTGCCCTTTTCGTAGTTCACGGCACTTTCCACATTCGTCTCCAACGATACATTTCGAAATCATCGATGCTTCAGACGTATGTTCCCTTCAATGTTCAACGTTCAGATGCGTATAAGAATATGTTGAACATTAGCGTTTTCATGAGATGTACTTTGGTAGTCGTCGTTATCATGGCATTTGCAGATCTTAGTTGAGTTAATGCAGTTTTCGCCGTCATTAACGCCATCTTTCCATTGTTTTACTCAGTATCCGGGCACTGTATATTATATATATATATATATATAAATAGTCACGGTGACATAGTTGCTAGAGTGCTCGATGGTTCGAAACCAACTCGCGACATAAAAGTTTATAGTTTTTCATTATTATTATTATCGTGGAGAAAGCAGCGGGACACCTAACTTCCTATAAAATTATATATTAGTGCTTTGGATGCTAGCCCATTTTGTACGTATAAATAATTGTACAATGGGGTAGGCACGACGTTCGGCAACAAACAATATGACGATGATAATGATATATATATATATATATACATTGTTGAGGATGTTTATGCGAAAGTTTGGCTAACATTTTGGACACGAGGAATGAAAGGTGCACGTAATTTTCGAGACAAAAATTTAGTCTTCTTCTAGCATATGAGAGCACAGTTAGTTGGGAAATATTTTTTAACATTAAACTTTAATCAATGGACAGTAATAGAAAAATGGGAATGCCCCTTACGTTTTGCTTTAGCGTGGCGTGCTTTAAAATACTTCATACTCAACGTCTTTTACGATCGGTTTTGTTTATTTATTTTATATTTTCTCTCTACAGGTGATGTATTACGCGAAACTATACAAACAAGCCATTCTAGATATGAAAAGACGACACTTCGAAGATCGTAATCAAATACCCTATTACACGCATCATATGATTACTATTTTGAATAATTGTATTCAATTTTGCGAATTGGCCGAAGAAACGAAGAAACATTATTGGAAAACGGAGGCTCACGGTAATCCGCAAGCGATTACATACGAATCGATAATCGTTACGTATCAGAATTTACGAGACGATGCGACGCGCTATTTATTAGAAGAAGCGTTTCTAGATTTGGATGTTCACTTTCAAGATTTAATCACTATTAAATGGACCAACAGCTCGATAGCGATCGATACGATTTGCGTCACGTTAGAAGATTATTTTCAAGATTATCGACGTTTGAAAAGTAAAAATTTAGAACACGTAATTTACGAAGCCGAAGATTTAGTAGTTAAACGTTACATAACCGCTATGTTTCAGAAAAAAGTCACATTTCGCACTACGGAAGAACTTCGTCAGGCTGCCGTTAAAATATGTCGCGAAGTAGAACAATTGCGATTATTTTTCGCGCGTGTCGCTCCGAATATCGACGCTAGAACTAATTCGTCGTTAGATGCGATTTTAGCATTAACCGAAGTGCTTAAAAGCGACGATTTGGAAATATTATCTTTGGATTTACATACGTTGGTAGACAAATATCCGGATATTAGCGAAGATCATCTGTCTCGATTATTAGCTTTAAGGGGAGATATATCGCGATCGGAAATTCGCGAAAAAGTTCTGTTTGTTAAACAAACGAACAGAAGTAAATCGAAAATATCGTTACCAGACGGTAGTATTTTTAAACAAATTGCTTAATGTTACATATATATATATATATATATATATAGCATTTTCAAAAGTTTCGATTTCCAGTCTAGTTAGTTTTCCAATTAATAGTGTAATTTGATCTTTCCAACGAATCGGACATGTTGCTTAAAACCTCGGATTATCCTTCCAGAATAATTTTTCCAGCGCGATGTTATTCGTCGTATGACTAAAATATCCTAACTGTATTTGTTTTTGACTCATTTTTCCGGTAGTACGCTGTTTACGACATCTGTACTATTCGCCTACACGTTCACATCTGTTGCTTTTAAATGTGGCAAATGGAATTAGCCTCGTTTTATTTATTCCGCTAATCGCATTATTTAAACCATATTTTTAGTAATTTCACAGTTGTATTTCTAAATACGGCCAGTCATCGCATTACGTCCTCTTTTTTGTTGTATCAGTATTAATACGTAGCCCATATATAAACGTATATAATTTAAACGTTGTAAACAAAATACAAAAAAGAATCTAGTAATTAGATAACTTTGATATTTACTCATTTCGAAATCGTATTTATTATTAGAATTATTCGAATAATTAACATCAGTGCAATCTTTGAAACGTTATGTAACGTGTTTTTTTTTTAATAATATATATATATGTATGTTAATTAATGCAATACGTTTTAAGTCCTCATTCCATTTTAAAATATTCGTTTTAATAAATATATGTAAAACGAAAGTACTGCTCTCATTTTTATTATTGTATATTCTATCGATTTGGAAGTAATGTATAATAAAATACTTTAAAACGATGAAAAAACTCCGTACAGATCAGAAATTGCTGAACAAAATTTATTAAAGTGTAACAAATTGTTAGCTAATAAAAAAGTAAGGTAAAATTTTTTGTTTTAAAAATGTCACATTTGCCAAATTTTGCTTTTTAACGACCTAATTTGCCATTCTTTCCTTATCTGTTATTACGTTAAGATTTCGTATTCTCCTTTTTATTTTATAAATTAAATATATATATATATATATGTATATGCATACAAAAACTGATCGTATCTTAATTATTTACATACTAATGAGTTTGGACACTTTATCAGCTACAAAATAACGGTAATCTATTATATAAATTTCATATTAATGTTTCGAAATTAAATGTTTGTGCGCGAAACGAAGTCGAATTATTAAGTTTTATATGTATATATATGTGTGTGTTGTGCGTGCGTGTGTGTTTCTTAATGAGCATTATATTTCACAGTCAAGTTAATAAACAATTTTGATATTATACCATCGCAATAAAAAATATATGGAACATTAATTACAATAAAACTAATAAATAGGCCCATGAGTAAGGCTAATATTAATGATGTGTAAGGTTAAGTATTTACTAGGCAATTATGAATACATGTAAACAATTGATACCCAGCACCGGCACATGAGCAATGGCTTTATAATCTCATCAATGTCTGTTTACTATACCACACAATACAAAATTACGTTAAATTAATGCAGAAGTCTCTCGCAGGGTATAACTTCCTCACTTTCTATATATATATATATATACATTTCTCTATCTCTCTCTTTCTCAATATATAAGCTCACTTATCTATTTCTTATTGAACTTTTAACTTATGACAAGATGCCAGTTAGGAAATAAGGTGTTACTTTCCAATTTATTAGTATTATATTTTAATCCGAATACTAAATTAATGATCTCTATGCCCTTGAAAAATTTTCTCATATATATATGTATGTATATCGGAGAGTAGTGATTTTATGAATTATAAGTAAAACAAAATATAAACAGTTTTCATATATTAAAAAAAAAAACTCTTCATACTATCCAAACTTGTTTGTCTTGAATACTTTTATACTTTGTACATTGACGATGATATTACACTATGTAACTCAATGATTAATTTCACGCTGTTATATAATTTACATGACTCGAAATATGATTTAACCAGACTTTTTATTGATGTTATTATTATTATTATTATAGGATGACAAAATTTACGATCGCCAGGTTTAAATACAACAAAATCAAATTTTTAAAATATTAAACACTTTACATTCGTTTTAATATTTATTCTTTTGAAATAATTTTGTCGGAAAGAACTTAATTTTATAAATCGTTTTCGTAAAATAACGATAAAAATCTATATTTAAGAGTTTTTATTCTTTTAATTTATACGGAAATCGATAAGTTCAGATTTGTTCAACAATCTATCAAAACTAATGAGAATATTACTATCACGTCTACAAACCAGAAAAAATAAAAAAATTATTTGTGATTTAATTATTGTAGAAATTCATAGCTTAATTAATGAGCCCGGCAATACAACAAAATTAAGATTTTTAATATCATTTAGGTGTATCGAAAGCGATAGTTTACATATAGTAAGTTCGACTGCAAACTAAAAAATAGAAAGAAAAATCTTAATCTGAAAAAAGGACGTTAAGAGAAAAAAATGGACAGAGAACAAACGAAACTTTATATTTAAAAAACAAAGAAACAAACAAATGATTAATTTTCAACAATTAATATTAGCCTTACGTAGAATATAAGTACTCATACAGGACATATGCTTCCAGTTATTCGTTTAATATTTCATACTAATGTATAAACGATAAAAAAAAAAAAAAAAAATTTGGTATTAGCAATGCTCGTCGAACTATTTATTAACACTTTTATAGACTCCCTGTGACGTCAAATCGATATGGACGATGGTTCTGACGATAAAGACGATCGGGTTCTCTTATCGGCTGGCAACTGGTTTTAAAGATAGTGACAACGACGTACATAATTGAACCGTTGCACCCCTTAGGCCTTGGAAATGATTGATTGGAAAAGTAACTCGGAATGTTATGGTGAATAAGTCATTGTTTGTACAATTGACTATGTTAGCCGGATTACAATTTTATAAAATAAAAAAAAACTTTAAAAGGAGACCAATTAAAATTTCTAGTCACATTGAAAATAACAAAAGCACCGATTCAATAAAAAAAGTTAGGAAGAGATAAGGACGAGAAGATTTGCGCAGTTCTTATTATCCAAACTTTTTTTTATATAATGTCATTGGCATGTGTAGAAACCAGTGGCAGGTTTTTTAGTTTAAAAATAGAAACTCAAGATCACTCACTAGCAAAACTACAAAATATTGGGAAAACGATATAAAAATGAATTAGTTTAGATCAACTTTATTCTCGCGATAAAACGCTCTAAACAAACTGTTCTGAGATATGCTTATCACTATTATTTGTTGTATAATAATGAATGTTCCTACAAAATTTTATTAACTAGCGAAGATTTACTATCTTTTCTTTATTATAACAATTATTTATAAACAATAATAATCGAAAGTAATTCAATTAAGAATCGACTCCTACAAAAATTTATTTACATTTCAAATATTTTTTTTTTTTTTTTTTTTTTGGGCGGTTGCTGCTTGATACCGGTATTATTTTATTTCTTATCGGTAAATAAACGGCGAAATTTAAAATACTGACAAATTTCACATGCGTCATCCTAAATATTCATTATAAGTCCCTAACTAATAAACTGATGGATATTAAATCAAGCAACATAGGTAGCTATCGCATGTGGAATAGAGGAATCATTTACTTTCTGATAATTTAGTTTCTTACATTTCCAAAACTATTCTTGTTCCTTCCCATGCATTTTAATTTCCAACGTTCGTTTATAATCCAGTTCTACTTCTTCAAATAGCTTCTTTTTTAATGCTTCGTCTCGAATTCCATGAACAATTTGGTCACGTAATGTTTCTTCTAGCATCTGTTTAAAATCACAAGTTTGACTTATCTTTTGTAATTCTACTATAAAGTCTGCAATTGTTCCATATTGTATACGGGAACGAAATTTACTACGTTCTGCTGTTATCGTTGGTTGAGGCTTAAGATGATTTTTAATTTTATTCATAAGCGTTTCCAAATCATTTTGTTGAGGTTTCTTTGGCATCATCATTGCTCAAACAATGGTGTACATTTTTGTACTAATCAATGTTAAAAATAGTTTTTTTTTTATTTGTGTCTGTAATATTATTTTCCTGGCAATACATTTCAAAAATTTCGGTCCATACTTCAAAATCATCTTTTTCCTGATTAAATTCATGTATGTTAACAATATTTCCTCTTGAAAAGTGCAATTCTTCCATATTTGCTTTTTTTTTTTAAAATTTGTATTACCAATTTTTATAATTTTCACATTAATGTTTGAAAATTCAACATCCTCGTCGCTATTTGTTGTGTCACTAAGAAAACCTCTAACCTAGGAAAACTTACACTTTATAATAACAAAACGAAGAATTAGAAAGAAACCATTTATAACTTTATTACAAAAATATGAACATATATTTTGTACAACGTAGAACATTTTACAGTGTTGCCAAATATACCTACACTACTGTACTGTTATTTCCCGTAAAACCGAATTTAATTTTGCAAATTAAAACCAATTTAAAAGAAAATCAAGACTATTGCCAAACGGAGGCACCATCCACAAGTACTCAATAGTCTTCTGATATTAAAAAATGTCCAACCCTAAAAGAATTTACACGTCTAGTACACCAAATGACGAGGAGTGGCAATTGTCCACTCATAAACATTTAGCTAGATATAAAAAAAAAGGACACTATTGACGGTCCTGTAGAATCTGCTGGCCTACTGAAAAGTAGGTTTTCTCTTTTAGCTGACAATTCGAAAGAAATAAATAGCGAAAATAATCCTCATGAAGTAGTCATGACCGATACCAAATCAGAGTTCCGCCTCTAATTCTGTTAAACCGCCCCCAATTCATATTGAAAGTGTTGCTGATTTTATTCAATTAAGAAAAAAATTATTGGACATAGCTATAGAAAAACTTATTTTTAAAGCGAATATTAATGGTATAACTCCTAACACTTCAACTACCGTACATAGTTAAATATTTGATAGAAACAAAATATATTTAGCACAACCAGAACAAAATAAATTGAACACTAATATTAATTCCGAATCATCCAATATTCTGTCCAGTCCAACTGCATCCTCATATGCGGCAGTTCTCAAACGTTCTACTAACCACCAAACTCCTCACTCTTCCTCGCAGATTAACCCCGGACCCTCTGCCGATATAAGCAATGTCTTATCTGATTTTCTAGACGAATTCCGATCGTTAATCAATCCACTAATCTCTTTAATAACGCAACTTGTAACGCACTTACTTCCCAAATTATGAATACTTACACACATCAATCTTTAGTCATACTTCTCTGGAATGCTAATAGACTTACCTCACGATATAGCGAACTTTATGTTATTCTCCATGAAAAACGTATTGATATAGCTCTAATAACAGAAACGCACTTCACAGTTAATAGTAGGTTTCGTATGTCTAACTATTTAACCTATAGAAGCGACCATCCAGATGGCACTGCACATGGTGGTACTGGAATACCTATTCGTGACACTCTTAAACATACTCATGTTCCTTACTTATCATCCACGTGTTTTCAATCAACAATAATTTCTGTCTCAACTTCTAACTTTGCCATGAACGTTGATTCTGTTTACTGCCCTCCTAATCAGAAAGTTACACATCAAGTGTTATCATCTTTTTCTAAATTTCTTAGTCTCAGATTTATTGCAGGTGGCGATTATAACGCTAAACACTTTCAGTGGGGCTGCAGAGCAAACAATCCGCATGGAAGTGTATTATTAACTTCCGTCACCAATAAGTACGAAATTATCTCCGCCAATGAACACACATATCGCCCGGCTTCCCAGCAGAAACTCCCTGATATACTTAATATATTTGTTGCCTGTTTACTAGGGCAGGTTGTGGCTCAAGTACTGCATGACCTCTCATCAGATCATAGCCCTGTATTGCTTACATTAAACAATACTACTCCCTCATTGTTACCGCCAGATAGATTACATACTTCACCTATTAATAGCTATAAATTCCCAAAACTATTGAATGAAAAAATATAATTAAAAATTCCTCTCAAAACATTAAACGACGTTGATGAAGCAGTAAACAGACTCACATCGCAACTACAACAAGCTGTTTGGAATTCCTCTTCACTAAAAAAAGGCACATCCAATAGGCAACACTATACCCCAGTTTATATCAGGGAGTTAATAACTCAGTAAAGAAGGGCAAGATCTATATGGAAACGCACAAGGCTCCCCTCAGATAAATCGAGATGGAACCGATTAAACAAGATATTAAATTCCGAAATTCAAAAATACAGATCTGCATCCTTTACCAAGTTCACCAATTCATTATCCACTCATTTTGGCAAGCAAGTAGGAAACTCCTCTCTTGTCCAAACGTGAAAGCTCCAATCCTTCAATATGATGGTAACTGGATAATTACCGACCAAAAAAATCAGAAGCGTTTGCAAAACACCTTGCAGCTACCTTCCAAGTACACAACGATATTGTCGACTACAGCCATGTAAATAGGGTCCTTCAATATTTGAATTGCCCACTACCTACTTAAACATATTTCCCCTGCTGAAACAAAGAGAATAATAATGGAATTGCCTAAAAAAAGCACCAGAATTTGACCTTATTACATCAGAGATTCTGCAGCTTTTACCAAACAACGTAGTTTTATTGCCCACTTATATATTTAATGCAATGCTTCGTTTGAATTATTATCCTGTATTATGGAAATTTTCGATAATTAAAATGGTATTAAAACCTCATAAACCATCTCACCTATGTACTTCATATAGGCCTATCAGCCTACTTCACATTGCTAGTAAAATTTTTGAAAAAATTATAAGTAGAATATATCCATCCTTGGAAAAGGAGGGTATAATTCCTTCTCATCAATTTGGATTCCGGCATAATCATTCAACTATACAACAATGTCATGCTGACAATATCTCTACAGCGCTAGAACGGAAACAATATTGTTCAGCTGTTTTTCTTGATGTTTCACACTGGCATCCTGGCCTCCTTTTCAAATTGAGGGATATCATTCATCCTTCATACTATTTACCTATAAAGTCGTATCTACAAGACAGATTTTTCTGTGTCAAATATGGCGAAACCAGTTCGCAGATCTATGCTATTCAAGCAGGAGTTCCACAAGGAAGTGTTATGGGTCCTTTCTTGTATAGCGTTTATACCGCAGATATACCGGTTAATAAAAATACAGTGTTATGCACTTTTTCTGATGACACGTGCATTTATGCACTTTTGCTGATGACACGTGCATTCTTTCATCTTGATTCTGATCCGGTCATGGTGTCTAATAAACTTCACAACCATTTAGCTCTGATTCACCCTTGGTTAACCAGATGGAGACTCAAGATCGATCAAACAAAAAGCAGCCACATCACTTTTACTCTCCGTAAAGGACAGAGGCCACCGGTTCATCTAGATCGGACATCCATCCCTCAAGTTAACCATGTTAAATACCTTTGTATGTGTCTTGATAAAAAACTTACCTGGAGTCAACACATTACTAATAAAATTAAGGATGTGCGTAGGCGATATGGTTTCCTCAATTGCCTTTTTTGGAAAACAGTCGAAGCTATTTGAGAACAAACTATTATTGTACAACTCAGTCATAAAGTCGATTTGGACTTATGGCATTGCTAAGCCAACTAACATCCGGCGCTTACAGTCGATGGAATCAAAAATCTTACGTAAAATTATAGACGCTGCTTGGTTCGTGTCAAACCAGTCTATACGTTCCGACTTGCGGATACCAACTACTTCAGAAGTTGCCAAAAAAATATACAAGCTCTTTTTCAGTAGGCTAGGAAATACCACTAATCCGGCTATTCAACAACTAACAAATCGTGATATGCCACCCGCTTCATCACGTCGATTGAAGAGAAACTGGCCAAGAGACAATCTTAAAACAACTTCTTCCTCCTAATCCTCTCATTCCTCCTAAATAAGTCCTAAGCTGTGGTCAATGGACCATCAGTAGTATCTGATTCCTTCCTGTTCTTTCATCACATTTACTTATTGCACTATGTGCAGATTGTAAATAAACAAAGAAAAGGAAAAAAAATCAAATATTAACTTTTCGTACTCAGCCAGTAGTATTCTTTTTATAAGTAGTTTCATATAATTTAGAAAACACATGCAATAATAAAACGGGACGACACCAATAACACCCCACGCTGTAACTCTATTCATATCGCAACTTTAACGAATGGTGGGTCTATTCAATAGGTTTAAGCGCACGAAAAAACTCGGACTTGACTGCGTAGTTTTGCGCATGATGGACGAGGTTCTAATAAGTTTAAGAATAACTGATCATCAAACCTGATAAAAAAAAAAACAAAGCTCAGCAGAGCAGTTATCGGGGATTTTTAATATTATCTACAAATGCGTGACAAAAAAAAAGGTTGTGAAGCTGTATTTTTAGACAAACGCCAACATTTTGATAAGGTTCATAAGTCTTTTTTAAAGAAATTAAATGTTATTACAGTGTCAATTGTCGCAATTATTACATTCATATATAAAGCGTTAATAAAAAAGATTCGCAAAGAAACATTCACCGCATACATCAAAGATCTTAGTCCTTTCGAGGATAAAGAGTATTCTCTTTGGAAAGCTACCCAAAAAATTAAACATACAATTACACACGCTCCATCCATTAAAGATGAGAGTGGAAACTGGGTAAGGTCAGATACCGATAAAGCCGAATGCTTTGCTCGCCATTTATCTCGGGTATTCAAACCGCATAATATGCCTTCAACTATTAATATCAGCATTAATTATAAAACGGGCGAAAAAGTGATAATATTTACACCATATGAGATAGCGACTGAAATAGATAATAGCTGGAGTTCCGCAGGGAAGCGTTCTCGGTCCCATCTTGTATCTTCTATACACAGAAGACTTACCAACGGATGCGCAAACGACGACAGCTACGTTCGCCGACGATACAGCTATATTAGCCGTTAGCAGTAGTCATTCTAAAGCTATAAATAAATTGCAAAACTCTTTGAACAGAGTCCACGAATGGGCATAAAACTGGAAAGTTAAAATCAATGAAGAAAAATCAACGCATATAACTTTCACATACCGACGAACAGATGTGCATCACCAAATGTACTTAGGAGGTAAACCTGTTCCACAGGTTGACTCAGTCAAGTACCTTGGTATGCACCTGGATAGGCGGCTGACCTGGAAAATACATGCCAGAATGAAATGTAAACAAATAAAGAAAAAAACTCCGCAGTTATATTGGCTTATTGGACGCAAATCGCCTCTAGACGTAAGGTACAAATGCCTACTGTATCGGCAGATCATAAAGCCAATATGGACTTATGGTCTGCAGTTATGGGGCTGTACCAGCAGGTCTTCTAGAGCAAAGATCCAAGCTAGACAAAGCATAATACTAAGAGCAATTGTCGATGCATGCCGTTATTCAAGAAATGATGATATTCATCGAGACTTGCACATCTCGCTTGTAAACGAAGAGATTAGAAAATTCGCTACAGCACACAAGAAGAGGCTACACCAACATGTCAATGTGGAAGCTACCAATTTATTAGATACTAGTCAAGACATCAGGCGTCTTAAAAGGCGCCACCCGTCAGACTTATTATGAAGTCATTAAATTCTATTACATAAATAGATTAATACAAACTAATTTTCGTAGTCATGGTCAATGGACTACTGACTTCAACCCATAAGCTGGCTAACAGGATGATCTTGTTAGTAAGCTACACTTTACTAAATTTGATACTTATTTAACTTCAATGAGTTAAGATCGTATCTTTATTAAAAAATATATATATATATATATATATATATAAACGAATAATACTTTTACGTTAATTACGTCGAAGAAGAATCTAAGATATATATATAGCAAATATCCCTATTCCAACAACTGTTGAAATAGCAACATTTGCTGATGATGCAACAATCATTTATGCCGACAGATCTTCTGTAGATGCATGTAAAAATTTTAGGCAGCAGTAAACCAAATAGCAGTCACAACGTGAAAATAAATGTTAATGAGGACAAATTAGCTAAAATAATATTGACCAACAAAAGAACTCTATCAATAGGATACATAATTATTCAATAGTATTACAATCTTTCAAAGAGAGGATGTAAAATTCCTTCGACGATCAGTAATTAATAAAGAGAAAGCACAATAAAAAAACGCAATGAAATGAATATTCAAGGGGGGAAAATGTTAGTTATTAGAAAATAAATTAGAAATATCAATTGACAAGCTATAATTTGGCTATATTGATATTTCACAATGAGCGAGTGCAAAACAAAATCCTCCAGACTATTTTTGTTGCCCTACGATACATAACTAATTTTACATTTCACCAAGAAAAGTGAAAACAACAAGGAATTGTCAAAAAAAAAAAAAAAATACAATTTGACTTGAATTACCAAATCATGCGGCAATCTCTTTATTAGGCAACTCGTTTGAATGTAGCTGATTCAATAGAACAAAATATCTGGATTTAGTATAAATGAATCGTTTAATATATTCAGTTAAGTTTAAATAATTATACAACTAATTTATATAAGTGTAATAAAAAATATACATGTTTTTTATTATAACGATTAGTAAATTATTTAATTCCTTATGTAGCCCAAGATAACATATGCCGAATTTTCATTACTTGATACGGAATAAACTTTAAAATGACGACAGGAAAAATATCCGTCACTCTTAACAAAATTAAATATTCACATTAACATTAACACTATCTGTAATGTAGGAACGATTATGAGTGTACATTATTTTCAGATATTTAGTACAATGCACCGAGTAACATTTGACTTTGAAGTTTTTCAGCATCTAGTGTACCATCAATAGGCTCGCAATTACTATTAAAAACAGAATAAGCGCTTACTTCATTTCGATATTTAGGTCGAGTACTAGTATTTACCCATATCACATAAAAACAGGATATAATAATATATATGACGCCAAATTCAATATAAACAGCCAAACAGAATAACGTACACCATACCATGAAACCAAGGAGGAATCGTTTCCAATTGCAAACACTTACAGCGTCCAATTCAGCATCTGATAACGGCGGGGGAGATTCTTTAGCGTTTTCAGCGTCGCTCACATTTATATTTTCAAATATCTGTAACTATGTCATATAATATGATAAAATCACCTAGTCTTATATAAATCTATAAAAAAAAATTACCGTGCCCCTTTTAAAGTTATAATTTGATTTTAAAAATTAATTTACGAATCAGTAAACCGGATAAAATAATGTACATGAATGTACCACAATTTATACGTGATGAATATAAATATAATTATGATTTTAAAAATTATTAAATTATACATACTTTGAAATGTTTTGAACAAAACCCAGATATATTGAAACAATTTGATATTTTACACCAGTAACTGTAGAGAGTTAATTTAAATTTTTCTCGATCTTCTTTTTTTCTATATGATCTTAATCTTTCTTCTATGTCATTCCTATTAAAGTAAATATATTACATTACACACTTCACTTAGCCCGAAAGTTTACCTCCGACAGAACATAATTTTTACCTGGAATTTGCTTTAATGGTTTTATTGCGAACTGAAATTAACAAAAAAAACTTTTTCTGATGTTCAAATTTAAATGCTCTTAAAACGACCGACACACGTCCTACTTTAATTTTATGAATATTGCTAATATTCGTAATAAAATAAGAAACATATTGAAACATTTTACTGCTTACTTCAAAGATCGTAAATATTTAATCAGGAACATAAGTATCATAATTAGACCGAAATAAACATTAAAAAATTAGTAAAAACACTATCAAATAAGAACACTCTTTTTTTTATTCTTTTCTTGACGAATATAATTTTATACATATGCACCATTATATATGTATAATTTTTAAAATAATTTGTTCATTAAAGTTTGAAATATTCATTATAGTTATTATTTAAGAATTTATAAATAATTACGTTCCATTAATATATATAAAAATAAAATATGACATCAAAATATACTTAACAATAGGACAGTTTAACAAAAATACATAATTATATAGACATTTACTATTAATTTAGTATTAGGAATACTTACATTTATTGAAAAACGTTGAAAACGAAATTTAAAAACAATCCTAAATCTCAAATCCACTTCTAAATATAAACAAGTATAAATAAAATTATAAAAATTAAAAAGTAAATTTGCTTTAGTTCTCACAAATTTCACAGTACTTCGCTGCAAATACTGAAATATTTTTTCAGCTTATTAAGTTTGAAACAAGTTTTTACATTATTTCATATATATTAATACAAAAATATATTAACGCATAAATAATTGCATAGTTTTTAATTACTAAATTTAATTTCACATTCATCATGCTTCCTTGTAATGATGTGGACTGTTACACCTTAATTTCTAAATATTATGCATCCAATAATTCATATTAAGTTTTGAAGTCTATATATTTTATTGAACACATTATATATAAATCAATGAAATTATTGAGGAAAAGTAATATTACTAACGCCGTTACTTATTAAAATTCTTAGGATTATGTACAATTGTTTATAAGCGTGGTATATTGATTCATTTATTGCGAATTCAGAGGGCCAATTTTGTGACGATATATATTTTTAATCAGAATTTATACGAAGTTTGTACCACCATGTGGATTGTAAAAAATAATTCGTCTGATTGAAAATGAACCTTGTTGCGTTAAAACAAGAAATGCCATCATCTTAATCTGAATAAAAATTATGAAAAGTAGCGAAATTAATAAATTATAGTTATATTATTAAATCGTATTTAAAAAATACACTAATTATTCATGATTGTAGACGTCAATTATAAAGTTCCATTCAATATTTTTATATTCATATAATTTAAATCATATGTTTCCCAAGAAAATTAACATGAAATCTGCAAATATGCGATCCGGCTGGCGACCGGCGTTGAAATATAAAATAGATCACCGACCGTGAAAGTCGAGACTCTAGCTATTAAATGAAAAAGAAGTGTCAGGAGGATTCACTAATTTCAATCAGACTATTTGTACTTGGAATATCTGAGACCTTGGAAAATTTAATTTTGTGAAAATGGAATTAAAACGATATGGTATTATGGTCAGTGGTATTAGTGAAACCAATTACGGAAATCGAGTCACCACCAGTGTGATATATCTTTCAAGAAATGAAGAGTTTAGCGTAAACGGAGTGGCATTAGCAAAAATATTTAATCGCTTAATGACTGAATATAAACAAAAAATTACAGAATAGTTGCTATTAGGACTCGAGCCAATAGTCGTAAACTTTATTCAAGTCTACGCGTTAACTAATTTTAGATGAAGAAATTTTTTACAATGAATTAGAGATAGATCAAATTCCGTCCCAAAAATACTCATTGTAATGGAAGATATGAATGCGAAAATCGGAAAATACGAAGACAATACTCGTAAAAAAACGGTAATCGTAAAATACGACCTAGGTGATCGCAATGAAAAAAAAAAGCAATTTGCTGTAGAGATTCGGCTAATAATAACAAAACCTATATTACAGAAACAAGATAGATTACTTCGTGGTTCAACAGCGTTGGAAAACTTCATGTAAAAATGTAATGGCACGCGTGATAATAAAATTTAAAATAAGATTAGAAGTTCCAATAAAATCGCATTTTAAAAGAATAATAGTAGTTAAAAATATTTAAATGTTCAAAAGAATCGAAAAAGAGTAAACTTCAACAACAGCAGAAGAACAATGGAAACAGTTTGTAACAGCAGTAAACAAATTAACAGAAGTAAGAAAAAGTGAAAAGCGTAAAACCATCGGAAAAAACGATGGATTTAATCGAAGAAAGAGACGAATGATGAAACAGAATACCATTTGAAGATGTACGCTGGAAAACGATAGAGAAATAAAATTAAGCTGTAGAATAGATAAAAATGCCTTTATACAAAAAATATGTGAAGAGATAAAGAAGCATGCAAACAATAAGGAACCACGTGACTCTAATGGTCTAGAAGAACGTGAACTAGAAATTTTGATAAGCGAAGTTTATGAAGCTGTAAAATATTTAAAAAATATCAAAGCTGTAGTTAGTGAAGAAATACCTGCAGATCTACTAAACCAAATCGGGAAAAAAGGAACTGCTAGAATCCATTCAATATGCAGCACTATATGTGGATAACTGGAGAATGGCCAAAAGATCGATGCCAACCAGTGTGTCTACATAAGAAATGGAAAAAATCAGATGTGGAAACTATCCCATGCGAGCAAAATATTCTTACGGATACGAAATAACTAGATCTACGCGCATATGGCTAGATTCCGAAAGAACAGTCAGGCTTTATGAAAAGAACAGACACACGAGAGTAGATTCTCAACATGGATTATTAATAGAAAAAGCACGCGAATACGAAATACCTGTAGTAGTACGTTTCATAGATTATGAGAAGGCATTTGATTGTGTTCAGCGGCAAAAACTGTGGATAATATTAACTATATATCTCATAAAGAAGTTATACAACAGTAATCAAAATGCTGTACGCATCGAAACCGTAAATTCGAGAAAGTTCCGTTTCCAGAAACGAGTCACAAGACTGCATTTTATTGCCCGTGTTATTTCAGCCTATATGGAGAATATATGATAAGGCTAGTTCTGGCGGAATGGACGGGTGGAATAATGATAGGACGACGAAAGATAATAAATTTTAGATATGCAGACGACACCAACCTAATTATCGCGAATATGAATGAAAAGAGATCAATATACAATCGATTGGAAGAAATCAGCAGGCACAATATGGATTAAATGTCAATAAAAATAAGACAGAAGTAATGATCATATAGCCTGAGGAAATACAATACCCAGCAACGAAAGAACACGTGCCGATTATGAAACTGTTGAAAACTGTGTATATTTAGGATCACTTTTGGAGAACAAACGAGGGAATAAGACGGAGAATTGACATTACTAAAAATGCAATGATAAAACTGAATAAGATATTGAAAGATAACCCCATCAGAAAAAACGTGAAGATACGAATTGATACTAAAAGAAATTGGTGTAACACAGAGACCATCAAGCGAGGTATTGGAATGCATTGGGCATATAATACGGAAACAAGATGGAATTGGAACGTACGATAATAATAACGAGTAAGATTACGGTAAAACGACCGCTAGGACGTACGCCGACAAAATGAACAGATATTATTCAGGAAATGACAGGATTATCGTTTTTGAGATGTATACGTCAAACAGAAGATCGCGACGAATGGTGTAAAATCACCAAATTAATGGCGGATTCTAATCACGATACCCTATTTAGGGTGACGATTATTGATGATAATTTAAATAATACTGAAAAATCTAATTTCATAAGTCACTTTTGTTGCTTTAATAAAAAAATCGTGCTTATTTAGGAGACTATTGACTTAAGAGTTTCTTCAAAATTATCCGGAATAACCTTCGAAATTATTATATCATAAAATACACTAATTTACATCTTGTAACTAAAATTCATTTCCACGTAATTATGTCAAATGGGCATCTTACCTATGAGAAAAGATTTATTATTCCACAAATTGTCTCACGAAAACTGTTGCATTAAATATTTTTTAATCGATAAGCCACCTCACCCAGAAAAACATATAACGTTGCAAAATCTCTAATGGAAATAGGAATTAGACCGTCTTCAATATTATAGCACACACGAAAATTTTCTTCGTTTGTCACAACTTCCAATTTCAACATTTACGAGCTGATAATTAATATCTACTATTGTAAGACGATAGAGGAATAATTCCTCCCATTGTAAAATATAGATCCCGCCTTAGCAGGACTTTCGTCACAGAAGTTCTCATACAATTGGGATATTTGTATTTGCTAGATTGTTTTCATACAGAATAATCATATGCTTTTTATTTATAGCGTCCAATATAGACGAACGTGTTTGATTAATCACTCTTCAGATTATTAAAAGCGTGATATCCGCTGATTCGTCGCAAATTATACGTTTGAATTAAAATTCAAAAACTCTTAAACAAGAGAGTAATATTACGCGTCGACTGTAATCGGCGAATTATAAAAACTTCCACGACAATTTGACAACTTACGTTTCTCGTATTATCAGGTTACATGTATCGCGGCATTTGTTTTATTAATCTCATCGAAGCGAAATAATACCATCTGTATGCTGATCGGCAATAACGCAAGTTACGATATTTTATAAATAAAAATTTATTAAAGCGAATATAGGATATTTAATCATATTCATCTAAATAAAAATACGCGAAAACTTAAAATTTATAACAGGAGCGATAGCACGAGAATTTTAACGTGCGCGATACGGAATATATAATTTACATAAAAATATATTTATCTTTTATTTGTTCATCTTTACACGTATAAAATACAAAATTAATACTGAATAACGCAAACACGTGACAAAGAGATAAGTTCAATTTTCAATTATTTTTGTTTTACATTAAAATTATTAATAAATATCGTTTAAAAAAAAATGAACGAATTCGCGCGCCACGTCTTGAATTAAGGAATAAGTTAAATATATTCGTAAATAACGAGTATATACACCTATGAAGAATAACACGCTTAAATCACAAATCGTCCTATTTTAGAAGAATCGGATATTAATAAAAAATAGCCGAATCGAAATTTTAAAATATCCTCATCCGGCCGTATAAAATTTTAGATTTTATGTTTATATCGTAGTAAAAGTACGAAAGAAAAAAGTAAATTCGAGTTACCGAATGAATAGTAATAAATTAAAACTATAAGAAAGCCGGTTCTTAAAACAAATCTTTGTTTGCGAAAGTGTAAATGCATTTTCTATACTTATTTAATGTATCAGAGTGATGAGATTGGTTTAATAGTTGCGAACATTAAGACATTGGATGAAATAATAGCGATATATTTAAAAAGTTTTAGACGGATCTTCAACATATAGTTCACACATACATATATATATATATATATATATATATATATATATATATATATATATGTATATATATGAATGTGCGTGTGTTATTTATCGAATAAAATGTGCCTGTAAGCAACTATTAAAATAGGCAGATAACTATAATTAGAATAGAAATATTGTCTGGAAAAAAAGGAAACATTAGTTTCCCATTTATACGAATAGGGCAGGTCTTCGGGACATTTTTAATTTGAACCTTGAACCTTCGTACTTAATTAAAAGAACGTGTTGATGATACAATTCGAATTTAAAAAATACTCTATACACGCATAGAACAAAATTTTCATTTTAATCTCATTAAACACAATGAAAACGTCGTTTATATTTTAACGTTAAACCAGACAAATAGTCGAAATAAAGGAATATCTGTTAAAACTCGAAACGTTATTTAAAATAAAAATAATGCATTTTTCGGCAACAACGAAAATCGTAAAAAAAAAATAAATAAAAAACTATTAAATAGTATCGTTGCCGAGTAAAAAACAATTACGATTTAAAAATGTTAAATAACCTCAGGACATATTTGTGACGATATAGAAATCTGTCAAATAAATAATTTCGTAATTTGAAAGAATTTTTTCATTAAATAATTGATTAAGTGTATCGCGTTATATATTACGTGTTAATGTAGAAAATAATTTATACGGTGCTATAGGCTATAAATATTTTAAACGTAGAAATGCTAAATAACAACAAAAAGCAAGTTAAAACAGATCTAAATAATATAAAGGAGTATATTAAAGTTTAATGATAGTAATTATAATGATAATAATACTCGGAATAAAATCGTACAAAATGAAAATACAAAATCGTACGTCTTCCAATATCAAACGTAAATACTTCTGGCCGCTCTGAAGTACGAATAAAACGCATTTTATTGTGTTTGCATTAGATGCGTTAATGAAAGGAATTATCCATTTATAAGCTAAAATCGGATATAGCAAAATAAAATTATATTACACGCGTGCGCACACACATACATGCTTAATATATATAATACACAACCAAAAAGTAGTTAAAATCACACATTTTTTTTTAAATTAAAAATTGCAAAAAGCTATTCGGTTACTAAGCCAAAAAAAAAAAAAAAAAAAAAAAAGTATAAAAAATACTTGATCTAGATGTACACAATATTAGAAAAAATATGAAATAAATTTGATTATAAAATAATGTGATAGTGACTAACATTTCTATCGGATTATTCTATAATCAAATCTGTCATTTCACTTTGCTATTTTTGGTAATATTGTACATTCAGATCAAGTATTTTTTATATTTTATTTTGTTGTTGTTTTATTGTATTATTATATTTTGTATTTTTATTTATGTTCACTTGAAAATGGCTTAGTAGCCGAAAAGTTTTCGGTCTTTTAATAAATTTTTAGTGATTATTTTTTTTTATTTTTTGAAATCACTACATTTCACACGAGTTAAAATTTTATAATATATATATATATATATATATATATATATATATGTGTGTGTGTATGTGATGTGCATAAAGGTCACAAATATTGAAAAATAAACGTTACGTTTAAACAAGATACTCATTCTGACGGTTGATTTTTTTAATATGAGATATTTCATTTATATTTTTAGTGCATAAAGTGAAAAAATGTAAAAATAAATTATAAATAGCAACTACATAACGATGTTAAGACATATAAAAACAGTACACTTTTTTTTTTTTTTTTTTTTGGTAATATATCTTTATTTTAATATCTTTCGATCAGAATTGTAGATATAAAATTGTATTTTAAATAATAATAACTAGATTCGGTCCGATTGTGTCAGCATTTCACCGATAAATTTTTGCATATTTTATATTAATTTGTAAATTTTAAAACTAAAATAGAATTAAAGTCCAATCGAAAACTCGTAAATTATTTTATCGTCGAACTTTACACAAAGCGAACAGATGGTATAATTTATATTACGTGCGCGAAATAATTTTGCTTTTTATACGTCCCTTCATTCTTATACGTCACGCGTGTAATTTACGTACGAAATCAAAATTGTGTACACGATACACGTAAATTCTAAATGTTAACTGCGCAGGAATTAAAGGAAAAATTAATTACTACGCTACATCGATTTACAAGAAAATTTTAGGGCTAAAATTGCGATTCTAGGTCATTGTACTATTTTATATTTTTATTGCTTTTTTTTTTTACGTTTAAATATAATAAATAGTTACCATATAAAAAATATGGTCAAACAGGTTAGAACAGGGGCTTAAAATTTTACCGAGCATACCTTGAAAATGGCACCAGTAGTGCCTCTTTTAATTTTTAAGAGGTGACGATGGGAGAGGAATTCAAAATTGCAGTCAACAATTATTTTATAAACTGTAAACAAAAACAATATAAATACACATTTTTGAAATTAAAAAAAAAAAAAAAAAAACAGTGTGTACTTGTAATATTACTAATAAGTCTACGTGTAACATGTATTTGTTAGCCACAAGATTCGTGACGTCGTTATTGGAAAAATTTATCGATAAATATAGAGATTTTCCTTCTTTCATGATATATCCGGCGTTTTAATTAATTACATTAAATCATTTAATCGCGCATTATTAATTTTGACATATGATTATAAACATTGGCGTATGAAATAATTGAAGAAACAGTAATATCTAGATAATACCCATCGCGTTGTATAAATAAATGGAGAATTAAACCGTTACATGTCAACTAAACGCCCTCTATTTTAAAATAGATAATTTCGTTAACTTTAAAAGTCCATGTAATAGAGGATACTGTGACTGAAAGGATTAAGCGAATATAAAACTTTATGACGATTTCAACGATGAACTTTACGAGTCTGAAGTAAAAAAAAAAAAAAAAAAAAACTGAGCAGAAACGAACAATTGCGATAATGTAATGAACAGCAAACAAACTTTCTGTTTAGACGTAAAATGTTATGAATTTATACAAAACACGCACGCGCGCGATATATACATACATATAGAAAATATTACTTTTAACGAGTGTGAGCATTTTGTTGAAAATTTTCCCATCTGGCATCATCCGATTCATGGGTTAAATAGCGGCAACCGACCGCTATTTCCAAATCACGAAGATCTTTCCAAGTTTGATAATCCTATAATTTATATATATAAAAATTATTAGAAGTAATAAAAAACACGTACATACATATATCCAACTGCCAATATATGTATACATACACACAATCACACATAATACAATAGAAAGTATACGCATTAAAAAATATATATACGTCACTATATATTAAAAAGAATGAATAAATGGAGTATACGTGTAAAATAATAATAATAATAATAATAACAAAAAATTAAATCATTAAACTAACCAAACTACTAGGAAACAACACCAAAACCAGCCACAGAATCAATTTTATATATATATATATATATATATATATATATATATATATATATATATATATATATATTAACATCCCAAAAGTGTTACATGGTTTGAAGTAGTGAGTGTCTATATACGCAGTTGCGGCGATCGCGACTTTCCATAAAAAATAATGTAACCAATACGATAAGTATAGGGGAAAGCATCCTGGCGCCGATGCAATTAAAATTTCTGGAAATTCTTTGGCTGCTATATATATATATATCAGGAAATATTATAACCGGCGTAACAAGCGCCGACAAAGGAGTTGAAAATGGATAGTATGAGAGTTAAAACTGATTCGTTCAGCCTTCTAATGTAAGATTAAAAGAGACGGTTCTGAATTTTCTGATAGGCTAGTCTGAACAGAGAAGTCGGAGAGTTTCGTCAAAAGAATAAGTACAGATATGAAATAAAAAATTAAAGAAAAAAGAAAAACCGAACGATACGAGAAGGTAGGAGGTGCGCCAAGAATTCACATGGAGGAATCACTTTTAGTCACATAAAATGTCGGAGTCGGACCAAATCAGAGTTGACCGTAACAACAATCGCGAAAGGCGAAGATATATACATCTTAACATAAAATAAGAAAAATATGCGTAGAAACTATATTAAACTTTCATAAAACAAAACTTCTTACTAACAATACAGCAGAAAAAATTCGGGTTAATGGAGAAAATTGAAATATGTGCAGGAAGAAATTTATTAAGAAAAATTACCGCAACATGAAACAAATTTTGGATTTTAAAAGGAATTCTAAAAAATAGGATCTGGATAATTTACCTATAAGCAAAAGTTGCTATTCTGGAAAGATGAGTCGTACCAGTTTTGCTGTATGGCTGTAAAACGTGGTCTATGAAAGCAGCACATATCGACAAAATTAGTCGTGTAAAGAGAGCAATGGAAAGATCAGTACTTGGAATTAGAAAAATTGACCGAAATTCGTTTGAAAACCATAAAGCATAAAACCAAAATGAAGGACATTGCGAAGGATGCAGTCAGCCTAAAATGGAACTGGGCTGGTCACATGATTCGTCGGGATGCTTGGACCGTAAATGTAACCAAGTGGATTCCAGATTACAATAAAAGAAGTGTAGGTAGAAAACCGTTAAAGTGGGAGGATAACTTCAGACAGCGGATTGGTTCTATTTGGTTGCGATTAAGCTCGGATAGAACGGAATGGAAGAAAACGTTCCAATTATATGGTGTTCATAACGATGTCTAACTATTATTATTATTTATAGGTGTCTGGAATGCATGCTAATATGTTGTGTAATATTGTTAGTATACATATATGGATGGGAAGCCTCTTCGGCTGATATTTGGCGAAATAAAGGTGTTATATATAATATATATATATACTCTTCCGCGCAATTAATTTAAGACAATTAATAACGAAAATTTGTCACGCGCTATTTTAAAATAAAACATTTTTATTTAAGTTATCTCCCGTTTTCTGTAATTAATCAGTATCGTAACTGTCTCTACGGTTGACATTTCTGGGACGAACCCAGTAATTGTTTTTTAGCACGTAAAAAAAGAATAAAATTTGTATAATATTTTAATGTTACATACGGGTTAATGAATTGTGTTGTATAAGAATAATACAGGGCGATCTCAATATTAATGACAATAATGGTAAACTTATATGTGAACGTATTCGACCATCCCTAGTTAGTCAGCTAACAACAGGCATTCTGATCCTAATTCTAATAAAATAATAACAATAACAAGATCTAAATATATATATATGCACACGCACGCATATATAAAGCCGACAGAATAATGGATCCAAATAACATAATAATTGCAGCAGAATGTAACATATCGCGATAGTGGTAATAATTTAGCAAGAGACTACTCGGGGTTTGCAATCATTATGTGACCGTCTTCTAGGAAATAGGAATACTATGACACAAATATTATGGTATAGTATGTTAGTGAGCGTAGTATTTGTCACCGTGCGAACTAATTTGAACTGTGTTGGTTATTTTTGTTGTAACTCACTAACGCTAATTCATTAATGCTCTTACTAGCGTTTTAGTGTTGGTTTACGTGTTTACTGTTTTTAAGTTGCTAAATAATTATTTTTGTGTAATGCGTTAGTACGTTCCCGTTCTAAATTAGTAATAGGTTATAAGAAACGAATAACGTGTTCCGGAAATATGAAAATATTCTAACGTCACTAGCTTGCACAAATACCGCCGGTATTAACGCGACTAAATTATATAAGAAAATTATCATCGTATTCGTCGTAATGGACGTATAGTTTAAGAAATAATTATAAATAAGGAAATTTTAAATATCAAGTTATATGTAAAAACTTTATAAAATTAGTTTAAAAGCATAAAGAAACAAATTTATCTAAGCTTTTCCTTGTTGTGTGCAATATTAATTATCGTTTAAAAATTAAAAAAACATTAAATCTTACATAATTATTTCTACGGAAATTAACACAATTTAATATTATTATTTAGTTAACACTGGAAATAATGATGAATATTAATTCATTAGACGCATGGGAACGAAAATCATTTATTTGAAGTAACGTAATTGTATGAATGAAGACGAACGAAAACAACTAGGAATTATTGAGAATATCATATACTATACAGTTACTGAATATTAGTCAGTCAGATGAGAACGCAAATAAATGAATAATTCTATTACCTGAAATATAACAGTTTGCGCATGCCCAAATATTAGTATTATTATTTTTTTTTTTAAATGGATTTTTGGTAATAGGACTTTTGGAACGTTACAAAATTGGAGGCCATTACTTTGTTTTATCAGTCTCTATATATAAGGAAGGAAAATATGATTTTTTAATTTATAAACTATTTTTGTGTTCTTGGGAAAATTTCATATATATATATAATAGTGTCGCACAGAATAAGACAAATCTTTTCTCGAGGCTATCGTATTCTGAGAAAGAAATAATAAAACTAAAGCAACCTGTTCCAAATATTACAACCGTGTCAGGATAAAATAAACGAACAAATGATGTTAATGTTTGTATATGATTTTATAGTAAATAAAGAATATTCGATATTCGACGTAATGATTATCAAACGTTTTTACCTCGTAGGAATGCGCGTGTTATAAAATCGAATTCATACAAGATAAGTCTAACATTTGTCGACGAATGTTCCGAATAAAAGACTATCTAACATTTAACACGATAAAACTTTTTCTGAACTAGTAACTCTAGCTATGTAAAAGTCAAGAATTAACCATACAGTCTCTTATTTGACGAATGATTTTTAAATTTATGCATTTATCTATATTACGTACATTATTTAGCCATTTGCATTATATAAATAAAAATTACGACATGTACTTAAAATAACGATAATATTATAAACACTTACTTGTAACCAAATATGAGCCAACGATTTATCCACTGTTAAACGTTTCCTTTGTTTCACTTGAAGTAAATTATTTATCAGATCAATCGCTGAAATCATGTAAAATAATAATTTGTATCATTTTGAAAAGGAAAAAAAAACCTTTAGAAATACAATTCTTATTAACTTGCCTTAAATCATGTCGCATTCGAATTTATAATAAATCAAAACGGTATTTTTTAGACATATTAAATTTTATGCAAATGCTATAAAACAACTGAAACCACCCGATACTGATTATATGAATGTCAACTAAGTTTGGCCAACAGACGAATAAATTTATAGAATCAGTTATAGTAATCAACATTTAAGGAAGAATCTATTAAATACCACAAGAAATTATTAACAGTACTGAAATTCATTTTTACTACAATAAATGTTACTGGAACGAAACAAGATTAGTTTAAGATCATTAATGCAAGGTAATTAATAGAACCCACCCGAGTTTAATGTGACAATGTACATGGAATAATATAGACTTCTATAAACCGCTTTACTCTAATTGGGTGGAATTATTGTCTATATTGGAGATTTAAAACTTGTACGTTTAATAAAATAATTGTTTGGCCGATGTATATGTGAACGTTTTAAACTAAAAAAGGACGTGAAAGAGAGATCGTCTGCTGTAGCCACTGTTATTAAACATATATACAAAATATATTATACGACAATTGTTGAATGATTGAAATGGTGGTGTATTAGTAGGTGAAAAGAATTGCAGCATTACCGTCATAAGCAGCTGTGATGAAAATATGGTTAAATTCATGAAAAGACTGAAAAATCAATGTAGGAACTATAGATTACTAATGAACAAACTGATGAGACTGGAATCTGGATAATAGATAAAAAAAAAAGCGACAAGGTCAATCGAAATAATATATGCGGATTTCATGTCATAGATAATTTTGTGTATCTTAGATCAATGAGTATAGATGGGTTTAAAAATTGAGCACGTAGTATTAATAATATCATAGTTGTACTGGTAAACTAATGGATATTATTTATATAAATATAAAAAGATTTCTGGGTTTTTTTGGACACGTGTCGAGAGGATGTCAACTCTCTCCAATGTCTAATAATCGCTGAAAATGTGAATAAAAAAAAAATAATAAATGAGATATTTTTTCTTAATACCAATAAATGGCAAAATAATAAGAGAAAGATCACGACGAAAATTTATCACCCAGATAATAGAGGATACACGTGTAGAGACGTACCAAGTATTGAAAGAGAATGCGCGAAGCAGAACTTTAAAATGTTATGCTTTTCCGGTTGACCAGCTATACAAGGTTCGAGGGATACAAGAAAAAAAAATTCAACTGTTTTACGGAATATTTTAATACATATTTAATTGCATAATATATTTCAGTAACAATTGTTTCCTACTTTAATTATAATGTTCCTATATTTTTTCTAACGTTATAGTATGATATTGTATACAACACTTGTCTAGTTATCGTTAATGCATTGCACTTACTTTTGATCCCCCGAATAATTCGTTCATTGTGAAAATCTTACAATTTAACAATCTGCATAGTAAAAATTTAGGAATAATATAAAACTTCAAGGTTTCTTTATTTTTTTTTTCAATCTACCGACTGGTTGATTAATGAAGTAAATAAAATCCGCAGTTTTTTCTTCCACTCCACTCTTCTTCAGCTTACTTGTTTTAATTCTTGATAATTCCTTGCTCCCATATCCTCCATAACGTGTTCCATGAATCTTCTTCTCGGTCTTTCTCTTGTACGTTTGCCGTCTAATTTTCCTTCTATTAATTCTGTCAGTAACGCATTATGCCGTAACACATGTCCAATTCATCTATTTCTTCGTTGAGAAATGTTTTCATAATATGTTTTTCTTCCTTAATCCGGTTATAAACTTCTTCATTTGTAATCTTATCCGTCCACTTTATTTTAAGCACTCTTCGCCAATACCAGGTTTCAAAAGCCTCTAGCTTTGCGATGTCTACTCTCCGCAATGTCCAAGTTTCAGCGCTGTAGAGACAGATCGACCACGCAAATGTTTTTTGTCAATAATGAAATTTATATGCCAAGTGAAGGGGCTAGCAACCGGCGTTTTGACAACCGGGGCCAAAATGTGAAATGAGACCCTAGCTATCACATGGAAAATATGCGACTGGGAACTTAATTTCAGCCAAGCTAGTCTCCGTCGGACATCAAATCTCCCGCCAATACTGCCAAAAGGGGTGGTAAGAATGCGCGAAGTTAAAGCACGGCGGGAACTGGAAAGTGGATTTGTAGCGTAGAATGTAAGATCAATGAAGTGCATTGGTAGAATAGAAAATTTAAAAATAGAAATCGAGAAATTGAAGTTAAATATAGTTGAGATATGTGAAACAAAAATTGAACAAAATCGTGATTTATGGAGTAATAATTACAGAATAATCTACTCGGGAGATAAAAACAAGATAGCTGGAGTGGGAACTGTTGTGGATAGAAACATGGGGAAAAAAATTAAAGCAATATGGCAATATAGCGGAAGATTATTAATGATTAAAATCCGGGCTCAGTCAACGTAGTAATTGTCCAGACACCATGCCAACATCTAGAGAAAAAGATGATATAATAGAAAATATATATGAACAACTAGATGAAATTTTGAACACAGTGAAAGCTAAAGGATTGGAATGCCGTAGTAGGGGAAGAAGAACAATAAAATAACTAGCAAATGCGGATTAGGGAAAAGAAATAAAGAAGGAACTAGATTAATAGAATTTTGCAAGGAAAAAAATTTAGTAATCGTAAATACATTATTTCAACAGCATAACAGAAGAAGATATACGTGGAAATCACCAGGAGATAGAAAAAGATTTCAAATTGACAATATACTAATCAAGAAAAGCTTTGGAAACCAAGTGAAATTATGTAAAACAGCACCAGGAGCAAATATTAATAGCGATCATAATTTGGTAATAATGAGTTTACTGAAATTTAGAAAAACTGAAAGAAATGACAAAAATGCACAATACGATATAGAACTGTTACGAAATCAAAAAAACAATGAAGAAATAGCGCGCAGTATAGAAGATCAGTTAAACGACAATACGGGGAAGATCAGCATTGATGAAAAATGGGAAGACTTGAAATCTGCAATCACCAAAGTAACAGAAATCAAACTAAAAATGGAAATTCGAATCAGAAAAAAATGGATAATTGAAGAAGTAATGAAACTAATAGAGGAAATGAGAAAATACAACAATTCGGAAACTAAAGACAGCATAGAAAAGTATAAAAAACTTCGAAATATGGTGACTGGCCAAGAAAGCAAAAGAGCGCTACTCATTTGTAAACGATCATTTGAACAAAGGAAACGCTACAACAGCCTATCAATAAATCAGAAAGCATTTCTGTTATGAAGCCCAAAGAAGTAATATAATAGGAGACAAATGTGGGAAAAAGTTAATCGAGGCTAAAGAAATAGCAGATAGATGGAAGGAATACATAGAAGAATTATATGCTGATAAGAAGCTAGATAAAAACATTATAGAACGGGATGATCTGGTTAAAAAAGACAACATAGAGCCAGACATTATGGAATGGGAATTTGAGAGGGCAGTTAAAGAATTAAAAACAAATAAAGCTTCCGGAATAGATCAAATTAGTGGAGATATAATAAAGTTATAGGTAAAAGTGCAACTAACAAACTATAATAAAAGAATGCTACGAAAAAGGTCGGCTACCCAAATATTTTGAAAAAAGCACAATCATAACCATACCGAAGAAACAGGGAACTATCAAATGCAGTGAACATCGAACACTGAGTCTATTATCACACGACTCGAAAATATTAACCAAAATTATATGTAGAAGAATGTCAGATAAAATAGAATCAGGACTAGAAAAAACACAATTCGAATTTCGCAAATAGGCTGTAGCGAAGCCATTTTATGCCTAAAGATGATAACTGAAAAAAGGATGAAAATAAATAAATAAAACGTACGTTGCATTCGTGGATGTGGAAAATGCTTTCAATAATGTAAACTGAAAAAAAATGTTTGATATATTAAAAAGAATAGCTGTTGACTACAGATACACACGAGTAATCTACAATGTGTATAAAAATCAAACTGCAATTATAAAAGCAAACAATGAACAAACCGAAGCAATAATAAGGAAAGGAGTACATCAAGGTTGCAACCTGTCACCGTATCTGTTTAACTTATACATGAAACACGCTATTAAAGAATTACGTAACGTAGATTGTAAATGAATTAAGTTCCATAGTAGCAGAAAAAGATTGTAAATGAATTAAGTTCCATAGTAGCAGAAAATGCAAATGGACTAAAACATATTTTAAATATAGTGGATAACCTTCTGAACAACAAGTATAACACATAATTTATCGAATTTTTAATTAACCTTTTCGTTGATCGTCAACAACCCCGAGTTACAAATATCAAAATGTCCCCTGAAAATTTGAATATAAAAATTACGATCTTCCAAACGTGTACATTTAAATTTTCTAATTAAAACGATCGTAACTGAAGACGTATTCATAATCACGACTACAGTTGTAAAAAATTCGTATTTTTTCTTAACCGTCGAAGGTGTGTTAGTAGCGATTTATTATTTAAGCGTGTGCATTTAATACATGTATGTCGGTAGCGCATTGCTGATTGAAAAACGATAAATACAGATAAATAAATAAACGGGAAATGAACGTAAATAACAAATAAAGAAATAATAATAATTTTACCATTATCTGAAATTTCATTCCACGGATGAGGTGGATACATAAAGGCAGCATTTTGAATTTGGTCGTTAATATCTTCATCTTCATTAAAAGGAAATGTTCCACTGAGGCTGACGTAAATTATAACACCAACGCTCCACATATCCAAAGAACGATTATATCCTTTATTTCTAAGCACTTCTGGAGCTAAATATATGCGTAATGTTAAAATACCCATTACACGACGGATATAATAAATACACACATAAAAACGGTCAATATAATTCAAAATAAATATTAAAGCGTCTTTAAGATGAAATTGTTATCATTATTAAGATTCGATGAAAACCCACTCTTTTTAAGAAACCGAATTGTTAATAAAACAAATTACAGAAAACAACTAATACTAGAAAATAGTTTAACGCTAAATAGACGGTTTAAAAAACGATGTTATTTTTAAATTTTAACACGGGCCGTTATTATTAATAAAACACTTTCCACCTGTATATCTGTTTTTCAATATACTCCGTAATCGGATTAACAACTGCGACTACAAAAATATGTATCGGTTTCTCAGGACGTCTTTATCTGCAAATTTACTAACCGTGCAGAAGCTATTTAAAATTTAATTACAATTACAATATTCGAATTATGTAACAATAAAATAATAATAAACGCTCTGTTATCAACATAAGAACAAATTAATCATTAAATTATTATAAAAACAGACCTCAAATTAACGAAATAAATTTAGTGTCTTAATTCTTTTTTTCTTTAAATATAAATTAATCTTTAAGATTATGTTGTACGCAATAAATAAAATAATAAAATAAAAAAAACTGTTTCGTTTAATTGAAAATAAATCAGGTGAAAACGGTTGTTTATTGAAATGGTTATAAGCACTATTTGTGTCTTAATTATAGGTATAACTCGAATAGATTCAAATATATATATATATATATATATATATATATATATATATATATATATATATATATATATATATATATATATATATAAAACAAACGCAGAAGCTAATAAAGAGATTAAGCGATAACGAATTTCAACTTAATTCGTCTTCTTATTTCTTCTAATATTTTTAATTCGTCGATTTGTTAATTAACGAAACTAAATAAGCGACCACTTTAAATAAAATAAGATAAAATTCGGTGCCATAAAAATTTACGTACTGACTTCAGTACAAGATGATAATCATCACCAATCGGAGTTGAAAATATTAAAAACCTTCCAAAACAGATGGCGATAACATTTCATAAATTGTTTCTAGTATATCTTAATTTCGTCATTATTTCTGCTCGATCTTAAAAATTTAATATGATTTTTTTATGCATATAAGCGTCAAAAAATAATAATAAGATCGTATAGGTGTTGTTGTGTAGTAAGGGGTAATCGCTCAAAAACGATAATTATTACCTAGGTAAGCAGGAGTTCCAACAACAGATCTCCTAAACGATTTTTCGCCAATGATGCGAGCAAATCCGAAATCGCATAATTTAACTTGGGGAAAATCTGAGTCCGAACCCAATAAAACGTTCTCAGGTTTTAAATCGCAATGAACTATATTCTGGTTATGTAAATGTCTTAAAGCGACTAAAATCTGAAAATAGAAAACATAATTCGCTTGATACTTTTAAAATATTCTTTACACACACACACAAATATATATATATATTACAATATTATCTGATAGTATCGATTAAAATTTTCAACCCCTAACTATCGTAATCGTACTATTTATTTATTTTATTAGGTACAATTGTACCGATACTAAGTATAAAATTTATTTTATATTTAATAATTTTATCACAGTTTTTTTTTAAAATAAAATACATAAAATAATAATATATGCATAAATATTAATAATTAAAAATCAAACTAGCACGTGCATCGACGGAGAAATAATGATCACGTCCATTAAAATAGCTTCACTATAGGTCTAAAATAAATTATTAAAACTGTCGTATTTACACAATTACTTTATGTTGCCTACAACCCGGTGTTCGGCAAGCAAAAGTAATATAGATAATAGTTTGGAAAAAATACAAAATCACCGTCTCCACGTCGCGTTCAATAAACACTTTAAAATATTTACTACACACGAAATCTTTAAACGCTACGATTATTTTACTTTTCGTAACCTCTAATTTGGATATTCTGAAAACTATCAATAACTAAGGCATAGGCAAAAGAAATACGAGTGTAAGCAGCTTAAATACATTGTGTTAACATTTACCATATTTTTAATCGTTAATTTATTATATGTATATTATTATATTTCTGCAATTGCGATAGATTAAATATACCGATTAACATGCACAATCATTGTTCGCGCCATCAGAATTTGTTTATATATATATATATATATATTTATTTCCCACAAAAGCCGAATGACGTTCAGCTACACGTGTTTAAAGTGATACGAATATACTATAAATAATCCTGCGCGTTTGTTATTTACTCATTTCAACTTTTTAAATAAATATACGTTAATTAGTTTTTATTATCAAACTTAACATTTTAACTGATTCCGTTTGAAAATATTAGTGAACAGTTCCGTAATACGCTAATGATAAAAAGTTCGTAAATAACATGATTTTGCAGTAGCAATAAAAATCGTCATAGGTGATGTTAACTATGTGTATTACACATACGTACAAACATTATAAACACATACGCATATATCCGTTTTATTAAATGAGCAATTGTTATATAAAAAATAAACAAAAAAAAAGTGAGTTAAAAATCACTGTTTTCCCTTTATGAAAAATCACAAACCTTTTCGGCTGCTAAGCCATTATCACGTGAATATAAAAGATATAAATTATGAAAATATACACAAATTCATAAAAATAGAAATATTTCTTAGATACAACAAATTTACAAAAATTATCAATGATAAAATAGTATTTTTAAATAATCTGAAACGAATATGGAAAAGAACACATCAACAAAATACAAAAACAAATAAAATAAAAATTAATAAAAACACCCAACAATATAAAATTTATACATAAACAATAATACCATAGCAAGCCTTAAAAGAATAGTGATTTTAACTCCTTTTTTGTTGTATTGTTTTTTTAAACACTACATTCTAAACTTATCAAATTAATTCTTATTATATGTAGAAGGTTATCTAGAAAACGTCTCTAACGATTTGTATGAAATTTTTTATATACCTGTAATTTATTAAGTGATTAAAAATGACGAATTTTGAAATTTTGGGTACACCTCCATAAAATTTTGTAAATTTCAATTTTTTCTCGTCGTCTTTTTTTTTTGATCCTTATCTAAATCTACGTTAGAAACTTTAGATTGATCGCATTGGAATGTTATAAGCTTAGAAATTTGATTTTACTACATGAATGTTAGTAAATGTAATTAAAATTTTATATCTTTTTAACTTAAGGTATCGGATCATACAAAAACAACGAAAACATTTTTTAGTCGATGAAAGAATTATTTTAATGAAAAAATTCGATCCAAAAATTTTAAAATTCATTTCCAAAGTGATATTTCTCAAAATTGACATTTTTGGATATAGCTTCGGAAATTTTTTGAAACAAAATTCTAGTGATGTATGTAACGGTTTTTAATAGTACGTGATTCTTATCTAAATATATTTTCGGGAAAAACACGATTTTAGAAAAAAATAAAAAATATCGTACAAAAGCTGGGTCGCCTAGTCATATACATAGTATGCGTGTGTCATATTACAAATTCTAAATTTATTAAGAAGTTGCTTATTACGAGCTTTTGTCTATAATTTATTCTATTAAAATATCAAAATCTGAAATCACAATATCGATTGCACGTTCCAAATTTATTTATTTGGTAAACTTCTTGATGGTTTAAATTAAATAATTTGAAATATTCAATGTATATTACATACCTGCGTTATAAGGAATTTAGTGGTGCGTTCAGGTAATCTTCCTCTTTCACTCGATAAAATCATTTCCAACATGTCTCCTCGTAATTTTTCCATAACGACGAAAATACGATCTTCACTTTCAAACATTCTTTCTAAATTAACAACGCCGGGATGAGATAAATTTTGTAGAATAGATACTTCATTTTTTAACTGAGCTTCTTGCTTAGTCGGAAATCGTTGTTTATCGATGACTTTTATAGCAACAGCTCGTCCAGTTTTCCGCGCTACACCTAATTCAATAATAAAATAAACTTATCATAAACTGAGTTTATCATTTGAGAGTATTCTAAATTCGTTAAAATAACCCCTCTTTCGAAAAATAAATAAAAATAAAATATATTAGACATTTACGTAGATATTTTAAAAGTAAACTTATTATATTTATTCGAACAAATAAAATTAAACGGTATTCAAAATCTGTGTACAGTTTTCTGGAATGATGGAATAGAGAATATACCTCCGTAAACAGTACCAAATTGACCGGAGCCTAAAACTTCATCCGCCGTTATTTGATATAGTACGCTAATATCAGTTACATTTTCTTCTGTTTCCGATTGCTCTGTAAAATTCGATCTCGGAATTAAAAATAGCATTCTCGACTAATAATATTATTTTTCTGATATAATAAATTCCATAAAAATTGTGTGATAAATATCATTACAAAATTAATATCATTAAATGCACTCCCGTCTTATTTTATAAAGTTGAAAAATAAGGATGAATTTTAAATAAAAACAAATGAATACTATATATTATGACGAACACGTATATTAAGGAAATATTGTGAATTTAACTTTTCGATATTACCAAAGGAATGAAAATAATATTTTTGAACTGAACTGTTTACTATAATTATTTTTTAAATATGATTTTTGAAGAAGCCTTGAACTTACATTAAACCAGTAATTATGACGTAATCAGTTATGACACTCAGAAATTAATACTAGTTTAAGTTAGGAATCATCGATGAAAATTTGTAAAACATCATCTGTACTCGCAAACATAAAAAAAATTGCGAAGTCGCATCCCGCTGGACAACATTTTTTGTTATTAATCCATTTTGGAGGGGCTGCTAAGTAACATATCAGACCTCTTCAAGTAATGTAAAACAATTGTTTAAATCTTCCTTTAAAGTAAAAACATCAGTATCGCGTGAAACTTTTTATATGTTCGAGAACTGTATCACTAGTTACTGGAATATATATTTAAGAATAAACCACATGCTGAATTAAACCTCACAGGTCATTTTACTAGATCTGAAGGATAAGGTTTGCTGCAAGAGCCAAAACTCAATAAATATCATTTTAGAATCGATTTAAATATTCAAAAAGCACAATAACGAATACAGTAAAAAGTGACACGGAAGTAAAAACAAGAATTGCAATAAATAAACAAACGTTCGTGAGGAAAAAATGTATTAAATGATGGAATTAAAGTAGAATTATGGGGAAAATTATTTAAATCATACATATAGAGTATATTATTACATGGTTCGGAAACATGGGTGTTAACGGAAAATCTAAAAAAACCTTTGAAGCCCTTCGGAATGTGGGGAATCTCATAGATGCAGAAGAAGAGGAATTCAGAGGTTTCGTAAATGGTAAATTAAAAAAGGAAATTAGTGGAAACGATACAACAAATCAGGACATATACTGCGCCGTAGCGACTTTATGACAGTTATAATCGTGGAAAAATTGGAACAAGAAAAAGGAGGAGATCTATTGTAAATAATTTTGGGCAATATAGAAGCGGATTGTATAATTAAAAATTGGACGATATCGAGACAGATTATAATGAATAATTAAATATTTTTATTAGGTAAGTGATATTATGGTAAATATTTTAATAATATAAATAGTAAAAGTGTAGATGTACAGATATTGTGAGGAAATTCCTAACAGTTTTTTTACAGAGCATTTTCATAATATTTTAGAATTTTGATTTTACTTCAACCGTAGTTAAATTTGTATAGTATGTGCTACGTACGTGTTTCTAAGTTTAGTCATAAAAATTACAGTCGAATCAAGGGACTCCGGATAAGAGGTACATCCGTTTATAAGGGACAATCAGCAAAACCCCGAATCAAACGTATGAAATGAAGGTTGTTTTAGTTCGCTTTAGAGGGACAACGCCTCGGTTATAAGGGGCAAATAGACTTTCAAGGCAATAAATAGTGAGAGGGGCGATAAGCCAGCCGATATAAAATGACACTTCCGGTCGTAAAACGAAAATATTCACATAAACAAAAATTGAATAAAAATGTTTTAGTCATTTTTACAATCCGTTTTTGTTTAAGTGAACACTTGTTTTTTCTTCCTTTTGTTTAAGATGTTCTTGTGTTGACATTCTTTCATTGACGCTATACTGTTTTTTGCTCTGTACGTTTATTAATAATTATACACTCTCCGATAGCTTATTAGTTCTTAGTTTAGTTCTGCAAAAACTGTAGTGCGTCGTGCGGTTTTATTTATTTTTTTCTTACGAAAATTTTCTTTTCTTTTTTTAGTTCTGGTGAATTTTTTGTATGAATAAAATGTCGCATAAATGTTTATCATTAAAGGAAAAAATTTCTATTTCAGACAAAATCGAAATTCAACCTCCCAATATGCCTATTTGGGAGTTAGCAAAAATCATGGGCGTCTCCAAAAACACCGTTTCCCGTTTAAAAACAAATGAACAGAACTTATGTAAAAAATGGAATAGTACTGAAAAGGGCAGTCAGGTTATTTTACCTTATGTATGCCTCCTGAATTTTTCTCTTAATTTCCATATAAATATTACGCATTAATAAGGTTATAAGTATGTTAATTGTTTACTAAATTGTATATATACTCGCTTCAATAAGAGATTTTAAAAAATTCGCTTATCAGGGACAAATGACTTCCGCCCGATGTGTCCCTTATAAGCGGATTCGACTGTAATATTAATTACGTAACGTACAGAAATTTGTTGATTTTATTGCATTTTTTTTTTTTTATTTTACATAATTACAACTAGTCCATTTGCACACTATCAAATAATTCTGATATAGGAAAGAAAATTAACGTGAAGAGGTTATACGTCCAGTGACAGGAGCCTCAGAAGAATATGAATAAAATTTATTTAAACAATATCATAAGGCTTATTTCGTTTCAGCCTTCTTGTGTTATTTAGGTTATCTAATGTAATAATTTCTTCCGTATTTGGATGCCTATGTAATCTGTCTTCATGTTGAAGTGCATTACCGTCTAATTTCTGTAATTACAGTAGGAACATTTGGATCTCTATGCAAGTCATCGTTTCTTATGAACCAGGGCGCATTCGTTATCATACGAAGTATTTTGTTTTGGCATCTTTGAATTATTTTGATGTGAGTGGTTTTTGCACAACCCCACAATTGGGCGCCATAGCTCCAAGTTGGTTTAATAATCGCTTTGTAGATTAACAATTTATTGTCGATCGTTAACGTCGAGTTTCTTCCAATAAGCCAATACATGGAAGCTATTAAACGGTTAATCTCTTTCTTTTTAGTAATGATGTGTTGTTTCCACGTAAGTTTCTGATCGAGTCGCATACCTAAATATTTGGTCTCATCTAGTATTGGTATTTGATTATTGTTTATTGTAACTGGAGCATTATTTGTTCTTCTGTTTGTGAATATTACATGAGCCGATTTGTTTTCATTTATACTTATTTTCCACGTTTTTGTCCACTTGCATATCTGATCTAAGGAATTTTGCAGGTTTCTAGCGGCAACGTTTTCGAGGGTATCGGAGGCTAACACAGCAGTATCATCTGCAAAAGTAGCAGTTAGTGTGGTATTTGAAGCCGGAAGGTCAGCTGTATAAAATATGTAGAACAACGGTCCTAAAACACTGCCCTGCGGGACACCAACGCGTATCGGGTATAGTTTGGATTCTTCTTCCTGAACTTTTACTTTGAAAAATCGTTCGTTTAGGTAAGAAGAAATTAGTTTGTACTTTGGAAACTTTTATTTTTTTCATTTTGCAAAAGCCTTCTTAATTGCCCAGTTATTCGATTGTACAAAGTTTTGTCACACGGATGCCTGGTGTTGTGCCCTTCTTCCTGAACTTTTACTTTGAAAAATCGTTCGTTTTTAGGTAAGAAGAAATTAGTTTGTACTTTGAAAACTTTTATTTTTTTCATTTTGCAAAAGCCTTCTTAATTGCCCAGTTATTCGATTGTACAAAGTTTTGTCACACGGATGCCTGGTGTTGTGCCATTTTCAACGAGCTCTGTGTTTTTCAGCTAATTTTTCCTTGATTACCATGGGATAGCTGATATTAACGTCAGTATTCAACGATTCAGTTGGCGTGGAATTCCATGCTGCATTTTGAATGGTTTTGGTGAGAGAATCGACAGTTTCTTCCAACTCTGGAATAGTTTTAAGCTGAATTTCTAGATTTATATTGTTTGCAATTTGCCTCCGAAAATTTTCCCAACACGTTTGCTTATTTGTAAGGAATGGCGGCTTTTCTTTCCTTATAATATTTGTACTTATTGTTAGAATAACTGGTGAGTGGTCGGACGTTATATCAACACTTTCTTCAACTTCAGTGTAGTGTAGCGATATCCCCCTTGACGACAAAAAAGTCTAGTAAATCAGGTATTCTAATAGGATCAGTCGGCCAGTAGATTGGCTTACCAGATGAGAGATGGTTAAGTTGCAAGGAATCCATAGCTTTTTTTAACTCACGTCCTCTTGGCGTAGTTAATCTGGATTCCCATAAAGTATGTTTAGCGTTATAATCACCGCCAGCAATAAATCTTTTTCCCAGATATTGGAAACAATCAGCAAACAAGTCGTTTTTTATTGCATATCGGGGCGGACAATACACCGCTGCTAATACAAGAGATGAGTTCTTTCAGAACAACGCTTGTAATCTGGGCATAATCTTGTTGGTAAGAATTATACTGATAATGTTGAATACCGTTTCGTATTAATATAGCGCTCCCTCCGCGAGCAGTTCCATCGGGATGCTGAGTATGGTATAAACTGTAGCCAGTTATGTTAAAAAACGTTTTGTTAGTAAAATGCGTTTCTGCCACAAGGAGCACATTAATTTTCAGTAACCGAAGGAACGATTCTGTTTCTAGACGCCACTGCGCTAGACCATTGGCATTCCAGAGTGCAATTCGGAGCGATTTCATTATTACGGAAGAATTTTCGTGATGAGCTTAGTTAGAAGCTCCATCATTATCTGATTTTTCTTGTTCATTTGTTCAAGCAATGATTCAAAGCGAGTTAATAAGATTATGTTATCCGGAGATAGCATAAAATATATCGTAATCGCTTATTTTATATAGTCACAATTGACATTAACATCTTTTAACACCGGAAATCACAAAATGTTAACAATAATGTTGTATTATTCGAAGTGACACAATAATATTATTTTTAATGAAATTTAGATATTTATGTTAATAATATTGGTTTTAAATACATACTATTCATCGTGTTCATAGACACCGGCATTAAGGCTTGACGTATAGCAGTTTCCCAGGTTTTACAAACGTGAGAACCGATTCCACTATCCATATAGTTATTGTTTCCTAGGACACTGTACAATGGATTCTCACCAACGTAGTAAATAGTGTTTATAGTTTTTATTTCAAAACAGTGCATAATATCTATTAAAAGAAAACGAAGATAAATTAATGCATGCAAATAAATAACTTATCGAAATACAGAACAATTACCGCTAATATTAAAGTGCCGAAAATAAGCTGACTTCAATTTCTCCACACATATTGAAATAATGATTACTTTTACTAAATTATTACTTTTTAAAACTTACCCGGTAGCTGTGGAGCTTTCGCTGTTTCAACTGACAAAATTTCTGACAACGGTATCTCCTTATAATATTTGCTTCCGGAGTCATTTTGAAACAATGTAAGAGATTTCGTATCTAATCGCCAATAATATTTCTTTAACTATAAATACATAAAAGAAAAATAATAAAAATAAAATAAAAATTCAGACTACCTAATTATGTTACATACTATCATATATATATATATATATATATATCATAGCCAAGTTAGTTTGTATCCACTAGGCCAGAGCTGTAACCGAAAAGGGGCGTGTCACCAGGAGGCAGATAGTGAAACGGCGTACAAATATGTAGGTCAGCTGTGAATAAGACGTCAATTAAATACGCAGACGCGAACCAAACACGAGTGATGAGCAGCTTGAGGAACTTTGCAAATCCCATGATTGTCTCATTCTTACTGAGGTGTGGCAGCTGAAAAAACGACGCCACTGTATTTTGTCAAGGTTTTTATCCAAAGGATAAGGGATCAAACCTCAATAGAAAGTGATGGAATTGGCCTTACAAATTAAAATACCGAACAATGAAATATTAGATAACAGTATGGTAACAATATAACATAATTATATGAAATAATCATAAAAAAATATATGGATTCTGCAAACATGATTCTAACCATACACATGGAATAAAACACACCTGTCAACTTGTCTGGCCAACACGAGAGATTAGGCAACTTCCCCACGATACGATAAATAAAAAAGGACGTAGCCGCCAAGCCCATAATGGGAAACGTAATGTGACACTAGCCTACTCACCGTCTAATACAATATAAATCAAGCATATAACAACCGGCTAAGGAATCTATCTCGATATGATAAAAAAGCAAAAAGATTCAAATCAAAGGAACATCATACTTTAGTACTTACAACATTTGTACTTTAACAACCGAGGAAATATTAATATAACTTAAAGAAGAAATAAAAACGATAAAATGGGATGTCGTAGGGTTGAAAGAACATAAATATAGTAAGATTTATGGTAAATAAGAGCTGGAAAGAGAAAGTAGAAAGATAGTTGGTATGACGCACTAACTAGTACATGTCGTAATACAACTAAAAAATTAAAATCGTACAAGCACATGATTCAACAGAAGCAAACGAATATGAAGAAGTCGAGGACTTTCATACAGATTTGCAGAGCACCTTAGAACCAGACAAATATTATTTTCATAGTCCGGACTTCCATGTATAAATTGGAATCTGTTATGATATAAAAGTGATATCAATTGGACAATAGAAATAGGCAATAGAAACGCGTGAGGAGAAAGATTAGTTAAATTTGTGCAATTATATTCTATGAATACGTTTTTCGAACAAAAAGGAAGCATGAAAACGGACACGGAATAAAGTCCCAATTTTAAATACAAAAATGAAATTGATTACGTCATTTATAATGTCAATATAGTACAAGATGTTACAATATTAAAAACTGTCAAAACTGGTATTGACTGATCAGATGTAGGTTGAAGCTTAGCCTAAATTTACGTAGAGGTAATTACTATTTTGTATATTATTTAATTGTAGTACAATTTGTGCTTCTTTACAATGATTTACGTTTTGCAAAATTAACTTGATACTATTCATAATTTATATAAGTTTTACTTTATTTACGATTTTTATGTACAAAGGACAAGAGTATGAAAACATATTGTGTGTAATTTTATCAATAATATGTTTCCTATCTTCTAAATTAAGTTTACCTTTTTCTTTTTCTTGCTGTGAACATGTATGCCAAAAGCAATTATTGCATTTTATTTTAATCTGGTCTTCATCTAACACATATTTGCTAGACGTTAGATTACTTTTACATTCGCTTTTCATGTGACCAAACAGTTATATAACAGCGTATGACAAGAGTATAATCATACACTTTGCATTTATTCCAATTCACAACCATGTAACCAGTCTCCCTTAAAATGTGACATGCATCTGGATTCGGACGTACAAAGGCACAAATTTTACCATCATTAGTTTGTTTTAAAGTAACGGATTGTTTTTACCAGTTTTATACGTGAGTACTGTTAAATGGTTACGGCGATTAATCGGTACCGATGGCATATTAGCGGAGATGATAAAGCACGGAGGAAGTACAGTTATAGAGTCTAGATAAAAGAAAATTTAATCCCCAAAGAATGGACTGTAGCGTAAGTTATTCTAACACATAAAAAAAAATAACAATTAGCATAGCTCATTCGACTTTTATAAACTGAGAGAGCAAACTGTTACTTAGGTCATGGTTGATCGTCTATTAACAATTGAAACACGTACAGAACTGCCGAGAATATCATATTAAACTTTATACGGCCTTTGTAGATCACGAAAAGGTATTTGATTTGGTAGAGATATTAGTGGTGCCAGATTCATTACATAGCTATAATATGATCATAGATATACATTGGTCCGCAACGATACAGATAACTTTATGAAAGGAAATAAGAGAAACACGACTAAAAAGCGAAATCTGATAGGGTGATACTATGTATCCAAAATTTGTTTATTACCGACACTAGAAACTGGTTTTAGAAAATTATATTGCAATTCAGTAGGTATAAAAGTAAGTCTATGTCTAACGGAGGACTGATGAAATCGCAATGCATACACATACAGAGAGAGGGAGAGAACATTTCAAACAATTCTATTTTAGGAAGCAATACGACGCTAATTAAAAATAAATTTATACTTCATCTTTATTATTTTTTTACGTAAAATAATTTTTTTAAAGTTCCAGTACATATCGTAAATATAACTACGTACACTGAAAACAATTTATTCGTTTAATTTTATGAAAACGTAATAAATAATGTATAATTTTTATGAATTATATTGAAATACCTGTTTATCTCTATTAGTGAAATGTACCATCCAACCTTCTTTGATAACCTTAGATCCGCGTCTTTTAGTATGTTTTACTGATTGCACAATCCTCATTAAAGGGATATTATTACCAGTAGAGCTAAAGAAATAGATAAATAAACAAGATTGTTAAAACAAAATATTACTCGTTCACATTGAAACTGAGAAAACGAATACATATAAGAAAATTAAAATTACAGGATATACAATATAAAATTATATAATATAATTTTACCACAATTAATCATACAGTCGCAGTAATTCAATTGTAGGATAGGAATCCAATCAATTTGGATACCTGCTAAATCATGACTAGAAATCAAAGTCTCGTTTCTGTTGAAGCTAAACGAAAGATATTTTCGTATGCCTCCAACTCATTGATCTTTTTCACTGATGCATCCGTTTTTAATTCACTCGTTGGGTGTTCAGCGGTAAAAGGTGACTCGGTTATAACAAGATATACACTACCTGAGACATTATCAATTTTGTCCGCTGTGCTCCAGACAATGTACTTAGCAGTCTAGTATACTACAGATCAAGAAAATATCAATCAAGCACTGATTTGCTCAGATTCGGTTGCGGCCCTCAAAAGCCATCTCCGTTTATCACAATGAGAAACAACGCCCTACTGCTAAGAAAATAGTCATGCTTCAATCTGGATTCCCGGTCACTCAGGAATTCCTGGAAATGATCTGGCTGACAGCGCAGCCGAAGAAGCCGCCATGATCCGACCTGTTGCCGATATTCCAACAACTGCTACAGATTTCACCCGCTACTTGAAGAAAACTCTCGCAACTGAGGAATCAATGATGGAAAGCTGTTCCAACCACAAATAAACTTCGACAAATTAAATGTAATGTTCGATCTTGGAATTCGTTCTTTAGTCAACATCGAGGTGAAATAGTCATCAGCAGGCTCCGACTCGGCCATACTCAACTAACGCATAGCCACCTCCTGCAGAAGAAACCGGCTTCGGTATGTACTGTTAATATCTCCGTTAATCACGTCCTTACAGAATGACTTAATTTAATTCTATTAGATCCGCACTAAAATGTTCACCCTCTTTAAGCGTAATATTTACTGATGGTCCTAACTCCTTATCAAAATGAATCATACTCTTTCATCACTCCAATTTATACAATTTAACACAAAAAAAGTTGTAACCCAATGTGCCTCTAGCCATTAATAGCTGGCACGTAAATTTAATAAATAAATAAAACTATAGTTTAACGTACGCGTCCAAATCTTGACTTTTTGTTGCATGCTCTGTTACGTCCTGAAATAAAATAATTACTATATAATTCGATATATAAAACTAAGATTATTTTCACTATTGTAACTATAAAATTAGAATCCAAGAAAAAGACTAACAGAACAGTTGTTTCGATTGTTTTATATTGCATCAAAATTGTGGTTTTTAAATATGAAAATATTTAAAATCAGCGATATTAAATATACAAAATTATTCTAAAAACAAAAGTATATAACACCGTTTCGAATAATTATTATACGGGACATATAAAGCAAATAAAATAATTATTTCCTAAGACATCGATTCTAATTAAATACATTTAATAATTTTTTTCCCCCAAGTTTACAAATTATTATATTAAACCGAATTTATAAAGCATTTCCTACAACATAAAATACGCAAATAACGATCGTTTCGTTAACATAAAGAACTTACGATAAAAGGCGTGCCATTTTGTTTAGAACAGTCGCCATTAACGGAAGACGGTGACAAAACATCAGAATCGCTATCTTCTTCTTTATACTGTGTACTATCCGTTTCACTGCTAGAGATGTCGCATACGTATTCTGAAACATTATCACCAATTAACACAGTTGCGAATGAATTAATTGTTAAAAATAAACTTATTTATTTTAATGAATCGTTTTAAATTTATATCATTGTGCACTTGCCTATAATTTTGCAAATTATTTTCAATAAATGTATCGCGATCTGAATTTATATATTCAACAAACTAAGATTTGTGAAATATTTGGTAGTTTTCAGGATTAGCAAAATTAATGTAATTGTTACCTATAAAAAAAGTACAAATACATTAATATCCGTAACTTACTCATCAATTTGATCCATTTTTACTATACTCCCAATTCCAGTTTCCTGAATAGATAATTATCGTTTTTCCTTAAGAATGTCTGATAATTTTATCGAATATTTTCGTATTTCGCACTAGTTAAATCTTTTAAACAATGCAATCGTGATAGAATTATAACAATTTACAATTAATCTTTTCGTTGATCACAATCAACACTCACACTATACTCTTATATTTATTGGAGCAATACACGATATTGATAGGAGTACCTGAATTCAGATTCGTAACATTATTATTATTATTATTGATATAAATATTTTTAAAAGTTAATTTGACAATGCACTTAAATTCGTTTTGCTCTTCGTTCGTGCTGTTGAATTACACAAAATAATAGTGTAAAATTCTATATTTATTATTGTATGTTGCAAAAAAAAAAAAAAGTAGAAAATCAAAAAGCATATTATTTACTTTTTTTTTTTTTTCGTTTAAATATTGATTATTTTAACAATATTGACGAAGTGTGTATATATAATACGCCGTTTCCATTATTTATGTATACCGAACAACCGAAATTAAAATATATAATAGGAGAAAAAAAAACTATTATAATATACAAACCCGGAATATCTTTAGTGGATTCTCCGCCGCAATTTTTCGGAGCTTTATCCATACATTTTTTATGAACGTTATAATTGCAATCTTTACACTGATAACCTTGTTTGAATATACCTTTCAATAATTTCTTACAATACTGACAAACTGTAGGAAGAGTATAGGTATGAACGATAAAAGTATGCGGTATTTTAATCTGGTTATCTATTTCCTTATCGATTGTTCCGACGGTTATTCTATACGTAGATCCTTTTCCACTATTACCACTATAACTGCTGCCAATCGTATTCACTACCGTCATTGCAGAACCTAAAGACGCGTTCTATAATAAAGCGAGAACATATTAACCAATCAGTAATCTTGTTTATCAATCATAGAATGAAAACAAACGAGTGACGTAAACAACATATAACAAAACTAACATTTACGGTAAATGTAAACAAATTCCTTTTTATGAAATTATAAGAAAAACCACACCCAATAATAACAAGAAATAAGAGAATTTAACATTCTTATTCTAATACGTTTGATTTTTTTTCTATATGGCACAATTGATTGTAAAAATTTTAAAAATTATATATATATATATATATATATATATATATATATATATATATATAAACGAAAAATAAATAATTGTGCCTATGTGAATATAACTTATCTGATTATATCAATTTTATTTTCACCCGTAATTGAGTGAAAGTATGTATACTCAACTCTGTTTTATTACATGATTATTGTTTAATTATTGGTTGGTCTTCTTCGCACAGAACTTTGCATATAAGAATATGTAGACGATCTGACGATGGATTTATTTTAACGCAGGTTTGGCTTATCCATAAGAGGGAATAAAATGAAAATAAACATTAGGAAATACACACATAGAATTTGTTGAAAACTTCAATTATCTTTGGAGTTTGCTAAGTGACGAGAGTCGCTGCACGATGACGTTCAAAACAAAATAGAGACAGCTGCGGCAGTAATAAACGGGCTGGATGGGTCACTGTTTAGAAATAAGCATGCCCTAACGTACTTCACGTTGATTCTACACAGATTGTTTTGCCGTTATATTGTATGGTGTAAAAACCTTACACACTGATTCTGAAACAGTTTCGTCAACTAATTATGTCGTACATACGTTGACAAAGCCGAGTATTGAATAAAAACGTGTTTTACAGCGATTAATAATTTGTCAATTTGATCGTTGCTTTACAAAAATAACCAAGTGGTTACAATAAGTATGAACAACAGACAGTAAAATAAGTGCTTTTAGAAAGATACACATAAGGTCCTTCTGAAGGTAGAAAAATTGAATTCGATTTATAATACAAGTTGACAGATGGGAAGAGCTAGAGCTTGTTTGTTCGGGAATTATACCGTAGAAGATGGTCTAATGCAAGCGCATGAAGAAAACCAGAAACATGTAATTCGGAAGACGATCGTATTTGCAATCAATGTGGAAAAACGATGGACTACCCTAAATAGAATTATTGCTAATCTCAGAATGCATAGTTAAGAATGATGGTCTAAAAATAATTAATTAGTATCGATATATATAACACACACACACACACACACAGTCTCAAATGCATATATCTACTAAACTAAAATGTTTGGAAACAAAAAGAAATTAAAAAAAAAAAAAAGATTATCTATTAGAAGGATATCGAACCAGAAGAGACAAGTTTTCGAATATTTTATGAGCCATCATAATGTCATACTCGCCGGAGAATACGGTCACTAATACGTTCATCAGATTTTACGCTGTCTTGAGTCTGTGAATAATTATCATGGGGAAAATGTTTTAGTCCAATTTTTAATATTTACGACCAATCTGATCTTCCAAATCTTTTCACTTTTTCTCTCTGTCTCTATATGGAATGTAACCAAAGTGCGACACACTTAAATTCTTTAGTAGACTATCAAAAAGTACATTCCTTGGTGATACATATCTAGGTTTAAAAATAATATTTTCTCTGGTAAACGTTGTGTACTACCTCTTTTCAGAACATACTTGTATGTCATTCCGCCGTCTACCATATCTCTGCGACAGAAGTGTAATTTCCAAGTATAAAAATTTCCATGTACTCTCATCAATCTAATTTCGTTTATTTATAGACGTAGCTTCAATGCTGTATAATAAATTAATCGATCATAACATCTAACAATATCTCATTAAAAGTGAATGATCGATCATGTAATAAATGTTTTAGGATATTTAATGCTAATCTGACGAAATTACATCTTGCTTTAAGTTCAATATCTGCGTTTAGAATGTTAATGAAAAATATTTGAACTCATTATTGCAGGGGTATGACAACAGCAACCCCTCAACCAACTGCTCTTGGATTACTAGAACATTTTGTGTAAAAGTGATTGTAACGAATGCTCATAAAGAGAGCTAGAATATTAGTTTCGCAAATGCCTTTCTCAGGGTCACAAAACGACGAATAGGAAGTTCGAATCTCAAGATGTAACAAATAAATATGGAAGGCCCCTCCCTCAATAAATGACGGTGTACTGGCAAGATCACTGAATCTGACAGCATAGTAAGATATAAGTTTAATATTAAGCATTTGCCGGAAAGCTGTGTTAGGTGGACAATAAACAACAAATAAAGGTAATGGAATTTTAGAATTATTATTTTCAGGACTAGGTTTCGACATCTGATGAACACTTAGTATAGGAACGTTATGGCAGATTTATTGCGAAATTTCATCAATAGAAATGTTAGAAGGTAGCCCTCTAAGGACGACTTTAACTGGTTTTAATTCTTTTGGGGTGTGAGTATAAAATCTCACTTTAGAATCTTAAAGCATTTTGTATAATACTTCATCACATAATAATTATTACGCTTAAATTTAATACTAAATTCATTACTTTTTTTTTTTATGATTTGAACTAATTGTTCCTTATGATTACTGAAGGGACCAGGAAATACGAAAGGTGACATAGAAGCCGATTGAAGGCTACTGTGCATTACTGTTGTGGCAGTTGGCTCATCTACTTCTACTTGTAACGGTTGAAAGCTATTATTTCGATCTTAAAATTATCGAACTTCATTCGTTTGCTAGTAGTGCTTTTATTTTTTCTACTTTTGTGTTTTCCACTGAACGGGGGGGTTATCGTTAATGGGATTATTTTCTTCGGCCATCATCCGTTCGCCGACAATTTCATTTAAGATGTGCTCGTTAGTATCCAGTTCGGAAAGATGACACGATGACGAGGAAGCGTTGTCTCCAGGAGGCATACTAATTTGATGGAAACTAGTAGCACCGTCGCTATTTTCGTTACCTGTTAAAGTGTTAGATTTATTCACGGTGTTTCCATCGCTCATTAAGTAAACATATCGCGTCGCCGGTTTTGGACAGCGGGAGAGAGGCATGTTGACAAGCACTTATCAGGCGCTGGTAAGCAGCGCGACCGTACGATAAATCACGACTATAACCGGTATAACGATTACGATTAATACGATCAATACAACGAACGATTAGTACAAAAGCAATAAGCGATAAGAAACGCAAATGCTAAACAATTCGACCGTAACATTCCGTTATTTATTAAACCATCTACATACAAAACAGTAACAGCGCTATTTCATATTACGACACAGGGACTTAACGTTATAGCGGGGAATGACAAAGTTAATTATAACGCCAACTAAACATATCTTGGGGTTACGTCGGATAGAACGTCAACAGCTAAGATGTGTATTGAAAATCCAACAAAGAAAGTTAAGATAAAGTGAATTCGATTTGGAAACTTGTCGACACATAATGAGGAGCAGCAGCAAAGGTGCAGAAAACAACTCTTGTGATTGCTTGCACAGCAGCTGAGTATGCGCACCTGTTTGGATGAAAATACGGAGATAGAAAGTGTATAAACCAACAACTAAAGACCAGGCGGTCACTCTACAGGATAAATGCAAAAAAAAAAACAGGGAAAGAAATACGAAAAACGAATAAATATTAAAGCTAATAATGCAAATTTACTAGAAGCTCCAATTATGGGACTTCCGGGAATAAAGTAACAATAACGGGAATGGTACAGAATAAATGGATTTCGCACGATATAAGGTAGACGCACTTACACATGGAAAATAGTTTCAAGTCCTAGGTGTGAATGTAAAGAGCTTGTTGATTATAAGATTTTTCCAAGCAATGACCAAAATTAGTAAACATAATATTCACATCATGAATGACGCACTCCAATGGATATCTGAAATCTCAATAGATAGTTTAATTTGTTTATTTAGCTCCATCCGAACGAAAGTACTTTTAAAAATATTTTCATGAAATCACGAGTAATTATCCATTTAGATTTCTCCTTATGTTTATGCGCAGGTTGTGGATTTAGGTCTAATTTTATTACTCGTGGATTTAGGTCTAATTTTATTACTCGTGGATTTATCTTTTTTCCATTAACATGTTATCTATTTATCGAATATTATTCATAATAAGAAAATAGAGGTGGTGATCATGCACAAAATGCATTCATACTGGCAACATAATATTGTTTTTTTTTTTATACTAATTTTACATTTCAGTCAAAAGGAGAATCTAACTACGTGATGATACTCAAGTTTACGACTTTTGCAATATATATTACAGTGTACAACATTTTATTAAAATTAACTACTTAATCGTTGTGTAGATGAAACTTCATTTTGACATTTAAAATATTTAATATATTACTATTTCTCTGATACTGCGAACAGTTCGTAAACTAAATCATTTTCAACATTATCTGAGAGAAAAAAGTGTCCAAATCGAAAGTTTTTATTCTAACGCATTTTGTAGTTTATGATTCAGCTACATTCCTTTCATCACTACAAGGTGTTTCCACGTTAATTATTTATTGTTTAATATGTACGACGAAAATACGATTAAATCAATCGAACATGGGAATACCGATGAAAAACCGATTCGCTCCACTGAAAAATACTTTAGATGTAAGCTTAGATATTAACAAAGTTATTCACCAAGGAAATATCACCGGTAGTAATAATAATAATAATAATACTGTTTATCTGAATACTAACAATAATATTATAAATAATAGTAGTAATAGAAATAAAATTCCGCCAGTTATTTTTCGCGGTCCACTAAAGCAAAATCACAATGAATTCATTTCTAATATTAATAAAAGCTTAAACATTAACATTAAAATTAAAACAAATAAAAATACTTACATTTTATATACAAAATGTATTGAAGACTACGATCAAGTACTAAAAAATTTAACGGAGATGAAAATCGAACACCACACACACACACCGAAAACTAGGAAACCTGTTAAACTTATATTAAAAGGTCTTCCATATAACGTAAAGACATCGAACAAAAAATTAACGTAATTATGAATATAAAACAATTTGTTAAAAAAAATACCGAAAATGGTATGGTAATAAATTTACCAGTATAATCGGTAACTTTCCCGGCCAACACTAACTATAAAGATATTAAAATTAAAGAGATATGCTACTGTATGGTATGCTAGGAAAAATTTATAAATAGAAATCCAGTTCTCCAATGTTACAACTGCTTAGGGTATGGCCATGTGGCATATAATTGCTTTAAAAATTGTAAATGTTTAAAATGCGGTGGACCGCATTATTTCAAGAACTGTATGAATGAAAATGTGCTAACTGCAACGGTAATCATACAGCTAATTCTAAGAACTGCACAGTTTATAATAAAATATCGGGCATCGTCATGAACAAAAGGTCACGTCGTAATGTAGTTAATGTAAATAATAATTCATTTTACCTAAACAATCCCAATATCACACGAAACAACTCGAATAATCGAAATTCATTTAGTAATGTTAATAATATAGATATAAATAGTACTAATTTTCACGCACTTATGCTCAAGTGGCGTCTAATAAAAAAAATAATACGAATAATTATAATATTAATACTTACAGTAATAGTAATAGTAACACTAACGATTTATCTCAAATTATAGATTTACTTAAAAACAATTGGTCTAAATAAGATACTTTTTTGTTTAATAAGTATCATTTCTAGGTTAAAATCGAGTCGCAGCTCGGATAATTTTAATATAATCACAACCATTATCGAATGTGTTACCGACACCTTCGTAATGGATTAATATTTATTCTCTTTCTAGGAAAATAATGAAAAACGATATTAGCATTATCGGATGGAATGCAAATTCCATCACTAATAAAATGATTGAACTAGAACATTTCATTTGCACAAATAATGTTAAAATTGCAAGAATTTCAGAAACTAAAGTAGATAAGAGCCACTTACCTAACGATGCCTAACTATCATTTATTCCGTAATAATAAAACCCAGAACAGTGCAGGTGTAGCTTTACTAATACTTAATAACATACAGTGCGAAGAAATTCCCACCCCACAAACAAAGCACGTTCAGGCTGTTGGAGCTAAAGTCTGTGTAGATGGCAAATTGCTAGCTATTTATGCGGTTTATAGGCTACCAACAAAACCGATAAACTTTCAAACTGCAAATTTCTAATGCATTCTGCTGAAAGAGTTTTATTAATAGGAGATTTTAATGCGAAACACCGTACCTGGAACTGTTACAATGGTAACAGGGCTGGAAATGAGTTACTAAACTTGTCTGCAACCTTAAACTTTCAAATAAAAGCACCCAATGAACCTACGTTTTTTCCGGGCTCTTCAAAACCTAGCATAATTGATCTGATCCTTACAAAAAACTACTATGAAATTACCGATCCTATATCAATTGGTAAGCTGTCTTCCAATCATAATCCAATAATATGTTCTCTCGGTGGTACGATAAGGCGAATTATAACACAACCAAATTTTGATTACTCTAAAGCAAACTGGAGAAAATATCAACAACACATACAAAACGAAGTCAAAATTCCAATAACCTTACACAATCCTTTTTATGTAGATGGTTACATTCGTTATCTTAATTCTATTATCTTAAAGTCTGAAGAAAGCTCCATCCCATTATTAAAAGGGAATGTTAAAAATTTTTCGATCACCCCTGGCACTTTGCAAATAATAAAAATTAAAAATTATTATAGGAAATTTTATCAGAGATATCATAATGAAAATATGTATATATTTAAACAACTATATGATAGGTTGAATAAATTAGTTAAAAGACGACTGTTACAAGGAAAAAATTCTCATTACAACACGTTTCTCAGTAATATACCACAAATGAATAATCAGTTTTGGAAAGTAAACAAATATTTTTCCCGGAGACAAACTTGCCTCCTATTAAAAAACCTGGAAGTGTCGATATAGTAGCGTACTCAAACGAAGATAAAGCTGAGCTTATAGCAGAACACTTTCAGAATATACATGAACAGAATAAAGCAATGTCCACACGATAACACGAACGGAAATTAAAACAAACAATAAATACATTTTTAACAAATAACGTACCTGCATTAAACTATGCTGAATTAACCTCGCCGAAAGAGGTCAAGAACTGCATTAGATCACTAAGAAATACATACTCTACCGGGCACGATAAAATTAGCGTAAACATGATTAAAAATTTATCTCGTAAAGGTGTAGTTGCTCTCACAGTGTTATTTAATTCCTGCATTCGTTTGTGCTACTACCCTCTGTCGTGGAGACTGTCCTTAATTGTACGTCTTCCTAAACCTGACAAGGATGCTTCCTTGATGAAAAATATACGACCTGTTAGCCTGCTCAGTAACATTAGCAAAATTTTTGAGAAAATATTACTCATTAGATTTAGAAAACATAGCGATTTAAATGGTATTCTTAATAAGTTCCAATTTGGTTTTCGACCGAATTTAAACACTACCACGCAGCTAGTAAAAATTTGTGATCTAATTACTGATAATTTTAATAAAAAATAAGCACACTGGGCTAGCATGCTAAACATTGAAAAAGCTTTCGACACTACATGGCACGATGGAATTCTGTATAAATTAATAAAATATGGTTTTCCATATCAACTAGTTCCCATGACTGAAGCATATTTACATAACAGGAAATTTTATGTGAAAATTAAAAGTCAGAAATCTAAAGTCAGATATGCATCGGCAGGAGTACCTCAGGGCAGCATCCTGGGCCCATTCTTGTTTATTATTTACATAAATGATATTAGTACAATTAAAGAAGTTGATGTCAATTTATATGCTGACGATACTGTTCTGCTGACGTCATCATACCGTATTGATACAATTAGCAACAGATTAACCGCTGCAATTAACAAAATATCCAAATACTTTCATAAGTGGAAAATTAAAATTAATGATAGTAAAACGAGACTATTATTTTCACAAAGCGTAAACCGGGTATATATGACGTTGTTCGAATTCATAATGAGTACCTAGACTGGAAATCTAAAGTAAATTATCTCGGGTGTAACACTAGATAGTAAGCTAACTTTTACTAAACATATTTAACCAGTATATCTACAGGGGACATAAAAAAATGAGTGTGCTGTTTCCAATATTTAACAGGAAATCTACGCTATCACCGGTGAATAAGTTTTTGATTTATAATCAGATAATTCAACCTAAATTTCTGTATGCTAGTCTTCTATGGTCGAACACCTGCCTAAATAATATAAACAAATTGCAACGATTACAAAATCATTGCCTAAGAATAGTGTTGAACAAACCCAGATATACGCCCATTAAAACAATGCATGACATTTTAAACTATCCCTATATACGAGAAATAATAAAAAACAGGACCTTAAAATTCTTTAATGCATAATGTCTGCTCACCGAAATGTCAATGAAATTGGAAACTACGATTATCGGTCTCTACGACACAGGTATAAAAAATATAAGACGAATTAAACATATCTTACTAGGGTAGCATTAGGTTTAAAATTCGATGACATTATAGATAAATTTTATTCGATTTATTTTTGTATTCCTTTCTCTTTTAAATTTTATAAATTATTTTAACCATTGCGTTTAAAATTTACTTATGAATTACACGTTGCAGGTTTTTTGCGGAATTTTTCCCGTAAATTTCATTAAGCAATGAATGTTTATAACTATCACTCGTGTATATTTTAAAAATTATTATTAAGTTTATCGGTTAATTTATTATATTTCGGAACGATAGAACGGTATAAGTTATTCTTTTCTTGGTAAAATTTAATTAATCAAAATATACTTCTTTTCTTTCTTGCTTCTACGAACTTTGTATATAGTTTTTATGATTATCGAGATTGTGTCGCGATTTACGTTACATAAAGTGTATCGGGAATTGATTTATTTTCCCCATTCAGAATATTCAAAAAACAAATTTTACTTCGCAGTAAAATAATCTTCTCTTCCATTTTAATAACGAATATCCGTAAATTTAATCGAAATATTTAAGAATAATTACAAATGTATATATTTAATAATAAATTAAAAATAGCAATTGTGGAAATAGAATACAATAAATGCGCCGGAAATAATTTTCTTCGCCATTTGAAAAACTAAAAACTATGATGGTATAAAAATATACGATATTAGTGATGAAAAAAAAAAAAAAAAAAAAAAAAAAAAAAAAAAAAAAAAAACAGAAAAAAAGAACATCGTGAGAAATAAATAAAGAACTACCACTGACAACGTCAATAGGAATTTATCCATTATCATCATCATTAAGTGTCGTCTCCGAATCGAAGGTAGGCGACTACTTACCTATACATATTTTGTTGTACAGTATAAGTAGTTTACAAGGCAATCGTAATATGGCGTTAGCGTAGATATACACAAACACACACTCGGAAGAACTGATTGTAATCGCTTTAAAGACGGAATGCAGCCCCGCGTGTTTTTTTGAGTGTACTATATCGTTACCAGCGCGCATATGGTGTTGTGCGCAATTGTTTGCCATTGCCTTCCACGCGATAATAATATTAGGATTATTTATATTTTTATTTTCTAATGATAATTTTTGCATCGCCGATCGGTACCTTCCGCATAGAAGTCCGTGCTCTAGCTACTAAACTATTCCGATAACGTAGGAATTTATTATAACGAGTGAAAAGAAATGTACGTTAATAGCAAAAATTATTAATAAAACATAATAATATTCAACTACCGCAGATCCATCTTCAGATGGCGAATGTAAAGACGAACTTGATCCTGTTATGGAAGGACTGCGTGGAACTTGAAGTGTTGAAGATCTACGACGTCTATTCCCACCGGATCCAGACGTAATAGAACCGGAACAATTATTCGGTACTTTCACCACACATCGCTTATGAAAATTTAAACCGCAACCTGATCACATTTTTAAAAGAAAAATAATTTTGCATCTTTTTTTATATTTATAGAAATATTTGAATTAACGTACATTAGTAAATAATATTGTTTTGTTTTTTTTTATGAATAAAAAATGGAACATTTAATTACTATTTAATAACTGGTTTCGCCAACCTCATAATAGACAGCGATAAAGTTCAGGATTACAGTTTAGATAACATATAAGATTTAACACCGAGACATGGGCAAAATTTTTCAGGACACCTTAAAAATTAAAGTTTATTTATTCAATATGCAACGAATTTTCGATGTATGCCAGTTGTTAATGTTTGCAAATGAAAACGTTGAACAGTACAAATAACTAAGTTTTAAAATCCGTACGAATAAACGAGTAAATATTTAACGTAATATAACAACATTATAATCGGTATATTAAATCTCCTTAAAATGCAGTCGTCAAATTTGCTGAAAATCGACGTAATTATCGCGTACTCATTTACAACCGGATATTGAAATTAATATGGCGACACTGATGCCCATTATGGGACTGTGCAAAAAAAAACAATATTGCTACAAAACAAATAAAACCTACCTTAGTATTATCACAAATGATGATTTTGAGGTAAAATTCGCGAAACAAGTAATATTAGGCAATGCTAAAACTTTTTACAACATATTCAAGCCATTCGATGACGTTTCACTTTGAAGGCGTAAGAATAGGGAACAAATAGGAATGATGAGTATAAAATATATTTAAATTATAACATTATTGCGATTATTACAGTATTTCTGAGTTTTAGAAAATGTTTGGTGCCAAATAACGACAGAATTATTATTCATAATTAATAAGATAATTCACGCGGACTGAGAAAAAGTAAGACCGATTAAAGAAATAACAAAAAACTGGTATACACATTGCGTCCCATAAGTTCTGGGACTGTCGCGAAAATTTAGGAACTTGTTTCTACATCTTTTTCCTACAGGTGGTTAAATTTTTAAAGCGTTCGGACGATTAGTTTCAGTTTGGTGTTACTTTATGCAACATACAGTTTGTTACGTGCGTCATGGCTGAAAATAGCGAACAACGTGCCGCGATTAAATTTTATTTTAAAGCTGGAAAAAATGCGACGGAAACGTATATGTTAAAATTAGCTTTACTACAGCATTTCGATGGTTTAGTGCGTTTGCGTCGGGTAAGGAGTCGATTGAAGACGAGGAGAGGAGCGGGCGGCCTAGCACCACAAAAACCTCGTGTCGCCGCTGTGTTGAATCGAAAAACAGCTGGCTGTAAGTTGGTGGCAGACCTCACTGGTATTCTGAAAACGATTGTTCAACGAATTATAACGAATGATTTAAAGAAGAGGAAGCTGTGCGCGTGCTTTATTCCACATTCACTGCCAGATGACCAAAAACTGCAGCGAATTTCTTATACGGAGGACGTCCTTAAAATGATCGAAAAAGAACCAAATTTTCTTCAGAAAATAATCACGAGAGACGAGAGTTGGTGTTTTGCATCCCCGAAACAAAACGTCAAAGTGCGGAATGGTGCGGCAAAGATTCGCCGCAACCCCAAAAACTTCGTTTTCAAAAATCGAAAGTCAACGTGATGTTGATCGTTTTTTTTTATTCAAAAGGTATTATCCACAAAGAATTTGTTCCTCAGGGAATCACTGTAAATGCGGTATTCTATAATGATGTTTTGGATCGCCTGTTTAAAAGAATCGTACGCGTCAGGTCGGAATTGTGGAATGATCGTTTTTCTTGATGCACGAAATGCGCCGGCGCACACAGCCGTCCTCAACGTCCAGTTTTTGGCCAAAAAAATGGTTCCAGTGCTTCGCCGCCCCATACTCTCCAGACATGAGTACTCCAGACTGTTTTCTGTTCCCGAACCTGAAAATGGACCTCAAAAGAAATCATTTTTCTTCAATTGCAAAGATTGAAGCAGCTGTGACGAGCCGACTCAAGGCAATCGAATCCGAGGCGTTTTCTAAGGGCTTAAACAAGCTGAAAGATCGCGCTATTAGTTGTATTAAATCTAATGGAGACTACTTCAAATAAAAATCGTGTTGAAAAATTTTTTGATTTTTTTGTAGATTTGGGAGCACCCGTCCCAGAATTTATGGGGCGCACCGTGCAAATGACACGATTTTCTCTTCACAAAACATGCCTGTTATGTGTGTCTGTATGTATGTATAAATACATATATATATATATAAAATATAAGAACATAAGGAACAACTAAATAGATAAATATTTATGTTAAAAGTAGAAAGAACAACGAGAAGAAAGATTTAAAGGCATACATATAAATAACATTGACAGAGGAAGGATAGAAGTTAATAAATATATATATGACGATAATTATTAAGTAACTGCGCTGATTCAAATACGGAATAAACTTTAAAATCGGTGAAGAAAAACATCATGAATATAGATATTACGAAGGAAGAATATAGAATACTGTATGACAAGTTTCAATTGCACGTGTGGTGAAAGATGAACAAATGATTTATGAAAAAGAACAGAGAATTAATGTATGAAAATATAAAACAGTTTTACGTAGAGAGATGCAAATTTAACATTTAAAAACAACGTCGAAATGAACTTTTACCAACAAGAACATACGCAACCTGACCGGTAATGCGGAAGAAAGTTTTGTTCATGCGATACCGGAATAATAAATGATAAAAATAAATAATACGTAAAATTACATCGTAAAAGAAACCTTGATACGAGAAAAAGAGAGAATAGTCTGATTAATCTAACAATTTCGGATGGATGAAGATTAGCTTAAAGATTAAATCAATGCTATGAAATTACGATGTTACAATACGTTCGGCGTCAACTTACTGAAACGACGAGTACGATCATTATTACAGTCATAACAAGATCAGCGATGAATAACAGTAATAGTAATAATAATAATAATAATAATAGTTTGGGATGCTTACCTTCACATTTTACGCCTTGTTTAACAAGACCGAATAACATTTCACCGCAAAAATCGCAAAATGTAGGTGTTTTATAAGAATGAACAGATACCATATGAGGTCGTACGATAACTTCCTCATCCAATATAAACTGACCTGTATCACATACACACATAAAGGAAAGATATGTATTATAAGTAAACAAAATACATATTATAAATAATATAGACACATCTCTGATATTGTTTACCAGGCGTTATTGAGAAAAAGAACAAATCTTTTATTAAATCATTAAAATACAATCGATAAACATAATTTAGAAATATATCGTGTACCGGAACTCGCCTTATCGCGATAGCTTACAAGATTATTAAGTAACAAACGTAGAATGCTCCAACGTAGAAGAAAAAGAAAAAAGCGCAAACAAAGTAAACGTAATATTAGATAAAGCTGAATATAACGATTAAATATTAAAATAATTAATATAATATCGGACAAATAATTAGAACAATATTAATAAGCGAATACTTCGTTACAATAAATTATGTTTAATACGTCTACCCTTATATCCTGTATACATAAACATTAATTGCCTAGAACTGTAATTACCTACTAACGAGATAAACTCATTAACACGTATCGATTTTAACACGAGGTAACTTCAAACTATTACGCATATAATCTGTTCTAATATAATTAGAGGGACGCACTTAGTAGGCACCTAAGGCATCTGTTCTAAATGAGTTGCAATTTATTATAACTAACGTTCGATATCGAAGATAGAACAAGCGTAAGTAAATACCGGACATATTAGTGTTTTATTGTATTAAGGAATGATTTTCTATTAAACATGGGATACGTAGAACAAATGGATTTATTAGTTTTCGTAATATGTTTAGCGAAGTTAAAAAGCAACAAATACCGAGAACCTGACCTGTTAACGTTGTTTTCCGACGTCATTAGATCATTCGTTATTCAAAAATTGATAAATGATTTACTTACCGGACACTACAATTTCGATCAACACCTCATCAACAACTTCTGAAGCTGAATTTACACAATGTAATACATTAGGAGAGCTATAATCGTGACGAAATAGAAGTATTCGATCTCTCAATCTGCTTATTCCATTTCCGGGACACTACAAAATTGGGGGGAAAAATGTTTAATTCAAATAAAACGATTACGCGTGTATTTAATTAATATTAATTTCATTTAATAACAGCGTACAAAAAAAATATCTAATAATAAAGCAACGTCGAAATTAATTGATTTTAATTCGAAATTTTAAAAATGAAGGGAATCATATTTTCGCGTCGTTCGCAGTAGATCTTACTATTGAACTATGAAGTTGAAATGTTTTAACTTAAAATATGGAAGAAATTGGTGCGTTATCTTTCACGTAAACATTTATATTATACCGTTGGTAAATATAAATCAAAAATTTATATCTGGGATATCGCTTTAATTTAAATTATCGATTTTTCCGTAAATATTTTTTTAACCTATGACCGAATCATTTTAAAGAAAAGCAACCAATCGAAAAGTTTCGAAATTATATTGTAACTGCGAAATTCACGAAATTGTACACGATGAAAGTAATTATATGTATGTAATGGTTATTAATTGTATGCATTTAAATTTTACAAAAAAAAAAAAAACAAAAAAAAAAACAAAAAAAAACAGTAAAAGTCGGTCGTCCAGATACTATATATATATATTACATATATTAAGGAAGACCTTCAGATAAACATTTTTAACTATATTATATAATTTTTCTATTATTTAAGCGTTTACACGGTACCTTTTACAATAAATTAACAAAAAACAAGTTTGGTACCGAAGTACCCATTTACATAATTTATTCATAAGTATATCGACATTACACATTACTAATGTTAAAAGTATCAATAAATACGAAATTAATTTATTCATAAAGTGTTTCTTTTGATTTTATCTACATTCTCAATATACCTTCCAAAAATTTTCCATAACATTGAAATATAAAGCAAGACAAATTGCAATGCGCTAACTTAATGACAATTATAGATTTGTAATCTTTACAGTTCTGTAGTAACTACTTCACTCAACATCTCTTGGCTGTTCATACTTGTTCAGTGTGTTCACACACACACACATATATATATATATATATCCCAAAGGCGGATTAAATTGCTTATAAAATTTGAAGCTCACGTTGGAAATTGTTTCCAGTATTGGAATATTCTCAAAAACAAAAAATCAAGGATGATACTAGAAATAAACTGGAACGAAACGAGAGAGGAAATAAAATTGATAATGTACAATTAATCGAACAAATTATTCGAAAGAAGTGAATAGAATGCATCGAATAAATTATCATAAAGAATTGACCATATGGTGGAATAAATAGTAAAAGTATACTGAAGATCGTTTCTATCAATATTGAAGACTTCACAAGTGTAAAGGAACAATCCTGTCGGAGCTTTCCTCAACAACTGGTTACGATGTATTACAAGAAACATACAGAAAAATAGGACACAACCGACCAAAAAATTCATGGTACGCAAATAACAGCAGAATGATAGGTAGCGCTATTTTTGTTAAATCAGGAATTAACCTCCAGTCAACAGACACTAAAAGTTCCGATATGAAAAAAAAATCATAACAAAACTGACAAACTTACCATCACTTTCATATATATACCATGCAATGTACCCTTCAACCGACCCGCAAATTCAAACTACGATAATAGAAGAAACGACGAATTGATGATTATAATAGCCATTCGTAAACATCGGGCTATAGTCAATCAGATGGTAATTTGAAATTTCCGAAAAAAACAAAGTAGAATGATATTGCCAGAGACTTGAACGATAAAATAAAAAGCATAGAATCGAAAACTCATATGATACATTTGTTGAAATGTTAACATCAAGGACATGTATATCGAGAAGATGTCAAACTAGGTACATCTCAGGCAACTACACACTGAAATTATACAGTGACTATAAAAAAGAATTTCAAAACTGTTCCATTCTCAGTGAAGACAACGGTATATAGAGAAAAGGTTGCAGTGCGTATCAGCAACGTCCGCAAAAGGGACTGCTTCTTACAAGAATTACCGATATCATCGATTTAGCTTTCATCACATAGCAAGCAGCAGACTTCAAAACAGAGTAATGCACCGGTCATATAATAAACCTAACGCAGCACATTAATGACGGTTTTGCGAAAAAATTAATCACTGGCGCAGTATTTATAAACCTAACGGCTGCTTACGATATAGTAATTCACAAAGCATTATAAACAACTTTATAATATCGCCGGTTATTATAAATTTACAACCGTCATCGCCAAATTACTAAAGAAACGACGAGTTGATGTCTCCTTTGATGGGAGAAATAAACAACGAAACAAGTTCCTACAAGGAAGTGTGCTGGCGCGCCAATATTATTCAATTTTACAAATGACCAAACACATAGATTGCTTTATCTACGTTGATGATTTAGCTGTTACTTACCAAGAAATGTCTTGAATCAATTGAAGAAGGACTTTTCATCACTAGAGAAACTCGCAGAATATTACCTCACAGAACTATTTCAAACCAAACCAAAGGAAAACTCAATGCACCACTTTGCACCTAAGAAATAACAACTTGAAATAACATGGCAATGGACACTTTAATGAATGACCCATATACCTAGGAGTCAACTACTGACAGAATGCTATCTTTCAATAAATACTGTCTGGACACGGGAATTAAAATTACAGCCATAAATAATGTATTACGCAAACTTGCTAGTAGTTTATAGAACGCTAGCCCTCGCACACTATGGACATCGGCATTCGCAATATACAATTCAGCCGCGAAATATGGCTTAATTTTGCACATACAAAATATACTGACAACACTCTAAACAAAAGCCGCCGCATTATTACAGACTATCTAAAACCAACGCATATATAGAAAAAATTCACGTGCTTTCCGGTATCGCTCCGCCTGCAGCACTGAAAAGAGTAAACAGGAAATGGATAGTCCACATATGTTTGGATACACACCAGTCCGACAAAGATTGAAGTTCGCAACAGTTTTATGGCAATTTTTCCTGTCACGTTAGTTATTCGATCGTGCTTTCCCCTATCCCTCTGATTTTTAAATTCTTCTCTACTTTTCATCTCTCATATAAAAGTCTATTCAATGGATAGTTGTAGAATATAAGAAAAAAAGAATTATAATTTAATAATCGTTTAGACCACATTTGGCAATGAAATGTACGTGTACGATACGAATTCTTTAAATTATTCTAAAAATATTATTATTACGTACTTGACGAAATTAAATTTTATTTAGTTTAAATACTTTAATTTTCTTAAAACTTATTATCGTGTTTAATGTCATTTTTTCTAGACATTTATGTTTAGTATCGGATAAAATGATCTTTCTTCTTTTCTTAGTCCGTACCAATAACTAAACGAGGCGGCAGCCTGATTCTTAAAACGCACGACTTTATATCTGACGGTCCAAAGTTCGATCTACATCCTACTCCGTATAAAATCATATGCACAAACATCTGCCTTGCATATAATTCGTAAGAATTACGTGCAATTAGCTATACGACTATATATACATTTTTTTTAAAGGACTAAAATATCGCTTAAAAGAGACAAGCCGGTATGCGAATTCCGCCGGGAATAGAACAGAAAATATTGTCGACAGTCTCAGTCGTTGGACAGTAATAAACTAATTTAAAAGTAAATAACGAAATAAAAACTTCCGCTCTTCCGTATTTACTTCTTTCCAAGGTAACACACTTAAAATTACATCGTCGGTCAGTGGAAGAGCAAAGAATAAGAAAAAAATGCTATTGTAAAAAAACCCAAGGTATACACGGTGAATAATCGCGGCTAAGCGAAATAAGATTATACACTTTCACCGATAATCTGGAGAAGCTGCATAGAAGGTCACGCAAACAAGTTACGCCGTTAGAAAGGACAACAGCGTATAAATTACACTAAACCGTTGCTTCTTAAACGAATACGCTATAACCGAATTAACCGTTTTTTCTTCCGCCATGAAAAAGAAAAACAAAATACTGTTACACAACAAACAAATGTTCTCATTTACTTTCACTCAAAATTTTAGATATTGTTAGATGACAAGTATTAATCCCGGAGAGATTTACATATAGTTGCACCAGGATATGCTATGCAAACCACATGACTCACAAAAGAAAACGAACGCTGTTATCATATAGATATACACGTATGCACGCAAGCTCTCTCTCTCTCTCTCTCATATATATATAAATGAATAACCTTTATTTAGTATCATTATTTATCTACCATTTTTACATTATATATATATATATATATATATATATATATATATAATTGGTGCTAAACGTTTTTTTTTAAGAATCGTTATACTAGGCCCTTTCGAGCGAAGGTTTCTGCCAATTGTTTCCAATTATATTTGCCATTCCCTATGTAGGGGTTTTCTTCGTCCAAACGTATATACGGTCTCAACATTCTCGTCTTTCGTTTTTTTCTTGATCCACCGATCATATTTGCAGCTAATGGCATGTCCTACTCAATTACATTTTAAAGTGTAGATTCATGCTATGAGATCTCCGTTCCTACTTATTTTTACTTTAACAGCATTCAATTTAATTTTGTCCAATTTTTTGATATCCAGTATTGACCTTTCCAAATTATTTCGGCAGATTCTCAGGATGCTTTCTTATTTTTGCGTTAGCGACACGACCATGTTTAGTCAAACACGGAAGCAAGCAACTATTGAAAATTAATTGAGCGGAAGGTTATTTTTAAAAATTGATTTCATCGTCCAATATCTTTTCCACGTTCGGTGTATTTCAGGTACTGATTTGCTCATAAATGAAATTAATTCGGCCTAAACATGTTAGTTTAGTTACTTTTTTTATCTTATTTTCTATAGTTACGAAACCGCCTATTTTTTTTTTTTTTTTTTTTGTATAATAAGTTTGTTCTTCATTGTTTATTTTTAATTCCGTTCTATTTGCAAATAGTGAAACATTTATTTCATTTGGTTGAAGGAGGATGTTTGTTTGCGAAGGGTAAATTGTTCAGGAATTTTCAATTTATGTTAATTATATATATAAAACTTAAAAGAAATACTGATCAAATATAAAAAAAAGTATTAAATTAAATGGTCTTAATAACATACATTAGTAACTCATAATATTCAAGAATTACAGCAATTTCTTAATACATTAGTTAGTACACTCGTCAAGTACGTTATTCTTCCCCTCAGTCACACTTCATTCATAAATCTCTTCCAAATCATACAGGTCCTCCACAGCCTGTGGCATCCTCCTATCCAAATTATAAACACTTTCATTTCCTTCTGGTAGAACATCGTCATCGTTATCCCTAACAGTTACTACCCAAAATATTGTTACTGATGACCCACCTTCTGATGATACAAAGTCACTCCCCATTAAAAAAGCTTCTATTCCATCTACTCCTCAATCCTCATCTTCTGCTAACCATAAATCTCAATCTAAAGCAAAAGAATCTAATAAATTCGTTTTTCAAAATTCTTCTAATAACACTCGTTCAGATACACGTAAAACTAAATTATAAAATAATATTAAATAACTCACCCACAATATTCCTTATTATAATTAACCTACCAGTAATTATATTTCTCTTCTCGTCTTATCAAAACCTTCCTCCTTTAATACCTTATTATCTTAAATTCGTATCGTATTTCCCATTTTTTTTTCTTTTCTGTTGTGTCTTTACCCATTTTGCCTTATAACTGGTTTTCATGTCATCTGGTAAGAAGCACTTTATCTGGTAATTTTTTTGGTTTCTGTATCCACCCACTTTCAATACATTTTAATTTTAATTCATTATTGATATGTAATCCTTAAGAATACTACAGTGGAATAGCCGCAGCATCCAGAAAAACAAATTGAATCTCCAATGTTTTTTAGCCTTCAATCCGTATGATATTATCTTACTCTCTGAAACCTGGTTATCAACTGATACAATTTTTTCATTACCCGGTTATCGTTGTTTCCGGGATGACAGGGAAGATGGTTATGTGGTGCAGCCATTTTAATTAGAGATAATACGTGCTATTGTACTCATTCCCTTGACTTTATTCTTCTTAATAGCAACTGCAATGCGGTTTGTATTTGTACTAAGTTTTTAAGTAGGAATACATATATTTTCGTATTCTTTTCCAAGTTAACCTTTTCATAAATTTTATAAACTCCCTCCAAACTTCGTCCTTTGTAATAGTTGCTGGGGATTTCAACGGACACCATCCGCTGTGGGACTCCTGCAATGTGAATGAAATGGGACGTAGCTTGTTAAATATTATTTCCTCTACAAATCTTGGTCTTATCAATGATGGCCGGCATACAACCGTACCCTCCTTACATTTCTCTTCTAATTCCCTCGATTTATCTCCCGTCTCAAATAATCTACTTTTCAGTAAATGGGATGTTTTGGATATTCCGTTAGGAAGTGATCACTTGCCTACGGAAATTGTTCTCGGTGACCCAACTGCAACCATATTTAATTATAAACATCTAGAACGATTTATCTGGATTCTTCCTACTAATAGAGGCTTAGATTTCGGTTTTCTTGAATCCTTGTGCCAGCCGCTTTTAAGTAGCTCTGTATTTAATATTCCAGTATATAAAGAGTTTATCAGTCTATTGCAGTTATCGTTAAGTCGTTATGCTTCTAAAAGATTTTATCACTCAGGTAACCTGAATGTACCATATTGGTGGAACTATAATTGTGCCGTGCTTCAACACAAATTAAGCGTAGCTTTTAAACAATTTCGTAGAAGCAAAACCATGTCCGATTACTTATCTTATAAACACCTGGAAGCAAGTACTAGGCAAGCAGTACTAACCAGTAAAAGGGAGATTTGGAAAAAATTCGTTACTTCTATCAATCGTACGCAACCTGCTTCTCACATAATCATTTGTGAACTCCGCATACTATAATCCTTCTTCAGTTGATATGGATACTGAAAATTATTATAATTTTGTCGACACCATTTCACCATCGTACGTCCCAGATATTACAGAACTTGCACACAATCCACATTGTATAAATAGCCACCCGGACAACCACTTTCCTTCCTTTCCCATTATCCTAACAGAAATCCAACACACTTTATCTCGTAATAAAATATCCTCCCCTGGTATTGATGGGATCACCTTTCAAATATTAAATAATTTGCCAACTTCTGCTATACATATATTATTAAACTGCTTCAACTACTTTTTAAACTCTGCTTCATTTCCGAGGAATGGTCAGAATTCATCATTATCCCCATAAAACAAAATCATAACACTTTACCTAATTCTTCATCTTACCGCCCTATATCTCTGACCTCTAGCCTAAGAAAAATTTTTGAAAAGATTCTCAAAAACAGAATAACCTGGTGGTTGGAAAATGTAGTAATCTTAGCTCTTTAAACTGCGTGGCGCAATTAGTAGGTGATATCTACAAATCTTTCATTTCCAAGAAGTATTTAATAACTTGTTTTTTAGACATAAATAAAACCTTTGATAACATCTCATTTCCTGTCTTACACGAGTTTCTGACGAACTTGGATGCCCCATCCCCATTTAAAGAAGCATTGTGTAACCTATTCACCAAAAGACAGCTTACTTTCTTTCATTCCAATATGAAACCAACAACTCTCATGTGTACTTAGGTATTCCCCAAGAGTCCGTTCTCAGCCCTATTTTATTTAACAGAATATTGTTTAAACTTCTCAATACACCCCTTCCAGATACAGTGAAAATTTTATCTTTCGCAGACGATATAATAGTTTACGTCATGCACGATAATCTAGATAATGCTATCCAAACTCTTAATATATCGCTTACATCTATAGTCCAAGTTTTGTCTAAATTAGGTCTTACTGTTTCGCACAACAAATGTGCTTCGATAATATTCTCATATAGAACCGTCAATACCGACTCACACGGACTTACGTATAACAACAATCTCATACCCTTTGTTCATTACCATCAGTACTTAGGATTTATTCTTGATCGCAGGTTAACATGGAGACTGCATACGGAAAAAGTTTATACCAAGGCTTTTAAAAGAATAAGTCTTATAAAAGCACTTAACTTTACTACTTTTGTATAAAAATTTCATACGTTCTATTCTCGACTATGGCAGTTTTATTTTCGGGAATGCTTCTAATCACTGCCTTTCTAGGCTAAATAAAATTCAAAACGAGTGTTTACGCAGATCACTTCGTGCTACCACCTGCTCTCGAGATGGTGGCAAAGGTTCCCCCTCTATCCTTACGAAGAATGTTTTTGTCGGATAAATTTCTTCTAAAAGCATTCACTCATATCGCCCCCTCTTTGTATATTCTATACTTAGAAATTTTTCACAACTGGCGAGCGACGTCCTTTATTATGTCATTCCTCTGGTCATGTTTCCAGGTACAGTGATATTCTTCTTCCATCCTACCCGTCTCCCTTCTATACGATTCCTTTCGAGTATATATCAACATACAACTGTTTTCCTCATTTAAGAACAATGTTCTACCACTAGCGGCCAATTATAATTTTTACTCCTTGATTAATAGAAACTATCCTAACTCTATTCTAATTTTCACGGATGGCTCGAAGTACTCTTTTTCAGTCGGAGCTGCATTCGTAATCCCCGCTCTCAACATTTCAAAAAAATTTACCCTTAATAGAATATGCTCCATTTTTACTGCAGAAGCTACATCAATCTCTCCGATATGTATCTGTAAATCGCCCATCTACTAATATTCTGACCCTCTCCGATTCTAAAAGTTGTTTGCTGGCATTACAGCACTTACAGCTCAACGTTTACCATGAATTGTTTACAAAATTTCTAATTACATATACCGATTAAACTCTCTCGGTGTAAGAGTTAAATTTGTTTGGATCCCCGGACATAGCGGTATCCATGGCAATAATTTAGCTGATCATTTAGTCACTTCAACGGTTACATTTTGTTTTATACTCCTATAGATCTCCTAGCGTACATTAAACATGCGCATAAGGAATACTGGAAAAATCTGTGGTCCGATCCATTTATTGCAAAGCATTATAAATCCATTCAACCTGACATACCTTCTAATCCATGGTTCTACAATATTAAAGTTGAAACGATCAAATTTCGGAGTTTTATTACTACCATTTGTCGACTGAGACTCGGCTGTAGTCGCCTTCCTGCTTCGTTACACAAGTTGAAACTTATTAGTTCTCCTAATTGCTCTCATCCTATGGATACCCATTTAGTGGCCGATGCAGACCATGTTATCCTAGAGTGTTCCCAACATAGTAATTTTCGTCGCATTTTATCGAGCTCTTCACAACCTTAAAGTTCCGTTTCCCATAAATATTGCATTTCTCTTAGTTCTTCAAATGCTGAAGTATATACGCCCCTATACTTCTATATTTTAGATTCTGGTATCATTATTTAATTTTACACATCACTACATTACTTCTTACTCTGCCTAATTTATAAGTAGCCCTTTCTTATTCATTCCATAATATACAGACACGGGTAAACTGTATGCAAGCCCAAAAAAAAAAAAAAAATTAAACTGAAGAACATATTATACAGCGGAAACGTTAAACAAAAATAATATATGAAAATAATTCGTGTTATGTTTTCGCAATAACGTTATACGGGATTCAAAACTGAACGATGATCAAAAGAGCAGTAGTTACATCGACGACTTAAACGTATGGGAAAGAATTTAGAAGTTATAATAAGAATAAAAACAGAAACTCGCGAATAAAAAATACTTCGCCCGTATATTACGACACTTAACGCGATGTAACTTTTCTATATTGAAATGTTAAAGGAAAAATAAACGGCAAAAGATTGTCATGAATAAAAAAAAAAGAATATCACGGATACCAAACTTGACCAATTGGTTTTCACATAGATTATGTTGATTTATAAAAAAATGTTGCTGACACATTTTATTCCCAACATTCGTTTTGGTAATGGATATGGCATTATGATGATGATATATACATATATATATACTTTTGCGAAAATAAATTGCACGTAAAATGAAATAAACTCCAAAAAAATAAATTCACATAGTCGATGGGACTATGTTTCTCATCCCATCACTGCCCTTAGATTAAGTACACAAACAGGGGACTATTACACACATGCTTTTACTTACTTAATAAAATCTTATATTGTAGCCAATATATCTAAATAAATATTGCATGAACATGTTTTATTACCATAAAATAATTTAAACATTTAAAAAGAAAGTTTACATACACACATAAATACATATATACACACACACGCACACACATATATATATATATAAACAACAGACCATATTTTTAAATATTTCAGTATACACAAATAATTCATCATTTAACCAATCAACTCGAAGGAAAAATCAAAAATTCGAAATTAATTATTAATTACGAGCCCGAATCTCCTCCTCAGAACGAAGGAATATTTGAAAGCATTGTGGTCAGTTTCTCATGGTGCTTGGACGCACAAATCATCCAGCCCAACATGCCCTGTGTTCCGCATTTAGTATTTAAAATGCATATTCTTCCTTCTGCATTCTGTTCTCAATCGTCCATTCTACATTTGTTTTCTCTTATTCATTATCAATAGTATTTATTTATATATAATTGTATAAGTTGCATATTTAATTAACATGTCTGATTGGTAAAACTCAAAAAATAAAAAAATTGTACTAACATACCAACGCAATAGTCACAACGGATTACGCCGTTTTCGAATCGTATTCACAAAAAATGATTTGATTCTATTATGATTATTTACATTAGACCGTTAAAAATGTTGCTTTCTCTGAATATCGTGTAATGTCAACACAACGTTAACTCAAAATCAATGCGTTAACTTTTACTACATCACAATAGATAAACTACTGAAGAGACCATAAAAAGGAAAGGAACAAAGGAAAAACATCATTCTAATCGAAGTTTTTCATTAATACTTTTACTTATAAGTAAAAAAAGATCGAAAAATTATATATATATATATATATATATATATATATATATATTCTTCCGTATCTTTAACTGAACACGATTCAAAATATATTAAAATATAGTATGGGATACTTTTTTTTTCTGGTAACTTGAAATAATTATTTACGGAATATGTAATCGAGTACAGAGTTTAATCAAATTATTTTCTTCTCGTATTTTATGAAATTCGTCCTACTCCATTTTCTATTCCACTAAACAATATAAAATAAAAGTTTATTCATTGGTAATTTTAAGAAATTTCACGTTATAGTGTAAATAAAGAAGCAGAATTTTTCAACAATCACGCTAAGATATTTACGATACTTTAGATCGGTGTTTTATTCAGTAACTCACCGTACAAGAATAATTCTGAAATTAATAACGAGAAATGTCGACGTTCTTGATGCCATTAGTCTTAAAATGTTTTCTAACGTAGGTAAAATTCAATGTATTTTATTTTAGCATTAAAAAAAAACAAACCATTTTTTCACTATTTTCTATCAGTAACATTAAAAATCAAAGATGAACTGATAATGGAAACAAATTTAATGACTTTTTAAATATGTTTAAATATATAATTTTAAAGTATAAATATCGACGTCGTACGTCGTAAAGTGGAGCATGACGAATGTACCAGTTAAATTTCGCTATTGTCGTTAGTTAAGTAGGTAAGAGTAACAACCAGTAACGTATAACGTTACACGTCGCTGATCGAATAATGAGTATTACTGATGTTCATGTGTGAGAACATTACGGACTGGATATTCACGTTATATTTTCATTTAATCATATATGTACAAATAACCTACATACATAAATTTATTCATACTTCGTCGATATAATGCGTTTAATTTTTTCTCACATAGTGGAAATATCAACGTACTTTTACAAACAATATAATTAATTTCGATCGAATTTTGTTTTCAAAAGTACATACTATTTACTGTTAACAATGTTTTTTTTTTTACTGTAAGATGAAAACAATTTACGATGTGAATACAATCCTACTAAGTAGATAAATTGATCATTACAATCATTACATTATTAACCTCGATAAATATATTTATGGCGGTAGCATAAATTTCGGGAACCGAGTATAAAGATACCAGGACCATTTGTACAACAATCATTGACAAACGTAAATTAGTAAAATTAATGTTTCCTTTACACAGCTTCCGCTAGTTTCACCAACTTTAAATAAACGTTCAAGGTAATATAGAACCAGAATGAAGGTCAACATACTCTTGTGCCACATCTACTACGTAACGATAATTAATCACAATATTAAATAGGCACTACTACTACAAAAAAAAGAGGGAACATATCAATCTAAATCACTTATTATATTTATACACTAAATCTTAAGTCCCGTCATCTAATCTACTTCATCTATGAATAAGCACGAAAAAGGAACATTACACGCTATATTAAACTATCAACAAATGATATATAACCTCATTAGATTTTTATTCATATTCTTCTTAATACTTACTTTCAAATATTTTATAAATTATGCTGACGTAGTAAATCAATATTCAGAAGGTTATTTTAAATTTGTGAGAAACATATTAACATTGATAATAGTTTATATTAATCGGGATCCTGTTTATGACGTTATTGATAATAGTTACACAACATTAAATATTAAGTTCACAAGCAATTTATTCGTCACATACGAAATTAATTGTATCCTTATTTATTTGTTAGATACAATTTATTAAACCATAATTTTAAAAACATTAAAAAAACGGCACCATAAATATATAAATAGGATTTTTCTTAAATTATTATGGCGTATAACCCTTGCTAATGATTAATCGTTTACATCAAACCATTTTCAAGTAATATAGCTAATTTTATGATTAGATTAAGGATTCTTTTCTCACTGATATTTAGATTTTTTTAAAATATCGAATTTATTTTCAGTTGTTTCGATTCTTATTTTATAAATCTTAGTTTTGACTGTTTTATAACTATTCAACACACATCCGAAAATACGCTCAATGTATATTCACGTAATCACACACTGAAACCATGTATTCTAGCTTCAATTTTCCTAGTATCTAATCACGATTAAACAAAATATTTGTTACAGATATGTGTTAACCTCACTACTTAAATTTACTACCGTTATTATTATACTTTATCCATTTTTTAAATGTATTTTTAGAATAAAATTACGAAAATAAATAAAATTTGCTTCGAATATTTTTAACGTACTCAATTCATAGTAGTTACTTGAAAATGTAATATATATATTTTTTTTAATACATTTAATAAGGGAGAAAATACTACAAATACAAACCATTATTACTTATATAACTCAAAATTAAATTTCTCATCTACGTAACATCTGCTGAATGAAATTATGAAAGTGATAAACAGTAACACTGATATTGGCAAGTTTAGCACGCAATTAACAAACCTTAAACTAATTAAAACGGAAAAAATTACCCATATAGTTTGTATTTTTTTTTTTAAAGTGGAAGGGGGAAAATAATTTAAGAACATAAAACCAACTATATTCACCATAATTGTAACTTTTGGTAAATTCTCAAAAATTACAGTTTGTAAGTACTTATTTATAATAAATATTTAATTCATTGTAATTATGAAAACGTGGGAATTATAATAAAAAGCCTTAATATTCATAATTTTTATAACATGTATACTATATCTTATATTTCATTTATACCATGTGCGTTATTTTAAAGAATAGCCATGTTACCATGTAGGTGTTTGATTCTCTTAAAATACATCGTAAACACACAGAGCTAACTTTAAAAATTTAAACAAATTAAAATTATCTAAACTATAGTGGTTTCTTTTATAGGTCTTTATAGAAAAGTCTAATAGAATATAAATAGTTACCTTATTATTGACAAAATTACAGGCATACTCCTTCAATGATTTTAATGTTAATGTAGATGTACTAACAGATACAGTGTCTCGTATGGCACCAAACTGAAATAAAAACGTTACTTCTGCATCACCCATACTTCAGTTACTTTTCGATTTGGAACTAAAAGGAAAAATTATATTAGAAAATTATATAAATACAATAAAAAAAATAGATAAATAAATAATGAATAGGTTTTAATTTCAAAAAATCGTGCTTAATTAATAACGATAACACGTATACCTGGGTATAATTTATGGTAGTCGTGATTAATTACATCATGATAAAAAATCAATTGTTAAATGAAACTATCTAATAATGACTTAAACAGAAATGTAATCTACATCTTAAAAGTAAAAACATAACTAAGAAAAGCAAACACAACAAAACAAAACGCTTTATAAAACCATTTGCGGGATTCTGTTTACGTACATGTTATCAGTCATTAAACCGTTGACAACGAAAATAAACATCGAATTATCAGTTCGATAATTAAAATATTGAATATTATTGCACCATGTAAAAAATTAATTTTCTTATAAATTTACGTATGAAAATTTAACTTATTTTCTTCTATCTATAGATTATTTCAACCATTGATTTATAAATTGAATTTTCTAATTGTAATATATATTACAATTTTATAATGTTTAAAGTCTATGTGGTACCAAATAATTAAATTTTAAAAACCATGTAATTTTGAAGTATTATGGCAGTTAAATTTCTTTCAACTAAATATTTTTTTTTTTTAATTGGGTGATGAGTGGTACACAATTCATCATCATTCCGATTTTGACATTTGTTAGAGAAAAATTAATAATCACATTAATATATATATTTATTTAACAAAAACTGTAACATAGTTTGATAAACATATATATTTCATAAATGATTAATTATTATTCTTCTTTTAAAGTCATACAATATGCGATGCATTGACTATTAATAATTTCTCCAGATTCCCCCAATATCATTAATGTGACTCCATTTCTTGTTTTTTTTTTTTTTTTTTTTTTTATCAATTAATTTCTTTTTATACCAACTGCTCTTTTACTATAAATAAATACTTCCTTGCAGTATTAAGTGCAAAATGTTATACTTTTCTCCTTTTAGAATATAACCTAGGTATAACATTTTTATTTTTTAAGATAGTTTTATTTTTTTTTTGTACACCAGCTATTTTCAATAGTTTTTCGGTCCATAAATTTCTTAAAAGCCTTCTGAGAAGCCATATTTTTGTAAACTTTAATTGTCCAACGATGTTGATATTCAGAGTCCACATTTCCACCAAATCATTAATAAAACAAACAATTCATTTTAGATTTGAAAAAAATACAAGAAATCCAATACGTATTGCTGAGATTTGTTATGGTTAGAAACAAATGTTAAACTATGCACTGACCTATATTTCCTAGTTTGAACATTAGTTTTCATATAACATCTAAATAGTAAAATGATATAACCTGTCACCTCATTTGATGGGCAACATAAATGATCATTTATAAATTCAGGTGTGTGCTGAATAAAAATTCATTACAACATTAAATATAATTTGTATTCTGCTAAGTTACATATTTTATACACACAGTACACATACCTTAAAATGATAAAACACTGTTTAGCAGCGTAATATCTTAAACGATTAATCGTCTATATAAAGACAGCATAATTTATATAACATATTGCATTCGGTATCCGGAAATATAAATTTAATGTCAAAATAGACATTTTATTCGATTTTCTATGTTTATAAAAACCATGCTCCATTACATTCGCCAATAAAATATTGTATTTCCAAAGACATCTTTCCTATTTATTTATTATTACACTAGCACACCCAACCCGATGCAATTTTCTATGTCTAAACCTTGTTTCGAATTTCGAAAATGTTTGATCAGATGGGTCTTACAGTAAATGCACACGCATGTTCGTCGATAGCGTGATTTTCTCGACTCGGTTACAAAGATACGATTTCAGCAAGCGTTCAGCCCATCGGCGGTCATTAATCGCAGAATAACTGGCAATGTTTGGCGGAAGTCACCACCAAGAATAAAATCGTACTCCATCGGGTGGTTATTTCCTCGAAAATCACGCGCAGAGTCCTGTTAAGCGCTTCGAATGATTTCTTATAGGTCATTATGCATTCATCCCAAATAACAATTTTGCACGTTTTAAGGACTTTGCCCATGCCGAAATTTTTGCTAATATTGAAAGTTAGTGTTTCTGTCCGGTTTAAATTTAATGGAAGTTTGAGTGGTGAATTTGCAGGGCGTCGATGCAATTCCCGATGATGCCAGTGCGAGTGCAATCCAATTCTGCATTCGAACGGAATATCAAATTAATAATGAACGTTTTTCCTGTTCATCCTGGTGCATCGAGAAAGAAAGGAAGCCTTTCTTGTTTGTTACACGTTTCATGACTTCATTGTAAACGTTTTTTTGATTAGCAACAGGTTTATATGAGTTTCCACATAATGTTGTTACTGCTTCACATCAAAGTGATGTTCTCTCATAAGGTTACTGTCAAGGATACTGCTTTCGATCCTTCTCAAAGCCGGCATTCCGAATTGACTACTTTTTTGTTGATGGATATACATATGTCTTCAATCAGCAGCAGAGCTTGGTTGAAAATATCGTCCGAGTACTCTTTGTTAGGATCAGTTGTGCGTGATTGGCTGAGGATGTCTTCACTCAGACTTTCACAATACGTTTTCCACAGTTATCGTGGATTTGACGGTGCGCATGTTATTCAAATGATCGTAAACAAAGTACGAATTTTGTTTTGGGTAACTCGTGATACTTCTGTTAGCGTTGTGATCCAATGTTGATCACTTTCAAGTAGGCCAAATCTTAAATAAGGTAACCACATTCCGCTGCAGACATATATATGAAGTCATCGCTGGAATATCTACAACTGTCGGTCTTGTGCCCCATGATGATCCAATCAACTCCAAGATAATGCCGTTTATAGTTATTTTTTCCGCTGTCAGGCTTTTGCCTAATGTTATACCTAGGCATAATGGATTTTCATGGTGTTCCAAAGTTACACAATTCCACTGTACATTTAATTTCCGCTGGCTTTACTGTTTTTTTAGACGAAACGGCGAATACTTGTGTTTGTTAATGAATCGTGCATTTATTCATATTTTTCGTCTTTGTTAGAGTACACTACATAATATGAAATTTGTTAGCATGGTAAGCTATGACAAGATCATCAGCATAAATGAAATGGCGCGTCTTCTCCCCTATTGGTTGGTCATTTGTATAAATATTAAAAAGTGTCAGTGCTAAAACACTTCCTGGGATAAGACCGTTCGTTTGATATCTCATACAGTTTAAATACCTATATTGCTATCTCGTGTAAAATAATACAATAGAAAGATAATTCGAGCTTTAGTCAGACGGAGAGTGAGTAAGATATCTTATTACAAAAAGAGGTGATCAACTGGTTGTAGAATCTAACTTGGTTAGAAACGAAAAAGACGGTCATTATGTTGCCATCGGATGAATAAGTTCAAAATGAAAATAAAATATGAATTTTTAACAGAATAATCAAGTAAATTACTACCGAGATGTAGCCAGCATATTATTATTACAACATATTCTGAGCTTAATAGTAAAAACTGACGTGATAAAACCGTGGAATAAACGGCACGCTAAGAAGGATGAATTTGAACTTGTATGCAACATTAGCAATTGATCACACATGTCTTTTAGGAAATTTTCGCATTTGTAAAATAAATACAAGATTTGCCGGCAACTAATATACTTAAAAGATCAAAATCTACTAGTCGAATTAGCATGGGAATCTTCCATAAGGAATATGTGTCCAGGATCCCCGTTCTTAGCTGAATGAGAATATTGTGTATTCTAGATATAATTGAAGGAGAACGCGTTTTAAATGATGAGCATTTTAATTATCGAGTATAATCTGAGGAGAACACGGTTTAAGTGATGAACATTTTATGTGGCAACCGTTAGAATCTCATTAGGATATTGTTAGAAAGGTTAGTAATATGGGACTGAATATGGGTTCAACAGTAAAAACCGAAGAGAAACGTAATAATAAACATTTCTTAATAATATTTAAATGATGAATAACTTAAGCAGCACTCGTGAATTATAAAGGTAATGAATAAGACTTTAGTAATTGAGCATGGGCCACTCTACTTACGGTGTGGAAATGTGTCTAAAGTAATACTGTCATGTAGGACAGAAAAGAATAATATGGAAGAGAATAGTGTCTTAAAATCTGGAATCATTATTGGCGACGTGTATAGTACAGGAATGCGTGTAGAAATAAATATCCAGTAATGATAAATTTATAGAAGTTTGAAAGAAAAACGTATTATTTATAAAGTAACAGTATAATGAACAATTTTTAGCTAAGATATTTCTATGCATAATAACTGGATGTATCTTAGAATCAATGTATAAGGCAGCAGTGCGAATAGAACTCGAAATACCAAATACTGAACGAAGACATTTTATCTAAATTATTGATGTTCGTAGCGGAGGATTTGCAAAAAGAAAACTCTACTATAGTACAGTATAATACTGACAAACAGATTACCGCAAGTATTATAGCTGAGGTTCGTCGCGATGATATATGTATATACTTCGCGCAATCAAATATAAAGCTTAGATATTGATGTGATGCAACGAATCGTATATTGCTAAATTTCTAGTTATATCTACATTTTTATATAAGAATATTACAGATTCACACTTATTAGGCGTGAGTAATATTAGTTAATTAATGAGAAAATTGAAATTAATACGTCCATAGTAGATTAAACCTTGTTTCAAATTTTCACGTGTACAGTATAAAACAATGTTATCAGCATACAACAAGGTTTTGACGTCACCATCTAATTAAAATATAAATATTACATAGAATAGGACTAAATACTCAGTCCTGCGGTGTACCTGGGTATATTGATTACAGAATTGGATTCATTGCAGGATATTGAAAAAATAAGCGTATATTACATTAGAAAACAAAACAAGAATGACAAATCAATTGAACTTATAAAATACGTTACAAAAAAAGTTAACACTTTACAATATCGAAAGATTACAATTAATTATATAAAATATAGTAACGTTCACACATGCAACTGTGTAAATATGATAAAAGTTAAGGACAATTGTAAATATATGATAAAGAAAAAGTTGTAGAAACACGTTTTACAATTTGTGACACGAAAAAACAAATTCAGCAGACAGACGATTACGAAAGTAGCTTTGTACTGTTTCAGCACAATACTCGTTTGCATTAGACACCAGCGTTCGGTATAATTTAATATAATGATAATAAGCACGTGATATAAACGAGATTACAAGTTACTCAATTTTTTTAACACCTTCCCGAGGGAAATCAATGCTAAACATAATTACAAGCTTATCGAACCAGCGGTGTAAATTTAACGAATAAGGAAGAAATGTGTTATTAGTGTGAAATTAAAATGAATTTTGAATTGGTTTCATTTTCAGTACGATAAAAAATATTATTAGTATTAATTCGAAGTTACAAATTTAAAAATAAAATATATTTATTGAGTTTTCCAATATATGTTCAAAAATAATAATAATTTCAGAAGTTTAATTTCTTTTTCTTTTTAACGATTTATTACTTGGAAGAGCCAACGGGTTTAGTGGAAGTTTCAGTACATATTTCGTTAATGCAGAAGGATTTGACTGTTTCGCTCCTATAGCTCGGAGCAACAATTGCAACCTAAAATCATTTCCAAAAAATTTTCACCATCAATTTCTCTGTAAACACTTAAGCACTGTTAAACTAGAAATATATCGGTTATCATTTATCTGTAAATGAAATATATATATATAAATATATTACCTTTTGTAATCCACAACACTAATACAATTTGAAAGAAATTTTATATCCAATTCGTAATCGTTTACAATAAACAATAGTACCAACATATAACTTAACGCTTTATCACGCATATATGCGGGACGGCACCTAAAAATAAAAATATATCAATAAAAATTTTGATTTCTTTTTCAATGACTCGACATGTACAAAATGATCAATATTCATATGTAGGAAAATCAATTAATGGCGAATATTAGTAATACAAGTAATATTATTCCAAAATTAGATACACGCTCTGAGGATAATGCTGAACACAATTCATTAACAAACGTATATTGTTAGTATTATTACGTTGCAGTTAATAACATGTATTTTATTCTATCAGAAATAATAATTTCAAAAATATGTTACCTTCCAGTTGATGAAACAACACAAAATTCGTCAAGTAACTTTTTATTCAAAAGGCTCGAATAATGACATACATCTGGTTCCTTATTATGAATTTTCCATGCTGACAAATTTAAATATGTTATCAAAGCGTCGATTACAATTAATACTTCCATTTTCTGAATATCAATTAATTTCACTTGCGGAATCATAAAATTTAAAAACTTTGAAAATCTATGAAAAATACAGATTTCTTATTAACAACCAAATAACAATTATAATGTTTACTGTTAAAATAAATCGACAGATAAAATTCAAGATCTTCAAAGTAATATTAAATCATCGTATTATTATTTTTTTTTTATTATTATTATTCCCGGCATATCCACAAAATTAGTCCTTATGTTCCTCAAATATTTAAAAAACCGAGAACAATAATTCCTTTAGACAACATAAATTTACTTCTTAGAAATAAAAATTGACATAGCTGTAAATTTTACTTTAAAATGAACGCAGTAACCGAGAGGAATCCAATGAATTGAATAGATTCCTTGTGAATATTGTTTTTTATATTTTAAAATATTACTTTAAAGTTCGAGTAAAAATTTAAGCGAAGAATATGCACAAATCTCTGTACAACTTACTTATTAATTAAGCAAACAAAATTATTTCGTGTTTTGAAGATAAAGAAAAAACATACACTCATAACAATAAAAAAATATATGATTTGAATTATCAATTGATAAGCCAACTACTAAATTATGAATAATATATAATTACTAAAGTTTGACAACTAAATGTAACATTTAACATATAAATTTTTAAATTTTATCAAAATTCAAACACCAAATTTTAAATTTTTATTAGAATATTTTTCGTCCATCATTAAAACGATTTTTATGATGTATAAACAATACCTAGATATGAATAAAATTACATGAAACATAACTATTGAATGTACGTTAAAAAAGTATTAGAAAACATTGTTAAATATTTGTATGAGTGGTTCGTCTTCATATGATCTGAATATAATAAAAATTGGTCGAAATACAAGCTTACTTCGTGTGACGATAAATTTTATTAATTAAATCGAAATAAACGATTAAATTACGGATACATACTTGCGAGAAGTTGGGCTAGATGAATCTTTACAATTTAACATTCTTTTTGCAAAAGAATATAGGCTATCTAGCTCATCCGGGGTTACCAGGCTGTACAATCTATAAGCTTGCTGAATACTCAAAGCTGACCTGTTACACGGAGGTAAGTACGCTTCATGACTAAGTGCAGGAACTAGTTCATTATCATTTGTTACAGACACATCTATCAAAACGTGATTAATATCAGTAGAAAATACATATTACGAAGTAGAAAAAGGAAAAACCCCACATTAAAAAAAATATTTAAATTTACAAAACTTAACCAAAACCTTACTTTCTGAGGATTTGATTTGATCCATAATATTAGCGGACTTTATATTCAAATTTTCTAAATCATTAGCACGTCTTCTAATTTTTCTGGATGCAAATGTTTTATTCAAATTACTGATTGCTTCGTAATTAGATAAATTTTGGCGTTTAGAATCGGAAGCAGCCATTTCTTCGTTATGTTGATATTGAGACATAAAATATTTATCCAATGCATATAACTTGATCTACAAATTAAAAATTTAAGTAAAATGATTAATGTATATTTCAATTTCAAATTGTTAGTAATTTAATTAAGCCGTGAACACAAAATAACACTACAATCTTAATACGTACTTGTTTAATGAACTAAAATCTTATTATAAAATTATTGACTTATATTATCAAACAATTATTGTTATTTTAAATTTGCAGTTTCTTTTTATCTGAACTTTTTTATTTTCTGCATCACATTCTTTATCGTTCCTCATAATTATCTCATTTTATCTGTGAACGACACAGGAATTTAATATTTTTAAATACAATTTTTTTATATACCTATTTTAAAAATTAAAAGTAATGAACACTTACGATTGATAAAAAATTTAGAAAAAAAAAAATCGTAGCACCCAATAAACACTGAAAACTTGTGGTAAATTTTGCACTATTTTAGAAACGAATTTTTATGAAACTGATAAATTTAGCCCTTAAACATTTTCTGCTTTAAAAAATTAACATCATTATCCTCACTTTTCGTGTAGCTTTATTTCGCACAACTAAAAAGTTGTGACATAAATCCGAAAATAGTTCTTTTTCACCCACGTAAACATTACCATATTTTTGAGTAGACACCACGGGAACTGAAATATTAGAATTATCTTTTTTTGTAAGTATTTCACATTGTACTTTTGAAGGATCATCTGATAAAACATCACCATGTTCCCAGTTCACTGTAAAAACGTACAATATTTGTCACATTTAATAAACTTCATATACGTAGATCATTCTGTAGACACTTAATTCACTGAAAAAGTACTTACCTAAAATTGGTTTCACCACACTGCTCACAATTACATCCTCAATATAATCTGGACCTTTCGAACTCTCACTACTCATGATGATGTTAATAATTCTAATTTTACTTGAAACTAAAAGTAAACAGATTTTAAAATATACATAATACAGTAGGTCGTATTTTAAGTCATTAACTAGAAATTTTAAACCGATACGATAGAAAACACACTCCAGGTTTTACTAAAATACGAGACATCGATATAACTGACAGCGAATCGATAAAACACTAGTAGATAATAATGTTCGAGATTTTTATTTATTTACTTTTTCACTATAATTTACCGGATAGAAGAAACAAAAAAAATAAATAAAAGTAAATGTATGAAATGTAGCATCAGCAGAATAGTTCGAGACAAAATTTACTTTTTTTATTACTGTCATTTATATTGCAATGTAAATATACTTTTCTCTTTATATTTCCGCTTCTCTGCCTATTAAAAATTCATAAAAGCAACCAAGAGACTTAAGAACTCTTCCATATATTAAAACAGACTTTTCAAATAATCATTTATATACATTTAAGATAAAAAATAAGAAACTTCAAAAAAATTAAAATACTTACCTGATAAACAAGAAAGTTTTTTTTTTTATATATATATATTTACAATACAATTTTAAGTATTCTTATTTGCATAGTGCTCATTTAATACACAGACTTATATACTAAATGCAAACGTGAGCGATCCTGTAGCTCAATAGCTACAATCACAGTTTTTTGAATTTTAATTTATTTGCACGACAGATCATGCGGGTGTCGACGTTTTAATCGTCTGATGTCATCGTTGGTATCCAACAGTTTAACAGCCTCACAATTTACATGCTGCTGCAGCCGCTGTTCATATTTATTTGCGAAATCCTTGATGACTTCCTGTACGGAAGATACGCCAAGCATCGTTGTGAGAATAGCGATATGCATCAACTATGGCTCGCAAGATTACGCTTTGCCTAGCCTGTATCCTGTTGATATTTGTTTTACTGGCACATGCCCATAATTGAATACCATACGTCCATATCGGTTTAACAATTTGCTGATACAATAGTCGCTTATGGATGGTGTTGATCTTTGAATTTCGTCCAATAAGCCAGTATAATTCTTTTGTTTTGATCTTCAAATTTTTGTCCTAACATGCATTTCCCATGTTAGTCGTTTGTCCAAGTGCATACCGAGGTATTTAGCAAGCAGATTCCGCATGCGGAATGAGCTGATTCTCTAGGTATACACGGTGCTTCAAATTGGTGTGACGATATGTAAACATAATGTGAACAGATTTTTCTTCATGAAGCTTAATCTTCCAGGTTAATGCCCATTTCTATGTACGATTGATAGCAGACTGCAGCTTAGCCGTTGCTTCAAGCTGGCTATCACTAACTGAAAGTATCGCTGTATCATCAGCAAATGTTGCAATTGTTGCTGTTTCATCCACTGGAAAATCTTTAGTATACAGCAGATAGAGCAGAGGTCCGAGGACACTCCCCTGCGGTACACTTGCCAGTATACAATAAAGTCTTGATACAGCATTCTGATGAATGACACGAAATTGCCGTTCATCCAGATACGATTCTAACAATTGACATATATTACCTGGCAATAATCTACTCAGCTTATATTTCAGCCCTGATGCCACACTTTGTCAAAGGTTTGGGCAACGTCAAGAAATACAGCGGCGCAATATTTCTTATTTTCAAACGATTTGTTAATAATCGCTACGAAGCGATGTATTTGTTCGACTGTAGTGTGCCGTCTTCTAAATCTAAACTGGTGGATCGGTATCTCATCTGCAACTAGTGGCAACAGCCGTTTTAATATTAACTTCTCATAAAGTTTGGAAATTGCTGGTAATAGGGATATAGGATGGTACGATGTAACTTCCTGCTCCGGCTTACCTGGTTTTTTCAGAATTATAATCCGTGCTGTTTTAAAACATAGTGGCACATGTTTTAGACGCATACATCCATTGAAGATATACGTAAGCATGATGATGCCTTTTTTTTGATAATTCTTTTAATACTTGAGCTGAAATTTCATCGACACCTGGAGCTTTTCTCGGATTCATGTTTCTATTTATTTCTCTTGCTACTTCATATGGAATGAAGAAGGTGAGCTTTTGATCTTCACGATAAGTAATGTTAGTAACTGTCGATTCCATATCGGATTGAAGATTATGCGGTTGAAATACACGCGATAGATGGTAGGCAAACAGTTCAGCTATATCTTCGTCACGTCTTACCCAACAGCCATTTTCATCCTGTATGGGTGAAGTTCTGGCAACTGGTCGTTTTAGCCGGCGAGTGGCTTTCCACAAAGAGTATTCTTTGTCGGCGGAAGGACTAAGATTTTGTACATAAGACTCGAACGTTTTATTCCGAATTGTTTTTATTAATTTGCTGAGTTGACGGCTAACACGATTGAAAATAGTTTTATCCTGAGGATCACGTGTGTTATGCCATGTGCGACGAGCTTTCCTTCTCTCGGAAATCAACAAGAAAGTAACAGATAAATTCTCATATTGCAAATTTCCTAAATGTTCAAAATAAAAGAGTAATCTAGATCTACAGACATTGTTGCTGGTTATTTTTAAGACTTTTATCGTATTTTGTTTGCTTTTTATATTTAGAAGAAAATTCAAAATTCAAAATTTTACTATATAAAAGAATTCGTGATTTTATTTAGATAATTCTGTTCTATTTAACAAATGTATTATATAATAGATGTTTAAAAATGAAGATTAACTTTGATGCAATAAAGTTTGAACTTAATAAAAAAAACTACAGCGATACACGCACGGTATTGATGTGCCATACAACTTTTGTGAATAATTATATCTTAACTTTGTGTCGATTATTTTTGTCATACAAGAAGACATAAACTTACATACGGATCAAATTATGTCTATGCACGAGAGGTAGTGTAATAATCGAATTAAATTATTAATTCAATTAAACAAGTGAAATAAAAAACGTCACTATACACATTTCAATGTTACGTCAATTGTGCATCATACGATAGTTTTCAATCGAACGTGTAGTATGATAAAAATTATGAAAAAAAATGCAGAATGAAAATCATTCTGGTCTGTTTCATTTTTTGAAACTAAAAACATTCCCTATAATATACTCACATTAATCCCCACCACTCATCAATGAAAAATCGATACGATACGCAACAACTGACATCAAATAATTCAGGATATGCGATTGTTTAATTTAAATGACGCCAAAGACAACATTTATACAGTAATAATATAGGGAGTTCAAAAAAAAATGCGTAAAGCCGTGAATTGAATAATTACTAAATGGTGTATATAATATTAAATAATATAACAAACACGTTTATTTCCTACAGGAACACGCAACAAAAATTTAATATGCATTTCTCAATAATCTAACAAACGGTATCATTCAAAATATACCGTCAAAGAATTATAAAGGCTAGCGTCCACTAGGCGCGCTGAATCGAATCGCAGTAATTTGCGTTGCATATAAGATTATGAAGCTTCGTCCATCAGCGAAGAGTTGCGCCGCGTAGAATCGAATCTCACGAATCGATCGTCAAGCGAATTTTTGCGCCGACGCGTTTCGATTCGACTCGGCGCACTCTAGTCGATGCGTAGAAACGAATTTGTTTGACGAGTATTATTGTGTTTGTATGTTTTAAATTTTGAAATCCACAATGAATGACGAATTTTTAATAGCACTTGTAGAAAAATATAGAGAATTATATAATCATGAGGATCCCCATTATCACGATGATCAACGGCGAAGTAATATATGGGAAGAAATAGCTGGAGTTATGAATGAAACTCGTAAGTTATTTTAAAAATAGTTTTATTAACATACTACGTTATATATTTGATAACTATTGAATTAGTTATTTATCAATATAGAGGGGTTATTTTTTTACTGATAATTTTGAAATCCTTTTCTAGCAACATTCATTCGCCATGGAACTGACCCTATATCCGACATAAAATAATTTTTAAATTTCTCTCTTATTTCAAATACAGCTTGAGATGCATTGCTTCGGAATCGTGGGGTAAATCTACTAATGCATCTTTAATATTTTCTCGCAAATCTTCTTCAGACCAATATGTTGGGCTATTAATTAAGAAGTTATGTAAACAGCAGGTTGCTAAGTACAATGTTAACATGTTCAGAAATTAATTGCAATCTTCTTTCATAAATTCTAAATCTTCTCTTAAGTATACCAAAAGCAGCCCGACTTAGACGATAATTAAAAACTTTATTTCCTTCGTTATTTATGAGTTGATTGCCTGGGTATGGTCTCATCAAATATCATTGCAGCGGAAAATCAACATCTCCGACAATCACATGAGGCATGGGATCCTTTGTTCCTGGAAGACAAGCATCAATAGGAACATTTAACTTTACTTGCGACAGTAATTTTGCTAAAGTAGAATTAGCATATATGGAACCATCCGCCATCTATATCCAAAAGCGTAAATCTATAGTTAGAGTCAACTATTGCCAACAGAACAATAGAAAATGTTTCTTATAACAGAAGTATTTGGAACCGGTGCGAGGTGGGCATTTAATAACCACATAGGAAAATTCCATTTATGATAGAAATTATTTGAAATTTCTTTCCATTCTTGTTCTGTCGGAGGTTTCGGTTGCATTGTATTCTATATTTTAGTGCAAGTCTCGTAAATGATTTTTCTTACATTTCTTTCTCCCATTCTGAAACTAAAAGCTAACGATCGAAAGGAATTTCCGGTAGCCAAAAATCTAAAACAAAAAAATCCCCGACTTATATTATATAGTGTTGTATGAAAAATCAGAAATGTAAGAATACTAGAAATTGAAAGTTCATTAAACATATAGAATTACATTTTGTTAAAATTATGCGGGTCAAACAAATTGTATTATAAAACAAATTTGTTACATAAAAATTGTTACTTAGCATATGAAGTTGTAACTAATAAATGTATTTCTGTAGAGAATATCCTAATAAGATGTAAATTAATTAGATGCATATGATTTTTTTTCTAGCGACGGTATGTAAAGAGAAATGGAAAAAGATTCGTGAAAACTTTAGGAGGCGACCAATCTCAGAAAAACCAAAAGTGCCCAGGCAGCAAAAAGTTTTAAACCAATTCGCTATTCCAAGGAACTGAGCTTCCTCGTGCCATATATACAAAGTGAATCTAATTCTCTCACAAACTTGGTCCCACTATTAAGCGATGATGATCACAGCGATATAACTTCACCTTCCTCAATACGTGAATCGTCATCGCTATCGGTGAAAACAACACCTGCTTCATTACATACGGCTACTAAGAAAAGAAAAAGAGAACAGTCATCACTAACCAGTACAAAGTCCTTATTTCAATCATACTTAGACATGCTACCCGGAAAAAAGAAGATGATCCAATTATCACTTTTTTTAAACACCTTGGTCAAACAGTAACACCATTTCCACCTGATTTGCAACTACATGTGAAAAGAGCCGTGTTTAATATTGTAAATGTGATACGATTACAAATGTTAAAAGTTTTATTAATTTTTTATTTCTAGTCAGAGAATAACATATTTACATACCTGGTGCAAACAGCAAGACGTTCTTCTGGTGGTATTGGGCGTCTAAATCTTGTAGTATGTTTCTTTAGATCGAGTGTATGTAATAATTCTTGACTCAAAAAATTTAATAGGGTCCTTTTTGAGATCTGGAAACAAATGATTAAACTCGCCGTAAAAATTCTGTTTTTTGTTTATTTTGATGTTCGTCGTTTCTTTTTCCTTCTTTCCGCATCAAATAGAATATGAAATAACAGCATTTCTTCATCCGAACTATCCATCTTAAAAGAAAAACTAACTTTTCGATAACCGACCGATTCGCTTCGATTCGTCTGTAATAAGCGCACGCGGAAAAAACGCGATTCGATTCGATGCACTTCGATTCGACTCGACTCGACTCGCCTGTAGTGGACGCCAGCCTTAAATGTTTTCAAATCGATGTTTCACCCCCCCCCCTAAGAGCATTTAATTCACCTCATTATTTCATAGAACGTTGAAAAATATTTATTTTTCTTTTCACTAAAACATAAAAATATATGTAAATACATTTACTTGAAATGAAACATTTTTTAATATTTGCCGATTAAGATGTATTATATATGGTTTAATTTTATCTGGACGTTTTATTTCAGATCATATTTTCCGAAGAAATCGCAATTTTTTTATTACGAAATACAGTAAATTGAAATTAAACTAGTTCGAAAGGACCGCTCTCTATTGATATGTTTAGTTTTCTTTAAATAATCTTAGTAAGTTTCCTATAGATGGCACGGTTTAACAAATGATGAAGAACCAAAATTTTAAATTATATCATTTTTAAAGGCGCCGAAATAAAAAACTGATCATTTTTTAAAAGTACTATACATTTGTCGTAGTGTTTCGTATACCACAGATTACTGCTACTTGGTGATTTCAATGCTAGAAACAAGAATTGGAACTGTTTTAATGAAAATTTTGTTGAATGATTTATCATTCTTTGACAATTTTCATATAATTGCACCCAAACCCTCAATATTCTTTCCTAATCAATCAATACTTAAAAATAGCGTACAGGATTTGGCACTTGTAAAAAATTTAAGTATTTCACCCCCTGTCACCAATAATGCCCTCTCCTCCGATCATAATCACATACTAACTATTATCAATGTAAACAAACAACTGATAGAAGTAAAACAACTATATAGATTATCAAAATGTAGATTGTGTAAAATTTTAGAAATGCATTGCAGACAATTTATTTCAAACTTCTGTAATCAAAGCTATTGACATTGATCAACATGTTGAAAATATTACCCAATTAATTTTGAAATCAGTTGATTATCGCATTTCTGGAAAAACCTTTCCATATGCTCCAACTGTTATGTACCCGTAGTACTATATACTCCCACTCATTAAAATAAAAAATTACGTTGGACGACTATGGACAAGAAACCGTTGTACCTCAAATGCATCACCAATTAAACAAATATTGTACTTTTTAGTCAAATTTGTGCATTTCTAACTTGTTAGGTATATAAATGGTCAGTTCAACAATTTTCTCGCTGGACATAGTTAAAAACGCAGTTATGCATTACCTGCATTCTATAATTCTTACATTAAAGATTACACGTATAATGACACTGAAAAAGCAGAAATCGTAGCTTATCAATATTACAACGTGAATGGCCAAAATTTAAACTTAGCCTCTAATTACAAGTTAGAAAAATCCGATCTGCTATCACGCGATACTTGAATATTCCTACTTACGACTTTGACAATGCTTTCACTGATCGGGATAAAATATTTAAAATAATCGGTGGTATGAAACCTAAGCATTCGGTAGGACACGATAATATATCATTGTTTCTTATTTAAAAAAACATATGTGCCTCGGAGCGCAAGAAAGAAATGAAACTTAAAGACATTTTAACTAAATTCGATACAGATTTTTTTTTTTAATTTTTACGCATGTGTATATATATAAACACACACACACACATATATATAAGTATAAGCCTACCTATGTGTATAAGTCGACGCTCATAACGCTACAAAACGCGGTTTGATGATGGGTGTTGGTAGCACAGTACATGCGAAAGGGATATATATATACACGTATATGTTTTTGTATGTGTATGTATATATACATACATATATCTGTCCGTTACTTTCGTTGACACGCGTAACGCAACAAAATGTGGTTTTGACGCATATATTTAGGTGAAGTAAGTCTACAATTAATTACTAAATAAGTTTCGATAAATAACACATTTCCATTAAAAATACCTTAAATAAAATAAAATACATGCATACAGATTTACATATGAGTTCCAAAAGCATTGTAAGAGTATAAAAATACATATATATATACAAACACACACACACATATATATAGCTCTTCACAGTCTTAAAGTTCCGTTTCCTATAAATATTGCATTTCTCTTAGCTTTTCAAAATGCTGAAGTATATACGATACTCCTATATTTTAGATTCTGGTATCATTATTTAATTTTACACATCCCTACATTACTTCTTACTCTGCCTAATTTATAAGTAGCCCTTTCTTATTCATTCCATAATATACAGACACGGGTAAACTGTATGGAAGCCCAATTTAAAAAAAAATAATAATAATAATATATCAGCGTCTTTTGAAGATTTTCCCCCTGACTCTTCAAAAAAAAAATAAATAAAAAATTATGACCAACGATTATTTTTCTAGTAATAGCGTTGTTTATTAGAGTCGGTTATCTTGGTTATCTCGTTATAAATATAACTGTCAAAAACATTTTTTTTTTATTATTATTTTTTCCGTACCAATGTCTGAAAGCAAATACAATTATTGAATTTAAATTATATTTAAAATTATATTTAAAGTTTCCTTCGAAAGGCTTTAACGCATTCGACATATATTTATTATTTACACTCGTGTTGGGTAACTTGATAATTATTTAGATGATACAAAAACAATGCTACATCAACAACTGCTACTATTATTGCCATTACTACTACTAATAAATAAGAATTATTCTTACGATTATTACAACAATGACGTATTGGTCAATAATAGGATACTTAAACACGCACTTCCTATCCAGTTAGCGACTCATTCAACCGTATCTACCGCGTAGGTGTCGGCGCTAACTTTTGCATACAACGGACGAACGTTATTATACCTTTGGTTCACGTGTGGACATAATAAGGGCATTACTACCATCGTCGGAGCGTGCCAACTGTCACACGTTTCAACCATTTCCGGAACATCTTGGGCCTGTAAGCATGTCCGTTTTTAAATAATAATATTTCAATCAGACGTATCCTCTCTTAAATACAATCGTACACGCGGCTTCGAAATTATTTTTCATAATTTATCCGAACTATTATCATTATTATTATCGTGTAATTTTTTATTTATTACGATTGTTACCATTTGCTACACGATATACAACTACCGACGTTAATTATTAATAAATTACATACCTATCCGCGAGTAACGTCTAACCGGAATTAACGTGCGCCGCGGCATAATCGACTGCAAAAGAAATTACAACGGAAGATACGACATAAAAATCGTCTATATACACGTATATATATATATTTAAATAATAAGCCCTTCTGCGTGACACTCGTACGTAATATCAATTCGACGTTGCTCCCCCGTAGGGAAAAAAAAAAGGAATTTATTCCATAACGACGAGGACCACTGAGGCTATTCCTTACATCTACCGATCTTTAATGCGGCATTTTATTATTAATTCTAGAATACAAGCCATCGTGCGAATGGAAATATATTTAATCGTTACAAAGTATTTTTCCTACGTAGAAAAATATACTCCATTTTATTATTTAGTTCTTGCGATATTTACTTTTAAGCATACGTGGTACTATCTGACGTTGCCAAAGCATTCGATACAGCTTGGTACGCTTTTATAAAAAATGATAAAATGTAAATTTTCAACATGCTCAATTCGTTTAATTAATAGTTACTTAGGCAATAGATCTTTTTATGTGTCCGTAGCTCGTCTCACAAAACTTGCTCTGTACGTGTTCTGCAAGGCGGTATAATCGCCACATTTTTGTTTACCCTGTATTTTTATGATTTTTCGAACCCACCCAACACGCAAGTTGCACTATTTGCCGACGACACAGCGATATTCTGCAGCTCCTATAGACCTAGCATGATAGACTTCAGCATGAGGTATCGCGGCTACTTAAATACTACAATAAACGGCAAATTAGCACAAACCCGAACAAAACCGAAGCTATTTTCTTCACCCGTAGGAGACCGGCTCTACCTGACAATCTGATCGTACAGGGAAATACATTACATGGTCCGCGACGTCTAAAAAACTAACGACGAAGAAGAAGAAGATATATACGAGTAAAGTTTTTTAGCGTGTATTCTTTCTCTTGCGCGTGCGCGCACGGCTATCCGTTATTTCGTTCAAATCTTCGTGTATATGCGACGTATACTTCAGAACAACATTTCATCCGTCGCCACCTCAACATAGCGGCAGTGCGTCCCTTTTCTTTGTGAAATTTGTAGGAAATCTTGAGTTTAATAAATGAGTGTCTTTTTAGGAAAACGACTTCAAGTTTAACTTCATCCCTGCGTGCCAGATTTTTTAATTACTTAAAAAATTACAGGTGTGAAAAATTGTAATCCTAATCGTTACAGCCGTTAGATACCATTTAATAAGATACGGTATATATATGTAAATACACACATATATATATATACAAATGAGAGGAAGTGAGAGGGGAGAGATGAGCAAATAGACATATATAGAGTAGAGCTTAATTACAGTTTACATGTACTCGACGAGAAATAATTATTTATTATTAAAAAAAAAAAAAAAAGACATTGCGTGACCCGATGTATCTCTCGAATGTTTAGAAAACGTTAAAATTAAAAAGATAACCCCAAAAAATATAAAAGAAAAACAAAATGGCGATCGTTATTCGTAAAAAAGAAAATAGCGAAGGACGAAATAAAAAAATTAAAAAAAGAAAAATCTCAGTTAAAGATATTAAATGTCGGTTCCCTCGAAGGCAAATACAGACGGAATTTTAGCGAGAGTAAAATAGACATTAAAAGCAGTTAAACGTTCCTAACCGACGACCAACAATCAACAACCAACATCCAACAACCGTCCAATATCCAGACCAACTCCGACCAACCAACTACGTTATATACCATACGGGAAGATTATCTTTTTTATTTATTTTTTTACGTATACCACGAACGGAGTTTATCCTACGCACTTTATTACGAAGAGTAGTCAGTCAGTCAGTCAGGCAGGCAGTAGTTGAAAACGGTTATAGGGAATAAGTTGCGCGCCGAAAAGGAAATGCAGCTTGCAAATCCCAACGGACAGACTACGGTTAAAGATGAAGAAGATTTTCGGGGCCGCTGCTAGGACGATGTTGTGTAAAATCAATATTGACATCCGGTTGTCGGCGCTATTCGGTACGGCACCATCTTTTTCCATCGACGCATTATAAAACGTACGCGCGCTATATTATCACTACCACTAACGATTAAATAATATTAATACTAATATACTTACGTCTTCTTATAAAATAAATTCCTACCGTTTATACATACGTACCCGTTATTATTTATTATATTCTCGTTTTATTATTTTTCCCTTATTATTTTTACTGGTTTTACCCTGTTAAGATGGCACAGAGGGACCAATCTTCGACCGCCCACAGTTTCTCTATTTGTCACTAATTTAACTGCAAAACTAAAGAGTACTTCCACTTAAATTAAAAGCTTAAACGAACGTACGCCGGCATTGAGCACACGAGCGTATTTAATTCAAACAGTGCATTTAATAATCAACTCCGAAGATTGAGATGAACTTTAGAGGGAAAAAGTAAACGGTCTGTATGTTGCTCGAATGTGTGTGTGTAATTTATGTATATATAAATGTTTCGAAATCAAAACACGCTGTAAAATTGATAATTCTATTATATAGTTCGAAGTAGAAAAAATTTCCAACTTAAGAAATCCATTCCCGAATGCCTTCTTCAAAATTACGATAATAATAAATTAATCAAAAATAACCGATAATAATAAAATAAAAGTGATATATATATATATATATATATATATATATGTATATATATATATATATGTAAGAAATATATAACAACTTACCTGCTTTCAAACTGCGAAGTGTAATTGTAATAGTGATCTATCACACTCGAAATAAATGACGCTGTAATAACCCTAAATAATGAAAATATTGAAAAAGCGAATTTTGAGCGCCAAACCACATTTTGAAAACCGTGATAGTGCTAACAGGTCAGTCAATTATGGCGGACGAGTACGGTTGTGATAAAAGATTCAACGTCATTTCTGAAATTTCTATTTAATAACAAAGGTTGTTTTCTAGTTTATTCGTGATGTAAAAAAAAAAGAGTTAATCATATATGACTGACACTTTTATGTAAGATTTTTTTATGGTTTCTAATTAATGTAAAATAATTTTGAGTACGTGGAATGGTTAATATAACGCTACCGCATAATGAAAGTTTCAAGTTAAAACTTTATACTTTCAATATAAATGTGTGTGCGATAACAATATGTCAGTCGTAAATGACTGACACTTTTTTAGAAATTTCGTTCCGTTTCTAAAAGAAATAGAAAAATTTTAAAGTGGTTCGATTGTGATATTTCTTAATATGGAGTAAAAATTAAAAATTAGCACGCTAATTTATACAAAAAAAAATAAAAATCCTACGGGCTGGCGGTAATGGACAACGTCAGTCACATATGACCGACACTGGGTTCAAAGCGTTAAATATGAATATCTCGATTGCTATGTAACAATGTCCATACGGATACTGAGACTGAAGTACGTTGTAGTTACGCGCGAGCAGAATTACTATGTGATCGATCACTTAGTCTTAAGACAAGATATAGTTCGATGTTACATACAGCCAATTTTGTTACCTTATTATTATTCAAAAGCATATATTCCTTATACATATATATATATATATATATATATATATATATATATATATATATATATATATATATATTATTTTTTTTTTAATGGGGGTGCCTTTACAGCTTACTCAACGTGATACTGTGGGGACTATCTACATCTTAATCAAGGATACTGACTTCTCTAGAAATGTCGCTATATGGAGGAATAATTGTAGATTATCCAGATGGAGAAGAGACGATACATACGGAGGTGTAATACTCGAAGAACGTAGCAAGACAAGTTAAAGCTCTAAACTCAACGGCGCCACAGCAGAGCATTCAAAAATGACATGATTGGGGTTGCAAACTGCCTGTTCAGAATGGAGGTGACAGAAAGACGGTCAGGCAACAAATGGTGTCCAAATCGTATTCTACTGATGAGGAGTGCAATTCCCTTACGACTAATCTTCTTAAAGAAATAGAAGTACGGCAGTTTGGGGAGAGACGGCTGGAGCTGATAGTCATAAGTGAGAGGCGATTGACTAATGCTCTCATTAGCTCCCATTGACTCCTACGCTCTAGCTGAATAAAGTGAAAGATACTACACGAATTAACCGCCATTACGCGCACTCACATTCACATCTTATTCTTTACATGTTTTATATGTTCGGATTAAATCTTTAAGTTATAAAATTAACATATACACTCCCGCAACGACATTTCAGTCGTAAAACTCTTTCGTACTCTAATACATTCTCACCCACACTCTCGCGGTATCCACTTTTTATTTAGCATATTTTAATTAGCTCATTTAGTAGAAGCAGACGTTATGTTAAATATATTTTATTACTACCATGCCGTCTTTCAAGACCAGGAGGTCCTAGGCCCAAAATAACATCGGGCCCTTTTCTGGCAAAAAAAAAAAAACGATTTATTTTCAATTCTTATTTAATTGGAACGTCAATCTTTTCGAATAATAAAATACATCGGTTTGATTATTATTATTATTGAAACTGATGTTCTATATACAGCAACTAATGGCTAGAGGCACAGAAGTAAATAACAGTTCTCGCAGTAGAAATGTTGTCATCAAATACTGATGATGAAAATTATTTAATTTTTTTTTATTAGGGAGCCAAAATCAGTGTGCGGATTTTTACGCACTAAAAACTGCTCCCTCTACAAACCAAATAGGATTCTTAATATGATAGAGCTCGCAGTACCAAGGCATAGAACTCCACGCTTAATTTAACTTATTGCGATGGAAGAACGGATGAGATAATATAGTCCCTTGTTCCATATAATATAAATTCGTAGAGTTTATGCTTATAACTTAAAGTCGAGTAAATAAGCATTATAAATAAGGATTAAAAAATGAAATCAACGTTAAAAAAACAAATAAACTAAATACAAACTCAATTAGAAGATAAATAAATCAAAATTATAAAAATGAATTACAAAAACATAAATCAAATTCTTACATTATCTTAAAAACTAATTACTAATAATCGAAAACTTGATTATAAAATGTTAATAATTAGAAAAAAGTGGTAAAAAGCTTCTGATCTATTAAGAAGATACAGAAGCGTAGTATGGCCCAATCGGACTCTGCTGATAACTACGCTCTCTGTTGTTGTATGGTATTCCAAGATGTTATTTTTGACCTAATGGATTGTAGTTTGTTTAGACCCATTCTTCTTGCAATAACTGAAATAATGAATATGTTGTATATCTCTTGAAGTCTGCCAATGGAACTAGTAAATTAGACACTGGTAAGCTAGTTAATTTCCTGCAATTCCAGCATGTGCTGGGGTCTAGAGGAATGTAACGGATCGTTCAGTACTTTTAATAATTATACATACGTTTGATTTTATATATATATATATATATATATATATATATATATATATATATATATATATATATATATATATTAAAAAAATAGTTTCATTAAAAAAAAAATAAACGCACTAAGCTTTTTTATTTTTAACATTATAAGAAAAATAATACTGTCAAAATAAGAGCCAAACGAAGTTTTGTTAAATAATTATTAATAACTTTCATTTCGAGAGAGAAGGCAAACTATTTTAAAACGGCAAAAATTAAAAGTTTCCCTGACGTTTAACCAATTTTTCATTTCAACAAAAAAGATCCTTCACATTCGTAAAATGAGTGACATCGAAATTTCGAAGAAAAGTGTGACATCATTTTTTATGATAATGATTTATCTAAAGAATGTTTATCTTCTGAATGTTCGCAATTCAAACATTATATTAAAGAAACAGGGAGTGAAGAAGTTTTGTCGATCGAAGATTTGTATCAACAAATAAAAAAAGATCGAAAAAAGATCGTCTCGCTTCCACATTCATCGAAATATATTTTCGACATTTATTTATGCACAATGCTAACTAATCGTACTGTTGAGAGGTCATTTTCTGTATTAAAAAATTTGAAAAATGAAATGAGAAGCGCAACGTTAAATGATCAATTGAATTATTTGACAATAATGTACATTCTGATGTTTCAAATAAAAAAATATATATATATTAACATTAGTTTTCTATAATTTTATAATTAATTTATATTATTTTTTAAAATTACTTTATATTATTTTGTAATTATTTGCAAAACTTGTATTTTATATAAAAAAGAAGATTTTGTTTGTTAACTTATTATTTTTACTACTATTTATCACTCAAAGAAGACCCGTCCGTAATTCGGAGCCGTGGCCTCTTAGGCCTATGCACAAACAAGACTCTGGCTATTATTAAAATAAAATTCGTTAGTTTCGTATTTTTTTTAAATTCGTTAATTTTATATTATTTTTGTTATAAAATTCGTTCGTTTTATAATTTTTTAAAAAACAAAATTTACAGCCTATGCAAATTAAGTACTTAGTGGAGTTACCACTACAACTCATCTTCCAAATTATAACCGCGACTAGAAAACCCGAGTATGCTTTTGAGCGTATACAGTATTTTCCAAAGCCGAACGTATGAAATAAATTACGGTTATATATATATATATATATATATAGAATTAAAATTATCATCATTACCGTTACTATCGTCATATTGCTCGTTAATTAACGCCAGTTCGTGCCATCATCGAAAGTTTATTACGCCTACTTCGAAACACAAAACAACCCTTATTTTTAGTTTTCAAATTGAATTGGCAGGAATTTTACTCCTGTTTCAACTAAAATAGCTGGTAGGGGGCTCTCTATATACTCGTTGATGCGTGAATCTATAAAAGTCGCCTAATCATCTAATTTGATTGACTCATCAACTGTTAAAGCTTTCTCAATCATTCATTAGTAGAGTAGCGTTCAGACTCTTCTTCGTTCGCATTGTCTCGTATTTTACTAATCTAGTTCATTTTTTATTTTTAGCTCGGTCTGAAAAATTTATTTTTCGATATTATTATCTACTAATCAAAATTACATCCAATAATATCATCCGGTTAATTAATTGTCGCGGATGCTTGACCACCCGAATTGGTTAACACCACATACGATTCTAATCAATTTAAACGAGGCGTTAAAAATAGTTCACACGCCAGCGTACGAATTAACGATTTAAAATTGATTTCATATTTGATTAATTTATACGGATTTTTAAATTTATTCGACCGTTATTGATTTCTACGCTACTTTATATGTTTCACTCTTTTATAGCAACATATTCCTCCGGTTTGTCAGCTAGACATATATATATATATCGAGATTACATTAGTTCTAACAGGTCTGGTGCTTAAGCGTTAAAGTATAAAATTCGATTCATTTTATAGTTCGATGTCGACTACGTATCTTTTACGATAAACTACATCTTCATCGTAAGTAAATCGAATAATTATTAGTTCAATCATTTACACCCATTATATACGTCGCGTCTGTCCATTTCACGTGTTAGATTTTAAAATTTTCCCCCGCTATTCGTAAACTTCGAACGTTTCGAGTTACGTTTGATAATATCACGGAGCTAAAATTTTCTTCGTACCATTCGATTATCGAAGGTCTGTCCACGATTGAAGAGTAATTTTGAAGTGAAACTTCTATTGGCGCGTTGTATATGGGAACTTAACCCATAAAACGAGCAACCGAGCGAGCGGAATACATAGGCTGAACGAAAAAATATATATATATACATCCCGTTCAAATGTACCTCCACTACCAACACCCATCTATTAAACCACGTTTTGTTGCATTAAGGGCGTCAACAAAATGACAGATGGATATATATGCATATATACCTCCATTACCAACACCCGTCTGTCAAAATGCACGTTTTATCCGTATGCGCAGCAGCAGCTGCAAAGGTAATATGTTATGTATTATCTTTGCAAATTCTTATTGTTCTTATTGCCATGCGCTTTCTATATCGATACGCGTTGATTCGTAAATTACCGAAAGATTAATTTTATTAATGAAATAATAATAAAATATAAATTTAATTACCGATTAATTTTTATACCTTACACTGTATTGAAACAGAAAAACTGTAGCTAATTTTTGGAAAACGTCTTTATGTTTCACTCCTACTCTCCTCCGTATTTCCTGTTCTCAAGATTAAACCAATTATGTATAATACCCTTAAATATACAATTATACAATTTCCTTAGAAACATTTTGCGATCATTACTTTAAAAGCTTTATGTAAATCGAAATATACTGAGATGGTGGATCTATCTTCTTCATATAGATATGTACGATATGTGTTCAAATAACGCATCATCGGTGCCTCGGATAAATCCATATTTAACTATATAAAAAAATGTTTCTTCGTAGATAATTTAATATCAGTCCTTTCATGCATTTTTAAAAATATTTTTGAAAGAGTCGATAATATACAAATTGATCTATAATTTGTTACATCTGTTTTATCCCCCATTTTTATAGATAGGTGTTACAACTCCTAGTTTTAGTATATCAGAAAATTTGCCACATGCTGCAGATTCATTAAAAAGATATGTTAAAGGTTCTAAAAAGAAGTTAAGATTATACATATACTCTTGAAACCCCCGTCTACAAAAAGCATGTAATACAATAAAACTGGCGCATTACTGAAAAAAAAAAAAACATGTAAAAATTATTAATAAGGCTTATTATATAAAGACCGTACAAGTTCGATGTAAATTCGTATAAAAATTAATAACGGAACAACATACCGTACAAGAAGTATTGAAAAAGTTATACATACGTATATTATCGTATAAACATAAATTACAATCGCAATTAATGCTCGTAAAATGCAATAACGCTGACTATATAAGAAATGTTTAAATGTACGTAAGTTATTGGAATTAATAATGTAATGCAGGCGGACAGAATTTCAATGTAAAATAAGACGCAATCGCAAAGCTGAATAATTAGCAATTCCCGACGACTTCGTTTATAATTCATTAAATCGTTTTATCAATTTCTAGGTAGGAAATTATAAGGCCTGTCTTCTTATTCGTGATTTATTTATAGCGGAATTTTCGCTTTTCCCCCCCGTACCTCCTGATATTGTCCTAGCGCTATCGAATGAGATTTTAAATTTACTAGCGTTGTTTAGTAACCTATAAAACTGAAGAATAGTAAGTGGAATTTAATTTCTGACAAATATTCTCAGTATCGCTCGTTGAAGAAGTTTTATGAATATAACGTGATATTTAGCCGTAAGGAGTATCCCATATGACAGCATCGGTTGATAGAGTGAGAAGTATAGAGACGTCTTATACGAACTGAAGAGAAGGACCGACTTAAATGGTAGAACAGATAATCCAACTTTCTAAGTTTTTTCGATAGACAGAGCGCATGTTCGCACCCGGTTAATTTACGACGAAACTGTACTCCCTGCTATTTAATTTCGCTATTTCCTAAGTATAAATTCGAAATAATACCAGTTTACTAAATCTTGGTTGGAATAGACTACGCGCTTTGTTTTATTACTGTTAACCACAGAATGATTTTTTCCTAATAATAAATCCCCATCACCGTTAAATATCAAATTTTTGAAATATAATACGTAATATTAGAATTTTACCGATATATTTACAATTTTATTTACTAGAAACAAATTATTATTATTATTATTATTATGATTATGCGCGTGAAATAATTTTTTTTTATTTTACGTGCAGAATTCTCAACCAATTTTTTTTTTCGATAAGTGTTAGTGCGGAAAGAAATTATACCGTTATGTGTATATCTATGTATGTGTATGTATGTGTATGTGTATTAAAACGGAGAGATATTATTGATGAAAAAGATAGAAAAGTTTATTACATTATTTTAGTTTTCGATACGTCGCAAAATGTCCGGCCTTTTATACATTTTAAATCATTCGGCCCATTTGATAGTGTGTTTATTTACAGACGGACAGTTCAAAAGATAGTTCCGCTTTTAGCGATTTCAAATCATCTTTTTACTAAAAACACACACACACATAAACCTATACCATATATATGTGTGTACACTCGCTTACGTAATAGTGTTATGCCAATATTACAACCGTATAGAAATGAAAGGACTCTACAACAATACCATCGATTTCAATGTTCGAAAAATAAATACATACTCGTATCAGCGTACGTATAAACTAATAGTACTAGAGAATAGTCCGTACAAGTTCGGTAAGTAAATAGTTACGTAGATGAAGAGACAGGGTGTCTGTTTTTTTTGTATTTATTTTTATTTTATTTTCGATTTCTTTCTCTTTTTCTCGGATAAACAGAGACCTCTGCAGCAGCAGCAGCAGCAGCAGCGCTAGTACGTCATTAAATTCGACAATAAACCGTCTATAGGAAGATATACCGCCCCGCTCGTCAACCCAGTTCAAGATAGGAAAAAGGACATCCGGGCTTTTCTTTTATTGTTGACATTATTGCAAACATTTCGGACAATTACGAGTATTCCTATATACTAGCGTTATCGAATAAACACGCACAAACGCATAAAATAAGAAAACGTATTTTTTTATTTTTATTTTCATCGGGCAATAGGAAGATTAACCGCAAGAAAGTCGCGCGGTTTAATGTAGTAGTGCTTGCCGTTAGACATAAAAGCCTAGCAAAAATTAGAGATGTGCTCGTGTAAAATCTTTTCAACTAAACAGCTGGACAAGCGAGCGAGAAAGTGCAAAATTTTCAATTTTAAACGTTATTTTGGCCATAATTTTTCTTACGACGGAATAGATCGTAAAATTATATATAGTTAAATAACGTCATAAATCCCGTTGTCTTGGTATACATCTCTCGATCATTCGTTAATTACACCGCGTCTAAATGGAACTGCATATAAAAAACCTTCAGGTCTCAATTAAAATTACGCATAAAAAATAAGTTGCCGAAACCAGTCTTATCGACTTATGGGGAATGAGCTTCGAACATCTCCGGACATATCGAAACAAGTATTACGAACGATATAGCGTTCCCTGGTTTGTCTCTATAACGACTCTCTATGACTTCAACGTCGAATACATAAATGGAAAGAAATTCATCGAGCGATAGTCAAACATTTATCCGAGCTAAAAAATCATAATAATTCTTCAAAAACAGATAATAGCAAAAGACTCAAAACGCAAAAGGATCATATATGTATATAAATTCTTTCTAAGTTAGCTACTTTATGAGTCAGCTGCTGAGCAGATTTCTGATTTCTAAGTCTTCGCACCATTTAGTTGATGATAAATATTAGTTTTAGATTTGAAGCAGATTTTAAAAAATATATAAATTTTTATGGCGAAATTTATCTTGTATATTTCTTCTTGTAAGAATTTGTATTTAATTGAAACTTTAAATGTAGCCTATAGAGATATTACGATGAATTTCTGACGTTGCTAGCGGATTGCGATAGAAATTACTATGTAATCGTATTAACCGAAATACGGTTTTGTAGCGATTAAAATAACTTGCATCGGATTCTAATTTACTTAAAATAGGTTTGATATAAAAAAATAAAAACCTCGTTACGTCGTACGCTAATATAATAATATAATACATTCGTAGATTAAATTGTACATGCGATGTATCATAAGTTTTCAGTTTCGGATTTTTTAAGCGAATTAGAAAATAATAGGCGCTCGCTGATTTAACGGTTATCAATCAGCCAACTTTTTCAAGAATGTTCATAATTACAGTCAATTATTTAGAACATATTTTTTTTTTATTATTATTAAGAACGAGAAAATAATTTAAGTATTAATAATGACGCAATTAACCGGGTACGTTCCAGTAACGACGCATAAATTTTCTTTTAGACAAGCATTAAATTAAAACATAGTGACTACAATCTCTTTTTTGATAAAAATCTTTTTCGTATCTACATACAAGGTTTAACAAATTAATATTTTTATATACCAGTAGTGTAGCGAATACAGATCGAGAATTCAATTGATTCGCCGTTAATTATTTAATAATTAAATAACATGAAAAAAGTAAATAAAATCCATCGAATTCGAGGCGAATAGAGAAATTATGGTAATGAAAACTTCGTGCATAAATTAACAAAAATAAAATACATTTCGAATGTTGAGGTGCGTAATGCGCACGAACGTCCGGAGAGCGAAATACTAGTACTATACAAAACTTAGTAGATAAATGTGTAGTAAATGAATAAATAACAAGAAATGAGTTAAAATCGTTAAACGTTCATAAAAATCATAAAGCATTACGGTCACTAAACCATTATCGAGTGAACTTATAATTAAATATGAAAATATACAAATATATATATATATATATATAGGTACAATATATAAAAAAATTTAAACGTAAAAATGCTAATTTAAATACATAATTCGGAATAATAAACAAAATAAAAAATAGTTTTCAATAGTGAATGTGGTAGACGAAACAATATATCGGAAATATAAAATTTAAAAGTATTTATTTAGAATTTAGAATTTATAAAAATTAACAACATGAGAAACTGTATTTATTAAGTAATCTGATAGTGAATCTGTTAACAACACGATCTACAATGAGCGGTATAAAACTTTGTACATAAACATGCCAAAAGCACAGAAAATAAAATAAATCAGAACTTTTGCTTCTCTAGGTATTAATATGTCTGTTTGTGTAGGTTATATATAATATATATATATATATATATATATATAGATACACAGATATAATAAACCATCCTTGGATGATATAACCAATAATGTTATTAAAATTATATTCTAATATTAACTCAAAGTTAAATAATATTTATACAAGCCTACGTTTATACAATGCCGGTGATTTACTCTTAGTTTATAATACATATTTATGTACTACTTTGATCTTGTCATCTCATATCATTAATTGTAACGAGATTATTAATAAGCTTAAAATAATAGTAAATGATTTAAACCTTCAATTTGATATTAACAAATCACAGGTGACATCTAGTCGTGATCAAAACTTAGAACAAATTTTATACGATGATATTAAGATTAATAACCGTACGGTCAGTTCTACTGACCATATTAAATACTTTAGATTTCATTGCATAGAAGACGTTAAAAAAGTACATAAATAATGAGGTCAACAAGTATTATTATATCTTTAAATCTCTCGACGGTAAACTATAGGGATTAAACTATATAAGTCCAAGGTAATACTCTACAACGGTTTAGTACAATCATTATACTGCTACTACCGTGGCGTCTATTATAGTCGACTGACTAAGCGGCAAATACGTAACGTAAATTCTAATTGTCGGAAATTTCTAATTGATATCACCTCTTCGTATGTAACTGCATCTAATGTTGCGATCCATAGCACGGATGTTACCTATAGATTTCCATATAAAAAAAGCCATCTTTATCGTTGATATCGAAGATGTCAGGCTGGTATATATCAGCGTTACCCGAACTAAAAACCATGCTTTTGTCGCATGTGCGTAATTATTGAAATCATAATTTCTTATTGTAAGGTATATTAAAGTAAGCGCTAGTTTCATTTTGGACAAAAATAAATGTTGCACGTTTCTTCATATATATATATATATTTTTAAATATTATTTTTCTCATCGTCTCTTTAATTCTCAAATTATTTTACATTTTGGATGTACTTTGAATAATCGTCATTTTGATGGTTCGGAAAAATTTAATTTAGATTTTTCAATTTGTACAAGTGCAATTTGTCATTGGAGAACACTCAATATATAGAAGGCGATCTTGTATATATATATATATATATGAAATCTTTTTATATCGAATCTGGTTGTTATAAAGAAAGAACTATATATATATATATATATATATATATATATATGATTGCCAGTACTCCAGGAACTACTACTTTCATTTTAACGTAACCCGAGGCTATACGTAGTGGTAGTAATAGTGCCGTTGAGAGCCGGGTAATCGTGTAGCCGGATAAACCGTACCCCATTATATCAGTCTCTCGCTAAAGTCAATAACGCTTCTCTGCTGCTCGCTTTTATTAAACCTTCGGTCTTTCGCTTTGTTATAACTTTATCTTTACGCTAGTTTCGTATATTTGATTATTATTATAAGAGCACAGGCCAAATTCGTACGTACAACCCGACTCCTCTTAAATTAATTAAACGCACTACTTACTGCACTCTCGATAACTGACGAATATAACTTTTATGAAATAGTGATAATGATAAGAAAGTCGAACAAGTTTAGAGATTTTAATTAAATAACTTAATCGAATAATTTGAAAACGAACACAAAATTTCCGATAGTGATAACGATTACTGTATTACCGCTGCTGCTAATAATCGCAATATTAACGAATAATAATAATAATAATAATATTAACGAATAAATGATAATAATTTACATCAGTTTATTTTTACTTATATATATATATATATATAGTTTAATGCATTTCGATTTAATTAGTGCCTTACTACAATTATTTAAGATATATATATATATATTTTTTTTAATAAAGATTTTATTGGGACTGTAAAACTAATTACATTTACCATAACTAATTATAGGAGGATTTCGTTGGTAGTTAAATTATTTTATAAAAGATAATAAAATTTTAAATATTAATAAGATCCAGCTGATGTTCTCTTTTCAGCCGTCCGGTGTCATTAAAATCGTCTAATAGCAAAACTGCTTCAACGTACTGAGTAATTATAAAATGTAGGTTGATTTATCAAGATGTGTTTCTGAAAGTAGAGCCACATCAATATCATGCATATGAAGGAAGGACTCAAATTCAATTTTCCTGAGGAGTAGACACCATTTGCATTCCGGCATACAATTTTAAGATGTTTTCCCTTTCATACGCGGGTAATACTTTTTGAAGATCCTCAAGAGATGAGACTCTTTCTTCAAGAGTTGTTAGTTTTTGAATAAGAGTTTGTTGAGGGGCCTTTGAAGAATTTCCATAAATTTGTTAGTATCATTTGAAAATTGAGGAGCAGCAGGAGTAGGTGTAGCAGTAGTTGAAATGTTTGGAGTTATCACTGAAGCATAAGATACTTGAGAGTTGACAAGTCTGGAAATAGATAGTAAAACTGGATTGCTTTTAATTCGTTCCACAGCAGTGATTTTTTTAGCAGGTTTTGCGAGAGAAATTTTTGACTGGTAGTAAGAACAACCTTTATAATTGGCTGTATGATTACCTTTACAGTTTGCACATTTTGGTGGAGTTGTGTTGTAGGAGTGACATTGAAGCATGAGAGTCGCCGCATTTGACACGCTTAGCAGTTTTCGTGCAGTAATTTTTGGTATGACCTAAATCTTGACAGCGAGTACACTGAGGAAGGCTAGGAATTTTTTTAGGTATTTCTACGAAGACACGACAATGGCAGAGAGTCTGTATATCAAATATTTCGCGGTTATTTGAACTAGTTTTAACTTTCACCTTAAATAATGGCAGTTTAATAACAGTTGTATTATTTTCAACTTTTTTATTGATATGTACATTAATTATATTAAGTACATGATGACCTGCTGCTAATAACTCATTAGCGATTTCATTCAAATCTGTAGAATGGTGTAATCCTCTTATGAAAATAGTAAATGGCTTATTTTATACCGTGAACTTGGATCGAATTTTCGACCCCGCCGGATTGAACCGCGGCAGGTATTAATCGTAATTGATTCGATTGATTAAGGAATTGCAGCGAGTCTCTTATTCGTTACGGAAGCTTCATATCCACGCTTATCATCTGGTGCTGTCTCATACTTTTTTTTATACTTTCATTTATTGCTAAAACTATTTTACTTCTTCTTGTACCATATCTTCGATGGATGTTGGTGATTATCAGTTTTGGCTTCTGATCTGTCAGATGCCTTTCCTTCATGTTTTCAAACCAGGTTTTCTACCTCTTCCCCGTTTTCCTGCGATCTTTCAACGATCATTTTCACTAGGGGTCATATCTTCCCTCAGGACGTGACCGAGATAGGCTCCGATTATTTATAATAGTCACCAGTTCTAGTTTTTTATTTAGTTGTTGGAACATTTTTTTTGCATTCTAAACTTTATCCATCCATGATAAATCCTTCGGTAAAACCGCATCTCGAATGCATTCGGTTGATTTATCATCTATTTTTCACTTATCCACAGGCTTCTACTCCATATATCAGTACGGACCGTACATAACATTTAGCCGAGCCTTCATTTTGTTGTCCACTTAAGCGTTTTATTTCTAAATACTTTCACATTTTTCAAAATATGATCCTTGCTGGCTCAATTCGGTACTTATTTTATAATCCGATTAACGTTACAGTCTTAAATGTATTTAAACGTATTCGTTTGATGAATAATTTTATTATTGATACTTTCTGGGTTTCGTTTTCTAACTACCGCGACTTCAGTTTTCTTACAGTTTATCACTAGGCCCATTTTGGCTGATTCCGCACTATTCACCATCCGTTCACACCTTTGTTGTATGCAATTGAGACTATCGGCATAACGTAAACTGTTAATGCCTTAAGTCTTCTGGAATATCTTTTCAGAGTACAGGTTAAAAAACAGTTAGCACGCAGCCCTGCCTAGCTCCTTTCCTGATATTCGATTTTTTTTACTATTGCTTACGTTTTTACTAAAACTACTATAGAAGAAAAAAATATTTATCGATTCGCGCGGATTAAACAACCGTCAAAATAGTTAATAATTACGCGTACTTAAATATTATAATATTCTTAATAACCGAAATTCTCTATATAATATTTCGTATAAATAAAAAATTAGTAAGACGGATATAATTTGCGGAAAAAATGTAATAAAAACCCCGTTACATGAAGCGCTTTGTACCACATTAAGCGTACAAAAGTCAGCATATTATTCGATAAAAAATGGTAATAATAATATAGATAATATAATACGCATACCTGTGTGCTTATAGAAAAAGAATGTTAACGGATATAATATTTTATAAAATATTATTAATTTACATTGTATTAAGGATCTGTGTTTATACTTAGTGCGCATAAAATTCACCTATAAAGTGTATATATCTATACAGGCAGTGCTATACGTACTCGCTGCGCGTGAGTGATCATTTTGTCTTAAATCCACAGAGTTTTCTCACTGCTTCCACGAGTTCGGCTATAGTGAGTCTATTCATATTGACGTATATATCTCTCGTCCATTATGTGTCTTCTTACATCAGTTTTTCCTTGTATAATTATGTTTAATAGTTCATACGCATTTCCTCTAATGATATGTCCGAAGTAGCTTGATTTCCTGTTCTGAATTTTTAGAATTATATTTGTAATATAAATATTTGCGCCGTAATTTTAAAAATGCTTCAAATAACACCGTTCACACCTTATTATACTGTTATTATAATTTACACCACCTAAGTTAGGTTTTGGATTTTAGGCGTGATTTCCTAAGATTCTGAATATTTCATGCCGGTTAATATTATCGAACGTATACTCTATATATATATATATATATATATATATATATATATATATATATATATATATATATATATATATATATATATATATATTTTTTATTATTTATTACATATGTCATGGAATTCCTCTTTTTCTCTTGTCGAATTTAGATTATTTTTATTTGTCGTATTTTAAAAGGTTCGCTCGAAGTATACGATAATTCCACGTTACACGTAGATATTAGGCAATCGTCGACAAATATGTATAAAGCTACGTCTTAAGTCTGAGGAACTACAAAGTTGGTAGCGGATGTCTCCTATGCGATTTTCGTCAACCGAAGATTGAAACAAGATGAAGAGTAAGCAAACGTCGCATAATGGGAAAGGTTTTGCCATTTGTTTCCCCGAATTTTTTTTATTCTTACAACAAACTGGCATTAGCCACCAATTAGTAGCACAACTCAGTTGACTAGAAGTCTTACAGTGAAAAATTCTCTTTCCCCGTTTGTTTATTCAATCTTAGACCGTACGAGTAGACGAGAAGTCCCTAAAGCTTATCGTTGTAAAATTACTCGTTCATCTTATTAAATTAAAATTAAAATTAAAATAAAAATTAAAATAAAAATTAAAAATAAAAATAAAAAAAAATATTTACGTTAAATTATCACTCTATAGAATTAGTTATCGATGATAAAAGGGTGCTATAGAGGGTCTGACGAGAGTTTATCTTTTACAGTAAGTTACAAAAACGTTTAAACATCGTCGTCGAGGGATCTTTTAATTCTAGACGACATTCAATGTGGCTTAGGGTGCGAGATTACTCGCGATCATATCGATATATTGATACTTGGAAAATGTTATAGCCCGGATAAAAATTAGACGATAATAAAATGATCCAAACAAACCGCGACTTTTTCGTTTTTTGTTTTTTTTTTTTACCCTTTTCGACCGGTTAAACTGGACAGCTTTCGTTGATTGAATTATATACCGACTAGTGTATACGTTCCATACGTGTATTGCAAATTTCCACCTCCAGTACTGCAAATAGAACGTGTATATACATATATGTAAGTGTGTGTCGTCTTCTCGGAAATTGCTCTAATAAAGGTAGAGTTCTGTCGGTTCCGTGTAGCCGGAGTTTTGTTATAGGGTGAGGTATTATATGGGCGACGATGTAATTTTTAGTTTTTAGGGCTGCGTTAAAGCTGATAAGGTGAATCACTACGTAAACAAGGATCACCACTTATGATGGATGAGCGTTGCCTAGTCGTTATCAGCGGTCTGCAATTACTATTATACAACGTCTAACACAATAACACGTATGTTCGGTAACGTATTCTCGTTGAACAGTCAGTCGGCCTGCTCTCTATAACTACCGAACGCGTCTTTCTCGGTTAACCGTTTACACGGGAGTTGGTGTTTTTTTGAATATTCATCGCTAACTTTCTGCACTCGCAGTTGGGCTATAGTTAAAAGTTTTCGATTATATTCCGATTATATTCCGATTAGAACCGACAAAACTATTCCCGGGTATTACCAAGTCTACCGCTCGACCATAGAGACGAAAACGATAAATCACTAAGTACTCGCGCAAAGATTTAGTATTTTCTATTCTGCTTTATTCTCACTCCACCTTCTCCGTTATTCGTATTTGTGTCGGCGATGGGGTTTTTTTATTCATTTTAATTATTCACCAAAAGCACATTGTCACCGTAGTCGTTGTGTCCCGTTGGTAGCCAGTGTCTGAAGTTGTCGATATTCACTTTCGAGCGAACGTATATGTCCTCGGTCTTTTCCCTATAACTTTACCGTCTACTATAATTTTTACACGCTGTAACATTTTTTTTCTCTTTTCTATATGTTTTATTAAATTTCTTTTTTCTTAATAATCCGCGATAAAAACGCAAAAAAAAAAAAAAAGCGATCGAGTACACTATTTAAAATCCGCGATTGTTTAAACGAATCCGTTTATTAGAAAAGTTACTAAAACAGTTTTATTAACGTAATCAAACGTATACTACAAATGCAGATTGATATGTTAAATTTATCGCGTGTAAACTCGAAAGTGTATAATTCTTCGGATACTTTTTTAATAAGTTTAAAATTTGTGAAAAATATTTTTAATTTTACCATCTATTAAATATTTAAAATTTTCAATACGAAAAGATAAAAAAAAGATTATTTACACGCTGATTTTTATTTTACTATTCGATCCGATAATCGAATATTAATAAATGAAACGATTTTACTATTAGGATAATGAAAATTATTATCGAATAAATTATACATACGAGAATTCCGCAATAGCGGACCCAAAACAGAACCACGACGAACACCGACTACAAAAGAAGAAAATTTAAGAAATTAATCCTTTCAGTCGTGCGTTATAAAATTTTAACGCGAAATTATGAATTTTATCATACGATATTGCTTCTTAGGTGGTGAAGTAGATGGTTTGTTTTTTGAATAACGCGGTTGGTAGATTCGTTCCAGCTTCAGTTATCATGGCAATCCTATAACGAGAACTAGCGCGCGTTTTGCGTTGTTCGACGTTTTCAAAAGTTACGGCGATTTTTTTTTGTGGGGATACCTTAAAAGTCGCGTTTATGAAACACGTCCACGAGATCTGTTGAAAACTGGGACTTCTGAAGAAATTTCAAAAATTCAGCGACTTATGCTCGAAAAAGTCTTCGAAAATTTTCTGAATGAATGTACTGTAACGATATTGTGTTCCACAAATGATATTAAGCTAATCTCTCGTTTTTCTATTTTTAGATAAAATTATATTCAAAAATTTTGGATTTAGTTTCTACGTTATTCAAAAACCAACGAAACCGTTCGTCTTCTCTGGTGACACTATATCATTAGTTCGCGGTCGTCTATATCAGTATTTGCGGTTGACCGATGCGTATATATATATATATATATATATATATATATATATATATATATATATTAATCGACAGCCGTTAGCATTCTACCCCGGTTATAAGATTAGATTCGAAAAGGTATGAATACTATTCCGCACAGACTATTGTTGCCAATTAAATTCGCGTGTCTTTCACGAAAACTGTTACAAATTAATTCAGGCAGGGTGGATTATGTTTTAACTCAGGAATTTTTTCCACATGTTTCACAATCGAATTCATGCGCGTAATTTTGAAATCGGTGTATATTATCCCAGTTTTTCAAACGTTTACCATATTTACGGTCTGTCAACAGGTAGTTGCGTGTGTGTGTGTCTCTCTCTCTCTCTCTCTCTCTCTCTATATATATATATATATATATATATATATATATATATATATATATATATGATAAAATTAATGTAAAGCTTATTTTCGCGCGACAGAAAATTACTTCGATACAGGTGTCTGTCATAGCCTTTAATAAAATCGTTAATTTTATTCCGTCTCGAAAAGTCAAGCTGTCCTTTAAGGAGGTCATGAGAAAGGTTAGTGTAGGTGGGTAGATTTTTCCGCCTTTTACAAAATATTATAGTTCGTTTATTTAATCCGCAGAAGTTAGACGATGGATTATGAAATAATAATGTTCAAATTTATGCAGCATTACAATCGAACGATACGTATAATCAACAGAGAGAGCTGTAGTCGAGATAGTGGACAAAATAGCTACGAATTCTGATAAAGTTGCAGGTGAAAACGCGGATTACCAACATTAACACATGTGATACCGAAGAATAATGTCTGCGCGCAAGAAGGCCTTTTAACGAAAAATCAAAGACATTTATTCTCTTTTTTCTCGTACGAAAGATTACCGTTACAAATGAATTTTCGTATAAATCGCACAAAAGACTAAACACGTATCCTGTTGACTATTATTACATTGTTAAAGTTTTTGCACAACGAACAAGCACAACAATATAACTGCGCAACTTTAAAATATCGTTAGATATTGTTATTACGTCGATTCAGTCAACCATTCCAACCGTAACCCATCGATGATAGGCGGTATGTAGCGTATCTAGTTAACATTGAAAAAGATTTCATCGTAATAGCCGGAAGAGTAACATTCAACACGCCTTCCAATTCATACTTTGAATAAGCGAAGTATGTAGCCTATAGGGTGTGTAAGATTTATTAGTCGATTGAAAAATTGATACGTTTATTATTATTTAGAATAAACCGGCGATCAGGTTAAAAATCGAGATTTAGTCGTTTTCTTTATTTAGTTTTAATTAATTAAATTCGATATTTCGCTATAAACAGATTATACGACCGACCACGAGAAAAAGACGATGCAGACAGAAGTACTTCGTAGAATATCATCTAAAAAACGACAAAATATCGATACGTTTAAAGCGGATATAATCAGTGTATTTTTCCGGTTTTTACATATTGATTTTTACATATGGCAAACATGGACTTTCACAAAAACAAATACTAGAAGGATAATAAGGACGTAAACGGATTTTTTTAAAGCGGTGTAGACGATTGTAAAACTGAAGCGAATCGGGACAGGGCGCATAGAGGGAAATATAATAGATGTACAAAACGAGTGTCGGAATGGTAATAATTGCTCTTCATAAGCGAAGAAAGATAGACCGCTCACTCGTTATAGAACTCAGGTAGTGGGGCAGTATTGGATTCAAAAAGCTCGGAATCGGACCGAATTGAAGAGATTGAAGAGAACCTATTTAAGGGTTTTATTAATTTTGTTATCTTTTTATTAATATTTGTTTTCCATTTATTTAATTTTTCCGATAAAATTGTAGACATTTCATCCATCTTCTTGTCTGATTCCATTAATATCGAGGATTAGAAATAAATATTAAAAATAACAATTGATAGTAAAAATTTAATTACAAATAAAACAAACCTGTATACATTTTCATTATATTATACAATTCTAAAACAACACACGCGCATCCACTTAATACACTCGCATTACCGCTTCGACAGATTCCGGAATTCAATTTTAGGGCGCAGCACCGTCTTACATGTTCTGCACGAGGTGCTAGTTCTGTTTACGGATACAAATATTAGGTAGCAGAAGTGACGTAAATTAAATTTCATATAATACTCTCGCGCTCATGTATAATATATACATATATCATTTTCTTCTCCGAGCGTTTTTTTCTTATATAATGGGCAGCACAGGAGTTTTCCACTCAGATTAGTATTCTTTAATTCCCCCGTAGGAATGTCGTAACCAAGTCAATCTACATTGACGATCTTCGGCATCGTGAATGCACATTGAAAATGGCGTCGATACCGCGGTAATCGTTGTATCTGTCCACTTGGTTTGGGCATTCTGCCCTTTGATCGTACACGTTCATTCTCCCAGTAACTATTGTATTCTTATTGTGTTCTTAAGATTCCATCGCGCTTGCGTACCACGTGTTACCGAAAAAAATCCTACCACTCGTTCAGAACCTATCGATTAATAATTTGTGGATCACGCCAATTTCTTCTAAAAATAGATGCGTTAGTGCTTTTTGTTCATTCACAAAACTGTCTCTAAAAAAATAAAAGAAAACGCCTCCAGCGCCTCATTTTGAAAATATCTAGGACGCTTTGTTCAAACATTCTATAGTCGTGGATATTTCTGAGCCCCGTACAGAAATATTAAGAAAAAAACACAAAAAAAAAACAAACAAAACGGAATGCATATAATCCGGATGGTAATATTTTTTCGAAGCAGAAGAATCAGTTATTTTCCCGGTCAGTTTAATCGTTGCGTTTAGTGCCGCTGAATTCGTCCTCTTGATCCTCCAGACACTTTTCACATGTAAACGAAGCTTTTCCATCGTTTGTTAAACAGGAATGATTTTATATTCCCCATTCATTATATTCCTTTGATCAATTAATCTTTGCTCGACAATTATTATATCTGTCTACCTATATATCTATACCTATCTATCCTAACACGACGTTTCTCCACTCGACACGATCACCTGCTGTCCTGCTTAAGTCTTCACAATTTTTTGCATTCCGATATCTTTAATACAGTGTCTATATTCGTCATTCTGACTTTTTCCAATAAGTTTCCCTTCTATAATCGTGCACTTTCATTTGATCTTAATACACGTCCAAACCAGCCCAGTCGACTTTTCCGTATCCGGTCTGAAATATTTCTTGTTTCACCCATTTTTCTCAAGAGCTGCTTGATTGCTAAGTTTATATGTCGCAGCTTTCTCCGGTTCCACATTTCGCTTCGCTTACAATCTACTTGTCGTTTCTACGTCGAACAACGCAGTTGACCAACCGAAGAACACTTGCTTACCCACGGCTATTCTCTTTCACCTATTTCCGCGGTACAGTCGAGATTATGTTGTCTGTTCTAAATCTTCGAACGATGTCAGTTGTTCTAGTGCCAGATTATTCATACTGGATGATGATTTGCTGATGTTTCTTACTTACGGTTATTACTTTTGTTTTCGAAATGTTAATATTCATCCCTCATTTCGTCTATATAATTTACTAATTATACTTTGCAATGCTTTCGGAATTTTCGCTAATAATAATACTTTTTTCAAATTTAATAGCGTGTATTCTATTTCCACCAATCCTTACTCCGTCTTTTCCTCAAATTAAAATGCTCTTTCAAAATCATATCCGCGAAGCCGTCGAATAAATCGGGCGAAAGAGAACACCTCCGCCGTACATCGTTTGATATTTTTATCCTCTCTGTTTCTATACCATTAAAACGGACTACAGCTTCTTGATTTTCTATAGCTTCTTGATTTTCTATAGCTTCTTGATTTTAGTATACGGATTATAAATTATTAAGCCTTCTGGACAACCAGTTTGCTGCAAGAGTCTAAACAAATCTTTTCACGGTACCTTATCGTACGACTTCATCTACGAAAGCAGACATTTCCGCTGATTTATTAGACGTTCTCCTAACACGCGCAACATTGCTATCGCGTCACGTGTAGAATGGCATTTCCTGAATCCACATTGCGTTTCGTCTAAATAATTATCTATTATTCCTTCCGATCGTTTTTTAATTATATAATTTTTGTGAGACCGGCTAATAGTACGAAAAATATGTACACTTTTTTTTTATGTTATTCGAGTATATATATATATATATATATATATATATATATATATATATATATATATATATATATATATATATATATATGTATTATATCTAAAACGGAATAATTTATTTTTCTTCTTATTTTTCATATACTTTCATCTTCATGTCGTTTGTGTAATAATTACATTTATGGTGAATGTAATTTACTCGTTTCAAAACTTCAAACCGTATAACACGATAAAATTATTACACTATCATACGCACATACGTATATATATATATATATATATATATATATATATATATATATATATATTACATTTTAAAATTCCAGCGAGATGGAAGAGGGAACGACAATATAAGATATCGAATCGTGAACAAATTCTGACATTAAGCATGTGGTAGTAAGTGGCCCGAAAAATGTGGGGCTGATAAAAGCTTAGATCCCGCATCATCCTTTTAACGTGACTAAGTACCGAATCGGAGGATGAAAAGTATATTGAAGAAAAATAATAATCGACTCAGGCGTCCGCTACATTATCTCACGGTTGCACGCGACCGCGAGTCTACACTCTTCTATTCTTGTTTTAATCGATTTTCATCATTCTTGCTTCTATTTTTTTTTTCTCATCCATCTCCGTTCAAACCTTATTTACATTTCGAAAATGAACGAATCCTCGATCAGTTTCGATAGGTCGTAAGACTAATTAAATTATTTTATCGTCCGAAGATATAGTAACTAACTGAAGTTATTATTATATATGATTTTAAAAAGATATTTAAGGATGTATGTTACATGACGAGCATAACGGTGCACTCTGGCCTAGAAAGAAATGCTTGTTTGTAAGAAGTGTGTGTCCACAGCGTATGCGGAACAGAGCGACTTCATATTTTCCATTGGAATGTTCCAACCAGGTTGCCTTCTTCCGATCCGTAGTGAACTGCTGTAGACATGATTCCTCACATTCTCCTATCGTGTCCTTTGTACTCAGCTCACCGTCTTACTGTTAGACTGAAATCCTACAGTATTCACCATCTGCTGAATCTAAACTTATAACTTTCCTTACTTTATCCAACTTTCTTCCCTTAATCTAACCCATCCTTCCGTGCATCTGGCCTTAGAAGCAGTAAAAGGTACGTTAATTAAATAAATAAATAAAATATCGGAGTCGATTATTTTTAGCCTATGCAAGTAATACGTAACTGACCGGTGACAAGTTCGCATTTGTGTTATGTAATATTACGTGTGTATATATATATATATATATATATATATATATATATATATATATATATATATAAATATATATATATATATATATATATATTTATATATATATATATATATATATTTATATAAATATAAATATTTTTAATTTCTTCATAGTGGATAGCGTGTTCAAAATATTTCGTACATGCGTTGCACTTCGTTTTAAGACATTCAATGGAATACGTCGTTTTGTACGATTTATTTCATCGTTATTCTCAACATTACAAGAAAGCAATTTATATAACGCTACACTTAAAAGTATTCGTCAGCTTTCCAATTATAAACGAAGTTTTGATAATTCGATAAGTTGAATTTAAAAAAAAAAATAATTTAAATAATACGCAACCAAATTTATATAAAGAGCGTTTCGAAAAAGGAGGTAGTTAAAAAATTAGAAGATTAAGATTGAAAACGGAAAAACCTAAAATGAAATAAAACTGTTTTTTCTCGAACCTGCTTTTTTTTTGTATTTATCGCATGAATATTTCTTATGAAAAAAATTATTTTATGATAACGCGGAGATAGTAAATCGTGAACTTTAAAAGACAAATCCAGATCGGAAGGTATTAGAAGTTGTATTATTTGAACGGAAGAATTGAACATTTGTATAAATCATTGTATACAAAAATAAAAATTAGAAAACAAAATCAAAATATATTAGTAGGTTGCTAGAACTGAATCCAAATAAAAATTCACCAGTTAATGATAATAAATGTGTTCATGTTTACTCGCATACCGATGTTCATCAATAGATCCGCATAATATAAATCTTAGAACGATAAAAAGTTGATTGTATAGGAACAGCAAACGCAGAGGCGAGGCCTTGGTCCAGGGCGCCCCGCCTAAAATGAAGAAATAAAGAAATAATTAAGTACCGTAATCGGAATTACACATCTAAAAGTAGGCTTAATGGATTTACTTTCTATTCGTAGAGACATTATAATTAGAAATGATGATGTTCTTAATAAATTTGCAAGTAGAAACCGGAGTTTTGTAATTATTTGTCTAAACGGTATTCTTTTATGTTATATGTTTTATGTTATTATGTTTATACGGTAATCATTTGGTATATGTATTCTTTTATATTTTTGATTTATTATTAGTTTTTGATACATTATAATAGAATGATTTTTTACATTGTTAAATATTCAACAGTATTGCCGTATTTGACTCTTTTAATTCGGATAAGTGTTTGCGAATGGGTCTCTCAGGTATAATACGAGCCGCATCCTGGCCCACCCTAAAGATATATAATTTATGTCCACCACTGAGAAAACGTACACATATGTAACGAATATTAAATTAAAAATTAAATTGAAAAATGTCATTAAAATGTTGAATTTTTGCTCGCGCCAATTGCGAAGTTAAAAAAACAAAAAAAAACAAACATATGTAACGGATGATAGTTGAAGGTCCGTCATTTGGCCAGCACTTCTCCGTTTCGACTTTTCGAATTCCAAATTTGCACGTCGTTTGTACTTCGTTTGTGCCGTTGTTACATTCGTTCCTGTCATTCCCATTATCGAGATGTTAAAAAACAAATTCGGGCTGTACAAACGCTAGCCCGTATTGTGAATTTTGATTTCAAAATGGTTTTGCGCCGTTAGTATTTCGTTTGTGCCGCTTTCACTTTCGAAATATTAGGGGTCGAAGTTGAGACCCCTTATTTAGAATTTCGGTTTAAAAATTTCGAATCGTTTTCGTTATTTTCGTTCCCGAATATTTCAAAAAATCAAATTTAAAAAAGAGTAAAGCCCATAAATGTTAGGTTCGGCATTATCGATTTGCGTTTGTTTTTAATGTTACATCGTCAGTATTTATATCGGAAGAAATTACTCTCAAATGGCTGTCCGCTAGAAAGGTTCTCTCTAAATTCAAGTATGTTGGCACTTGGTTTAATGAGTACACTGATCAGTCACCGGAAATACGGACTAAGTTTTCCTAAATATGAAAAACATAATGACGAGGAAGGACCTTGATCTTCAGTTGCGACTGCGCCTTCTACGTTGTTATGTCCGGTCGATGTTGTTGTATTGCACGGAAAGCTGGGTGCTTACGCAAGCTTTTGGAAAGAAAATAGATGCACTTGAAATGTATACCGTCGCGTGTTGAAGATATCGTACCGAGATCATGTCACAAAGAAAACGGAGCTGTTGCACACGATACAATGAAACTCCAATACTTCGGTCACATATCCAGACACGCGGAAAAATACCACCTACTTCAGCCTTGATGGTCAAATAGAAGGCAGAACCTAACCAGGAAGAAGAAGAACATCGTGGCTAGCTGACTTGCGGCCAACAATAGCTGAGATTCGAACGGAGAAGGCGAAGAGAAGAAGGAAGAAGTGTTTATCGTTAGATATGTAGAAACTGAACCGTGTTAGTTAGGTACATTTTTAAATTTATTTTCCAGCGATGAATTCGTATTAATCGTGAGATGTTTTAAAAATATGCGGTGGTTAATCGAACACTGGCAATTGTGACCGTTCATTTTTGTTGTTTCGTTTTATGAAAATAATTTTTAAATAAACGACAAAATCGATAAAATAAATATACACTGCGATATTAATTTATATCGGTATTATCGGAATTTTAGGTACACGGGGTCTATTTTTTATTTTTCGTTCGTAAATTTCAACGCTCGCTTACTGCGAATTATCGAAGATGACAAGTTACGCGTACAGTCCATTTTTAAATGGAATACCGATTTAAAATAAATAAATATATTCCGATTCAACTGTTCCAGTTCGAAATACATATTTAATATTTACTAATTATAAGATCCATGATTTACGTGAACGATTCGATATGGTCCAGTTTCATAATATTATTCGCCATCATCACTGTACAATCTTAAAAAAAAAAAATAAAAAAAATAAACAATATTATTAAACTTTGTTTGAAATTCTATACTCTATGTACATAAATTACGTAAATCGTAAAATATCGCATCGACGTAAGTTAGTCGTCTCATCAGAATTTGGAACAATTTCAATGTTATAACGGAAACGATACTAACTAACCTTTTAATGAAAATAATAATAATAATAATAATTTGGAAAGTTTGAAATGTAACGACTTTATAAATACTGTTTTTTTTTCGCTAATTTTTTTAAATTGTATATATCTAAATTAGTATTTTAACATTTCATATTTTTTGTATAAATTGCGTATATGTTTATATTTTATTTAACGGCTTAACAGACGATTTGTGATAAAGAAAATTTTTTTAGCGATTTCAACTTCTTTTTTTATTATTTATTTTCTTCCCCCTCCCAAAAAAAAAAATGGTTTATACTAAATATAGGCGCGTTAATTTAAAAAAAAAAACAACGAAATTACCGACATTTCGTAATTGACAAAGTAGATGGAATACACCCACCTCCATGGTGTATGTCAGTTTACATCTAAACATGTTTAGAAATAAGAAAACGTACATTACTTCATAACGCAGGATTGAACCGAGTTTGGTGATTGTAACGTGCACAAGTTTATACAAGATGCAATGCGTGAATCATATACAATGTTATAGAATCTATGAAGCGCATATTGATTAAACGCGTATAAGTGTTAATAGATTATTGAAGAGCGCTCACACCGATGACTGGCAAAGAAGAGGAAGAAGAAGAAAAAGAACGTATATTTTACTTCATTTACATACATTATATAAAACAATAAGAAAAATCTGTACCGGAAAATATATAATCTCCTTATAACCTTAATATATATATATTTAAATATAATTTATGCAAAATAATATGTACTTACATTTTTTTTAACAGGAAAAATTTAAAAAAAAACCTGTCTCAGGAAAAAAATTGAAGTTTTAAATAAACTTAACAGCTATGTATATATATAACAAAATTTTTGATTGTGCCAGTTCGGCGAGAAACAAAATGTTGACTATAAAGAAATTATGAAGGAATGTTTAAAGTAGTGAGTGTTTAATTCTTCTATGTTTGTAATTTTTATATCTGTGCTTTAAGGATTGATAATCGTAGTTGCCGATATTATTTATTATACGTATGTCGGGCATATTACAGCAATTAAAAAAATTGGCTGCCCGCTTTTTAACAATGTCTTTGATATATAACGAAAATGGAGGTAATCGTGCATTAATACGTGTATATCGCGGCTTATTTAATATAATTCTAAAGCAATGATTCTGAATTCTCTGGAGTTTCTGCAAGTTGCTCTGGTTAGTCGAGTACCAAACAGGTGCAGCGTATAATAATTTCGGTAGTATTACGGTCTTATATATCATGAACTTATTCGAAATTGTTAATGAAGACTTTCTATTAAATATAGGAAATAAGTTGCATATTTTGCGTTGAGTTTTATAAATACTTTGATTTATATGTTCAGTAAACGTTAATTTTTTGTCCAGGTTAAGTCCTAAATGAGTCACCTCATCTTTCCAAGGAATTATATTATTTCTGATAGTAACTAGTCGGTTAATAAGTGGTCTACGTATTGTGAATATAATTGCCTCTGATTTGCTTTCGTTTATGTTGATTCTCCATTTATTAAAGTATTTGTTTAATTTATTTACCGCATTGGTGAGTCGTCGGCAAATGGTATCGATACGATAGGATGTTGCGACGATTGCAGTGTCGTCAGCATATAGATTTAGACTGACATGCTTAGTCAGTGAGAGGTCATTTATGTATAAGATAAAAAGGTACGGACCTAAGATACTTCCTTGCGGAACTCCTGCATTACTATATTTTTTATCCGATTTTATATTTTTTAATTGCACATAAAATTGTCCGTTATATAGATATGTTTTGATTAGTAAGATTAAATAATATAGGAAACCAAACTTAATTAGTTTAAAAATAATTCCATCATGCCATGTAGTATCGAACGCTTTTTCAAGGTCTATTAGTAGCATTCCTGTATGTTTATTTTGATTAAAGTTATCAGTGATAGTCTCGCACCGCTAGCTGCATTGTCGTACCAAGTTTAGGTCTAAAACCAAACTGAAACTCTTTAAATATCGTATATCTCTCACTATGTTCATGTAGTCTAATCAAGATTATTTTTTCAAAAATTTTGCTTATATTACTTAGTAAGCTGATTGGCCTGATATTCTGCACCAGAGAAGAATCCTTTCCAGGCTTCGCGACTCGTACTGTTACTGATGTTCTCCATGCGAGGGGAAAATAGCAGGAATTAAAAAGACTGACTAAATCACGTATGGCTTTCTTTGGCAGTTTCTTAATCATGCAGATGCGGATCATATCAGGCCCAGAAGAGTTGGTACGAATGGATTTTTTAACATTTCATATTTTTTATATAAATTGCGTATATGTTTATATTTTATTTAACGGCTTAACAGACGATTTGTGATAAAGAAAATTTTTTTAGCGATTTCAACTTCTTTTTTTATTATTTATTTTCTTCCCCCCTCCCAAAAAAAAATTGGTTTATACTAAATATAGGCGTTAATTAAAAAAAAAAAACGAAATTACCGACATTTCGTAATTGACAAAGTAGATAGAATACACCCACCCCCATGGTGTATGTCAGTTTACATCTAAACATGTTTAGAAATGAGAAAACGTACATTACTTCATAACGCAGGATTGAACCAAGTTCGGTGATTGTAACGTGCACAAGTTTATAACAAGATGCAATGCGTGAATCATATACAATGTTATAGAATCTATGAAGCGCATATTGATTAAACGCGTATAAATGTTAATAGATTATTGAAGATATCACACCGATGACTGGCAAAAATCGATCGATGTTATTAGTACAATCGAAACTGAAATTAAATATTAATTAAAAATACGAGAATAATTAGAGATATTTTATTCGACGCTTATAGTTGGGATATTAATTTTTTTGAGACGATTAACGTCAATATTTGGGCGAGTACGCGGTGGTACATTCGTCCTTTCGTTAACTAGGTAAAAAGATTTGTCTAATTATAAATAAATAATATTTATTTACTTTTTAACGCGATAATAAATACAAATTTGTAATCGTAACGACGATTTTATTATCACTTTTTTTTTTATTATTATTAAATTATCTTTGTAATTAGTAAATTGTATAAATTTATTCCATTCTCAACTGTCATACCGTACTTGTTATTATTATAAGATATGTTACATTTTTTTATATTATATATATATAATATATTGACATTTTATTATTTGAGATATCCCGGATGTTGCCGAGGGTATTGACGCGAGGTGTCTCTCCGGTCGTCAGTTTGGTTATCGCTACCGGATTATACTTATTCGGATGTCCCGTCGCGCGAGACTAATACAGGAGACCCGATATGAAACCCAGGTGCATTGTGGAGCATCATAGAAGCGGGGAAATTGAAAGATAAACGGTCGTCGTTTAAAGAAATAGGCAATACACCGAGGTTATATAACACCTTGTGGAAATAGTAAAACGAAGCAACGACGTATAGAAATATAAGCCGATTGTCGAAGATACATAGGGTACAAGGCGCGCGCGCGCCTAGATCTCGTTAGACGCTATTTGTCACGCAGTTACTATCGACCAGATGACCTGTTAAGCCTTTGTACGCCCGCTTGTTTAGCGTATAGCTCCATAGTCTAAGTAGCTAGTAGTGGTAGAATTCGTCTATAATAGAACTTACAGGATTGTCGTAGGAAAGAGAGAATTTACTAACACACACGGTTTTACTCTGTATCAACGAGACTGCTAATAGTCGATTTCTCACTACGCTACGGGGGTGAGTTGACGATTCAAGTTGGACGCTACAAAAGATCGAGATGTAACTTTTGTTATAATCTTTAGGGGGGAAATGGTAAATTCGCAAACATGTTCGCGTGGGTGCGAAAGTTAACCTTTAATAATAGCTTACCATCATTGCCGATACTATTATAATTATTATCATTATCATTATATAATTGTATAACGTACGTTTTACAAACGAATTATAAACTGCTATTATACTATTTAATTGATCGAGTTTCGGAGATTACGTATTTTACACGAATCGTACAATGTTTGATTTACAGATTATAGTCATCCATTAAAAAATGAGAAATATTTCCAGATATCACACGCACACATATATATATATGCACAGGACATGTCTATCTATCTATCTATATATCTATCTATATATATATACACATATGTATATTGTGTGTGTGTGTATATATATTTATATAACACATATGTATATATTCACTTAAATATATATACCATCAATATTGACGTATATTTTAATATGTATATATATATAGAGGTGTGTACTTTATTGAAAAAACAAATAGAAGGAGAGCACACGAGCGTTTTGTAGATTATACGAAGCGAACTACCAAAAATGTCCGATTCGTCAAAAATTAGAAAGAGACGCCTTTATTTACTTTCTCTCTTTAAAGGAATTTTAGAATTTTTCGATCGAATTTTTTTACTTATAATAATTCTTTCGTAGATTAAAAAATAATTTCCGCGATATTTTTAACCGAGATATACAATTTTTATTATATCTTTACTAACTCATATATATAGAACGCGGTTAATGCAATCGAATGAATTTATTGACGGGCATTAAATATGTATCGAGAAAAAGACGATAGAAAAAATATCGAAATTTTTAAAATTTTGCGGGATGTACCTCCCAAAATTTTAAAATTCGTAATTTCCGTACAAGACATTTCAATTACTTAGTAAATTACACATAAATCGTTAAAGCAATTTCCGAGATACCCGAGTATATTACATATATATATATATAATATATATATATATATTATATATATATATATTATATATATATATATATCGAATAGGCCAACTTAGGCCCACCGGTATTTCAACTGTTTAATTTATTTTTGCTTTGATTTCTTTTGTAATTGTCGCATTCGCTGTCGATATCGTTCTTTCATTTCTTCGGTCCACTTTTCGCCTATGCGCAATTTCGGCTTATCTTTAAATTTGCCATATTCCGCTAGTTTTGTCCTCAATAGATGACGGTCTTCGGTGTGACTCGGTTCAATGCCAACTTCGTTTAAACCGGATTTCTATTGCCCTGGAACCATTTCCATTTGTTCTTTAAATTCCGCAAGTACGTGAATATTGGGTTAATTAACCGTGTTGGGTTCGACCGCATTTTGTGGCCATAAAACCTAATTCGTCTTCTTTTCATCGCGTCTAGTAGCCTTCCCACATACTACTTGTATATTTCTTCATTAGATCTCGGCCTATATTCCTCGTTTATTTTAGTTTTTGTCCTAAGATTATTCGTAATACTTTCCTCTTTTTCTTATGTAATTCTTCGATTACGCACTTTGTATATAATGTTAGGTTTTCCGTCGCATATTGAATTACTGCACAGTAATATCGTAATTTCGCATTGCGCGACATACACTTTTTGTTATAAACGTTCTAAGCAAACTTCATATTAGGAAAAATTAAATAATTTTTATTAAATATTACGAAATTTCTCGGTACGTAATAAGGCGAAAAAAATATTATTGCTCGCGAGAATACGAGAACCGATACCGATGACGGGTATTAGTGAAACAAATTAGAATTTTAGTTACGACATCTCTTTGGACGGGTATATCATTATAAAGATAGCGTTACACATTCGGGTATTTGCGCATAACGCACATTAATTACATATATATATATAGCTTATTTAATTAAGCGAGAAAAATCAATTTGCGTGAAAATATGGCATACAAGTGTGCGACCCGGTGACTGGGAAAGAACTATTCACGAAAAAGTATATTAAGGCATCTATAGAACAATAGTATTGATGTCGCATGTCAGCTAATGCTTCACATTGTACACGAAACGCTAAAACTATTTGTATCGCCGCAAATACATCACCGGAACAGGCTGATTTCATTCCCGGTCAGGTCAGACGAGCAAATAGTGAATTTGAAACACAATTCAACGTCGCAGCATACTTCTATATTTCACTGATTTTTTAGAACAGCTATCCCGAACGTTTACATCTCCAGTGGTTGTAGAGTCAAAGCACGGCGATAAATAAACTGTCGGATAAACTTAAAGCAGCAGGATTAAGCCCGAGAATGTAAAATATTTATAGCGATTGGATAATTTGTTGGGGGAAAAAAACATTGAAAAATCGGAGTACGGTGTAAAAAAGGCGAGAAATCAATAAATAACTTAATAGCGCATTATATGCTTACGTCGACAAACTGTGACGTCTAAGTATTCTAATGCACTTCAATCATTTAAAGTATAAATATGTTTCATCGTACATTTGTTGTTCTACTCACGTGTACGACTAACACTAAAATAAGATATTCTACATGATTTAGACGAACCCAAAAATAACGGGGAAAAAAATTAAAAGAAAATAAAACCGAATATCTAAAAAAAAAAAATATAGTAAAATAATTAACTAATAATTATTTAAATTCAATTTTTTTATTTCAAATTTCCGTTTGATTTGTAGTAATTTAATAAGATATTCTACATGATTTAGTCGAACCCAAAAATAACGGAAAAAAAAATTAAAAGAAAATAAAACCGAATATCTAAAACAAAAAAAATATAGTACAATAATTAACTAATAATTATTTAAATTCAATTTTTTTATTTCAAATTTCCGTTTGATTTGTAGTAATTTAATAAGATATTCTACATGATTTAGTCGAACCCAAAAATAACGGAAAAAAAAAATTAAAAGAAAATAAAACCGAATATCTAAAACAAAAAAAATATAGTACAATAATTAACTAATAATTATTTAAATTCAATTTTTTTATTTCAAATTTCCGTTTGATTCGTAGTAATTTCGATACACTTAAAATAAAACAAAATACAATCGTTCGTTCACTCACGTGACACACCACACACATTCGTGTATTGCAAAACCCATCTTAACGTAATACGATATTTTCTTAGATATGTTTGCAAAGGAGCGGAGCCCGAGCCAAGGATATCGCGAGCTCCAGCTAGCAGCTGTCTTCGTGTAAATTCTAACAATAAACCGTCATACTATTATTATAGGCATCCGTGCTTAAGAATTTAACATGCGGACGAACTCTATAAATTTAAAGTAAAAACTAACGCGACAACACGGAATACAAGAAGATTCGCATTGCAATACTTAATAGATAAATATGAGTAAAATAAATTACTAATCGCAATTAATGTTCGTGTAATACAATAATAATAACAATTATTATCGTTATAAAATCTATGATAATAATAAATGATGAAAATTCAAAAATTTAGAAATTTTTTGAAATTCAATTCGAACGAACTCAATGCCAACGTTAAATATTCGCGACACGTAACGTAAAATATTCACAAGGTGAAACCGAATAACAGCAACGATAATAATCAAGCGGCCATGCGGCAACTAGACCAGTAAGCGACGCGGTCGCAAATTATAGAGTCCCGACTGGCAGTTTCGTAGAACAAACAACCAGCGACGACGTCCACGATTTCGAAATTTCTATTCCGTTCCCGAACCTGTCCGTCGTCTTCTTGTCAACGATTAGATAATTTTAGTTTTGTGAAAATTACTACACGCAGACATAAATACGTATGTGTGTATTTTGAATATATACAATAAATACAATAAACGATGTGTAAATAAAAAGTTGGTGGTGGCGATGTAGAAAGGGCTATCGATGTTTAAGGTTCGAAAGAACCGATTAAATTCCTCCCTATTTCTGTTAGCGTAAAATATTGGAGGAAAATTACGAAAATTACACCAGCGCATAAATAACGGTTCCGTTCTGCCAGGAATAATAATAGTACTGCTAGTATAAATAGTGATAGTGTATTAGTAGCGATAATAGTAGCCGAAGTAATAATAAATCATGGAAAACATCGACAACAAAATTATAATAATTATTTCAACTTAATAATAATAATAATAATAATAATAATAATAATAATGTTGATGATAATAACAATAATAATGACAGTAGTAATCTGGCCTTACGATGGACACAGAATCGATGATGGCCAGCTTGTTGGGTAAAAGTGTTGTCATGGAAACTATCAATCTATTCTACGGACATCGTAAACTGGTATATGTTATTCTCACGTTATGTACGCATGTATATATAAAGTGTGTATATATATATATATATATATATATATATATATATATATATATATATATATATATATATATATATATATAGTTGCGAGAAAATAAGAATTAGACACTGATCAACCTGACATTATTTACGAAGAAATTTATATATATATATATATATAATCGTCTTACTCGTTTTTAAATACTTAATTGGAAATTAACTTATACATCTTCGCTTGTAGTATGCCGGAACATTCGCTTGTCATCCATGAACTTTAATATATTCTGCATCATTCGTGTATATATGTAATATGACATAAAGAAGATCAAACATCGGAACTAATAAAGTTAATGAAATAATGAAATAACTTGAAACAGCTGACCAAAACGAGTCTTCAATGAAAAATCATTCGGATTCGAAAAATTCATAGTTGGAAGTCTCTGAAACGAACGCGATAAAAATGTTCAAAAATGTGGCGTATTACCCAATTCTCTACGATCACAATATTCTTATATCTACCTACTGCTGGAGGTAAGTGGTGGTGGTCTAACTTTTTTCTCACTTGTTGCTTTGTTCATCGTTTTCACTCCAGCGAATTTTTGAATATCATCCTGCCGTCGATTGTACGGCGAATCCTATTGCCTTCTCTTAGTATCCACCGCGTTCTACATCCGTCAGTCTAATCTGCTGTCTGATCAACACGTTTTACTTTGCATCCAATAACTTAATGCCGAGCATTATTCTTTTTTGGATCCTCCGTGCTACGGCAAGTTTCTTAATGACATATTTCGTGAGTTTCCGCATCTGATGTGAGCACTGCGTTCATGTATTTACTTTTTAGTTATCATCATCATCATCATCATCACCGAGTGTCGTCTTATTTACCTGTACATATTTCGTTGTACAGTGTAAGTAGCGCACAAGTGACCTTAGCGTAGATAGACACACACACACACACATACGGGAGTAGTGATTGTAATCGCTTTGTTGTCACGACACAATGCAGTCCCATGTGTTTTTGTAGTATACTAGATTATTACTAGCTCGCATATGGTGTTGTGCGTGGTGGTTTGCCATTTAGGATTATTTATATTTTTTAAATTTTTCGATGATAATTTTTGCGTTGCCAAAATTCGACTACCTTCCGTCTATAGAAGTCTGTGCTCTAGCCACTAGACTATCTGGACGACTTATTTTTAAGTATATCCTTATTTTTATTCTCATTTTTAAACACATTCCTCGGCTGTCCAAAAGCTACGATTTCTTTCCACATTACTTCTTTGTCCGTTGTAATTGCCCGACAGCTTGCCGATGATCCATCATGTTCGCTTTCATCATCGGTTGATGATGATGTTAGACATTGTTTCAGTGTCCTGCCTCGGATGCTATTCGTGTTAAGTTTGTAGTCCAGGAATCAAAATGCTTTCCCACCTGTATCAGTTTCATAAAACTTTCTTAGGTCGAAAGAAATTACGCGTTTAAAGTTTAAAGTTTAAGAAACATCTTGATTATCGTATTTTACCTTAATTCAAACGTTGTCCCAATATCAATAATATCGAGCCTAGTATGGTCATCTGTTTTACTTAAAGTCTTTTACTAATTTTCTTGTAGATAACGGTATATAACTTTTATCGGTTAATAATTACGCGTATATTCATTAAGATCGTACGTTCTTTTATATAGTTACGTTGCGGTGTAAGTCGTCGTTAACAAGTTGTTTTTCTTTTTTCAATTTTTTAATATTATTTTCTCTTAATAGCAGTTATTCCTTTACGTAAGTTTTTTAAATCGCAAGCTTAATAAATAGTTCATTATTTATACTACGATAAAATTTTATATCCAGATTTTACTATAATTTAATGTGATATTTTATAAATCGCAAATTCGTTATATGCTTACTTGGTGAAAGAAGGGAAACTATGTATTTTTCGTCCCTTTACCATCGCATATTATGTCACTATAATGTGGAGATTTTTGCGTTTATTCAGGAATATCTCTATATGTACACGTATATGTTTCTCTTTTTTCTCAACAGAGGGAGGTGCTTTGTTTTAGTGGGTAAAAAATTCCACATGCTGATTTAAGTGCATAAACCCAACCATCTAAATAGATGTATTCGCTAACCGGGTTCTCATCTATTTTGATAATCGAGCATTTTTATTTTGTCGATATTTTTCGTTAATCCTACTGCTTTAGAAAAGTTACGAAGGTCATTTATCGCGTTCTGGATTTATTACTAATCGACACAATATCGTCGGCAAAACGCAACTGATCGATCCTATCCCCGTCAATAGTAATGTCGTTCCGGTTTAAATTTCGAACACGTTTTTCGACGATGTTATAAAAAGCTTCGTCGAAGAGATTGCGTCCCCTTGTCTGACTTCCGTTTTTAATGAGATTTCATCTCGGCGTACTTTCATAGTTGTAATCTTACTATATCGATATATTCGTGTTCTACACAATGTCGTTCGATCGTCGTTATTCATATTTCCGACAGCATTGAACGATTTCAGATAATTATCAAAATTCCACGCGCAATTCCAGATTATATTCTCGCGTCGCGTGCACGATGCACGAATATTAAAAATTAGCACGTTTATCGTGTAGATGTGCAAACATAAGACAGTATCTACATTAGCGTTTTTTAATGATATTGTCTCACCACGAAATTCAAAGAAATTTATAATCGCGAAATCACTACACAATCCGCACACGCAGGAACGGATTAAAATTTTTGAAAATTCCCGTTTACGAACGTAAAAAAAATTTAGATGCGATAGATCTCTTAAAAGTCTACGCCCAAGTATAACGAACGACGCCTGATATCCGTGCGACGGCTTTTTGCAATACGTCGATAGGAAGCCGGCAGTATTTTAAAATTACTAATGTTAAGCGGGTGCGTTTAGGTATGTTCGTACACTCGCTAGGAAACCAGAAATACAGAAATCAAAAAAAAATATATACATATTTTAGTTTAACTATCGGCACGATATATACTATCAACAAAGAATGTAAATATGATATTCTATGTGGAATATGTAAATGTATGTATAACACGTGTGCACTTATATTTATATATATATATTAAATGACTATACATTGAAAATGCCGTACGTCTTAAATTTTTAGTTAAGTCAACTTTATTCCATTTATCAAGTCCTCAAGTTATGAATCAAAGTGTAGTCCTGCAGTTTATTATAAATATCCATTATTGTATTTATTTATGATCTTTTAAATGTCCACTTTATTTTGCACGTATAAAATCATATACTTAAAGTTCCTTTTTTATTACTCGCCTTTCTTTGTTTGACGCTTTTGCGCGCAAATTATTTTAATCTGTTTTTTTTTTTTATTTTATACATATATTTTATTTAAGTATAGATATTTATATCGATAAAATTACAACGACCTTAATAAATAAATAAATACAGACAAAATACAAAGTTCGAACCTTCTTGTAAGAAGGACCGTTTGACCATTTATCCGCATCTCCTCTACTTGCTAAAACTTATCCGAAAGAGGAACGCTAAAAATATCGTATCTTTTCTTTTTTCGTTTAATAATCTTAACGTATTAATTGTACGGTTTTTATTCTTGAACTAGTTGTACTTTCTCCGATATTTAGCTCTTATGTACTCGAGAATTCGGTACAATATAGGACTAATTTCGATATCGCGTGCATTTATCATTTATTTGTTAGGTCATTTTTTTTTTTAGAAATCCGGACTGAATTCTCAATCCTTGTTACTCTTCTGTACGTCCGTAAAAAATTTTTCCATTTCTCCAGGTATTTTGTTTGGCTTCCTTTATTTTGTGTATTTTCGTCATATTATTACTTTTGATGTTTTTCAGACAATTCGCAAATAACATTTAAAGAACATTTAAATTCCCGCGTAAATAACGACGATAAAACATTATTTGGAAATTATTGTAAAGAATTAAAACGTAAAATAAGTAACATTAACCGAAATTAAAAAATTGTACATACAGAAAAACATTTTTAAAAATATATATATATATATATATATATAAATCTACTAGAAAAAAAGGAAATAATAAAAAAAAAAGCGATAAAAATAATTTATTAAATTCAATAAGCGTCGACGAAGAATTAGTTGTAAAAAAAGGTATATTGTAAATTTCGTTTTTATATCTGTTTTTTAATTATTGTTTTTGTTTATGTAAAAACTTTAATATTGTCGGATGTTTTCATTAAAATCTTTACTCGCTGTTGTTATATCGTTTATATACAAATTTCATATTAATGTTGATGTAGTGATTTTATGAATTAACAAAATAAAAACAAAGTTAATCGCTATGAAATTTATTTTATTAATTCGAAGCTTTATACAGTCATTTTCAAGCATATACAAAACGTTCTTTGAAAATGACTTTATAATCGAAAAACTTTGCAAACATAAAATACATTTCATAGTCATTAACATTGTTTTTATGTTGTTACATTCGTGTCCAAATACATATCTAACACGCACGGACTCATTTAGCGCATTACAACGTATACAACATCAAATTCAAATTTCACCGACAGCTAGCGATCTGAAATATAACTTTACAGCGAACAAGCAGCTAGCGTTTATACGGACTGCGGCTCACTCGGGAATTACAAGAATCGAAGCCATAGATAAAGCATTTAAAACGTATAGAAAAAATCTGAATACAGTTATACACTTGTCAGATTTACACCGGTTCGTATTACAGAAAAAAAAATTACAAAACCATACTAATAAGCCAACTTTATCGGATTAAACACAGAAAATAGGACACCGTATAACGTCGGAACAATAAATTCGATTCGACGAGAAGTAGCATTAGACAGACTGCGTATGGGTCACATCGCAACACTTGCTGAATGGAGATCGTGCACTAAACATTAGAACGTAAACAGTGTGATAATGTACGAAATATTTACAAATTCGCGAATAATACCATACGAGCAATGCTACTGGATAATGCCCAAATAATTAACTCCAAAAATTCCTCACAAGGCATAATTCGTAACATACGAAGAAATCGCATCAATCGAGAGCATCTTTGAATAAAATAAATTGAAAAAAAAAAACGATATCACGTTCGTTATACGGTCTTTTAACTTTACCTCTTTTTCTGTTGCTCTTCGCTTGAGGAATTTTTTCAGTTTTCGTCAGCTTTTCCACTACATACACCGCTGTTGTTGTATCTCCTCACTTTTTGCACGCTTGTCAACAACCCTCTGTCCTTTCTAGCGTGAATGAGGAAAGAGATTTTTATATCATGTCGACTATCCTGAACCACTATTCAGTTTATGGGCGTGTACATATTTTTTGTATGTATATATATATATATATGTATGTGTGTGTATATAAATATAAATATATTGAAGTGTATCTGTAATAAGACGATAGACGAAGAAAGAACGAGGGATAGCATTGCGTATTTCTTTAACAAATACAAACACTCTATCCTCGGTTGTTACTTATTTCTTGTTCGACTATTATATAAACACGTAACCGTGTAATCGAGGACAACTCATACACCTCGATATACACGTACCAGTACATATAAACTCTAATATTTGTGTGTGCGTGTGTGTTTAAAGATATATATATATACAATATAAACATTATATACATATATACATGGGTACTATGGGTACTAGGGAAGCGCTGCGGACTATTTCCATAAATGTCGAATTTTCTATTCGTGTATTCCCTTATAAACTCTATTTTTATCTTTTATTTTCGTCCGTAGATTTTTCTCCTCCATCCCGGGGCTCTCGCTCTAACTCGCGTAGCTAGAAATCGGGCAGTCTTCTCGTTTAACAGTTTTTCTTCCCCCACCGGTCTATATAGAACTTTTTCCTCAACCTTATACGTGCACTTCAAGACCCATCGATAACTAACCGTGTCACATTTTTTTTCTCGTTCTATATTATTCTATCGTAAATTTATTTACCATCCTCGCTCCCCGTGTTTCGTCGTCCTGTACCCTTCTTCAGTTTGGATCTTTTTCGAAATCGTCATTTTTCATTTTTCATTCTTCGCTTATTTCCCCTCCCCACTTTTTTTTATCAAATGGGACATCGTTACTATTTAGTTATGTGTGTTAGTGCTAAATGCTTGTTAGTAAACAAATTACGCGTTATTCGTGTACGTACCCACTTATGTACTACGAATACTACACTACTACTAACACGTGCGAAAAGTGTATAGGAAAAAGAGGGACTTTTTCGTTATTTTTTGCTCCCTTTAAATTTTGTAACGGCATTTTGCATACATATAATGCATAAGTATATATATATATGTACGTCCAGTTTTCATTAAATACTTTACGAGCGTAAAAAGAAAATATGTTGTTTTCTTCGGGGAATAATGATGATAATGGTGTCATGATAATAATGATACGACGATGGTGATGATAATTATAATGATAATAATGATGACTATTATTATTACTCATTCGGACAGAGTACTTAATTCAGAACATAACTTATAACAAGCTTCTCTATAAAACTCTTGTTTCTCGGGGACTTTTGCCATTAGCGGAATTGTACTACCGCTATCGTTAATAAATGAGAATTGAAGAATACAAAAGGTTTGCCTTAATTATGTCATTTAGTGTATTTTTCTTTATTGCCTCCTTTTTCTGTGCGCGCTTATCATTGCTACGTACCTTTACTTCAGCCTTTGATCACTGCCCTTCTTTTCGCATACACAAACATGTATTATACTTACATATACACATAAATATATATGTGCGCGCGTGTGTTGTGATACACTAACACCGTTTTAATATGTACAGAGGTGGAGAATACGCAAATATTTGCTGAATAAATATTTAATCCCCGTCGCAAGTTCTTCGCGTCGTGCTGTATGTCTTTTAATAGTCCTATTGATATTATATATATATATATACACACACACACACACATATATATATATATATGTATATGTATGTATATATATACAGGATTTCTGAATGTTATTTTTATTTCGTCAATTAATTATTATTCTTTTTCTTTCGTTGATGATATTTTACGTAAGGTAAGTAAAGAAACTGCGGATAAAATGTGTACACACGAGTTGAATTATGTTTATTGATATTAGTTAAACACACACACACATATATATATATATATGTATATATACTAAAGCAAACGATTTGTTCTTCATTTAACTATTATTTATTATAATCGACGCTTTCCTATATCGCTATTATTAGTCGAGTGCCGTTTTTAAAATGGCAAATTGTATCCGTTCTCATCACAATGAGGGAGACGATAATATTATTTACTTTTTCGTTTTCAACCACCTCTTTAGTCGAATAAATAATTTCTTTATACGTACAAAAAGCTAAATAAATAATGTCGACCAAAGAAAATATAAATAAAATAAAAATCAAATATTTATCGACATTCCTACAAAGTTCTTTTGACTACAAAATTTTTTTGTTTCGATCGGTTAATTTATTTAGTTTTTCTCAGTTCTTCATCGTACATGATACAAACTTTTGAAAAAGTAATTGGGAGATGTTTACGAAAGAATCGGACACGGAAGTCAAAATAGAGGCCAAATAACTACGACGGATTCGGAGAAAATCGCCGCTGTACAGAAATATGAGAAACGTTACACCAAAACAAGATGCGTTTCTCGCAACGATGCAACAAGCAGTCGCGTTAGCTAGAACAAATAGACCAGCGCGAGTTGCTGGAAGAATTGACTATGAAATAAAAATAACGGCGTTGAGTAAAAACCTCAAATAACGATTCGGAAGTAAGTAAGAAACTAGTGACAACAAACGCAATGACACGTCGAGATTTGGTAAATAGAAAATCGCAATGTAGTATGTAAACACGCAAGAAGAACCCGTCGAACTGAACAAATTTTGTCGGTGAAATCTTTCGAGCTACGACAAAAAGTTGCCGTAGATTATCGAGAAGACGAATTCGACCGCAAGTAATTAGCTTTTAAATAAGATCGCTGAAAACGAGAAAGAAAAAAAAAACTGTAGGAAAGTTCACGTATTTCTGAAACCAAATAAAGACGGTAATGATAAAAAAAGCTTTGGTCCTATATTACTACTTTGCCGTCGTTTCAACATTTTCCAACGACTTACACTAAACAGAATAGGAAACAATGTAGAGGAAAAGTTACAGAAGTGCTAGATTCTACTGTGGACAAACGGGAATGTCCTTTGTCAAGTGCGAATATGAGGTACCAGTGGGCACCTGTCGAAATGGAGAAATAAATAAATACCTAATTCGAACTCAAGTAGTCATTGTTGTTCTATACTTGGCTTGCTGTTGACAGCGTAATTGTATTAAAGATGTATAAAAGACCGTCTTATTTCGAATTTTAAGTTATAAATAATTTTCGGACATAGTTCGGGATGCCATTGTTCACGTTTTTTTTAGCGGTGATCGTCGTTTTTTTTACAGTCACCGAAGAATATTTTCTGAGTCTGTTTTTTTTTTTATGCCAATTGTACGCCTTATAAACGAGATAGTTTTACGTGTTTCGAATAATTTCTTTTTTTTTCCGTCTTCGTCTTTGTTTTTTGTCTCGATTCTCCTCTCTCCTGATAATCCTGCTTTCTTCGTTTCCATCTAATCGGTATAAATATGGCCGAATTGAATATTTTGTTTGCCTCGCATAATATTCGTCTCTTTCATTACTACTTGCAAATAGCAATTTTTCCAAACTGAGAAGACTGAAGAATTATCTAAGGAATACATCTGAAAGCAGGCCTTAATGGACTTACTTTTTATTCGCACAGTCATTATAGTTAGTGATGATGAAGTTGTTAATAAGTTTGCAAGTGTACCATGTGTTTTTTATAATTATTGATATTCTTTTATGCTATATGTTTTATGTTATTACGTTTATACGGTAATCATTTAGTACGCGTATTCTTTAATATATATTATTTAGTTTATTATTAGTTCGATACATTATAATAAAATTACTTTTTCCCATTGTCAAACATTCAAAATTATTGCGTATTTAACTCTTTCAGTTCGGATAAGTGTTTGCGAATGGGTCTCGTAATACCAGCGGCATATTCACTCTCCTGAGATATAATCTATATCCGCCATTCTGTATTGAGTATGTGGTGAATGTTTTTAAGCGAATGAATTGCCTTGGATCCTTTTATATTCGTCATGCTAATCTTGAAATACAATAATATTAATATACAAATATTATAGAAGTATACGTAACGTTCGTTTATACATGCGTATATTAATTAATATGGAAGACATCGTGACGTCGCTTGGAACATCAAACTGCGCAATTGGAATATATATATATATATATATATATATATATATATATATATATATACGTACGTAATAAAACTGGGCTGAATATTTCAAATTGAGCAAGATCGTTGGAACATTGTCGACAATTCTTTGAACAAAAGCAAAACAGACGAACAAAAGATAATAACAAGTTGTAACAAGGAAGTATGGATCAATTTTATTCAATGCATATACAAAACGATCAGCATACTGAAAGTTCAACCTGTTACTTTATATACGCCAATCATGTATCCATTACAATTTGGACAAATCGTTTGTTCCGGTAGAAAAGAATTTAAATAAAGCGCTCGAGACTATCGTGTCAACAATTTAAACCGAATCCCAATGAAACTTGAATAACAGCTTTTCACTTGAGAAACAAGAAATAAAAAAATAAGAAACTAATCTTGAGGAAATATTTATACTAGTTATTGCGTTCTTTACGATTTATAAATTACTTTACCTAAAACTTGCAATCTTCTACCTGAAATTCACTATCAGCCGAAGGTGAATTTCATTCCAGATTATTTTTCGTTCTTTTTACATTAATAACAGACTTACTAAAGACCCTTAAAGTTAGTTGTAAATATTCATATTCTCTACCCCTTCTCTGTTCGAAGTTTGGCGATCGTAGCTATTGTTGGTTTGAATGTTGCAGCCTCCTGTAACTTTTCTTTTGAGCATCCATATAATGTCAGCTAGCCACGATGTTCTTCTTCCTGGTCTTCTTCTGTCTTCTATTTTTGACCACTTAGAACAAGCTGAAGTAGGTGGTATTTTTCCGTGTGTCTGGATATGTGACCGAAAGTTTCCTAGGGTAGATCGTGTGAAATAGTTCGGTTTTCTTTGAAAATTCGACGCAGAACTTGAGCGTTTGTGACGTGATCTCGGTACGATATCTTCAACATGCGACGATACACATACATTTCAAGTGCATCTATTTTCTTCTCAAAAGCTTGCGTAAGCACCCAGCTTAGTTGTAAAGCTAGGCGAATAAAAAATTCATTATACTATACTTATTTCTAGTATCCGTCGCGGATTCTTAATATCAACTGTCGACATAAAAATCTGCATAATTTTGTATTTTTGTTACTCGAGGAAATTTTTGATTTTTTCAAAATTTTCGAACGATTAAAAAATTGGTTACACGCACTGAATAAATGCGGCAATGTAACAGTACGCTTAAATGGACTACTGTGAAATCGGTTCTGCGATCGGAACCTTCTTTAATTCGACACGATTGTCAGTTATGTCGAAGAACCGGTTCGTTTATGAAAACGATACTGAAATTAGGTAGCGCCTATGAAAAATATCCCGTGTAATTAGATGACAGATAGCGTAGGATCAGTGTCGGGAAAAAAGTTTCACACTGCTTTCATTCTAGAAACACACAGGCGTTTTTATCGATATATATATACATATATATATATATATATATATATATATATATATATATATATGTACATGTGTAGGAGAAAATAAAATAAAGTTGCCACTTGTGCTAACAAAAAATACAAAATATAATGTAAGTCGAATGCGTTAACCAGTTGTTACCTATCATTAATCTCCTCCCAAATACACAGCCAGTCATTGGCAGCCTTAAACCTCCTCATTTCTTTCTCCTCGAATACTGTTTACTTTCTCGCTTCAATTAATACACGAATTAAAAAACACTAATACACTATTAATAGGGATAACGTGATTAGGGAATTTACGACAGCACAGATATATATATATATATATATATATATATATATATAAAATTTAAAAAAAAATAAAAAAAATATTATATGAAATTTAAAACGATTTTGTAAAATGTCAGGTTTAGGTGTCATAAATCTGGTCGCAGAACTAGAACAAACTTACAACCGAGTTATAACGTATGTCCTATTAATGATGTCGTGTGCTTCAAAAAAATTAATATAAAATAATCATAATTTACTAATAATCATAATAATAATAATAATAATTGTTTTGTTACTATCAATAACAACAATAACATCATCGACATTATAAGTGTGCGTAATAACATTTTAAAAACGACAGTAATAATGATGTTAATAATAATAATGATGAAAATTATAGATAACAGCAATAATTAAAAACCAATAACAACAGTAATAAAGGCACAACAGAACCTATAATAACAATAACAATAATAATAATAATAATAATAATAATAATAATAATAATAATAATAATAGAATCATGTATATTTAGCATGTTACATTATATATATATATATATATATATATATATATATATATATATATATATGTATGTATGTACTGGCACAATATTTCAAGAGTACCGATTAAGAAATAATAAATAATTAATGAATAAGAATATCAAAATTTTATTGGCTTTCTCTTTATAAAGGTCGTCATAGTCGTTATATTTTAAAAGATATTTTTTATAAGCGTACTTTGTATACTTTTTTTTCTGTTTTTTTTTTAATACAATCATCAACGAAAACTTTCCTTAAGCTTAAGCTCCCGTTAAGCGTTACATTCGGTCAATATCATACGGAATGTGGGACGTGGATAGTTGAGTTATTAAAACCTTCCGATTGCTCACTAATTTATACACATAAGTTATTTTTATGGATGTTGCGTGTGTTCATAATACTTATATAAGAGTACACTTTCCCAGTTTTTCTTGTTATAAGTTATATGTCTGCGCGTGCGAATTGTATAAATAGGAAGATATTTCGGTATTATTTATACGGATATATATTATTAAGCTGAAAATGTTTATACGTACATCATTATGTATTCGGGTGGGTGAGTTTACGTCAGTGTGCTAAAGTACATACTCCATTATTTGTGTTTATAAGTATGCAAACATTTTCTACGTGTTCGGTATTCGGGTGTTATTAAATTAATGTTTTATTCTTCGTCTTCTTTATACGCCGTCTCCGTCACGAAGGCTGGCGATCAGCGTGGCGATGTCTTTTCTTGACATGGCGCACCTGAACATTTCAACAGGCGAATGATAAAACCAACGATAAAAATCTTTTGACCACGAATTTTGAGGACGGTCTAATCTTCTGCCTGGAAGCTTTGCTTCCATAATGAGACGCAAAATATCGTATTTATGCCCTCTCATGATGTGGCCCAAATATCTTGTTTTTCCTTCTTTTATCAAATTTAATAATTCCGGGCGTTTCAATTTCATTGTATCCAGAACTTTTTTGTTTCTGTATCCACGAAATTTTTAGCATGCGTCCGTACGCATATAATTCAAAGGTCTTTATCCATTTTTGTAGCATCGAGCGCCCAACTTTCACATCCGTAAAGAAGGATTGAGAAGACGTAGCATTTCAGCATTCTAATACGCAATTCGAAACGTAATTCCCTTCTGGTGAGCAGGTTTTTCATTTTAATGAGCATTGCTCTATACGCGATCTGATTTCTTTTGTAGAGTTGCAACTAACGTCAAGCAGGGTACCGAGATATCTAACAGTTTTGACCTGCTCAAGTTCTGTTGCTGGAGAACACAATTACTTTTGTTTTGAAACTGTCGATTTTTTAATCTTAGACCAGTTTATTTATCATTTTTTTGTAGTTCTACCTGACTGTTAGCTATAATCAGACACTCATCCGCATATCTTATATTATTAAGTGTGCTTCCATTTATTTGAATCTTCCCATCATTCTCCACCAAAAGCCTCCCTAAATATTTCCTCTGCGTATAAATTAAAGAGTAAAGGAGACAATACGCAGCCCCGTCGAACTACTTTTTTGATTTCTATATCCTCTGATATTATATCTCCAATTTGTATCCCAGCTGTTTCTAATACAGATGGTTTCCATTTCTGAATCCAAACTGTGTATTTCCTAATTCCGTTTGAATAATCTTGTATGTATTATTCTCAGGAATATTTTTAATGCGACATCAAACTATACGATAGTCGTCACATTTCAAGGATTTCGTTTTCTTCGGGATTGCAATGTAGGTTGATTTTAGCCATGTGGCTGGTATTCCTCCTGTATTGTATATTCTATTAAACATTTCGGTCATTTTGTGTATGCCCACATCACTGTGTTTGGCTAAAAGTTTGATTGTATTTCATCTGGACCAACTGCCTTACCATTTTTCTGCCGTTTAATTACATATATAACTTCTTCTTTCGTTATATATTATGGTCTAGTATCGCTATAGTCCGTACATCTATCATGCGGTTCTATTGCTCTGTTATCATTAAATAATTGGCCAATGCACCTCTCCAGTATTTTTTATTTACCGTTTACGGTAATTTTATATTTCTCAACCAATGAACATACGCAGTTACGTATCGACGTGTGTATTTTGAGTGGATACAATATGCAGATCTATACATATCTATATTTTATTTTAATCTTTCGATATTTATCGTTCTTACAATCTTTTTTTTATTTTTTCGTTTTCCATCCATTGATCCTGCAATATTGCGTATTTGCGGATTTATGTTTTATCCGTGATCGGTAATTAACGGCAAAGAAATCGAGCAGATACAACAATTTAAATAGCTGCGCAGCATTGTAACAAACAGGGTAGACACGGAGAGACAGAAATCAGACGCGGAATTATGTATATGCAAAAATAGCTTTTCAAAGACTAAGCACTTTATTAACTAATCGAGCAATCAATATAAGAATCAAGTGATTATGTTCATGCCGTTCTGTTATATGGCGCAGAGGCTGGAACATACACAGCCAAGTCTTTCAAATATCTAGCAGCATGTGAAATGTGGTTCTAAAATGTTACGTATCCCCTAGATATGGAAATATTAAGTAATGATGAAGTACCGAAGAGACACGTTATACAGAAAGATATGTAGTAGAAGAAATAAAAAAACGAAAAATAAGTAATTTTTGTCATATAATTAGCGGGAAGCATAATAGTTCAAGGAAGAATAGAGGGTCGGAGAGGACCACCCGGAAGAAAGAAAACGACACGGTTACAAAATATAAAGCAAAGGGCTTGAAAGGATTGAAAACCTGATGCGGGCTGCCGAAAATAGAAATATCTATGACGTCAATACGCAGTAATGCGGAAGACATATGATGATCCGTTGATCTTGCAATATTGCGTATTTGCTGATTTATGTTGTATTCGTAATCGGTTCTAAGAATGTGTAGAAATAAAATTGAATCGAACTGAATTATGATTTTATATTGTGTTCCGTTTAACCGAATTACTTCAGTGTATTTATTAATAATATCTGACGGTTAGCTCGGTTTATGTGTGTTTCTGAATTTACTCCAAAAGTTCACGTAATTAGCGTCGCGATCCAGGTTATTTTTAATCGTATGAATTACGCGCTTATTTAGAGATATCCTGCATTATAAATTTACGTTCGACAGCCAGTCTTCTGCGCCTTCTTCTAGCGAATGTAGCCCAATCAGTCCTTTATTAAAGCTATTTACTTTACACGAATTGATAAAGTGCGACATCGTTTGGATACAGCTGCACACCTCCGTTTCCGTCAGTTTCCATTTGTTCATTGAATATTTGCAACGACCCTGATTGGTTCTGACGCGATTTAAATTGCATCATGCTTTTCTGTTGAGACCAAATCCTTAGCCGGACTTGATATTAATTGTCCGTTTGTTGGAGTCTGCTTAACCCATATTGGGGACACGGCAGAGACCTCCACGCGGTGCTCCTGGAAACGATATTAACGGTTTACTGTTGATTTCGCCTAACTCTGCCACTACGATTGCGCACAAGATATTTGAAAAAGAAAAAAACAAACTAGATAATGAACGCAGATAACTGAAATATCCCTTTTCAGGGCTGCCCTACGTCGAAGATTGGATCTCGCCTCCAAATCCTACAACTTAATATAAAAGGAACCAGCAGAGCCAAATGCGAATTTCTCGCGAGGAAATACAGCAATAAGGTAGATATCATACTCTTACAAGAAACGCACACTGTTTCAGATAGCGAACTGTCCCAAAGAGGGAGAATTAGTGATTTCACTCCGATCGCACCATAAACAGTAAAGCTACATCAAAAACTCAATCATCTCTTACAAGGTGAAGTAACGCATGCAGACACGCAAAAACACATATGCACGTACAACAAACACATACACACTCAAATGACGTATACCATTATTTACTACGTAGAAATAAGTGCCTATTTTTAATTTATCATTTTAAACGAACAGAATTTGCTTTAATTACAATTATTCTAAGGTATATGGAATCCATATGTCAAAAAAATCTACAATAACCGATATATATATATATATAATTTTCAATTCGCAGGATAAAATCATTTTTCCTTTGTGTACTTAATTTTCAACCTAATGTCGATCAATTTAATTGACGTAAGAATTACAATTGTTCTGTTCGTATGAACTATATCATAATTTAAAAAAAAAATATGTATACATATACATATATATATATATATATATATATATATATATATATATATATATATATATATAATGTGTAATAATCATTTTATTCGTTTAAAATAAAAAAAAATTAAAACACGAATAAACGATATCATCGAAATATAGGTCAACCGGTTAAACGGCGTGTGTAAATTTTATACGCAACGCACATACATATACATAGTTGTACATATATGTAAATGTGTATATATGTATAGGTGTGTTATACGCACGTACAAATTGTACAGAAGTTTATCGCGTATTTTGTTGCGTCCTGTATGTTTAATGTGATGATAATAACAGCAGATATGACTGGGATGTGAAACCTTTATTTCATATTCATCGTTCACATTTAACACTGAAGCAGGTAATATATAAATATATGTGCATATATATACACACACATATATATATATATATATATATATTTACATGTATATATCGTATAAGGACAACTATACCGACAGGTATTTTATAACAGGTTGACCGTTGTAAAAACCTAATTTACCTACAGCGAAGGTAGAGAAAAATTTCTTTCTGGATCCTGAGAACGGAACCAACTATCATAAAACTAGGATGGTGTCGTAAATGTAAAATATACATTAACGCCCGTCTCGCCTTTTCGTAAAGTTCTTCCGAAGAACATTAAACCGATGATGGAGTTTCAGGTCCGGCAGAAGGCTCAAATCCTTCCCCGTATGGTGTAATATAGAAGACTATATTAATATATTCAGTTTTATTTTCTATACATTTTTGCTTTTATTCTGACGTAGTCGATAATTTATTTACGAGGACACTAAGAAACGAAGAGGATGGAAAACGCGTACAATCATAATATTAACATATAAACATTATACATGCGTGTGTATGTGTGGTAATCGATAAAGTAAAGACGAATTTAAAACGGACGTATCTAAATTACTTTAAAATAACGAAAATTGTAAAATTTTACATACAGAAAAACATTTGAAAAAAAAGGAAAACTACTCGAGAAAAGTGGAAATAATAAAAGAAAGAGATAAACATAATTTATTAAATTCAATGATAAATATTGACGTAGAATTAGTTTATATTATAAAAATCAATTTTTATAACAGATAGCAGTTCTAATTAATTCTTATTTTCTGTACTTTTCGTAAGTTTATATGTAAATTTTATGCAGCTGATTGCAGATTATGTTGTTCAATAGATTCACTATCAGCTTATTTTACAAATAGCGTTTTTCGTTTTGTTAATTTTTCTAAATTTTATATCTAAATTAGTATTTTTACATTTTATATTTCTTACATATAGTATACACTTATTATATATTTTTATGTTTTATTATAAGTTTACTTGATAATAATTAAGGGATCATGTAGAATATGCACATACATATGTACATGCATTTATATATATATATATATATATGTATGTATCCCAAATTTTGATAAACAAATAAGAAAAATCATGATTATAGACGGAATGAAGTCGTTAATCGTTCGGTGATAAGGTGTTCGCGGAATATATAATTTTATATACTTACCACCAGAAATATCCACAACAGTACAAAAATTAATGATGTAATAAAATAGTTAGTATTTATTTTATGGAGATTAAACAAAATAAGTGAATTTTGATTATATTTTTCGCAGAATATAGTATAAAAAGTACAATCTCTATGAAAGTGCTTTGAAATGTATGATTTCAACAGTTGGTAGTTGCACACTCGATGCAACCTGAAGAAGGCATCAGAATGTCATACACAGCATTATATAGGGATTTTATAGAGCAGTATTAGCGACTGCTGGTTGCAATCGATTTGTAACCATAATCCTTGAAGTACACAACATGTGGATGCGGTTTACTACCGCCCAACGAACGAAGGAGTCTCCGATTTATACTTTGTCTCTTCAAAAATTAGTTTTTCTAATTTGAATTTCTATTGGTGTTTCTTTTACTGGGTACATTAATGTGTGTGAATTATTTCATCGCTTGCCTGCAGTTTACGTTGTTCATATTATCACTGGCCGATGTTAATAAACGTCGAATGTTTTCGTTACCGAAGCTTTATTATTTATACCGCAATCGATCATTTCATTTTAAGAGGGATAAATAAGAACACTTAAGAGTTTCATTTGTTGACTTTGTTATTATTAATGTTACTTTGTGATGTGTGAAACAACAAAATTTTTGTTCGTGTATGTTGGCGAGGGGGTAAGAATTACAACCGCTAGATTTTTTTAACCACGAGCCGCCACAGATATATATATATATATATATATATATATATATATATATATATATATATATATAATGAATCAATGAAGAAAAATCAACGCATATAACTTTCACATACCGACGAACAGATGTGCATCACCAAGTGTACTTAGGAGGTAAACCTGTTCCATAGGTTGACTCAGTCAAGTACCTTGTTATGCACCTGGATAGGCGGCTGACCTGGGAAATACATGCCAGAATGAAATGTAAACAAATAAAGAAAAAAACTCCGCAGTTATATTGGCTTATTGGACGCAAATCGCCTCTAGACGTAAGGTACAAATGCCTACTGTATCGGCAGATCATAAAGCCAATATGGACTTATGGTCTGCAGTTATGGGGCTGTATCAGCAGGTCTTCTAGAGCAAAGATCCAAGCTAGACAAAGCATAATACTAAGAGCAATTGTCGATGCATGCCGTTATTCGAGAAATGATTATATTCATCGTGCACATCTCGCTTGTAAACGAAGAGATTAGAAAATTCGCTACAGCACACAAGAAGAGGCTACACCAACATGTCAATGTGGAAGCTACCAATTTATTAGGTACTAGTCAAGACATCAGGCGTCTTAAAAGGCGCCATCCGTCAGACTTATTATGAAGTCATTAAATTCTATTACATAAATAGATTAATGCAAACTAATTTTCGTAGTCATGGTCAATGGACTACTGACTTCAACTCATAAGCTGGCTAACAGGATGATCTTGTTAGTAAGCTACAGTTTACTAAATTTGATACTTATTTAACTTCAATGAGTTAAGATCGCATCTTTATTTAAAAAAAAAAAAATAATAAAAAATGTACATATACTAAAAAACATAAGTATGTACGTAAAAATGTAAAAAGTAATATGAACAGTACGAATAATATAAAGAACAATTTGTGCATATATAATACATTAGAGTTTTAAAAATTAATACTCGGTATTAGTGAACCAAGAAATCAATCCTCCGAAATATTGCTATTTCCCCATGGTATGTAACTAATCTTAGGTGAAATCTGTAAAAGAGGAAATCGCGATCGTTGCCAAAAAATATGTCAACCGTCTGTAAAAACACGCTAATCACACGGCGATCTCCCTAATGGATAACCCGCTTCAATACCGTCCGTTGGACAGAGCGAAACCTCTGGACTTACTAAGCGTATTAATATATACAGTTAAGTTTTAACATCCATCACTGGATGGAATGCCATGATATAGTATTATGCATATAAATGACAAAACTTATCAGATAGCATTAAGATAAACGATAGCAATAAAAAAAAAATATAATTAAAACAAATATATTAGTTTAAAAAAATATTTATAAAATAAGAGTTTACTAAAAATTAAATAATCGCGATAAAATCGAATTTACAGATAAAAAATTAAATTTAGAAATATAAAAATTACAACCGGATTTGCCAACATGAATTATCGCTATAATATAAAGAGCTGCTTCTTTCATTTTTAAAATAATAATACGATATAGCAGCGCGGTAAACTATGCGGATTTTAAAACGAAAGGCCAAACTGAGTGAATTCTAACGGTAGCTTAAAAGGATCGAGCATCATAAAAGGTTATCTACTAATCTACAAATTGAGGACAACAATAATAGTAATAGTAATAGTAATAATAATAATAATATGACGACAATAGACTAGGAATCGTCTTAAGGGCAAAATTATGCGTAGAGAATACGTTGAAAAATGTTTGATCGTATTTCACTTTTTTAATCACATTTTTCTGGTCGTCAGTCGCATTAGTTAAAATCGATACAGATGCGGATAATCCCTACCTTATACACAGACAAACCGCAGTTTTCACGATAAAATAGATTCAAGTAACAACAATAGGACAGCGTGTACAATAAAGAAAATACAGGAGTTTTGTACGTAAAAACATATACACATACAACAATAATAATAATAGGGATAAGATATTTCCTGAAATACTCAACATCCTTGGAGGAGCATTTCTATTGAAGTATAACTATATGGAGATTAGTGGAAAAGTAAATACAGACGTAGTAAATTCGAACGGTCTAGTCTATTTCGACGATTTCAAGTAGGCAGTAACATTTTTTTCTTCGAAATTCGTGGAATAAGTAGAAATTTGTGAAGAAAAAAGGATTTTACACATAAATTCGGTCTTTCTTCGATTATATGTGTACACATACTTTGCGTATACATACATATATATATATATATATATATATATATATATATATATGAGATTATCGAACAGATGGATCAGTTGGTGGGTTAACAGTAAACGTGCGATATATAAATTAAGAACATGATCGAGTTCGCTTACAGCTTAAACTTTACCAAAAACTTCATAAACAATATACGTATAACACTAATCAAAGCAGTTGCCTTCTTTTAAATGTTTTTCTATAATGTTCGTCGTTCACAATGATATAAAACTACATCAAACACCTTCCAGCGATCTAATTTAACATATCCGTATTTTCATATTAACCATTTCAGTCGCGATGTCTGCTATATGGTACGTGAAATTTTTTAATAATCAATCTATATAAAATGTCTAATTTGTGCAGAAAATTTCATGTGTGACTGAAGGGGTTAAAGTGATCTATAAGAAGCGGTATTGTATAATAAATACACCGTATAAAATTTATTATCTGAAAATTTGACAATGCCCGATTGAAAGACTTAATGTGACGTAATGAATGGGGGGGATCGACTATAGAAATTTTTATCTCGTTGAAACATTATCTATACAATATATGTATATCACACACACACATATATATATATATATCTGAATGCCGAAGTTAATACAACACTCGACTACTAACAGTCAGGACTTGGATTCCAGTTCGTTAACGTTGTTCGTTATACTGTAACTGTATTTCACGGAGATACAGCTTTCCCCTATGTCGAGTAATATTATATAGGCTGACCCAAACAAGACGGACGGTTTTGTACGCAAACGTACACACGAGAGATTCGTTTCCGTCCAGTTTCAGTTATTATGCCATCCTATAACGCAAAGAGCACGCGTTTTGCGTTGAATGTTATTTTCGACGTGAATCGAGCACGACAGCCCATAGAGAGTTTCGAAAAGAATTCAAAGCTAGGCGATTTATTTTTTGTGGGAATACTTTAAGAGCCGCTTTTACAAAACACGTCCGCGAGATCGGAAAGACCTGAAAACTGGAATTTTTGGAGAAATTACAACAATTTAACGACCTATGCTCGAAAAAGTCTTCGAAAATTTTGTAAAAAGTCCGAATGAATGTATTGTTGCAAATGACCATCGTCTGAACGATATTGTGTTCCACAAATGATTGTGAACTAATCTGTCGTTTTCCTATCTTTAAATAAAATTTCATCCAAAAATTCTGGCCGAACAATAAAAACTGTTTCATAAATTTTAGTACTTTCAACTTGTTTGTTGTTTATTTTCTTTTGTCATATATATTGTTAAATCCGCTAAATTTTATTATATATATATATATGTGTGTGTGTGTAAAAAATATAATTTAAAGTCAATTGATGGAATTTTGAACAATGTTTAAATAGTTCCTATTAATAGTGTTAACAGTAAGTGTTAGTTTAATTACGGCAAGCGTTTACATTATGATATCGTAGATAGAAGCATTTATTTAGATTCAATTTACAACAAGACGGTAAATGTAAATTTGCAACGATATTTAGCATTTATTTGTGTCGAAGTTATATTTTGAAACGTTTGTAACGTAGCGATTGTTTAAAAAATAAACAACTAGAACTAAACATTTTTCTTTATGAAAAATCACAGAGCTTTTCGGCTGTAAAGCGATTATTAAGTCGATATAAAATAATAAATTATAGAAATATATATATAAATGTAAAAAATATTATTTAGATAGACAGTTTGCAAAAATAATAGTGATGTTATTGTTTATGTATAAATTTCGTATTGTCGGATATTTAATTTTATTTTAATTTCTATCGCCTTATTGTTTATGCATATAAATTTTATATTGCTGATTGTTCATTGTGTTGTTCATCACGTTCACTAAACAATTACGTTCATACATGTAGGGGAAGGAAAATTTATAATTTAAGATTTCCGTTGTTATCCTATATCCTAATATGGTTATTATTATTATAATTATTATCGTGAAACGTGTATTAACTAAATACAATGGGAAACGATAAAGATATAAACGTAACGTGTTCAAATAGGTGTGAGAAATACGAGATGACTGATTATGTGTGGGACGCGGTTTCGACGATGAGTAGAAGAAGTTCAACAGTCTGCTATCGATCGAAATTGAAGAGAACTAGATTATAAGCTATTGCGGACGGACGAAACTTAAAAAGGAGGAAATTCGAATTGAAAAGTTAAGCGTTTTGCCGTAAGGGCTGTATAAGGCGAAAGCAAAGAGAGTGCCATCGTCAACGGGTGGTATAAGACTTAGTCGTCGGCAAATCTGGCAGGTGGGCCCTTCTTCGGCAAGCTGATTATAATTGCTCAATTGAGCGTTGCACATTCTGTCGGTATCTTCATCGACGAATAGTGGAAGCGTCAAATCTCCCTATTATATAAACGCAGCCTCAGGAATAAGAAGATACGTCGTTCAACAACACAATATTGATATATATATATATATATATATATATTAGCCGGTAGCGTTTTCATTCCCTCCTTATTCAAAGACCAACTGCGTAAAGCTTGTTCAGTCATCCGATATTTTGATATTAAGTCTCCCAGGGTACAACAATAGTGGTAGAACAACGAGAAACCGTATCGATAGTGGCACGATATTTGTTGTCCAAAACAAACGGCTTTATTACTTTCATTTAAAACGGCATTAATTTATCACCAATTTCCAACAGGGTGTTTGTCGATTCGGCTGTACGTACCAAATACGATGCAGGTGTCATAAATATGTGCATTTTATTCTTCAATACCTAACGTTACTTTTACAACCTGCTTTGACTCAATTGCCAATTATACGATAATGAGGATATTATAATTGAAAGATTGCTTTGCCGAGGTTATTACCCTTATCGTACATTTTGTTTTTTTCACAAAACAGAATACTACCTTCATATTTCTTGACACCGGTTTCGACAATATTCGTAATTGTCAGTTTAAAAGGACTGTCGGGTAAACGAAATTAGATGATAAAAATTTTCAATTTAAATAGTTTCAAAAAATCGTAGATTAAGCGCATTGATTTATTTTTAATTTTCAATAATTTCGCCAAGGCTACTATTGAAGAAAATACCGGACAACCTACTTACAACTTAATCCCGAATGCGTTACGTAGATACAAAATCAAAATTACGGCGGGTTTCTACGCTACAAAATTATTAACTGGGTGTTATCTTTTCACTTTCATTTTAGTATGGATGACACTTGCGAATGGAGCGCAATAGAATGACCATCTACTCTTTGTAGGTCCTAACACGGACCGTATAAATTATACAATAAAAGTGAATTTGAAAGACGAATACACTGACCAAAAATTTAAGTTAGTGGCTTCTATACGAGAGAAATTCCAGGCTTATTAAAGTTTTCTTACTAGTAATAAAACTTTTAAATTATACGTATAGACTGAAATATATTTTTGCGCTTGCATGCATGTTATGTATGTTTCGTTTAAACGTGTTTAATTGCCCACACGTGCAACTAGGATATGTATGTACATCGGATGTGTATATAAATTATGTATATGTATGTGTATATATGTATCTATATAGACGATTTGCACATTTACGCGTCTAGAACGCTTAAAAATTATAGTGTAAATATTACCTCGTACAAGGGTTATAAGTGCATGTATGTAAACATATGCGATGACTGGTAATGAAACCGGCGCACAGTTCGTGAAAATGTGTAACTGGTTGTTCTAATATCACATATTGTAGTAAATTACTGTAAAGGGAAGTATTAAGCTTAAACTGGCGAAAAACATTAATTCGAATAATAAAATATTCAATAAAAAAAAACTAGTTAAAATATATCGAGTAGCACAAATTTTACACAAGATTTTACAGCTAATATGCATTTTTAATAAAACGATTAGCTTTAAACTTTAAACGAAGTTTTCGATCTTTAAACTTATCCTACTCCACTTTTTCTTCTTTTGCATAGCGAGAAAGATGACGACCGCTGGTATTCAGCGACTCTGTGTTCCGCGACATATCGGTTATTATTAATTTTGAGTAATTCCGATGTCCGGGCTATTTTCTTTTTGGCTTTCCTTTCATTTAACCTCGCAATATTAATTAGAATATTTTTCGCGTTTTAATCGTCCAAGTAATTTCCGCTTTCTTTCTGAACGTTGTAAAATCCCTTCATTCTTTCTTTTTCCAATTCAAAGATACAAAAAAAAATGAAAATAAAAAAAAATCATTTGCAGCTCGTTTTAATACCGAATTTATACCTCGGCGCAAGTACTTATATTTTTAGGGTATTATTATTATTATTATTATTATTATTATGATTAAAGTAGGGAGTACGCCTCAGTTTAATTTTCGATAATATCGATAAAACGTATAAATCGCTGGATAATCTCTACCGACGATTTTAATGTCAAATTTTGACGAGCAGTTCGAACATAATGCATGCTTAAGCCCAGTCGTCGACGGCACCCGTTTCCGAAATCAATATACACTTCGTAGTATATACATTATGTATGAGTATACACACACACACACACATCTATATATATTTTATATATATATATAATATATATGTATATCCCTGCATACGCTTAAATCGGCGTAAATCCAGAATACTTTCTCATGTTGTATAAACTGTTAGTGGTAGTAACCCCAGTAAGAGTATATATATATATATATATATATATATATATATATATATATATATATATATATATATGATTACATATATATCATAAACACTTCAACGGAAATAGAAGTAGTTTTTATAAAGTAACCATGTAACATAATGTGGAGATGACATTATGTCACGGGTAATGCAAATGATCGTTCATATATCTCGATTGTTATTACAGACATTAAAGAAGGTTTGTGGTAGGAATATGTAAACACTCGCGCGAATTTAATACGAACAAACCCACGCACGATGAAAAAAAATTAAAAAAAAAATTAGAAAAGTAAAATTTAAAAAAAAAAGAGCGAAGAGAAAATTAAACGGAATAAAAGACGAGAGGGTGAGAACGTGATAATGATGGTAGAACGATGATGTACATCAGAAGACGTAAATTGAAAGACAGGTGAATTACCAGAGAGATATTCTGAAGTGGATTCTGAAGTGTAGACCAGGTCCCGAGGTAATTCAACCGCGCTCAACCTAAACGAACGACGCCCCAAAAGCGTTTCATAGTCTCTTACTCTCACTGTATATATGTATATTTATATAAATATGTATATATATATATATATCTCCATATATTATATACGTATATCATTGTATACAGGCATAAATGTGACACTGATGAAAATATACTTATAAAATATCAGAAATTTGAATGAGACGAATAAACACACACACACAAAAAAAAAGGATCACCTCACTCAGCTTTTCCACTAGTTCATATAACACTTTACTTCAACTTATTTCGCATATTTCATCAACCACCACACTTCCGCAAAATCCTTAGTCCATTTCCTCATTCACAGAAAAGAAAATATAGAACGTATTTCTAATACGTATGCACAGTTGTAGTGTGTCTCAGTGTATCGGAGTCTCCTTTTTTTTTTTAAGCGTACATCTTTTAAAAAAGAAGTAATAATTTACTCAGTAACCCATAGGGCATAAATAATGGGATACCTTTTATAAATGCATATTTATGTACGTATATAATGATGAACAATACATACATAATTGTAGTGGAAATTTTTACGCTAACAAAATTTTTTATTTTATGATTGACGCGAAATGTCTTAAATTTAATTTATATAAATACAACGAAAATTTTCTACAGTTCACCTATGAAGCGGCATTGTATAAAAAACGTTGTATAAAATTTATAATACGACGTGAGAAAATTTTATAAAGCCTAACTGATAGGGTGAATAATCGGAAAGAATTCAATGAAATTATTAATTGATTCGTCTATTATGGACGCGTCCAAAGGACGGTCTTTTCAACCGGAACCGTATAGAATTCTGTCCGTCCGAGTAATGATACCCGTTAAATTTTACAAATCTTTATACGTAATTTCCGTACGCGTCTTGCTAGGGGGGCTATTAGCTAAGGGGTATAAAATAGGGTATTAATTAAGATACGTGAATCGGATTATAGACCATCTTAGTATAATGCGCGATATCGGAGGATTTCGATGTGTTATTATTAAATTAAAGCTTAGTCGGCATTAGCGGTTTTCTCCGGTAGATCCGCCTAAGCTGCAGGCTTAATAAGGCGGTTAACTAACTAGTTTAATCGTACGGTTACTAAAACTCTAGAATAAACGCGCATAAACAACACACACGCACAAAAGAAATTTCACCAACGAAATTAATCTTCTTAATAGAAAAATATTATTATATACACTGACTACTGCAATAGCTATATCAAATTGCAGTCGCATTACCAACCTTAAATTAGGAATTCATAACGGTAGTATAATATCATGGACGCAGAACAAAAGGAATCTAGGAGTTTTGGATGTGATAAATGAAAAAAGGAAACTACTGAAAACAATACAACAAATACGAGAAAGGCTTCTAGGACGTATGCTACGGCATGAATAATCGAATGAAAATTGGAGAAGAAAAATGGGAAGACCAAGGATAAGACGGATGGATCAAGTAAAAGAAAAAATGCAAATGACGTATAAAGAGACGAAGAACATAGCAGGCAACAGGAAGGAACGGAGGAACATGATTGGCTAGCTACAAAGGCAAGTGCATGCTCTTAAATATTAATGATGATACAAAGAATATAAATAATATATAGACAAATACATTATATATATATATATATATATATATATATATATATATATATATATATATATATATATATATATATATATATAAAGAATAAGCAGATATAAATAATTTGTAGAATGTGGAATGTAGTGATTTTTATTAAAATAAACAACAAAAAAGAAATTAATTAAAATTACTAAAAGTTTTTCGGCTGTTTAGGTGAATATTTAGAGTTCGAGATTGTAATTATTAATACTGTTCTTCATTTTGCTGATATTTTTTGTGAATCGTAATCTTAAATTAATTTTTTTGCAAACTTTATATTTTTTATCTCTTTAATTATTCACTCGATAATGGCCTAATAGTCGAAAAGCTTTCTGATTTTTCATCAAGAAAAAACTTTCAGTAATTTTAACATAGTTTTTGTTGTTTATTTCAGATACGAATTAATATCCATAATGCAAGTAAATTCTCGACGGTACATGAAAAGAATATTCGCTCGTTTCTTTAGCTAAACTTAAGACAATATTGGAAATGTTAGTGTACGAACAAGAGTTAGAAGTAAAATATGAGTGAGTAAAATTTTTTTAAAAATAAATAAAAACAATCAAAATTTTACGTACAATCCCCTTTAATCTAGACGAGTCTAGATCATTTTCAACGCGCGTTGGTATAAATAATTTTACCATTTACACGTTTCCCGTCAAATCCTTAACATTTTCGTCAGCCAGCGTCAATCATTCGTATATATATATATATATATATATATATATATATATATATATATATATATATATATATATATATATATATACACCATATAAGGAGCATTTCGTTAGGGAAAGGATTAATAGTTTTTAATTTATCCAATTTGTATAAATACCTTGCCGAGTCGATAATTCGTTTCCAAAAATCGTGTTTTTTAAATATATTAAAATAAGAATCTAAAACCCGTTACGTAACGACACATTTACGGAGCATGAACCCGAAATTTCAGTATTGACACGTAGTATTCTTTTTATCGATTTATGGAAGTGTATTACGAAATTTTTTCATCGGATTTTTTCCCCTAAAAAATAATTCTTTCGTAGATTAAAAAAATGTTTCCGGAAGATCCGACACGTTAAACTACCCGAGATATAAAAAAACTTTAATTATATTTATCAAATACGCGGTAAAAAGCAAATTTCCAAGTTTACGACACGTTCGGACGATTAATGCGACGCGGCTGAAATTTTCAACGTACATTTAGATAAGTATCCGTTTAAAAGATGACGGGGGAGGGAATAAAAGGAAATTTCGAAAATTTTCTGCAAGGTGTACTTGGGATTTCAGTACGAAATTTCAATAATTTCCGTAAAGTTTAATTACTTAATACTTTACACGTATGTATAAAATTTCGTTCAAATCGTTTTTCCGAGAGCGAAGTACACGTGTTTGATAATCGCTCGTTTAAGAGCATTCAGACGTTTCATTTCAACCAAACATCCTTTGTTACATTTTCTTCTTCTTCTTCTTCTGTTAGAACTTTCTCCGGTTATCGAAGGTCGGTGCACACATGTTTCGCATTACTGTTTTCCTAAATATTGTTTGCCGGCCAAATAGATTAAGCCAGCATATTTTTCGGCGTGCGACTAACTACGCGAATATTTATTGTCCGCGCGTGAAATGTTAATCTCCTCACAGTTTTATTATTTCCACTAACTCTTTATCTTTCTTCAATAACCCCGATTTGTTATCTTAGCCGTCTACAAACGGTTTTTCGTGAATCCACTTCTGTAACGGAAGTGGTTTCTTCAGCATGTAATATGGCCAATTTTTCGAAACATACATCGGTAGTTATATAAAATTTAATAATTTTCCATCTTAAATCGAAGATGAAAAAAAAAATTCTGCAAATCGTTAAGTATTAAATGCGGGAAATGCACATATATTATAATACCTGAGAATCTGTACATATATATATATATTTTATTTCATGTATATGGCATTTGTAGACAGTTTTTAGTGTGTGTTAGTTGTATAAATACTTGCGTACGTACATATTTTGTGTGGGGGAATATATACTTTCCGTTGTTATCGCGTAAGCTATAATTCCAAACATTAGGCCGTGGTTTGCATCTCAGTGGGCGAGTGTGGCAATCTTATAAACGCTTCTCCCTAGTTTAAAGTATAACGACAACGAAATAATCATATTTATAATTTAAATATAACGAAAAATAATATAAAACTTTATTTCAGACACAATTTCCGTTTGACTTGTTCTTTTATTAATAATCGTTAAAAAAAAAAGTTCGCTTACGCATAGACAGAACCACCAAATGGCGGTACAACTGGGATAAATTGTCCGGAACCTCGGATTAAAGAAGTCCTAAAAACCTAAAAACCTTCAAATCCTTTCAGAGTCGGAAACCTAGTATATTATTGTTATTGCTATTTTTTTATTTGCATGATATTACTCGGTGGAAATGTGGAAAGTGTAAAATGTACAAACAGGAATTGACGGTAAATTAATTATTATTATTTAATTATTCGTAGTGGAGTGGGTTAGTAGAATTACGAAAAATATAGAAATTTTTTTTTTTAAATGTGGGACGCGGCCACAATCGCATTTTTGTCCCGGGTCGCCACAAGTTTATGCGGCGACCCAACGCATAGGAAACAACACCGTAACAGATTGAAAGATGAATTAATTTTTTTTAAATTATAATCTAAGACGTACGTAATGAACGGAACTTGCAGCTGTTAATAGTACAGGCGAAGATTGAAGGAAACAGACCGAAGGTCACCGCAGCGATGGATAGATATAATAAGAAACTAGAACGGAGACTAGTATACTACATCAGCGCGTGCGACGGGCACACGACAGAGAAGCATGGCGCAGAATGAGGCAGTTATATTAACAAGAAGAATATTATCTATAAGGTTAGTATTTATCAATTTGAGTAGGAAAGTTATAATTATTATCGAAATCCGAATTAAAGTTTATATCGTGCCATGTCGGTACAGAGCGCGCGGATAGGCGTGAGAATTTTTCTTCTACACATTAGGCCTATCGCGACGGTCGACTATATCGTATAATTTCGAAAATCGAGATTATTCGTTAAATCGTTGAGAATGATGTCGATGAGTCCCGTTTATTCTAGATAGTAATTTATTTGACGAACTAGTATAAAATAAACCACAACGATATATATTATATAATATATATATACATTTTAAATTCGTTCATTTATATCGAAACTTCGACGCTTATAATGCGAATGGAGTACCAACCAAAATGAAACAAGGGCCGACTTTCGTTCGATACGAGGAATTACCTAATTTCGTACGGAGCGTGTGCAGGCTACCAATTTCTATGTTACGGTCAGCTGAACGTGACTCCGAATTTATACGACGGATTTATGTATGATCCGAAAACGATAATAATAATAATTATTATGATGATGATAATAATAATGATAATAATACTGACCGCACGAAATGTTTTAAGTGGTTTTTGTAAACCGTTCATGTTGTAAAGAGACTTTTCCTCGAACACTAAAATTTAAGTCTCTTTCACGCGTTGGCGATTTTTAACGGAAAAGTTTTAATTCTCTAAAGTCGTATTGATCGACGTGAGTAGGTTAAATGATTGTAGTTTAATCACGATCGCCCGTTCCTTCTTAGTCAGGAGATCGTGTCTAGATTAATTGTCTATTATCCGAAAGTTCCTTTCATATTCCTAAGTTTTAAAGTTGGTCGATATACTAATCGTTATTGCCAAAAATGTTTTCATTAATCGATTTGATAATGTGCACTTTTCTACCATATCCAGCGAGACGCATATTTTTAAATAATAATAATAATAAATTACACTCCATTAAATTTGAGTGGTGAAACTTTTATTAATAGTAGAATAGACTTAAAAGAAACACGGAAATCTAAAGCACTACATGAAAAGTTTCCACAAGAACTTACAAAATAAAAATGTGGACCCTTATCTATCAAATAAATGGCTGGTACGTGGAGAATTATTCCCGGAAACAGAAGGATTTTTGATAGCGATTCAGGACCAAGCGATAACAACCAGAAATTATAGGAAATATATCATTAGGGAACCAAATATCTCCGATAAATGTCGAAAATGTGGCAAAGCAAATGAAACAATTAAACACATTTTAAGTGGTTGTGAACAATTAACATCAAGATTTTATGTTAAAAGACATAATGATATGGCAGCTATCGTACATCGAGAAATAGGAATAAAATATGGATTAATTAAAGATAAACAGCCATATTATAAATATGCACCAAAAAAAAATCTTAGAAAACGAACATTTTAAACTATACTGGGACAGAACGATATTGACTGATAAAACAGTAGAACATAATAGACCTGATATCGCTTTAATAAATAAGACAAATAAGTTAAGTATTTTAATAGATGTAGCTGTCCCAGATAGTCGAAATATTGATAAAGTATATGCGGAAAAAATAAATATGATAAACTTACAGAACAAATGAAACGAATTATGAAACTGGATGTTGTAAATATTGTACCATTAGTAATCGGAAACAATGGAATAATATCGACCAGTTTAAGTAAGAGCATGAAGAACCGAGGACTGTCACCGTATATAATGGAACAAATTCAAAAATCAGTACTATTGAACACAGTTTCCAAAATGAGGACCTTCTTTAATCATCCAGATGAAGGAAGTTTGTAACGGTTGATAATTAAAAGCCGTATTACAAACTCAAACCAGCATGGCTGTGAACATTGCGGATAATAATAATAATAAAGCCTTTATTTCATTTAAATACACCAAAAAAATACACGCATAAAATAATTAAAATTAATGATAATAATGAAAGCCTAAATGGAGCAAAGGCCACTTTGTTTTTTTTTTTACTTCGAAAAAATACCTTCAATTATATAAGTAATCATTTTTCTATTATCCACGCGAATAGTATTCGTCAAAATTATTTTTCTGTACCTTCGGTAGTTTTATGTAACGCTTCGAATTCTGCATTCATGATCACCATGTTTAGAATGCATGTCTTCCGGAACTGTCTGTACGTAGTATTGCATTATCATTTAGATTTGAACTCACCTTTTTATTAGTTATTAAATTCCCCCGATAATTTTTACTTGTACGGTCTATGATCGTGTACACACACACACATATATATATATATATATAATCTAATCTCACTCGATATCGAGTATTAGTTTTTCCACACATTCTTATCAATGCTTGTGCATATGAGAAAACAATCCTATTCGATGTGTAAGCTAGGCTACATTTTGATCTGCGCCGAGGCTTTTCTTGATGTTATTTTTCTTTATCCGCAAAGTTTTGATGTTCTCTAATTTTTTTACAGCATCGATCCACATTTTGCGATTTTGGGCGTTGTTTTCCCAAGTGTTCTTTTTCGGCTGGATACCGACTTTTTTTAAATCATCCGCAATGACGTCTTTAAAACGTAGTCATGGTCTGCAAAGCCTGTCGTTTACCATTAATCAGGACACCGTATATCATCCTTTTCGGAATCCGATCGTTATCTATTCTGAGCACGTGTCCCGTCCATTTCATGCGTTTTGCCGCCACCATCTGACTTATTGCGCGACAATCTGCTCCAGCTAGTACTTCTTCATTCGATACATGGTCAAACCGTTGATGACGCGTATCTAGCTTCTTCACCTGTTTCTTCATTATCGGCCATGTTTCACCTCAAAAAAGAAGAACCAGTATGACCATTGCTCTGTATACGGCTATTTTATTTCCTACCGATAAAGCTCCGTTTTGTTAAATACACGTTGTTGTAGTTTCCCATAGGCGCTATTTTTCAACCGTGATGAAATTTCGTCATCGAGTGTCGCATTTCTGTTTATCAATCTAGGTAGTTGAACGCTTCCACCGAGTGTATTTTATTTCCACTTATTTTTCTATGACTACCGTATCATCGTTGATTTGTATAATTTCCGTTTTATCAAAATTAATGCCGCGTCCAAAATCTCTGTATGTTTTTTCCAAGCACTGTACGCGGTCGTCAGCGTATTGTAAAGTTGTTAATGTAAAAATTTCGGTTTTTGTCTGTGAGTTAAATTTGGCGAGGTTATATAGTCCGCCATCAAATCGAATCTTGATTTTGACACCTGTTTCGGATGCTCGTTGTGTAAAAGCTTGATGCACCACACTCATATAGAAATTAAATAACGTAGGCGCCAGTACCCATTCTTGTTTGACTCCCGTATTTATGTCAATTAGTCTGCTTAATCCAGCATCACAAATGATAGCTGCTCTGGTTTGATTATGTAGCTGTTTTAAAAATGGCATTTTCGGTGGACAACCTACCGCTTTGAGGCATTCCCATAGTGCTTCTATGTTGATCCAATCGAATGCCCTTCTAACATCGATGAATGCCATGCTTTTTTCAATTAGTTGTCTCAGCGAAAATATCGTATCAACTACGCTTCGATTTTGTCGAAATCTACACTGATTTTCTGGCAGTAGTGAGTTGATTAGTAACTTAAATCTTTCCAGTAAAATTTTGCTAAATACCTTGCACGCAGTACACAAAAAAGCTATGCCTCTGTAGTTTGAACAATCGGCCTTGTCGCCTTTATTTTTCTATACAGGTATTATAGCTGCGTCTTTGAAGTCCTGCGGACATTTTCTTCATCCCATATTTTATGATAAAGGACATACAACCAACTCGCGATGTCCATTCCTCCAATTTTAAAGATATCCGCAGGTATGCCGTCAAGTCCCGGAGATTTGTTGTTTTTCAAGCTTTTAATTGCTTCGCAAAATTTCTTCCATACTTGGTGGCTCGTCTAATTTTTTGTTTTCCTCTTCTACTAGCGTCCTTTGCGATAGGTTCAGGCTACTTTAGAATCGTTATTTAGCAGCTGTTTGAAGTACTGTTCCACTGTTTTCCGCTGATATTTTGGTCCATATATAGCTTTTATCGCACTATAAAATCCGCGTGCGTCATTATCATCAGCTAGCGTCTGGATTTCGCTTGATTTGCTTTTCCACCATTCATCTTGGCTTGTTTCTCTTTGCGCTCGAGATTTTGCCTTTTTAAAAGGCATCATGGTTAATTTTGCTCATTTTATCAGATTGTCATTTGATGAATGCCTGTTTTTTATTGTCCAATAATATTTTGATTTCTCCTGCTTTATCGGCAAACCAGCCTCGATGTTTTGTCTTATCCTAAAACGCTCGTACAGATATTATTCACTTTCCCCCTAATTATATCCGAATACTCGGTAACTGACATATCTTCATGCTGGCCTATTTCTTTCGTTGCCTTCTTGAACTCTGTATCAAGCTGTTGCACTATCTGTTTATTTTGTAAATCACTTAAGTTGTAGATTTTTATTTTGTTGGCATTTGGTTGACTCATGCGGTATAATAAACATTTCTTGAAACGGAATTGCGATCGCAGCATGAAGTGTATCACTATCCTCTCATAGCCATGTGCTCTTATGGATATCCTTTAGTTTATAATTCGTATTTGTAATAAATAATCCATTCCTAGCGCAGAACTGCAATAGACGTTCTGCGTTTTCGTTTTTTTTTTACCGATTCCGTGTTGGCCTATTACGTTTTTCCAAAGGCTTGTCTTATGGCCTATTCTGGCATTAAAATCGACCAAGATAATAATATTGTCTTTCAACCTGCTTTTGCTCAACACATTTTGAAGTTCTCCATAGAAGTGTTCTTTTTCGCAATCTGGGCTATTTAACGTTGGCGCGTATACGCTAATGACTGCTATCTCGTGGCTTTGTGGAAGACGAATTTTCATATACATAATACGACCATTAATACCGACGGGTTCTTCTGTAATGTAGCAGCAATTCCTACGCTCTATTCATGTTTTTGCCTTTTGCAATTCCTTTCCAATACAGAGTGTATCCTGCCACATCTTCAATTAGTTTTCCCTCCCTAGCCTAGTTTCGCTTAATGCTGCAATATCTATTTTGTACTTTCTTAATTCCTGCAATATAACCGCAGTTCTTCTGATTTGTAAATCCTTATTGTAAAAATCGGTGTTTTAGTCGGCGATGTTTGTAGCGCGTATACGGATTACGTTAGCTGACCATATTATAGTCCCCTATAACCCTAATTAATTCATTTTCGTGAATTTTACAATTTTCATAAAATTTTTTATCGAGCTTGTTGATATAGAAAAATACTAGCTCGAGGTTTAGTTGAGAATGCATATAATCCTGGCAAACCTGGTGGCATTAAGCGAAATTCTGCAAAACTGCAATTTACAATATTTATTGTTAGAAAACTGAAAACCGAACGAGACATACATATGTTAACCGGGGACGAGTAATAGTTGTATATAGTAGTTTTTGATTCGTAACAGTGATTCGACGAAATATACAGGTGAAATAATTCGAATAGCTTTATAGGCACTATCGATAGTACGATTAATACGATTAACAGAATACTTCAGTAGTTAATTCAAATTAATAACAACACCCATAATAATATAATAATAATAATAATAATAATAATAATTATGTGCTATTAAACTACAAAATGAACATGTAATCTGAGAACTTCCGCTAATGCGCGTTGCGCGACTTACGGATAAAATTAAAAAGAAAACAGAATGACGACACCAATAATTAAAATTAACTCATAAGCACGGTAGTACGCAAAGAAAATCACATGCCCACACAAACACCTACACACCGACCAGAAAGCACCAAAATACAAAGTGGTACATACACACACATACATAAGTAACAACTATAAAAAAAATTGTATATAAATCAATAAAACACAATTAAAAAAATAAAATAAGTAAATAAAACATGAACAAACAAAAGAAATTAAAAAACGCATCTGTATCGAAAGGATATAATAAACGCTACAGAAAATGTTACGCTAGTGTTTGTAGAGTTATACAATTTTGCTAGTGTTTGTAGAGTTATACAATTTTGCTAGTGTTTGTAGAGTTATACAATTTTGCTAGGCAAGATACTTGGCAAGATACTCGCCTTGCGATTTATTAAATCAACCTTTACAACGTTCGGTAACGAGTTAAACAGAACAGCACCGGCATAACCAGCCTGCATTCTTGTATGATATTTTCTATATAGAGGAACTACAGCTTTTTCATTATTCGCTGACCTCAATCTACCCCCCCGAAATTGCAATACGAAAACCCTTCCTGTTCATACAAACGAAGTTTAAAAGTTGTACTTCATACAATTGTTTAATGGACAAAATTGATCCTTTGACATATGTCACCAGAAGTAATTCCCTTTAACACTGAATTTTGTAAAGTTTGTAACAGTGTAATGTGATAGGTGGCAGCTCCGCCCCAGTGAACGATGCCGTATGACAATATAGGTTTATCAAAATATAACCGACAGAGATGAGTATACGAAAAGTATTGCCGAAGACAAAAAAACAGATAATTCAATTTCCTCAACTTATTAGCAAGATATTTAGACTGTGCATACCAATATAAATTACTGTCCAGCTGTATACCCAAATATTTAATTTCAGAAACCCTATTCAAAACTGAACCATTAAATAATTTGGCCACAACTTTTGATCTTGATTACTATAAACAACGTAATTAGTTTTACTTAATAATAATAATAATAATACACGATTAAAAGATAAAAAAGTTGGAGCAAAATGTAAACGTATTATAAATATATAACGACGCATATTAATTATCGAACGTACAAACATATTCCCGAAATTGAAACTTAATTAAATTAATATCTCTACACGTGAACATATTCAAATAAAGTTCTTTACGAGTAGGAATTTAATTAACCGTATATTCTGAAAAGCCATCTATACATTTATATACACACACACACACACATACACACACTTTGTATTTTGAGTACACTTAGTCTTTTGTATTAAATGTAGAAAATAGTCGGTTATTGTAATAGTACACATTGATAAGCATCTCGAGACTGATAGGACTTTTCGGCGCCCCTGTACACAGTCGTGCTCATATAACGTAGTTTGCGGAAGGTGATTGTAACGAATGCTGATAAAAGGAGCTATCCCGAAGAAACAAAATATGAGCTGTGCACATCAAGTCATGGCGTTAACCAACTTCGTTGAAACAGACTGTGACATAAAACTAAAGACGGGCGCCTTTTTTTTCGATTTGACATCCGCTAATGATACTGTATGAAGAGAAAGATTAGGTGAATGTGGTTCCATGCTACCAGTCTATACATTTGTCGGATGATAACAAATTGTGTCTTCTAGTTAATGCTAGGTAATACTGGCCTGGAAGAACTAATAATGGTCTGCGGCAAAGGTTCATCTTGGCTCCCCTATTGTTTAATTTATACACCAAGTGTCTCGTCTGCAATTTACGAGTGGGAAACTACCGTAAACTTTGTTTTAGGCTCATTAATTTTAACTCCAAATTCTCGCGTTACCAAATCGAGTCTGTTTATTACTTGCTGTAGATTCCCCAGATTCCTAGGTGAAATCATCAAATCATCTGCATATCTTATATTCGAAATTCTTTCTCCGTTTACCTTAATCTCCACTTTTTCTTCCCTTAAATAAAAGCGGTGATAATATACACAAGTTTCTAATTTTCCATCGATACGAATTTTAACATTTTATTTCCAATATATGTTTTTCATTCTCTTCGAAGATTTGAAGGAATTTCCGGATTCCACTTTTCTTTCCATAACATAAACTCTTACCCAATCTGTGTGACAAATCTTCTTCGTAGAAGTTTACAGCTGCTTCCAATGAACCAAAACGCGACGTCGAAAATACGTTTGAACTATTTCCGAAATCATAATTTAAAATTCCAAAATAAGGCGGTCTTTTATACATCTTTAATATAACGCAATTACGCTGTTAACAGCAGCTCAAGTATAGAACAACAATAGAGCGATGACTGATGAGTCGTTAAAGTTTGATCGGATTAATGGATGCACCCGACTATTTCAGTCGGACGAGAGGGAATCTGCTGAAATTCAGATTATGGTACTTTATTATTTCTTTATTTCCTCATTTCGGGAGGTGCCCCGCCACTGCTCCCGTTCCATGATTCTTGATAAATTCAAATTGTGTTTATCCACTTTGCTCTTCATGTTTCCTTGCCTTTAAAATAATTCGTTTACACGCGGTCTTTTTTGGATAAACGTTGATTTCAACTAGTCCTGCGATATTTCATTAGGTGTGTATATATTTTATTAAAAAGTGCTGTTTTAATATTCGGTTATTTAAACACTTAATGCCTTCTCGAGTTTTCATATTTTTCACGCTTTTCATTGCTTTTCCGACTTTTGATTCGAAAGCATTCACGCGCTTATAGAAGTTAAAAGATTGTGTTAGTAATTTCTTTATCTCTTTCCACTGTTTTGACATCCATTTTAGCGTGGAAATTTTTAAGTGTGTACATATTTCCTTTATGTACAGCTTTTTGCCTATATCATTTTTTTCTTTCTTTCAATAGGTTTCAAGATTTCTCATCTATTGCTTAACATTGTTGCAGTTTTAATCCGTTTTTAATCTTATTCCACGTGGTATTAATTTTATCGTCTACCTTGTCAGAGGGGAAGTTTTTGACGACAATAATAATGATGATAATAATGATCATAATAAAGCAATTAAAAATGAATAATTCATCGACATTTGGGATAAAAAAAAAAAAAACGTATAAAAAAATTTGATCAATTCGAAGAGATAACTGAAAAAAAATTGCCGAAATTAATTAACGCTATTTCAGTCACGTAAAAGGTTCCATCGTTAATAACGAATAAAACCTGAAATATAAAAACTGACGCCCTTCGCACACTCCCTACGGATATATACCTCGTCGGTCTCATTTACAAGTATTAATTAATTGATTATTTCTCTGTCCTTTTCTTTTACTTTCTAGCATCTTGCTCTTTTTTTTTGTAAATTTCACTTCTGTCCTTTGCTCTGTGTGTGTGTGTGTGTGTCATTACAAAACTCATATAGTCCTCGCAACTAGATTATATTCTCTTTTCTATGGGTTCGCATTAGGACGTTTGCCGTTTGAAACAATACAACTGTGTTCATTTTCAACGGTTTTTGCTTTATCCTTTTCTCTCTCACCAATATATATATATATATATATATATATATATATATATATATATATACACACATATACAGGTAATTTTTATTATTTTTTTGCAAAATTCGTCGAATAAAGTAATCAAATTATCATAGATAGATAACGGGTTAGTCGTACCGATGATAGTCAAAGCACGATTTACTGGTTAGACCGTGCGGTTGGTCGATTTAATTAAATAAACGATAATAGATGTTTATTCAAACTGATAAAATAGGATTACGTTGAATCAGAAGAAATTTATTGACTTTTCGTAAAATTGAGTTACGTTATATTTTAAAATACTAAATCCGTTTGTAAAGTTCAGTTCTACTCGTTTAATCTAGGGTAAAGTCTTGTACGCAAGATAATAACTTTTTTAGAATTTTTAGATACTTAACATATATACATATATAAAAATATAATTTAAACAAATCGTATTTTTGTATTTAAATTTATTTGTCGCATAAATATGGATATATACGCATAATTATTTTATTGCATATATGTATATATAGTAGTTTTTCCGTAGCAACAAGGTAATCTAGACGATAGGCTCGCAATCATGGCCTCCAACCACCGGAATCTCCCATCCACCAATCTGATTGGCGCTCTGCCCTGTGGTCTTATACCATCCATTGATAAGTATGACTCCTTCGATTCCATCCGCAATTTCATAATATGTATCAGGAGCTTTGTTGTCAACCTGCGGGCTACGCTATTTTTTTACAAATGCTTTAATATTCACGATAGTCCGAACAGTCGTTCAGATACCACTTTTTAAGATTATTAGTGCAGCTCTATTCTAAATTTCTATTCAACCCAATCCATATAAAATAAAAACAAGAGAGTGTACAAGCTAAACCTTCGTATTGTTTGCAACAGCAAAATCTTTTCATATTCTAATCGGTACAACTATTATGTTCCGTACGAACTAAATTAGATTCTTGGCATTCAGATACTCTTTTACATTCTATCGAACATCCTAATACGTTTTGTTGTTTTAGGTGTGTCAACGAAGTAACGGATATATATATATATGTATATATATACAACAAAAAAACGGTATATTTTCATAGTAAAAATTTACAAAATAATACAGATAATGATTACTGTGTACCGGTAGAAAGAAAAAATACCTTACCAACAGCGAACTGCTATAATAATATACGCCATCTCGTTATTTTATATTAAATAATGAAAATTAACAGGAAAAAAATAGCAATAAAACCTGTAAAACCAATTAAAGTAATTTAATTATAATTTACTATATATACGATGATTAAGGTAACTCCGATTTTAATATAGAGATAAATTAAAACTATAATATAGTTAGTAAAATTAATTAACCAGTAATTTATAATAGGTTGTGTTTTAGAAGTCTTATATTTCGTATACATAGTTTTTAGTTTTTTCGTATTTTGACTTATTTAATATACATCGGAGGCACCTGTTTTGTATCGGAGTTGTTTATATGCAGAATTTGAGATAGGACACCATACTGGGCACGCGTAAGTTATTACCGGGCGTATAAGAGTTTTATAAAGAATCATTTTATTAAAAGGATTTTCAAGATGGGATAGATGGCAGAAATTGCTTTATTCGCTTTAATATTAATATGAGATAAGTGCCGATTAAAATTTAGGCTGCGATCGAGAAAGACACCAAGATAGCGTATTTCATTAGTCCAATTAATAGGTTTATTCTCTATGAGAATTCTGTTAGTTCTACGACTGAAAAAGATAGCTTTAGTTTTGTCTGGATTAATAGTCTGAAAACGACAGTGATAAGATTCATCAGAAGAGGAAAGTGATGATTTCTACCGAGAATTGCAGTATACAATAAAATAGCTAAAAGTAATGTCGTAAGTGTTTCGTGGTCTGCCATGACCTCTTTTCCCTTCTGTCCTTCTATTACATCGCGTAATAGACCACCATGTCGGTGTACGTGCCCCTTCCAGGTTAATCTTTTTTTCTTTATCGAATGTAATAAGGTCCGTTTTTTATTTCTTCATTCGAAACTTTTTCGGTCCAACTTATTCGTTTTATCTTCCTCCAACACCACATTTCAAAAGCCCGTAATTTTTGAACATTCCCTTTGTTCAGCGCCCACGTTTCAGCACAGTAAAGCGCTACAGGCTACACGTAAGTTTGAACAATACGTTTACGTAGTTTTAACGGTATTTTGGCATAATATGTTTCGCCTTTCTTACCAGGCTTAGCTAATCTAATTCTTGAGTTTATTTCTGTATCCCAATACAAGTCTTCCGTTATTATTTGACAATTGAATCTTTGCACTTGTTGAATTTTCTGATCGTTAATTTCCAGTTGAAAACGATTAGGACGTTTACCAAACATCATTATTTTAGTTTTATCAACATTTATTCTACTTTCCGGTATCATTTATAAGGCCCGTACCGTTTTTTGTAGTATTTTCGTAGAATCGACAATTATAGCTTGATCGTCTGCAAATGATATCGTTTGAAGTCTTTCTCCGCCTAAGCGAATTCCATATGTGATTTCTGCTAGAGTTATTTTAATATCAAGTTCCGCGTATACGTTAAAAAGGAATGAAGATAACAAACAACCTGGTCGTACTTTTTTATTTATTTTTTCGGGTTTAGATATATATCCCGACTCTAATTACCGCCGTTTGACGTACGTATAAATTATGTATCAAGTTTAATATGCGTTTGGGGTATTCTATTAAGGAGAGGAAAAAGCTCATCTTAACTAACCCGATCAAAAGCTTTGGTATAGTCGACAAAACAAATGAACGTGTTCTTATTTACATTCATCAGACGCTCTCCAGCATGCCTTAACGTATTGAACAGGTAAAAGAATACAAGTGCCTGGGGAGTTTAATTACAGAAAATGCGAAAGATGATTAAGAAATAAGAAGAAGAAATAGGATACGGTAGAAATGTATTTAATAATCTAGAACGGATACTTAGAAAACTGTCCATACAATTAAAAATGGGATATGAGATATGCTTCGGAAACGCGGACAATTTCATAGACCAACAAAAAGGAAATAAACGCCTTCGAAATGCGGTGCTATAGAAGAATGCACAGAATATCATGGAAGGAAAAGCTAACCAATACGGATGTATTGAATAAAATCAGTAAATTAATATTACTAAGTAGAATTAACGAAGCAAAAAATAAATATTTCGCACATAAAATCCGAGAGGAGGATTTGTTTACAATAGCGATACAGGGAAAAATCCTGGGAAAAAGTCCAAGAGGAAGAAGAAGGATGGAGTATATACACGGGATCGATAGTAGAAGGTCGATACCGGAAATAATACAGATGGCGAGGCAGAGGCAACTATAACAAACTAACGTACCGCACCAACCTCCTGAATAGGAGATGGAAATTGATGATGACGAGCGCGTCATTTATATTGATGGAAAATTGATGAAATTGAACAATCTTTTTCTTTATGATTTAAAACGATTTTATTTTCACGAGTATTTATTACGGATTTTTTTGTTATATATGATCCTGTATTAACGTATGGATGGAGTAGAAATAAACCCCCAAGAACTTTTGCAAAAAACAATTCTTTAAAGGCATAACTGTGCAAAAATAAATACCCCCTTAATCTTCACGAGCTATATGAACTACAAACGCTGGACTTGGGTTTTTTTGTTAGGAATAAATCAGTTTTGTTCGCGAGGATATAGTAAGACATATAAGGACTGAGGAATTAGCGAAGATTTTACGCTTTCATACGGGTTTTGCTATAAAGGAGAATGGTTTTAAACGCAAACCGTGTGTTAATGGCGTGTGTTCTAATAAGTAAAAATAACGTTATAAGAATATGTCGTAGAATTTTGCGAAATTTAGCGGTTAAAGCAGCTCGGCGAGGTGATATTTTATACTACCATAATTGTTTCAGTTATAATAATTTTAAAAAGTCGAAAGGAAAAAGTAAAAATCTGAGAACTAAATCAATTTTTTATATAATTCGCGATTATTAATATCGGCATTCTTATTGCTGATTAATTATTAATATAAAAATTAGTATTAATTAATAATAAAAATAATAATAATTTTTCATTAATTATAAAAATAATGATAATTGATATTAATTAAATATGCGAATAAAAATATTTAATAACAATTTAATTTAATAATTTAATAATTATTACTACAGTTAGTTATTACTATTAAATTCGTAGTTAAGATCAATAAGTGCCTAAACTGATTGTATTAATATAATTTTATCAGTAATATTAATTTTAAATGTATTATTCCACATACATTGTTCGAGAGGTTATATTTATCGCCTAAGACATTTTATTTATGTATGCGTGTGTTACAAATACAAAAGCTGCATTTTTTTACTATCAACAAAAATTACTACTACGTAATCACATACACTTTTCATGTATATATATATATATATATATATATATATAAATAATTGTGCATGGCTCTTAATGAACATATATAGCATAAAGCAGAACTTTGTTCACTATTATTACTAACTAACAACAACAATAACCACACTATGACGGTTAAAAACTATAAAATACGTTAGCAGCTTTTCACTAGATGAGAAAACGTTTTATATATATATATATATACAGAAATACGGTTAATAAAATGAAAGAGAGAGCGACGATTGTTACGAGCAGAAAGAGTGAAAAAGAAGAATAACCTCTCGAAAATATGTCGAAATTGAAAAGTAAACACAACGACTCGGAATATTTTCCGTTAAATACCTTCTCCTTTAAGCCTACGTGGTAGTGGTGGTACTGATAGCGAAGTATTAACAGACATTCACCGGGGGAACTAAGTAATAATGTAGCATCGAAAAGTTGTGATAGTAGCGATCATAATATAGATAAATAACAATAATAATATATACATAATAATAATAATAATGATAGTAATCGCGATAAGGTTGACATTATTGTCAATAATACAATCGCCATTGTGCATGGAAATTTCTATAGAAATGATAAATCGTGGGACGTATTTTTTTTTATATTTTCCGGTTATTACTTATCGAAAAAGATAATTATCGAATAAAAGTTCAGGAGAGCCTTTTCGAATTAATCTTATCGCCTGGGTAATGTTTCGTTTTTAATGAATCTTTTAACTATATCCGTCCACATTTGTGTGTGTGTGTGTTTTTAAATCCCTCGCAATTAAATCGTAATTTTAAACAGGACGAAATTTAGAGCTATTTTTAATAATTCTGGCGCTAACGATCGGAGATAAAATTGAAAAAGGATAATGCGAGTGGACGAATACCGAAGTGAAAATTGAGCTCGGATTTAAGATGGCGAATTATATGTTCATCACATCCGGAGTCATAAAATTATATTTCATAAATCGAAATGTATAATTTTGTGTAACGCCCTCGATTTTGTATATCACAGGAAAAGTTTATTATAAAGCGCGTGTAACAACCTGGAATTAACGGAAAACGTTTAAACGTAGTCGCCCATTATTTTTTCATTACTCGAAATTATAATAGTTAAAAACTGCTTACAAACACCGGTTAACCGGATTTTGATGGATATCTGCATAATTTTATTTTCCATATAAACGGTGATGCGAGGAATTAAAAATGTAAAATAATATTTCGCGTACAATATCGCCTATTTAAAATGATGCCATAATTTTTAAAACGATTCTAGTTAATTTTTAAAAATTATTCCGGATAATTATTAAAATGATTTCGGATAATTTTTAAAAGAAAAATACGCAACAAAAATTAGGATAAAATTGCTAAAAGTTTTTTCTTTATGAAAAATCGTAAAGCTTTTCGGCTGTTAGGCCATTATCAATTGAATATTTAAAATATATATATATATATAAAATGAAAAATATTAATTGATGATTACACTTTACAAAAAATCAGTATATTAAATAAAACAATCTGACAGTGAATGTCGAGGGTAATTTTTATTTTATTTAATATTGTTCTTCATTTTACCTACTTTTTTTTTAAGTGCAAACTTAAATTAATATTTTTCATTTTATATTTTCATTTTTTTTTTTTTAATATTCGATAAAACGGTCGAGAAATTTTTTTTTTTTTGGTTTATTTTAGTATCACCGCAACATTTTTCAAATAATTTTTAAACGATTCTAGGATAATTTTTAACGAGTCGTAGAAATAGTTTTTCGAGTCGAAATAAACTACTTTTTATGGCGAAATTTAAAAAATATTCGTTAGGATCATTAATCCTTTTCGATCGTAATTTCTTCCTTACGCTAGTCAATAATGTCTATATTCTGGTAATAAGTGACGTTAAACGTTTCGGTTGTAGAAATCTATTTCTATATAACATAATTAATCCTTTTTCATTGGATATGTCATTGTAGGGTGACACTACTTTAATGGCTGATATTTAAGTACACTATATTAAGTTTAACACGAACATTCTTCGACTTTTCTTATTTCTATATATTTCTTTTATTTTCTATTGATTTTAATTTTATTATCCGTTATTAGATCTATTTTTATATTTTTAAATTAAATTTTATTCGGATGTTACGTCTATTTATATTATTTTAGCCCGTTAAAGTGGTAACATCTTTAATCAACGAGTTGGAAATGTCGCTCCTCCGAGACACTCCAAATCTTCACTCCCGACGGTCCTGTGATGCCTAAGTTGTTTTTTTTTAAATCCCGAGGTTTATATTAGGTCGCGTAACTTCAAGGATAAAAATTGAGAAAGTTCCGATGAAAGGGTCTAAAAACCAATGTTACACCGTTACCACCGAGATGGTTCACGGCTTAAATGTGACGTCACACAATGAAGTCAAACTAGATTGTTATTAGAACACGCGTATATTCCATTAACAAACAACCAAATAAAGAGATGTACGAAGTAATTAGTGCGTTTAAGTAATCAAACAATTATCGTTTACAATTAAAAATTATTGTTTTAAGTTGCCTATATTTTACAAAAGGCAAAAATGTATATTACAACGTGATCAGATAAAATTGACTAAATAAAAAACAAAGCAATGAAACCGTATAAGCTATAGAAAGTAATTTATTCTTAAATATATGTTACACATTATATTTTATGCGTACCATCATTTTAATAATCACGATGTAACAGCGGCATTTCTCTTTTACATCCTTTTTCCTAACACGATCACTTTGTTTGCGATAATATTCGTTATAGAATTTATAATTATTTTTACAATACTTTCAGCAATCATTACATTCTACCGAATTATTAATTAATCTATTTAATGTAAATCGGTGATATTTTTGATAAAAATTCTTTTTTATTAAGAATTAAAAATTTTTCTTCAATAATTTTTTAACATTAAAAATTATATATTCGTACGAAACAATCAACTATTTAATCCTTAGAACAGTGTGACAGCAATAGTCTCCGAAATGAACGATAACAAGTATTTCTTGATTTGTATTTTCAATGTGTTCTTCGGCTATATTTATATCAGCTGAAAACACCGAGCTGTGATTTAGGTTAGGATAATCGTCATCGTGAAATGTACCAACTGTTTTAATTTTCTGAAATGCGAAGATTTCAATAACGTTAATGACTGAATCCGAAATTTTCTTTCACACATTGATATATTTGTCAAATTAAAATATTATAACGACAGCCTATAAAATCTATGTTCAAAAAAGTCAGTCTGAAACCGATTTTTATTCGGTCCGGCGATAAGTTTACTTTCTGAATTTTGCTCAATAAATCCAGTCAATCGTGAATATTTTTCGATAAAATTGAAATTATAAATTTGTTTACATTTAACGATACTTTTTAACTACTAGTACGAAATTACGTGAATCTGAGATGCGTCAGAGCCTTCAGGCCTATCGCGGTGATAACGGTTATATCACTCGAGTTATTTTAACAAAATTATTTCGTAAACCGAAATATATAATTTTGTGTAAACCGGCGACAAAAAAATAAAATAAAGTTCGCATATCATCGTATAACTAAATTGAAAAATTCCAGGAAATCTACCGAACCGAACGTCTTGATTTAGACATTAAACAGGCGGACGACGAATTGATTGTGAATAATTTGAAGAAGGCAACTAAAGATAATAAAATCTAAAAAAGGTTAAAAATATCCGAAGTCGAAAACGTGAGAACGTTAATTGAGACAGGATAAAATAAATTAAAATATTTAAGAATTAACGATCCAATACCGGTACATTCGACACGAGGCGATGAAAAAGCGATATTTTAGGTATTTTAATTATTCTAGTTATTTTTGAAAAAAAATGTATATAGACTTCTAATTTTGTTTATATTCCGATGCCAGTTATAAAATTTATTTGTCTCGCGAATACTACCAGTAAGAAAAGCTTATATTCATAATTTAAATTTCAAAAATATTGTTATTTAATATCGTGTTATTTATCGACTAAGTTTAATTTATATCCGATTCAGCTTACTACTCGAGCAAACACGATACGCATTTGCGAACATTATAGATAACTAATTGTCTCCTTTTGTAACTCTTTATTTTCCTAGAGTATATTAATCGATTAATCGATTGATTTTATAATTGCTAGAAGCTTAATAACGAGCTTTATGTATTTTATCTGTTTTTTTTTTATCCCACCCTGGGGGGGGGGGTTATATACGTCAGGCTAGAGCTTATTTGATTTATACGTGATATTATAAATTTAAAAAACTTTAAATTATTCCGATGCGCATTTCGAATAAACATTTTTTTATTAAAATGTATAATATCAGCGGTGTAATATAATTGCCGATTTAATAAATTAAACATCCCACCAGTTTAAGTCGCGACGACTATCTACAAGTCGAGTGCCACAAACTGTATAAATTACAGAGAAAATTTGTCCGAAAAAAAAAACGATATAATAAATGAAATAAAATAAAATAAAAATCGTAAAATAAACACGTCCCGAAATTATTACATTTTTCGAATAGAATTTTTGGTCATTAGTGCCTATTTTATGTTATCGTTAGTTAGTCTGATTTCTAGAATACTAAAACATCTCAAAATTGATCGGTGCCCGGATAAATCGAAGAATTTTGAAAACACGTTAAAAAATTTAAAAAATGCGCCGGAAACATTTTTAATATAAATTATACCGGTTCAAATTTAGCTTATAGGTACGTTTACAAACACGAAATAGGCCAAAATTTTTCCGTTAAAGCGGTAGTGTCGATCGGGTCATTATAGTTGTTTTATTTAAAAAATAAGTTTTCTATAATAATAATAATAAACAAAAAATAGAAAAATTATTTTTTAATAACCTTTTTATAATAAATAAATAATTACGTTATTATAGTTGTTTTATTAACAAAAAATGATTATTGTGTCGAATTTTTATTTTATTTTGGTTCCTCGACGAAGGCTGAGACCGTTAAAATTTGCCATTGTTTTCCTCGTGGTTCTATTTTCTCAGCTTTAATGTTTTAATTGTTAATTTATTTATTATTTTAGTTATTTCAAACCTCCTTTGAAAATTTAATAAAGCGTTTCAATCATTACAACATCCTATACACGGACGGTGCCAAAAGAGACTACCACTGCGGTTGCGCAGTTGTATATTCAATGTCATTCGATTTTCGCTTCCACAAAACTTCAACGTTCTTTCTACAGAGCTGTACGCAATTTCAATTGCCGTCGATATGGTTATTGAAGAACTAAAAAACAATGTTGTTATCTGCACCGATTCCTTGAGCTCCATTAAAAGTCTCCAAAACAGATCACACCACCAACATCCTTTGGCCAAATCCATCTTAGCCAACGCATCAGAGTTTACCGGAAAAATTATTCTCCCCTGGATTCCAGGGCATAACGGCGTGGGATCAAACGACAGTGCAGATGCAGCCGCAAAAGAAGCGTGTCTAATATCACCTATTCCAGCTATACCAATTCCAACAAAGGACTTCCTTCACACCGTACGATCTAAATTATCCGATAGAGCAAACGAAGAATTTTCAAACCTACAGTAATAGAACGTCAACTGGATAAAATCAACTACATGTCAAAACTCAAACAGGAGAAACGAAGTAGTCCTGTGCCGTGTACGCTCAGGCCACACACTGCTTACTCACAAGCACTTATTTAGTAATAGTGACCAACCGAAATGTACCGCATGCAATATTCCTTTAACTATTCCTCACTTCGCAAACCTTTCAAACTCACTCCCAAATATTTTACAGCATTCTCCTACATCCGAATCTAGACTCCTTGCCTTCCTTCATTTATCCAGAATCTACCCGTTAATATAAATTCCTCCCGTGCCTCTGGCCTTAGTAGCAGTACACGGTACGGTTATCAACGAAAAAAAAGAAGAAGAAAGTTATTTCAAAATTTATTTTTTAATTTAGTCGTTTAACATACGTGTATGGTTAATAATTCGTATTTAACTATTGAGCGCGTGGATGAGCCTCACTTGTTAATTAAGTTAGGTTAGGCTAAATCAAGACGTTCGGTTCCGTAGATACTAGTTAAAAGTATGATTAATGAAAAAACAAGAATTGCCCACAACCCGACTGTGTTAAAAATCGATAAAATCGTGTTCAGATATAAATATCGGGGCTAATCTCCATATAAGACTAATTCGTTTACATCAAGGTGGAAACCATTTTGTTCTTATAAGTTTAATTTTTCTCTCGCATTAACTTTTGATTATTATCACTATTATTTACCCCATTTACTTCTTTCTCTAGAACTTCCTGTCCCGATTTTTACGCAGTTTAGCCGTTTTCCCTTCATTCTAGTCATACTTTATTATTTTCTTCCTATAGAATCTTAATAAAATTTGCCATTCAGGACACTTCAAAAATAAATGTGATAATTCGGGGTGTTTTAGTATATTAGTAATCTATCAATTATAATTATTATTTTACTTATTTTATAACTTGAAGATTGTGTAGTTGCTGAAAAGTTTCATTAAATCGTACATTATTATTTTTTTTAAATGAAAAATAAATGAATAAATCGAGAAAAATGAAGTATTAGAACTAATGAAAATTAATGGCACGTTAATTACTATAATAAAAAAAAAAAAAAAAAGGAAGATAAATTTTTTCGCACATGTTACGAGAAATGAAAAATATCAAGTCTTGCAGACAGGTTAATAATGAGTATAATAGAAGGATGAAAAAAACCAGGGGGGGAAGTTCTTCGCTGGATAGATAACAACGAAAAAATTGACGGAATACAGAGAGCGTCGGATTTATTCAGAAAAGCGAGGGACCCAAGTCAAATAGCAGAATCGACGCGTTGTGTAATACCGGAATCGAGTGTTGGAAGATGAATGCTTAGATCGCTTTATTTATTACACCGGTCTAAAAAAAAAATGAACGTTGTCCGTCCGATAGTACACGATTATATCGCCTAGCGTCGATAACGACGGGTGTCAAAAATTTTAGCAAGTAAAAATTCGGGAAAGGCAAAAAGTTTATTAGTCTTCCGTAGCTCTGTATTATCGTTAATTGTCTTTCTCCGAATCAAAACATTATTTGTAGAAAATTTTAACACACTAAATTTCGAACTGGATCTTTTCACGGTTTTTTTATAACATATATCAGCGTGGGTGTAATACTCGGGGAAAGTGGACCTGGTATTATCCACGAACGTTAGAACAACAATAAGTACGGTCCGGTACAAATACAGCATGGAAAAGAAGCGAAAGAAAGTGATATATCGTGCCGCGGATAATTACCGACCGAAAAGATGGCATTATTAGGGCGAACGTCTAACCTCGTGTAACGTCTAACAACATGTAAGACGGGATAGTTATTTCAGCCGTTTCAATTTCTTATATCGTTATTACATCAACAGCCAATTCGGATTTGTATACCCGTACGGACTTTCCCTCCGAATCTAAATTTCATCTGGAGAGTTTTGATCATTTCTCAAACATTCAGTTTCATTCTTCGCTTTACGCGTAGAAACGGGACGTAGGTATTTATTTCCTTCGTAAGTAAAACGTACGGGAGAAGAAAACAAATAAACAAGTTCTAAAGACTGAAACAAAAACTAGAAAACAGACAATTCAATTTGCAGCTTATTGTTAAAACGCATTCTTAGACAGGGGGTGTCGTTCGTATAGGGAAGATTAAACGAACTATTCTATCTATATAGAGAAAAAGAGACGAAGTTACATCGGTTAGATATGTAACTAAACCAACAAATAATAATAATAATAATAATAATATAATAATAATAATAATAATAATAATAATACTAATAATAATAATAATAATAATAGGACAATATTAAGGGTAAACGATCGAACGAAATCTAATGTCTACGCGTATATAGTACGAAGGATCAAAATCCAACCCCACCACCCGATTCCACGGTAAAAACCTAGAAAAACACGATTACTCTGGACGCGTGAAAAAACGAGGGAGCAACGTCTCCACACGGGTATAGTGCAGCGGCGTCGACCACACTTCCAACTCGCGACTTGGGTCTAGTTTTAATTGTAACCGTTTTGTCGTACGACGGTGGCCAGACGGTATAGCTGTCGGATATCTGTCATCGAGGATAGAAAGAATTAAAAAGGATTAAACTTCATCGAGGCCGTTTATTACTATCACCCATCGTTTCTCATATTATAACATTCGTCGCACCCAATATTACTCTACAACCGTGTTAGTTGCACTATTGATTGTATTACACCGTTGTCGAAACGTTTATTTATTAAAATAAGCGACCATACAGAGAGGAAAAAATGGGGGGTTACCGTAGGAAGAGAATAGGCGAATTAGGCAACCCCCCTTATTATCATTATCATTATTATTATGGTTGTTTATAGTTCGCTCCAGTAGTAGTTAGTTTGTCCCGGTATATGTTCTTAATAACCGGATGACGACGATACGCGTGTTAAATAGCTCCGGATAATTGGCGATGATAACGGTTAAATAATAATATTAATAATTAATAATGATAATAATAATAACTCTTAAACAACGTTGGAGAAGATGTTACAAAAGTACGATCATCTTGTTAGTATCTCGGCTGAATAAGTTAATTACACGGGCAATTAACCGTTACAGAAGTCATCCTAACAAATAGAACAAAACGAGTGAACTGTATACGTGTACCAAAATATACAAACGTACATTTTATTTATTTATTTAGTTTTAGCTTTTCCATAACTGTAGGTAGTTACATCAAGTATATATATACACTTTTATTATAATAAAAAATTTACACATGAAATTAACGATATAAAATTACAAATTTAGCTAATTATTTACGAAAGCTGAATTGTAGCAGTAATTGAAAATCTTCATCCCTCCGTCGCGAAGTATTCGTTCTAAATTATTAAACGCTCTTCGTGCCATACCGATATCTCGATTTCCTCGTTATCACTTTCATCTTATGTTATCTCTACACCCCAGATATTCGAATTTTAAGGCTTGGCTCTAATGGTACTCCATCTAGTTTTCTCTACTAATGCTTTGTCATTCTTGCTTTGCTGTTTAGCGAATTGCATCACTTTCTATTTGTGAATGTTCATCTTTATTCTAAATTTGACGCATTCTTCAGTACATTTTGTGCCTAAGCTCCTTAGCTTACCTGGAGTATCTGAGATAAGGACCTTGTCATCGAGACGTAGCTGATCTGACATATATTGCACCCGTTTATTTTCATTACAGCTTTTTCAAATATTCGATGTTTCGTTATCTCTTCGAAATATATGATAAAAACAGTCAGGGAGATGGAAGAACTACATAGATATCTTTTATCTATTGCAGAAAAGAACATCAGATGGTTTGAACATTTTCGACGTTTTATATATGTCAGTCGATATTCAAACGTAATATATATATATCTATATATATAAAAATCAATGCCACTTTTCGTTGTAATTTTATAACTCAATAACGGGCTCACCTACTCAAACCAAATGTTTAGGCTTTGTTCGGACTATTTAGTAGATAGTTTATGTGAAGTTTGCACAAAATCGGTCGAACGGTTCTTCATTTATCACACATTTTTTGTAACAAATGAATTCAATAAATAGCGTAGTATACGGCTGATGCACCTTAGTATTCTACTGAGAAAATTACGTCATAAATGGCGAGTATGTACTATTATTTCCTGTTATTAGTTCGAAAGGAATGGATGAATTTTGTCAAATTGAAACTTTTTTTTCAGATGGGGATTGTGCTGTCAAATTGAAACTTTTTCAGTGTTAACAGTACAAGCATGTTGTTATGTCATTCATGCGGTCATTTCATGTTGGACGTGCTTCGATTAAAGCAAATTTTTGTGTTTATATTTTTAAACATATTGTTGAGGCATTCATACAAACGGTGAGTCTTGAGTTGTTCGAATGTACTATGTGTGTACTTTTTTCAGTTTTTTAGCGAGCCATCGGTGTTTCATATCGTTTACAGGCTTTATTTGAATTAAATTGTCAAACGCATTTACACAAACGGTAAGCATGTATGTGTGTGTTGTGTGCATACGGGTGTTTTATTCTTTTGTAAATTTTGTTAAAACCGATTTAATAACAAAGTAAATATTTTTAAACGATTCCGCCTATTGAATTAGGAGTTTTTATATAAGATCTATCGTATAAAGTGAAACAATTTCAAATTTCGAAACACTTTGCGATTTTTTCAAATTCACTTTTTTCGCGATAATTCGTGAACGATTCAAAGTCGATAAAATAGTTTGAATGAAATTATGCGGCATAGAGATATGCGTCTAATGATGGTATAATCGTATTTTTACAAAATTGGGGTTAAAGGGTTTTTAGGCGGTTTGGGCCGTTTTTAAGGACCCTATGATAGATAGGGGGTTTTGGGTTTACATTAAACGAAAGTAAACGTGGAGAGATCTCTGATTTATTGCAATAACATAGTGTTTAACAAAATTTACTGGTCACGAGAAATCGCGAGTTTAAAATTCGGTTTTCGGTTTTTAAAAATTTTCGAACGATTTTTGGTTGGCCGATTCTACAATGATTTTATTCAATTCAATTCCATTCAATAAAGTATATTTATGTTTTTATACATCAGCAAATAATAAATAAATAAAAAAATGCGCATACCGAGCAGCGTTAACGCTCTTACTAACGCGTCTTAGGAAATAAGTGTACAAAGAAGTCTTAAAATTTATTTTATAGTTATACAATAATTATACAGGGAAAAACATACAACTAAAAACCCTGCGTAACCGAAAATAGAGAAATTAATTAATTATAGTTTGATATTAATAGTACAATAAGGATATGGGTAAAATTATACAAATTATATTAAGGTTAAACAAATAAATAAGAGGATAGAAGAGAGAAATACTGATACAATAGATTACATGAGGATAGAGACTTATTAATAACGACTTAAGTAGTTCGACAATCTGGTGCTAGAAAAGTGAATGTTTAATTCTTTTGTGTTTATATTTTTTATATTTTCTGGTCAGCGAGTCGCGAGTATAGTTTCCAATTCGCTGTACGATAGGGTAATGGCTAGTCAGGCATTTGCTGTAGAACCTATCTGCTTGTTCCTGTACTAGCTCAGGAATAGTACGCTGATGAAGAGCTGCATGCATGTCAGTTATCTTAGTATAGTAAGGTGCATTAAGTACAATACGCAGACATTTATTTTGAACAATTTGTAATTTATTTAAGGTGGAATTACTAACACCGGATCAAATTGGGCAAGAGTATAATAATATCGGCAGTATGTATGCTTTATATATTATTAGTTTGTTTTTAATACTAACTTTAGAGCGCTTGTGAAATATGGGGAAAATTTTATATAATCGGGAGTGCGCTTTGTCCGTGATGTGCTTAATGTGTTCATAGAACGACAGTCGCTTGTTCATTGTAAGACCAAGATATGTTACACGAGGTTTCCACGGTAGTTGCCTGTTGCTTATTTCAATGTGGTGAGTTATTTGCGGCCTGTGTCTCGTAAATAGTATAGCTTCCATTTTTTCGGTGTTAATTTTAATTTTCCACTTTGTGTAATATTTATAAAAAAAAAATTGAAAATTAGTTAAAGCACTAATTATTATTTTCTTAAAGAAAACACAAAGCTTTTCGGCATTTACGTCATAATCAAGTGAAACATTTTAAAACATCATAATTTTAAAAATATAAATTAAATATAATTACTTAAAAATATGCAATGGTGATTGTGAAAATATACTCCAAAAATGCTGTCTGCTTCTGTTCTGCCTATTTTTTGATTTGTTGAAATTTAATATCAATATATTTGTTTATTAATTTTGTTTTTTTATATTAAGGAACTTAGACAGGTAAGAGATATAGGTTTTGTGACACATGGAAATTGCTTGCATAATATATGGTCTATTACACTGGGTCTCATTTGATTGGCAGGTGGCATATAGGTGGGTTCTTTTGGAGAGAGAACAGTGAAATTTTTGTTAAATGATAAATCTAATAAGATTTTACCCGACTTGTTATTAGTGTAACAATTCCAAACGGTGTTTCTAGCATTAAAATCGCCTGCAACTATAACTTTATTTGCCGAGTGCATAAGCATTGCTATATCATGTTCAAAATGAGCGCTATTTGGTGGGGAGTAAACAGAATAGAAGTAAATTGTATCATTTTCAACCTCAAGAGCAATACCTACAGCCTCAATGCTCTTTAGTGCAAGAGCAGGTAGAGAGTAATGAAGTAGTCTGCTGCTTGCAAGTAGTGCTACACCACCACCTTTCTCATTTCGGTCACGCCTCGGACCGTTCGATGTTGATTTTAGCACGGTGATGTGATATATCTTGAATATACACTAGGCATTAGGTTATATATATATATATATATATATATATATATATATATATATATATATATATATATATATGTATATTATAGCTGGCGAACTTTGTATCATCCCAGAATCAATAAATATATTAGCTTATTAGCTGAATTAAATATAATTTTTTATTAAGTTCAATAAATCTACAAAATTAAAAGTATCGACATATCATTTAAATTTCGTTATAAATTTGTTTTTTAATTTTTTATATAGTTCCTAATTCTCAATCGGTATTTGTGCTTTATTTAATTCAGCTAATAAATTAATACATTTATTGATTGTGGGGCGATACGAAGTTTGCCGGGTCAGCTAGTATATATATTATATATATATATTATACATATATATTATATATATATATATTATACATATATATAATATATATATATATATTATATATAAATTATATATATATATATATATATATATATATATATATAATATATATATATTATACATATATATAATATATATATATTATATATTATATATATATATATTATATATAAATTATATATATATATATATATATATATATATTCATTTGTTTTCGTTAATTCGTATAAGTAAATATTTGTTTTTCTTCTGTTTTTAATAGTGTAAGTCCCATTTTTAAGTTTGGAAATTGTTGAATGCCTCTAAGATGGTATTTTATAAACTTATTTCGATATTTTTATGCGCTGCAAACAATTTAGTCTTAAAACTTAAGGGGGGTATGTAAAAACAGAAAAGAGGGAAATTAATTTGTGCGAAATCAGACAAATACGCGCTTATACGAGACCACAAATAGTACAGCTGCGAGGTGCGGACATTTTTGAAGCTTTTAGCTTTGCCTATTTCTTTCGGTGGATTACGACGAAAATTGCCTTTTTTTCGAACGGTAATAGTAATTATAATTATAGGAGTACGCGTATCCGTCAAATATTTAGTAGATATAACTTTCTCGGAATTCAATTTAAAGAAGCGTAAATACAGGGAAAACGAAGATAACGCACAAATAAGAACGGGACAGTCGTAGGAGATATAGATAGGTGATTTCGAAGAAAAGATTATCGTTAGGAAATAACGCGGTTTGCTCGTCTCCAGCGTGATAATTGAACGGACGTGTTATATCTTGTTGGCAAATTTCTCTCAAGCCGATGACGATGGAGAAACCTTCACACGCGTTTATCAGAAATGCCCCGTACGCGTATTCTTCTTCTTCCTCTTAATATTAACATTATTATTATTATTATTAATTATTAACATTATTATTATTATTATTATTGTTGTTGTTGTATCAGGTTCGCGCGGCCATTAATGCAATTGGCTATATGTACTACGTCGTTTGGAGTTTTATCCCTATCCAAGGCTTTTACCAAACTATTTTAAACGAAAGTCATACACGCATAAACGAACACCAATATATATATATCCGGAATATACGTTGCGCGGATATTTCTACTCCTTTGTCGGCAATTTTGAAGGTTTGTCGTCATCTCGCAAGCTAATGACTGTTTGCTCTGTTTGGTCTTTTAGTAAATATTTACACCGTCGTCGGCTTAAGTAATACCATCCACGACAACCTCACATCGTAGCCCGAATAGCCATAATCATCATTACCCACATCATTATCATCTTCAGGCGCTCTCGTTCATCTACAATTTAAGAAACTTTACAAATTCTCCGGTGGTTTTCCCAAAATACTCATTCGTGGTTTCTTTCACAAAATTATCCTTTTTTCTAGTGAGTAAAATTATTTCATTTTATTCCAGGAATAAGAAAACTAGACATCTGTATATATATATATATATATATATATATATATATATATATATATATGAACGCGTGTACATATAAAATAATCATAATAATTCAAGACAGCAATATTACTTCGTGAGAAAGTAAAGATTTCGAAAGATTCCTCATTATTAGGACACGACAATATTTTGAGCATTCTGTTCTTCATCGTGAGCTCGATACGATACTTGTGAAATCATCGACATTTCATCTTATTTTTTTCGTATCCGGTTCGTTTCGGATTCATATTTTGTCGCACCAATATTCGGCCATTGGCTTTTTCATTTGCTAGGGTATACGCATCTTTCGACATTAATACAGTTCGAATCGTTATGTTTACCCCTTACGTGTACAACACGACGTTCGTTATTTCCTTAACGTCGTCTTCCTCTGTGTACTTGTAAGCAACTTCTCGAATATATTCTTACTGTTAATCTTAATTAAAGAACGAAAACGTTTTGAGCGTATAATCATAGCCGTCTCTGTACCGTGTCTGGTTCATCGTAGGGTCTTCCTCAATTGTTAGATCCGTTCTAATTTTTATTTATTTGCCGTTCAGACAGCTATATTAACTTTCCCATCTCATCAGATGTTATGATATGACCGAAAAATTTCAACACGTTTCTCTATATAACGACCTTCCATTTCCCTCCGTATATTTAATTTTCTTAGAATCGACTCGTTGCTTCTTTTTGCTATCGAAATTTGTTATATTCCGCGATTACCATGTCATCCCAAAAGCATATGCCCGTTTTTAATCAGCGTTATGTATAGTTCAAAACTCAGCCCCATATGTCGCGATAAGAAAATTTCGAATGAAATTCTTTTTTTTCGTGATTTCCGAGTTCTAGTAAGTTATGACGGTGATTTTTTTTTATTGATTGACTCGTTACCCATCGCCTAAATATCGATTAAATGACGCAGCGTGTAACTTTTTATATGGGGTGACCCAGAGAAGACGGGCGGTTTTATTGTTTTTTGAGTAACTCAAAAACTACTAGACCAAAATTTTCGAATGAAATTTTATTTAAAAATACTAAAACGAGAGAGATTAGCTTACAATCGTTTGTGGAACACGATATCGTCCAGATGAACAATACGCGCATTCAGTCTTTACAAAATTTTGACTTTTTTCGAGTATAGGTCGCTGAATTTTTGAAATATTCATAAATCCGACTTTCAGATCTAGTGCAGGTGTTTCGTAGAGGCAGCTTTTTAGATATATCCCCGTAAAAAGGAACAAAAACGTTTAACTTTGAATCCTTTTCGAAACTCTTTTTGCACTGTCGTGACGGATTCTCGCCAAAAATTACGCGCATTCCTTCTCGTTATAGGATGATTAACTGAAACTGGACAAACGCAAATCTGTCGTGTATAACCAACTGAAAACTATGTTCGCAATAATATTCTAACATAATCTAGCCTTTGAACGAACATAATAGAAATGTCCCAAATATTCCGATAATAAACAAATAATTCTTCCTCGTACAACCCGATTCGCGTCCAAACCACATTTCGTCAGACGAAATGAGTCTCGATCTGGAATAATTTTCTTACTTTTATGATTCCAGTCCACGTCTGAGTATTTCGTACTCGAGAAATACTTCTTCCACATTCCCTTCGCCCTCTTCGGATTCCGTCGCTAGTGTTTCTATAAAAGTTGATGTGTTCATCTTTAAAGTCTCAGAAAAAATTCGTTTTTACTTTTCTAATTATAACCATTGGATATTCATCGACTGTAGTACTTTCTTAATATTTCTTGTTCGACAGAAATATGACAGTCTCGCATTCCTTATAATTCATCGTTTACAAACGTAAACCTTATCAGGCACACCCGCGACCGTCGACGGAACCAAAATTTAATTCACGATGATTCGAGGAATATTTTTAAATTGAAAGCGGTGTAGAAGGAAGTTATTTAAAAAAATAAACAATAAAAAGTATTTCGAGTGTACGTAATTAAAAATAAATAAAATAATAATGATAGTAATAACGAATAAAAATCAACAAAAAAAAAAATTAAATAAAATAAACCGCGAGAAAATACTTAATTTATATTACGAAGAAAAGTGTTGTCGAATAAGAGTTTTTGCCGTCAACTGAGTTTATAATCAAATTTATTATTTTACTTTAAAGTATTTTTTTTTTTTAACATTTTATCTTTTTTATTTTTATTGTTATTATTATTTTCTTTATTTTTAGTTACGTACACTTGAAAATGGTTTAATATGCGAAAAGTTTTGTGTCTTTTAAAATAAATTTAGTAATTTCGACTGATTTTTATCGTCGAATATTCTTAAAATCGTAATTATAACACAGCAAACGTTACCACAAATCATCAGGCAATTGATTCCCTTTTCTAGAAATAAACGAACACTTTCAAATTGGCTCCCTGCAGATGGTTAACAAACTAATTCCGTAATCTAGATTTCTTTACCGACGGTCGAGTTTATTACTCGCTAGTTGTTTTCATTAAATCCTGATGACTGAAACTAGAGCAGGCTGTTTTTATTAAATATACGACGATACCGTATTTAAAAGTATTTTAATTTAATTTAAAAATTCGATCGACATATTCCTATATTAAACTTTAAATATTTCTTCGCGTACATATACGCGAAAAAAAAAGTCTACTCGTATCTATATTCCAAAGAATCGCTTAATTGTATCGAAATTATTTGAACGAATAAAAATAAAAAGTTTTGCAAATTGACGACGAAATTCGAGTAATGAGAACAAATATATACAGCAACAGAAATCGACAATCTATATATTAGTAAAACGTACCGTCGATAGGAATCCGTAGTATGCGGACGAGATAATAGAGAGGTCTATATAAAAAAAAACCGTACGCAGATTGTGTTTCGGACATCATCGAACATCATTTCACCTATGGCGTTTAGGAATTGTTGATAGCTCGACTTGCGATTATTGCAATTTAGAAAGGTCAATTAGGTCACATTGTACGGCAGTGTGACAAATTCGAACCAGGAAGAAGATTATTTTTTATTGTCGACATTAAGATCTCGCTTGAGCGCTATTCGAATAGTTATAAGTCCATTATCTCCAGAATGTTTGTATTAAATGAACATGATATTCGCTATCTGAATTATCGATCGTAAATCTAATGAAAATGTTTCTCCTATTAAGACGATCGTGAGAAATAGATTTTCAATATTTGTAATAACTTATTTCAGAGTCGTGTGTTATCGATCGTTGTACACAAAATGAAAATTACAAAAAAATTTCGGTATACCAGGTAATGAATAATAAATGAACAACCAAAAAGTATCTTTAAATAAACAAAAAACATTACAAAGCTTTTCGCCTATTAAGCCGTTATCAAGTGGACTTAAGAAAACAAAATATAAGATATATATATATATACACGTGTATACAATTTATTTTTTTGCTCGGCTTTCACCTTTTGGCCAGCTTAATCAAGTTATAATTATTTAGACACATTAGCATTCTTTATAAAACGATATAAAAAACAAACATTCTGGAGATAATGGATTTATAACTATTTCAATAACGCTCAAAGGGAAATCTTAATGTCGGCAATAAAAAATAATCTTCTTCCTGGTTCGAATTTGTCACACTGTCATACAATGTGACCTAATTGACCTTTCTAAATTGCAATAATCGCAAGTCGAGCTATCAATAATTCCTAAACGCCATAGATGAAATGATGTTCGATGATGTCCGAAACACAATCGGGGTACGGTTTTTTTTATTATAGACCCTCTCTATTATCTCGTCCACATACCACGGATATTTCTGTTGCTGTATATATTTATCCTCATTGTTCACATAACCGATTCTTGACAACTGTAATATAATCTTTCCCGTTTAGTTTTATCCGTTTACTGTTATTCTGTTCGCTTCTAGTAAAAGCTTCAACCGTCTCGTTTACATACAATTTATAAAGATATTGCAGAAAAAAAATCAAATGAAACGTAAGAAAATACTTAATTTAGATGTATAAAAAAATAAACAAGCTGAAAAAACAAAGTCTCTGATTGTTTTATATCTATATTTCCTTTTTTTCATATTCCCAAAACCTTAGAAGAAAAGAAACTCCGAGGTTTTGGGTAAATGAAAAAAAGAAACTAATAGTACAGCAAAGGCGCGAAAGACTTCTAGGGCACATAAAGCTGTATAACGCGTTCATGAAGGTCATAATCGAAAGAAAATTGGAAAGAAGAAGAAAAAAGGGAAGACCTAGAATAACGCGGATCGATCAAGTAAAAGAAAATAACATACAAAGAGATGAAGAACATAGCAGACAACAGGATGGAATGGAAGAAAATGATTGGCTAGCTACAACGATACATGCTCTTAAATACTCATTATATATATATATATATATATATATATATATATATATATATATATATATATAAATTTAGCGATTTTAACTACCGATTAAACGCATATTAATAGCTACTTCCGCTGTAGGGATAGAAAGTATTCCAAGTACGATATATAAAATTACATAAAAAATATGAAAATTTTATATTTTTTCCGCGTACAATACCGATTTTAAAACTCGTTTATAAATATTTTCAGAACTGAAAGTGTCCGTGTGTCAACCGAACGCTTCTTATTACGAAACAACAAGACCATTTCATTAGCGTCAAAGTCCTATTGTAATAGAAACATACCCGACTGAAATGGATATAGTATTATATAATTATGAGCAGAGATAAACGAATTCCCAGCGATAACATTTAAAAAAAAAAAAACAGAATATTTTGAATATAAAGTCATCGACGCAGAATAATTTGCGCCGCTATATCCTTATCACGGGAAAACCGCCTACATTCTCTATAGCATTCTAGGAAAAGCCGACGATAATTCTAAGAAATACGGAATAAATTCTTCTAAATTACTTATCTCTTACCGAACATTACACCGACTAATTCGTTAATTTATTATTATTCATAAGAATAATCATCATTATTATTATTGATAATATAAGCTTAAACGGCGGTGCAGGAGAGACAACTTCAATGTCGATAAAAAAAAATATATTGTAATTTATATCACAAATTTCGAGAAATAAACTATTTAATAAAAAAAAATATTATTATTATTATTATTATTATTATTATTATTATTATTATTATTACTTTCAACATTATCGATATTGTTTTATACTATTATTATTATTTAAGTACCTTTTCATATATGAATTTATGCACGTATATATGTAAATTAGATTTGATGTATTTAACGTGAAAATTATATACATTCATACTGCTATTATAAGTTGGCACGCTGACTTTTATGTATTAATTTGTACACCTACGTATATTATAATTTCAGAAGTTTGGAATGTACATAATGTTTTTTTTTTTAAAAATAAATAATAAATAAAATCACTAAAATTTGTTATGCAAAATCACAAAGCTTTTCAACTGTTAAGCCATTATCGAGTGAATATAAAAAAATGTATATATGTACGATATTACTTTAGATATATAAAAAAAAAACAAAAACGAAATGACAAAGCAGTATTCGTAAAATAGTTTTTTATATATAAACAATAATACAACAGTCAGTAAAATAAAAAATAATAATAATAATAAATGATTAAAAATAGTTGTTCGAAACAAATTTACAATATACTTCTTAGAACTAATTCTTCATCAAAATTTATCATTGAATTTAGTAAATTATTTTTTTGTGTAATTGCATACGTGAAGCACCGGCGTAGCCAGGGAATAGTTTGGCGATCTAACCTCCCCCCCGTTGGAATCAATCTGATAATAAGAAAATATATACTCGTTGTTAAATGCAACTTTGCACTTGTTAAACCTGTTTTTTTTATTTATTTTCATTTATTTTATTTAAATTTCGTCGTTTTTGAAGTAAATAAATAGTTTTGTAATATAGCAGGTACTAGAAGAATTTTGTAGAAAACCGCGAAGAATAAATTTTAAATTTTAAATCTAGTTAAGTATTACTATGTATTATTACTTCAAAAAATATAAAATCAATATTTATCGGGTTTTTTTTTCGCGGAATTTATTGTAGCCATCTCCCTCTGTCTTCAATAACATACTATTAGTGTGTTCCAGTGACGTTAAATATTTCTGCCGTCTATTCCTTCTAATAGAATTACATATTAGACGTGTAATAAGTAAAAAAATAACTCTGGTGAGTTGGATTGCTTTGTGGTTTAACCTACTTGAGTTTTGGTTATTTATTTAAAGTTCAATTTAACTCGGGTTTACTGTTATAATATAGTTTTTTGAACCCCTCTCTTCAACCAAGTCTGGCTACGCCACTGATGTGAAGTCATATTGTATATATATATATATATATATATATATATATATATATAATTATTTTTTTTAATATTCGCTCAATAATGGATTAAAAGCCGAAAAGATTCGTGATTTAAAAATTTTTAGCGATTTTAACTCGTTTTTTCGGTTTATTTTTATTATGTATATTATAAATAGACTTATTACTGTTTATATTCTTATACGAGTGTTAAAAGTTATTTATCTTGCAAATTCTACTGCGAAATAAAGGTTATATTTATAATTTATATTTAATTTTTTTTTTTTTGTATTTTGCGTTATCCGAATATTTTGAATTTATGTCCGATTTAGCTACTCGTGTGCACGATGCGCATTTGCGAGTGTTATATACATATCTAAATCGTTTACTTTTCTAGTTTTATTTTCCTGAAATATATCGATTGGTTGATTATGATTATCATTTAAATTTAAAATTTAATTCCATAGGCCCGTTTTTTTTTTTTTTTAATAAATACGCGTACGAAAGCTATAAAAGATAATATCGCGCGAAAATTGTGTTAAAGAATAATCTAGCTACAAAGCTGAATAATTATGATGTGTCTATCAGTGTGACTACACTTCAATAAACACGTAGTACGAACAAGAAGATACGAATACACACACACACATATATATATACAGCTGGATTTATTTTTTAAAATGGTTTCCTTTAATGGGGCTATAGAAAAAGATGGACTTACGTGTAGTAAGACTTTCTCATTATTACGAAACATTATTATGCCGGATTTCGACGCCATGTTGCTTCTTAAGGAATGGTAAAAAAAAATTATACCAACAAGGAAAATGCACTAACGGGCTAGCGATAAGATAAAGCCAAAAAAAAACCAAACACGTATAGTAGACGTCACTAGATAAGTCAAGAAAGGTTTACACATATAGACTCTCAGTACTAGTCACAAACCGTGAAACATTCGTTATCAGTAGCGTACTTACTACCTAACTTTATTATTATTATTATTATTATTATTATTATTATTATTACTAAATATTTTTTATTATTATTAAATATTATTATTATCAATATTATTAAATATATTAAGTATTAAATATTATTATTTGTATAATCATCGCTACTATTACTATCATTAATGTCTTAATTATCAATATTGTCGTCATCATCATCGCGTACATTGGTATTAACTCTTATCGTCGTCAGTATAATTATTATCGCGTTCTTTCACTTTAACAACGTCAGTTTTGCTCGGAATCGAGTTCTGGGAATTATTGGCAATACGTCGCCATTAGTTCGTTATTGGAGTTAATGTCGAAGCGAACGTAATAATTATCGCTAATAATTATCGTGTCGTACGAGACCGTAATCATCGAATGGTTTATTATTATTATTATTTTAGAAGTTATATGACGATAATGTCACCTGGTCGAGATTAAATATTTTTCGCCCGAAAACCAGAAAAAAAAAAAAATACTTATTACATTACGTTATAACTTATTACCAAAATTTCTTTTTCAAACATATTCCGATTGTAAAATCATTTCGACATAATCAGACGATGTATATATCACTCTGGAGGATATCGTTTAGTTGTGTATTTATAGCGTTCTTACGTGCTTTAGTATCGAGCTGTATTTCTACCTTTTTATTTTGCCCCATTCGAATGTAGCTCTTTACATATATCATCGTGCTCGGTGTGGTATAATCCTTCGGCGCTAGGATTTTACATTCATCAGTGTAATACGTTCGATAGTTTATTTTTAAGCGGTGTAACGAGTTATGAAAATAAAAGTATCGCGCACCTATTTGACTGAACAGTGTGCATACTGAGAAAATAGATAGTTGAAAGCCGCAATGCGAATTATTAGCGGCATACTAAGATCGACGAATAAAGATTAGTTTCCTGTTCTGGCTTACATTGTTCCTTCAACATTAAAACGATGCTTTCTAGAAACCTTTGGAAAATTTTGCATTATGTAGATAAAAACTACAAACCGATAAGGAAACTAAAGTCTAGACAGCCACCCTGGAAAACGACAATACATTTAGCGAACACGTCAATAAACCGGAAGGAAAGATGGAAAGATGAATGGACAAAACAATTAAACCCATTAATGAATATCTAGTACAAGATCCATAGAACCTCCGGGAATGGTGCAGAATAAATAGATTCTAAACGGGACAATGTAGATGTGCCTATATATTGACTTCAATCCCTTGTGTGAATGTGAGGAGCTTTAAACTCTCGATCATATGGTTGTAAAATCTTCTCTTCAAATAAAAATAACATTAAAAGACATTCTCTGTTCTAAGTAGTAAAGATCATTCCGAAAAATCGACGTAAGCAGCGGAAAAATCGAACAACGATAAAGGTAAAATGTTCGAGAAAATTATATTAATTCGCGCAGGATTACCTACACGACATTTTAAAGTGAAACCGAGACATAGGAGTATTCATCTTTGAAGAGAAGAGGAAACGTTGAGAGACAATCTGAGTGAGGAGTACAAAGGACAGTCAATGAAGATATGGGGACGGAACACCACACACGATGCACTGAGAAGCCGGAGTTCTGTTGATCAGATGCAACCGCAGTCTGCTGAAGACAACGTCATCCCTGCGGTTTGGAGGCAAATTCTTAATTTGGCGAAGCTTATTTAATGAGAAGATTGACTGTCACTTTTGTTGCCACGAAGCAAACAGACTGGATTTGACATAATTCCGTACATCAATAGCTGGTACTGGGACGTTTGGGATCGGTAACAATGTAGCAGCCTTCTTCGGTGCTCTGTCTACCGGTTCATTACCTGGAATTTCGTCATGAGCTGGAATCTACAGAAACGAGACTAATAGGCTCGGTTTGACTAATAACAACCGTGCCACTTCTTCAGGATGCTGATGCTGAATACATCGCGTGAAGAGTTGAGAGGTGTGAGATATAGTTATATATATGTGTATATACATATATATATATATGTGTATATAACTAACTTAATATTTGCTAACGAGCCTACGATTCGACGAGGAAACAATTCGTGCATGTGTGAACAAATTGTTGTTAACAGATTAAACAATCAATATTTACCGAAGGCAAGCGGGGAATTGGGCTGTTGTTCGTTGTAATAAAAGTGTACTACGCGTGTACAGGGACTTTGTACACAATTTGCTTACTTCAAACGGTGGTAAATAAGCGTATATATGTGTTGGTATTTTCGCGATCCATTTTCGCTGTTTATATTTGCGCACATACTTACACGTAATAAAAAAATATCATATTTGCGCTTTGCAGAAAATTTATGTACTTATTATTCTACGCAATATTCATATATATATATATATATATATATATATATATATATATATATATATATATATATTATATATATATATATGTACATATATATACAAATAAACAGCGTTCACACGAACAATTGTATGCGTAGACGAACAAACGTAAACAGTAAATATTATATCAGCATTTCTGTTTAAATATGTGTACTTAATATTTTATATATATATATATATATATATATATATATATATATATATAAATAATAATAAACTACCTAATATTAACTTTTAAGTAACCAATACAAATACAAACTTGTGCATATATGTATGTGATTTATACGCTAGCATTAAATTTAGGTGGTATGAAAATAATACAAAAAACACAAGTGTTGACGGTGTATAAATTGTTATAGACAGTGTGACTGTGTCGCGTCATGAATTGTGTCTTGTTACAAATCGGTTTTTCTTTTAAATAAAGATATTTATTTGTTTTAATTATGTTTTCGTATTTGCTAAAGAATAAACTAACACGATTGTGAAGAGGGTAAAGATTATTATAAGCAATAATATATAATACTTGTGTAAACGTTTAACCTAATACTAGTGGTTATTTTAATGGTGCAGACGACGTCGAGGCTTTAAAATGTTTTCGTATTGGTAGAAAAGAAAATAGAAGATGGACGGAATCGAAAAGAATGAATGAAAATGATGAATGAACTCTTTAAAGTACTAAAAAAAAGACAAAGAAAAAAAAAACGACACTACTAGAAAGAGACCGACGAAAAGGAAAAGGAATGGCGAATAAAGTAATTATTTAATTTAGTCTTTAGACATACTGCAAACGTTCCTCTTTACAATTCATCAGTCTACATTGTCGCTACCGTTATTACTATTATAATTATCATCATTATTGTTGTTTATTGTTTGCGTTGGTCGTTAAAAAATGATCTTAGATTCTCTCTTTTGTATTGATTAATAGCAAACAAACAATCGGATATAAAAATGTATATATATAATTATATATATATATATAATTTTATATATATATATACTTCTACTCGTTATTAAAATTATTTCTATATCTAAGTAAAATAAACAACGCAATGATTTTTTTTTTTTTTATTATATTCGTTAAATGAAAATTATAATTCATCCGAATTGAATAATATCGACGAATCTTAAAAGTATCTGAACTACATACCGCAGACAAAGTACTGGAAATGTGAAATATAAATTGAAACTAGGAAACTAAAGTATTTAGGGGTCAATGATAACTCACTTTCTGCTAGACCTGAGTTCGAATTTCAATTTTGAATGGCAAAATGATATGTAGTCGACCAAGCTACCCGTTTAATTGATGGATAAAGGAGTACAATAGTTTACTGTGAAGTGAAAGGGACTCTTCGGATTCACTCGATACAGAAGCGTTCGGAAGGCGAAATACTACATCGGAGGAATACGGGATCTATCCAACAATCATAGAACTTAGAAGTAAAACATAGATGAAGACCGACTTTGAGAACTATTGACTGTACAATAGGTAATTTGAAGAGATGCAAATCTAGCGTTCGTGTTAATTAAAATATTACTAATCGCTGTAATTACATTCGCACTATATAGATACGCACATCGACAGACATAAATAATAGTGCACTATTACTGTTAAAAATATTGATTATAAATAATAGCGCACTATTACCGTTAAAAATATTGATTATAAATAATAGCGCACTATTACCGTTAAAAATATTGATTACAGTTTATCTATCTTGATATTTAGAAAATAGTTAAAACTAAATAAAACTCTATTCCATAGCATTTACAACTATCGCTACTGCGATAATGAATACTTAAAGAGTCTAAAAATTTTTTATTAATATCGTAGAAACTGTTCAAATACTTAGTCACACTAACATCGAGAATGGTCAACACCGCCAAAAAATAAAACTTAGGATCGCATTAGCTAAGATAGCAATTATGAAGATCAAACATTTGTTTAGCTGCAAACATGTTCAACATTCGCTACGTTTGGTTCGATGCCACATTTGAACAATTTTATTATGTAGATCCGAACCGTGGACGATAAAAGCTATTAATGTACGTTACAAGCGGTTACTTCGATTCTCGGTAATGTGTCTGAAAAATTGGAAACAGCCCGACTAACCTGGAAACCACCAATTAATCAACAGAACACGACACGGATTTTGTCCATTATCTTCAAAGTTGATGTATCGTCCATCATATTTGGGAAAAGCATTTACTGGCGATATATTGATAGTTTTCTACATAGTTAGAGTTGTCTAAATTTGCTACGAAGTTTCGCGCATACTGCGATTATGACGCTTACTGTCGTTAAATAAAGTATGGTTCATGCGCACGCTAAAAATAACATAAGGTAATAATTTTTTTTTTGAAGCGGGAGGGAGAAAATCTTCAACAGACACTGATATCATATAAATTTTTAAAATGCACTGCTGGGAAACCAAAATCAATGTGTGGGATTTTTACCAACTAAAAACCCCTCCCTCTATTGAAAAAAAAGGAGTTTTATAAAAAAAATAATAATGAAGGCCGTTGTACAAAGCAAAGACCTCCACACTTACAATTAACTTAAAGCGATGAAAGAAGGGATGAGAATACATAGTCGCTTCTTCCATCAAATAAAGAATAACGAGTTTGTACAAAAAAATGAAATGGATATTAACTTGTATTCAAAAAAGGAATCTTAAAATAAAAAATAATGACTCTCAAAAAGGAAAAAGTAAAAGGCAATTAAGTAATAAAATAATCAAATATTAAAAGATTAATTAATGTAAATAGAAAAATAAACAGATAAATGACCATGCTACGAATAAGTAATGCAAAAATTAAAAAAAAAAAAAAAAAAAAAAAAAAACAAAGCAACGGTATCGGGGTCACGGTTGATTATTTAGACGTCAGTTGCGAGCAATGGAATTTTGTATTTTAAATTTTGAACGTATGACCTGTAAAGAAAACTTCCAACTTGCCTACTAAGAGGATATACATCCGTAGTGAACAACATATGATGTGCATCGTCTACCTCACCTACAGTACAACACGTGCAGACAGGATCACTAGCAAGCCGGAACCTTCTGAAGATAGGAACCAAACCTGCCGTGACCTGACAACACCTGAGCACTGTAGAAGTTGACGTCAAACTTAAGCATTTTCAAACGTAAAGAAATATCAGGAAGAAATGCATATCCTACCAGTTTCAGCTTCATCCCACATGTCCTGCCACTTCTTAACCAACAAAGACATGATCTGTTTTTTAAATTTCAAATACGGAACAGACTGTACAGCAATACTTCCTAGCAGGCTCGAATTTTTCATCTCAGTAACACACCCTCCTTCGAACCTATGCTCGCCAGTGAGAGCCCTACCGGCAAGAAATAGATCGAGCGGCAAGACACCACAGACAACACAAGCTGCAGAGGTCGGTGTAGTTCGATATAAAGAAGCTATCCGAAGCAGAAATTTCCTCCGCTGTTTGTTGGCTAGACCAAGAAATTAACGTAAATGGCAGCACTATACCCAAAACGGGCCTGAATGAGGCCTTTATATAAAATCGCACTTTCCTTAAATGCAAGACACGATGCATTTTTTTGTAAACACAGTAATTTATTATATATGTCCATACACTTGGAAGAAATGTACTGGAAATGAGGAATGAACGATAATTTACTGTCATTAATTTTATACCTAAGCATTTTAAAGATGCGGAAAATTAAATGCTTGAATCAGATAATAATTCAAGCTCGTTGATTCGGCCAGCAAAAGATGTATTCCCAAACACAGAAAAATCTGCATTTGGTAGGGGAAAAACTTAATCCTATATCTACCACCACACTCTCCAAGTATTTGGAAATACAAGCAAGAAGTGGTAAATGATGTGGGATTCTTAGCTTTAAACACTAAACATAGATCGCCAGCATAGGAATTAGCTGACATGTAGCATTAATATAAGAATAGAAATGTTCAACTTTAAAGTGCGAAGTACAGTATGTTCCACAAAATAGGTCCGAGTACCGAACCCTGAGGAACTCCACAAGAAGGTGCTCTAACTCCAGCAGACAATCGAAATTTAAGTGTAGCGGAACGATTCTTAAAATAATCTATAATAATATTAACTATAAAAGGATTCACTGAATTATCCTTCAGAACATCAACAACTGCGGATCAACGACAATTGTCGAAAGCCCCTTTAATATCGTATGAAATAACAACAGCGGAGCAACCATCTGAAATGTACTTCTCGACCGTTGAAACTAAAGAATGAACAGCATGCTCAGCTGATACACCTGAGCGAAAACCAAATTGAAGGTGGTGCAACGTGTTCCGAGCAGCGATCTCCTGTACCAGTATCTCATTGACGACTTTTTCATAAGCCTTCCCCATACAATTCAGTAAGGAGATAGGCCTATACGTTGCCAACTCGGATGGATCTTTGCCCGACTTGGAAAGAATCCTCAAAGAAGCTATCTTCCAACAATCTGGGAGGAGACCAAATTTTGTACATTTATCCATAATAGTATGCAACAAAACCGGATAGAAAGAATGAATTTTTTTAACGATTATGTTACTGACCATATCATTAGCGGACGCCTTTTTATTGCGTAAGTTATTAACAATGGATGTGATGTTTTCCGGATTTACTACAGGAGGAACACAGCCACCAACAGGAAGCACCACCAAGGGAATATCAGCTTTGGAGGGGAACAAGCGGTCTAATAACGCAGCCACTTTTTCACTGTCGGAAACTATAATCTGATCGCCAACCTTCAAATCAGGTAAAGACGAATCACATCTCTGCTTGAATAGCATTTTATATGGTCTGCCCCAAGCAGAACTCGAACTAATAAAGGCCTTCCAATGTTGGAATTTTACTACCTCGAATTTATATAACCTATTTAACTCCTTCAGCACATTCTTATAAATAAATATTCCGAAGGAGTTTTTACATTTAGATAGCTAAATTAATCTTATTCTTAAAAAATTGAAGACTGTCGTTGTTCCACCAGTCTATTTGTGGAAAATCGATAGTAAATAAACATCGACCAATCAGCTCAAGCAGATACTTGTCGAACTGACCGATCAGGGAGTTCAGCCGCCCCATGGACAGACAATTATTTACGTTAAAAATAAGATTATTAATATTGGTAGAGTTGAGACGATTTACAAATTGTTCGATATCAATTTTATAATACCTTCTAGTAGGGGGACGACTGATATTGAGGTAATGATTAGAAGTAACGAATAACAATTATTAAGTTTTGTTCACACGTGACGGATATCGACGCGACCTACACAATTAAAAAGTAAACAGTTGCGTCGTTGCGCTAAATGAAAATAATACCAATCTTTATAAAAACGTCGTATGTAAATATACACGTTCAAGACAGTTCCATTTACACATATAGGTCCAAGTTTGCCTATCCGAAAGAATTTGTAATTAACAGATTAATTCTCAAAATACGGATTGTCCACCCTGTATATGAAATTATATCGTTTTTTTAAATAAAGAACTGTCCTAAATAAATAAAGAGTTTCGGGGAGAAATATACCGCACACATCCGAACCATCTCAATAAAATAAAACGGGGGGCCGGTTCTTTACAGTTTAGTTTGCACGAGTAATGGACGAAGCAATAAATCACGCGCGTATAAATGAATGCGCACGTGTATAATAAACACATATAAGGCGCACATATACACAGGGAGATGTTAAAATCGTTCGAAGTCGATTATGACGAACGGCGATGAAGAATTATAATCATAATAGTAGAATAATATAAATCATAATAATAAATGTTAAACAAATATAAGGGAACAAAGTATAACGAAAAGAAATATATCATAAACGAAGAAATTACATAAATTTAATAATTTCAGATTAACCATTCGGGACGATGAGGTTAAAAAACAATATTAATAAAAGTGAACGAAAATACTATTAAAAAATATATACGCAAAACACACTCTATAAACAGGCAGATTAATTATTATTATTATTTATTACTAAAGTTTTTAACTAATTAAAAGTCAATTGAAAATTAGTTAAATCACTAATATTTATTTTCTTAAAGAAAACACCAGATTTTTAATATTTATTTTCATTTTACAAGTAAAATTGTGTTTTTAAAAAATTTTTTGCGTTCGTATATTGTTATATTTTATATTTTACTTTTGGATGCATCGCAACAGTTAATGAAAAATTTCAAATTCCACCAGTACACAACTTTTACAGAATCCGGAAAATAGTATTGAAGAAAAAATTAATATAAAAAAACAAAATTAATAAACAAATATATTGATATTAAATTTCAACAAATCAAAAAATAGACAGAACAGAAGCAGACGGCATTTTTGGAGCATATTTTCACAATCACCATCACATATTTTTAAGTAATTATATTTAATTTATATTTTTAGAATTATGATGTTTTAAACAGTTTCACTTGATAATGGCGTAAATGCCGAAAAGCTTTGTGTTTTCTTTAAGAAAATAAATATTAGTGATTTAACTAATTTTCAATTGACTTTTTATTAAAAAATCACTACATTCCACATTATAAAAAATTTTAACTAATTCTTTCGCTTTCTTTGGGTTTACCTGTGATGATGTTAGGAATGCTATTTTATCAATAACAAGTTTTCTTTCGGTTTTGATCAGTTGTCAGTAATTATTATTAAGGAACACTCGAATTTCTTTGTCCCTCGACGTTTTTATTTAATGAATCATTTGCCACAGGAAAATTTCCAGATATTTTGAAATTAGGTGTTATAACGCACGTACATAAGTCCGGGTTAAAGACTGACATTACGAACTACAGACCTATTTCTTTCATCGCTATCTAAAGTTTGTGAAAAATGTGTTAAAAAAATCATATTATACATTACTTAATGGGAATTAATTTTTAGCCCTAATCAATTTGGTTTCCTACCTAATAGCAGTATAAATGACGCTTTATTTAAGCATAACTCTTAGATTGCTGATAATTTGGAGAATGGCCGTTCTGTACTAGTTGTTTATTTTGATGTAAAGCTTTTGATTAACCATGAAATCCTTTTAAACCAGTTACACGCACGTGGACTTCGGGGAAATACTTATTTTTGGTTTAAATCATATGTAATAGAAAACATGTGACAAAAATAAATAATGTTTTTAGCGATAGTGCGCAGCAATGTTACGGTGTTCCTCGGGGAAGTGTTTTGGGTCCGTACTTATTTCTGATATATATCTAATGGATCTATGTAACTTGCATGTTGGGGGGAAAATTTTAACTTACGCCCATGATACAGTAATGCTAGTTAGTTCGCATTTGCCGATAGTGCTTGAACAACTTGCTCAGGATGATGTGAATATATGATTGGTTAAAATTACACCGCTTAGTAGTTAACACAAATAAAACAAAATTTGTTGTGTATACGTAATCGGGGTGCGCTGAACTTTAACCCTAAATAAAAATACTATAATAAACGGTGTATGTGAAATAAAATATTTAGGCGTTGTAATAGATAATAAGTTATCTTGGAATAGCCATATAGAATATTTCAGTAAGTTAAATTATTTATTTTACTATCTTAAGCAGTTCTTTAATGAAAAACAATTGCATCGGCTTTATCTTGCTTTGTATCAACCTTTTTTTATCGAATGCTATAATACACTGGGGTGGAGCTGCTGTGTACCATATAAGACCTTTAGAAATTTTACAGAATTATTTGTTTAGATTAATAAGTGAGAAAAATGGTTCTGGTGATATTCTTAAACTGAAGGACATTTATAAATTGCACTTACTCGAGTTGGTGAAATAAAGAAAGATTTGATATTCGGATTAGAGGTGGGGTAACGAGATCATCGATGCATGAGATTGCTAGAGTATCAAACTTTAACAAATATCATACACGTATGCAGACAATTTATATGGGCCCTGCATATATAGACATAGGAATAGTTTAAAAAATTATAAGAGGATAAGTCTATTGTTAGATATTTATTAACTAATAGTTGATTGTGTTCTTCTTAATATGTGCTTTGAGTTGAAGTGTGTTATCAAAAACAAAAATTGTTCATATATAAGTTTGATAATAAGTATTGAGTTTTTCTTTTTGCAGGTGTAAATGTGCATGCTTTGCTGTTGTGTGTACCTAGTAAGTGTATGCTAAATTATATTCCGGTGTTAAGTATATATGAACGTTTGTATGTATGTCTCTTTTCTGTATTTCCCCTTATGTTTAAATGAGTTGATGTGTGCATATTTATGTCTGTATATGTAGTATGTGTATGTAATGTGTAATGGGTACTATATAGTTAATAGCATATGTATATGTAAAATTTCAGTATTTTGATTTACTTTTTTTCTTGTTTTTTTTTTTTGGTGCCTAGTAATAATGTAAACCGTTAACGGTGCTACGAGTATAGTATATCAATTTTATTATGTAATCCGCGACTCGCGCAGAATTGCGCATCCGCGGAAATCTTGTGTGTATTATTCTATATCATGTAATTGTGAAATATTTTGAAATAAATTGAAATTGAAAATTGAATTGAAATTATTATTGAAAATTGACATAAAAAATTATAAACGAGGTTGTCTCAAGCCCTTAATACGTTATATGATTAATAAGAGATATCTGCGATTAATTATACAGGATGGCCCGGATAAAACGGACGGTTTAGTTTTGTTGAATAAACCAAAAATTACTGCACCAAAATTTTTGAATGAAATTTTATTTAAAAATAGGAAAACGACAGATTAGCATACAATCATTTGTGGAGCATAATATGGTTCAGATGATCGTTATTTGCAACAATACATTCATTCAGTCATTTAACCAGATTTTCGAAGACTTTTTCGAGCATAGGTCGCTGAATTTGTGAAATTTCTTCAGAAATTCGAGTTTTCAGGTCTTCCAGATCTCGTGGACGTGTTTCGTAAACGCGGCTCCCAAGGTATTTCCACAAAAAAAAAAACTCTGGAACGATCAAATCTGGCGAACGCGTTGGCCAAGCGAAATCCGTGCGATGCGACAATATGGGGTTACCAAAACGCTTCTTTCAGTACTGCGAGTTGAATTTATGTTCCGCTGCTCAGGTAGATAATACGCATTTGCCGATATTCTCCGTTTCTTGTAAATTCAAATGCAAATGTAAATAAATTGAATTGAGTTGAATTATTATTATTATAATAACCTTTGTAGAATTATATATATATATATATATTAAAAAAATATTTTGCCTCTATTTACGTGAATGAAGTATTTTTGTATCCGTATACTTTCGTAATAATTTTCGAAACTTCAAATAAAATTATTCTAATGTTTTATTTTTATCAAATTCGCATATATCGTCAATTTCGATACGCAGATGTTAGTCGATTTTTAAAAATAAATTTACCTAAGCAATTTGTACGCATAAATTTGTATTTATTTATTTTATTTATTTTGTAATCGTGATCAGCGATATTATAGAATTACAAATGACCTAAGCATTTGATAGGTGTTAGAATTTACACAAAAAACCCGCATTGTTGTATTCGGAAATTAGTATAATATATACACCTAATAGTACATTGAATTCTAGCAAGTGATAAGTATAATACAATAAAATTTAAGGAATTACAAAAATAAGATTTAAATAGGATAATATATTTTACTCCGTCTACTGTTATATCTATTTTTTAACCAGTTCACTTTACTTACATCCCACAAACATTGTTTCAAACTTTTTCATTATTACATTACCCTAAATTATCACGGACAAAGGTAACACCCGTCTTTGTACAATGTCATATAAGCCACGAAAGCTTAAAATTATGTTTAACGAATCTCTACGGCGAGAATGTATTCAAATTAGTTCGTTCTGTGAAAAGCGAGCCTTTTTGAAACGTCCAAAAATAATCAAATTTAAACAGTTTACACCGAAAATAGTTATAAACGTACTGCAATAGACCACAGAAACTTAAAATTATTTTTAACGAATCTTTATGTATAGAATGTATTCAAAATTATTTAGTTCTGCGGAAAGCGGGTCTTTTTGAAACGTCAAAAAGTAATTAAATTTAAATAATTATAAACATATTGCAATGAACCACGAAAATTTAAAATTGTTTTTAACGAATCTTTATGTATAGAATGTATTCAAATTAGTTTATTCTGCGGAAAGCGAGTCTTTTTGAAACATTAGAAAGTAACTAAATTTAAATAGTTTACACCGAAAATAGTTATAAACGTATTACAATGGACCACGAAAAGTTAAAATTGTTTTTAACGAAGACGCGGTTTACACCGAAAAAAATTGTAAATGAATAATAATAATAATAATATTAATAATAATAAAAATTACTACTATTACGATTATCGCGAATAGCAAAGGGTGATTCGTAAGAAGGAGCGTGTAACAGTTGAAATGTAAGTTTCAAAGTTTTATTGTCGCTCGCGACCGTAATTTCTATCCGCATTTCGACTAAGAAGAAACTTTTAATATCCAAAGAACGTGCATCGTACTAAAACATTCCGCCAATAGCGTAGTAGCTTAACTTTTCTAGCAACTCAAAACTTGCACAGACAATAGACGCGCACACTTGTACAAAATATAAATATAAGTACGTTCGTCTAAGCGCATTTACGTTACGCATCGGCGATACGTTATTTAAGTTTTAAGCGCATTAATATCATCCGGGCCTTTTTCGGTACGGCAGCATTTCTTCATTACCTAGACTTCTCCTTACGAGACTATTCTGACGCATCTGCGCTTTCGAATTTTCTTTTCAGCTAGAAATTTTACTCGGCCATACCAGAATAAGAAGAAACAGTAGTAGTAGTAATTTCTATTACCGCCGTAAAGTTCTCTAAAACTAAATCTTACCGCTGTTCTACTACCAACCCTCTTCAGTTTTTCTTACGATACGACTTACGTCTTTTTAGCAGTTATCTTATATACATTCTGCGTTAGTTGTGAACCTTTCGGCAATAAGATTTTTAACACGAGAAAACGTAATATTATCTCCATATACATACATTTTGTATATATATATATATATATATATATATATATATATATAATATAAATAAACGTACATATGGGTGGGTGTGTATATATAAATGTGCTAACTCAAGTTAGTCAACATTCTGTATGTGTATATGTATATATAAAGTCATGCAGAAAGCTTTATTAAGTCGGTGTCATGGTATACATACATATATGTATACATATATATATATATATATATATATATATATATATATATATATATATGTATATACGAAGTTAAAAGTTATAAAACAAGTTGAAAAGTTAAATTCACGTTGGTTAAATCGATTCGGAAGTGTTTTAATTAATTTTTCCACAGTCGCTTCTCAGTAGAGAAAACGGGTATATTAATGGTGTATAGTGTTGTGGCTAAGCTCGCCTTCAGAAACTTTTATTAATAATAGCGGTACACGTAAGAAGGTAAAACTTTACAAGAATTTCATCGTTAGCTATTACTTAAAATACGCAAAAATATGTACACACATACACACACACAGTTATCCGTATCGCCCAGACGCATATTTATTATTGTCTAAAATGATATCCTCTCGTCCATAATGTTATCGCGTTCTGCGCTCGCACGTCTAAAGTTCGAATCCCGCGTAGGACAAGAAGTTTTTAGTTTGTTACGATAAAAAAAATAAAATAACATAAATAAATAAATAAACTTTTAGCCGATTCAGCTATCCATCCAATTGATCGGTAAATCAATATCCAAAGTTGGTAGCAAAAAAATATATATATCCTGTATCGCCTTGCCTAGGATGCGTCGTTTTAGCAATTATTAATCCTCGACGCGTGACAAAAATACCAACTTTCGTTTATATGGAATCTTCTTTATATATATAAATTAGCGATGGGCATAACCGCCTTATGACTAACAACTAATCCGTTTTTTTTTAAATAACCGAATAAATCGGTCATTTTCTAAAAATATTTATTTTTAATTTGTTTATTAATTTAAACAATCGATTAAATATTTTTCTTTCTTTATATACTGCGTTTACACATATATTTATAAATCCTGTAATTATGATATAAGTATATGTTTTATTTAATTCGTACATCGTACGCTAAGAAGTGTGTGATGTGCTTTAGAATAAAAAACCGACTACTTTTAAATCGGATGACGTAAATCCGATTGAATTTAGTTGCATTTCGACTAATGTCTGTTAGTAGCTTCTATTATTCGGTTATTCCGGTTCGATTGAAATGAAGCAATCATATACATTGACTAAAATATTATATTACGTTCTTTTTGTTACCGTATTTATCAAAAAGTTTACTTCGGATTTAATAATAAGATCTTAACAGTAAGTAATTATAATTTGATTTCAGTAATTTAAGGATATCGACATTAATAAGTTTTGTTAGAACCCAATTGAAAAGTATTCGAATTTTGAAAACGGTGATTGTTAGTTATATGTTTAATAGAATAATTCATCGAGTTTGTAAAACACCGATTATATACACGTTGTATTAAAATATATCTAATTCATTAATTAGGTTTTAAAATTTGTATGATTATTCATTTTACAAAATTTCAAACAATTCTAAATTATCTTATAATAGCAGATTTTGTTAAACTGACTGGACGGTTTGGATGTATATCGATATTAGTAGGTTTGTGGGATTTTAATTATTCTTAGTCATATTTTTTTTCTACGAAAAATTATCGATTTTTTAAAACACCGATTATCGTATCGAAATATATTCTATTTATCGATGGTTTTTTCTAAAATCTGTACGAGTAGGTGATTTAATTCACAAAGTTCGTACATTTATGGATTATCTGTTAGTTTTAACTGAAATATATTTTTTAACTTTATTTCAAATAAAGTTAGTTTATTTGATATCTGTTACTGGTTATATAACTTAGCATCATTCAGGGATACTTACATTGTACGTACTAATAAAGAATTCGAATAAATCCGACTAAATAAAAACCGAATAATTAGACGGTTTTTTCGAACCTGTGTTACTGATTAATTATGTGAAGTATTCGGCCATTAACACACACACATATATATATATATATATATATATATATATATAAAAAGTGTATGGAAAAAACATTTAGAACTAAAATTTAGAACCAAAAGTACATTTCAAAATTCTTCTCAATTTTTCAAAATTTCGCTCGAATATCCGCACTAAAACGAAGGCATAGTGACTATACAATATAAAACGGAAAATTCTTCGGAAATAATGATATATTTACGTTAAAATAATAAATTTTCTTTTTACGCGAAAATTAATTAAATTCATTAGAAACCGGCAAATGACGTCTAATGTTAAAAAATGCAATCGAATACGGATATAATAACATTATATAATTTATGATCGTCGTAATCCGCAATAAAGTTATAATATACGTTCCGAGAACAAGAAACATTCATTTTTGATTATTTTACAAAAACGTAAAAGAACATTTCAGGTGTGCTACAATTCGACAGATAATTATATTGCTACTTTATAATAAATGAAGCAAAAAATGTGACGAAAATATGTACTATACGTGTAGGAGTTAAAAACACGATACTTTAGCAGTTAAGATATTTAATTAGTTAAAAAGTATTTGAGCAGGTTTAAGCAGTTAATAAAAAGTTACGCTTGAAGTAGACGAATTTCGAATTAGAAAAGAAAAAAATTAGGAAAATCATCGCAAAAAAATTTTTCTTTTAGCATTAGCGCAAATTTGTAAAATCGTACCTTAAATCTTGGCGTTCGTGCGATAGGTCTCATTGGAAGTTTTTAAAAATTATCGCAGACTACGACGATCAATATCGCTTTAATAATAAGGCGTTAAAAGGTTTGAACGTTTAACTTCCTATACTTAAAATCTAAAATATATTTTCACACTACGGTGCGTTTTAAAACTGAGTTTATTTATTTATGGGCATTCGTGATTTCACCAAGGGCTGTACGTATGATATGTCTTATTTCTTATTAAATATTTATACATCAGGCTGATACGTAATCAAATATAATCATGTATACGCGCTCGCTGTTTTCCATCAATCTACAATATTCTAAGGAATATTTATGATCTATCTGTGAAACACCAAATTTGTCCGGATTCGCAGCTACTCAGGCATCCACTGGTCGGATACCTTAGACAATCTTGCTAGAAGCACCCTCGAGAATGACTTATTCTACACTTCAATACATCGGTTAGGGACATTTTATCTGAGATTAAGTTTTCGCATAAGGAATTTTGAAACCGCGCTTGCAGGTGCAGTTCGGTCAAACAATTCACGAATATTGCACCTTCAATTAATCCCTCGGTTCTTCAATCTTCCTAGCCACGTAGAAAACGGGATTTCGTTTATTCGTATTATATGTCGTCTAAGGTTTAGCGTGAAAACCATTCCATACGGTTCTATTCGCACACAAATTAGCCCCTTTGCCATTTCATACTCAGATCGCCGATGAAAACTACCCCTATTTGTCAGTCGCAGATGTTATAGAATGCACCAATTAAAATTCCTGCCACGTCTTATAAGTAAAGTCAAATGCTTGCCTAGCTTACAGAACAGTAGCGAGTACTATCGAATTTCATGGTCTTATATATATGTTGTTGATTAAAGGGAGACCAAAACAAAATGGAAAATGAGATTTTGGTCGAGTACCTTTAAATTCGTTCGATCGGTTAATAATATGTACATTGATGAAGCTTCGTGAAGCGTATAATGAAAATACGTGTTGGCGTAGATGACTTTGTAATCACAGCGTTTATATTTCACGATGTCTGCATATCCCTGCTAGGGACAAACAAAGGCATATAATGTATCACTTTATGTCATGAAACTTTACCTTTGAATAAAATTTCATTCAAAAATTTTGGTCGAGTAGTTTCTAAATTATTAAAAAAAAAAACAACTCCATCTTGTCTAGGTCACCCTATATACATATATATATATATATATATATATATATATATATATATATATATATATATATATATATATATATATATATATATATATAATTTACTCCCATATTATTTTTTGTTACTCTATCTTCGAACAGCATCTATAGTTAAACGAGGCATCTGCTATTGGGCGGAAATCAACCGCAATTGCATTAATGGGTACGAAATTCAAAAGTCGATAATGGGATATACGGATAAAAATAAGATACCCCCCGCGCATGATGTTGACGACAAAACGATCCAAGGAAAAAAAAATATACGGGCGAAATAGTCGGGACAACAGATACCGTACGTATAAAGAGGATAGGCGAAAATAAGATAGATGGGTAAAGAAGGATAGAAAAATACGACATTACCTACTTGGTAGATGGAAATTTTGAAGGTAACTCGATATCTCTTATATCGGTCGACGTGGTTTTTCTCATTATTATTATCATTATTATTATTATTATTATTATTATTATTATTATTATTATCATTATTATTATTATTATTTTCATTATTATTATTATTATCATTATTACAATGATGATGATTATTATTATTGGCATTTAGGTGGTCGACTTTATAGGCTGAGAAATAAACTTGGCCAGGTCGGATTCTATTAACAGCAACAACTTTTAATATGTTTACTCAGCGCATCCATCATCTCATCGACGTCTTCGCTAAGAGCACCCTTCGATTCATTATGGTTTAGGCGTATATTCCATTAACTATACATACATATATATATATATATATATATATATATAATGCACGTCTCTTGATGCGCATGCATGAATATTATGCACATTCGAGGTTACAGAATACTTTAAGTATTAGTGGGTTGACAAATATGGCCGTCAAACATTATCCATTAGCCGCCATCTTAAAATTAAAGGGAAAAACTAACCGAATATGTAAGCAAGTAGGAAAAAAACATTGGAAAGGAGAAACCAAATACTTAGACCAAAATAAAATATATGTTACTATACGAGAAAAAAAAATTAATAATAATAATAATAGTAATAATAATAATAATAATTACGACGTTAAAGTATACAAACATGGGGACACGGAGAGAAAAAAAAAGACGTCATCTATGCCACTTACGTTTTGAAACCGTTTATTTTGGCCAAGAACGAATTCTCAGCATCGACGCCAAGAAATCTCTGCTTAGGTAGAAAATATTTATCGATAATTCAGTCATTATAACACCTCTGAATTTACTTAGCACACTCCGGGTTCGATTAAAACCGAGAAAATAGCTATTATTACTCGCGTGTAATTTAGGTTTAGACTCGGATTAAGTACTATAAGTCAACTATTTGCTAGAAAATTGCCGATAATTTTAATATAAATAAACCAACAGAACTAATTTTAATGGGAATGGAAAAAAAAAACATTGGATACATGTACTTTGTTCATTCACTAAAGGCAACTTACCTAATCGATGCAGCCATTGTGTCCTGTAGGTAGCCGGTGTTCGAAGTTCTCGATATTTACTTATATTGAAGCGAACATTTACCCCTCCCCTTTTTGACCTTTTGACTTTATCCCCTATAAATAATTTCTATAAAGTTATTACGTCTTATTACGTGTCCTAACAGTTTTATTTTCCTCTTTTCTATATGATTTATAAAACTTCTTTTTTCATGTATTCCTTTTAGGTTGTTTCTATTTTTTTCCAAGACGTTTATATTATTCTGCGCTGGGTATCTCCGTTACATCCAGTTTATTTATTTTCGCGATGTTACGCATCAATTCTCACAAGCGTAATTGAACACACTCTAAACGTATGTTTTCGAAAAAATTTTCACACGTCTGTACTAATGCTCTTATTTATAAATGTTTAGTTTCGTTATTAGATACGCATTTAGCCTGTCCTATTCAATATCCGTTATACTTCTATTACCTGCTGTTATCACACTTGCTAGGTAATTCAAATTGAATATTACTTATTTTTATCTTTTTGTTTAGTGGGTTTTTACACGGATTTTTATCATCTTTGTTTTATTTCTATTAATACTTATTTTCGATTTATTTAATTCTTCCGATAAAATTGTAGCTGAATCCGCATTACTTTTACGAATAATTCCGGGTATACATATAAATCCATATGCATCTGACCCTTCTTTAATAGTATCTTCGTATATAGAGTAGACACAATCAGTAATAGACTAACAAAAACGATCTAAGCGATAAAATATCTAAGCATCAACCCGAATTCACCACTTACATTTACGAAACACGTAAACGGTTTTTGCGGATGAAAAAAAAAAAAATTGAGCTATTCATTAACTCATATTTAATAGAATATCGGAATTATCGGTTAGAAAACGATTTTTTAATTTATAAGGGAAAAAATATTACACTACTAGTAGTAATATAAAAGTCAATATACAAAATCATCGTTTTAGAATAATATTGAATAAATCGTGATTTCTTTCGATTAAATTTACCCGTTACGAATTACCTCGCACGCAATAATTAAACGAAAATTTTTTTTCGTTTGCAGATATTTGCGCCGATATAATTAAATTTCATCAAACGACGAATCAATCGACTAACTCCAATACAGTACTCATTAATTTGGTAAGTGCGGAATGTCGCGATTATTCCACCCGGTTACTTCCATCTCAGTTGCTTATTCAGCTAGATTGCAATTTGAAAGTGGAAAAAGCAATTCCACTAAATACGAGTTTTATCGAAAATGATTGTAATGAAAGTAGCGATTGATACGTCCTGTTTTGCGATATACTATTTTTCGGAATTTTCCCCCCAAAAGTCGTTCTAGCTGATTATGTGACCGATGAAATTCAGCGCTTGTCTTATTACGAGATTGATCATCGTCGATTACGATCTATTTGTGTAATTCTCTTAAAACTGAATGATTATTTCAATGATAATTTTAAAGTATATTTACTATAATATTTACTATTTAATTAATAATTAAATAATACGTTGCAAACGTGCGTGTGTGTCTATAACGCGTAACATACATTTCTCGGTGAAATAACGCGTTAATTATGTTCATCCAATAATTCGACACCGATAAAAATAAAGCGTTATCTGTACAAGTCGAAGAAGGGGGATGTTATTATGTTACTAAAACAGTCGTATTGATTACAACCCTTTCAGTCACGATAAAAATCTGCTTTTCAAGTATTTCAAATCATTGGGAGCGAAATTCATATCTGGCGGAGATCGGAACTCAAAAAGTCACAAATGGGGCTCTCGTTTAGATAATCCCCGGGGGAAAATTCTGGAAAAAGTAATTTCCAGCCAAAATCTAGGTTACTTCTCGGCAGGGGAACCTACTTACTTGTAACAAAAGGAATATCATCATTACATATGAGAGCAGACTCGTGTTTCGACCTACAGTCAGATCACTCGGCAGTTATATTAACGGTAAGCATTTCTCCAATAACAAAAACACCTGAACCATGCCTTATCAATAAAAGAACTAATTGGCCATTGTTTAAACAATATCTAGAGTCTGAAATAAAGTTAAATACGTCGCTGAAAACTAATTTCGATATTGATAAAGCGGTACAAAACCTAACAGAAACTATACAAAATGCTGCGTGGCTAGCCACACCTACTGTAAAGCCACCAAAGGGGTTTAATAATGTTCCAAAACGTATACTGACACTAATACGCGAAAAGAGAAAATTACGAAACGCTTGGAACACAACGAGAAATCCGGCTATTAAAACGCAACTGAATAGAAAAATAAATGCGTAAAGTATTACGTGAAAATAAAAATGCAATGCTTACGACATCTCTATCGAAATTATCGCCGACCAAACAAGATGATCACTCACTATGGAGAGCGACCAAACGTTTTCAACGGCCAATTTATTCCTGCGATAGAAAAACTCGACGGTAGTTGGGCTCGTACTAACTTCGATAAAGCGGCGTTCTTTGCAAATTATTTCTGCGATGTATTCACACCGAATGCCCAAGTTAGTGACTCCACAGATATCCTTGAATATTTAGAAAAACCACTCCAAATGAATCCACCTATAACACCGATTACGCCAAATGAGATTCAGCAACTTATTAAAAATATGAAACGGAAAACGTGTCCCGGATTTGACTTAATCACAGCTGAGCTTTTAAATGAGTTGCCACGTAAAAGCATTTCATAACACAAATATATAACGCTGTCCTACGTAACCAATATTTTCCCTTGAGTTGGAAGTTTTCTCAAATAATTGCTGTACCAAAGCCTGGTAAATCGTCAGAATTGGTTTCGTCATACAGGCCTATTTCGCTGCTTCCTGTTCTTTCAAAGCTTCTAGAAAAACTAATTTTAAAACGATTATTCCCAATATTATCTGTGAATTCAATAATTCCGAATTTTCAATTTGGTTTTCGTAAGCGTCACACAACACTGTAGAACAGGTTCACCTATTAACAAAGATTATTGAAAATAGTTCGGAAAACAAGAATATCTGTACAGCTGCATTTCTGGATGTTAAGCAAGCTTTTGATCGGGTGTGGCACCAGGGACTGTTGTACAAGCTTAAACTCCTGCTTCCTCACTATACGGTACGTGAAATTTTTAAGGATAACAAAATTTTTTATTCGCCGATTGACGTGAAATGTTTCAATTTTCAACGTATTTATATATAAAAAAAAAATTGAAAATTATCTACAGTTCATCTAACAAGCAATATTGTATAATAAACACCAGCCAAAAATTTATAATCGTGTGTCAAAATTTTATAATCTACGACTGAAAGGGTTAAAATATGTATTATTTCGTTTTTATTGAAAAAATTATACGTTTTTTGTATTTCCGCTATTAGGAGTAAACTCCGATAAAAATAAATTTAAAGAGGGATATACGTAAATCACGATGTGCTTATATCTATCGACTACTCTTTAAAAGTCATTTTTCCAGTTGTATCGTTCGCAGCTCTTATTTCTTCATAAATTATCTATATACATGCGCGCATTAAAAATTTATAAATTGTTCGATAAAATAAAGAATATTTCGCTTCAGCAACTACAGAAATCCTATCATTCAGATAAGAACAGATTACCGAAATTACCTTACGATTTATAAGGAAGCTCTTAAGTGATCAAAGACCAAATCGTAATATTAAGGATATCTTTAACTTTTAATACGAAGCCTAGGATAGTCCTCGTGGCATACGTACGTATAAAATAAATATTGGGAGTATCTTTCTTCTTCTTCTTCATCGTTTGCTCGATCCGAGCATCGTGAAATCGTGAACCTTAATTTGCCGAACTTTTGCTCGTCATGAGTTTGTGTTCTCCGCGTATTGAATAACTCGCCGAATCGACGTGGCGTTTGTCATTTTTTTAATTACATCCGCGTACCCGCGCTCTTCCTTGTTCCCTTTTTCCTTCGACCATGCCTACCGGAAGTAGTTTTTCGGAACTATCTAGCCGTATAATGTGGCCAAAGTATGTAGCTATTCGTCTCGTCACTATATAGACGCATTTCCGGACGGATTTCATTTAGGATTGAGACGTTTGTTCTTTTTTGGATCCATGAGACTCTGAGCATTCTTCTCCAGTAGAACATTTCGAGCGCATTTATTCGTTGGAGTATAATAAACCATTAATCTTAGGAACTACAAATTCTTAGGAACGACAAATAACTACTTAGGTAAACACGGATATATCCAGGTAATGAAATTGATATAACGAGGTTGTTAAATGATTAATATTTAATAAGTTCATTAAATATTTAATAAGGTCATTAAATATTTAATATTTAATAAGGTCATGAAATATTTAATATTTAACAAGGGCATTAAATATTAAGTAAAAATAGAACATGATTGGTTAGTCATTTAACTATAATAAGATTATACACGCGAATCGTCCGAAAGATAATTCACGTACATTACATAAGCCTGGTAAATCTAAGAAGAGATATTTTGTGCGGTTAACGACAAATAATTACGTAAATACGACTGTGTCCGGATAATAATATCGATATAACAAAATCGTTAAATATTTAATAGAGCCGTTAAATATTAAATATTTAAATAAGGCCGTTTAATTTTAAATATTTAAATAAGGTCGTTTAATTTTAAATATTTAAATAAGGTCGTTTAATTAAACATTTAAATAAGGTCATTAAATATTAAATAAGAAGAGAGCAGCCCGATTGGTAGAACAATAGCTTAATACTTGTATTCAATTTATACTATTTAATTAATAAGATTATACACACGAATCATCTGAAAGATGATTCACGTATATTACATAAAATTCTAGGCAGACATTCGGTAGATACAGACTAATATTATTCAAATAATTTCGAATATTCATGAAAAATGTGTGTACTCAAAAAATCGTAATGAAACGCGTCAAATATTTTCGATCGACTTTGGTATCGGTGTTAGTATACTCCCATTATGCCGAAAAAATTATCGCCTCGTCGGTGGACTGTTATTTACATTGGTAAGCGTACTTTACGTCTTAAATTTGAACAGTACACAAGTTCCGAGATAAGAAGGACTGCGGTTCTTTTGTTTTATTAAAATTTACATAAAATTTAATCGTGCGTATTAAAAGAAGCGATGACTACTTCTCGCATAAATGATTTTATTTTTGGATGATATATATTTTAACGACCGACCGAAAAAGTAAATATCGAGGTATTCTCATTCGGAGGAACTGTTACGAAATTAGTCGACGGTAAATATATATATGTCAAATAAGAAGATATCTTTACCGGTAAATTATACAGCCTTTACGGAGAAATTTTTTCATCAACACATTAAGCATCAACCGCTGATACGTATTATCTTCAAATAACTCCTAATAGCATAATTATTACATCCCAAAAAAAGATACCTCAGTCTTATTTCTTCATATACATATATCGATAATTCGCTACTTATATTTCGTTCGTCTAGCGTTAGTAATTACTTTTAATCTTTCGCATAAAACGAACTTGTTAACAGGTAAGGTCGATTTATGAAAAAGATAAAAAACTTTTAATTATATAAAACTAGAAAAAATATACTAACAAAAAAAAAATAAATAAAACTTTTTTTAACGGCGATACAATTATAATTTTTTTATTATTATTTTTTGTACACGATATTGATGACTCGATTAAGTAAATTGATAGTTTGTCATCTAAATTTAACGCCTTTAAAATATTTAAAAAAAAACTCTATTATTCCACGTATGCAATAATAATTTATCTACTTGAACATATTACAACAAAAAACACACATAGATAGTGTCTGTATTTCGATATTAGCGCGATAATATAGCGGAAATTGCGCGTGAACTAGAGACAGGAATGCAGAGACTCATATAAGTACCAAGTACCATGCGCAATATCGATGGCAAGGCAAAAGCCGAGACGATCTGTTGCAAGTGAAACGTAATATACCGAAACGGAAATGGTATTATCGGAGATTTACGTTATCAGCAGGTTGTTTATAACGAACTATAAATTAAATTTGCATAACTGAACCCTGTCTCGAACGACTATATATTATATATATATATATATATATATATATATATATATATATATATATATATATATATATATATATATGTATATATTTATATATATGGTTTAGAAAATTAAATTAAATTTTTCAAACGCGAAAACTTTTGTAAGAATTCAAAAACCATCGAGTTACAAATAAAAATATACGTATTAAAAATAGAAAAAAAAATAAAAAAATAAAGTTGGAAAACCCCACGATTTTCAGGACCTCGGGAGGGTGATATTACAATATAGTTAGCTAATAAAGGGATTGAACCTGTCATAGCGTTTTAAATATAAGACAATTATTATCATTACGTAACCATCGTACGTAACAGATTTTAAAATAAAAATACTACTACTACTACTAATAATAATAATAATAATATTATGTGTGTGTGTATTTCAGTGGATTCAATCGTAAATGCGAATAGGACAGATGTCCAGGATAAACTGTTAGTAGCGTTTAAAATGAAAATGACGAATTCAGTGAATTATTACTATACAGTCTGCAAAGTTCCAAAGTTTTACAGATACACGGCCGAATACAAATCCGAAGAACACAACACGCAAGCATACAAATATCCATATGTGTAAAATATATATATATATACGTATATAGTAATGCATGCATTTTCGATGTACATATAATACGTATACACGCTTACATATAATACATACCTATAATACACACACACACATACATATGTGTATATATATGTATACATATAAAATACGTAAATAAATGTATCTACAAAGAGAAGTTCATTAAAAGCGCACGATTTTTTCCATCGCTTCTAACGGTATAGGCGCCGAGCACTCCTTACACTAAAATAAATCCCTTTAAACGATTTATTGTTTACTAGGCTGTCAATCAACCAGATTGTTCTTTCTTTCGTTGTTGTTCCCTTTGCGCAGATTTATTTCGATTGTTGATAGCACTGACGTTACACTTCGGTCGGTTCGATCGTGATTATTATCCGCTTCGGTGACCCTTTTTTTTCCGACGGTCTATAGTAGCAATAATCGGTTTGTTTGCATGCAAAGCGTTCGTACGTGGGTTTCGTTTTTGACCGAAAGCGAGAACAGAATTTTCGAGAGGTCATCGTGAAAACGGACGGAATAACGGGAGACACTGGGACGAATAATGATAGGTAAAGAAATAAGGATAAAGTGAGAAAGACTGATATCCGGACATATCTAATTTAAGTAGGGCCTATCGTTAAAGCTGCTCGCTTTTGCTTCGTGTTGCTAATATATTTCGTATATTTTAACACGTCGTCGAATCGGACAAGAGTGACACTATACGTACCGCGGTGTATGAATAAGGGTGATTGAATTATTTCGGAAACTTTCTACCGAATAATCTGTCTCACAAAATTAGATCGAGCCTAATTATCGTTCGTGTACGTATTGATTCAATCGAAACGTCAAGAGCACGCGTCAATTATGAATAAGAAAATGTTTATAATCGATAATTATAGCTAATTCATATAAATTAACTGGACTAAAAAATAAAACCTTACATATTTTTGGAAATAGGTGCGCGTAAGTTAATTAAATTTGTTATTATTTAATTTATTTTAATAGCCGGAAGATAATGCGAGTGCTGAAAAAATTTTACGAAGTTAAAAGTTTAAAGCATCATTAAACGCCGTCCCCGTATCGGAGGTCGACTACTACTTACCTATATATATTTTCTCGTACGGTGTAAATAGCGTACAAAGTAATCGTAACATGGTGTTAGCGTAGATAGACACATACACACAGACCTAGTATAGCTGATTGTAATCGCTTTGTTGTCACGACACAATACAGCCCGGCGTGTTTTTGTAGTGCACTATATTATTACTAGCGCGCATATGGTGTTGCGTGTGATGGTTTACCTTTCCTCGCGATAATAACATTAGGATCATTTTTATTTTTATTTTTCTGGTGATAAATTTTGCGTCCCCGATCGCATTCGAACTCGGTACATTCCGTATAGAAATCCGTGCTTTAGCCACTACTCTATCGCGACAACTTTTAATTAAATACAATTAATAATTTTATGTGTATATATAATATATATATATATATATTCATTCGTTCATTTAGTCGAAACTCCACGTAGGAGTGTCGAGATCAAGGTAACAGCTTCCACATTTTCTGCATCCATCCTTGACGATCTTCGGCATCATGAACGCATCTTGAAAATATCATCCGAAATGCAGCAGTCACTCTATCTATCCATCTAATTGGTACTCTGCCTTTTGGTCGCACACTATTCATTCTTCCCTTGACTATTGGTCTTTCGATTACAAAACACGTTCTCGTATGATTTGACCAAAACATTTTATAATACGTACGACAACTTCTGTTGTTAATCTGTGGTTTGTACCAATTTCTTTCACAATAGACGCATTAGTACGCTTTTCCATCCACGAAACCCGAAGGAGCCGCCTCCAGCACCATATTTCGAAACTATTTATGCGAATTTGTTCGGATTTTCTGATCGTCCACGTTTCTGCACCATACAGAAATATTGAAAAAACCAGGGTGCGTATAAGTTGAATTTTAGTATTTTTCGTGACAGTGGAGTCTTTCCATATCCGGGTTATTTTAACCATCGCACTCCGAATTCTTCTTTTGATCTCACCTTCAGAGCCTCCTTTGCTTTCTAACAAGGATCCCAAGTAAACGAACTTTTCTAACGTTTCATAACCAAGAATGGTTTTATGTTTTTTCTTTATTATATTCTTCCGATCAATCACCATTAACTTAGTTTTTCCATTATTTATCTGTAGACCATAGCATTTACTTCTAACTCCCATCAATAATCGTTGCATTTTTTTTCCATGCTAGCTGCTATCAATGCTATAAACAAATAGTAAATTTGAAACTTTGAGCCCTCCGATAGAAACACCTTCATTCCGATTCTCTAAAACTTTCCTCATTATATGTTAAACAATATAGGTGAAAGTACACATACTTGTTTTGCGCCTTTTTTTACAGTAAACTCTTCTGACTGTGTACCGAGTTCTAGCTTTACAATATTCTGGTTGTGCTCATATAGTTTTTGAATCAGATGTACAATGTGCTTTGAGGCACCCATCTCCATCAATATTTCCCCTAGTTTGCTCCAGATTACATTATCGAAAGCCTTTCGATAATCAATGAAACACAGCACTATGAGCACATTGTACTCTCTCGATTTCTCTATTAATTGCCTCATATTCAGGATCTGTTCCCGCGTACTCCGTCCTTTAACGAATCCAGCTTGTTCTTTGACAACTTTTTCGCTCATTTTTCCGCGGATACGTGGTTCGATAGTTATCATATTTAGTTCTCTTTCCTTTCTTAAGATTTATACCATTCATGTGGCTATTCTGTAGTTTTCCATATAGTGTTACATATGGAATGAAGCATCTGCACACCTACTTCTCCAGTATTTCTACTTCTCCAGTATTTTTTAGATCTCCTGCTGGTATTCGGTCGACGCTCACAGCTTTATTGTTTTTTAAATAATTAATGGCTTCTATGACTTCACTTTTTAATATGTCTTGTTCTAGTTTTAATTCATTGTGAGGTTGTCGGTGTTCGTTCATCATCATGATAATATAAAGATCGGCAATAATTTCTCCATACTTCCGCTACTTCTTTCTTTTCTGTTCTAATAACACCTTTTTCATCTTCAATCATCCAATTCCTAGTTTGAAAGTTCCGTGATAGTAGTTTTACTTTTTTGTACAAATCCTTTGGTTCCACATTCTCCGCGTGGGATTGGATTTCTTTACATATATTGTTGATGCACGTATTTTATCATTTTTGCAACTTTTTGAAATTTGTCGATTTATTAATTTTGTTATATCTGCGTTGAACTTTCCATTTTCCTTCACTTCTCTTCGATTGTTAATAAGTTTCATAGTTTCGTCAGACAGCCATATATTTTTTTTTTAATTACTGCTGGTTATGTCTTTATGTTTCCTTATATGTTTTCTTTATGATATTCTTCATTTTCTCCCACTGTTGTTGTACTGATAAGTTCACTGCGTTCGTTATTCTGTTTCCAGTATTACAAAAGCCTTGGGATCATTGATGACCAATCTCTGTGTTCGCTGCTGCTTCCTAGGAGCTTCCAGTTTTCCCTGTATTTCCATTATTATTAATCTGTGGTCAGAACCGCACTCAGCCAATAACATTCTTACAACATGACTTCCATCGTTTTGAGGTCGTGAAATAATCAATCATATTTTTATGCGACCTCCAGGGGAGATCCATGAGTTCAATCTTCTATGGTGATGTTGGAAAATCGTATTCGTTATCATCAGTTTATTTTCAATTGCAAATTCTATGAGACGCTCACCCTTTCATTACACGTATTCCCACTCGAAATTTTCCAACTATATGTTTTAAATGTTTTTCTGCATATGTTGCTCCAAACTTTGCGTTTAGATCGCTCATCACAATTACCGTTTCATATCTCGGTATTCTATTGATTTCTTCTTGAACATCGGTATAGAACTCTTCTACCTTCTCATCATCCGAAAGATTTGTTGGTGCATACACTCCTGTATTAAATTGTCTGCTATTGGTCTTGTATTTATTCTTATGCGATTACTCGATCTCTTTTAGCTCTATAACCAGTAACTAAACTACATAGTCGTTTATTTACTAGTATTGCCACGCCATTTCTACTTTCGTTAACGTTACTCGAACAAAATACGATATTATGAGTCGTTTCAAAAAGAGTTTGCCTGGTTCTTGAAGACCTCTGACATTCCAAGTTCCCAAATTAAATTGCGCGTTTGTAAATCTCCCAGTCGCACATTTCCCATATGGCAGCTGGGGTCTCTGTCCATATGACCGGTCACATACTTCACATCCTGACCCCGGTATTCAGGACGCCGATTGCCATTCGGATCGCGTGGCGTGACATTTTTTCTCCAATTGTCTGTGATGTTCTTGGGAAAACTACTCAGGTGATTTCCCGTTGTCTGCTTGAGGATTTTCTGTCAGGGTTTACTCAGCCTTTGGGTAAAAACCCCAACCGCAAGGCATCAGTTTATTACTGAGAAGGTAACGGTGTAAGGTTTTTACGGTGACCTAAACTCGCCGAGAGAGAGAGAGAGAGACAGTCATAAGATTTATGCAGGACTTTTATTGGCCAGTTCCTCAAGCTGGCCATCTGCATCCTCGTGTCTTTTACCCTGTCCCTATTGGAATCACCTGCCTGAGGCTTTCGCAGCGGCTCTTGGTCCACGACTGATTATTTCACTAATGTCTTATTCGCAGCTAACCTACATATCTGTAGGCCGTTCCACTATCCGCCACCTGTCCCCGTTCCGGTTAAAGCTCCGGTCCCGGAGGTACAAAGTACCCCCGGCGTGGATATATATATATGTACTCATAATGATAGTATTTGGAGCACTAGATTAAAGCGAGGAAAGATTTTAAATCGGAATACTTTATTTTTTTACATGTTTATACGCGTAAATTAAAACAATGGCTAAATTTAAACCGAAAACTCAAGTATAGAATATTTGTCGACCAATTTACAAAATTTACATTAATATATATATACCAATTCTGGCTTAGGATAAACTTATTTTTTAAACATATATATATATTTCATTATATTCTAATATCGAGTGTAAATGGCAAACCACCACTCATAATACCATATGCGCGCTAGTAATAATATAATACAAAAAACATTCTAGGCACATTGTACAACAAATATGTATAAGTAAGAAATTGCCGACTTCCGATACGGAGACGACACTTGAAGAATGAATGAATGAATTATTGAATTTGTTAAATAATCAACTTGTAACTTATTTTCCTCCCAAAATGTGAAGTTTGTCTTTAATTCACGTCATTAAAAAAGAAAAAAAAAAGCGACCGTTACACGTCTCAGTGAATCAATATCCTCACGATGGCCTTACATTCTCGTCTCAAAAACTAAAAGTATCTATTTCTATCAGCTTCGAACTTGTAGAAAATAATTATGTTTGACACTAGACCATAAAAATATATTACTATTTCATTCGGCATTTACAATGCTTTCGCGGAAACAAAACATGAACATTCAGTATTGTGCGGAGTACACACATATACATATACACATATTTATGTACATAGGTATATATAAATAATATGCGTATGTAGATAGACAGATAGACCGGGCAAAAATGTATGCCAGAAGAATAAAAAACACATAACAGGTCTCGCACACACACACACACAATTAATACTTCAATGTTAACCGAATAAAAAGCACTTAGGTAATTAATCAGGTCACATTTGCGCGAGTAAATATTTCTGCATAAATAAATAGGTAAACATCAACACGGCTTAATGAACATTGGTCTTCATTTAAATTACAAATTAATCGTAGCGTATTTAATTGGCAGATATTAAATCTACCGAATCCGAACATATATATATATTAATTGACAAAATTGCGACATTTTTATCGGATGGGTTATTTTATTTTTCAAATTTGAGCGAGAATGAATTTCTCCGAAAAAATTTAAGAGCTGTTTTTTTTTTTTAATGTTAACACGTTTTAGGCAAACCAAGGCTTCGCTGCTCCGAGCGTAACCTATAGTTATTTTAATTCTTCTATATATACATACGCATGAAAAAAATGTATAAACATATTTTGAAAGTAAGTCAATTAACCAAGTCGCTCGTAAGGTGTATATAAAGCATAAATTAAAAATATAAAATATAACTAAAATATTAGGGCAATTCATAAAATGAAATAAAATTAATCACTATATTGTTTTTAACATATAAATTAGCGTGTTTTTTTTTTTATATGCTTCATAATGACGTGATTATCGAAAAGCTTTGCATTAATTAAAAAAAAATTATAGCAATTAATTTTGTTTTTATTTTGTTTGATTAATTTGTAAAATCATCACTCTCCGATACATCAACATTAGGGTAATTGCTTATTTTTATTTTAAACTATCAAAAAACGAATTTAAAGATATTTCAGCTGTTTATAATACGCGTAAAATCTCAATCAATGAAAGCAATATTAATTGTAAATATAATAATAATATGTCTATGATTTTATAGAAGATGTATTTAAAATAATCATAGTAATATTAAAAGTAATAATAATCGAATCGAATTTATTTAGTAAATTTTTCGAGTACAAATAAATAACCATATATATTTCTTTAACGGAGCAACCACTACAGAACGACGGTATTTCTTTTTACTAAATTTTTTTCAAGTTTTTTTTTTTTTTAAGGTCTAGATCTACTGCAACTAATCCTGTTGCATATGTAAAATTAATTAGTGATTCTTCAAGTGAATCGTATTTATGAGGACTTTAGTAAGGCTTTTGACAAAGGCAACCGTAGATTACTTCTGGTTAAGCTGTATAATTACGGGTTTTCTTACGATTACATACAGTTATTTAGATTCTATTTAAGTTCGCGTGTGTGCTAATTTAACGGATACCAATGCAAGCAATATAGTCCTACTACCGGAGTACCGCAGGGGTCTAATTTGGGTTCACTATTATTTAATATTTTCATAAATGATATAGGAATTAACTTACGTTCAAAATTTCTATTATTTGCTGATGATTTAAAACTTTTTTTAGATCAATTAAAACTCTTAGTACAAGATAATTTATGTAGTTTGACGACATGGAGTGACAATAATTACTTAGCGTTTAATTATAAGAAATTATGTTCATATTCGTTTTTGTCGCACAAAAAATAAATATTTCTTCGACTATGGGTAATGTGTTCCAGTTTGTAATGTAACCTGTGTTCAGGATTGGGGGGGTTTTGCAACTCGTATTGCTAATGTTACCAAAAATGCTTACAGAATCATGTCGTAATCCTGGGACTTTGCCTTTACTATTAAACACTGTTGTAAGATCACAATTAGAGTACGCATTTGTGGTTTGGGATCCTTTCTACACTATTTTACGTGATTTCTTAAATATTAAACCTTCGAGTTCTGGTAGAAAGGTAAGTAAGCTGAGGTTCCTAACGCTCGCATAGGTGACTATTATTTATTATTTACAATCTTATTTATGGTTCCCAGTGTTAGCAACCTTGTGTTCTATATAATAACGTACTAAACATTCATCCACAGTTAGATACTCATTTTCATAGTAAATTTGTATATAATAAATTTTTTTAAACTCTATATTTAAGTTCTTAATTTTCAGCAAGTTTGTTTTATTTTGGTCAATAAAAAGTCCCGTTTATCGCCATTATCGATTAACGGTTTCCTTGTATGGGAATATGTGCGTATGATTTGTATTTGGTCCTGTTTTTTGTATTTGTCAATCAATATGTGTTTATACGCGTGTCACGAGAGAAAGTTTGTGGGAATATGGATGTATGATTGGTATTTCTGGTTTTTTGTTCTGTTCGGATATGTGCTTGTATATAGGTATTGTATTTCTATTAGAAAGATTATTATTTACTTTTTGTTGGTATTAGTAACAACTTATTTTTCGATTTTTTTATATTATTCAGTTAATTAACGTATTGTGTGAGAGTGGTCTAGTTTTATTTTTGTTCATACTTTTATTTTATAATTATTCTGTACGTGCATACACTGTAATTGATGTTTCCTTGTTGTGTACGCCGTGATGTTTTGTAAATAAATAAATGAAAAATGCTCAAATTTTTCTCCTGAAAACATTCATACTTCCAGTCTTAGATTTCTATACTAGAAAACTATATGTGTGTATGTGTATATATAATGTATAATGTTGAATATATTGGAGAGTAGTGATTTTATAAATTATAAACCAAGCTTTTAGTGATTAAACTGTGTTGTGATTTCGTTTGGTTTATTGTATATATATATATATATATATATATATATATATATATATATATATATATATATATATATAAAATGTCTTTCCTTGAACACATTATTTTTACTTAGAACACGGATTCTTCTTAGCGCGTGTATAAGAATTTCATTTTCTGAGAAGTATACCCCTTCATAGGTTAATTACGTGAGATTATTATTATTATAAATTGAACTTTACAATCAGAAAAAATGCGATTTAATTTATTCGGTCGTAAAAATAGATTTTCGAAATTTTCGGAAATGAAAAAAAAATGGAAAAGAAATAAATCGAGACAAAAAATTCACTGGTGCGAATGCGAATCTTCGTCTTTGATATCCAATTTGAACGGATGTGCCATCATTCGTTCGCTTGCTCGTATCCCTTAGTAGGGAAGTAGCAAACACTCGGAATGAGACCAAATAAATTTCGGTCTGAGACACGTGCGAATAAAAGCGAATATAAGTTTTTAATACAAACACGTAGGCGAGAACGTATATGTTCGCGTAAACACTTCGCATGTAGTAGTAGAAGAAACTTCACGCTAGAGCGTCTTGGGAATCGCACCATTACTATTATACATCACGCGCGTCGTTGGCTCTCCATTTTATCTATAATTGTCGACTGAACTTTTCACACAAAGGTACATATAATAGTACACGTTAGCATCGTTTACATATATATATATATGCATTGCACATAAGAAGTGTGCCACGTGTGAACCTTAATCTATAACGAACGTTTGCCGAATAAATAAGAAACGATTGAAATGAAAAGATTTTCTGCTTGATTCCATTTTCCAGATTTTTCTTTTGCTTCCCTATCGTTAGAACGAGTTTTTCTTAGAATCTGTGTAACCATCAAATAATGGAAGAAACGAATAAAAATTACGTAGTAGTTCGTCTCCGTCCAAGTTAATATCGCAACTACCCGGGAGGGAGGGATTCAGAGATTTCGGTTAATTGTTAACCCATCAAAAATTCAAGAATCAATCATATATATATATATATATATATATATATATATATATATATATATATATATATATATGTATATATACTATCATCATGAAAGTAGCATCTCCTATTCAGGAGGTTGCACATCACGAACGTTATATCTGGCCGATCTCGACGTAATAATTCCTGTATTTGTTGTAGTTAATTCAATTGTTTTTCCTTCCTCTAAGTGGTTTTCCCAGAATTTTACCCAGTGCTGCTAAAGCGCTTCTTTCCGAATTTTAGGTGCGATATATTTAATTTTTCTTCTTTTTTGTCGTCCATTAATTGCAACTTGTTGACATTGCACCTAATCAGCACTTCTCGGTTGGTCACCTTATCTATGAACGAAATCTTTAGCGTGCGTGTCTACGGCGTTAATTCTTGTTCCGCAGTCAGCGTTTATTGTCCAAGGGTTCCCTCTAAATAAAGCAACACGGACCAAACGTAGTAACATTCGCTTTCCTTCAGTTTTTCAAAGCTTTTTCTAGATTTACAAACGCTCGTCTAGCCATTGTTACCGTGAAAATAATTTCTTCTTTCTCACGCCCATATTTTGTCATCGGAACTCCGAAATATTTATACTGTTTCACATTTTCATATTGTTGTCCATCTATTTTTTTTAGTTCTATTTCTCTCTGTTAAATTTCGTGATTTTTATTTTATCGATTTTATATATATATATATATATTTATACGAGATATTAGTTGTTATTTAATCATTCGAGCGTTGCTAATTTTTTACAGGAAACTGTTGTAATAATATAATTTTATTTATTTCTGCGCACAGTCAATCTTATACATCTGTCGCATATGATTAAACTTACTACACTTATATATTGTATGTTGAACGATTTCTTCATCGCTTTTGCAATTAGTTAATACTTTTTAATTTATTTAGATAGTAGCCGATAGAACCGTGACCGGTAAATATCTGAGTCATGTCGCAGTGTACGATAATATTTTTACATTTAAAACGTTCTATTGCATTAAGAAAAAACTTATTTACTAATTTATCCGTTTTGTTAAATTATCATATCTTATTTTGAACTTATTTTGAATTTGTAAATTAATTTTTTCGACAAGATCTTTACTGATATTACCATTATTTACTTTTCTTTAATATTAAAGGTTGAACACCTTTTTCTAATACGAACATCAATACGTAAAATCCGAGCTACCGGATCGCAATATTAGGTGCAGTTACATATGCAGAGGTTATTTCAAATCAGAAATTTCCGAAAATTAGAATCAACCTTTATTGATATTAGCATTATTTACATTTTTTACATTAAAGATCTTTTTTTTTTTTAATATGAAAATTAATAAGATCCGAGCTATGGTCTGGATCGCGATATTAGGTATTACATACGAAGAGGTTGTGTCAAGTCAGACATTTCCGACAATTAGAATTTACATTACGTATTTGCTGTTTAGTCAATCGACTATAATAGACACCAGCGCAGTAGGAGTATAAAATGATTGCATTAAACCTTTGTAGAGTATTACCTTTTAATCTCCATAGTTTACCATCAACGTACTTGATAATAATACTTACTGACCACACTATTTATCTATTCTATATGTTTATTACACACTATAACGTCTGGTCTATAATGAAACCTACATATTTAACATGGTCGATCGAACTAAACGTACGCTATTATTAATCTTAACATTAAACTTTTGTCGAAATTTTTATCACGACCAAATATCACCATGATTTCGGATAATCTCAAATTGGAGGTTTAAATCATTTATCGTTGTTTTAAGCTTATTAATAATCCGATTACAATTAAAAGCTTCAGATGACACGTAATTCTAGCGTACGTGATCAGTCATACGGGATACAATTTATAATCTCAGCTTGTATCGTTCTAGATATTGCATTTCTTACTAATAAGCATAAAATCTGTATAAATACCAAAAAACTCTGCTTAAATGATCGCCACCGTGGTTATATACATGTACATATATATACGTAGTATATATATATAAACATTAAAGTCAGTTTTTGTGTCGGGTGCTTCTTTTAGCTCGAATTCGAAGAGCGCATCTGGCGCTTAGTTTAATATAGTACGACAAAATTTTAAGAAGTATATTTACTCCGATGATAGTAAAAGTAAACGATGAAGCCGTTTTTGAAGTGAAACTTCTATTGGCGCGTTATATGTAGGGAATTAACACTCAAAACGAACGAGCGAGCGGAAATATCAAACGGATATATATATATACACGCACATACATACACACATGCATACACAGACACATGTATATATATATATGTATTTCGTTGGCATGTACCGCGCTACCAACACCCGTCTACAAAACGCATTTATATACAATTTTTAAAAAACTATATCGAATTTAGTTAAAATGTGTGTAAGTGTCACTTCTTCCTTACGCTCCGAGGCACGGATGTTTTTTTTTTAAATTCAAATTTCGATAATTTTCAATTTTATTATATTTCAAATTTCCATAAAAATTTACCCCTATCCCGATATTTTGGAAATCATCGTATTACTCTCTGTTGTGTTCTTCTTCTATCTCTGTATTAATACGATGCGGATGATCGAGCACCAGTAAAATACCCCGAAATTGTCTTTTTCATTTAAGGGCGTTTCAATATACATACATATATATATAATATATGTATGTATACAATTTAGTGCGAATACGATAAACAAGGGATGCATATAGGCTTTCTTTATGTAAGGGATGTTGTGATCGCCGCAATCTGTTTCGACGGCCGTAACCCATGAATTAATTACGATACAAAACGGTTAACAATCCTCAACTAAAGCCCCCTTATTACACGCTGGTTCTTGCTTCATTATTATGATTATTATTAATAATATTGTTTTCATGTGAGGGATAGAGATATATATACACATTATATATAAAATAAAATAAAACGTACAAACTGATCTGCTGACGAATGTTTTAGTAGACGACCCGTAGTATATTGAAAATAGAGTAACATAGCCTAGTCGTAGTTTTACAGATTGACGGTGTATTCTATCGTCAAAAAATGTGGTCGGGTCCGAAACGGACTGGCTTTGTCCCTTCGGGATTTAGTCGTGCGCTACTTATCGACGTTTTATATATATATATATATAATATATATATATATATATGCGCTGCACATCGTATTATTATTATAGGGAATTTTAAGATAGCTTCGGGTGTAACCATTTCCCACACTGATTTATGCCCTGAAGAACGAAACTTATATCGTACCCTTTTGAATACGCGAGATTTAATCTCGCAACGGCTACGAATATGTTTTAGTATGCGTAATATAAATATACGTATATGTGCGCTTGTTTGAACACGTGCAAACACGCCGGTACTTATTAGAGAATTAAGGAGCACGTCGATGCGCCGTATTAATAATCTAAGATTGTTTAGCTATCCGAGACGAAATCGTACCGATCGTTCGAGGGCTTCTTAACTCTTTCAGCTTTATACGAAATTTAAACAATTATAAATGTTATAGAAATAATTCTTAGACGAATTGTAGATAATTTTCGACGTATTTATATAAACAAAAAATTGTTGAAATTGAGACGTTTCGCGTGAATTAGAAAATTGAAAAATTCGTTAGCGTTAAAATTTCACGTAATTGTGGACATCCCGACTGAAATGGTCAGATACACCCATCCGATTGGAAATGTAATTCAAATTTTCATACCTAAGTGTACACGTTTTGATGTATGATTATATATATATATATATATATATATATATATATATATATATATATATATATATATATATATATATATATATATAAAAAAGGAATTAGAAGAAGCTTAAATTTAAGAAAGTAATTATAAAAATACACCGCTTTTTTTAGATAGATTATAGAAAATAATTATTTTTTTAAACATTTAATAGTAACTGAATTGAAATTAAATCAATTTCAATCATCGGACTGTGTTAGAGAATACTGCATTAAAAAAAATAAATAAATAAAATAAACACACTTTAAAAGGTAATAATAATGTAAATTGGATCGTTTTACTAGCGGTGTTTATTATATTCCTACCTCTATCGATGATGATAATGATGATTAATGTTTTTATTTTTTTAGCGATAATAGTTTATTTACTTAAACAAATCCTACATAAGTAATCCATATACAAATTTTACTAATTCCTGTTTTAAATAAATTTTGTTCTTTATTTTTCTCTCCTAGCACACCACCAGCTGTGTGTGTGTGTGTGTGCCCGCGACCTTTTACCGAAACTACCCTCCCATCGTGAGTGTATACTTACAGATAAGAGAACATGAATCACCGGAAACAAGGCGTCGTTATTATTTTTAAGTGGGACAATTTTTACTATTCCTATATACATATATGCCCGATGATGCGTTCTCATTCATTACATATCCCATTCCCACATGATTAATTATATTACGCGCATATGTGTATGTGTGTTTTAGGACAGTGATTATTAATACGTGAGAAAAATAAAATAAAAAACCGGATACCCAAATTCGAGTACACGTTGAGCTATTTCAAGATTTTTTTTTCATTAGTCTGATTTACAATATTTCCAACAATTTTAACTTTGAGAATTTTGGATATATTTCTTTTTCAGAATTTTTTTTTATTAATTAATTCAAAGAACAATCCTGAATTTTACAAGGAGATATGCCTATGTATGCGTACGCGAATTACGAATAATATCCGCATTCACACACACACACTAACAAATATACTTTCGTAAACTCAAATTTACACACATACATATATATATATATGTATGTATATGGTAGTGTGTGATTTATTTGTGTTCATCCGATACAATAATAATATTATGGTATTCGATAACGTCTGACAAATTATATCTTAAGTAGCTCAATTACGAATCTATGCGATACGTACACGCTGCCTAATTTAATTAATTATGCGTGTACACGATCGTGCGACAAATACGTCGCCATATGTTATAAATATCTTTCTTCGTACGTAATACATAAATTTCAAAAATTATAAATACACTATTACCTGAAAGTAGGAGACATATCCAAAAATATATTATATACACGCGTGTACCAAAAATAAAAAACCGGATACCCAAATTCGAGTACACGTTGAGCTATTTCAAGATTTTTTTTCATTAGTCTGATTTACAATATTTCCAACAATTTTAACTTTGAGAATTTTGGATATATTTCTTTTTCAGAGAGGTAGATAATTTTCAATGTCTTTATATAAATATTTATAAAATTGAAACCTCTAGCGTCAACCGGAAAATAAATAATATTAAAATTTCATGTACCACATAGTGAACATCATGGCGGAAAATACGATCAAAAGCAACAAAACCTAGTATAAAATATAATAAATAAACGAAAATATGTCCAGTGTTGATACACGATGCTATAATCGAACGAAACATAACGAGCATTAAATAAATTAATAAACGACTTTGACAGTAAACAATTTGGACGCAAGTTCGATAACTTTCATTTATACATAGTAATTGTCAACACACATACACACACCTGTGAAACATGCTTTCTTACATAGATAAAATCGTGTAATCTACATGGTTGTTAAAATAACTTAAGTTTTTTCATATAAATCAACTACGTATTAATACGTACTACTAATTAATCAATCGATCAAGCAATCAATGAATATATTTCGCGAAAATAAAGTTACAAAAAGTAAACATTTAGATACATAATGCTCGCAAATGCGCATCGTGTGCGCGAGTAGCTAAATTAGATATTAATTCAAATTAGTCAATAGTCGTGTAACGCGAGAATAAATAACGAATATTTGTAAATTATAAATTTAACCTATTCTTACTAAAACTCCTATAAGAACATAAACAAATATAAATCTGTTCATGAAGAATCCACTGGAGCCTATTATTAATAATTTTTTCCATTACCTTGCATAGGACGGATGTTAACTGAACACAATGGTCGAAAAACCGGCTAAAGAATCCGCCATCCTAGCACCAGCTCTAAACCTACCAATTCCAGAAAAAGACTTCATGGATCGGGTACGCAGTCAACTGCAGTGTCAAACAGTGGCAAGATTCTTATGTCTACCGCAGTTTACTACGGATCGGAAGAAGGCAACCTGGTCGGAACATCGCTTCTTACATACAAGCATTTCTTTCTAGGCCAGAGTGCACCGTTATGCTCGTCATGTAACATAGCCCTTACTATTCCTCACATTCTCCTATCGTGTCCTTTGTACTCAGCTCACCGTTTAAATCCTCTCTAACCGAAATATTCACCATCTACTGTATCTAAACTTATAACTTTCCTTACTTTATTCAACCTTCTCCCCTTAATCTAACTATCCTTCAGTGCATCTGGCCTTAGAAGCAATATAAGGCACGTTTAAAAAAAAAAAAAAATAAATAAAAATAAATCTACATATATTATATACACCGGTGTATAAAGCCCCAGTATGCCAACTTATAATAGAAGTGTTATTTATATTAAACATATCGTATGATATTAAACAAAGTAATTTTAAATTACAACGAAAATAAAAATATTTCCTATTATTATAATCAAAGATAAGCTATAGTCGACACTTACGTGATAATAAACACATTAACCCTTTCAGTCAGCGAAGTCCACTATATGGTACATGACATTTTAATGCTAACCGGTTTTATTATTTTCTGATTGACGTGAAATGTCTCAATTTTAAAAATATTTATATAAATATGTTGAAAATTATCTGCAGTTCATCTAAGAAGCAGTATTATATATAATAAATACATAAAATTGATAATTTTGTGTTAAAATATGACTGAAAGGATTAAATTAGATCATTTTAAGGAATGAACAGGTAGTGCGAGAGATGAAAATAAATTAGAGTTTATACGCTGGTGAGAAACCGAGTAAACATTAATAAACATTAAGAGTTGAGTTATAATTTTTTGATCGAGATGGAACATATTTTATTTTTACCTTAGGTCGTTTTTTATTTAAGTCAATATTGATAAGGTCGGGCAATGAATTAAAGAGAACAATTCCAGCATAAAGGTAAATCCTCGCAGCGTGTTTACAGAAATTCGGAATGCGTGCTATCTTTTCTGTCGCAGCCCAATGATACAAGTATACTTGTTTTTGCATATATAATTCAAAAGTTCAACAGTGTTTAAACAATGAAGTGATAAGTATTTACTTTTACATGTAGTGTCAGAATCGGTATATTTAGTGACTTGTTATAAAATTTGAAGCTTTTAGTGCATAATTCCATAAGTAGGCTGATATAATGAAAATAAAGTCTTGGAAGGCGTTTTCTAGTACGGTCTTAAATAGTAAAATGTGTAGTTTAATTTTCCCAGTTTTTTGTCTAAGAGAATGTGGTATGTTTGTTCTAATTTAAACGACTGTCTAGAATTTCGTCCATTCTTTGGAAACCATCGTGTAAGATAATTTTTATGAAATCTCAAATACTCCGTGATTATAAGCTGTAAATTAAAAGGTTTGTTTTATCATTATTTCATTATTTAATAAATTTTACCATTAAGCTTAAGATTTCAACGATCATGCATGTAAATCAAGAACAGTAGAAGACCTAAAATGCTTCCTTGTGGAACCGCAAAACTTGAAATGACATATCCACTTTTTACACCATTTATTTTTTGTCGTATAAGATCTATTTTTCAAAACCACGCAACGATTAATTGTCTTTAAAAGAATTATACGATTTACCGTATCAAAAGCTTTGCGAAGATCTAGATAAATTCCCAGTACAGACCCTTTTCTAGATTACCAATTATGTAAGAAATGTGTTGAAAGAAAAAGTTCTTTTGTGCCATTACCAGGTAAGTAGCCGTATTGATTTAAGCTGAAGAAGCTTATCTTCTAGAGAAGTTAACAGTAGGTTATTTTTCAAAAATAAGTATATGTCAGGTTTCTAACGCAATCCCTATAATAAACATTGGAATAATGGGAAATTTGTTTCCACTACTATTTTCCATCGGCTAGTAACTCTGTTGATGAATTTTCCGATGGCGGTATTTGCAATAGACCGATAATTTGTGTTATTGTGTTTGTATTTGTCGAGTAAACGAGTATAGTAATCTTTTTTTTTTAGCTTTTCTAATCGTTCAACAAATATAACGTGAGATAAGTTGGAATTTCTTTCAATAATGTAGTGAAAATTGCTTACATAATTTATATGCAATGGTTATTTTCACCTGTTAATTTTAGTTATTCTGCAGTGATCCGTGACGAACGTGTCCACTGCACATGTTTTGATTTATATTGTAGCTTGTATTCATTTAAGATAGTAGTAAGTTGAAAGAAAAACCAGTGAAACTTTTTATCAATTCTAGCTTGGTTGAGGTATAATTACATCGTGATTATGTAAACGATTACGGATTTATAGCAGTTATCGACCTTGTTTTGTAAGCGATGAATGCACGAAAATGTAAGTATGCTATCAATTTCTTCGTGACTAGCAAAAAAATATAGATTGACGATATCACAGGCTGAATTTAAATTTAGAGTCTTATTTTCTAAACCACGTACGAATACACGATCAACGAAATTATTATTGGGTATCGAGAATGTGAATATTGATCAAATAAAATCAGTAAGAATTTAAGAAGAATTTTCATCGAATAACTTGATATTCGTGTTACCCGCTATAATCGAAATATTACTTGCAGAATTCGTTGTATTTATTTCATTTAGAAAATTTGAATATACTCCATCACAGAACCTGTAGATGCCTATTACTGAAATTAAGTCTCATCGTCTGTAAGCTGCACGTTTAATATATTCGAAGTTTTTATTTAATACTGCGTATTGTATATTGTCCCGTATATAAATTATTATTCCCCCCTGTATATTCCCTACAATGAACATGATGCCGATAACCAGGAATTTCCTCACAATATAACAGCATTAAAATGTCATAAATGAATGAATGGAAATGGGGGAAAAATTCGACATCATCAAAGTGCATGCGAAGACTATTAATGTTTAAACATCCTCATTTCAGTCTACCGCAAACTTTAGAGAGAGAGGAAATATATGAATAAAATATGCATTATACATATGTATAAAATGAATTAAGAATCAAGAAAGACGATTGAGACAGTGGATCACAAAAAGTAACGTAATTAAATGGATAAAAATGTGATAAGTGGATAAAATGAACAACATAGAAATAAACTTAAACAGCGCGACCGTGCTATATAATCATCAAAATTATAATTATTTGAACTTTGCTCGATATTTTTTTATTTACGTTAAATCGTTTTTTTTTTTTTCGAAAAACATATATAGACATCAATCACGTTTCATTAATCATCTTTACATATATATATATAACTATTTTAATCACATCGAATTTTGTTTTGTAAATTTTTCGAAGTTATAACTAGAAATATCAGTTTTAACAAATATCAGAAAGTTTATTTTTTTTTCTTTTTGAAAGGAATTTTTCGATTTCCGATAAGCTTGAATCGAAACGGTATCAGCCGATATATAAAAATTTTAATTAAATTTATTAACGCGTAAGCGGTGAAAATCAAATTTCTAATCTTATAACTAGAGTGCGAATTTCTCGTCATTTGAGAACCATTTTGCTATACACTATAGAAAATCTGGCCGCAGACAAGTTCGAATTGGAGTTCACTGACTCTGCAAACCGAATTTTATTTTGCCGAAATTGAAATAAATGTCGAAAATAATTTTTTGTACTTTTCCAAACTTTTCCATAAATTAAGAAAGAAAGATCTATTGACATTAATTTTTTTTAATATAGTTTCTATTTTTAGTCACGTACAGATGGAAAATTTTGTGAGATCTACGTCATATTTTGACTAAAATGATAAATCGTGTGAACCGACATTTTAGTTTTACCGTTTAGTTTTGTTTTTCATTTCCGGTTTCTACGTGGGTTTTTTTCTAGTCGAAGGTGAAGGAGAAATTACGTCACTTAGTAGTCCTACTACTGATGTACACTATAGAAAATCTGGCCGCAGACAAGTTCGAATTGGAGTTCACTGACTCTGCAAACCGAATTTTATTTTGCCGAAATTGAAATAAATGTCGAAAATAATTTGTTGTACTTTTCCAAACTTTTCCATAAATTAAGAAAGAAAGATCTATTGAAATTAATTTTTTTTAATACAGTTTCTATTTTTAGTCACGTACAAATGGAAAATTTTGTGAGATCTACGTCATATTTTGACTAAAATGATAAATCGTGTGAACCGACATTTTAGTTTTACCGTTTAGTTTTGTTTTTCATTTCCGGTTTCTACGTGGTTTTTTTTCTAGTCGAAAGTGAAGGAGAAATTACGTCACTTAGTAGTTCTACTATTGATGTGTCGGTCTATGTGGAAAGAAGCTTTTCTCATCTGAAAATATTGACAAACGTCACCAATTTGGCGAATTGAATTTTGAAAAACATTTAATTATTTCTCTTGTAACGCCAAATTATTTAAGTAAAAGTATAATATTTGTACGTGTATAGATAATAAATCTGAAATTTTGTATGCCGTAGTTTTTTACTATTTTTAGTTAGGTTTCCAATATTCGTAATTTATGATATAAACAATTTTCTATAGTAAATATAAGACTTTTTTTTCTTTTTAGAATGCCGAAAATGAGTTTTTAAACGCCGAAAAAAAAAACGGTTATCGAGCTGAAATTTTCAACGTACATTTGTAGAAAATACAAAAGGAAATTAAATTTCTAAAATTTTACGATACACGGGGTCGGATTTTCGAATTCGTTATTTTCATACAGACCATTTTCAGTTACTTAATAAAACGTATGTACAGAATTTCATCCATATATATACATGTAGAAAAGAATTGTTCGTTTAATATGGTAAACTTTTAATCTTTCGCGGCTTGATTACTACACGTCCGCAAAAATTTTTGACGGTTGAAAAACACTTTCGTACTTATGACGTTTTGAAAACGTTCGCTCTGTTTCAAAAATTAAAACTGCAAATAGGAAAATCCTGGGGAAAAGGCCAAGAGGAAGAAGAAGGATGGAGCATATACAAGAGATCGATAGAAGGAGGTCAATAAATGATACAGATGGCGAGGCAGTGGAAACTATAACAAACTAACGTACCGCACCAACCTCCTGAATAGGAGATTGAAATTGATGATGATGAAAGAATAAAATTGAACGCGGGAAAAAAAATTTCGAACGAATAATATAGAAAAAACTACGAAAAAAAATAACCAAATATTTTATCTTTAATTAAAAAATATCAAAAAACGGACGCCCGACTGACGCGTGCAGAGTTAGACATGTCTGAAAATAAATCGGTTCGTCGTAAACGCGCGTTCGTTGTTTTTATAAGACAAACGTTGAGCGCAGGAAAGTCTCGTCTAATGAATATGAAGAACTGACGATCGTGTTCGGCAAGCGTATAAAACCGCCCTAACCAGTGCCGAATAAATTCTATTTATAGAAGTTGGTGTAGAACAACGAGTTTTTTGCCGATAGCCTTTTTGTTATTTATTCGGACGATTTTCAAGCCTCCAAGTGTGGCTCTGTACTTGACCTTACATACATAAAGAAAGTACATTGAATAATCCGGTTATTTGTAAGATACCAAAGAAAATTTGTTGCATCAGAGCTGTTGGACACGACCGTTGATAAAAACCTTCTGGATTTGAACTAACGTCACCCGTGGATGCTATTCGCTTCATGCTCTTGCCCTAAATGACGCTAAATTATCTCGTTGTCCAGTTTGTAGAAAATATTCACGAGGAAAAAAAAAAGCAAAAAATAATTATTCGTTATCCGAGTCCGTACATAACGGAAGCGAACAGAATGAAATAGGCTAAATTTCGGCAAATTCCTTTGGAGATGGCATTTTATAGCGTTTTCGTTATCGATAGCTGTTACATTTATTGTAAGATTGTCTATATATTATATATATTATATATATTATATATATATATATATATATATATATATAAATAATATATATATATATATATATATATATATAAATAATATATATGCATGTATGCATGTCAGCGCTGAAAAAACGAAATAGAAATGGGGAGCCGGCATATGATTTTTGGATATACACCATCGACAGAAATTTAAGTCGAGCCGCATCAACAACTTTATGCTATCATGTGACGTACAACAAGCCCGGTAACCACCGGTCCTAATACAATAGGAACCGTGATTTGAGCCAATGGGAAGATCCTTCTTCAAGGAGGAAGGAACCAAATTATTAAAGTACGAAAACGGACTAAGAACAATAGTTGATCGAATATATGATGATGAAGGTTTCCGACAACTTTTCCGTCATATGTTGCGCGGTGGAATAACCTAATTACTCGCATAAGTTTAACGACCTACTCCGTCTAGTTGGGGACAGCGGCAGCTTCGCGGAATTCATTGATCGATTTATCGATTTATCGATTGTTTTAGATTGTTCGAGTTAAATTATCAGTTAAACTTACGATTAAAAAATATTTTCCGAACAATATAACTACAACATCTTGTGACAAATATTCGCAACCGTTGATTGTACTATGTCGTCGGAATAGCCGAGAAGAGCACCGACTTCTGTACGGGAGGTGTCGGGAAATATCATCATTTAGAAAATAAAAATATAAATAATCAAAATATTCTCACGTGAAAGGCAACAGCAAACCACCACGCACAACACCATAACAAGTACACTACAACAACACGCGGGGATGCATTGTGTACTGACAACAATAATTGCTTTGTATGCTACGTACACTATACAACAAAATCGATCTAATCGCGCAATAATACCGCGTTATACAGGGTGACTCAGAGAAGACGGACGATTTTGGTGTCTTTCGAATGACTGGAAAACTATTCGACCAAAATTTTTGAATAAAATTATAGTTAAAAATACCTAACCAGGAGATTAGCTTACAATTATTTGTGGAATACAGTATCGTTCGCATTTGCAACGACACTTCATTTAGTCTTTACAACAATTTTCGAAGACTTTTTCGTTTGAAATTTCTTCGAAAATCCGAGTTTTCAGGTCTTCCAGATGTCGTGGACGTGTTTCGTAACGACGTCTCTTAAGGCATCCTCACAAAAAAAAAATCGCGCAACGTTGAATTATTTTCCTGTCGTGATGGATTTACGCCGAAAATAACGTTCAAATCAAAACAGGCGCTCCTTCTCGTTATAGGATGCTATATGATAATTGAAAATGGACAAAAACGAATCTCTCGTGTGTACACTAAAGCTAGTTGCACTATTCAGAAAATAAAGTCGTCCGTCTTCTTTCGGCCACTCTGTAGTTTAATATATGCAATTATTTAATTCCGAGATTAATAATTAGAATAATAACATCAATAATAATATTGTTTTTATTTCTTCAACAGTAATTGTGTAAAACCATTATAATATATTTTAATTAAAGGTTGAAAGTGCATTCTATAGAATGACTCGCAGTAAAAATGGTATGTATATTATAGTTAGTTCTAGACAACGGTTGATAGGTAAGCGGTAACTAAGTATAATAATTCATATAATGATGGTTGGTACTTCCTGTTTCACTCTTAAGTTAAATGTACATTTTTAAAGTACCTTCTACGCAAATAATTTAAAACGCTTTATCGGTGATTCCTTTTTTTTTGTTCTTGTCCATTTTTCCTCATTATGTTTATCATTTTTACTTTATTATTCAGCATGTAGTGTCTTTTGACGCTTCTTTATATATATATATATATATATATATATATATATATATATATATATATATATATAGTTCGCAAACATACCAATTGTTTTAAATAATAATAATATTTCAGCACTAGACGTTTAGTTGTTTTTTGATTTTCTTTCCATCTGAATGTATGTATACATATATGGGAAATATAATTTTTGAAAAATTTTATTTTACGATTGACGCGAAATATCTCCAAGTTTAAATACGTTTATATAAATACGTCGAAAATTAGGTTCACCCGAAAATGCGGTATAATGAGCACGTCTGTATAAAATTTATCATTTTGCTCGGCACAATTTTAAGAGTGTACTTTCCGCACCGATCAACCGGATTCGTTAATAACGACGAGAAAAAGTAAATAAATAAAAAACGCGAAATTAAAAACAACGTCTGAATAATTTTTTAAATTGCTCAGTGTTTAATGAAATCATAAACAGGTAACTCTGATGACATAAAAACGCGTTCGCGAATTTTATTATTATTATTATTATTATTATTATTATTAAATATATATTTATATATTACATAAATAATACGCGTTATCTTATACTTTAAATGCTCTTAAATACGTACGTACGAGATAAAAGCCGTTTTTAAAACACACACATATATATATATATGTATATATATAACATAATTAATACATTTTACATTATACATATAACATTACAATAAGATGATTATTAACATGTTTATGCAAAACAAGAGTTTTAGTAAAAAGTACACACATGTATATATATATATATATATATATATATATATATATATATATATATATATATAATCATAACAATGAATATATAATGATCATAATACTAAAAATAAACTCTTAAAAGAACGAATAATTGTCTAAAACCGCATAGTTCATATTGTCGTGACTATATAATTATCACACACACACACATACAATACATATACATTAGTGGTAAGGTATAACTGACTAATTAGTAACACTCTGTTTCTATAAAAAAAAAAAAAAAGGCTAATGTGATTCGGTTTTTTATTTAGTCAGATTTACTTTAATTCTGTATTAGTACAATGTAAACACTACATAACTTAAAACAATACAACGAATAACGGATATAAAATAAAATAAATGTATTTAAAATAAAATCAATTCAGTTGAAGAATAACGTAACAGATAATCTAGAAATGTATTAAACATACGTAATATAATCGGTGTTTGGCAAAATAAGGAATTTATTCTGGTCAAAATATAACTAAGAATCGTCGTTTTCAAAATCGGACTACAGACTTTCTGGTCGGTTTAATTGTTAGAAATTATCGTACAACTTTTAGAAGCCCGTTAATAAATTAGATGAATACAACACCGAATATACGTAATCGTTGTTTTACAAAATAAATAATTTATTCTGCTAAGAATATAACTAAGCGTTTTCCGACTAATTTTCAATCGGTTTTAAGAAAAACTATTAAATCGTCGATATTGTGTGCATTCCATATAGTTAAATCGCTAAAATCAAATTTGAATTACTCGCTCTTAAATTTTTATCACTAAATCCGAAGTAAACTTTGATAGAAACAAAAAAACTCGCAATAGAATATTTCAGTCGAAATGTGATTACTTCATTTCGATCGAACCAAAATAACAGAATAATAGAACCTACTAATATTAGTTGAAATATAAATTAATTCAATCAATTATACGCCATCCGATTTAAAAGTAGTCGGTTTTGTATTTTAAAGCACATCACACACTTATTAGCATATGGCGTACAAATTAAATAAAATATTAATAATTTACTTATAACATCTTTACAGGATTTTTATAAATATACGTAAACATAAGAAAGAATAATATTTAATCAATAGCATTAATAATTTTTTTTTTAATATTTTCGGAAAGTGACTAATTTATTAAGTTATTTAGAGAAAACCGAATTAGTCTATTATTTAAAAAAAAAAACACCCGATTAATCCTCAGTCATAAGTTGTTCTCTCCCAATCACTTATACACACACACATATATATATATACATATGTATGTGTAAAATATCTTTTAATAGAATGTAATCGATTACATTATTATCGGAGCTGCATTTAGTAATCGTTACGAACGGTAATAGATACGGCTCTCTAGTAGTCGTGCATTTTTAAGGAGCCGAATGAATTAAATAGAGAAAGAGTGAACGATATAAATCATAATTATGTTGCGGATCGTTATATGAAAGAATCGATTACTACCGTGAATTAGTTTATTAGAGTAATATTTGTAATCTTGCCGCGTACCAGATCCAGTCGAGCTTATTAGTTACGAATGGTGAAATATAACAACAACCACGGTATCAACGATTATCCACTAACCCTTCTGTTTTTCATCACCCTCCAATCGACTGACAAATCGTAAAAACACGAATGAAAAAAAAAAGTTTATAATAACAATCCCTGGGGAGGGGGGTTTATTAGCAACACAAAGAATAGAATAAAATGAAAGGGTTAAAAATAATTATAATAATAACAGATAAATATGTAGTAGTAACACAAGTAGCAGCAGTGGGTCCGGATACAGTAGTATTAATAATATTCAAAATAATAATGATTATGATGTGAACATCAAATTTAAGCCGGGGGTTCAAACGTTTCTAGTTTCTGATTTGTTACATACTTAATTAAAGCTCGAAAAGACGAAGGTTTCGAATGGACACTTGAACGATGGAAAGTATAAATTTTAATTTGTATTATAATAATATTTTAATGGGCCTATTCTTACTTTTTTATATAGCAGACGGAACTCTACTACACTCCTCCCGATGCATGCTGTGTAAACATCTTCTCTACCAGTAAGCTAATCAAACCCATTTGAACGTACAAAATTACATTGCGGGAAAAAGTTCGATCGTTAAAAAGTACACGTTCAAATTAAGTATCATCCTCCGAGCTTCGCGTTAATGCAAACCGTTACTCTGCGAACGAAACTGATGGAATTATGCGATTAAAAATATTTCAATTACCCGCCGGAAGAACACAGATCTTACCGACCGCAGTCCACGTTGAAGCTATTGAAACGTTTGGACACTGGCCAAATTATATTGAAACGTTTGGACACTGGCCAAATTATAGCGATTTAAACTATAACATCCGACATTGTAGCTTCATTTATCTCTTACGGACGTTTCATTAGACTAAATTCGTATTTTGCTACTAGACTTTACTACATTTATAATTACCGTTGGAAGAATTTCCTGGTTGAAGAACGAGGCCTCTACGCTCATTTGATGACATTGATGACAACGGATGTAGGAAAATTCTAAAAAGTATAACATAACGTCATTGGGATCGTCAACGGACAGTCATGCGTACGATAATTTAAGAAGTAGAAGTAGAAATATTTAATTATCGTTAATTAGTTAAAAACGTATTTTATTATTATTATTATTATTATTATTATTATTATTATTATTATTATATATAATATATACAATTTAGCAGACGACTGTGTGCATATTCAGCATCCATAATAGATGTAATGATAATAATATGACGAAATTAATGTTATACCTCATCTAACTCGTGGTAGATGAGAATCTGGTCTGTTTTACTTAGTCTTATCCGATAGTTGGTTGACGAGTGTACATTGCGACTCCCGTATTTATGTTTTGTGAGCATATTATACTTACACACACACATATATATATACTTACGCATCCGCATATATACAATACATCCGATAATTTGCATCACCTAAAGATATGTAGGTATTCTTGCATATTTATTTTGTATACAATTAATTTTTTGTCGTCTTCTGATCGTTTATTATTGACGTCGCGTAGGGTTTAGCAGTATAATTTCTAACCGCAGCGGCTTTATTCGCACTATTTAAGCGTATGTAAAAAAAAATTTTAACTTAGCCAAATAAATAAGTAGGTATAATACAAACCTCAAGAGATAACGAAATCCCTACTTTCCTACACACACACACACACACAAAGTAAAACTCAACTATCTAACTACTTGTACCGACTACAGATCCTAACCGTAAATGTCGCGATAACTCGCATTTTCTTCGGATTTTCGTCTGTGCCAACTCCGTTCTTATTAATAACTTACTGTCGAATCGAAGTCAATTACGTTCGAAATAGTAGAATATAACGAATTGAAAATTCGCGTGAAGAATATTTAAAAAGTTCTTAAATCTTTTATTTCGACAAATGTGGCGACCGCCAAAAAAATTTATACTAACTGGTACCTATCTCCTTCCGCTTTTGTTTCATTATCATTATATCTGTTACTTCCGTATTTTTAGAACGGGCGAATTAAAATGTCAGATTAAAAATTTTTAAATTTAAAAATAAATTTAATTACTATTTTGAATTAGACGATAGTTTTCATATTCGAAAATCGAAAGTAATCACTGTTTATCTCACCGTGTATCTATCAATTCGTTTATGTACCCGTTGATATATATATATAATACCATGTTTCAATAAGCTGTACAATATAAAAAATAAATACTGATTTGTACAGGTTCAGACGTTCAGATATACTATAAATGTGTTAAGTAGAATACCATATTTGTTTTTATTATAGATTAAATATTAGATATTTCATTGATAAATTTTTCATAATTAATCTTATATTCTCGAATTAATCGATTGTTATAAAACTATACAATACGATGTTGTTAATTTATAACTATCGACAAGGTTAGAGGTAAAGAAATACAAAGTGTTTTATGAATTAAAACAAATAAATCTTTAAATATTTCTGCCTGTATTTCTGCAAATAGATACTTATCACTGTAAATCTAAATTAAGTTAAAACGCATCTGCAGAAAAATCCGGTTAAATAGTATCTGAGATAAAAATATATTCGATTTAATTTAAACGTTAAAGATTAAATTGTAAATTTTTATTCGACTAACTTCTACACCACCCCTTTCCTTATCATACTTTTAATACGCGCAATCGCAACTTTAATATAACCAGCGATGTTTTAATTTTGCTTGTTCTATAACTTTTGTAAGTAGGTAACGAACAAAATCATTTATTCTATTTTTTTTTCTAATAGTAATTGAATTTATCATTAATATACTCGATAAATCCAAATGTAGTATAACATTTGTAATGTGTATAGTACGTATATGCTACACATATATATATATATAAATTACGATCAGATTCGTATGTGTGTGTGAGTGTGTTGAATGATTCGATAAATCTAAATGTATTGTATAAGGTTTGTAATGCGTGCAGCGCGCTACACGTATATGTAAATTACAATTAGATGCGTGTATTTGTGTACTGAACCAAATAAATCTAAATGCGTTGTATCACGTTTGTAATAGCGCGTTTATCCTACACAAGTATACGAATTATAATTATCCGTATGTGTGTGTATTTACATGCGCATGTGTCTTCGACGGGCTCGTGATAACCTAATGACCGAACTTGTAATTAAATAGTATAGTATTTACTTTTATATATATTTATATACATATGTACATCTATGACATACATCTAACTATCCAAGTTATATGCTCATCTATCAGTTTGTGTATTCATTCATCTATCTCTCTAACTGTATATCTATAGATCTACCCTATCGATTTATGCCTCGATCTATTACTCGGACCGTATAGTCCGTTCTGATCCGATTTCTCCTCAATTAGACGAAACTGACGATTAAACTAACAGGTCCGGTTGGAGGACGTACATTTCAAATTATTTAAATTTTTTTTTTTAAACTCTTAGTAAACGCGATAAATTGACGTAATAAACGCCGATAATTTGTATATATATTATAAACAAATTTCATTACCTTCATATAACGACCGTATTCCACGCCTTTCCCGATAGTCGAGGTAGATTCCGAAGTTTATCTTTTATTCGAGAACACTAATAAATTTAAACCATTCAGAGTCACGATGTCCACTATACGGGACGTGAAAAATATTCATATTAACGAAGTTATATATTTTCAATTTAAAGATATTTATATATAGACACGTCGAAAATTATCTAGAATAATTTAAAAAGCCGTATTCTATAATAAACACCCCGTATAAAATTTAAAGGGTTAATTAATGTCTGAGAACATTTCGAGTAGTGAAATATAAAAATCAAATTTATTCAGTAATCTTTACTTTCGATAATTAGTAAAAACCCAATATAGATATATTATATATATATATATATTCAATAATAATAAAATTCGTGACTTATTAATTTGGTAAAAATTCATGTCAACCGAATAGGGAACTTGAAATAAAACTGCTTACCACCGCGGCGGCACGTGACACATTGATAAAGAAACAATCGTTTAAACAACGTCGACCACGTAGAAAAAATATTTTAATACAGCTAAATACGTCGCTTTCCATCCATACACAATACTACCACACTTTACGTTAAAACAATAACAACAACATCAACAACAATAATCATAATTAATAGTAATAATAATTAATCGCAATAAAATAATGACTATAATAATAATAATAATAATAATATAAATATTAGTAAGTAATAATAACGAAAACAGAGATAAAAATATTTTATAAGAAAGGCGAACAAACACGGATAATAATTTATACGACATAAAATAAAACGTATAAAATGCTTATTATTATAAATTTTATGTTGAATTCGAATTACAATAATAATTTAGAAATACATATTATTATTATTATCAGCAGCGTCATTGTATACTTATGAAAAAACATGACTCATTCCGAGCGCGAACGAACCAATAAAGTAGCCCGTCCATTTGCAGCGTTTATTGAATTTGAACCGGTCATTTCTGATTTCTGAAGATAATTGGAAAAACCACGTTCGCCGGTTAGTTTAACTTCGACAATTACGTCAGCCTAAAAGTAAACACCATAATATATATTACTATATTATATCATCATCATCATCATTATCATTATCATCATCGTATTGTTCGTTGCCGAACGTCCTGACTAGCTACTGTAAGTTTGTTTTTACGCGCAAAATGAGCTAGCATTGGAGGCGCTATTTATATACGACGCAGATGCGCACGCACACGACGTTACACTTGCCACCACCTCATCCGTGAAAATTAAGAATTAAATAATGATGAAAAACGGCTTCGAACACCCGACCGTGTGGAATTGACAGTCGAAGAACACTCTAGCAACTACCCCGGCATATTATATATATATACATAACATTTGTAAATCTCACATATACATATGTAAATGATATAATACATATCTGTGAGAACGTGTATATAAACTTCGGCCTATAACTGCACGCCATGCTCTAGGATATACATCTGTATTAAGTTAATCCAGTTCGATTTTTTTTTTTATTTCTTATTTTAACATCTATTCAACGCCTCTTAGGTCTGCTCCTGTGACAGCTTGTATTACAAGTATTTCTAATTGCCGTTTTAGCCAATCATTGCGTTATATTCAACTCGTGGAGCATCAATTCATTTGCAGTGGAGTAATTTTCTCCGAGTCCACGTTTCGAAACTATTAAGTCGGACTATCTCGAGTGTATACTTGAGCCCATACTGTACTACCGACGAGAATACTGGTGTCTTTGGTATAATTTTATTTTAACGTTTCTATTAATTGTTCCATATCAATTATTGTTTTTAATACCATATCGCTGTTTTCGTCCACGCCCCTAACGCAATTAGTATAGTATATAAATAAATAAATAAAAAGTGTATTTAGCACACAATATAAATTACAAAAATCAATGTCAAAACAATATTATTACGTATACCGAACAAATTCTTACTACGTATACAAAATGAAAACAAAAAGAAATAATAAATACAGTAATAATAGCGCGGAACTAGATTACAGGAAAACCACCACCAAAACCTGTATACAATTTCAGGACAACTCTATGAAGAATTTTAAGGCAGTAATAATAAATATAAACAAAATAATATGACTGCTCAGCAATTTATATATATTACATTAATAAAGTTCATAAAATTAAATATATAAATTACATACGATTAAAAAGCAGGTGATACATTATAATACCATGTGTTTTATTCTTTTATGTTTATATCTTTTATATTTTAACTGAAGACTAGTACGCGTATAGTCTCCTATACTGTTTATTATTGAGTATTGGCTGCGTCTACAATCGTCAAGTATACGTATATATATACGTATATATATATATATATATATATATATATATATATATATATATATACATACGTATATATATATATATATATACACGTGTATATATATATATATATATCCGTCCGTTAAAAATTTTAAATTATTGTAATTTCTGTCCTATTTGTCATATTAATATGAAACGAAGCTTAGAACGAATCCGATAATATAGGCTATAAGTTACGCGAATTTCATCATTATTGCTTTAATAGATTTTGAGTTAATTCACAGGCAGACAGACAAAAAATTAAAAAAAAAAAATGAATTTTCCGTTTATATGCGATAAAAATAGCCCAATTTAGTGATTGTAATGAAAATATTCGCAAATCACAGACACTACAGTTTTATATATTAGTATAGATATACATACGTATATTATATTAAATGCATTAGCTGTCATCTATACTCTCATCAATTAATTATGATAAATAGATAGTGGTAATACATTTGCGTATGTAATTAACGCGTTTACAACTTTAAAGTGTATTACGTACTGCTATATTTTTAGAGTTTAATTTATCGGAAGATGTACGTTTCCATACGAGTTTTCTTGAACTTTAAATTTTTTTATTCGATTCCCGTTTGTGTATTATTTCGCGTCGTCTACCTTCTACTACTATTTTTATCTACACCATATATCACGGGGCGTCCTACTTTTCGTTGTCATCGTGACTAGCCCGATGGGCGTTATTAGAAGCTGCCGTTCAAAACACTGATTATAGGGTACCATATTTCCTTTTCCGGCGTGAATTAAGGACTAATTGAAGATGAAAAACTTGCTGTTCTAGGTTTATTTATGCAAATGATATTTATTCAAAGCTCTGATATCCTGGAATTGCAAGTAAGATGACTCGGCAAATTTTTTAAGATACTTTGCACGCTGGCGATTACAACTGAACAGTTATAAAACTGGTGCATTCTTCTTTCACTGAATTTCCCAGCTAGCCAATATGATACTTAAAGTCAAATACGAGAAAAAGATACTAAATTATGACCAAATGCTCAAATACCTTGGAATAACGCTAGACAGCTAACATGCCGAAAGCGCTTGGAAAAATCGAGACCAGAAATAAAAAGCCATACTACTTGCGGTGCTTCAGCCAGAACATTACTGTTGCGCTGGCGCTGGTATACTCTGTAGCGGAATACAGAACCCTGGTTTTTGGTTAAACAGTCGTCAAACCGACAAGGTAGATACATAACTGAGTATAAATCAACGAAACTTGACTGGCTGTCAGTACTCAACAATAGTATGCCACCTCGCATACGTAGAAAAGTTGCAACTGCACCAGAATGGATAAAGTACAAGGCCATACCGGAACATCCAATAAATAAGTATATGCTTCAAGTATACAAATTGAAATCACGAGACCGGCATATGCATCCTGGTGAAGATCTAATCAGAGGAAAGTACAATGGAACTCGAAGCTGACGTGAACAGTGGAGTAAATCGAACACAGATAACCGTTTACTGATAACCCATCCTGACGCTGTGGTAAGTGACTTCGATCTATCAAAGAAGGACCGGGTGCTATTAAATCGAATAGCCGGACATGTAATGACATATTAACGAAGTGGAGGCTTAAAAATGTCGCTGCCTATTGACTGCGGTTACCAATGTCAAACCATCGAACTCATCGTTTGTGATCGTCTAGCGGGGACCTTAGAGGACATCCACAAAAAATCGGCGGCAATTCAAAACATAGACATCGTTTTATGACGAGTTCAACTTCGCATAAAGAAGAAAACCTACGAATTTATGCCGCTCTAGCGCACCTCTATAGCCCACTCTAGACGTCAAAAAAGGAAATAGTGTGACCATAGTTGAAATAACTTTGGTAATAGTAAAGAAAAACTAATGCTTCTATATTTTAATTAACGAGTAATTAATTTAGAATAATGAAGGGTGTTCATACCCTGTGTCTCCTCGATAGTTCAATGTTTATATAGAAGAGGTCATGAAGAATGACAATATAGATCATTTAGGATTCAAAATAAACGGTAAAATAATTAACCACATTCATAATAACAGCATCCATTAAACAAATGCAGACAATGCTGAACAGGTTAGATAAATCAGGGGGGAAATTGGGTATAAAGAAAACCAACATGATGAAGTTCACGAAATCGAGTAACAAAGCTGCGGTTTTGGAAATTAAGGATAGAATTGTAGAAAACGTGTTCTGTCATTTAGAAGCGATTATGACTAATGTTGGAAGAGATGTAATGGAAATCAGAACAAGATTCACCATGGCCAAACGGGCGTTTAGAAACCTACCATCGGTGTTAAAGGATAGGAAACTAAATATGAAATTAAAACTCCGAATAGTTCAGTGCTACGTAATGTCCGTGTTGAAGTATGCGTATGAGACGTAGACACTGAATGCGGAAAGCGTGAAACGATTAGACGCCTTTGAAATGCATACATTTAGAAGAATATGGCGAATTCCGTGGACAGAAATGAAGACTAACAGATATGTGCTGGAGAAAAGTGGGATGGAAAACGTAATGCTGATACATCGGAAACGTAAATATATTGAACAAGAGTCTTTATGCTTGCGTTACAGGGAAAAATAGAAAGAAAGGCCCCGACGAGGGAATTAACGCCTTTACATGATAACAACCGGCTTTGTGGAGAAAAGAAGAAAGTGGCAGACATAATAAATGACACTGGAACTACAGAATTCCCGGCATGATGTAGGCTAACTCCTGTCAACTAGAAGAATAAGAAGAAGAAGAAAAACGCTGTAATAATCCTCATCCAGTTGTTAGGTTATTACTGTACACACACACACACACACATATATATATAAATGAATGTACGTATGTATGAATAAGTGACAATAGCTATTTAATGTGTCCCCTCGTCATATATTTTTTTCTACTGTTACCAATATAACTTTTTATGTTATATTTAAAAATATTTATATATAATTTCCCCATAGAATAAATAGCGTAAGTTAATGTATTTAATAAATATTTTCGACGGATGAAGCACCATAAAAGTTATTATTAAAAAATAAATAAAAATAAAAAAATGACATTAGATTCTGATAATTGTTTAAAAATACTAATTTTTTATTTTCAAATGCTGAAAAATTTTCTTTATAATTGAAAGAATGAAACCTGGATTATTAAATCGTATGTGTCGTTTGAAAAATAAAAGAATCAATCTTTCAAATTTGTCTGAATACATAACAAACACACACACATCTTCGATCCAGTCCTGATTCTCGAAGAAACAATCCGGTCATCGATTCTGTGGAAGTTCAAGAAATAAACGAAGTTAAATTCCTTCGCTTGGGTATGGTTGAAAATTCAAGAAATAAGCTAATTCGCCTGGATATGGTTAAAATTCCAAAAATGAACGAAGCAGACTCATTATGGTTCATGACCGAATACTAGAAGAATTAAATCGTATAAGATTGTGTTTTTACTCCTTCTTAGTTTTCTCGTTTAGTCTTGATGATGCTGTAAACGAGTTGATGTTTTTTTTTGTTTTAATATAATTTAAATAAGTATTTTCATTTATTTTTAGGCGAATAAATATTATACGGTACTAAAATACCGACTTTTAATATAATTATGTTATTTTATATATTTGTTTCTTTATTTATTAAGTAAATGTAATCAATTTTTTTTTTAATTTAATTTATGCTATTTGTATTTCTTTTTCTTTCATATTTTTGTAGCAGGTTTTTTCAAATTTTCCTGTATATTATCATCGTTGCTTTTATACCTTATTATTATTATTATTATTATTATTATTGTATTAGCTACTAAGGATAATTCAGGGTGTACTTAGTACATACAATGTGATGTATTTCATGTTTACAATTTAATTTAAACGATATTTCTTCTTCATCAACAACCGGGAGATAAAATTAATAGCGACGAATAAGACTGTCGAAACGAATATCCTGATCTATTTTCGTGACGTTTCCTCGATGATACGGATTTTTAATTTAAAAATTAAATACCATAAAAATACTTTTAATATCTACATATATTTCATCAAAATAGTTATATCTGCGGTGTCATTGCCGGAACAGTGTTTGTAGATCTGACAGCTGCATATGATACGGTAAATCATAAATTAATGAAAAATAAAATTTATGGATATATCGACAATGCTGGACAATCGTAGATTTTATGTTTCGCTGAATGGCAAAAATAGCAGTTGAAGACGACAGAATAATGATCTAACCCAAGGAAGTGTGCTAGCACCGATGTTATTTAACATATACACAAATGACCAATCACTTTCGAAGGATTTCCTATATGCAGACAACCTGGTTATTACGGCACAGGGGGAAAACTTTCAAAGATGTAGAAAAGAAGCTCGCAACTACTATAGATGATGTCGCAATACTATACTGAAAATAATCTTAAAATCCAAAGAAAATCCAAATAACAGCTTTCCACCTTAGAAACAGAGAAGTAAACCCTTCAGTGGGAAGAAGAAAATTTGGAGAGTATTTCTTAAAGTCACGCTTGATAGAGCGTTAACCTTGGAAACATCGCTGCATGAGTGTAAAGCAGAAGATCAGCTCTAGAAACGGTGTTGTGAGGAAACTATGCAGAAACACCTGGGGTGAAAAACCGCATACATTGCACGTATCTGCTCGCAACGGCGGAGTATGCATGTCCAGCATGGAACCGTTCAGCACATACCAAGCACGTCCGCGCTTAACGAATCATGTAGGTTAATAACAGCATGCTTAAAATCTACTAAAACAAATCAATTATAGGAACTGGCTTCAATAGCTCCACCAGGCATCCAACGAGATGTCGCAGCTAACGTTGAAAGAACTCGACAAATGGAAGAAGAAAAACATCCTATGCATGTTCAGAAGCCTATAGACACTGTCGTTTGAAATCCCTGAAAAATTTTATGAAATGCACAAAAAAGCTACATAGAACGCCGACGGAAGAAAAACTGTATAAATGGCGGATGAAGGTTAGTGCGGCTAATAAAAATCTACTAGAGAAACTACCAAATGAAGTTCTTATGAGAAATGTGGAAAACGCTTAACAGAATCAGAACAAACATGGGTAGATGTAATGCTAACCTCCGGAAATGGGGCTACTCGAATGCCACTGATAAATGTGAATGTGGAGAGATAAAGAGCATGAATCACCTTCGGAACTGTTCTGCATGTCCAAGAAGTTGCGATTTGACAGATTTACGTTTAGCAAATGGCTCAAACAGTGGCCGTTTACTGGTGTGGGGAAAAATGATTGCATCCGACACGACGAAGAAAAAGAATTTTTTATAAGCTAGTCATACAATTTTGATGATGATGATGATGATATACAAAATTAGTTATTATACTTGTTTATACGTTTTCGTTATTGTTTACACATTTTGTTTATTAGTTTTGTTTCTTTTTTCGGTATAATTAAAAAAAATTGGTTGCAATTTATAATTTTTATAATAATGATGTTTTAATAGTATATAGCGCTTTTATTTATTTTTTTTTACTTTCTTCGTAAGTTTAGATTTTCTTTAATTATATCTAAATCGCCGTGTTATATAGAATCTTATGGACGTACGAAATTGCTCTTGGATGAACTCGATGACGATTATTATATTTTATAATTGCCTTAGTTTTAATTTTAATTTTATCTTTTATAATAATATCGTTATAATAGCTTACTTTCACCATATTTTTTTTTTTTGTATATAAGTATAATATAAACGTACTCAGTATATAAATAATAAGGCGAATAAGATGGATCAAAATCAACTCGAAGAACGGAAGCAGCAGTGTTCATTCTGTCAACATTAGTAACATGTACAAACTATGCCGACATTGTTCGGTAATTACTGCTGAATGTGCAGCAGTACTACGAGGCCCTATCAATTTGAACGGACTCGGATCTTGGCGAGTATTACCTTATTATTACCGACTCAAAAAGTATGGCGAAGACTACAGATAATAAACGAAATGTGTCGGACACGTTATTCGGATTAATTACGTTAAAGCTTGATAATTTAGAACGTGCCGGAATATTTGTGTCCTTCTCATGGGTGCCGGGTCATAAACATATTCCAAACAATGAATTTGTTGATTGATTAGATGAACACGCTCATCTAATGACGTAGAACTCTCATTAATTTCTCACAACGACCTCGTTCATTCTGTACAGCTGCAGCATAAGGATCATTGGGAACTGATATATACAGTCGATCATCTCCAGCCAATTACTATCAACTTCAACCGTCTCCCTAAATTTCCGTGGAGAGAATTGCACTCATCATGTTACCTGATCGTCTTTTCCATACGCAACTTAGAGAACGTCCCTTCTGTCCCCTCCATCTCGAACATGCAATTTCCAAACTACGTTCCCTATACAAATTACACCGCCGTAAAGTGTATCGTCATTTCTCCATTTGGATAATCTACAACTATTTACATAGCAACATTCCTAAGGAAATTAGCATCTTGCCGCTGTGAACATTTGAACAATATTATATTCAATACAACAATGGGGTTTTTAAATAAAACAGATTTTTATTATACCGTGTACAAAACTTATTTTATTGCATTTCAACATCAACATCAACACAACCCGCCCTTATTGGAAAACTGCGTGCAAATACATACAGCGTATATGATTCTTATTTCGAACTTGGCCAATAATTTATGCACAATTCGAAGTTTTCCTCTTCAGCCAATATTTCATCATCCTCTGTCAATGTTATTCTTTCTTTCATCCGTCCATATGTTTTCTTCTTTTGTATTTCTTTCAAATTTCAGATATTTTCTATTCTTTTTTTCAAAATATTCGTCTATTTTGAATTTATTATTTTTCTATCTTAGTCTAACTTCTACAAACCAAAGTGGATATTATCAAAAAAGTCGTATATCTCCTCTATTTAATCTTCATAACTCCATCCTGTTAAGATCACCATCAAATTCTACTCTTCGTTTACGTATGGTATATTTTTTTTTGTCTTTTCGTATACCTCCTTATTCGTTCATACCTCCTTATTCGTTCTTAATTTAATTTTCCTTCGATCGTCTGTTTCTCACGTCCGGTGCGGCTGAATTATATCGCCTCGACTTGCCAATCTCAGTTTAAATTATGAATTAGTTATACCAGTTCCCCAGTGTAAATTTCGAATAAATATATATTATAAATAAATATATATATATATATATATATCGCATCACTCTTTAAGAATTAGCAGATATATATCTTCGCGAAAAATTCCAAAAAGGAATATGTATCAATGTAATTAAATAAACAAAACTAATTATATTTATATATATATATATATATATATATATATATATATATAAAATATGTGTGTGTATCCGCGAGCGATCGCACTGTTATATGCACACAAACACACACATATATGTATATATAAATCGTAGTCGTATAGGAAAATTTAATTCAAAGTTTCCTACGAATTTTGTATTTTTACCATGGGATAATTTTTATCATAAATTTATTCTATAAATTCCGAACTCCAAAACAAACAGCGCCACTGATTGGATAAATTCCTCGCCTGAAATAAAAATTTTATCGTCAAGGTTATTGCCGGATTTTTCTGTCTAAATTCTATGGGTGGTGACACTGGTTCCGATTATACCTCTTTAATCATGGATAATTTGACAGAAGAATTACTTGGAAAACATAAATTATACCCTAGGTTTTACATCTGTCGCCGGCGGTCGTCGAATCTTACAATACGTTTTTGACGACTAGAGTTCCACTTTAGAAAATTGCGATTGACGCTTTCGAGCGGACAACTAAGCACCCTGTACGACATACGCACGAGAAATTTAGATATATGTAAAATCCCACCTATACCAGTTTGAATAGATTAGTAGCTCAGATGGGGTTTTAATAAAATCGCCTAAAAAGTTCGGATCCATATAAAATCAAATCTTTCTTTAGAAATCAAAATGAAATTCGGTTCAATTTTCGGGCAAACAAAAAGTTATAAGCCAACGAAAACGAACGAATTAATGATTAATTTAATTTTTAAATATAGGCGATATAATTAAATAATTGGTCACATTTTAGATGGGTAGTTGTAAGCGAATATTAAGTTTAATAAATTCGATCCGGTAAGTATCCACTTTGATAATGTTATGGTTTATTATTATTATTATTATTATCAAAAAATTCCATTTATAAAATAATTCTTTACATAATATTATTTAATTGTGTTTTCTTTTTAAATTGACAAAAATTGTAACTTTAAATGTTATCGTAATTGTCTAAATACCGGCAACAAGATAAAATAATATAATTAACGAAACTAAATAATAAGAACTATATTTTCCGTAACATACACTCCCACATACATATATGTGGATATATATATATATATAATATATGAAAACATATATGTAAAACATACAGTCACACATACAGACATATGTATGTTTTATATATATTATAATATACATGAATGAAGAAAAATATACATTTGATAATTGTTATAAATTACATAATATTACATAAAAAATGTAATATTAGCACATACCGAGCTTAACAGTGCATCTTATTAATAGATTTGATACAAGCTATCTAAAATTATATATATATATATATATATATATATATATATATATATATATATATATATATATGTGTGGGGAAAAACTTACAACTAAAACCCTACGTACCATAATTGCTACTACAGTTTAACTATAACGCAATGTAAATATATAGGTAAATACTTATTAGATTACGTACTTAGTATAGCTTTTTTTAAATTGAGTAATCTAGTTCAGAAAAACAAACGCTCTATGCGCGCTTATATTTTTTCTTATAAAAAAGGGATTTACTTGCCTATTTTTCTAATAAACGGACACGTGATAAGAAGTTTATTATAAGAATTTTCCTCCTGTTTTCTAATAGTCATACGTGTAAGGATGATCTAATTTGTAATGCAAATCGTATATTTTTGCGTGATACGAGACATTCAATATAATTCGCAATATTCGGAAATATTTGCAAGGAGACGATTGTAATTAGAAGTTTATAAGGCTTTGTAAATTAAATATTTATTAGTAAGTTTACGTAGTTTATTGGAAATTTTACGAACTGTATATAATCTCAATTATTAAATCAATTCGTTTTGGTAAAGTTATCTCATATAAGACTCAAATATTTGACAGCGGGTTTCAAGTGTAGGTAATTATTTCCTATTTTTAAATTGCAATTTATATGCAGTCTACGTTCAGTAAAAATAATGCTTTCAGTTTTATTTGTATTTATTTTAATTTTTCATCTGTTGTAATATTCATATATTTCGTAGTAAGTATCGGAAAGTTTTAAAAGAAATCGTAAAAATCATAAATTTTGGTTTGTGAAATAAAAAAAAAAAATTATAATCAATCGTATTTCGGTGAAAATTTTACATTTTTGAAGACAGTCAAAATCGTTGGGGAAACTACGAAAAAAATGAAGAGTTTTAGCTTTCGTGTACAACGCTACTTTCCAATATTTTTGTATTTATTTAGAACTGAAATAACTTTTAATATGAGAAAATGGCAATTTCTGGAGCACTATAATTGTCGATGCGCTTTAGTACACGAAAATTTTACCATCCATGTTCCCCTTCCGTCAACATTCAGTGTGCTTTCGTGTGAATTATACAGCATATTTTTAACACTAACTGTACCAAATACCAGACACTCAAACTTACTAATCTGCACAGACTCTCTAGATGTGGTCAATCGTATACAGCGCCACTCAGAAAAACAACATGAATTCATAAAATTGATCATGGAAGAATGTCATAGTTGGAAAAACCAGATCTGCATAGCATGGGGATACCAGACCATGCGAATCTAGGCATCAGCGTGCGAGCCGACAAAACGGCAAAATTATCGTGCTTCATGGGACCAGTCCCAAAAATTTCAGCACCTGCCAATGATGTTCAAACATTCCTCATATCCGGTATTCAACAACAGCAGTGGATCCAGAGATGGACCGACATACCAATGGAATCAAATTCGCTTCGTCTTCTGAAAACAGTTCCACAACCATCTGTGATCACTATACCTGGAAGACGAAATGAAGTGGTTTTGTCTCGCCTACGTATGGGTCACACCGTGTTAACACACGCTTATTTGCTGCAACAAGTGAGCCCTACTCTCTGTCACTTTTGTAACACTCAATTAACTATCCTACATATATTAATCATCTGTCCTTTATGTGCAAATATTCGTTCCTCCCTAAACATGCCTCTAGATCTGTTCCACTAATCCTTTAAAACGTACCTTCTTCGGAAAAAAGACTCCTGTCTTTCCTTAAATCATGCAATCTATATAATCTAATCTAAAGTCTCCTTTCTCCATGCGTCTGGCTTTTGTTGCAGTACATAGCACGATTAAAAATAAATTAAAAAAAAATATATTAAAAATATACGTCCCCTATAGGAAACACTGATATATATATATATATATATATAATATATATAGGACGGCCCAGAGAAGACGGTCGTTTTGTTTTTTGACTAGCGCGGTTGGTAACACTGCTACCACGAATATTCCGTTTTCTCGTACTTTCCAGGCTACTATGTATTTCACAGCTTTATCTAAAACTGCTTTTATTTTCTCCTATTTTTACGATGAGTACTGTCGCATCTCAAACATAATCTCCCCCGTGATATTTTCAACCTCTCTCGATAACGCCAAAATTCATCTTCCTTTCATATTCAGCGCTTACGGCCTATATTTCGCGCGAGTATTTTAACGCTGTCCGTACGAAATACCGCATTGTCTTTTTGCCCTGAGCTTCATACTCATTTTTCGATTTACAAGTACTTCGCTTTTATTTTCCGCGTCAATTCTCGTTCTTATTTCTTTTAGCTCCTAACCATCATTACATACAAGAGCATATATATATATATATATATATATATAAATTTTACTTCATATTTTCACATTTCTCTACGGTAATAATAAAAATAATATTTCGAACAATTTGGTATCTAATTTTAAATAATTGTAATAAAAACATTTAACATTAGAAATTGGAGGTAAAACAATTGCCGGATTTAAAAATTAACATTATTAATCGTAAAACCGATATATAGAGACACATTAATACACGTACAGATTCATTCTATCCAAAGATGCATAAATTAGCCGTTTTAAGGAGAAAGAATAAATTAAAATATTCCCACCGCAAATATCGCTATCTATATACATACATATTTACAGATATAAACATATAAATAACTATACATATACACCTATATATCCAAGCATTGATACATGTGCCTCTGGCTATTCTATACTTCAATACGTATCCACATTAACTCGCACACAAACGTATAGATCCACCGCCCGCTCGCATGCCAGCATACACTAGCGCGTAATACTCATCCATCTGTGTGCGTACATACATTCACATTGAAACATGTACATACATGCTCGCTAAAAATATGCACAGGTACTTGTATACATAGGACGCACCAAATAATTTCATCCTATACTTAAATTCGTAGAGTGCTAACATTCCTAATTCTGTATATTCAAACTCGTGTCTACACAATTACTTATTTAGAGTGTATTTCGATAAGTACTTGATTTATAACATCGTGTTTTACTACATAATTTATTGCACAATACAGCTTCTACGTATGCAGCCACGGCATTTTCTAGAACTTGTAATGGCGCAATAATTTAGCCCCCCCCCCAGTGTATTATACCGTATGACAAAACGGGTCGATAAAAGGCTGAGTAAAATCGATAAAGGTGATTCGATGAAAAATACTGCGTCAAATAGTAAAATAAATAATTCAACTTCCTTAATTTTTTAACGACATACTTAGCACGTACATAAGTTTAATGTACTATCTATTTGAAGATCAAGATACTTAGTCTCATCGACTCTATTAATCAGCAAGTTGTTACTTAGTCTTACAGTTACATTCTGCCATTGCTCTTGTGATTACTGTAAATAAACTTTCAAGATTAGTTAACCATCTAAATATCTTACCCGCGTTATTATGAATTAATACCTAGATGATTATACCTGGGAAATGCGAATTTATTAAGGAAAGTGCGTCATCAACGTAACTAACTACTTTGTCCGTAACATTTAAATTACACAAATCTTTAATACATATCGGAAATTAAAAAAGGTACCGAATACACTTCCTACGGTACCTCAAATTCCTGTATTTCGAGCTGACTTATGTTATTTTTGTAACGTAACTTCTATTGGTGGGATATGATCTAAATCAATTATGTATGATTCCTCCGAATTCACAAGCGTACAATTTACTAAGCAAAATACCGTGATGATCTATAATGCTCTACATGCTACAACAGAACGACCGTCTTCCAAATTGTCCGCGATAAATATGGTGATAGAGGACACTGTCGGTATCTTTACCCGATATAGCATTTTAGAAATATTGAATAGAACGCACACAGGTTTGTAATTAAGCATAACAGTTTTGTCTCCACTTTTATAAATTGGAGTACATTTGTCCGTGTTTCAGAGGTTAAATAAATATGTTAAAGTCACTATGAAGGAATCGGTATTTAGTTTTATTAAAACAATTGGAATTCTTTCAAAACCGAAAAAAGCTTTATTTTGTGAAGAAAGTATTACAGTCGCGATTTCATTACGAGTGAAGTCGGAAAAAGTGAACGAATTAAGATAATTATATGTAACTGCTTTTCCTGATTAAGGTGCTCTATAGCTACATTATCACTCAATTAATTTTATGTATATATATTATATATATAACAATTTGAAATAAAAACAGGAGTTTGACAAACGGCCCATCGCCTATACTTTTTAATTGTATACTTGAAAAAGTTATGACAGAATGGAGAAAAGCTATGAACAAATAATTTACTATAATAAATTTCTTACCTTTTGCTGATGATCTGGCAATAATAGCAGAATATATGGAAACAACAAAACGAAAGATAGAGATATTAAAAAAAAAAAACAAAGCAGGGCTACAACATTTATTGTAAAAATAGCAGCCGTGACCAATAAAATAAAAACTGAATTTGGTTAAGTGAAAAGAGTTAATAAATTCAAATTCATTGATAAAAGTCGGACGAAAGTGGCATTTTATTTAATCGAAAGAAGTGTACAGTAAGAAATATCTATCAAGAAATGCTAAACTAAGACAATACACAACTGGGATCATACTAGGGGGGGCATCATATGCAACAAAGTCTAACAATGAACAAAAAGGATAAAACGATCAACTAGAAATTACATAAAGAAAGATTATAAGAAAAATACTAGCGTCAGCGGAACAAGGTAAAAAAATATATATAAAACACAGTAACCAAGCAATATACAAGAAGCATGTGGAAAAATTACTACGGTTATCAAGAAAGAAGAATTCGATTCTACGGTCATATGGAAAAGATGGAGCTTGTTTACCGGACAATTATTTAATTACGCGCGTAATCTTAAAACAAACGGCACATGGTGCATAGAGACTAAAAGTGACATGGAGGAAGTGAATAATATTATGCCTGAAGATATAGAACAACGATTAATACAAAAGAAGTGATTATTTAACCGTGAATGATCCGCGGAAAAGCACGAAGGAAAAATTAGCTCTTTGTGGATCACACAACAAAAGGATGAAAACAGTTTAGCTTGGATAGTGAGTTAGAACAGCTAGAATTCCAATTTGAAGTAAAAAGAATGAACATTTTTACTGGATGATTTATATATATATATGTGTGTGTGTTACGCAATACGTTCAACATAAAAGATTGCGCGGAATAAAGTCGATATAGATTTACAATTACCAGGTAAAATCGTACTGGTTTACCATTATTGGAAAAAGCCTTTTCTGTAGATTTTAGAGTTACCACCTAAAGAGTAATAGATGACAAATAACAATAATAACGATTACAAAAACAGGATGTAGTTCTGTAATAGATATGACAACAAAGATTGAGGTGAATAAGCCTGAATATCAGCGTGACGTCCCTTTAGATAGTACAAAATAAGACTCCCGTCATATCATAGGCAGCATAACACAATGGCGACCGATTATTAAAGCCGTTGTAAATATAATCTCCAAAGGGATTGTTCACAAATTTTGGTGGACTTATTTTTCATTGTCGTCTTGTAAATAAATATAACGTTATTTGTGAAAGGCGCTATTCAATTCAGCCAGATAACTAACTAGTAGTCATCACTATCTATAAACCGGATATATAATATATAGCATATTTACCAGATTAAAATATATTTTTCGTTAAATATTTTTTTTTTAAAGGAAAAGCACCCATGAATATTTTATATTTTATAATAGTAATTTAGAATAAAGTAAATTATATTTTATTTATATATATATTTTTTTTGTTTTCCGCGCTATGTACAGCAGCGAGGCTAGGAGGGCGGCCAGCAAATTTAAATTTTGTTAAATAGTTTTACCGACCTAAGCTAAATAAAAAAGGATGAGACGGATGGGGAATCTTGGGCCAGAATTGCTGAAATATTTAAGGAAGAAGCATTTGGGATTTTAGGATATCCTGTTAACAGGTGGTGAATTGTAATCGGAACTTCACATCTATCACAGGTTGGTGGGACTAGTTTTTGGAATATGTGTCCATGTGTAAGTTGCGTATGACCGATCCCGCGGCGACACAGCACCACCTGATCCCTTCGGTCTTCAGGTTGGAACTTCCGTTCGCGAACTGACGGTTTTATTGTATGCAGGTGTGATGTACTCTGTTGTTCCGTCCATCTTTTTTGCCACAACCTACAAAGTATGCCCTCGGTGGCTTCCTTGATATCGCTGAGTGGTATCTTAATGCGCAGTGCTGGACGCATTTTGGATGCATCTTTTGCTGCTAGATTGGCCATATGATTTTTTGGACGATTATATTTATGGAGTTTGCGATCGGATGGTTTGATTTCCGTTGGATGTGATGTAAAGCTGCCATGGAGTTCGTAGCTATCGTTATAATGTGATGATAGGATTTTACCGCGTGTTCCAACGCTAGTAGGATTCCGTACAGTTCTGCGGACAGAGCGAAGAATAACGGCGGATCTTGTAATATCTTTTTCCTTTGGGGAGATAATAGATTGTGGACGATAATAACAGTAATCGTAAAATTCACTCGCATTATCGTGGAATCTAAGAATTTATTTTTGTTTTTAGACAGAATTTTACAATTACGTTCGATTTTGAAATGGAGGATACTATTCCTAATTCGAAGTTGGTATAAATTACGAGTACGAGAGATGTCGTTATCCGCAATTTAGTCTAAACATATTAACAGAACAGTATGTACGTTCTATATAGAAGAAATCGATCGAGACAAAGTAAAATAGGTTACAACGAACGTATCGACGGAAAAGACCTGCGGATGGATATCAGAAAATGTAAGTTAAAATAAATATATCTATACGAACAATAAATTAAAATAACAACGTACGATAAAGCTATCGCCAAGAATTATAAACTAAATATTGCAAATAGGTCCTAAACAGAATAATAAGATAGGCTGATCGTACGATTTTCATAATTAAGAATTACAGCGATTTTTTAATCAGTAAGTATTCTATAAATAATACAGTCCGAAATTATTACACATTGAAAAGAATAATCTGCAGTTATCTTTTCTCCTTATTAAATTTATTAAATTTATTAAATTAGTCCGTTAAACCAGCTTATGGCATACTAGTGACAATTATATATATAATATATATGTCATTTAAAATCCATATATGAACAATAATGAAAAATCATTATTTTTGAAAACATTGTAAAGAAAAAATCGATAATATTAACTAAAGTTATAAAATTTTACATGCGGAAAAACATTATAAAATGAAGGAAAGCACTTGAAAAAATTGAAATAATGTAAGAAAGAAATAAAAATGATTTATTAAATTCGATAACAAATTTTTACGAAGAATTTAATTAATGCTGCTAAAAATTAATTCTGAATAAATGATTAAAATCTATTATTAAGCTTAATAAATCATGCATTAAAACTCCCGCTATCGATAATAAATAAGAGAAAACAGCATAGACAGTTACTTGAGTAAAACACAATATCGATTCATCTCTTCGCGAAAAAGAGGAACATAAAGAATTCTCGGTCAATGAACAATAGACGTAAATAGATATGTATAACTCTGCTTTTAATAAACAATTAATCTGAATAAACTATTTGATGCAAATGTATCAGTCTCACAGAAATTCCTATATATATATATGTATGTATGTATATATGCAATTTTATTCTTTACTCATATAACACGAAACAGAGTTTAAAAATATAATAAACGTTGCCAAAACCATTCACGTTTAAAAATATCTATAATTTTTTTTATATTAAAATAAATTTAAATAATAATTGCGCCTTTTTATACGTTTAATTTTAAATAACTTATATTTTATTAGAATTTTTGCTACAATGTCGCTGATCGAATTCACTCTTACTGGATATCGATTTCGTTTTGAGAGATATCTATAACTTTGAAACTCACATATAGAAGGATAAAACCCCACGAAGTCATGTAATTATAAATGAATTAACAATCATTGCGAAGGATGTATTAAAATTACACGTTTATTCAATAGAATATTGTTTACGGGAAAAGTACCTCAACAATGGAATGAGACAAAAATAATATTATTACATAAAAAAGGAAGAAAGCTTACCGTTGAAAAAATGAATTATGCAAGGAGACCCCTTGTCCCCAGTTTTATTTAACGCGATATTCGAACAATTTTATTCAGGAAACTATCACGGGAACAATATGGAATAAACATCAATGGCGCACATTTAACAAATTTGCGTTTAGCAGGTGATGAGAACCAAAACCTTCGGCCAAGAAATGGTGTTTGAATAATCGTCTCATCAAGTATTAAGCAACATGTCATAAGCTTTACACCTATCTCGGAACGTAGCGTGATGCTACAAATGCAAGGCGCAAAATACAAGATAAATCTCCTGCAAATTTATATGCCAACATCCGCGTCCAAATATGATGAACTTCTGGAGGAATTATACAACTCCATTCAGAATACTATAAGCTTCACAAACAAGATATGCTAATAACTATGGGTGATCTTAACGCTAAAGTAGGATGTGGTAAACTTGGCTACTGAATTGGATCTTTTGGACTAGGCGACAGCAACGACAGAGGAGATAAACTGTTCGATTTTTGTGAACAAAATAATCTAGTCATAGCAAATACATGTTTAAGTTATCAAAACGTCGCCCGTATACATGGAGATCACCTGGAGACAACGAAAATCTAATGAGAAATCAATTGATTATGTTCTCGTTTTAAGAACGCGGTTATAAAAGTCTCAACTTACCCAGGAGCGGATATTAATTCGGATAATTTTTTTGTTAGTTGCGAAACTTAGATTAAAATTTAAAGCAATTAGAACACCGAATAGATGTAGAACTCTGGACATGACTAAATTAAGATTACCAAAAGTAAAAGAAAAGATATCGCAAGAGATCCAATTAAGAAAGCTTAAGAAAAAGGACTTAATTGCGCATTTAACATTGCCACATGTCAACCAAACTATGCAAACAATTTGTCATAAATACTTAACATGTGAGATAACTAGAAAGCAGATATGGATGACAAATGAAATACTGGAATTGATGAACAAACGAAGAAAATATAAGAAAAAAGATGTAAATAAGTATACCGCGTTAAATAAACAAATTAAGAAGGAAATCAGACGCGCAAAAAACGCATGGATGGAGGAAAAATGTAGAGAGATAAGGGCTTTAGAGGAGAAACACGATTCTTTCCAAATGCATAAGAACATTAAGGCGGTAACAGGTAAAACTTTTAAGCGCGGAGTTATAAGATTGACAGATGATCGCGGTGTCCCTGTTGTTCAAAAAAAGATATTTGGAAACGATATCTTTATAAACTGTTCCACGATGATCGAAGTAATACCACTTAGCGGCAATATTCTATAGACGATGGACCTATAATTATGGAATCAGAAGTAATGCATGCAAATGCATCACAGGAAAGCAACAGGGCCGGACCGTATACCAGGGGATTTATTGAAGAGCATATAAAAGATTTAACAATTCTTTTCACTCAGAATGGTTGAAATCTTCATTTGTTCTGATTCATAAAAAGCAATATCCTAGAGAATGTGGTGACTACAGAACAATCAGTTTGATGAATCATATACTGAAAATTTTTCTGAGAATTATTTATCATAAAAGGAAATGCGAGCAAGATTTATCGGCAACACAGTTTGGCTTCCGCTCTGGTTATGGAACCAGAGAAGCATTGGCGGCATTAAGAATAACTCTACAGAAGTCCGGAAAGATGAATAAAGACGTCTGTATGTGTTTCATCGATTAAGGCGTTCGACAATGTAAAGCACGATAGACTGATGATAATGCTACGAAATATGGGTGTTGATAGCAGAGATTTGAAGATTATAAGATATCTATATTGGAACCAAGAAACTGAGTTAATACTTGGTAAAAATCAGTCAAAAGGTAAATTTGAAATTAAACGAGGCGTACGACAGGGTTGTGTATTATCCCCCTTGTTATTTAACTTATATGCCGATGAGATCGTCCGGCAAGCCATAATAAAGCAAACGTATGGAATTAAGATTAACGGAAAAATGATTAATAATATCCGATACGCGGATGATACGGTCATATTAGCAGACAGCCATCAAGGCCTACAGCGACTGCTCAAAAATTTGATGCCGTTGGCATAACCTATGGTCTAAATATAAATACAAAGAAAACTAAGTGGATGTTAATTAGTAAACAACAAATTAATAGCGCTGTAATAACCGTAAATAATGAAATTAATGAAAAAGTGAATAGATTTAAATATCTGGGTTGCTATGTCACTAGTAGTCTCAATGCGGATGCCGAGCAGTTACGCACGAGTAGCCTTCAATAATATGAAACAATTATTATGCGATCGATCGCTTAGTGTGAAGATAAGACAAGATATAGTTTGATGTTACATCCAGCCAATTTTGTTACATGGTATTGAGGCTATGCCTATAAATAAAAAACATTTGAACCGATACGAAGCTGTGGAAATGTGGATTACGAAGCTGTGGAAATGTGGATACATAGTAGGATGCTGAGGATACGTTGGACAGCAAAAATATCCAATAAAAATGTCTTAAAAAAGGCGAATACAGGTCGACAATTACGGAATATTATTATAAAGAGAAATGTGTCATACTTTGACCATATCATTGGAGGTGCAAAATATGAAATTTTACAGATTATTATACGAGGACAGATAGAAGGAATAAGAAGTCCGGGAAGAAGGAGGACAGATTGGCTTATCAAAAACTGGACCGGCGCATCTTCAATACAACAATTAATGGCAGATGCGAGACAACGTAAAATCTAGTTGGTACATTGTTCTCTTGAGTATGGCACATAGAAGAAGAAGCAGCACTTATAACTTCCACGGTTGAACAATTAGAGATCATGATTAAGGAATTATATAAATGAAAAAAAAAACAGATTTATTACCTAATAGCACATGGTAAGGTGTGATTATTAACTCAAAAAAATTAAAATGGTTTGAAGAAGTAAGATTTGTTGGACAATTAATTTGATTCAAAAAGAAAATAGAAGAGTGGAAAAAATATTGGGCTTTGAAGGAAAGTTTTAATACAAAAATTAGTCCATCATTAAAAGTTCAAGTATTTAATGCATGGGTCTTATCGACGATGGTTCACAAACATGGTCATGTAATATAAAGCAAATAAAAAAGTTACAAATTGCGGAGCGGGTGATGGAAAGAAAAATGTTAGGGGGTTACAAAATTTGATACACAAGGCATTAAGAGGACAATCAAGAACAGATAATCTAATGAAGATAGCGAGAAAACTAAAATGGATATTGTGTGGTCATGTCATGCAGAACCCAGAAGATAGCTTGGATTAGAACATGTATAGAGTGAATTTCGTTGTATAGGAAAAGGAAAATCAAAAGACCAAAAAGACGGTGGAAAGCTAATATCGTCAAATATGTTGGGACCAGTTAGAACGATTTGGAAGAAAATGGGTGTGCTCAAGTTGGGCTTTCATTATTGTTTAATTTTGATTATTTTGTGTGTATGTGTATATATGCGTATGTATGTATGGATAGATTAGTTATATTTACCTTAAAATAAACATTTATTTCAGAGAAAAAAATCGTGTTTCATTTTTTTCACTTATTCCAACAGGAATTTTTCTCTCTAATCCGAATAATACGAATCTATAGAAGAATCGTGTTCAACACATTGCGCTCAGTCAGAAGAAATCATTGGTATTTTTATATCTAAAATATCAGGAAAAAAAATGTTAACCGATTGGCTTTTGTGGAAATCATTATCGATTTTCGGATTAAAATGAGAATCGTTTAGTCGACATTTTCCAATGAAACTTCTCATTTTCTCATTAAAAGAAAATGTTTACATTTTCTCCACCTTAGAGCGTGTAATTTTAGTTACCGCTAGGATACTTTGGAGATCTATTCGACTTTTTTTTTTTTCGTAAAATCATATATTTGAATATATTTTTTTTACAATTACACAGTCATATTAGTGAACATACACGCAAATAAGTAACATGTATGCAACACTATTTCCACACACATAAAACATATATAAACTGACACACTCTATAAAATCATCTACATATATTCAGATTAAAAATTACATGTGTATAATTATATTTTACCTCATCCCGTCAAGCTTTAGGTATCATACTAATTAGACATATACATACAACTATAACATAATTTTAACAGTTTACTTATTGAATATGGTATATTAATTAATATTTAAACACCAATGTACATGTACGTACACATATATACATATATACATACAACTATAACATAATTTTAACAGTTTACTTATTGAATTCTAAAAAGTCATTTATATCACTCATTTTCTAGATATTTACACCATCATTTTTACTTATTGCCTGCAGCAGTGATATCCAAGTTGTCTATCCCTTTTTCTCGCCATTTTCCATTCTACGTATCTTTTTTTAATATTTTATTTATAATTCTATTGTCTTGTAACCGTTCTTTGAGTTTTTCTTTATAAATGTAATCTATCTACTTTTTAAAGCAGTTTTCCCTTCAGCGCAATTTAAAATACAGACAAAATTAATACGATAAAAATACTAACAACAAATAATAATAATAATAAGGATTAATAAATAAGAATAAACTTACTCGTTTACAGGTCGAAAGATGATCAGAATACATTCCGATATTATTACGGATGATGGTAAAAGAAGTTTTCCAACCTTAACGAGCATTTATAACAGCGGTAATAATCGAAATGGAAGTAGTAGCAATAATAGTATAGTATAGTAGTAGTAGTAGTAATATTAGTAGTGGAGCGCGAAGGAGATCTAAAAAACCGGAGGAGAAAAAGATGGTAATAATTCGTAACAATATTGGCCGATATGAAAATCAAGCCAACGGATACTGTCATAAAGCAGCGGCACCGGCCTGCGTATGATAGAGAGTATTTTGATAATAAACCTCAGCCGCGGTTGGAGTATAACCGTATTGAGCAGCGGCGGCAGCGGCCATACCCATGTCGTACATTTTTAAATCGGATTTACTCTCGGTCGGCAGTAAACGGGTAATCGAAAACGGATGATGACTGGCCGGTGTCGGATATTCAGCCTTAATAGAATGATGATGTTGATTATAATGATGATGATGATGATGATCCATATTCGAACTAGCGACAGCAGCGGCGCCGCCTAGACCGAAATGCGGATGACATCGACCCATCATAGCGGCGGCTATATCGTCTTGTTGCAATCCGGCCGCCGTTAAATGATGATGATGATGATGCGGTTGCTGATGCTGGTGATGGTGATGGTGCTGCTGTTGTTGCTGATGATGATGATGGTGATGGTTGATGATTGACGAGGAAGAGGTCACCATACCGCCGACGGATTGACATAAATCGGACGAGGACGAATTAGATCCGCCGTTATTAGTGTGCTGTAATAAACTGGTCATCGGATCGACTTCTTTACTCAGTCCTAACATGGCCAGTTCTACCGCCGTACTACCGCCGCCGGTTTTGTCCACTAAACTTTGTAATTTATCCACGTGTTTCTTATCGATTCCGTTATGAGTGTTATTATTATTATTATTAAGATTAGCGCCGTTGTTATTATTGTTATTACTACTATTACTACTGCTGTTATTATTACCGGTAGTAAGACCGACTACAACGTCGTTTTCGTGCTGTCCGTGATGATGATGATGGTGATGATGATGGTGCGGATGCGGAGATAAACTGGCGCGATGATGGTGATGATGCGTCTGACGTTGAACTTCTTTCTTTTCATCTTTAAATCGTTTCTGACGTCTTAGGTAGCAACCGTTTTCGAACATATTACCGCTATCCGGATGTAACGTCCAAAACGAACCTTTACCCGGTTTGTCGGGCGTACGAGGAACTTTAATAAAACAATCGTTAAACGATAACGAATGTCGAATCGAATTTTGCCATCGTTGTTGATTTTGCCGATAGAACGGAAATAGATCCATGATGAATTGGTAGATTTCGGACAATGTAAGCATTTTCGACGGCGAATTTTGAATGGCCATCGTTATTAACGAAATATAAGAGTAAGGAGGTTTCGCGTGCGTATAATTACGACGATAGGTTTTATCGACTCGAGCTCGTTGCAATACGGCCGCCGAATTTGGAGATGTAGGCTCGCCACCCGGCACTATTAAATCGTTATTATGACCGTTGCTACTACTACTACTAGTACGTTGCATAATCGGACCTAAACCGCTCGTACTAGCGGCTATGCCTAATGCGCCGCCGCCGTTATAAGCCATGCACGAGGAAGAACTTATATTCGTCGAACCGTTATAAACCATCGAATTAGACGGCGACGAAGGTATACAATTACCGTTATTATTACCGTTACTATTGTTAGTATTATTATTATTGTTATTTACTACCATGGACATAGTCGAACCGATAACGGACGATACCGGACTGGACGATAACATATTCGACGACGCGAAAGAACCGCAAGACGAATTCATCGGTAGACAACCGGCCGCCATGGCGCTCATTACGCTATTATAGCCGCCGGTCGTTGCTACGCCGCTAGCGCCTAGATTAGCGGACATACCGTTAACGACGACCGATTCGTTGTATAATTTCTGAGAAGATAACATTATCGTCATGGTATCATAGAAACGATTTGGAAATAAATCGAAACGAAAATTATTGAAAATTAAATCGATCGATTTAATCGATTATCGATTTTTAAAACTAATCGAATAGTTTTTCAAACGCGAACCAAAAACCGTCATTTTTCTTTATATTATAGATAGAAATAGAACCGTTTTTTTTTTTTTTAGTTTTTTTTTAAAATTATTTATTCTAATTAGTAATTTTTACTTTTCGAATCGGATTAAAAATCGCGAACTTTAATAGAGCGAATAAAAAAGAAAAAAATTATTTTAAATAAAAAGAAAACCAAACAAAACAAAAATGAAAAAAGGCAAACAATCTAGGATGATCATTAAGGCAACAGGTCCGGACGTCGCACGAATAAACAACACGAAACCTTTGATTGGAAAAACAAACAACCAGCTCTTTCTATACACACTTCGGATATTCCACTTCACCCGATTTTCATCAACGGCGCACAGAGTTGCGCGCACACACATTCTCTTCGCAAGCCTTGTCTGAACGTTGGGGGACACGATCCGGGATGATGATAATAATAAATATAACCGTTCGCAAAGAAAGGAGGAGCAGCGGTAAAGTCTAATAATAATGATAATATCCTATATATATTATATATATATATATATGCAACAACCGGTGAATGATAGGCGGACGCAGTTATTTGCCAAGGGCCCCTCTAACGTCGAATCAATAAACGTGCCGTCCTCGGATAAGACGTTGCCGTAGCAACAACCAATAGTAGACTAGCATCTTCCTAAGGAGATAGATTAATCACGGTTCGTCGCTTAATCGAGTGGGGACGAATAACGACATATAGCTTAGCGTAGACCAGTTTTTAGGCGTTGTGGAATATGCCGCCAATTGCGCGTTTAAAACAGGCCACGCGTGGTCGCAATCTACCTCGTCGGTGAATATCGCGTACGGTTCGAGTAAATTGCGGCTTGCAAGAAAATCTACCACGAAGACGGTTCGTTTATTCTTATTTTTTACTTTACGCGTTTCCCGTATTACCGTATAATCAAATATACAAGTTTTTGTATAATAATAATATAAATAAGACATTTTCATTATTAATATTAATAAATGAAATAAATTCGTATCGCAAGTGCGTACTCGATTATTTTCTTATAATTATAATTATTTCAGACGGATGATCAATTATGAATGATGATGACTATACAATACGTTATTCGGAATTGGTACGTGGGTTATTGAATTCGTTTAAGTAATAATAATGTTTAACTGTTTATCCGGAGTACCACAAGGTATAATCTTCTAGGTCCATTTTCGTTTTTATTTTATTTACACGATACTACCGTTCTCGGAACTTGCTCAATACACGGATGATACTGCATTATTCCGTAGCTCATTTAGACCATCCGCCATACATAATCGTCTATACAGATAGACATTTCACGTTTATCGCGATACTTTAGAGAAAAATTAGAAAATTACCACCAATCCGTCCAAGACCGAAGCACCAATACTGCCACCAAATCCTACCGTTGAAGACGAGGACATTGCTTGGTCCAACAACATTCGTTATCTAGGTATAATCCTAGATAAGCGATTGACATTTACTTAACGTTAATTACATTAGCAATTAACGTTAAGGTCGATGATTCAATTCGCTACCTTTTTTTCGCTGGAAATCATTTATGAATCTGGAAAACAAATTAATCCTTTATAAAACTCTTATTAGACCCATTATTACATATTCCTGTCCCGTATTTCCAATACTAATTTTAATAGCTTACAAATACAGAGCCGATCCTGTAGGATTATTCCTAACGTTTCTCCTTACACAAAAATTACAGATATGCGCAACGAATTAACGAATTAACGAATTAACGAATTACGATTGCCATTTTCCTGAAAAATTATATTCTTTTCCTTGCTCGAAAGTTTTTTATTAATTGTACCCTACATCCAAACGAACTGGTTAATGTCATTGCTAGATACGATTCCAATATAAGCGTCGCAGACTAAAACATTATCTGTTGCGATTCATTCTGCATAATATTTAATCTTATTTTATCTAAATGCGTTAGATCATTCCCATTTAATGATCATCTGATAACATCTTTATTTAATTCAAAATTTACACACGACTTATTACTTTTTCTTTTAGTTAACGGTTTTTTGAGATTTTTTACCGTAATCCCATTACTTTTTTTTTAGTATTGTTCTTAATGTAATATAGTAGTATATATCACATATTAGTGTTGTAACGTAGGTGAGGCAAGCGATCAACTCGTGCTGTCGTATGGAGAAATACTTCTTCGGGGTGGTATGGCTAAACACCATATTGAATCCGTAAAAATTAGGAAATGCCGCTTACTATTTTTCAATAAGTTATAATTACCTACTTACGTGTTGAATAAGGCTAGTAAATTTTTTAAATTTCATTCGATAGCGGTCGAACAACAATATCAGTCCGAGTATAAATAAATAAATCATTAATAAGAAGACAGGCTACCGATCGAATAGAATTCCCTAGGTAGAGGAATTTAAAAATCGATTTAACGAATTTAAACGACGCCCTAGGAAATTATTAATAAAATTTATTCAGCTTTAAGGATTGCGTCTTATTTTACTATATTAGGGGGGGGTTACATCATTAACTTTAATAACCTTGTATCGGAACAATAAAAATTTCTCTTTTTACAAATAAAATCAGCTGTATTTCGCGAGCATTATTAGTCCCGATTATAATTTATTTATCTCATACGACAATATTACACATATATATTTATATATATGTATATTTCCATTATGTACCAAATCATCTTGTATCGTGTGTTATTACAATAGTATTTATTTGAATTTACAGAGGTCATCGAACTTGCACTTGCTTTATATAATAAGCCGTATTCGTAGTTTTTACACGTTTTTGTTCAATTATGCGCTAGTTTTATCTTATATGTTAATTGTATAAAAATATTAAATTTGCAAGTTTATGCATTGTGCGGTGTGTTTTTGACGCGAGCGGACAAAAGGTTGTATTTTGCCATTCGCGCATTAATACGTATTTCTATTTTACGTACCGAAATTACATTAAATCAAACAGAAACTTGAAATAAATTTGAACTTTTCTATCTATAAGATGAACTGTTCGAACTTTTATTAAACAACTCGCTGAAATTTAGATTGATGATATTTACCTTCAAACGTGTTGGTTTAATCGGCTGAAAGGATACATTAAAATCGGATTAGGTAGGAACAGTTCTTCTTACCTATTTAAAACTCTCACGAACACATTTATTATAAATGTTCTTCGACTATCTGAGTGAAAATTATTATATATTATCCAAGTTGCTTATAATGATTATTCTCATTTCTATATCCACCTTCGAAATCAAATATTCCAATCACCATGCGATAAATTCCGTGAATAATCTACGTTTTGAAAATAATCGTTTAGGTCGAAAGTGTCACTTAGAGTCTAAAATCGAATCGCAGGCAATATCTTTTTAATTACCTGGCAGATTTTTTTCACTTCATCTGCAAATTTACAACTAGCTCTATATTAAGCAAATTTAATATGTTAGTGTAAGATGACTTGCTTAAAAGTATCCTGTCCAGTGACAATTCAATATGTATACAGAATACATACATTGTACTAGATTCGTTAATTTCGTCCTCTTCAATCTACGAAATGTCCGCAGAGTTATCTAACAATGCAATTTTGCTTATTTGGATGTAACTCGCCCGTCTCTCAGTATGATTTTTTGCTGTTTACACAATTTCATCCTTTATGTAATTTATCTTCGAGTCTATGTGGAGAGTTTAATTCGTCACATACCGTGGTGCATTTGCAAAAATTCTTACAAATCTATTTTGTAATCTTGTATAATCGCTATACGTTACTCTTTTTCGAGCGGCTCCACAGCTGACACCCGTATTCCGAAACCGGTTTGATGATCTGATTATAGAGTGACAGCTTATTTTCGACTGTTCTGACTTTCTCCTTAAAAGCTAATACGTTTGTTTAATTTTAATTTTATTATGATACATTTACCAGTTAACCGTTTATCCAATCGCAAATAGTCGACTTTTCCTTTTAATGGGATAACAATATTGCCGTTCAACCTTACATTACTATCATTTAATCTGCGATTAGTAAAAATTGTGTATATCGATTTTCTTCATTTACTTCGATACCCCGTCTCATAAACTAGTCCGATAATTTGTCAATCTCTAGTTGTAACTCGTCTGAACACATAATAGCCGTGTCGTCTGCAAAAGTATCGATTTTAGGCAATGTTAGCAGAGGTATAATAGCGGCTCCAACAACACGTCAGCCTACCCTTGTTTCTATTAGATATATTTGTGATTCATTACCATATTTTACGGAAAAGAATCATTCGCTGAAATATGATTCGACGATTCGGAATATTTGAAGCGGAAATCGGTATTTTATTTTATGCAACAAGCCCTCGTGTGAAACTTTATCGAACGCTTGACTAACGTCCAAGAATACAGCGTCGCAGATTTATTTCTCCTCTAGACATGTTTCAATCATCATCACCATACAAAGATATAACTGAAAATTGAATGTTCCAGAGTCAGCAGAAAGTTTTAGGAATATCCCGGGAGAGCTAAGTGTAATTTTTCATTATCTACCTGATACATAATCACCATCGTCGTACTGTTAATTGCCGAACATCTTGATTACCCTTTCGAACGTTACTTTTGCGCACAAAACGACCTACATTCAAGGCAACTTAGGTGCGCGCGCATATGATGATCGTTATAACGAGTGTAGTGTGCCACCACGTATCTGCTCTGCCTCACGATCGGTCGGTACTAATCCGTCTTTAAAGAGCAACCATTTCGCTTCCTCGATATGGCCGTTAAATGAAAGATTGATGTACTCCTTCGGCTATTTTTGCTTTTTTTGTTTAATCGCCGGCTGAAGTTACTCAAAGTCAATAAGCCTTAGTTTGTTCGACGAGCTGAAATGTCATATTTGAACACTTTCTTCATATCTTTAGAACGTGGTGTAAATTTCCCTTTTTCCAAATAATACATAATTTTAGTTTTATCTCGAGGAACACAATTTACGCACGACGTGAAATCATGGATAAATAATAAGGATACAATAACTAACCTAAATAATACAAATAATAACAAAATCCAATAATAATAATAATATTAATAATTGTTTAAATTTATTTAAAAATTACACTTCTGTATTACAAAATTTACATAATGAACGAAACAGTTAGTGTAATATGAGTCGATATAATAAACGAGGAAGTGAACAAAAATGTGAACTACTTCGTCAAACAGAAATCTGATAAGCTTAATCTAATGTGAAATACACCAACGCGTGAGTTCGGCCGTTCAGAAATTGAAAAAATACGAATATCCGACACTTCTTTCTCAGCCAACTAATTGCGTTTTATTCAGATTTATACGTAGCCTCCAAGACTGAAAGTAACCATTCAAAATTTCCAAGTCTTCGGTTAAAATCTCACTGCATTGAGTCACAGACTTGTTTTGATATGCAAGATATCAACGTCATACTGAAATTTCCTAGATTCAGTTGCAGACATATCAATGGCCTATAAATTGAACAACAGGGGGCTAAGGTGGAACCCTGCCGAACTATTGTTTTCCCCTATTGTTACCTTAAAGATTCGATTTGTTAACATTTCATTTAACAGGTTTATAAACTTTTCCCACGGAATTACTTTTGCCACTTTTAAAAGTAAATCTTCTCTCCATACTGCATCATAAGCAGACGTAAGCTCAATAAAAAGTGCAGCAGTTTTCAATTTTTTGTCATATCCGGTTTCAATATACTTTGTTATCGCCATCACTCGATGAGCACAACTCAGTTTTTTTTTCTGAAACCAGCTTGTTCTATTGGCAACGTTTCGTCAACAATTGTAACCATTCTACTGTGTATTATATTAGAGTAACTTATACGGTACACATAAAAGCGATATTGGACTGTAGTGCGACGCATCTTCACCATTTTTCCCAGCCTTGATTATTGCAACGATTTTTGATTCTTTAAATTGTTTTGGCAACTTTCCAGTAGAAGAAATATGATTGAAGAATTCTGTTTAAAATTTATTTTTAGCTCCCATATGCTTAATAAATCCGGTATAGCCGGCTGCTTTTCCATTTTTGACCAATTTGATGGAATTTTTAACTTCTTCTACAGTTAAAGGAGTGCTTAATATGCCATGCTGTAATTTGGCTAATTCTGTTCTCAGTCCCAATTTAATGCTCCGAGCTCGAGATGTGTCTACTGGAGTTTTAGACGCTTTTAATAGGTCTTTCTGCAATATTGTTCGGGGAAACTTTTGGCGGTCTGCCTTTTTGTGCTTTGTCTTCGCTAAGATTTCTTAGCAATACCCACACTTTTCGCAATGAATGTGTGAAGTCCATAGACTCCACCACAGTAGATCGCCACCTTGCTGGTCTGTCTTGATTTAATGAATGAAATAATCGATTTAAGAATGCTTCATCACGGGTGTTTTCATAGTTTATCCAAAGATACTCATGTTCCCTTGTCCAGCACGGGATATACTGTTTCCGGGAACCTCTTGGCATCGAACGCAACCTCCCCGTGGTGCCTCTGGATGAAGTTGGATTTTACTTAGCGTAATTCGCAGAAAATTACCTGTAACGAATGCTGCCAGAAGGAGCCAGAGTATCCCGAAAAACTCCTTCTCAGGGCTACATGACAATGAATAGTAAATTTAGAAATCTCAAGATCTTAGAATCTATCTCCCGCAATAAATCAGAATGCATTAGCAGGGTCTTTGAATCCACCAATCCGGATGTGATCGTTATACAAGAAACGCGCACAGATAATTATGAAGATCTGAAGAAAAGAGGTAAAATCAAGGATTATAAGATCGTAGAGCGGCTGTTCACCATGAACAATATGGGTTTGCAACATATGTCAAAAACCGTGTGTAAAAAATTTCCATGTGATTAAGGATAATATATTTACGGCAGTTATCGATAATAATAATAATGATATTGTTTTACACCATGCATCGTTTTTATTTTGTAAGCGGTAATTGTACAACTATAAAACCATACAATACATTTTAACCGACATAATAATGTGTTGTATAGGAATGACAGTAAAAATGCAATGTATAACAAACATAAGTTGAACAAATGTGGAATATTGAGTTTTTTTAGAAAAATGAACAACACAAAACGAGTTATTTTTACACATTTTATATTTTTTATATATTGTATATATTTTTATAATTTATTATACGTTCACTCGATAATAATGGTTTAATAGCTTTGTAATTTTTATAAAACGTTTAGTAGTTTTTCACTTGTTTCTTGCTGTTTAAATTTAAGATTTTAGCTACATAGTAACTAAATATAATAATAATACACATAGTAATTAATACCAAGTTTAATATCTACAAAACGGAGATTGATGAGAATATTTTATTTTTTAAATTAATTGTTACTATTTAATTATTTTTAGAAGTAATGGATTAGTGAATTTTGGAAAATATTTAATATTCTTTTTTTTAATAGAATATTTTTTCGCAAGCCTTTCAAGTTTAGAGAACGTTCTGACTAAAACGGTTAACGTATGCCGGTTGTGTTTCATCGTGCGATAAGCAGAAAAAAATATATTTTTCGATTACGCCGACGTAAAATTTATATCGACGTTTCGCTTTTTTTTTCTCTCCGTATTATCACGGTATAAACAGTTGCACCCCGTATGTCCAGACAGGCCTTAAGATAAGACGTTCGCTGTCAACAGACAGCACGCCATTTCTGTCCATTCATAATTGTTTAACAGGTGCATCCGGTTCTTTACTCAAAAAACATGGTTTAGAACAACATCCACAGAACTCTCCGGAACAGCAATGGACAAAATCATAATTGCTAATTTGATCGCGCACATCCGTTAACGGATATGCACTGAGAGAGAAAGAAGTCATCATGCGCACAGAATCATGCTCCGAATTTGGAAAATCATCCAAATACACTTGCATCACCGCTGTTGGACACGATCGGCGATATGTAAGACGCTTAAGAAAATAGAAAATCCTTAAAGTCATAGTTACTGAGCCTGTATTTACGCAGCTCTCGCAAATATTGCTAAATCATATTGTTGGATAAACAAATAATTTTCCTTCCGAATTTCATTATCTGATATGGAGGGAAAAAATTCAATTTTTTTTTTTTTGTTTTTTTGTGGTAAAGGCGTAAAGTTTCTAAGATGACGATGATCGATTAAATTGAACAAAAACGGGGTTTTCCACGTTGGAAGGATGATCTCTTTACTGACGAGGTACGATTAGCGGAAGCCAGCCGTATCGCGACTTTGTGTTTTTCTTAGCGAGCAACACGAATACCGAATAGACCGCGTGTCGATTCATTCAAAATCGACTTTACAAACCGAAAAATACGATGAAATTTAATTCTTTACTTCGAACCGAAATCACGTTCGTTTATTACGTTATACAACGTGTTCTTTCCAGTACGTTATGTATGTACTATAGCAGCATCCTCTACATTCACTGTCATTGTATCCATGTGTCTCTTCTTAAAACTTATTATATATATATATATTATATATATATATATGGAAAGAGAATTTATGTATAAACTGATAAAAGCACAGACGTACTTTACCGAGAGAAGAAAGCCAGGTAAGCAGATGCTTCATGGATATATGCATATATTTATATTATATATGTATATATATATATATAAGTACATACATTTATATTTATATTTACGAGTGCGTAGGTGAATTATAAAGAGTCACGAAGACGCTAAAAACCGCGTCTCGACTTGTGTGGTCCACTACCTTTTAGCAGTCGTTTTAATTTCTAAGATGTATACTCCATATTATAATGTTCAAGACATATCTGACACTTTACCTGTTCTCTTCAAATTCTAACAATCATCAACGCACGCCCCTCCCCGAATACAAAGAAGTCACTTTCATTCCGTTTAACCTTACAATATAACCTCGTGTCAATACTTGGTATCTCTCACGAGAAAAATAGCAGCACAGGCGCTCTAACACAAACTGACCGCATCGGAACCGACCTTTTATTTTTCTTTCTTTTATTTCGTCTTCCGCATATCTTTTATAATAACGAGTTAAAAACTTTTACACAATTTTATTATTATTATTATTATTGCTATTATCGTTATCAGCATCATTATTTTTTTGCTCGTGGTCCTCGATCCTGTGCGCATAAGCAATTGGGACAAATTACATTTATTGGTTAATTTGTTTACAAAAGATAGGGTGGACCGTATATATATATCTAGAATATATATAAGTGTAAAGAGCAATTTTTTAAAATAGGTACGTAACCTTTTTTAGAAAACGGATGGTTTTTTTTCTTTGAATAGCGCCGTTGATAACCCTGCTACAACACAAACCTCGTGCTCCACGTTTAGTGTATACACAGAATATTCGTTTTTGTCCAGTTTCAGATATCATAGTATCCTATAACGAGAAGGAGCGCGCGTTTTGCGTGGAACGTTATTTTCACGGCGAATTGATCACGACAGTGCAGAGTTTCGAAAAGAATTCAAAGTTACGCGATTTTTTTGTGGGGATACCGCGTTTACGAAACACGTCCACGAGATCTGGAAGACCTGAAAACTCAGCGAACATCGGTCGGTCGATATAAAGCGGGTTTACGATGAATATTTTCTAATATTAAATAACGGAAAAGATGCTCCTGATAGATTATCTCCTAGAGAGCAAAAGAAAAAATATATGTAGTTCACAAAATCAGGAAGAAAGAATTCACGCTGACTATTTGGGGGGGGAAATCGAAGGGAAGCCTCCACTCGGAATAAGAATACCGGAAATTATAACGTCAGGAATGGAGCCAAAAACTGTCAAGGACAATAACACCAACAGTAACAAACTAGTCACGTTTCGCGGGCGCGGTAAATACTGCATCACGCACAGAATTCCGACAAAAGACCTCTCTGAAAAAATGAATGAATACACAAAACTCCTCGACAACGATCCATATCCAGATGAAATCATAAATATGGGCAATGAACTGCTTAATGCAATTTGACTGGCTAGACGGAAAAGATGGCACGAACTCGTTGAAAACGTTGATATGAAACATAACAGTAAACGAGCACGGCTCTTAATAAATGAACTATCAGACGATTCTTTAAATGTATAAAAAGCTACGGTTACAGCTGACTAAGTTGCTCACCAATTTTCAATGAACGGAAAGTCTAGGAGGACAAAAATAAAGCAAAAACATACAAATAAGTCATCCGTCATCATAAATCAGGAACGGTAAGCTGCATTACCCCTTTTAATAGACGAAGTTGCGGCTGGCATAAAAAGGATGAAGTGTGACAAAGCGGCTGGAATAGACGATTTAGGAACAGAACAGCTAAAGAAAATTAGTCCAACGGTTATTGCATTGATTACGGCGTTTTTTAACGATGCCTTGAAAATGAATGTACTGCCGAAATTATGTTGAGAAGCACACGTAATCGCATTGCCAAAACAGGGGAAAAATTTATCTGACCCGAAAAGCTTTCGACCCATATCATTATTATGTGACAAATATAAACTGTTTGAGAGGCTAGTACGCGGTAGGATTGCTAATACCGTGGACTCAAAATTAATCAACGAACAAGCAGGTTTTAGATCGGGTCGATCCTACACTGGCTAACTTCTAAACCTTGTACAGCACATCGAGAATGGTTATGAAAGCGGTCTGACAGCTGCATATGCTACTGTAAATCATAAATTATTGAAAAATAAGATATACTTCCTATATGCAGACGACTTGGTTATTACTGCACAGGGAAAAACTTTCAAAGATGCAGAATAGAAGCTCGCAACTACTCTGCATATGATGTCGAAGTACTATATTGAAAATAATCTGAAACCAAATCCAAAGAAAACCTAAGTAACAACTTTCCTCCTTAGAAACAGAGAAGTAAAAAGAACCATTCAGATTCAGTGGGAAGGAGAAAATTTGTAGAGAGTCTCCACACCTAAGTATCTTGGAGTCACGCTCATAGAGCGTTAACCTGGAAACATCACTGCATGAATGTAAAGCAGAATATCAGCTCTAGAAACGCTATTCTGAGGAAACTAGGGGTAAAAAACTACATACATACGAACTGGCTGGAATAGCTCCACCAGGCATCCGACGAAATGTCGCAGCTAATGTTTAAAGAACTCGACAAATGGAGGAAGAAAAATATCCTATGTATGTTAGACTGTCGTTTGAAATCTCGAAAAAATTTTATGAAATGCACAAAAAAGCTACAGAGAACGCCGACGGAAGAAAAACTGTATAAATGGCGGATGAAGGTTAGTGCCGCTAATAAAAATCTACTAGAGAAACTACCAAATGGAGTTATCATGAGAAATGTGGAAAACGCTTAACGGAATCAGAACAAACATGGGTAGGTGTAATGCTAACTTCCGGGCTACTCGGATACCACTGATAAGTGTGAATGTGGAGAGATATCATCTTCGGAACTGTCCTGCATGTCCGGCAAGTTGCGATTTGACAGATTTACGTTTAGCAAATGAGAAGGCTCAAACAGTGGCCGCTTACTGGTGCGGGAAAATATGGTTGCTCTGCTTTGCACATATTTAGTGCTTTGACTGCTAGCCCATTTTATAAGCTAGTCATACAAGTTTTATGATGATGATGATGATGTACAAAATTAGATTATTATACTTGTTTATATGTTTTCGTTATTGTTTACACATTTTGTTTATTATTTTTGTTTCTTTTTTTCGGTATAATTAGGAAAAAAAAATGGAAAATTTAGTTATAATTTTTAATTTTTATAATAACAATGTTTTAATAGTATTTAGCGCTTTTATTTATTTTTAATTATATCTAAATCGTCGTGTTATATGGAATCTGATCGAGGCACGAAATTGTTCTTCGATGAATTCGATGACGATTATTATATTTTATAAAACATGAATCAAAATCAATCATGGAACGGAAGTATCAGTACTCATTCTGTCAATATTAGTAACATGTACAGACTATGCCACGAAGAAGAAGCTTTAAGTTCGATTCCTTCCTCTTCTTCTGTATATAAACCTTCCAGTTTAGAGTGAAATCCAAATGTACTCCGAGGTATTTCGCCCCATTGCTTCTCGATACCAGTATATTGTTTAAAGTTAACTGCTTATTATATTGGAGAACGAGACGTGAACATTTTTCAGGATTATTTGGAGATTTGTAAGATGGCAACAGCCTTATTAGTATCTTTATCAGATGCAATTAACATGGTGTCATCTGCAAATATTACTACTTGTACGTGTTCATCAGTTGGTATACTCCGACTATTCCATTGTATAATTTTTAAGCCCCATTAAGGTTAAATCGACGGGATTATCTGAGCCCGAGCAAATAATTAATAGTAATGTGAAAGGGCACGAAGAGAAGGATGGAGAAAAAGAAGGAAGGGAAAAAATGTAACACCACTTAGCGCGGGCACCCACATATACATACGGTGCTTATATACCGCAGTGTAATCAAAGCATAAATAATAATTTTGTGGTTTAGTTTTACGTGTAACTGAGCGAGTGTTATTATTGGAAGAATTTATAAAAACGAATTTGTTACTTTGCCTTTAGATTGAGCTTTATTATTAACCGAAGATTATGATTGAGGAGTCGATGGAACAAAAGCTTTTTTAATGGGAGGAGAATCTTTAATAACGATATTTTGGGTAATAAGTGTGAATCTTTAATAACGATATTTTGGGTAATAAGTGTTAGGGATGGCGATGACGATTACCAGAAGGAAATGAAAGAAAATGTTTATAATTTGGATATGATGGTGCCGTATGCTGTGAATGACCTGTATTATTTTGAGATGTTCGAAAGAAGTGCGACTAGGGGAAATAATAAGGTATGACGAATTTCTATATTAGTGGTGGAAGGAACTGGGGCATATCTAGGAGAAGATGGACCTTTTGCTATGACCGAAAATGTGAAAGCCTCACTGATTTATTCGGACGAATTGCTTCCGATGACGATTTATTATCATATGACATAATTTGTCGGATTTGAAGACGATCTTTGTATAAAGGACAAGATTTGTCAGTGGCTACATGAACTCTCATACAGTTAATACATGAAGAGGCAGAAATATATGTGTTGGAACAAGAGAGATTTCCATATTTTCAAAAATTTCTGCGTCTAGAATATTTATGATAATGCCTCTAATCACGTCGCATCTATATAAAAAGGAACTTGGAATAAAATCCGATATTTCTTTGTTGACCAGTTCGATAAAGATACACTAGCATGTTCCAGACTACTTAAGAATGCTTTGATTTCATTAATATCATTACGTTGAAGGTATTCAAACGCCGGGATATTTTGATCATAATTTGCACATGGTAATAACTATATAAGGACCCCTAATGAACGCTTTTCACCATATCGCGAATTTACGTTATTAATATTAAAGTACTTAGGATTATTATTGGTGATAGTCATATTATTATTATCATTATTTACTACTATTACCACTACTAATACTATTATTACCATTAATATTAATTATTAATAGCTATGACAAAAATTATTATCGACATCATTACTGTTGCTACTATCGTCATCACCGCTATTGGCAACATTCTCACCGTTGTTATTGCGCTCGAGTCGTTCATCTGCTGGCGTAACGTATAAAGCGAGTAGAAACGAAAACGCGTGAATTAGAAAAGGAAATAATTAGAAAATAATCGACACGCGTAACTTATTAGACGAGGGCTGATTAACAAGCAACACAATAAGAACACGACCTATAGACGATTATCGAATTAACTACTTTATAAACTGCAGTCTTAGCTGAGGATGTAATACGAAGCCCAGATATGAAAATGAGTAGAGAAATATCGGCTGTAATTACACGAGGTATCGTTTCCGATTTATGTATTAATTTGAAATCGACATATTTCCAACATCCAGGAAAAAACTGAAAACTTGAGCATTTATTGAAAAGTATTGAAATTTTTTATTTCAATTGCAGGTTCGACCGTGTTCGACTATCCTATTATTGATTTTATCATTGCAGATTGGCATTATTTTTGTTTGAGCCTTATTTTCACTTAAACATTCAGTTTTTTTCAATGTATTTTATTAATTTTAAAAAGTTTTTAATCGAATACATCTGGTTTTCTTTTTTGTGAATTAGATTGTTGTTTTTCTCGATCAATTCTAATTTGTCAGTTCGCTAGTTATTGACACACTTATTATACACTTTGACGCGTAAATATCGCTAAGATATATGTTTAATTTATTTATACGTTTATCCAGAGCAGTCTCGCAGGTGCATCTCTATTGATATTATCATATAATTTCTATTCGAAATTTCGGTTAAATTCGGAAATGTTTAGTTTAGTAAAGATAATTTCTAACTTATAAAGCGATGCAAAGGAAATCTACCTTGCGACCAGTGTTCCTTTTTGTACACTTTTATCGCTTATTTTTAATCTAATTTGTTCATTAAGATAGCGGTGTATACGTAGTAGACTTTTGTTTACGTCTAGTAACATTTTTCAGTTATGCAATAAAGCAGGATGCCGAAGGCTCCTTTTATATCGATTTCGACAGTTACGATATGTTCACCTTGTTTGAATCCCTAATTTCGAACGTTACATAATTTATTGCATTTGACAGACCGTTTCTCAAACCAAATTGTCATTCAGAAAGTTCTTACTTATGTAATATGTGTCATCTTTAGTAATAAAATTTAGTTCTTTATCAATTTTTTTTTTCTTTTTTTTTTTTTTTAATAAGATCACCTTAGTCTCTTTCTAATTTTTGGGAAGTACCATCGTGTAAATTCTTTCATAGGCAATATTTAGTAAATTTGACACGTATTTATGATTAACCAGTTTGTTTATAAATCGAGGAGACTGTTGCTTTGCTATTTTTTAATAAAAATATTTAAGTTGCTTAAATCGAACAGGAGCTGTGTATTTTCGTTTTATATCAATTTTTTCCCCCCGCAATATAAGAGATAGCATATACAGGATATCCTAATTCCTCTCAGTCGATAGATATCTGGCTTTTGTATAAGAGAATGTAAACTTCAAATATACATCAAAAACTGACCATACGTTTCTTTATATGCTGTAATAGCTCATACGCACGGCGCATTGAAACTAATAGAGTTTTTTATATATATTTAATTCGTCGATAACTTATTTCGAATTGATAACATAATTAAGTACCGAAGGAGCGTAATTCCGATAAAGGACTTTCTTCACGGATCTAAATCGTCTGACATAGCAAATAATAGATTCACAAATTTTCAGCAATACAACATCAACCGGGTCAATCGCTTGTCTCAAACAGAAGAAACGAAGTGGTCTTGTGCCGTGTACGTTATTGCTCATCCGAAAATATTTATTTACTAATAAAGACCGATCCAAATGTACCGCATACAATTTTAACTATTCCTCACTTCCTTCTCCTGTGCCCGCTCAATTCCTCCGAACGTACAATCGCAAACCTTTCAAATAAAATATTTTACAACATTCTTCTACATCCGAATACTCCTTGCCTTCCTTCATTTATCCAAAATCTACCCGTTAATGTAAATTCGTTCCGTTAAGAAGAAGAAGTACCTTGTTTAAAAGTTCAACTCATCTCATATAAAATTCGTCGATATGAGCGGTTTTTCTCTTGAAGGGTGATACACCTGTATCGATTTATCATTTATTAGAGACTTTCTATATGGAAAAAATAAAACCTTTCCAAACTTGAATGGGAAATTTATTACGATATATTTCTAAACTTAGATATAACGTTGTCCGTAATAATTTGTATCGAAAATATCGAATGTTAAAATACGGTACTGGATATAACTGTGCAACACTGTAAACCGTCGAATTTCGTCCGATCGATATCGTAATCAAAATAACGATCGAAACTTCCAACCGGATATGGAAATTATTTGAATTTTATTAAAAAACTTTTACAAAAGACATTATTTAAAAACTTCAAATTTACGAAAACACGTATTCAAATATAGATGCGTTTCGGATAATTATTTTTATAAATCAAATAACGCGATAAAAGTATTGTTATTATCGAACTTAGCCGACTACGGACCAGGGAATATTACACGCGTAAGTTCAAATTATATTCCCTTCATTTTCTGTCCTTTCCCTTCATTCTCTCGGAGTATTCTTGTCTTCTTTCGTCCGTCCATATTTTTCCAATCTTCTGCGCTATACAAGCCCTTCAAATTTCTTATTCCTATTGTATTTCCCGTTCGGAGATGTTCATATGTTCCTGTTCTTTCTCTCGTATAGTACACACGGAGTTCGAGATTTTTTCGGGGGTTCCAGTCGTAGAAATCAAAATTCTTTTCCGTAAGGGGAAGCTTATCCATTCGTTCGAGGTAACCGTAAAATGCGTCATAATATCGCTTTCATATATTATTCCTCAATTTATCTCCGTCTTTTCTCGAGCCTAATACAAGATGACCCAGAGAAGACGGACGGTTTGGTTGTTTTTTGAATATGTCAAAAAGTACTAGACCGAAATTTGTTGAATAAAATTTTATTTAAAAATAGGAAAAAAAAAAACCGAAAAATTAGCTTATCATTTGTGGAACACAATATCGTTCATTCAGACGACCGCCATTTGCAACAATACGTTCATTCGTATCAAACACTTTTCCGATTATACGTCACTCGAATAATTCTTCTTTCCTTTTTAATCCGCGTATAAATTACGTATTTATAATAACCATGCAGCGTCTAATTATTATTATGATCATTATTACAAATAATTTAAATAAGTTCGGCTGTTTGTCTCGAATTTGTTATGTTACAATTTGTACCTTATAGTGGACATCAACGTATCGAATGCGTAATTTTTGCACGCATATCACCCCAATACACACTCGTTTCTTCAAACACGAACACGAAATAAAAGTAAAATAAAATAACGCAAAAATTAATCCGAGTAAGTATTTGTACGAAATTTATTTAAATTATCGCGAAGAAAAATGTTTTATTATTTAACTTTTATTTATCGTCCGCTATACCGGACTTGCAAGTTTCGAAGTCGAATTTGCGCTATTGAATTTTTACGAAGCTAATTTCGCAGTTAACGAGCTGTTCCGCTCGCAGGTTTACCCATTTGCCCATATTTTATTATCCGTTTCCTGCACAAAGTTAAAAGAACCTTTCATGTAACGAAGACATTTTTCGGCCGGTTTAAGTGGACTGTTCAGACTATAAACCTATATTATTAGCCTTAATAAAATTATATAATCTACGCGCATCCAAGGAGCTAGGATAATAAGCTGTTCAAGTTAATTCGTTGTCGATAGAAATTCTGACGCAAAACCGTCTCTCTATTTTTGTATTATAAGCAGAACCAGATCCGATATTATACATCTCACAAACTCCAATTCTCATGATAACCAACCTGGCAAGTAGGTGTACAGTTATCATCATTCCTTAGTGTGACAAACACAGAGACAAAATCTTTATGGAGGAAATTATACACGTTCTAAAGAATAAAAAAATGCCTTCTGTACGCCTCGTCACGCGAGCTTATCAGTCGCGGTATAAATCATATCCTTTAATTCGGAATAAATTTTATAGTGTTCGCTAATCGCGTTAATAGACTGAAAAAAAGTAAAAAAAGAAAAAGATGCAATACTCTGACGAGAACGATCTGACGCAATCCGAATAAGACGTAAGACGGCAATCCGACTATTTTCAACGTAATAAAAACGTCGGATAAGCCGCGCTGATGACGGAGCGGAAAAAATAAGTCAGTTTACGACGTAAGCCAGCAGATATGAAAAACAAACAGAAATTTCGGATAAGGAAGAAACCACCACCACCCCACCCCACCCCTGGTTTTCTTATCGCCGTGGAATACATTTAAAAATGCTCTTTTATTCTACCAAGCCAGCTGCAGTAATAACGATGAAAAATAATTACGTCCGCTCGTCCATATACACACGCCCTCACATACACATGCATTTCATATGTATTATACACACACATAGCTATATATATATATATACATACATAATATTGTAATCTATATACATTTTTGCATATATATATATATATATATTCGTATAATGGAAAATGATATTGCATATTCAGCTTTAGATATATTTTTATCGACGTGTCATTAGAGCAAACAAAACACTGTACAATTTCGTAGATAAAAATTGAGGATACGGAATCGAATATATCGTTCGATTTAAAAATAACGGGTCGCTGTTATAAAGTTCATTGTCACTAATCGAACACCCAGAATTCAAATAACAATAATAATAATATTAATTATTATTATTAATTTCGGAATTCATAGTTCAGAGTAAAACGATTAAGAATGTAACAGGGGTGAATCGTAAAAGAAATGGATGGATAAGTGACAATTTGGATGCGTTATCGAGAGAAAAAAATTTAATGTTCAGATTACTTAGGAAAAATCCGCTAGATATGAAGCTGCGTAATACTTACAAAGAATTAGTAAGAAAGGTGCAAAAAACCATCAGGAAAGAGAAATATGATTACTATACGACACTATTGAATAAGCGCACGAATAATCAAAGGAGTTATTGGATCGTGGTTAATGAAGTTGCCGGGAAGGAAAAATTCTCAATTAAAGAATTGAAGGTTAATAATGAAAAAGTGTCCGTTCAATGGAAATGAAAAAGTTATTTCAAATTACACTAATAGTTATTTTTATGCGAATATTATAAAGCAGAATAGTACCGTGCTAAATGAAAATGAGATTCCGTTAGTCTACGTAAATTCTTTTGCTTTTCTGAGTTTCACGGAAGAAGATGTTTATAAATCTATACTTTCGCTCTCTAATAAACCTTCCTTTAGGCATGATAAGATTCCTATAACGATTGTCAAAGAAAATATATATGTTTTTTTAAAGCCTTTGACGCATCTTTTTAACGAATCTCTTAACAGCGTTAAGTTTCCGGATATACTAAAATTAGGTATTATAACACTCGTATATAAGAGCGGGGACAAAACAGATGTATCTAATTTTCGGCCTATATATGTATACTTTCAATTTTCTCAAAAATCGTTGAAAAATGTGTAAAGAAAATTATGCTAAACTATTTAGACAAAATAAATTTCTTTAGCGTTAATCAATATGGATTTATACCCGGCAGATGCACAGATGACGCGTTATTTGATTTTCGTATATCACTGAAAATCTTGAGAAAGGCAGATCTGTCGTTTCAGTATAATACGCAAAGCATTTGACACGATAGATCATAAAATTTTGTTGCAGAAATTGTCTAATGCTGGATTTAGAGGTAACATGTATAACTGGTTTAATAGTTATCTTATTTACCGAAAATATGTTGTTAAATTAAATAGTACATTTAGTGATAGTATAGTAATGAATAATGGAGTGCCGCAAGGAAAATCGGACCTTACCTATTTCTTACATATGTGAACAGTTTGTGTGGTTTAAATGTCAATGGGCAACTTTTCAGTTTTGCTGATGATATGGTACTTGCTGTTAATTCCAGATACCCGGGTATATTACGAGGCCTAATACAAGATTATACTAAAAAAGTTTTTCATCGGTTGAATAATAATAAGTTAGTTATTAATGATAAGAAAACTAAGTTCATGGTTTATACAAATCAAAATCGGAGTAATTGGAAGAATATTCAAATTGTATCTCGCAGTGGTGTAAAGTTAGGTAGGGTTGATAATATTAAATACTTAGGAATACAGCTAGATTGTAAGCTATTATGGTCGAATCAATCTTTATATTTAGCAGGGAAGATAAGTAAGTTAAAATTATTTAAATCAGTTTTTTTCTCTAAAACATTTAAAAAGAATATACTTCACATTATACCAACCTGTTTTGACTTACGGAATACTTCATCGGGGTGGTACGGCAAATGACTATATATCAAACACTTAAGAATTCTACAAAAATCGATTTTAAATCTAATACTTTCAAAAAATAATGATAAACTGGATAACAAGTTTTTAAGTGTAGACGGTTTATATAATCTGCACATATTACTGTTTGTATTAAAAAATTTAAATAAATTTAATGCGTCGAATTATGAAAGCAATACGCGGTTGGCTGGTGAGATTAGAGCGGTGATACCTAGTTATACAACAAAAGTAGAAATACGCAAGCTGTGTATGTCGGTGCCGTTAAGTTTAATAGGTTACCTAAAGAATTAAAAACTGATTTTATTCATTATAAACGTAGACGTAGAAAATTATTAATTGAATACTTACTGGCTGAGATTTGTTAATTGTAAATTAATTAGATTCGTAATATTTTTAAGTTTTGCAATACAAATACTTGTCAATTTAGCGCACACATCATTACCGACAGTCTGATTTCCTAAAGTTCGTGCGCATACCTATTATACCCCATATATAATTTTACTTAGTTTTTTAACAAAAAATGTTCTACATAATAAAGTAGCAATTTCGTTTTGAACAGTACTACCGTATGTTTCAACCTTTAACTTAGTTGCAGTTTCAATGCGTGTAAATAATTTTTAAATACCCAAGAAGCCAAATGAGAGTGGATGGGAATGTTTGAATGTTTATCGTCAAATGTGTATATAATTTGAGTGATAAAACATATTATTAATCTATTTAATGTAGACAGTCGCTTATTATACAATATCTTAGTGGACCTGGTACACGTACAGAATTATAACCGGGTTATATGTTTACATAAATATAGTCTAATCTATTAAGTTCTCTATTACGTATAAGCTTCGTTTAAATATAAGTTCACATTTTTATTTATTTTTAAATTTTTTGTTTTACTTCTTTGAAGAATGTCACATGTTATGTTCCGAACTGGTTTCTTTAATAGTATATTTTATGTTTGTATATATTCAAATGTACTGAACAAAAATCAAATAAATTGAAATTGAAATTGAAATAATTAAATAAATAAGTACAGTGAAATTAATTTAAAAAAAAAAAAAAAAAAAGACTATGCGCGATAAATAAAAAATTAACGATAAATTAACAATAAGGGTACAACGATTAAATAAAATCAACATGGAAAAATCATATACACCGATTGAACGTAAAAAATGTAAAAGCATACATATAAGCAAATACAATCGCAAAATATACACATACATATATATTGCATACGCATACTTAATATAGGCAATTCCGGCGAATTATAAACAAAAATTATGCTATATTGTAGACTAAACGTAAAAAATAAAGAAATATTTCATAAATTCGAAAATTACCGAAACAGGCGATAGATCACTGTATAAATATAACTAAAATATATTCGTAAATAACTATGAACAACACGTAATTAGTGCTCGATACATTTAAAACGAAATAAACTTTCAAAAAAAAATAACAATAAAATAAATATGTATTATATTAATAGTACTAGTTATCATTAATGTTACTTCATTCCTCTATATATTTTTATCCACGAATTTAACTGATCTTTTACCACGAATGTACTAGGCACAAAATGTCCTGCTTTTCACCTCTTAGAACATGACATAGATACGCCGATTTTCGTTTTTTTTTTCTTTGTGGTACTTTTTACGAGCTTCCTTTTTACGCCAGCTCTTTTCGATACATTATTATTTGAGACATTTTCGGTCCAACCAATTCTTAATAACCTTTTTAGAAGTCACATTACTTCTTCCTTCTGATATCGATCCAAATAGAGCGAGTAGTAATTTTCAGACAGCACTCGCTAAGAGTTGAAAACTGTTTTAACCAAAAAAAAAAAAGGTCAATAAGAACAAATCTATAAATATACAGTTTCAAAAAAAAAAAAAAATCTATTCTCTCGTCCTGTTAGCATCAACAACGGAGAAATACCAATAAGAACAAGCGCGAAATATCTGGTCTTAAATTTGGATAGCCGACTAACATATTCAAATGAAGCGGAAATGTATTGAAAAACTATCCCGATGGATTGACAGAAATAGTGTATTGTCTCTTGACAAGAAACGTCTTATTTATACTGCGACTTTAAGACTTGCATGGGCACGCTGGTGTGGTTGTGCAAAGCCGACAAATGTAAGAACTATATAGACGGCTCAAAATAAAAATGCGCCTTGGTATGTAGCAAACCAGATCATTCGCCACGATTGTCATAAGATTTACGCACTTCTCAAGCTGGCCATTTGCATCCTCGTGTCTCTTATCGTATCACTACTGTAATTACCTGTCTGAGGCTTTTCACCAGTAGCTGCTCTTGGTCCGCGACTGCTTATTTGACTAGTGTCTTATTCGCAGATAACCTACATATTTGTAGGCCGTTCCACTATCCGCCACCTGTGGGCGCCCCATACCGGTTAGAGCTCCGGTTTCCTGAAGGTACAAAGTACCCCCAGGGGGTGGGGTAAAATATATATATATAATCATCATAATTCCTTAATCATGTTTAGATTGGTGAACAGATAATTTAAACTGTCAGAATTCTACGAATAGCCCCATTTTTTTCATGTCACTATATGCTTGTACATTGTATTTGATATATTTCATTCTTTGCTTCCTCGTGATCTTTTCCCTTAAATGATGCCTTTAATTACTTGTGTTAAATTTTCATTGTATCGGAAAATATAAACTATTTGCATAACCTTTCTTTTAATTTTCCTAATAAGCTTCTATTTTCATGGATTAATCCGAATACATCTTTCTTACTAATTTCCTCTGTCCATACTATTCTTTCCATTCTAACACCAGGTTTCGAATGCCTCCAACTAGCTTTACAACTTTTTATCTATCGTTCAAACTTCCGAACCATAAAGTAAGACCCTTCGTACAAATGTTCGAATCAATTTCCTCTTAATTTCAATATTCATTTGCCTTGATCCTTTTCATAAATATCAATTTCGTCAATCCTACTATTTTTTTATATCATGTATACCCTTCCATAATTTATTAATACTTTTTTTTTTTTTTTTTATAATGTGGAATGTAGTGATTTTTTATAAAAAATCAATTGAAAATTAGTTAAATCACTAATATTTATTTTCTTAAGGAAAACACAAAGCTTTTCGGCATTTACGCCATTATCAAGTGAAAAATTTAAAAAATCATAATTTTAAAAATATAAATTAAATATAATTACTTAAAAATATGTGATGGTAATTGTGAAAATATGATCCAAAAATTTAATTTATATTTTTAAAATTATGATTTTTTAAATTTTTCACTTGATAATGGCGTAAATGCCGAAAAGCTTTGTGTTTTCCTTAAGAAAATAAATATTAGTGATTTAACTAATTTTCAATTGATTATTTATTAATACGCTTGAAAAATACCTTTGTCTTTTTGTTTTATTCATACGCCATCTATTTTATGTTTATTTTCTTATTCATTTCTTTTTTATCGTATCTCATAATCGATTACTTCTTTTTGTCTCATTTGTAGGTTTCTAAAACTTGATTCATTTGATTTAAAGTCCGTTCTAGGGGTCTCGGTTCATTTTCTGATGACATAGCAATATCGTCTGCAAAACATAAATATGTTTATTTTCTTTCCGCCTATTATAATTCCCGTGTCACCTTCTTCTGTTTTATCACCTGTTCTAGATATTAAATACATTAGGTCCTTGTCTTACTCCATATTTTATTTTCGCTTCTTTCACTTCCTTTATCTTTGTTTTCGTTATTTCGTTTTGACACAACATATCTATAAGTTTTATTTCTCTTTCATCAATATTGTTTTTTTAGTATATTCTACTTGCATCTGCCAAAGGTCTTTTCTAGGTCAATAATATATACATGTTGATTCATTTCTGCCTTCTTTTCAATTATTAATCTTAAACCCAGAATTGCTTCTCCCTTTACCCCTTCCTTTACTTTACTGATCTCCATTTAACTCTCACTTGTTATTGATTCGACTGAGTCGAATTTTTGTTAATATTATCGAAATGTGCGGTAGGAAACTTATAATTCTGTATTTTTCATACTTCAATTCTTTTTAGGTTATTGTCTTACTTAAGCTACTGTGTAGCTCCAAAGCTCAAATTTTACAATTTTTCTTTTATTAAGTCATATATTTTAGTTGTATTTTCATCTTAACACTTTTGTAACTCGCTACTGATATGATCATATCCTGAGTTCTTTTGACGTGAACCCGACAATAAAAAAAAAAAAAAAACGGGTTTTTAATAAAAGAACGATTACTGCCGAGTGAGTGATCTATCCAGTAATAAAAAAACTGAAGTGGCAAAACAGCTGATCAGATAGTGTAAGAATTTATTTTTTCTATAAATCAGCGTTATTTAATGTCGAACGAGGTTACTAATTATGATACTAACAGAAAGAAATAAACCAAAAGTACATAGTACACAAGATAAGAGAGAATAACATCCTCCATGCTGCTTCACAAGGTAAAATAGAGAAAGCATAGTAGAAATGAAAAAACAAACCCTATAGATAACAAATTTTAAATTATTACTAATTCCTAGAGAGAAGACACCGCCATAAGTAGCAGAAAAAGTATTTTCAAAGTGAGGTAGTCTCTGCAATTCTCCATAGTCACATACATCAATCTCAGTGAATTTCCACGTCTTGGGGAGACATTTATAACCCCAGTTATCTCACCATAGGATCATTTATTAAGTTGTATCTCCATAATACACCGAGATTAGACGAACCATTTAAATGGGGTTTGTATATATGTTGACAATTGTCTTATTTGTATTTCAAGGAGATAAATATATTTCTCAGAACTATTTATTAATGATATATATATATATATATATATAGGTAGCCACGCTGTATTTACAGCTGAGGCTAGAAAAAACTTTAATATTCTCTTTCTTTAGAAGTCCACAGTCTAATATTCGAATTTAGCCAAACTAAATCGTGTATATCAGTTATCGTGGTTAAAGTTCAGCGTGTAATTTATGTTCTACGTGTTTATTTTGTGCGAGTGTATTGTTAAATAGATTTATCTTTTAATTATTCTGTTATCAGTAAGATTACGTTTATTTTTAAATCTCAAACAATCATCATCCGTAGATATTATTTCTACGCGTTATTAAACACGCGCACACACACATACATATTTATATATCCATTATTTGTTTCTAGAGAAGAGGATCCGCACTTTACGCTTGTGTCTGGAAAAATATAGGCTTTTAAAGTGATCTACTTATTAACTGAAATAAATTCTATCAAAGAGATTGTCATTGCTTGTAATCAATTTCATAACTGTATACACTCCCGATTTAATCAAATGTTTACTAAATAAAAGGATTGAAATGGATATACACTCGTTGCTAAAGCTAATGGAATTGTTTAAAAGACATTTTCTGAAGAAACAGTCTAGTATAGAAAGTGTTCTAAAAAAACAACTTCACACTACGGATGAGGTACCGAACCATATTTCAATTTCAATGTTGAACTCCATAGCTAAAGTATTTTAGAATGTAATTAAGGAAATCATTTTGAAAAAAGCTTATGAACATCTTTCACCAGAACTAGTTGGGTTTGACCTTCTACTGAAGACGAGGTTATTTATTCCTGGCATTAAAGTAAATCATGGGCTATAACATTCTAAAAACATACAAAATTAATCTATTCAATATAGTTAATTCAATGATGGATTTGTTACTCTACATATTGGCGATTCTGTCTCGTAAACTATCCATAGTGTTAAGACTTTCATGCTTTAGAATATTTTTTCTATTTTAGTGTACTCTCTCCTTAATGAACTAATTACTTTTTATAACACAAAATATGAATTAATCTCCGACGGTAATGATTTACAGACATTATACAGTATGTGATTTCAAGTAACCGTCTATCAATAAGCAAAATTTCCCTGCTCTCAAATAGCAATTTATAGTTAGTGATCATGAAATAGGTTAAATAGAAATAATCTTCGATTCAAAGAAATCTATTTCATACACTAGATATTTTTGAAGTATCTCAGTATAATTCTCGATCATCGGCTTGTCATCATGTCCCATATAGAATACACACACACACACAAAAAAAAAGTGAGGTATCATTTACAGGAAAAAAAAAGAAAAAACTTCAGCTTATTATGATCTGAAATATAGCGTATCCTATACATGCTGCGTGGTTGCCTTCTTTTTAAAATAAAAATGTAATGTAAGTAAATTCTAAAACTGATGTAAATCATTAGGATCACACGTAGTTTATTCGGAAAACCAGTAAAGATCTAACGATCGCAAAGTTTTTGATACGTCTCTTCGTAGTACTACACAACTTGTCGAAAATAATATTGAATAGAATCTTACTACTTTTTAATACAAAATGAATTATTAACAGCAGTTTTTACCCATGACCAATCACACGTAGAACATCTCACATATCAATATAATGATTATCTTTATAGATCTCACATACGATACATCTAAGTATAAATTATTGGAGAAAGATCATTACCGGTTTTTAGGTATAACGTACTACTGCTGAAGGATCGTTTGGTACAATAAATAAAATTAAATGAAGACTTCAGAATAATGAACTACCTACAATATCGCTTACGCTCAAAATTGCAACATTTCAGTACTGTGAAAAATTAGAAAGCACAAAACAATTGTCAACGGTGATCGGTATTTGTAAAATGAAATATTTTGAACATCCGCGAAAACAAAATGAGATGGAGCGTCGATCTAAGCGATAGCGGAAGATGCAAGATCCAGAATGCGACCACTAGCACGATGACTTGAAGAGCTGACAGAATTAAATTTAGAGATGTTCATCCGTCGATATGGTTTCGGTTGGATCATTCTTGTCGACGTAGTCATAATCGCAACACCACTTATCGAACACAAGAAGTAAATCTCGAGACATAAATTCCTCGACATTTATAATTGTCACTATCACAATGAAGTTTAAGCGTGTTAACAGCAAAGTACTTTTATAGGGAATATATTTTTCAAAAGTAAGCGCATTTCGAGCAAAACGTATCGATTATATTCAATGCCAATAGTCAATTCTAATACGGAAACCTTTATCGTTCGAATGAATTAATATATATTTCTCCGAAATTCAACTAGAATTAATATTTCGTATCATTATTTACAAATGTTTACAAAGAAAATAATGTAAATCAGAAAAAAATATATATATATCAGACTTGCGCTGTTAGCAAATCGTAATTACATCATTTAATAGAATTAAAGATATATACCTCTCTAATATCACTGATATCTGTAACATTTCCACAGTATTTTCCGCTGATTATCAAGCGCATCCTAATAACGGAACTAAGTTATGGCACTGTACGACATGCTCTATTTTCAGTACAGACGTATTAAAGAAAGATTATATTATAATCTATAATTTTAATATAAATAATTATTATTTTTAATATTACTTACAAATTGTTTTTGACGCGCTAAACGTATATTTATTTGTTTATCGGTCTTATATATATATATATTTTTTTTTTAAATATGTCCAGGTTTTTATTCGTGTATTCAACTATTTAAAAAATATTTAGATATATTAAAATTCGAATACATTTTTATTTTATTCTACTCTAAAATTTTCGATGATTAATATTGTTGTAATAGATATTTTATTACGAATGTGTCAATCAGCATCGATAATATTTTCGTAGCGATTCTAAGAGTAATTAATAATATAATTAAAACGTTTGGTAAATATTATTCGATAGAGTTGTTAATATCATCGAGAATTTATTAGAAAACTAAAAAAATATGTACAGCAGTTTCCTGGATATTCAATAGACGTTAGATAAAATCTGGCACGTTGGCTTGTATCTTCTTCTTCGTTGTCGGGTGAAGCAGCTTTTACAGTGCGGATTTCCAATAATCTAAGAAATCAATTGAATTACCTCCCAATTTCGTGACGTCTTCAAAATTGCATTTAACCGGTTACACGAAAACAAGCGATGGATTGCTCCTCGTTACGTGTACATAGTGAATTTTGTGAAGTTCCGCATTTTTTAAAATTATCGCCGTTTCATCCAACTTGTGTCCGCAATTTATTGAAAGATCACCATCGGGCATAGTTAAAGCTCCTCCCTAGTTTTAAGGCATGGATTCGTTTTCCATTCTTGGCATTTTGTTTCCCAGGCATTAAGTCGTGCAATTTCGGGTTTAACATCAATTGCCTCTTAGCGGTAGCCATAAAGCTCAATCCTCTTCACTGTTGCATATACCCATATAGCATATGACGGTCATCGGTTTCTTGAATCATTTTTTCTACTTCTGCCGTAATACGTCTTATTTATGGTGGTACTATTCCAGAAAGAGCTCTCATTTCGCTAAAAATTTTTTTGTTCGTTCGAAAATTAATACGAAATTGTTGGGTAAATCGTACATCGAAATTTAGATATAAGAGGATTTAGATCGAACATAAGAAAAATTTAAAAATTTTATTTTTAATTCTCGATTCAAATGAAAAGGTTTCGAATTGGGCTGGTCGATTTAATCGTCAAAACTTTGTTTACGAAATAGTTCATTTTAGAAGAAAATAACAGTCGTATAATATTTTTCGATATAAAATTTATATTTATATATATATATATATATATGTGTGTGTGTAATATATACACGTGCATACATGCACTCGCAGCGAATATCAAGTCCGCTGGGAAAATGAATAATTGCTTCGTTTAAAAAAAAAAAATATAAAGGATGTAAAAATGAATGAACAAGTGAACTTGGTAGTTCTGGAAGAGGAGGTGTTGTAAGCGATTGAAACAATAGTAGTCGAAGAATATTTATTCCCTACGGTACACACACACATACATATATAATATATATATGTAGGAATAAAAAAAACAGATAAATAAGAGCCAGGAAAAGTTCGAAACGCTGTAGACTCGACGACGCTGATACTCGTTTTCCCTGAACCGTTAAAACGCGCAACGGTTCTGGTTGTTTGGACAAGTGCGCGTGCTATAGATCATCTCAAAAGGGTAGCGAAACACCAGCAACGATGTTCGAGTACCGTAGACTAAGTATTATTTCTGTTTTTACTTTTTCTTCATTTTTTTCCTGTCAATAGAACAAGAAAAAGGGTTCCTTTCTGTTCGATAAGGTCGACTGCGAACTATACAATATTTTCATTATATAGGTAAAGAGTTCGAAGCATGTATAGTATACGCAATAATAACCGGATTATTATTATTATTATTATGGAAGATATTATTTTAAATGCTGGGCGTTTTATTATACACAATCGGTTATGCCCGTTATATTAAAAAACGATTTTTAAGACTATACTACACTTATTACTCGTTGAAAATAGAAATATTTTTAAGCTTTATGATGTTTTCATACATATATATGCATGCATACAGTAGGATTAGTATGGTACTTAACGCTGTGGGATTCACACTTTTATACGTTTACTGTGATGATCGTAGGGATAAAATAAGAATACGTAGACAACAAAACAAATTATAAAGAGTTACCATACGGAGCGCATCTGTTGTTAAATTTCGGACACTTAAATCCACAGCCTACTTAGTCTATAATCATTTTGTACTCCACTAATTTGAAAAATTAAAATATGACGAAAAACAGGTTCATAAAATTTGAAAATTATAAATTTAATTAATAAACGTCTAACTGTACACACGAACATACTTGAGATATATTCGACAATCAAATGACAAATTATTTTTCCTCTCGGTTCTACTCGCGTCATCTGTATCCGCGATCTACACGCTCTATTATTTTGTGCGCCAACAATTTTTTAAATTAACAAGTCACCTAAACACTAAAGTATAAAGAAAGATAAATACTTTAAAAAATCTAAACAAAAATTTATGTAGTAATCATCAAATTTTGCCAACGAAAACTATTTTATTATTTTGCTGGCTATGTATTTTTATGTACAAATTGTTATATTGTTATACTTTGCTTACTGTTAATAATGGCGTGTAAAAAATTTCTTGTATTAATGATTGTTAACTGTGTTGTTTCGCCACGTTAACTATCAGATATTTAAAATACTGTTTTAACACCTGCGTATATAATAATTTTTTACATTTTATTTTTTTATAAGTTTGTAATATTTTTAAAATTATTTTTATATTTCACTCGATAATGTCTTAATAACCGAAAAGCTTTGTTCATAAAGAAAATAATTTTGTTAGCGATTTTAACTAGTTTTTATCGTTTTATAAACATATATTATTACGGTGTATTCCGATATTTGAACTTATATATAATTTAATCTGTACCGCGTACTCTAATTAATATAATGCTATACTTATCGTGTAAGCGATTAAATTTTACTCGATTTTCACTTTATACAGGTGTTTTTTCTACATTGTTGCGTTAATAAGAGGCGTAAATTTTTCAATAAACATACTTCATATTTTTTAAGTAATATGTTTCAATTGCTTCAAAACACGTTTAATAGCAAGTAAGACCGCACGGAAGGAGATATAAAGATGAAATATCGGACCCAATTGAATTTATAGGCCCGAATAACAAATGGCAACAAAGAATCAACTCTAACAGAAATTAATTCCAGCATCCGAAATATAAAAAAGCGGATATACATTAATTTTGCAAATCCATGTTCTATTTGTAATTGTAATTCTCATGCGCGAATTGAACCATCATATTTCATCTTTTTCCATATATTTATTGTTGTAAGGTTTATTATAAAAAGAAATATTTAGGTTCAATAAATTATATAGGAAGTCATATATATATATATATATATATATATATATATATATATATATATATATATATATATAAAATAACAAAACATGTAATATAACATAATTTAGGAATAAGAAATAGCACATTATTAAAATCAAAATTAGTAACAACAAAGTAGAAGATAAAAATATATTTAAAAATTCGGGAGTATATAAAATTAAATTGTAATCAATGTGAAAAAAAAACAGACAATTTGCAATAAGATATAAAAAACATACAAAATTAAACAATGATGAAAATTATTTGGAAAACATCGTAAAGAATTAAAACAAAAATAAATAATATTAACCGAAATTATAAAAATTTTAGCACGCAAACATTAAAAAAAAAAATTACTATATAGAAAAAATCAAAATAATAAAAGAACGAGATAAAAATATTTATTGAATAAATTTTGATGGAGAATTAGTTTTAAGAAGCATATTGTCAATTTCATTTTTAAATTGGCCAACTAGCTTAAAATGAATTTTATTATTTTTATTTTACTGCTTATTGTGTTTTTCAATTTGAAAAGTTTAGAATGTAGTGATTTTTTTAAAATAATAATAATAATAATAATAAATAAACTTATTAAAAAATTGCGTTTCTTTATGAACAATCGCAAAGCTTTTCGGCTATTAAGCCATTATCAAGTTAATAAAAAATGATTTATAACAAATGTATATAAATATAAAATGTAAAAATAAGATACACAAGTGTTAAAACAATATTTTTAAATATCTTCTAGTGAATGTAGTAAACAACACAATCAATAATCAACGATACGTAATTTATACACGATAACGCAAAGCAATTAAAATAAAAAAATAAAATATAAAATTTAAAAAAATAATACGATTGTGTTATAAGTTTTATATTGTTGGATGTTTTTAATTATTATTTTATTTGCTATTATGTTATTGTTCTATAAATTTTATGTTGCCGATTGTTGATTGTGTTGTTTACCACATTCGCTATCACATTGTTTAAAAACACTGTTTTATCACTTTGATAATTTTTGTAAATTGTGTATCGAACTGATATTTTTTACATTTTATATTTTTATAAATTTGTATATATTTTTATATTCACTTGATAATGGTTTAACAGCCAAAAAGCTTCGCTTTTTCATAAAAAAAAAACTTTTTATCATTTTTTTTTTTTAAATCACTACATTCCAAACTTCCCAAGAAAATTATTGAATACGAAACTCTGTATCGTGACAATATATCAACACATAGAACTCTATTTAACGTTACAAAATTTCATATTTATTAATCGGTAATGGAGCTAGTTAATAGTTTAAAACCTATCTGGCGGAATAATACAAAAATTCAATAAAACAAAACCGCGCGCATTACCAATACTACGACAACTAATTCGACATCAATCGAAAAGACAGTCAACAAATCTCATACTACTGTTTTCTTTTACATAATACATATTTCGTCCGTTAAATACGATAGATATTCCTGCATATATATATTTAGAATCTTCATTACACCACGTGACACGGACAAAACAAAAAATACATTCACGAGACATGTTCCTTTATTTATATTTTTCTCAGTTGATGTAAAACAGTAAATTATAGTCGCCTAACCAAGTTTCTTCACACTCCAAATATACAACGATAAAAAATATTTTAACTTATCTAAACTTTAATTTCCTACGAACCAATTTTCGTCGGAGATGAAAAAATAAGAAAATAGATCCGATACATCTATCTAGATAATCGCTGACCTACGTTTGCCAATAATATGCGCTAACTAGGAACCGAGAAAAATTTAAAAAGTCGCCTTATTACGGTAGAAAATTAATACGACTGTTGAACGTTTAAAATGAGACCAAAATTTTATTTAAAAATATGAAAACGAGAGATTAGCTTAAAATTAATTATCGTTCAGATAACCGTCATTTGCAACACAATACGTTCATTCAATCTTTGCAAAATTTTCGAAGACCCCTTCAAGCATAGGTCGTTGAATTTTTGAAATTTTTTCAGAAATCCGAGTTTTCAGATCTTCCAGAACTCGTGGGCGTGTTTCTTAAATGTGGTCTTAAGGTATCCTCGCCTAAAAAAAATCAACTTTGAATTCTTTTCGAAACTATCTTTGCACTGACGTGATCGATTTACACCGAAAATAACGTTCCAAGCAAAGCGTTTCTTCTCGTTATTAGGATGCCATGATAACTGCAATTGGTCAAAAACGAATTCCTCGTGTGTACACTAAACGTGGAGCACGCGGTTTGCGTTGTAGCAGTTACCAACTGCGCTATTCAAAAAACACAACCGTCCGGCTTCTCTGGGTCACCTTATATGAGAGAAAACACGTAGATACGAATTTCACGCGCTAATATACGTTCACAATTATTAAATAATAGAAATTGTTTCCGTATAAAAATTATTATATTTGAATAGGTTTATTTTTATTTTTTTGGTCTTATGTAGAAACAATAAAGAAACGATACTTAAAAATTCTAATGCCATCGTAAAACGTTAAAATGACGTTTACTTTTCATTCATCTTTCTAAAGTCGGTGAAATAAAAAATTAGAATAAATAAACAGGCGTAATAAAACGAAAAAACAAAACATGCAATCTAGATGATAGTTTCATCGGTACTAACGCTATCGTGCTGTATGTAACATCAAAAGTTATAATCACGCATAACATTAAACGGTAGCATTTTACACTTATATAAACACAACTTGGGTGGTCTGTATTTAGAATACAATTGACAGATGCAGTTTCACAAGTGTATAATAGACGTGGAAATTGTAATATATAACTCTAAAGCGACTACTAAACGAAGAGATAGGGTTTACTAGTGGAAAAGGAGATAATTGAGCGAACCGGTAACTGGTTGTAATAAAAAGTGACGTACGAACGGTGAAGTTAGAATTTATAATGATACGGATGACAAGCAAATTCTTAAAAGCAAAATAAGAATATATACTTCCAATAATAACGTTGTTAAATCGTAGATGTTAATGTCTGTGCTAAGAACAAGTTTACACGTATTTACATATTAAGGAAAAATATATAATTACATATTATTCCAAATTTGAACTATTTGGATAAACACACATATACATACATATATATATATATATATATGTATGTTGTGTGTGTATGTCAAATTGAACATAATAATAATATAATAGTTTTTATTTAATAAACAACAAAAAAGTAGTTAAAATCACTGAATACGGAATAATAGTGATAATGATAATATTTTGGACAATGTATCTAATAATAAAAACATTAATTTACACTAGAAAAACAATAAATTTTCTAGATTTAAAAATCAACATCGTTAACCAAAAAATTGATACCAGATATATATATATATATATATATATATATATATATATATATATATATATATATATATATATATATATATATATATATATATATATATATATATATATATATATATATATATATATATATATATATAGAAAAGATTAATACCTAAAGATTCATTACAGCATAAAATTCAATAATTTGCAGTTTAAAAGAGTCTTATCGATGGAGCGAAAACAATATTTTAAAGTGATAAAGTAAATAAAAGAAAAAATATAATAAAATAAATAATCAATAATAAATATAACCCTACTTCTTCTTCTTTTATGTATCACCTCTTAGACTGGTTGGCTGCCTCTCGAGACTCTTCCATTCCTCTCTTTCTAGGCTGTTCTTTTAAAGTTGATCACCGTTCGTAAATACGCTTCTTGCTTTAGGCTATCCGATATATGTTTAAACTTGGCCTTCCACTTTTCCTTTTGCTTGGCACTTTTCCTTCGAGGACAATTGCGAACATATTTGAATGTCCCAGGACATGTTCAATCTATTTCAAACGCCTTCTGCGTACTGCAAGATTGTACTGTTTTCGTCCACTCTGTTATAGATATTTTTGTTTGTTCGTCCACTCTGTTATAGATATTTTCGTTTGTTACTTTGTTTTCCAATGATACATTCAATAATCTTCTCCAATATCAAGTTTTCAGTGCTTCGATTTTTTTTTTTTATCTTTATAGGTAATGGCCCATGGTCTCAGCCCCATCGATGCTACTGGCCAAACGTGCTTCTTTTTTTTTAACTCCTTTTTCTGTTATGACCACTCTTATGGCGATCTCTTGGGGCCACATTCAGTTATCAACTGTCCCAAATTATTTAAAAGTTGTAACTCGCTGCAATACTGTTCCTTCCAAGTCGGTTTTAATTTTGTACGCCTTGTTTCAAATCATCATTATTTTAGCTATATTAATCTACATTCCATATTTGATGGTGTGTTTTTGATTTTTCTCGTCGTCTTGAACAACTTACCGCGCTAACAAATCTGAATCTCTCCAATTGATACCATGTACATAGATCGCTTTCCGCTATACAATTTATTCTACTACATTTATTCCAATTGGCGGTTTTCAAACAGCAAAATGCCTCTGCTGGCTTCGGTTTTACCTAGGTTGGATGAATTTCAGGTGCAGACTATGCGAATTCATATACCCATCCAATTTATGTTACCTTATTCATACAATTTTGCCAATAAAATAACATTTTTCTTTCCAGAGAACTACGTCCATCGGCCTCCCCCACTGATCCGGGCTACATTTAATAATATTATCGCTGAAAATTTTCCTACGCATATCCTTGTTTATACAGATGGATCGAAGTCAGCTCAGGGAACTGGTGCAGCAGTTTATATCCCATCTCTTAATATTAGCAGTGCATACAAATTATCTGATCTCTGTTCCTCATTTACAGCTGAGTGGGTGGCAGTATTTCTTTCTTTGTCGTCCTTAATTGATGCGAATCTTCCAGGTAATTACCTCGTTGTTACCGACTCACAGAGTATTTTAAAGGCTATTGAATGCAAAGGGAAGGTGTCAGATTCATTGATTTCAGCCATCATGTTGAAACTTAATCAGCTGGAAAACCTCAGTATATTTGTGTCATTCTTGTGTGTACCGGGACATCGAGGAGTCCCCGACAATGAAATGGTAGATGCAATAGCTAAAAGGGGTTCTTCTAGTGGTGTTTTATTCTCTTCAGTTTCTTCTCGTGACGTCATTCTTTTTACACAGTCTGTTCATAAAAAGCTCTGGCAACAGACATATATGAAGTGCATACAGCGGTCGCCTCTTACTGCGTATTATCAGCTGCAGCCGTCTCTCCCTAGGTTCCCATGGTTCTACGTTTTTAAAAACATCCAAGCGGAGAGGAATTGTGCTTATCAGCAGATTGCGGTTTGGGCATTGCTTGTTGCCTGACCGCCTGTTCGTTATGCAGCTTAGAGATAATCCGTATTGTCCTCTACATGCTGGTCGTGTAGTCTGCAACCCTGATCACGTGTTCTTCGAATGTCCTTCATTAACAGCATTACGTTCTGAACTGTATCTCAAATTACTGTACGCATCTCGTGGTGGTCCTCCTTATAACGTGATGTCCCTTCTGCATGTTGAGAATCTAGATTTGTTCCCGGACATAGTGACTTTTCTCGAGAAGTTGTCCGAATCCCCATAAAAAAAAAGGTACCCGACATTTTATATTTTCCAGTCTTTAATATACTATCGTATGCATTATATATTATTGATGACACCGGACTACCTTATTGCACTCATTTAGCTATGTATACAGGTTTCGAATTCATTGTTTTTCCACTTTACGACCGTTTTCTGTTTTAAATATAGGTCTTTTACCGGTGTTATCGATTTTGACGGTACTCATATAGTCGTTACAATAGCGAGAAAATGCAGTTCGACACGATCAAACGCTTTCTCGTAATATATGAAGAAAATAGAAAGCGGTCGATCTTAAGGGTTGTTCAATACCAGGATAACGTGAATTTATTAGAGAACGGTATCATCAGCGACAGCAAATAATTTTTTTGTACGTTCAGATAATTACAAGAATCCATCAAAAGCTACAAAGTATCTCCTTTTAATGATACCAAAATGGAACTCTCGCAGAACAGGTAAATGAGTCGACAGCAAACCAAATAAGAGAAAGATGGATTGAATTGATAAACTCACTGAATATGAAGGGAAATAGTGCTAAAGTCGGGAGGCTCCCAAAAAAAAAAAAAACTAAATGGTGAACGCACAAATAAAACTGGGCTAGCAAATGTCGTGACTAATAATATAACCAGTCTCAGCTGATTGCCCAAATGGTAAACCGAAGAAGAAAATAAAACAGTCGAAAATCATCAGAGATGAAACCAAAAATAACAATAATTTTTGGGGGAGTAAAAATTACAGCTCACGAGGAGCTATAAAAACTATGATGAACCGAAAAGCCCTTGGACCCGATGGAATTATGACAGAGCAACTAAAACAATTAAGTAATGAAGTCTGGACTGCAAAATGTTTTAGCGATATAATTAAAAAAAAGGAAAAATACTAAAAATATGGAGAAAAAAGAACTAATATCATAGCAATATTGAAACCTGATAAAGATATCTCTTTTGCCAGCTATAGACCAAATCATATTATGAATAAATACGACTGTAGTATATTTCCTCGAGGCACACTGAAACGTTGGATTACACTATTGCTACAAATACCGTTTACTTTACTTACAGATTAGTAATCGATCGTACATAAAGTCCGTAAATCCACAAAAACGGATTTCTTTACGCAAAATCTTACGATCAATGCTATCGAAAGCATTTACATAAATCACCGCCGCAATATATCATCTCCAAGCTTCAAGTTTTTTTTTTTTTTTTAAATTAAATAATTAACTCCTTTATGCGTTAGAAAACCTCGCTGATTATTTTTAAATAAAGTTTTTAGAGTTTAATACACACTTTTCAAAAATGTGTGAGAACGTTGGTAAACCACAAAGTAGTTCGAAATATCAGCCGTATTTCCGGCTTTATAAACTGGGGCAATTACATGTAATATCTCCGGAAATTAATAACGTTAATTTTAATCGACTGACCTTTAAAAATTAATTTCAACCAATTCCCTATTCATAAAAAATTCGTCCAACATAATAAGTAAAATGATCGTAGACTGACGCTATACATTAAATTCACACAAAATTCGGCCCCTATTGTACGAATATAAATGTTTCGTAAACGAAATTACACACTAAGACAATATCGATTAAAAACACCATTGATCGAAAGTAATTTTAAAAACCTACATCACTTTTTAACAAACTTTCAGAAAAAGCAACAATTCCTTAACTCACACGGCGGTTACATTATATACTTGATTTCCTATAAAGAAAAAAATAAAAATAAATTATATACTAAAAATTTAAAATTAATTGTAGGCGTATTGCATTAAAAAAAAAAACGAGGTTCGAAGTAATGGGGCCGAATTACGAATATTCAAAATTAAATATCGCCGTCGTCTTTCAGAATATTAAAATTATTCGGCACGATTTTTTTCGCGATTAAACGCGTATTTTATATATAAAAACTGTCATCGAATAAAATTCTACTCATTTATTTAAAAAGAAAGAAATAATAATGTATAATTTAAAAATAATTATAACACTGTTTTCGATTTAATTAACACGTTGTTAATAATCTATTTGGTTATGTGCTGATCAGTTATTCGTTCCATCTCTTTTATATATATATCACGATCACGATGCGCTTATATCAATCCACTGCTGGATGTAAGCGTTCCCCTTTTGTTTCCACCTGTAGCGATCTTGGGCCTCGTTTATCCATTTCACACCGGCTGATCTATGTATATCGTCCTGCCACCTTGTATCCGGCCGACCGCGACTTCTGCGTCCTTTTCTTGGAAGCCATTCTGTTATTCGTTTCGTCCACCTATCATCGTTTCTTCTTGCTACATGACCTGCCCAATTCCATTTCAACTGCGCTACACGTCCGACTACATCTGACAATTTAGTCTGCTGTCTTATCCACGTGTTGGTTTTCTGGTCTGATATCTTGATGCCCAATATTAATCTTTACATATATATATATATATATATATATATATATATATATATACATATACATATACATATATATATATATATCGTCATCCTCTCGTGTAACCGAAAAAATCATTTTGTATTAGCTGGCCAAAATACCTCCGCAAATATAAAATTTACATAATTATCGGAACCGGTAAATGTGAATATTCACGAGTATTATTTTAATTTCGTAGGATGGGCAAATATACAGATTACGGAAATAACATCGACGTAATAACAATAAAATTTTTGGTATAATTATATATATATATATAAATAGATAATTAGCTTCGTCATATGTATACAAAAAATGCAGTTTCATTCATCGACATAATCGTTATTAAACATTTTATATTCACAAGGTTTATTTTTATGTCTCATAGACCAAAATAAAGAATTACACAAGTACCATCTACGTAATCCCACAAAATGTTTTATATATATATATATATTTATTTATTTATTTTAAAACAATAACCAAAACGAACAAAAATCATAACTTCATTCATCAACTTCATCGTCACTAAAAATTCACGTTTATTTTGATCTTTTACACGGACTAAAAATATGGAATTAACACCGACGTTATCCCAACAAAATTTTTCCTATCATATATATAGATAAATACAGATAACTTCTTACACAGACAAAAATAAATAATTACGAGAGTACCACAGATATAACCCCAACAAAGTGTCTACCATAATGCCTATATGTGTGTGTCTGTGCCTATATACATATATAAAATTTAAAACGCTATAATATTATATAAATATAAATAAAAAAACCACACCATCATTCGTCAATTTATAGACGAACCAAAATAAAGAATTACATAAGAACCCATTGACGTAATTCCAACAAAATGTTTGGCATCATATATATATATATATATATATATATATATATATATATATATGTGTGTGTGTGTGTGTGCGTTAGTTCAAAACGGACATATTAATATACAACTATAAACGTAATTTATGAAATCACTTCATTCGCCAAATCATCATTAAAAATTAAAAATTATTTTGATTCTTTTACGCGGAAAAAATTGAGTACCTATCTACCACCAACGTAACTTCAACAAAATTTTTACATTATATATTGACGTGATTGCGTAAATAGATCTCTCAGAATGGACAAAAATAAAGAATTAGAAAAGTACCATTGATATAATCGCAACAAAGTGTTTATTAATATATATACACACATATATAAAAAATAGTAACCTCATCTTCTAATCATCATTCAATATTTTACCATCGGCATTCATTCACAACATCAAACACGGTTATAGAATTTTTGGAATACAGTTGTTGTTCAGCGTATTAGAAGATTTTTTATTTGATTTCTTTTACTCGTAGTTTTACACAAATTCGATATAAACATAATTTTATATATTTTTTAAGATTCTTTTTCGAAATAAAAATTAATACGCATTACAAACGGAACGTAGAAGTCTTTGAACCTGCTTCAACGAACTGTTTTTGAAGTAACGAAATTTTTAAATTTTTCAAATTATTCAGCATTCCACCGCGCAAAATTATAAAACTCCACCGACGAAACAATTTATAAACTAATAGAGAAAATTCATTCGATGATTCGGTTTCGATTAACTGGAGAGTACACGTAGGAATATTTTTATAAGGAAATAAAATAAGCGGAGAATATACATATGTACGTGTAAGCATTAAAACTCGCGGTAATAAATAATAATGCGACACAATTAGAAATATACGATAGACTTTACACGATCGAAAAATCATACTCCATATGTCAATTTCACGTACTAAAAAGATAGTACACCACCCTCAAACCTTAGACTAATATTTACTACGGGTCAATGCTCCGTGTCAATTTTAACATATGATTATTCGAAATCGACGGCTTAAAAACTGATACGTAAAAAATTAAATTAAAAAACACTAATGCATCTAAATTAAATCACACTTATTTAATACAGAAATAAAATTAATATAACGTTTCGTAAGTATAACATACTATTTCACTTTTTACAAAACGCACTTTATCTTCGAATTTTCGAACGTTGAAAAAATTAATCTCATATTTTTAGAAGTACCAAAATTCTGTGTATTAGTAATAATCATTTCCTAGCCCTTAGTGTACATTTTTCCTTCATACAACCGCAATGTAATGAATATATATATATATTTGTTATCATAACTAAGTGCCGTCTCCGTATCGGAGGTAGACGACCGTTTGCCAAAACAATATTTTGTTGCACAGAGTAAGTGGCCTACAAGGTAATCATAATATGGCGTCAGCGCAGATAAGATACACTCACCCGGGAAAACTGATTGTAACCGCTTTGTTACCACGACGCAACGCAGCCCCGCATATTTTTGTAGTATACTATATTGTTACTAGCGCGCATATGTATTATGCGTGGTGGTTTGCCATTGACCTCCACGCAGCAGCAATATTAGGATTGTTTATATTTTTATTTTCTGATGATAATTTTTGCGTTGTCAATCGTATTCGGCTAGCCACCAGGCTATCCCGACGACATATTGATTGATACGACGATATACATATGTAATCACTTCGCGGATATACATACATACATATATATATATATATATATATATATATATATATATATATATACACTTGTAGCACCATACCGTAAGTGATAAATTTAAAAAATAAAAAATTATAATTTATTAATCTCTATAATCGTACAATTTCAAACGCATAAATTTTTATCGTCTATATAGGAATGTCGAAAAAATTATTTAATGGTAACCGACACTTACAATTATTATTACAAATTAACTAATTGAACAAGTATTACACTTACGCAGATATTTCGTACTGACGGTTCGAATATAAGCATAATATAATTTACCGTTGTTAATTGTACGCGAAAATTTACTCGCGACGACCGTTTATTAATTATAACTTGCACAACAACGAAGTTTCTATCATTTCATCCGTAGACCGGTTCACCGATTTCGAAATTAATGTACCTGTGTAAAATAACGATGGTCGTTATTCATTAATGTCAGTTCGTAAACACAATTTTTTTCTGCCCGTAGATTTTACAACGGAAAATTACCCAGTTTTCCAGTTGGTTAACAAGCTATTTTACTATATTCTTTTAACCTACATATCAAAAATCGTTCTTCGAAAATTGGCATCATACGGAATTAAAAAAAAAAAATTAATTACAATTTTTTTTTTCTTTAAATTAAAAGAAAAATAACGAAAAGTTGTTAGAGGAAATAGGATTTTAACAGTATTTGAATTATATAAACTGCAACTTCTGACTTTTGATAATATATTAGAATATATCGATCGGTGTAAGAATGACCAGATCAGAGGGAATACCTTCGGCGGCGATCAAATAAAACTCATACGAGATTCCGGGCTATTTACCAAGGATTTGTAGTATTCAATAATTTACCCGGAGAAGTAAAAATTAATCTTCTCAACTACAAACGACAACGTCGAAAATTGTCAGCATCGTTCATTTTGGCGATAAACAATCGTATGTAACAAAATCGGATTGGCTTAATTGTAGTAAACACGATTATCAGATGGCGGAATTTGTTCGCTGTTTTAATCATTATGTACACATTTGGGTGTCGTGTAGTATTAGCTGAATAATCATCTAGTTCGTTTGGTAGTCGTCAAATAGACGCTTGCTTATTATTTCATCGATTTTTTTCGAGTATTATAATATTTTACAGGATACACCTATCCGAACAGTACCAGTGAATAAAGCCCCACAGGTACGAACCATTTTTTTTTTGCCCAGAACGTTCTTTATCCTTTGCAGAAGCTGCCCCTCGAAATTTTCAGCCCACCTTAAAATTAAATTGCAAAATGGCACAGGTTTAAATCGCGTAACTTTGAATTCTTTTCGAAACTCTCTTTACACTGTCGTGAAAATGCGCCCCTCTTCTCGTTATAGGATGCCATGATAACTGAAACTGGACAAAATCGTATCCCTTATGGGTACACTAAACGTGGAACAAGAGTTTCCATTATAGCAGTGGTACCAACTGCGCTATTAAAAAAAAAAAAAAAATGTTCTTCTCTGAGTCACCCTCTATATATAAATATATTATATATCAATTTAACATTTAATAAAAAACGGTCAACTTAATATTCCAGCGTACAATTCGACGTATACGATAATTATCGCCATAAAAAAAGAATTACGTTCGAAAAATATTAAACAAAGGCACATGTATATTTATTATACTTACTTAGGAACTCAATAATCGATACAAGACGACTAGGTTCATTTTCGTAAACGTATACAGTTATATTACTTCTGAAAAAAAAAATATATATATTATATATAAAATTGATAGATAAAATGTAAAATATATTAAAAAGTTATTAGCTATCTTCGATAAGCTTCACCTTTTAGAATGTAATATATCGACTGTCGATAAAGATCGTAAAACGTTCAAAATAAATGAAGACGAGAGAGAATAAACGTAAACCGAACTGGAACTACACGATTGATATATTTGATTAATGTAATTACGCAACTTGTTCACCAAAATTTTTTCCTCGAACGGAACACGGAAATTCTATAAATTAAAATAAAATAATTCGATTAATCATAGATTTGAGCAAAAATAACAAAAATATTATCAGCTTTTCAATTTACATTCGTATATTTGATGAAAATTTTCAATACATAATTTTTTTTAAAATGAATAATCGGTTTATAATATTTCGACCAGAACACAAAATTTTTATACTCATTTTTAGAAAAATGTTGTATAATTTCAAAAATTAATTACGGGGACACTATGATATTGAATGATTATACACAAAGTCGATGAGAAAATAACTGAATGCAGCATTTTCGGCATTTATCTACGGATCATCTTGTTTATTTACGTTCAAACTTGTCGTGGAACCGGGGGAAGGGGGCTCTGAATTCTAACAATAATATAAGATACTTCGTATTCGATTATTGCGCTTAACATATAAGCTAATAAAATGTTTACCTTACAATACAGATTCCAAACGTAATAAGACGAGACCATAAAAAGCAAAAAGCAAATTTTAAACAATCCTATACATTGTTTTTACTTCCATATTACGTCGATTATCAATATATTAAAAAAGTGTTTTGCGTGTGTGTTTACAAATTTTCATGATTAATTTGCTTTCTTAAATTGTCTCTATACACATTTAAAAAAAAAAAAAAAAAGTTTTTTAAACTTAATAAAATAAAATTTAGTGGAAAACGATAATTACTTGCTTAAAAAAATTGCATATATTAATGCAGCCCAAAATGAACGGATGTAGTAATGTAAAACAGAATTCCGCACATTTTGCATCAAATTCAATAGTAACAGTGTCTTTATTTTGAATTATGTTTAACAATTTTTCATTCTGAAGCGTGTGTAATGTACGATGGAAATCCTAAAAAAAAAGATTAAAAATTTATATTCTTCACGATCAACGCTAACCTAAATGATAGTAGTAGTAGTATAGTATATTTAAATACAAAATTTTATAGATCATAAATTTATATGTACATACACATTAAAGTTACCTCAGCAGTTAAATACAACCAAATAACTTTACAAAACTAAAGAAATAATAAAGAAAATGTCAGTAAAATAACAATAGGAAAAATTTAAAAAAAAAAAAAAGATTAGCTTGTATATTAGATTTAGTGCAACTTGTATATAAATAAGTAAAAATAAAAAATCGTAGCACAGATCGGATCGTATAATGTTACATTAGAAATCTGTGCTTTATATCTAGTGTAACGCATGCTGAGATCAAGACCTGCGACATAAATGATTTTCTTACGTGCGTGTGTGTGTTCATACGCTAAATAATCAACACGTTCAAATATGATGAAGATATAACAATTATACAATTATAATAACGATATATTTTTTTTTTATTTGTACGCAATAATCAAATTCAAATGTACTTCAAGTTTCTGTTTGATTCAACGTAATTTACATACGGAAAATTAAAAGCCTAATGAAATATGGCCAAATACAATCCTTTTTTTCACTCACGTCAATTCGTATACATACTTACAAACCCAATATTTTGATACAATGAACATATAAATACAATAAAACTAGTGCATTATTAAACAAAAACGTGTAAAAGACTTGTTAATATAAAAGACGGTGCAAGTTCGGTGAATTCTATAAATTCAAATAAAAATGAATAACGATAGAAAAACGTGAAATACAGCTAATTATATGAAAAGAGAAATGTTTAAGCTTAGGTTCGATACGCGTTATTAGGGTTAATAGTGACAATAAGAATTATAATAATTGACCCCGCCACTTACTTCCGAATCATTCAATTTGTGAAAAACAAATTCTTCCGCCAATATTGACCTTAACAACTGGTAAAAGTAATACAATTCGTCTATTAAACAACAATTATAATTATAATATTAAAGAAAAATCTTTCATTCGTACTGCCTTTAAAAACTTGTAAAAAAACAAAAATGAAATATATTATTAACGCGCGATAATTAAAATAAAACTCTACTTGATTTTTATCGCATTCAATCGTTCATAATCAAGAACAAAAGTAGCAATGAAAAAAAAAAATGATAAAAAATTAAGAAAATAAAATACCTGAAGTTAAAAAGCATTACATAAAATAAGAATGAAGTATAGTAATTATGAAGTAGGTGTTATTATAAAAGCATTTAAATATTTAACAAATTTATTAAATGAAAATTTCATACCTAAGCTTGAAAATTTTCGGGTCATCACCAACGTTAAAATTAAACACGAATTAATCAGAAAATGTAAGCAAGGATTAGCGTAATACTGCATCATCATTAACGAGACCTGATTCGGCATTATATCTAATCAAATTACACGATTGTTTATTATCATTACTAGGATTGTTCATTCAAATTATAATATTCGAAATTCGAACGATTATAATTAATATTAAAATATATGTCAAGGACATGTAAAATTATTTATGAAACTGTCGGAAGATTTATAACGTAAATCTAAATGTTTCAAATCGGCCCCTGACATAAACATGTTTGTACAGAATTAATAAGCGCAGATAATAATCAGATACAACAATTTTAGTTTTTTTTTTCAAAAGGTTCTGAAAAGCACATTGCAACACACTGATATACACATTGCGTCCCATAAGTTCTGGAACTGCTGCTCGTGAATCGAAACTAGTGGCGCGATCTTCGCGAAAATTTAGGAACTTGTTTCTACATCTTTTTTCTACAGGTGGTTAAATTTTTAAAGCGTCCACAAGATTAGTTTCAGTTGGGTGTTACTTTATGCGACCTATAGTTGATTACGTGTGTCAGGGCTGAAAATCGCGAACAACGTACCGCGATTAAATTTTGTTTTAAAGCTGGAAAAAATGCGACGGAAACGTATGATATGTTAAAATTAGCTTATGGTGAGTCTGTAGTAGGTCGTGCTACAGCATTTCGATGGTTTAGCGCGTTTACGTCGGGTAGGGAGTCGATTTAGGACGAGGAGAGGAGCGGGCGGTCTTGCACCACTAAAACGTCTGACAACATAGCTCGTGTAACCGCTGTGTTGAACGAACATCGAACAGGCGGCTGTAAGTTGGTGGCAGATCTCACTGGTATTCCGAAAACGATTGTTCAACGAATTATAACGAACGATTTAAAGAAGAGGAAGCTGTGCGCGCGCTTTCAAAATTCGCTGACAGACGACCAAAAACAGCAGCGAGTTTCTCATGCGGAAGACATCCTTAAAATGATCGAAAAAGATCCAAATTTTTTCAGAAAATAATCACGGGAGACGAGAGTTGGTGTTTTGCATATGACCCCGAAACAAAATGTCAAAGTGCGAAATGGTGCGGCAAACCCTAGAAACTTCGTTTTCAAAAATCGAAAGTCAACGTGATGTTGATAGTTTTTTGTTTTTTTTTTTTTATTCAAAAGGTATTATCCGCAAATAATTTGTTCCTCAGGGCACCACTGTAAATACCGCATTCTATAATGTTTTGGATCGCCTGTTTAAAAGAATCGCACGCGTCAGGCCGGAATTGTGGAATGATCGTTGGTTTTTCTTGCTGCACGATAATACGCCAGCGCACACAGCAGCCCTCAACGTCAAATTTTTGGTAAAAAAATAGCTCCAGTGCTTCGCCACCCCCATATTCTCCAGATATCCTCCAGACTATTTTCTGTTCGCGGAGCTGAAAATGGACCTCAAAGGAAATCATTTTTTCTCGACTGCAGAGATTGAAGCAATTGTGACTAGCCGACTCAAAGCGATCGAAGCCGAGGCGTTTTCTAAGGGATTAAACAAGTTGAAAGATCGCGCTATTAGTTGTATTAAATCTAAGGGAGACTACTTCGAATAAAAATCGTGTTGAAAAAATTTTTGTCCCAGAACTTATAGAACGCACCGTGTACATTAGACTTAATTCAAATCGAAAAAACGAGTCTCTTTTTAACATCACAACTCACGAAATGTTAAATACACACACATATGTATGTATGTTTTCTACACGTACATTACATATCAACATATTGCAATCAGTACAGAAGAATCATAGTAATTAGAACGCTACATTATATAACAGAAACTGAGGCATTATTCGGGAACTAATATCGATTTTTAAAATTATACCTGTTCCGCGTTTTTTCATAAAACGATTATCTTTATTACATTCACGAATTAAAATATTATCAACCTGATCGTTCTCCCAATGTTGGGCCACCAACAGTGCCAGCGAATTTCACAAAAAGTTTATTACCGTCAATCTGCAACAATTTATCATGAATCGCAGATGAACGTACGATCTCAATTTCCTCTTCACCGTCTGCAATATGAGATTTTAAAATTATTAAATTTATCCGAAACATTATTACACACGATTTCATAACAGACTCCAATTTCGGACGTCAAACAATTTTTTTTCTCGGTTATTTATTTTTTAACGTTAAAATATACCACGATTTAAGACGCAATTTTAAATTACCGGCATGTTCCAACAGTACTAATTTTTCATAATCGAGTCTTCGTGAATAGTTAAGAAATATGTGAGACTAGGTCATATGACGGATTACTTAAGAACGAAAGAATAAATTCAAATTTTCAAATTGCGATTTACGTTAATTAATTCCCCTTAAAATTTTTGAATGACCTTGATGCAGCATTAAACAGATTTACATCGCACATAGAACGAGCTGTTTGCAATTCTTCCTCATTAGAGGCAGATCAAATAAGAAACACTATATCCCAATTATATTAAGGAGTAAATAAATCAGAAAAGATGGTAAAATCTGCAACGCACAAGATTCCCAACTGAAATAGAACCGTTTAATTAAACAGGATATTAAATTCTGAAATTCAAAAATACAGATCTGTATCCTTCACAAAGTTCATTAATTTATTATCTACACAGGACGGCTCAGTAAGTAGAAAAATCCTCTACACCTTATAGCTACCTTCCACGCACACAGAGTGATGTCGACTAGAACCATGTAATAGGGTCCTTCAATTGCACTCCTTAGCATATGTATACAGTTGAAACAAAAAAAATAGTAATGAAATTGTTTTATAAAGGCACCAGGATTTGACCTTATCACATCAGAGATCCTGCAACTGTTGCCTAACAAAGTAGTTTCATTGCTCATTTATATACTTAATGTAATGCTTCGTTTAAACCATTACCCTTTATTATGGAAATTTTCAGTAATTAAAATGGTATTAAAATCTAATAACCCATCTGAACTATGTACTTCATATAGACCGATCAGCCTACTTCCATTGTTAGTAAAATTTATACGAACCTTAGAAAAGAATAGAATAATTCCTTCTCACCAATTTGGATGCCAGCATAATTATTCAACCATACAACAATGTCACCGTGTTGTTGGCAAAATCTCTACAGCACTAGAACGTGAACAGTATTCTTCAACTGTCTTCCTTGATGTTTCACGGGCCTCCGATCGTGTCTGGCATCCCGGCCTCCTCTTCAAACTGAGAAGTATCATTCATCCATCATACCATTTAACCATAAAATCATATCTGCAAGGCAGATTTTTTGTGTCAAATATGGCGACACTAACTCGCAAATCTATACTATTCAAGCAGGAGTACCACAAAGAAGTACTATGGGTCATTTCGTGAACAACGTTTATACTGCAGACATACCGATTAATAAAAATACGGTTATGCTTTTTTGCTGACACATGCATTCTCACATCCGATTCGGACCCGGTTGTTGTATATAATAAACTTCCATTTAACCATGATTCACCCTTGGTTAACCAGATTAACCAAGCAAAAAGCAGCCGCATTACTTTTACTCTGCGTAAAGGGGTAACGCTAGTGGTCCATCTAGATGGAACATATATCCCCCATGTTAACCATTCTTGGTTTATGACTTGATACAAAACTGATCTTGAGTCAACACATTTGTAATAAAATTAACGATATGCGGAAGCGATATTGCCTGCTCAACATCCTTTTTAAAACACAGTCAAAGCTATCGGTTGAGAACAAACTATTATCAGTCATAAAACCAATTTGAATTTACCGCATTGAACTATGTGGTATTGCTAAGCCAGCTAACATCCGCCGTTCACAATCAATGGAATCGAAAATTTTACGTCAGATTATACTTGGTTCGTGTAAAATCAATCTATACTTTCCGACTTGCGGATACCAACTGAATTAACCAAAAAAAGATACAAGCTCTTTTTCATCAGACTAAGATATGTCACTAATCCAGCTATTCCAGAACTGACAACTCTTAATATGTCACACGTTTCTTCACGTCGGTTGAAGAGAAGCTGGCAAGGAGATATTCTGAAAACTTTCTTCTCATCATCTCATTTATCCTAGATACGTCTTAAGTTTGTGGTTAAGAGACCATCAACAGTAACTGCTCTATTCTTTCATCATATTTACTTATTGCACCATGTGCAGATAAAAAATAAAACAATGACCTATAAAAGGAGTCATATTTGGAACAAATTTTCTATAACTAAATATTAACATACGTTTGTGCAAAAAATTTTGCAATATTTAATTTGTACCAGTCATAATTTACATAGAATAACATTAAAAACTTTGCAAGGGTTGCGCGAGAGAAAATTAAATTGAAAGTACAGAAAAAAGATAATTTCTAACACATTTAACGGATTAATTTTTTGATGTTTGAAATTTATAGCTTGAAATAATCCGATACATCGTTTAATAGAACTAAGGAACATTTCTATTATGCATTCGCACAAACGAGTTTATAATAAAACTTGTAACATGAGGAAATTACTACAAAAACGATCAGCACTATTCGAGAATCACGTTACTTGTTTACAGCAATTTCTATTTATATACAATAATTATTTTTTAAAAAATAAATAAATTTCATAACCGAGTATAGATCAGGAATTCACATATATAGATTATCTAGTAACGTGTAAACGATTCTGTTACCTTTAAAACCGACAACTGCACAAAAACTTTTCAATAATTTTTTTACATATCGAACTTCGTTTACAAGATGAGATAATAACCAGGTTGAACGAAATTCATTATTCAAATGACACGAAATGACCACAGCCAAAATATTGAAACACGTAATTATGCAATTTTTTTGTTGTCTGTGCGCACAAAAAAAGTCATTTGTTAATAAAATATTTCATAACATAAAGTACACCCATAAGGAGTTAATTAGATCAAAAGGAACAATATTTCATAAAATATAATTCCAGGTAATCATCATTGATATGTAATAAAAATGTATTGAATATCATTCGTAATCTTTTTCAAAAACGCAAATTGTTCCTAGTAAATATAGGAACAGACAACAAAATCATTAATTACGAATAAAAAATCTGTTTATTTTATTCTAGAAGAAATATTAGTTTAACCACTTCTTTGTGACTTTTTTGTAATTTTATTACATCAATTCCAACATATCATAAATTTTAATTTTATAAAATAATTTCGACGCTCAATTAACTGTTGTAATTACGAGAACAGATTTCGTATCTTTAAAAAACGATCAAGCAAATTACCGTTTACATGTTTTATTTCAAACTTCAAGCTGCGCATAAAATCCAAATAAAAAATGTACATACATTTATTAATCACTCATTTTCCTTATAAAACGTTAATGTTTTTCATCTGAACAACATATCAATCGAGTTTATTTTTATACTACACCTCATATATTGTATAGAGCAGTGTATTGAAATTATGCATCAATTCACATGTGGGTGTAGATTAACATCAACACTTTAAAAGAAAAAATCGCTCGTAACGAAATTTAGCTATCTAAATTGTATTTTCAACATTCATTTTGCTGCAAGAGTAATTAAAAACATGCAGTACTATTCGTATAAATTAATCCGTAAAGATCAATGTTGTACATAATTCATACAAATTATTATAAAATGACTATTCGTTTTTGATAAAACAACAACATATGAATGATATTTGTTTCAACTATATTCAGCTCATATACTACGAATAATACATACCTTCCTACCACATTTAAGGCTAAATCTAATAAATCATTTTCATGGTCGCAAAAATATTCCTTTAAAGAGACAACTTCGTTCACATTAATATAAACATTCCCATATTGCTTGTCCATTGCACGGATACCCTTAAATAATCCCTGAAATACGTATACATACATACATATATATATATAAACACCAATTGATCTCAATTTTATTAATATCCAATTATGCGACAATAAGTAAAATGTGTAAACAATATTCCCAATACCTTAGTCGATTCCTTTGGTTTAGGCTTCCCAAGTACTTCATACGCCATTAGAGTATCTTCCATCACTCGATCATAACTTATGCTAATAGGTACCAAAGTTATGTCCGGCACGTCTCCATTTTTATATAATCCGACCACAATTTTTAATAAGCCTGCAAATTAAAGCATTGACTTAAAAAATAACATATATATATATATATATTAGAAAATAACATTCCACATTTGTATAATGTACTCAGTCAGATTTTAACATGTCTATCAAAAAAAGTTCCAATAATAATCGATTTCGTAATCCTTCTTAAGATAAACGGTGACACAAAGTTATGATCAATGAATGTTTTTTGTCCGTTCGTTAAAATGATTTATTCCCCTTAGATACTCAAAAATAACCCGTGTAATCCTAACTAAATAGACAAAACAAATAAGTAATTTTCATCGAATATTTTATTTTTAATTTATATAAACACATATAAAATAATAAAAACATAGTTATTAAGTAATTAATAATATCCCTCAAATGTTCTAATGGTATACCTGATATAATCATTACGGACTTAATTAATGTGAACGATACCGTCAAAAGCGTTTTTATTTTTTAATTTGCAGTCCGTAAATTACTTTTACATCTAGATCAATTCTGATAGTTGATTTTAAATATATAATCAATAACGTAACTTACCTAATTTTGGCATCAAAGATTTACCGCTACGACTTCTTGTACCTTCTATGAAAAATTCAAACGGAGCTGGACTTTTCTTTAGAACAGTTTTAACGTAATTTTTGAATACTGCAGAGTACATTTTATCATTATTAAACGAACGACGCATAAATAAAGCGCCGCAGTTTCTTAGAAGGTCGGATACAAATAACATCGAGTGAAAATCTACAAAAAAAAAAAAAAACTTTAATTGGAATAATTATTGTATCAAACAAAATCTGAATACATTAGGTTACAGTTATTCAACGTATCAAAATATATGTTTATGTGTATATAACATTGTTTTCATCATGAGACTACTAAGGCCTAAAATTGTATGTTCCTACACTTCCAGATGGTTTAAAAAACAATGAAGTCTTCGAATATATTTTCCTTAAACTGGATTAATAAACGTATATAAATTTACACGGATCAGCGACAACTCGACGCTAAAATTAAATTCTACCAACAGTTATTTGAAGTAGTAACTTATGAGTAAACGCAGTTGATCGGTGAAACGACTTTGAAACAATCCCGCAAAATTGTCTTAAGAAGAAAGAACTGTCAAGAAAGTTATACCAAAAACTGTTATAAAAAATATAATTTTACGTAGCAAGATGTAAATAACAAAACATCCTAATCGAGAACCAACATCATGATTTAAATGCATCGTAAAGAGTAAATCGAATTTAAAAATACAGTTTGATATTACACTTGTAAAAATGTATAAAAAACTAGAAAAGCTGCTGATATAAATAGAATATGACCATAATTCATAACGTATGTTTACTAGATAATGAGAAAATTAAAAAATATAAAATCTATCTATACTCCTGTTACATTTTATAGAACTCATCGATAGCAACTTACCCATTCCAGCGACGACAGCAGGAATTTCTATATTGTATTCAAAACACAAAAATGCCATCAATATAAAATCAGCGTAACTACGATGTGTTGGTAAAAAAATAACCGGATTGTTCCCCATATCATGCTTCACCTAATAAATTCCATTTTAAGTAAATTCAAAACGTTCGAGAAATAATAAAATTTTAAATATTTTGATCTATTTAAATGAAATTATGTATTACTGTATCCAATCTAATACAAATAAAAACTAAATCTTCGACACTTACCGACAATAAATTTAATTCCGCCAAATAAATTTTATTTAACATTCTCTTCATTATCTTAATAACTACGAATCCAACTAATCTAACTGTCCCAATATTTCGGTTGTATCCAATTTCACGTAATATTCTTTCTATAAGTACACAGAGCTGCATCGTAGATAGGCCATTACTTTTACCAAACTTGATTAAAAATAAAAAGACGATAAAACAAACCACTCAAAAAATATATTAAAGCAACAAATATTTAAATAATAGAAAAAATGTGCTCGATTATTAATGTAAAGGAAAACGTTTTATCATTAAACAATTAATAAAAGAAAATATTACCTCTTTTACATGATCAATAAGTTGTTGGTCATTCAAGACAGCAAATTGATACAAACGTGGACTGCAAACTTGGGATGAATTTTGTGTTTTCGAAGGAGTGTATTTCTTCATTGTCCACAATATATCACTACCTGATCTTCTTTCCCCTAGTATTTCTTTTAAGAATGCCATATTTTATAATGTGCAAACAATTTACTAATAAGTCAATACATAGTACGTGTATTCAGGTCATTAAAAAATAACTTAATAAATTATAAAATACGTAAACATAATCATAACAAAATATACTAAGTCAATCAGTAAATCTCAATACTACACGACTATAACCATAACAAATTAACATTAACTACTAACTACGAACCGCAAAACCTGAAACAAGTAAAACAACATAATTATAATGAAGGATAAAACTCAATTTTAAAAAAGTATTGTAACGGCTAAAGTCGATCACACTAACAATCTTAACAAAATTATGCAGATTTCCGCAACTAATTAAATAATTGTAGTTACTCTTAAAAAAAATAAATAAAAAAACACTTGTTTTAAACAAGTTAATTTCACAAATTAACATAGAATTTATGGTCCCAATTTCATTTTAATTTATACATGAATCACGCTAATTTTCATTTTAACTTTTTCAGTACATGAAATTTTTTACTTTTCGGTCGATGTAAAATGTTTCAATTTTTAAAATATTTACATGAATACATCGTAAATTATCAACAGTTCACCTAAAAAAAACGTTAATATATAATAAACACCTGTATCAAATTTATAGTTTTTGTGTTAAAATTGTATAATTTATGACTGAAAATTAGCGCATACAGTTCATGATCAATAATTGTGACAAATTTTTAAAAGCAATCGTATATATTATATATATTATTTTGTATGAAGTTTTTTTATTATTATTAAGAATTTTATTTTTCATGCATATGTCTCAATATTCTCTCCCAATAAAAAATAAAAATACTTTATTTAATAATAAATAATTACTATAAATGTACTAGTAATTTTAATGAATTTTATTTCACGTACATATCCTATGACCGAAAGAATTGCAGCATCGCTAGAAATTACAACAATGGAAAAACCAACCACAGATGGTGAGTACATCAAAGTATATTTCATACATGCATCTGAAGAACTGGTTCGTCATTTCAAAATCAAATTAAATCACGAAAAAATCAACGATTTTTCAAACTGCTGAAACAGAACAAGATAGAACTGCTAAATTGTTTTTAAATGTAACATATATTCAAGTGGAAAACATTCAACTAGTTTCTGCCTTATCACTTTCTATAGGAGAATCTTGAGGCATAAAAAACACGGGGCAAGTTATCCTTTTCATCATGTATATATATATATATATATATATATATATATATATATATATATATATATATATATATATATATCGTCCTAAGGTGTCAGAGAAGAATCGGTCTACAAATGTTGCCACTCTCAGAGGAAACACGTGAGAAAAACATATTATCTGATTTTGCAGCTTTTCTTTCCACTCCGTTAAAGTAATAATTTCGCCTTTTTAAATCTCATTTTACTTTTTTAAATAGATGTACAATAGAGTTTATACTGTTTGGTATAAATAGCTCCGTTTACTTTATTTAACGTGTACTTAAGTTTTAGACAATAAAACTTACGTATAATAGCAATAGCTTTTCACGCGCGTTTTAAATTTCGGAAGTGTTTTTTTTTTTTTTTAAAGACAATCGGTGGAAAAGTTATACGCTAAACAAAATCGTAAGTTTGAATAATTACTTGTAAATTATCAGCTGTCATCGTTATCGTAATAAGTTTTAACGGCAATATCACTTATCGTATCGCGGTGTACGTGTGTATATATATTATATGTACATATGTATATATATATTAACGCATGATCTGAATTACAACGATATACGTGCCCTATGACCGTATATTTCATCAGTGTCACCACATATAAGATATTTCTATATATAAAATATTTCTAACTGACATAGTCAATGTGTTGTGATTGAATTTTTCATGAGCGTACCACGTAAAAAATATTGCATATTTCTTGTGTTACCTATGGAAACAGAGAATTTGATACCGCACTTTACTTCACTGTTAACCCACATTAAAAAGAGGATAGATAAAATCGACAAACTAACGATAATTCCTCACGATAAAATTGAAACGAAAGAAGATGTGGACTAGAGTTTCATACGTATCAATTGAAATGTCACAAACCCTACACTATTGTTATTAGGGAATTCCACCAGACTACACCTATTGATGATATTAAGACAGAACTTGCCAATATAGGCATGAGGCTAGAACAGTTACTAATGTAATAATCAAAAAAATAATAGTTGAGAAAAATGCCGATGGTGAAACAGTAAGACTACTATGCCGGTCCACTTGCCTCTATTTTTTATACATCTAGAGCTAATACAAAATAATAATGAAATATACAATGTAACTCAAATGTTGCATTGTAAAGTTCAAAAGAGTGTCAGCAGTTTGGTTACACCAGAGCTTTCTGCGCACACGCTGCTAAATGTGTTAAGTGTGGGAACAAATACGAAACTACGCAATGTCGGAAAAGAGTAAATGAAGTCAAATGTGCTAATTGCCAGGATGATCATACAGCTAATTGGAAAGGATGTCCTATTTATAAGGAAAAGGTTGCCTTTGCATCTAAACCAAAAGTAACAGTTACACAACGAGTTCTGCAAGACTTAATGCAAAGTATCGCAACCAATTACCCAAAAAAGTTGTGGACAAGATAAAGAATAAAAATCCTAAGAGCACGAAAGGTGCAAATAAGGAACCATTCATCCCTGTTAATAAAACAGAGCCAACTCTAATGGATGTAATGAATCTTCTCCAGAAAATTGATACCGGAATTTCAAAGTTAGAAGAACAAACTAACCGATTGAATAAACTTAAGTCTAAACAGAAAAAATGACAGAATCTGCAATCCGATTACTCTTATGGAATACTGATGGACTTACTAGACGGAAACGCGAGTTTGACCATTTCCTAAATTATAAAAAAATTCTCCGCTAATTTAAAATTTAATCGCTACACGATACACCACACGTCTCAGCCTGGTGATGGAGGATGGCGTGGATCTGCTGTAATAATAAGGAATAATATTAAACATTATCGAAATACAGATATCAGCAGAGATAATATGCAAGTAACTGTTGTCACCATTTTCAATAATAATGCAGAAATTAATGTAGCTGCAACCTACTTTCCGCCAAGTAAAAGAGGTTTAAAAATAACGAAAGAAGAATTTATCGCATTGTTTAATCAGAAATCGCTTCATTATTGACAGTAATTTTAATTCTAAGCATAACGCTTGGGGCTCTAATCTGATTAATATCCGAGGGAAGACGCTCCTAGAAGCATGTAACATCTGTAACTGTAGATACATGTCAGCAAGTGAGCCTACATACTGGCCAACCGATCCAAATAGAACGCCAGATTTACTAGACTCCTTTATATTAAAAGGTATTTCTTCAAACTACACAGAAATTAAAAGTTATAATGATTTAACTTTTGATCATACGTCTGTTCTCTTAATAATTAGTGGTGTAGTCACACCTAAATAGAAGCGACTAACACTAACCAACAAATATACAAACTAGGATAATTTCGACGTATATAGCAATAACACTGGAAGACCAGAAGATAAAACAATATTCAATCGTATTAGTAATAGACTGAATAAATTAATATTCAGCACAAAGCAGGAGAGCTTCTCTGATTACATGGTCAATCTGAGCCCCCTGGCGGAAAAAGATTACTCATTATGGAAGGCAACGCGCTCTTTCAAACGACCAGTTGTTAAAATGCCACCTCTAAAGGATGAATCAGGAAGTTGGCTTCGTCGAAATGAAAAAAAAGCAGACTTACTCGCTCGACATCTTTCTATAATATTCTAACCTCATGACATTCAGTCAAATGTGATATTTAATACAGCACAGTTGCCTGAACAATCAATTTAATTTGTCACACCGCTCGAAGTAGCAGATGAGATCGACAATAACATCAATCCTAAAAAATCGTCAGGAATTGATGAGATTTCACCAGGACTATTAAAAGAACTGTCAAAAAAAAGTATTGTACTTCTACACATATATTCAATGCTTGTATACGGCTGGAACATGTACCAAAATGTTCTAAAGTAGCTAAAATCATTATCATAAAAAAGCCAGGTAAACCGGCCGAAGAAGTCACATCATATCGACCGATCTCACTGTTGCCAGCTGTATCAAAACTATTTGAAAAACTACTCCTCAAACGTATTAAACCTCTTACGAAACTACCTGACCACCAGTTTGGCTTTCGAAGAAAGCATCCAACGATTGATCAAATACATCGCGTAACAGCATTAATAGAAAAACCTTTGAAGAAAAGAGCTACTGCTCAACATCAAGTACTATTCGTAAATACAAGTCTGCATAATTAAAAAATCATTCTACTCGAAATATCGGCCGCCTACAAATAATAATAATTTCAAATTATAAGCGAAATTTAACGTAAAAATGAATAAATAAAAACCATTTCTAAGAAAAAACATAAAAGGCATTCAGAAAAATCGAGACTTGTGTCTAAAAATTTCTAATACTACCTTAAGTATGCGGGTTATTTAAGAAAAAATAGCTCTATTGGATGAATAAATTGGAAAGTACCCAGATAATTTTGGTTAAAAAAAAAATGAATTAGAAAATTAATAACCAAATTCCACATGTTTTTTATGCGTGAATATATATATATATATATATATATATATATATATATATATATATATATATATATATATATATATATATATATATATATATATACAAAGGTTACGTATAACGTAAACCGGTCGAAGTTGTCATGTTTTATATTAATAAGATATTGCACTGTCAATGACACGAAATGTAAGCGAGGTTTTTTTTTTATTTAAATGTAACTTATAACGGTGTGACCTTCATTTGAGCTTACGCAGCACAGTCGAACAGAACTGTGGCGAACCAGTTATAAGTGAATTGTTTAAACGTTTGATAAGGACGTCTTGTAACGTGCTTGGATGTTAGCCGATTTATCGTTGGACTTCATATTAACCGGTTCGATAACTTTCAAATTATCTGGGTACAACCACCGGCATACAAATAACAATAGGTCAAATTTTAATTTTATACTTATCTACTTTATAATTTTGAAAATACTATTCGTTGAAATTAAATTTTACTAAAATTTATTTAAAATATCGTGCTCCGAGGAGAGAAAATAATTTTATGTCGTAATAAATGGAATTTTGATATTAAAAGTGATTTTTCTACTCGTTTAGATAAACAAAATATATGGTAATTTATTTCACAACAGAGGTTTATACTTTTCTATAATGTTAAAATACGATTATTGAAAGATAAGGATTATTTTAATCGATACGTAATATTTTTTTTTTTTTTTTTTTTAATAATAGTTTTTTATTTCTAACATTATTAAAATCTGATAGACCGGGTTAATTTTAAAATAATTTGTTAGAAACATTTTGCACAACGAGTGGATTATTTTAATTACTTTTCAGAATTTAATATTTTCGAATCATTTTTAACTACACGAAAACTAAAATTTAGTATAATTTTATATTTTAATTCTATCTTTTTTTTTTTTTATTTTTACACTTTTAAATTTTTACTAAACTTTATTTAAGCGTTTTATTTATTTCAAAAATTACGCGAACTTTAGTTTTACCTTAGCGAATGTGAGCGTAATTACGAAATCCATCATTCTTTTCTTACGATTTTAATATCGATAAATTAAATGTAATCCTATATCGATAATTGCGTTAGCGCTATTATCGCGGTAGAAAAGTGTAAACTAATATACGACACTAGCTAAAAAATTTTATGTAATTTTTTTTTGTAACGAAGCTTTCGTAAATTTTTCTTAAACTTTGCCTTTAGAAAAATTTTTAAAGGCCAGTAAATTTTTTATTTCGAAAATTGCTTAAAAATTAGTCTAACTCCTGCTGAGTCTGTTACCGAAATGTGATAAACACGTCTGTTAACACTTAACAGCCTTCCTGTGTGAAATTTACGCTGAACTAATTACATCTTAAAGATATTCAACTTTTTGTTTTATTAAATAAATAAACAACAAAAAAGTAGTTAAAATAAATAAATTTTTATATAAAATGACCGCAAATCTTCTCGATTGTTAATCCATTATCGAGTGGTCATAAAAATATAAAAAACAAAAATATATACTTGCTATTTTCGTAATATTGTATATCTAAATTAAGTGTTTTTTAAATTTTATTTTTGTTATTTTTTTACAAATTGTATATATTTTTATATTATATGTTTTATATCCACTCGATAATGTCATAACAGTCGAAAAGCTTTTTGTTCTTTTTATATAAAAATTTAGTGATTTTAACTACTTTTTTGTTGTTTATTTATTCGTTTCAAAATCGAATTTATCCACAACACAAGTTGTTTCTTTAGACACTTTTCAGATATTTTTTAAAAAATGTACAATTTGGTCGGCTATAATTTTATTTTTGTGGGAAGGTATATATGTTTAGTTCGACGATAGACATCAGACGCGATAGAGTCGAAAACGTTAACAGATTTATATATAGAAAAATTATAATTATAGTCAAAGGAATACTCTATCAAATGTAAAAAATGATTTATTTACTCTCGAACAGTACACACACGAGCTTAGGGGTCAATTATAAGTATGCAATCTAGCCTAATAAATACAAGATTAACATAAATTAAAAAGTATATATATATATATATGTAAGATAATGTAAATAAAATTAAGAAATATCTATCATCAGAGTACTGCATCAGACAGGCGTACGACAGGAGAAATACATATCAGAATAAAAAGCAACAAAATGAAGAAAATAATCCAACAACTCCAAGGGTTTATCGGACGAAAATCGACACTTAACATAGGATTGAAAGATCTACCTACAGATTATAGATCCAATATGAACGTATAGACTGCAGTTAATGGAAGGTCTAACAGAGTAAAGTTCCGAATCAGTCAAAGGGTTATGTAAAAATGAATACGTGCGTCGTGATATTCGAAAATGAGAAGATCGGAAGATTCGTTACTGCTAACTGGAAGCGGCTACACCAGCTTGTTAATGTGGAAGCTATCCAATTACTCCGTAAGAGGCAAGGCGTTAGGCGTATAAAACAGCCACACAGTAATGTAGTTATGTAATTAAATTCTCTTAATTAAAGAAGTTGTAATAATTTCTTGAAAGTCATAGTTGGTGAATTAATCACTTCGAAACCATAACATTGACTAGTACAAGCCATTTTTTTTTTTTTTTTATAAACAGACATTTAACAATCTTAGTCATGCATTAAAGACTCCGAGATTAAGTTTAAAGCGTTGTTACGTTTAGCCAGTACTGCAATACACGTGCGACGGATCATAAGTGCAAATAGTAAAAAAAGAATAAATTCTTTCGAAACGTGGTGTTACCGAAGATTGATAAAAATTACTAGCCCAATAAAACTGTTCTAACCCGAATAGACGAAGGGAAAACAATATTAGTCGTTAGCATTAAGAAGAGGAAAGTGAATTTCATAACTCGTTATATATGAAAAACAAGAAACAGTATCTTCATGTTGGCGGCGCAAGATAAAATACAGGGAAAACCCGACGGAGAAAGAAGAAAACAGGGAATGATAACGTCGAATTTATTCAACAAAACTGTCAAAGGGACATTGCGATTGCCACGACATCCTATTAAATTTAATCCTTATTTGACTTTGTCAGTTAATATTATATTTTTCTAAATAAATTGTATATATATATAAAAAATATACGATTTAGAAATTCTGTAAATTTTAAAGTTTTTGCTACGCCATGTAGATTTTTTCTCTTCGGAGTAAATAATGCAACTAAATCGTGACAAAAATGATTGCTCAAATTAAGAGTTTAACTTATGAAATTAAATAAAACGCTAATATACACGTTGTTCGGGCAAAATAGGGTACATTTATTCTTTTTTGATACTGCGAAAAAAAAAACCTGATACATATTAAACAATATACAATCGGTGCGCTATATGTGTTTACATTTTTTTGAATTTACACGGTATCCCTTAATTTTATAATAATATAATTTGCGATGGAAAATATCGCTGATCCGTATAAATAATGATTATATATATTTTTATTTTAGTATCGAAATAAAATATGTCCGAAGAAAATGATGATCGATACAAAAATAACGAAACAAATAGAAAATTACTGAAAAATGGTTTAATCGTGTTCTGTTTATCATGTCAAATTATCATAGTGGTTACCAACCATACCGGTCCCGCATTTTTTAATTATACCCCGCCGTTCAAATGTAAGGTATGTAAAAATTCTAACCATACGATAGTTTCAATATACGGTCGGGAGAAAGATATTTTCGTACGGAGAATGTAAACAAAACAGAATACCGTTAAAAATAAAACACGACGCAACTTTCGTAAACGCTAATTCATCAATAAAAACTGTCTATTATGGTTACTACTATAAGGTATATTTTTCTTTACTTATTGGTTTTGATCGATTCAATCTGTTCTGAATGTATCGATAAATGTATTGAGAATATTTATTCAATTTATAAGACGTTTAAAGGGGTTTTTCCAATGGCAGGTGGATATTCGGATGGAGTTCCTTTGTTCAGCAAAATATAGTTACGGATACTTTTTTTTTCCAAACTCATAAATAACAGTATGCCAGAAGCCACGGGTTTAATTCGCTTAGAAAACTTCCACCAGAATAAACGATTATTTATCTTTCTGGTTGGATTTTAACCGTCCGGGAAGCTTAATTTTTCTAACACGTTGGTCGTTCAGTTCCGGCGTCCATACAGCCAAGCGTCAGTCGCCCGATAAATCACACAATTCATGAAATTCCTTAAACGTGCCTTATCTGGTCTTTTAAACCGTCTTTTTCCCCACAGTGAAAAAAAACTAATATCAACATCATATTATCGTCGAGATAGCCTAGTGGCTAGAGCACGGACTTCTATATACGGAAGGTGCCAAGTTCAAATTTCGGCGACGCAAAAATGATCATCGAAAAATATAAATAATCCTAATAACATCGCTTGGAAGGCAATGGCAAACCACCACGCACAACACCATATGCGCGCTAGTCATAATATAGTACACTACGAAAACAAGTGGGGATGCAGTGTGTCGTGGCAACAACGTGATTACAATCAGCTCTCACGTGTGTGTGTGTGCCTATCTACGCTAACGTTTTATTATGATTGTCTTATACGCTGCTTAAACTGTACAACGAAATATGTATAGGTAAATAGTCACCTACCTCCGATACGGAGATGGCACTTAATTATAATTATATATATATATATATATATATATATATATATATATATATATATAATGTGTATATACGTACATATTATATATATATATATATATATATATATATATATATATATATATATATATATATGTATGATTTACGTAAATAAGATGAGTTCATTTAAAAAAACAACAAGATCTGTATCTAACATTGTAAATAGACATATGTGTATAATTATGTGAAAATTAAGAACCTATAATTAAACTGTCAAAGATTATTATAGCTGGACCATTAAAAAAATAAAACGGATTCACATTCACTTTTAAACCGTAGGTTTTTGCTTATCCATTTGTTAATCAGCTATATGAAGATTTTGTTTTCCGTACACGATGATACAAATTGTGCTTTAGTAAATTTGGCATTTAGAAGAAATAAAATTTTACAGGGTTACCACGAGACAAATTCTTGTAATATTAACGTAAATAGAACGCTACGAACGGAAAACGGTAAAAATTCTTCGTATGTCAACCATAATGGAACGTGTATTTCCGGTTACGAATATTTAGGAACACGAGGAGAAATCAATATAGTGACAGAAGTAAGTCTCGTTAAATAATATTAAAATCACACCGTCGAATCTACACGTGTACTCAACGACGAGTAACATAATCGTTTGTGCTTCTTAAATTATTTGTTTACAATGTATTTAAAACAAAAAAAAACAAACGAAACCTACACGTCTTTAAAAAAAAATTTTAAAGTTTAAAATAAGAATTTTCGATTTCAAATTGAAGACATTAATTTGACATCGTAAAAACTTGTCGAAATTCGAGAAAAATTTAAAACCGGTCTTATTTTTTCGAACATAATATTGACGTTTGTAAACACCCGACGCGTTGGTCTGAGCGATAAGCAAATTGAACGCTAAAATCAAATTAGTCGATATCTCTGGTTGTAATACTGATAACGAAAAACAATTTATTACACAAAATGAAAAATTTAGTCGAATTATATCACATTCGCGAAACATATAAAAATAATATTTTCAAAAACACTAACAATCACTAAATTGGAGAGTAAAACTAAACGCAACCTTCTTCAATAATAATCAATAATATAATAATAATAATAATCAAATCAAATCAAATCAAATATATTTTAAATATTTCAGACATTTTTACAATGCAAATGCTGTAATCCACAAATTAAACAAAAATTGGTACATTCTTTAATCAATAATAGTAATAATCATAATAATATAGCATTATAATATAATGTCCGCCATGCGCATACCTGCTGGAGTAGCGGGAATTTCAACATGAATAGTTACATGCGTGCTACATTATGCAAATTAAAAATAGTAATATTAAAATAATAATAGTAACACACATTGTTGAATGCTGAGTCATTAGCCTAGTTTTACACATGCACATTATTAATATTAATTTGTGTACGCAATAAGAAAAAATGTTCATTGATTCAGAACATTGACAATGCTCTCATTTAACTTACTCAGTTAACTGGTGCAAAAAAAATGGGGGTAAAAAAAAACCTACTAAGCTCGTATATACATTAAAAACAAGATTGGACAGTAAACAGAATAACAATCTTCACCTGATTAAAATATTGATAATTCAGCGTAAAATACAACATGCATAAAGACTTGCAAAATAAACTGGTTGCATGAGATATGTAAAGTTTTATAACACACTAATTCTTGAAATATTACTCCGAACGGGAAATAACCATTGGGGGGGGATACCTATACAAAAAAAAACATCATCAACGCAATGTATCTCCGCTTTTAAATAAACGGTAACAATTCAAAAACTTGATGAAACAATTAGAGAGAAGCTACCTCACCTGTCGCTTGTATTTCTATTTTTAAGTACAAAGTAACTGCACCATGTACAAGTGCTACACTGTCAAAATTGAACTATTTTTAAATAAATTCTTAGATAAAATATTCTGCACAGCCTGCAATGAGGAAACATACACTCGGGCCGCCCTACCCAGTGAATAATTCCATATGCCAGAGCTGGCTGATAAATTGCAACGTATAAATGATGGAGATGCCGTTCTGTCAGGTGTTGATTTAAATAATAAAATAAATAGTTTAACCTTCTAAGTTTACTTGTTAAGCAGCGAGCATGAGCAGAAGCTTACTATCCATCAATATTCAAAGTATTTATACTCGTGCACTCTCTCCAAACAGGTACCATCTACAAGAACCGAAAAATTATGAGAAATAATATTAATAATATTAATAATATTTATTATTATTATTATTAATAATTTTTTTTTTGTATTAGTACAAAACTGCTTTGTTTTATTTTATTATTATTATTTTTTCATTTATTCTCACATAGCGCAGTATCAATAATTATTATTTCTGTAAATATTATATTAGTCGCTGCTCGCGCAACTTTGCGCATTAGCGGAAATTTTATTTAATTATGTAGTTTATAAAATTGCACTTTATTAAAAATAAACGATTGATTGATTGATTGATTGAATAGTAAATAATACATTTTTTTCTTCTTCTAATAAATAAAGATATAATCTTAACCTACTAAGTTAAATAAGCATCAACTTTTACAAACCGTAGCTTAATCTAACAAAACCGAATTTTATTAGTAAAGCCTATCCCATCGACCATAATTTTGACATAATCATTTAAGGTATAATTGGTTTTATATAATTATGATTATATAAATAATAAAATAAATAATAAATCTATGAGACTGCCGATGTGGGCACCTCTTAAGAAGTTCTAAAAGAATTTCTGAATTTTCCACATTCTCACTAATTTAGATATAAGATAAATAATATACTCGGTAGATAGCGCGATAACAGCATATTGGTTTATGTTATAAATATATAGATAGACGGATGTAGCGATTTATTTTTATTAAGAAGTAACAGTCCAGTTATTAGTAAAATCACTAATAATTCTTAAATATACAGATAACAAAGCTTTTCGGTAATTACGCTATTTTTAAGTTATAAAGTCCCTAAATAATAATAATAATAATAAAAATTATATATAAAAAATATATCAATTCTTAACACGAATAACAACTAAGCTATAACACATTAAGTTCCAAACTAGGATGCTCGTCGACACAAGATTCTACACTATATATATTTATAAGAATTAAAAGTTAATTCTTCGTCGAATACTATTAACGCGTTCAATAAATTATTTGTAAATTTTAATTTTATATTTTTTTTAAATCTATATATTTTTTAAATTTTTTAATCATTTTTTTTTACTTTTTCCTTAATACATTTGATTTTTCATTTAAACAGTGGAATCTAGTGTGCGATCGAGTTATATATCGAGCTTTGTCGGTCACGTGCTACTTCATCGCCGTAGCTATAGGTTCTTTGATATCCGGTATAATGAACGATCATTATGGACGAAAGTTCACGACATACTTTTGTATTTACACGCAATCCATCGTCGCTCTAATTATATCGGCCGTGGCTAATTCCTACCTAACTTATGTCCTTTTACGATTTGTTCAAGGACTATTCATACAAGTAAATTTAAAACCATACACGCGTTACAATATTATCTAATTTCGTTTTGTTTAAACTTAATTTTACTATTTATTATAAATACTTCAAATGGAATAGATCAGTGTATTCAATTTATTTTGGATACTTGGCGGACCAGCAAATCCTATAAATTTAAAATAAATATTTTCAAAACACAACTGATTTATCCGGTTATTTTGTTAAAACCGAATTAGTCGGTTATTGGGAAAAAACAAAACAAAAACGGATTGGTCGTTAGTCATAAGTCGGTTATAATATAAATATATAAATAAAGAATATTGAATAGGAAAGAAACCTTATCTGAAACAAAGTACGATGAATCTTTATAATGAGTTTACGTCTATTCGGTTATTATTAATTGAATGGAAGTCGCAAATTAAAATACTAAGAAATGATTTCAGATAAAAGATTAACTTTCAACATATTAATTACGTTTTTACAATAAATTGTCACTGAATTATCCTACTCGAGTTGATGCATCACAAATAATTTCGAATTCGTCGTTTAAGAATAGTTTCAAAGAAATGCCCGTCATACAAAAATTTCAAATTTGCACGACTTTTTGTATTTTACGTGAAGTGATAATAGACATGGGTTTTATAGACAGGCGAAATTAATTATCATTTTATTATTGGTTTTCTTAATCCATAATTCTCTGTTCCATTTAAACGTTTATACTCATATATATATATATATATATATATATATATATATATATATATATATATATATATATATATATATATATCAGGTTATTTATCAGGAAAAAATTAAATAATTTCGTTACATTTTAGAATTATAATTTTTTCAATTTTTTCGTTTACAACTTTTCTGAACGTGATAAACGTAACAGACTGTTAATTACACGAAATAAAATTATTAAAAATCAGGAAATAGATCGATTAATTTTCAAAGTTAATAAAAATCGTATCAATCCAAGTAAGTCTACGTAATTAAACCAAAGAGGCAAATACTTACTAGAAGAATATGCTGTGAATAGCGAATTAATTTTTAAATCCATAATTATTTCGTTTTAATTTATCGATTTTTATTTATAATTTCTATTTCGATTTTCAGCGATTGAATAGACATTGTACTAATTTAAAGTCCTGCGGGGCACAAATTGTAGTAAGTAGTCACTTGATGATATGGTGATGACCCCACCGAAACAACGACTATGTGAGTTCTGTACGTCCACGTCATACAGGGTGGTAATTTTCTATTTGGCCAGCTTGGGGCCAGATTAGAGAAGCTAAACCGGAACTCACAATACACCGCTGATAGGAATACTGAGGAAGGCTCATCTACCGAAGGTATTTCTTCTAGCAAATAACGTTAAGGTTTTGAGGATAACTGGAGATCAAAAAATTAACTACGATCGAGAATAGATCAGGCAAATGGTCGCAAAAAATAAGAACATGCTGCATAGAAAAGGACTCAATTTATACCTACGAATAAGAATATACCGTCCACGACTCCAATTTTCCATGTTCTCCTATAAATTTGTCTGAAATCTTACACTCTCTTTCTTACAAAAAAAAACTCTTCTCCTGGTTGTGACGGTATTACCTATAGTAAACAACCTTCCCTTCTCTGCTGTTACTATCCTCTTAAATTGTTTTAACCATTTCCTTAATACTGGCTCCTATCCTGAAAGCTGGTTACACTTTCTAGTGGTTCCTGTTAAAAAATCTAACTCTCCTGTGAGTAATACATCATATCGACCTATATCTCTTGCTTCCTGTATTCGAAAAACATATGAAAGAATATTGAAGAACAGAATTGTTTGGTGGTTGGAAAATAATGATATGTTCCCTTCTGGAATGTATGGCTTCCGTAATAATATTAGCTCACTAAATTTCGTCTCTCATCTGGTAGCTGACATTTACAAGTCTTTGATAGCAAGTAAATATCTAATTGCGTGCTTTCTAGATATAAGTAATGCTTTTAATTCCATTTCAATTCCTACGCTTTGTGATACACTTGCCTCACTAGGAATTCCTCCTTCCTTCATCTATGGTGTATGTAAATTATTTACAAATCGGATTCTTATTTTTAAACATTCGTCTATCGCTAATCCTTACATCGGGGTTGTACATTTGGGACTACCTCGGGGATCTGTTTTAAGCCCGGTTTTATTCAATATTTATATGTTTAAATTATTTCAAGCCTGCCCTCGTAATAGCATTAATATCTTATCCTATGCTGACGACATTGTACTTTATAAAACCAACTCTGATCTTTCAGAAGGTATTCAATTAGTACTTTAGAATTGATCTGTAAGTTATTAAACAACATGGGTTTCACTCTTTCATCTCATAAATGTGACTCTATCATATTTTCTTATAGACGTGTTAACCATTCGATACCCGGTTTAATGGTTGACAATTATTGCGTTCCATTTACCACATCTTGCAAGTATTTAGGCTTTGTCCTAGATTAATTATAGACTCGATTGGCGTAATCACATTGAGGCCATTTATTCCAAAGCTTCCAAACGAATAAATCTTTTAAAAACACTTTCGCATACAACTTTTGGGGGTGACCCACTAATTTTACTTCTTTTGTATAAATCGTTTATTCGTAGTGTCATAGATTATGGCAGCTTTCTCTTTGCCAATGCACCATCTAGGTATATTTCAACTTTAGACAAACTTCAAAATACATGTCTACGTTTGGCTCTTGGAGCTTTTGTCTCTACTTCATATAGACTTAAATTCTTTTAAAACGTTCAAAGCTTCTACACCCCTTCTATCGTCAATATTCTCTTTACATCCCATATTTGTGATAACAGAATTTCTCGCTATATATATACAGACGGTTCTAAATCAAAGAATCATGTAGGAGCAGCTTTTATAATTCCTTCCTTAGACATAGTTAAAAAAATTTCCCTTTTGCGAGTTTCTTCCATTTTTACAGCAGAGTCTGTGGCTATTTTTCAAGCTCCGCGTTTCATTCTGTTGAATCGGGTAACTCAAAAGGTAATAATTTTTTCAGATTCTAAAAGTTGTCTCTTGGCCTTAATGTTCTCACTTTATAATCCTCATTCCTCTCCCATAATACTTAAAATTCGTAATCACATTACCCTTTTACGGGATGCCCCGGTATCTCTGTTAAGAAAAGTTGTCTCTTGGCCTTAATGTTCTCACTTTATAATCCTCATTCCTCTCCCATAATACTTAAAATTCGTAATCACATTACCCTTTTACGGGATGCCCCGGTATCTCTGTTAAGTTTGCATGGATTCCTGGTCATGCTGGTATTAAAGGGAATTTACTTGCTGATCATTATGCTAAATGTACAACGTACCTCGATTTATTTGTTGCTTACACGCCGTGCATTGATCTCCTGTCTATCATTAAGACAGCTCATGAAGAATACTGGAAAGCTACTTGGAATAATCCTTATAATGTTACAAAATATAAACTGCTTCAGCCTGATCTTCCTTGTCTACCATGGTTCTATAATATCGAAATACAAGCGAGTCTGCTCCGTGGTTTTATTGTCACTTTATGTCGACTACATTTTGGAAATAATCGTCTACCGGCTACACTTTTTCAAATGCATCTTGTTGCTTCTCCGTTCTGTTCACATCCTTCAGATATCAACTGTATCGCAGACGCAAATCACATTTTCCTGGAGTGCTCATATTACCGCTCCACTCGTGACTGCTTCTATAATCACCTCATATCTCTAAATGTTCCTTTTCCTGTCAATATTCCTTTCTTACTCTCCACACGTAACATGCACATATACATATGTTTATATAGGTTTATTGTTAACTGTAACATACCCATTTAGTTAAAATTAAGATAATTCTTTTTTATTTTTTCTTGTCTATATAATATAGTTTAATGGGTAAACTGATATCGAAGCCCAATAAAAAATAAAAAAAAAAAAATAAAAATTACAAAATTCTCTTTCATTTTTGATATATGACTGCGAAAGTTGGACGCTGGATGCTAGACTTGAAAAGCGCATTGAAGCTTTTGACATAATGTACTTATATAGACGGATATTCAAAATTCCTTGGATACAAAAAAAAATTCAGTAATAAAGAAGTTTTTAATAAAATGAATAAAAACCGTACAGAATTATTACTTAATCCGTATCCAAGAAAGGAAGCTGCGATACTGAGGACACACATTCTGAGAGAACTTAAGTATGAAATATTGCGGAATATTATAGAAGGCGAAATCAGCGATAAGAGATCAGTGGGCTGTCCACAAAATTCACGAATGGGACGCTGGTTTGGCTGTTCGTCTATTCAATTACCCCCGGACGGCTAAAGAGATTGTAGCCAAGTTGATCGCCGACCTTCGTAATGGTGATGAAGACTAATTTAAAAATCTGCGCCAATTGAAAAATAATAATAATTTTATCAACACTATACATTTTAGCTACACGGGGGTATTCTTCTACTAAAAACGGATGTAGATGAATTTAAAGTTTTGTAAGTACACGTATTCAGTCAACATTTCCAACGGGTAGGCGACATTTTTTATTTTATATTTTTAAGTGGGAGAGGCCGTTCACTTCATTATTGATTATAACAGAAGATTAACAAAAGACTGACCTCAGACAACTATATCGGTATGTTACAATCCAGAATGGACTCGCGTGAACAAATATAAATAATCGTATCCGATGTAACAAGCGGGGAAAATATTAACAAAACGAACAATGTTTAAAGAAATGAATTTATGCTGAAAAGAATTCGCGTCATCTATGCGGTGGAAATACAGCTGGCAACAATCGGATGTATTTTAAATATGATGCGCGGTTTTTATCTACATAAAACGATAATAAAATCTCCAAGTAGACTAATTCGGAGTCGTACGCTATAAAACCATCATAGATGCAGAGTAAATAACAAAAAAAAAAAAGTTAACTAAAAGGTTTTTTGTTTATTGAAAAATCATAAAGCTTTTCAGCTGTTAAGCCAAGTGAATATTTTAAAAATAGACAATATAAAATAAAAAATATTAATTTAGATTACAATTTACAAAAATCAGTAAAATTAAGTATTAATAAAACAATCCGACAGTCAATGTGGTAAACAACACAATTATATAATTTTTTTTTGTGATTTTTCATTTTAAAAAATTTTAACAATTTTAACTTTTTTTTTGCTGTTGTTTATTTTTAGAAAAATCACTACATTCGACATGCTTCATATTTGAAGATAGGGTAGGTCAGACTGAAGTGATTTGTAACTGCGAACAAAATTTTTACTATTTTCTATGCGATATTATAATAGATTTCACATAACAGTGATAATACGACCGGTTATTAAATCGAAAAAATTTCTGAAAGAATTTTTTCCCGACGATTATCATCCACCAATCAATCAACCGGGGTTCGTTTAGCCCCAGAAAAGGCTGTTACCTCGGACATCGACGCACTGAGCCAGATGACATCCTCGGTGAACATTAGGGCGATAATTTGAGGACATCACGTACGAAACGAAGAAAAGTGATCGATAAACGATTAATTTTTTTATTATGTACCATTTTATCACCCACCATAAAGATAAAATTCGTCAAGGATGGTATGAATAGATAATATAAAGTGCTAGACGGGAGTTTCTGAAGTAAGAAAATTGACGGATATGGCCAGAAATCGAGAACTTTTTATTATTATTAAATTTGCCACGTGAAGTTTAATAATAAGGATCCGTGGAAGGAATACCGGTGACAAACAAATGACGAGGACGTAATAAAAAGTGACACCGCATAAGTCACACTGAGGCGAATCATTTCGTTGCAGGAGGTAATCGGGCGATGTCATCATTACGGCACTGTATGTTTACATTCCAGGATCGTATTGTCCGAACGCCATTTTTCTACCGGTAGATATGTAATAATTCCTTCATGATTTGAAATAGTTTAGAGTGGCTAACTTCCGCTAAGCGAATACGGCGAAAATGAATGAGACAATATAATTGAAGACGCGTTTAATAGGTTATTTTTTCGTAAATCATTTAGGGAATCCTGGCCGGCTCCTGTTTATTAATAAACGAAATAATGCCGAACGTGCACAGAATAATTTTGAACGTTATTTTGGGCATATTTTGGGGAGTCGGATTGATACTTTTGGCCGGATGCGCGTTTTTATTTCCGAATTGGCGAATTTTAAATGCGGTCATTTGCGTCGTTCCTCTTTCGGTAGCGTTATGTTCGATATGGTACGTAGCACTCGAAATTTATCGCTTCGGTGGTATCGCGTCGGATTATCACGGTTTTTTTTCCGTTTTTTTTTTCTCTATTTATTTTTAATTTAGGTTTATTCCCGAATCTCAAATTTGGTTAGAATCGCGGAAACAACAAAAAGAAATGGTCGTATTGGAGGATGACAGAAAAATTTACGATAGTAGCCGGAAAAATAATAACGACGAAATTCTTACGATCGCAGAAAGAAGCGATAAAACGAAAGACGATGAAATTAACGAAATCGAAGAGAGACGAAAATTATTGAATACGATCGACTTAACAACGAGCAGACGACACGATCAAATGGAAACGTCGAAAAACGAACCACCGCTATTATCGTCGTCGAGAAAAACTGATAATAGTTTACTGGATCAAATTGAAACGTTATTTTCCGTTACTACCTTATTAAAACGACTGTTACTTTTGATGCTCCTATGGTAAGTTTCTTCGAACAACATTTTAATATATGACGGTTTTGTTTTTTTGAATAGAGCAGTTGGTAAACAAAACGTGCTCCACGTTTAGTATACACACGTGAAATTTTTTGTCCAGTTATCGTGACGTCATATAACGAGAAGGAACGCGTATTTTGATTTGAACGTTATTTTCGGCGTAAATCCGTTACGACAATGTAAAGAGAGTTTTGAAAAAAATTTAAAGTTTTTTTTTGTTTTTTTTTTTTTTTGTGGGGATATCTTAAGAGCCGCGTTTACGAATCCACGAGATCTGGAAGACCTGAAAACTGGGATTTCTGAAGAAATTTTAAACATTCAGCGACCTATGCTTGAAAAAGTCTTCGAAAAAAGTCAGAATCATTCCATTGGAAGTGTAACTCTCTACAGGGTGTAGCAAACTTGTTACTGTTACAAGACTAAATAGTAGTCGTCACGATATAAATTTAGCTGAATGAATTCATGAATATATTTCATTTGTTTGTTTGTTGTGAATATATTTTAATTTGTATATATATATATATATATATATATATATATATATATATATATATAATAATGTACTTTTACGTATATATTGTAGGTTCACTCAAACTATATCGTATTACAGTATAACGTATTCATTACCGTCGTTAGCCGGTGATTTGTATTTAAATTTTATTTGGGCGGCTTTCGTGGAAATATTCTTCTTTATCGTCATCGGTGCGGCCACATATAAATTCGGTCGTCGTTTCGCTTGTTTCTCGTATTTAGGCACCGGTTTTTGTTTGCTATCAATTGTGGCACTTCCTAAACATATTAAATGGGCGGGTAAGCGTTATTAGTTTATTATAGTTAACGTTTATATTTAATCCAGTCGCCATTATACGGTACGTGAAATTTTAATGCTAACGAATTTTTTTATTATTTTTTCAATTTAAATTATATTTATATAAATATGCTTGAAAATTATCCACACTACATCCAAGAAACACTATTGTATAATAAACCGCGCGTATAAAATAATTCAAACTTTCATGGTATATATATATATATATTTTTTTTTTTCCTAAAAAATTCGTATATTTGAATATTTTTTTTTTACAATTACACAGTCATATTAGTGCACATACATGCAAATAAATAAAATGTATGCAACACTATTTCCACACACACACACACACACACACACACACACAACATATATAAAGTGACACACACACTATAAAATCATCTATATATATTCAGATTAAAAATTACATGTGTATAATTATATTTTACCTCATCCCGTCAAGCTTTCGCTTGTCGACAGGTATCAAACTAACTAATTAATATTTATACACCAATGTTCATGTACGTACACATATATACACACACCTATATGTCTATACATATACATACACGTACAACTAAATACATAATTTTAATAGTTTACTTCACAGTATTCCACTCATTTTTCATTTTTCAGACATTTACACCATCATTTTTACCTATTTCCTGCAGTAGCCCCCTGATATCCGAGTTGTCTGTCCCTTTTTCTCGCCATTTTCAATTATCTCTTTTTTTAATATTTTATTTATAATTATATCGTCTTGTAACCATTCATTGAGTTTTTCTTTTAAAATCGCTGTATTTTTTTCGTTTAATATATCATCAGGTATTATATTCGGCATTTGTGTAAGTATAAATTTATCAGTCTGATTACCATACTTTGTTCTCGGTATTTGTACCTTATATTTTAGCATTTTTCTTAACTTATATTTCCCTTTTGTCCACATCAACAATTTTAAATTGGTTTAAATAATAATATTTTTATCATTAAACACAATCCCCTTACATCTAAAACATTTTCTTTCCGCATTAATTCGTAAAGCGTGGCTTTACTTTCTTGTCCCGCTGTTAAGCTCAAACATTTTTTCTGTAATCGATTTATATTTATTATATAAGATTTACTTGCTAGACCCCGTGCTTGCACTCCATATCTCAGCCTGGAATCTACTAATGCAGAGTAAACTATCTTACATAATTCCGTAGAGTATATAGCATAGGTAAGGTCATACGTAGTTTGTTTTCTACACAGGCTGTATGTTTGTTCCATCTCAAATTTTCGTCTACGATTACTCCTAGATATTTATATTCTTTTACCATTTCTATTTTATTGCAATTTTTTCTTCACACATACATTTTCCTCTGTCATATAGTGAGCACAATCGTTATGCATAAAATGGTTTTATATCTTATTCTGTCCATCACGGGATTCAGGGACATACTTTTAGTTTTCGTTGTATTTATTACCAAATTGTTATCGTGAGCCCATTTAGTAACTGTAATCAAGTCTTCCTGCATGTTTGCTTCTGCATTTGATAGATTTATATTTGCCACATCACAGCAATATCGTCTTTAGTTTAACCCATTTATATATATATATGATAAATAGAATTGGGGCAATATTGCTACCTTGAGGTACACCTATATTTATTTGAAATTTTGGAGCTTGTCTTCTCGAAATACTTACTGTGCTCTTCCTATCACTCAGATAACTTTGAAACCATTTTTTAACTTTGCCAGTGATCTCTATTTCTTCTAATTTTTTAACAGTTTTCCATGATTTACTGTGTCAAATGCTTTAGTAAGGTCAATATAAGTAACTATTATTTTATTTCCCATTTCAAAGTTCAATTTTGTGTCTTCACAAAAATCTTCCAAAGCCTTTGATGTAGATTTATTTTTCTGGAAATCATATCGATTTTCATCTATTATTCTATTTTCTTCTAAAAATTTAACTAGATAATTTACTATATATTTTTCCATAATTTTTGTTATCGTATTTCCAATAGCTATAGTTTGCATACTCACTGTGTTTCTCCTTTTTATAAACTGGCCTTATTAAAGATACTCTTAGTTCTTCCGGTATTTCTGCTAATGTTTTATTTATTATTCGGGTTATTGTACTGGAAAGTTTAGTATTTATAGTTTTAACATCTTTAATTCTAATACCGTCACTTATGCCTTTTCTGCTATGAAATTTTCTATTAATTTTTCAATCTTCTCTTTTCTTGCCATGGGTATGTACATGTTGACATTAACGTCACATTTTGTTTGTTTCAAGGTAGTTGTGTCACACTTATGCTCAATTTTCATTGCACTTTGTACAAATTCATTACTAGAATTTATCACTACATTTTGAATACTACTTTTTTTTTGCACATATACTTCTCTATTGTATCATCGATTCCAAGAGGTTTCCCCTTTCCGATTATATTATTCCACATTTTCCTTATATCGCTTGCTTAAATTTCTCCTTGGTAAACTTATCCTTTTGAATGCTTATTTGTTTATTTACTTTCTTCCTCAGTATATCGTTTCCTTATCGATTTATTTTGTATATTATTTTTATGTTTTTTATAAAGAACATCACGTTTTTGTATAATATCTTTAGTAATCCATTCTTTTATCGCTACTGTTTTTCTACATCTATTTTTATTTATACGTTTTTGGCAAGCTTTACAGATCTCATCAAATTTCCCTTTTATTTCATTATATAACTACTCGACGGTCAGTGTCCGTACTACTGCTCCAATTTGTATTATTCAACCTGTTCTTAAGTTGTTTTTCTTCAACACTGTGTCTCTGTGTTTCAGGTTTTGTTTTTGCTTGTGTATCATTAAAATGAATCGCGCAGCCTATTATATTATGATCAGCTATTTTAACATTTAAGTTTTTACGTTTAAAATGTAAAAAATTTGTACTTTGTTTTGTGTATACGTGATCTATCTGAGTCTGTGTAAAACAACTCCCCTTCCATTCCTGTTTTTACGTTACTTATATACCCCCATTTCATTCATAATCATTTTATAGCTCTTTACTCTTTGCTCGCTTATCGCGGTGTTTATATTTATATCACCTATGTATATGACTGTTTTATTCCGTAATTTTTCTGCATCTTTATTAAATATTTCATCCATGTAGTTCTCAATATTGTACACTAGTTGCCTATGAAGAGTCCACAAAAATATCTCGACATTATTTATATATAATTTTATTAACATATTTTCAGCATTCACCATATGGTTACCTATCGGTTTTATTTTAATATCTAAATTTTCTTTTATATAAATTACTATTCCATGCTTATTATCAAATCTTTCATAGCCTGCAATAGAGTACAGTACAATCTCGTACTTATTTACATTTATTTCCCCCCCAATATTAGGATATGAATTTTTCTAATATGACACTGCACAGTTACTTCGTTCCAATTTTTTTTTAATTAATCTTACGTTAACGTATATAATATTTAGTTTAGCTGTCATCTTACCGTTATTTTTTGAAACCTCGTAACTATAATTTTATTTCTCCCTCATCCAAATAATCACACATACCGCGATCATATCTCATGATTATAACTATTTCGCAATATTTACAATAATTTTTTAATTAATATACTTAATAATATCTTCTTCCATTACTGTTTTCCTCACAAACAGCTTCCCACGTTTGAACCATACGAATCGATATCCAAAATCTCGAGCGCGGCTTTTAGTTTTCCATAATAGATCCTTGTAAAAAGGTGATATCGCCTCATTTACAAATATTCTCCCTCCATCATCGTGTCTCTGCACGATTGATATTTATCATGTCTTCTGCTTTTTTCCTGTGTAATTTGGCAATGATTGGCCTTTTTCTTTTGTCTTTGTTTTTACTTTGTATGTCGCTCTTTTCCATCTTCACACCCATCTTTCCAGCAATATTGATTATTTCATCTTCATTCATTTTCTTTTTCAGTTATTCCATATATTTCTAAAGTATCTCTTCTGCTGTATTGTTCCAGTTCGTTAATTTCAATATTTAATTCATTTATCGTTTTATCTTTTTGCTTGTTATTTTGTATTAGCTGATCTAGTTGTTTTTTTTCAACTCTTTATTTTCCTGGTTAAGCAAATCGTAATTTCTCTTCATCTCTTCAATTCGCCTAAGAACTTCTCTGAGTAAGTTTGTACTTTCTTTATCCTCACTTAGCGTTTTATCTGACGATTTTATATCTTCCCTGCAGTGCTGGCAACTCCATTTTTCTTTATCCGTTTTCGATCTGGTTAAATATGTTCGCCGGGATATAGTCGTACAATCAAAATGATCACTATTTTTGCAGCCCGCTTTACAAATTACGAATTGTCCATTTATCGGTAATTCAAGGTTACATTCGTAACAGCGATTCGTATCCATCCGTGAGAATGTTATCTTATTTTAAACGTATCAAAAAAATAAAGTACATTTATCACTTACTTAAATTTTTCTGTTTTCTCGATCTACAAAAATACACACGCGTAATATATAGATTATGATTTTTCCGGCTTGTAAACCATGTTCTTTTTTTCACGTAACGTTTAGAAAATAGTTACAGTTTTCATTACCAAACTGAGAGCGGTTATGAAAGTGCACGTAATTTATAGGATGATGCTTAGAAGAGCCCAATCTTGGCTTTAGTTTTTTTTTGTTTTAAATAAACAGGCGCCCTGCTGTGTGAAGTTTATCAATGTTTGCATTATCATGCGTTGGAATGGAGTTGATTACCGGACTAACGGTTGTTTTTTCTCATTGCGGTAATGACCGAGAGCCACGCTGAATTAAGCTCTAGTATTCATCCTCTTTGTCAAAATTTGGAATTGAAATTTTTAAATATCCAAATTTTAACAAAGAGGATGAATACTTAATTCAACCTGGCTTCATTACAACTCCATTCTCACGCATGATGATCGAAACATTGATGAACATATTTGCACGCAGCAGAACGCCTGATTATAAAAAAAATCTTAACAACATTAAGTCAAGATTGCGCACTTCTAGTCTTAACCCCCTATTAATATGGCTACACGTTCGTAACCGTTCTCTGTATGATAACGAAAACTGTAAGTGTTTTCGAAACTTTACGCGAAAACAATACGAACATGGTTTACACCGATTATAATTTCGCGCCAAAATTTTATAATGTACCAATGAAAGGGTTAATTTCGATACGTTATAAAATCGTTCCTATTATCGAATAATGATTTTTTTAAATAATTAGATGGTAATTAAAATATAATTTTTTTTTGGACAACACTATACGTGTAGATATAATATATAAATAAATTTGTAAAAACTAATTCACGTCTTCTAAATGCAGATAAGCCTGAACACTAGTAGAATATTTTTTGCAAGGGCCGGATTTACATAAGGGCGCTTGAGGCACTGACCCACGGCCCACACACAACTTGGATCCCCCAGAAAAATAATTAAATTATCGAATTTTTTTCACAATATAAACAGCAAGCGATGTATTCTTTAATTCCAGATAAAGGAATTCGAGAATCTTTTCCGAATGTTGAAATGTTCTTACGGACATATTTAACACGTTAATGGAGTAGCAACGTATGTGTGAAAGATAATTCTCTAAATTATTTATCTCGAAAAATGTATCGAGAACATCGATGGCTCAATTTAAATTATTTGACAATCACGAGTACGGAAATATTACGAGAAAAAGACATTAATTAGATTATAAAAAATTAGAAAAAGGCACGAAAATGTTTTAATTAATTTTTTTGTATACAGTTTTCGTATTCTGTATAAATATTTGTCGGTATAAATGTATTACCTATTCGTTTTATTTTAATTTTGTCAAAATAAATTCCAATATTTTTCAAGAGTACTAATAATTTCGTTTAAATTAATATATTTTTTAAAAGTATTTTTACACGTATATTTTTATTGACGTAATAATTTTTAAATTCCTAATTTTTTCTTTCTTATAAGAGGGCCTGGCCCACGCTATTTGTGCCCCCATTTTAATACGGCACTTTTTTTTGTTGCGTAATCTGAGATTATAATATGTTATATCGATATTATTTTCATGTAAATAACGTTTAAATTCAATTCGAAGAGCAATTTTATAAGACAGTTTTTTTTGCAGACGCGATTAAATTTTGATGTTTAATCATTTCTTTAAACAATATTTGTTTCGATCAGAAACGAGGTTATAAAATTTGGTTTATTCGGCCGTTGTTTAATTTAAGCTGATGAAGTACTGATTATTAGAATACGCGTTATCACCGATTGATTTTTTCGAATTAGTACGGAAAATATATTTATTGCAGATTTTAAAATAACGTATTTTGTAAATATTACACATATCGTTCTAATTCGTTTACGATTTCTTTCAGATTCGTTACAAACCTTTTTGGCAATATCGGGTAAAGGATGCGTAATTGGAAACTATATATGTATAATATTATATACTTTAGAACTATTTCCAACTCAGCTACGCGGATTAAGTCTCGGATTATCTCACTTCGGCGGTTTGATGGGTACGATTACAGCTCCTTTCGCAATATTACTAGTGAGTATCGTTAATATGCACAGTTATAACAATAGCGATAATTAGGCATGGTATAAAACGTTATTTCGGAATCACCGTTACTAACATTATACTCAAAAATAACGGTTCTTTAATCACCGTTACTTAAATTTACGTTACGAAATGACCATATCATCTCGACGGTAACGGTTAGGTTTGAAAATAATAATTCTTTAATTACTTAATCACACCGTTATATTTATGTTTTCACGATTAAACGTGAAATTTTCTTTCTATTTTTTTTTTGTTTAATATTTTTATTAGCAAACGATAATTCTTAAAAAAAAAAATAATAATAATAATAATAATAATAATAACATATCATTTTAAAATGTGAAAATGAAAAGTTACTTATTAATAAAGTAAATTTCGAGTTATTATTTAAAAATAGCAATTTTTGAACTTTTGTTTCCGCGAATTTCTTCGCTGTGTCAATAATAGTCCTGCTTTGAAAACTATCCCCACTCGCAATTCTCTTCTTTACCGACAAAAGCGGGGAAAAACGTCCACTTCTTCTGCACCTTGATTTATATGATGTTTTAGCTTTGCACATATTACAAAGTGTAAATTTATTTCTCTAAAAAATTCCACACTTCGGTAAGTTTTTACCGTTTTACATCCGTATTATAAAAAAAGTAACGTTAACGCGTAATTAACTAACTAACGACGAACAAACAATTATTATTATTTTCAAACCTAACCGTTACCGTCGAGATAATATGGTCATTTCGTAACATAAATTTAAGTAACGGTGATCAAAGAACCGTTATTTTTGAGTATAATGTTAGTAACGGTGATTCCGAAATAACGTTTTATACCATGCCTAATTATCGCTATTATTTTTATATTTTATGCAGCTTAGAGATAATCCGTATTGTCCTCTTCATGCTGGTCGTGTAGTCTGCAACCCTGATCACGTGTTCTTCGAATGTCCTTTATTAACAGCATTACGTTCTGAACTGTATCTCAAATTACTTTACGCATCTCGTGGTGGTCCTCCTTATAATGTAATGTCCCTTCTGCATGTTGAGAATCTAGATTTATTCCCGGACATAGCGACTTTTCTCGAGAAGTTGTCCGAGTTCATAAGAATATGAGTTAGTGATTATTACGGCTCCACGTTGGGTAAGCTGTAAAGGCATCCCCATAAAAAAAAAAAAAAAAAAAAAAAAAAAAAAAAATAGAGCTGGATTGCAATTTATTACAAAATATACCCTAATAATATTTTCACTAGCGTCAATTCCAAGATTGAACGTACTAAAAATTACTAAAATTAGTCACCAACGATAACGAGTAGCACAGTTAACGTTGTAACAGTGACTACAGTGACTACTAAAGTTTTCCTTTTACAATCACATTTAGTTACTGTTACTTTCAAATAACAGTTAAAGGTAACAGTTAGCTACCATACCTAATAATAATAATAATAATAATAATAATAATAATAATAATAAAATAAAATCAAATATATTTGTTACTACACATGGAAACAAAAATCTTACTAAGCTTAACGCTAATGCGCATAGGTTGTGCGAACAGCTGTCTATATTAATCTATATACAAATGATCTTGCGCACGTGCTTGCAACAAACTTAGCCGAAATAAATTAAAATCTTCCCACCACCGATATTGATATCGATACTTGCTCGTAAATAGTTACAGATGTAAACTCATACATAAATATACATATATACATATATATCCAGGCGTGTATATACATATACCTACTGCTATACTTAAATACTAATCTACAATTTAATCGCATATAAACGTATAGATCCACTTTTTTTTTTTTTAAATCGTATATTTGTATATAGCATATAAAAAACCATGCACAATTACACATTCCTTATAGATTAATTTTTACAATTACTTCCGTCAAGCTATAAGCTTGTCGACGGGTTTAGTTCGCTAACATTTATCGTGCGTTTATTATATTTTATATATTAATTCACAGTTTTCATATTCGCACACTCACTCATATACACTCTGTCCCATTTGCTCACATTTTTATTTATCTCTCCCAATCACACATACAATATCGTTTTAACACACAAAAAATGTATACATATAGTAGCAGCACTTCGGTCATGTGGTATATGTCTATCCCTACTTATTTAATTTTGCTCATAATATCTCCAGCCAGTAGCCGGGTTTTAATTTTTCCCTTCAATTTTCTTAAATTTTTTTCCTGCAGTATTTCATCTGGTTCAAAATTTTTGTTATAATATATTTACTTGTTTGCTCACCATATTTTGTCCTCTTTACCGCTATTTTATATTTTAACGTCTTTCTTAGCATATAATTGTTTAGTTTTTTCTTCATCTATTTCTATATGATTTTCCTGTACAAATACTCCCATATTTTCGTCATTAAAAACAACCCTCTCGCATTTAATACGTTCTCTTCATTCAGTAGTTCATATCCAGTTTTTTTTTTCTTCTCTCGTAATCAGTCTTAGACATTTTTTCTGTAATCTATCAATTTTTTCTAAGTACGTTTTACTAGCTGAACCCCATGCCTGTATACCATAGTCTCGATTCGACTAATGCATAATAGACCATTTTTAATGTACCTTTGTTTACATAATTTCTTAATGTGTACATTGCTGGTATCACTGTTCTTAATTTTTTTTTCTATATATTCAGTATGTAAACTCCACCTTAGATATCTATCTATGATTACTCCCAAATATTTATATTTCTGTACCATTTCTATTTTTCCACATTATATGTTACTACATTTATCAGTTTCAATCATGTAATGCACACATTCATTTGAGTGCATTATTATTTTTGTTTTACGCGGTTCAAATTCTGCCATTGGCTTCAATACCTTTTGTTTTAGTTGTGTTTATTATCAAATTATTATCATGCGCCCATTTACTTACTATTAATAAATCATTCTGCATATTTTTTTCCGCATTTTTTATATTTCTGTGCGCTGTTATTATTGCTAAGTCATCAGCGAATGCAAATACTTTACTATACTTTTAATACACTTTTTAAACCGTTTGTATATATAATAAACAATAAAGGTGCTAAATTACTGTGGTAATCCCATCTCCACATGTTGTTCCTCACCTAATTCCCCCATTATACTGATCACAGTTTTCCTATTTTCTAAGTAACTCTTAAACCATTTGTTTACTCTTTCTTTAATGCCTATGTCCTCTAATTTATTTTTTATGATTTACCATGTCGAACGCTCGTGTAAAGTCAATGTAAGTAACAATAACTTTATTTCCCACTTCAAAATTCTGTTTTATTTCATCTACAAAATCTCCTAAAGCCTTTGATGTGGATTTTCCTTTTTTTATTCTCCTCAATATATTTGGTTAGGCATCCTGCTATATAATTTTCTAATATTTTAGTTATTTGTAGTCGCAATGATCTCCGGCTTTATATACCGGCCTGATCAAAGATATTTTAATTTGTTCTGGTATTTCGCTATTCTTTATAGACCTATTTATTAATTCGGTAATTACATTGACCACCCCATCTTTTGCCATTTTAATATCTTTAATTCTTATTCCATCGTAGCCATGCGCTTTTTCAACGATCAATTCATCTATAATTTTTTTTACCTGTTCAACCTTCGCTTGTGGGATATACATATTCACCATTTCCTTGGCTATTGTTGTCTTTAATAACTTTTTGTTTCGCACTTATGCTCACTTTCCTTTATTATCATCTTAAATACGTGACTAAAATTTTTTGCTACTTCTTTTGCATCTTTACATATATATTTTTGTATTATTTCATCAATTCCCGTAGATTTTTCTTTTCCAATTACTTTATTCGCGTTTTTTTGCCATGTCTTCCTAATATCATTTCTCGCATTCTCGAAATCCTCGCAAAGCTATCTTTCTGTTTTCTTATTTCTGCAGTTGTTTTATTTCGTACTGTCTCATACTCTTTTCTGAGTGATTTGTTCCAAATGTTTTTCTTATACGTTTTATATATCCTATCGCGTTGCACTATTAAAGCCAATATTTCCTTTGTCATCCATTCCTTAAGTCCTCTTTGATTTCTGCTCATTTTTCGGTCTGTTTCCATTTTACATTCTTTATATATATTTCCAAAACCTTTTCTTATTTCATTATATATATCTGACGTACTTTGATTTTTTATTTCTTTAATCCGTGTCGTTTTCTTTAACATCGATGAAAGTTGTTTTTCTTGAAATTTTTCCCTTTTTCTTATAAATATAGTTTTCTCTGTTGTTTTTAACATTACTTCACATCTCATTATATTGTGGTCCGATATTTTTTCATTTATATTTTCATGCTCAAACTGTACATTTTTTGTTACCGGTTTTGTATACAGATGATCGATTTCTGTTATATCTCCCTTCCATTCCTCTCTCGTATAACCTTCCATTCCTCTCTCGTATAACCTTCCATTTTGGTCTCATAACCCATTTCTGCCATAATTTTTTTCTAATTTCTAATTTCAGGTTCCTCACGCTTCGTATTTACGTTTATATCACCTATGTATACTGCATTCTTGTTTTTTAATAATTTTCGATCAATATCCGTAATTTCATCTAAGTACATTTTAACATCCTTTGATGGTTATAAAGCCCATACATAAAATCGAATATCATTTACTTTTATCGCTAATATTATACTACACTTAACATATTTTTGCTTTTTATTGTAATTTGTATGTTATTCACTCGTCTAATATAAATTACAAGTCCGCGTAATTTTCCTTGACCTCCCAAATTATGCACTTTATCATATCCTTCTATATTATACAAACTTATTTCATATTCATTTACAATATAAATATATCTATTTCTCTTATTTGTGTAACATCACCTCATTCCATTTGCGCCTCAACGATCTTACATTTACATAAACTATACTTATTTTTTGTTCTGTTTTCATTTCCATTTCAATTTTTCTCCGTATTTTTATCAGATATTCCACATTTATATCTTATTTTACATCACGTACGCATTTTGTTTTATAATTTCACTTAAAATATAATTTCCTTGAAATATAGTTTAATAAATTACTTTATATTTATGCATCTTTTTTAATATCTTCTTCTACGTAAATCCTGTTTACCGGCGCTCTCTCATTTTTCCTAACATATATTTTCCCTCTTTTGAACCATACGAATTTATATTCATTTTCTTTTGCCGCATTTTTTGTTTTCCAAAAGAGTTCTTTATATTCCGGTGACATTGATTCGTTAACTTGTATTTTTGTCTCGTCGTTGTTTAAAAATATATCCTTAATTGTCTTCTTTCTGGAAGTATCTCGTCTGCTTTCTTCCTGTTTAATTTTGCTATAAAAACCCGTCGGTTTTCTGCTCTGTTTATTTCCCATTCTACGGACCGCTGTTATTTCTTCCTGTTTATATTCATTTTATCGGCAATTTTTAGTAAATTTAATTCCAATTTTTCTTCATCATCTTCTTTCATACCGTGTATACAGTCTCTCTAACTGATTTAGTCTAGATTTTAATTTTATTATTTCTCGATCCTTATCTTTATTTTGTCTAATTATGGTATCCATTTTTATTTTTACATTCTCTGCCTTTAATGTTTCGTAATTATATTTCATGTCATTTTGCATTTGTGTGTGATTTTTTTCTACTAACAATTGCCCATTTTCTTTTTCTTCTTTATTTTGTTGTTATTCACTCGTTTTACGTGTATTATTTTTTTTCCCATCGCCTCAAAACAGATGACATCGCCAAGCGTTACACCATCTGCTTTTGACCTTGTATGTTTCACGCGATAGCGTTGTACAATCGAAATGATAATTATTTTTACAACCGGCTTTATAAATTGCCCGTCAATCGGCAGTTCCTCTTCACACTAATTATTTGACATTTTATTTTATTTTAGTTTTAAAAACGGGATAGACGCTTATCTATTTAGATAACATAAAACTCAAACTTACCACCGTCTTAATACAATACGCTTTATCTTGTAAAGATAACTGCTTAAAATTCTTCTAACCGTAACACGTAGCAAACACAACCGAGCCCGAAACTACTACTACTAGAACTCCAACTCGCAACTCAAACATAACACTTTCTTCGATTTTTGTGATATAACCACATTGAAACAAATTATACATGTATACATACGCTCGCTAAACATACATACACATACACCCGTAAACGGTGAGCGCATCGAGTACCAACATTTCAACACATGCGCACATATATTCAAACTGATGTAATTAACAGATGTTAAAAAAATATTGATAAAAAAGTATTTGAAAATAAATAAATACAGAAAAATTTAGGAAACGGATGAAAAGTCCGCCATAATGGTTTTAAATAATCGAATAAAAAAAATAGTTAATATAATATATATATATATATATATATATATATATATATATATATATATATATATATATATATATAACTGGTATTATGTACTGCATCAGATACAAAAAAATTAATATCACTAAATATTCTTGTCTTATTATAATGAGGCACTATTGTCCTTGGTTGCAGCTCCTGACCGGGTCTTTCCATTATGCATTAATACGCCAAACTTATTACCATTTGTAGCAACGTACATAATAATAATGAAATATACTTCAATTTATAATTGAGTAATTTTTTTATCGCATAAACTGTATGCATAAATAAAGCGGGGACTACGCGTATTCTAATAGATCATTATCATCGTCGTGTTGTACGTTACCGAATGTCGTGATTAACCATTGTACGTTTATTTTCATGTACAAAATGGACTAGCATTCAAGACACTCATTATATGCAACGCAAAAGCCAGCTTAAAACAGAATCCCTGTAGTATTTGAGAAAGTAAAACTTATTTTTATTCTTGACGAGAGAAAATTCATTTTTTTTTTTTTAAATATTATTTTAGTACGAAGTGCAACGAAAGCTAGACATTCAAAGATGTAGTGCGATTCAGATAGTTTATAGAGTCATTTGATCACTAGCCAAGCCTGTATAAGTACGTTGCAAACTTGCCAAAACCAGAGTGCACTTTAGAATTGAAAAAGTTAATATTACATTTTCTGATTTTTATTCGTTGCGGTATTTGAAAAGAACTGGAGTTTTCCTCTCGGTAGACTCAGTATCCAATCCTTTTCGACATCCGTTCTATTAGCACCGACAACACTTTTTTTTTAAATATAAACATCTTCACACGGTGATTACAATATGATAGAATGTCCAATAGCTTGCCTTACATGTAACGATTTACCTTGAAATTTATTGTTATTGTTAATTATGACTTAATTATAAGAATTTAATTTTTAACCGCGAATATATACAAAAACCTGAAGTTTATTCGATGAAGTTTCATTAGAAATTTCTTAAATGTACAAATCACGTCCACACGAACATATAATACATATATATGTGTGTGTGTGTGTATTATATCGTAAAATATTTTATTTACATGATTTCTTATTGGATCATTTTCCCTGATACGGGTTTTATGCGCGTTCACTGTTGTAAATTCCCCACATAAGGGAACGAAAAGTTTGAAATAATAATAACGCGCTTCATTATTTGTAACGTATATATTTATAAATTTTCGAAAAGTTAATATTATTTTTTTTTTTTTAAATTTCAGAACAATTACTTCACGATAAACGTGCCATTTTTGGTTTTCGCGATTTTAAACTTTATCTGCAGTACACTCGGATTTATCCTATTACCGGAAACTAAAGATTTCCCTCTGCCCGAAACCGTAGAAGAAGCTTTACTATTGAAACGTTAACAAATTTGACAGCGAATTTGAAAAATGCTCACACTCCGACCGTTATCGTCGGTAATTAAATTTTTAAATGGGTTTTGTAATTACAGGTGGCGTAGTAAGTTTAAAGAACGTGAAAAAAAAATTAGTAGCATAACAGTATTTAATGGATATGCTAAAAAATATAATTCAACCCGAAAGAGAGGATCAGGAAATGAAATGTAGATATAACGATCTTAATTGGATATTGAAATTAAATCTCTAATCGAGGATTACTTCGGAGGATAATTTATTTGGTCAGATTTTAATAACGATGTATTGGCGTTCTGCTCACAAGTACGAATCCCATCGACAACGACGAGAATTTTTCGTGGTAAAAATACCTTTAGTCAACTCAGCTATCCATCCAATTATTCGATAAATGAATACTAGCTGGTTGAAAAAGTAAAGGGAACCGCTAAAAGCAATGGCAAACCCGTGCACCAACGCCTCTATTAAAAATCGTACGCAGATTAAAATAACAGATTTATCTCATTCGATCCACTGTAATTAACAAGAATCTCGAATGAGGAAATCTCATTTAATACGTCTTCTATGTTTTCATTGTTGAAAAAAACTTAAGTAATAAACGAAGGAAGAAAACTGTATTAAATAAGCTAAAAACGAATATTTGTAACGGTAATTTTTCTAAAATTTTAATGATAATCTAGACGCCAACAGAATATTATTTATAATTTATCCGTAATAACGTGCATTCGTATGAAATTGTAATTTACTATTTGAAAAAATGAACGAATTATATCGGTTTATGATCGAAAAGTCTGTAATTATCTTAGCCGATACAAAACTTACTCCGAATATCAAGCTCATATTCCTAAATTTCACAATATGGGACATGCTGTTCCGCAATAGTAGAGGAGTTGCCTCGTTATCGACGAGAAAATTAAACACGGTATCTTACTCTAAATTATAAAATTACATACGTCACACCTATAGAAATAAATAAAATTTTATCCGAATTTAAATTGAAGTGCAATAAACGACAACTTCAAATTTAATCTTAAAAAAAAAATTACCGTTAAAAACATTTATCAAAATGATTACCTAATCGATGACACGCTTAAGTTTAATTATTACCCTGCATTTGACCTCGAGCAAATGCCCCCCTCCAATATAGAGAAAGCACGTCCAATTAATTTATTAAAAAATTTAATTAAAGCGGTTGAGAAAGTAATACTGGCACGACTAAAGCATTTGCAGGTAGCTTAATACCCAGTTTCAACCTAATAATTCTGTAAACCATCAAATTGCTTTGCGACTACATTACGGTTAACCACAATAAACGTTCTTTTATGGTTCTACTGAATGTTGCCGAAGAGTTCGAAATTACCTGTAAAAATACATCATCTGTAGTAGACAAACACGCACTAATTGGATCGATCAAGTAAATTAGTTCAAAGTATCCTCGATCAGAAATTTAATTTCAATGCTCATCAATCGTAATTTGCCCCTTATTACGATGTAAATCATTCTTAAATTCGCACAATAAAATAAGTTTATATAAATCTCTAATACGACCAGATGCGTACCTAGCCCCATAGTCTAATATCTCTCGTTCCACATATTAACAAATAATCGTAAAAAATAAATACCTGCGCTTCGTACTAAATGCTCATCCCTATACTAAAATTTCTCATATACATGAGTCTACATCATTGCTATTTCTCAAAAGGATTCACTAATTTCTCATCCTATAATAATTAATATGCTTAAAAAAAAAAAAAAATGGGGATTAAAATTTCAGGTGACTAAAAATTATGTTTACCAAATATAAGCAAATTATATTTATTGTATTACGTATATTCTCGCTTTATGAATGTCTTTTATATTTTATAAATATATTTCAAGTCATATGTTTATATTTACCCGTTTATTTATATAATCCGAATTAGAGTCACGAATACGGCTTAAATAGCCCTGTGTGAGTGTGTAAAAAAACTGCCGAGTCTTCTGAAGTAATTTATCTATGTATTATTAGTAGAAATAACGCATCCAATTAATCCCATTTAAAGCATACTTTTTAAACTTAATTAAACAACGATATTTTGATTAACTCCTCGTCAAAGTTAATCAAACCATTTAATAATAACTAATTTTATGATTCTTCTAATAATCTTTTTTCGTTTTATTCTCTCTCTGTCTCTCTCACTCTATTATTTGTATATATATATATATACATATATATATATATATATATATATATATATATATATAATATATATTATATATAAATAATTTTTATAATTTCAGAAAATAGATTAAACTTTGTGTTTAAATAAACATTTTACTTACATCAATTTTTCCAATGAAATAAGCAAAAGTTACGAAATAATTTTTATTTTACGTTCATTATCTTCTATCTGATACATTCCTACAATTTTCTATTCTTTTAGTTCAGTCCTAAGACTGATATTTTCATATTTTTCTAATGTTCCCGATTTTCAGCAGCTTTTTTTAACTCCTTATAGCTACCGAGGCCCTTGTCTCGCAGTAAGGTTACTATGAATGAATTTCTGGGTCTTCTACGTCCTCGTTTCCCTTTAATTTTGCCCTCGTAAACATCTAGAAGTATTCTTCCATGTCTTATAACACGGCCAATCCAGTTTAACCGTGTTTTCCGTATTCGACCAAGTAGTAATCCTCTTTTTTCGTTTATTTTATCCATAATTTATTGATTTCTTATCTTGTCCATCCATCTTATCTTCTCCATTCTCCTCCAGCACCACATTTCAAAAGCTTCCAACTTGTCCACATTTCGTTTATTCATAGTCCAAGTTTCGGCACCGTATATAGTGCTACAGATAAGCTTTCAGCAGTCGTTGTCTCAAATTCATCGGCATTTTTGCCTTAATATATCTTGTTTCCTCCTAAGTACCAGCTTCGCAAATCCAATACGTAAATTAATTTCCTGATCACAATATAAGTCGTCCGAAATTATTTGCCCTAAATATTTAAATTGTTTCTTTTGTTCGATTTATTTTTTCATCGATCTTTACATGTAAACGACCCGGTTTCTTACTGATCATCATTGTTTTCGTTTTGCTTATATTTATTTCCATCCCGAATTATTTTCCTGCCCTATCGAGCTGCTGCATCATTTTATTTAGCATCCTTGCCGACCCAGCCACTATTCCTTGGTCGTCTGCAAATGTAATTACTTTCAATCTGACTAGGACTAAAAATTAAAGCTGTTCTTCTTTTTTTATTATAATATTTTCATTAAAGTTCGAAATAATAATTATTGATAGCGCAAAAGAATTAGCAACTTTTTTTTTTCTCGTAATCTAATCTAGATAGACTAATAAAACGTTTAACTTTAACGAATAATACACAAATCAGATTAATACCAAAATTTACCCAATGAAATTTTAGTTTTCACATATTAACTAAACGTAATAAATTATATACACCTTTTAAAACTATCTAAATTAATATAATATTAGTTCATTTTTAAGCCGCCGTATTTAGGAGCTGACGCGCTTCAGTATTTACATGATTTTTAAGTCTTATTTGATGACATTTTGCAAAATTTTTAATTACTTCATTGATTTGCTCGATTTGTAGTTCTTTATGAATATGTATATTTTTAAAATAGGTTCACACTGTTTCTTAAAACTATATTTTGGAAATGCTGTATAACGTTTCGCTTCAGTTAACGAAGTTTGATTACTTCAATTGGTTACTCAATGTCCTGATTAATACAGGCATTTTCATTAAAAAACCTCCAGTGGGAACAAAAACTTTATCCTCATTACTTCGTGCCCATTTACCACTTTTATCTTTAATTGGGGCTAAAATTTTTTTAATAGTTTTCCATAGTTAGTAGTCACTGTCGCTTGTCATTTCAATTGACTTATTGCTTACTTTCTTTATTTCTCTTTTTAACTTCTGTGCAAAATTATTATATTTATTAATCTAGTTTGATTCGTGTCTAGTTTTTCACTTAATAGTTTCCTGATTTTTCTTCGTGGTAGTTATTTTCCTTGAAGCGTCTTTTAATTTCTAGAGTACAATTCCACGCTGCGTATTGAATATACAAACTTCTCCACTTCGAAATCTAGTTGTACTTCTTCTAAACAGCTTCTGAAATTTTCCCGAACTAATGTCGCATTCATTTCCTTTCCAACAGCATCATTACTTACTGTTAGTAGTATAGATGAGTTGTCATAATTTAAACATCTATCTCGATATAATTATGTAAAATATTTTTTTTACTAAGAAAAAGTCTACCAAATCTGGTTTTCTAGCGACATTAATATTACAACACAATTATTATATATTCTTAAATTGCATTTAACACTTGTTTACACCTTTTGTTGCTGCTGGCCTATAAAACCCCGGTAAATATGCTCGTGGACAACACAGTCATTTATATTAAACGATGTGAAAATTCCTTACTCGTTATAAAATAAAATAACTGATCGATAGTTACAAAAATCGGAACTATACAACAAATCGAAACATCAAAAATGTTTGAAAAAAAAATTAATTTAATATTTACATGTTTTTTTTTTTTCTATCACACCGTGGTATTATTAATTTTGGCAAAGTTTGAGGTTTCGGTTACGATACACCGCCCCTTCCTGAAATATAACTCTTTTTTTATGAAAATAGAGCATCGTATTAGCGTATTCAAAAAGGTAAAATTTTGTGAAAATTAGTATTAATGTGGTATGTTCGAAGAGTAGGTTGAATATTCTAAACCAGGAATAATATAGACAAAATTGTCCTCATCGTACAAGTGGAGGAAAATCAGCTAAAATAATTTATGTAACACCAAGTAAAATTATTTTAGATAAAAGTTAATAAGAAACAATTTTACATTTATTACCACGGTGTATATCTTTTAGATATAGTTTTTAATGGGATGCCTTTACAGCCTCTACCCAACGTGATACTGTGCTTCACATACATAGCTATATCTGCGCGCATTTTTATCCACGCAATCACACAGTTGTGTGCATAGAGAGTGAAGAAAAGACACGCGATAGAGCAAATTTTCTGGTCACCTACACAGGTCAACAATGTAATTTTTACACGCCCGTCAGTATGTTGCGCATGTTCATGTGGTATTGTTGTAGTTGCAACACGTTCTAGTTTGATCGCTTTTCTACACTATGCTGTTTACTAATAGTGGAACTGAAAGTACTGATCGTCGGCCGCACATCCCTGTCCGTGACACCACTCCAAAAGAAACTGTACCGGCATTTACGGCAACTACTAACGTGCCAGTCTGTTCAAATGCAATCTCTTCGGAAATTCAAGCTGTATGCAACAAAACTTCTACTGGTTAGTTTTAGTGCATTCAATTTTCAAAGAAAAATTAATATTATTCAAATAGACCAACGCCCGGTTTAGAAAATTTTATTACAAAATCAAGAGGACATCAAACACTTAATGTCAATTTTCAAACAAATTTATACACAATGCCATGGTTATGCGGTTGTAAGAAAAAAAAAAAAAAAAAACCTATTTTATTGGGTTGCATTTTATTTAAATAAGAAAGAAATGTATGGAATGCAAATGGTTTTGATGACGTAAACTGTGCCTGTTAACCACATTATTTCTTTAAAACAGCTTAAACAATTTGGAAAAATTCGTATTGATAACTAGTGAACAGTTTCGTTTATCAGTTCAAAATGAAAATAAGAATATAAAAATTTTTAGTTGTACGATAAAAGTTGCATGCTTTTTAGGAAAACATGAATTTGCTTTTAGAAGGCATTATTGAAAATTCGATAAGCAGGGGAAATTATATCGAATTATTAAAAGAATTGAATTTAACGGTGACTTAATCACTTGACTAATTCGACAGTTTTTTTCTGGATTATCGCTTGATAATGACATCATGACATTCATTTCCGAAGCGATGATAAATAAAAATTTAACTATAAAATTCATTTTTTGTATCAGTTATAATGGATATGACACAATAGATGTTGCTACAAAATCTCTGAATTATCAACTGTGCTTCGATACGTAACAAAGACTGGTAATGTCGAAGAAAGATTTTTACGTTTTCAGAATGTAAGTAATGATCGAAGTGCTCGGTATGTAGGGGAAAAACTTTCTGAAAATTTAAAAGACTTTAAATGTGAAATTAATTTCTCACGACGGCGTATGATGGATGGTGAGTATAACGGTCTTCAATCGCAAATTAAAAATAAGTATCCTCAAGCCATTCGCGTTCGCTATTACGCTGATAAATTGAATTTAGTTCTTTCTCAGTCTGTTAGCTAACCGTGTAAAATGTTTTTTATTTCTCTTTCGAGTTTTGCTTTTTTTTTTCAAAATCCACGAAGAGAATTGCAGTGTTAGAAACTGAATTAAAAAAAACCGTTTCCAACGTTGTCGCCAACATGGTGGAATTACAACACTAGATTAGTGGAAACAGTAAATGAATATGAAAAGTAATTAAAAGATATATATTTATACGATTTGTTGTAAATGCGGATATGTGGGATTCGGAAACGATTTATAAGACTTTTTAACTTTTTCCTGCTGATATTTTCTTCCATATTTCCATAATCTCATTTACAGTTTCGAGTACTTAAAAAAAAATTGACATTGGTTTTTGTTACAAAAATCGAACCATTTCGCGATTATCTTTTAGAATTGCGCGAAAATTTTGATCATACTTGGGAACAGTTAATTAACAATTGTTTTAATAAAAAAGAAAAAAAACGACGTATCATTAGCTGAGATTTCCAAAAAAAGAATAACACTCGATTCGATTTCTGGGGAAGAGAGAAAGCTGTCATATAGAATATATTTTTAGAAATTATCGATGTCACGCAAACTAATATGTCTAATAGATATAATGACATAACTGAAATTCTTAAATCTCTTAAATACAAAAGATTTTTTACATTTTTAAAAAATCTTTCCGGAAGAAGACCTTTAAATTTAAAAAAAAAAAAAAAAAAATTATGGGAAAACTTTTTCGATTTTACAAGTTTGAAAATCGAACTTCCTGTTATATATCAAGATTCAGACATGTATAAAGACACTGTGCTGGATCGGCTTCAATATTTGACACCGCTTCAGATTTAACAGATGTTTTTTTTTCAGAAGTATACAAGCTTTCTCATTTAATAACCATAATTCCAGCAACCACTTCATCTGAAGAAAGATCGTTCTCAGCATTGAAACGAATAAAAACATACTTAGAAATATTACCATCAAGCATTAAGAAACGACCATCATTTTATGATGATGTAATAGATATTTTTGCAAAGAAGAATAGAAAATTCGAATTAATCTACAAAAAGTGAGGTACTTTGTTAATTTGAATGTATGTATTTCATCATTTTTTATTTTTGTTATGTATACAACCGATTTTTACATAGATCAATTTTGATACACGTATAAAAAAACGTTTCATTATTGCGCTTCCTGTGTATCGAAATTCACGCTACGTCACTGGTTTACTTTAGCATCGCTGTTAAATTTCCTTCATCTACGATTCTGGATTTAACTTACGTTGAAGGAATATTGGTAGTAGAAATTCGGAAAAATATTTTTACCGAAGATTGGTTAACTGGTAAATGTGAAATCTGACAAATTTTGAAACGATTGTAAAAATACATTTTTTTTTTCAACGAAAATTATGTTTGGTTAATGAAATATTTACACACACACATACATATATATAGCGTTAGGAGTGTAGCTGAAATAACGAAGGGTGTTGCACGTTGCGTAGTCGTTGTATAGTTTACGTATATATATATATATATATATATATATATATATATATATATATATATATATATATATATATATATGTATGTATATGCGTGTGTGTGTGTTTGTAGCCGTTCAACTTACTGATTCACTGTTTTAGGTGAAACGATCTGACAGAAATCGGACTAATATATACAAAAGAAAATGACAGAGATATTTTAAAACTTTAAATTACAATAATTTCTGTCCTATTTGTGTTATCAATGTTAAACAAAGCCCGATAATATAGGCTATAAACTATGCGCATTTCATCATTATTGCTTTAATAGTTTTTAAGTTAAATGGAACAGACAGACAAAAATTTAAAAAAATAGATTTTCTGTTTGCACATCTCGGACAGACACTACAGTTTTTTCTTTTCTTTTATTTTTTTTTAAAATGGGGGTGACTTTGTTTTATATATTAGTATAAGCTAACAAATATTCGTGTATTTCACGTTAAATTGTAGACGATAGTTATTTAAAAATATGAACTAAATGAATTAAATGAATTTTTCACGCGCGCACAAACCTATATATTACATAATTAATTAAGTGTCGTTTCCGTATCGGAGGTAGGCAACTACTTACCTATGAATATTTTTCTGTTCTACAGTGTACGTAGGGTACAAGGAAATCATAATATGGCGTTAGCGTAGATGGTCACACACACATACACACCCGACAGAACCGATTGCAATCGCTCTTTGTCACGACACAATGCAGGCCCGTGTGTTTTTGTATATGTTGTGCGTGGGGATGATTTGTGATTGCCTTCCAGGCGATAATATTATTAGGATTATTTATATTTTTTATTTTCTTTGCGTCGGCGATCGTATTCAAACTCTGTACAGTATGTAAGACCATGCTCTAGCCACTAGGCTAATTGAAATTACGTAATTTATATCGAGTTTTAGCGAAAAGTTTATGTACACATTTTTATCTGTATACAATAGAATTACGTATTTACGTAAATAAATCTGCAAGAAAATACTTGAACGTAACGTAAAAATTAAAATTATTCACGACGGATCGAATATAATATAGACACAAACAAACAATGTCGACTTTGCACCGCGGACGAGAATTTAGCACGATATAAAAAAATCCTACGTCTCGGGGCGCAGTTATGAAGCGAAACTTAATGACGTTTCCCCCCCCCAAAAAAAAAAAACTTATTTAATAAACTCGCGATTTTGTACAAATTTCACAAAGGCGTGGCGATCACACAAGTGTTTTCATTTCCAAATCTACGTCGTATGTACCTTCTTTGTGCAGTGAAGATTTGAACTAAATAACGGGTAGCCGTGCGCGCATGCGCAAGATAAAGAATACAAACACGCAAAAAATATTATTTAATAATTTCCATACGTGTTTGTACGTATGTATGTAAACTGAATACAGACGTACATGAGTACACAGCATGCGGGAAAGAGTGAAGGAGCTCGAGGACACTGTGAAAATGGGCCTGCTTATATGCTCCTATATGCTTATGTTTATAAGCCTTTGGCTCGCTCGTTCATTTTGCTGGTTAACTCCCCACATACAAAGCGCCAATAGAAGTTTCTCTTCAAAACCAAAACACAGCTATTCGTCCGATTGGTCGGTAAATCAATTCTAACTTGCTGGGAAATTAAAGAAGCCGCGGAATGGTAAACCACCGCCTCCGCCGCATAATAGTTTATACAGTATGCGTCATCTGGTCGGTCTTTCGTCAATTTTATAATAGAATAAAGTTAATGAAATATATTAGTTTAATTATAAATATAACATTTTTAGTTACGTAACGAATGTTTCGAGTATTTCGAATATTACAACACATAATCGTATCGTCATCGTCGTGATATCAAACACATTACGAGGCCCACCACAAAGGGGGACAATCGGAATAAATTGCCTCGCGCCATAGATTAAAGGGGGCCCCAAAAACATTTAAAAAAAAAGCAACTAAATCCCTTTACTTAAATGTAAATAGATTATCTTCTTATTTAACTTTTTGTTTATACATACATATACACGTGCAAATGCGTTGTATCGCAGCTTGTAGACAGGATCCTATACATTAACGCGTGTCCCTCTAGCCTCTACTGTTTATTCGTAAGAAAATACAATACTATAATTAACGAATTGCAAACGTAGGTAGTTATCGAAAATCTTTAAAGATAGTCGATGGACCAGATCATCGTAATGAAGAAAATAAAATCAACTTATCGTTATTGCTATTGATTTTGATACGTGACGACGATTGAAAATTTTACTCCCGTTTAATTTGTTGTTTATAGCGTGTATTTTTAAGTTTTGTGTTATTGTTTATATGTAGTTTATATAATTTTTTGCTAGGATTACGTTGATGTTATTCGTTTCGCTCGGCCGTGATTTGCAATAAAGATATCTCGATTTTTATAACGCCGTTTTATTGGGGTGAGATCGTTTATGTTTAAATCGTTATCAGTAAAACTATTGTATTAGTATGCCGTCTTGCGATAAGTGCCAGGTTGTTCTGCCCGATAACGGGGAATTTGTTACTTGTAGTAACTGTGCGCGTTGCCTACACTTTAGTTGCTCGGGTTTACAACAATCCACATAGACACGAATGTCAAGGTCATCTAAACAAGGTTGGCGTTGTATCAACCTGTCGCGCGAGTGAGTCTAACGCGCATAAACCGCTAAATAAAGATAGTGATAAACCATTACATCAAGATAATGATCGGTGACGACGAAAATGGGGCCAGGCGCCTCCAAGGCCAAAATTCCGACGAATCAGCATTTCCGAACCTGCTAAGGTCACCGCCGTTTTTCAGATAATCATAATAAACATCTTGCCATAATAATCATAAACATATTGCAATAATCATAACAACCATCTTCGAATAATAATAACAAACATCTATGAGGAAAATAATTCTTAAAAATGATAACAAGAGAGAGGAAAGTAATTATTTTACAGCTCCGAAAAAAATTATATTTTTCCCAGGATATATATAATACATATACACACACGCATATATATATATATATATATTACAAACGTATATGCACATGCACACACCCATATTACATGTATATATGCATATTGTAATATGGGCGTGTGTATGTGCAAATACGTGAATATATACATATATATATATATATATATATATATATATATATATATATATATATATATATATGCAAATACACGCATACATATTACATATAAGACGAAAGTACATATTTCCAAAAAATATAAATAATTATATAATAAAATGTGTTGTTCAAAATTGTTTTGTGCTTTTCTCTAACAAGCTAAATAACGTTAAGAATATATGTGGGATCCCAGAATACATTTTTAAACAATTCTGACTCTTAAAATCGTCATTTATATAAAAGATTTATCGTATAAAGCGAAAAAACCGCATAAAAAATTTCAAACCGAAACCAAAAATATCAATAGTCACTAGACACACACCTCGCAATTTTTTTCAAATTCTACTTTTTTCACAATAATTCGCGATCGATTCGAAATCGAGGAAAAGTGTTTATACAAAAGTTAAGCGGCATTGAAATACGCGTTATAACGTTACAGTCTTATTTTGAAACAAAATACTCATCGATAAAATGGGGTTAAAGAGTTTAGCGGTTTTGGATCGTTTATAAGGGTCGTATGATAGATAGGCGGTTCAGGTTTACGTTAGACGAAAGTAGACGTCGAGGTCTATTATTAATGTAATAACGTACATTTTATCTAGATTAACTGGTAGCGAGAAATCGCGAACTTAAAATTTCATTTTCGATTTTTAAAAATTCTGTGAACGATTTTTGGTCGGCCGATTTTACAATGCATTTAGCATGGGCAATGTTAATTATATACCTATATATCGTTATATACGCAATGCTTTTAGCATAGGCAATATTAATTATATATCCATATATCGTTACATACATGTATATATATACAATAAGCATTATGCATTAGTCATTATATATATATATATATTTCACTGGCAGGGATAACTCCATCAAAAATGGTCAGATTTTGTCAAACCTTTTTTTGTTTTATTCGTAATCATCAATATATACATTTTATATATATACATTTTATATATATATATATATATATATATATATGGTACGCCATTATCATGTGGTAGCCCTAAAAAATTTGATCGATCTTTTTTATTATATCTTTATATATATAATTCTTCTGTGCGTGTGTATGTCATCGAACTCCTTCCAAACGGCTGGACTGTTTTTAATGAAATTTTTTGTTTGTCTTCAGGTGGATTCAAGTATGATTTAGATTTACAATTCAGTCTAATTTAAATTGTTTATTCCTATGAATTTTTAAAAATTGCCGACTTGGCACCTTTGGCAGGGCATAGCGCACGACGTAAATATTTTTAAACGATTCCGCCTCTTAAAATAGCAGTTTCTATATAAGAACTATCGTATTTAGGCAAAAAACCGTAAAAACAAAATACAAACAACCTAAAATTTTTATAAATGGGAGGGGACACCTTGCGATTTTTTCAGCAATAAATCGCGAACGATAAATGGGGGAAAATAGTTTAAACGAATGTTATGTAGCATTGATGTAACCGTCTAACGATAGTATAATCGTATTTTTACACCAAATACCCACCGAGAAAATTGGTGTTAAATGGTTTAGAAATTTTGGGTCATTTTTAAGGCCACTATGATAGATAGTAGGTTCGAATGAACGTTAGACGAAAGCAGACGTGGAGATCTATCACTTACGTAATAACATAAATTTTACCTAAATTAACCTGTAACGAGTTTAAATTTGATTTTCGATTTTTAAAAATTTTTGGACCGATTTTTGGTTTTAGAAATTTTGGGTCATTTTTAAGGCCACTATGATAGATAGTAGGTTCGAATGAACGTTAGACGAAAGCAGACGTGGAGATCTATCACTTACGTAATAACATAAATTTTACCTAAATTAACCTGTAACGAGTTTAAATTTGATTTTCGATTTTTAAAAATTTTTGGACCGATTTTTGGTAGGCAAATTCTTCGATGCTTTTAGGAAGGTGTTAGGCGTTAGGTAATATATATATATGTATGTATATAAAATACGATTTAGACTCCCTTATACGGCGAACTTCGTATCGCCCAAGAATCAATAAATGTATTAACTTATTAGCTGAATTAAATATACTTTTTATTAAGTTTAATAAATCAACAAAAATTAAAATGTATCGCCATATCGTTTAAGTCTCTTTACAAATTTTTTTTTACGTTTTTTGTGTAATTCCTAATTCTCCACCAGTATTTTTTATTTAATTCAGCTAATAATTTAATACATTTCTTGATTCTGGGGCAATACAAAGTTCGCCGTGTCAGCTAGTATATATATATAATTATTACTCAACCAGACGGTAACAATGAGCGCGCTAGTTGTCGTTTGTAATGGTAAAGTGTACAACACGCGCGGTAACGTAGTGTTAATAATGCGCACGCGTTCAATTAATAACGTAAGAACGTTTTAAAGGGGTTGTATGCCTGCCGTGTATTGGACGAAGGCAGTAGTACAGCTGTATATATATATAACAGCTTTGTAGAATCGGCCGACCAAAAATCGGTTGAAAAATTTTTCAAAATCGAAAATCAAATTTTAAACTCGCGATTTCCCTTTACACGTTAATTTTGCTAACATTTACGTTATAAAATAAATGATAGATCCCCACGTTTACTTTCGTCTAACGTCAACCCGAACCCCCTATCTATTATTGTAGCTTTAAAAATGCCCCAAAACCCCAAAATCATTTAACCCCAATTTTATCGAAGAATATTTACTATAATAATACGGGAATACAACAGTTAGACGCATATTTCAATGCCGACTAACTTTTGTTTAAACGATTTTTCCTAATTTTGAATCGTTCGCGAATGATTGCGGAAAAGGCGAATTTTTAAAAAATCGAAAGGTTGTGTCCTTTTTGAAATTCAGGTTTAGTTTGAAATTTTTTTTCGCGGTTTTTTCGTTTTATACGATAGATCTTATATAGAAATGATTATTTCAAGAGTCACAATTGTTTAAAAATGTATACGTGGCACTCTATGCCCTGCCAAAGATAGCACGTCGGCAATCTAAAAATTCGTAGCTCGAGACCTATCGATCGTAATGAAAAACGGGTTTCTATTTCGAACTCGTCATTTTAATATCTCGTATATCAGTTCTATAGACATTTTTCGAAACTGGAAATTCAAAGTCACCCTCGAAAGTGCGCCAACCTTTTTTCCGATTTCCGACTGCAACTTTATTTAATAGTTTTTCCTATGACAATCGAATTAGGTAATAACAATGTTTTTCGAATCCCTAAGCCTGACCAAAGCGGGAAAACCGATTTTTCTAAAGTCGTATTACCATTAAAACCTTTGTCAGGTTTAAGAATTTTTTTCTTTGAATCTACAATGTTTTACACTGATGCATCCTTATTTGCCGGCTTCTCAGTTATCAGAGACGGAGCAATCATCATTCAATATTCCTGCCGCAGACATTCTCCGTCATTTCATCAGAATTATATGCGATTTATCTTGCTACGGAATCTTATGAGTTCCGATGTTTATAAACCTTCGATTATATGTTCTGACTCTCTTCTAGCACTCTGCACTCTCTGGGACGTTTTCAATCATGATCAGCAACCTATAGCCAAGAAAAAACTGGTACTGGCGAGGTCGAGTCAGAAAGTGACATTTTTCTTTCATACGTATATATATATAATGCAAACTAGCTGACCCGGCGAACTTCATATCGCCCCACAATCAATAAATGTATAAATTTATTAGCTGAAACGCGGTTTTTTTGTTTCATCCGATAGATCGCTTTATTGTTAATCATGTGAATCATAATTATTAACAAAAATCAGTTTTATTTTCATTGTAGTGCTTTGTAATATACGATGTTTTTCGTTTGATTACCTGGCGCATAGACAAACAGATCTGATGGTTTTCCAACACGGGAACAGGCAACATACAATTGACCATGTGAGAAACATGGGTTTTCCAAATTAATACCACAAACACTTAATGATTGCCCCTGTGACTTGTTTATGGTCATAGCAAAAGCAAGCCGCACTGGAAACTGTAGTCGTTTAAACTCAAATGGCACATCAGTCGGAATCATTGGGATGCGCGGTATGAGAACATCTTCTCCTTTATACTTTCCCTTTAGTATAGTTGCTTCTATCACGTTGTTTAGAAATTTTTTTATTGCTAAACGTGTGCCGTTGCAAAGACGCGGTTGGTTGATATTTCGCAACATTATAACTACCGATCCAACCTTTAATTGACGATTGTGAGGTGGCAATCCTGGCAAATCCAGCGAGTTTAAAAATTCCGGTGGATAGTTGATTATATCATCTTGGTTAGTAGCTGAATCAACTAATTTATATATCCTCGATTCGCCTGTAATTTGTTCTTGAATTTTGAAATTTAATTCATTTACATCTATGTTTTTTGCAGCCAATATAGCTCGTTCGCTCAACCAATCATGGTTTCTGTAATTTTCAGCAACATCTGGAAACACCTTCTGAATAAGTTCATCTTTTGATCGAGTTAATTGACAAAAACTTTCAGGAAAGTTAATGCAGCCAGTCAACATGTCTCTAGGAAATTTGCCATTACCAATGTCAATGAGTTGTTTAGAGAATATGTTTCCAGATTGGTCATTTTGCAATTCGACACGCATATTCTTGCTTAAATGAAGTACTTTGACATGTTTCCACAAATTGGAGGACTTTAGACATGCATTGAGTTCATCAGCTGGCGTTGATCGTGGAATCACTGGCAATGTTTGACGAAAATCACCTGCTAATAAAATCATGACACCACCAAATCGGTTATGATTGTTCCGTAGATCTTTTCAGGTTCTGTCTAAAGCCTCCAAAGATTTTTTATCTGCTATCGTGCATTCATCCCAAACAATCAGTTTACATTGCTGCTAAACCTTTGCCATTGCGGCCAAATTGGTACAGGCGTGTTTTTCGTTACGATCGATAGGTGTCGAGCTACCCTGAATATAATTAACATTGGCCCGTGCTAAATGCATTGTAGTACCGGCCGGCCAAAAATCGCCGGCAGAATTTTTAAAAATCGAAAATGAAATTTTCAACTCGCGATTTCTCGATACCGGTTAATTTTTAAGACATTGATCTAATAACATAGATTATAGATCTCCACATCTACTTTGTTTTAAGACCAACCCAAACCCTTTAGCTACCATAGAGGCTTCAAAAAGGGCCCAAAACCCCAAAATCCTTTAAGCCCGATTTTCTCGGCGATTATTCGATATAAAAATACGGCAATACCATCGTTAGACGCGTCTTTTAATGACGAATAACTTTCATTAAAACACTATTTCCAAAATTTCGAATCGTTCGCGAATTATTGCGAAAAAATCGAAATTTTGAAAAAATCGCGGTGCCCACACCCCTTTTGAAATTTTCGGATCGGGTTTGAAATTTTTTTTCGCGGTTTTTTCATTTCATCCGACAGATCTTATATAGTAACGACTATTTGTAAAGTCGGAATCGTTTAAAAATGTTTACGTCGCTCGCTATGCCTTGCCAAAGGTGGCAGGTCATCGATTTTCAAAAATTCGTAGCTCGACACCTATCGATCGTAACAAAAAACGGTTTTCTGTTTCGTATCGGTCATTTTAATATCTACCAAATCGATTCTATCGAAATTTTTCCAAAATCAAAATTTAAATAATTTACCCCCTTCAACCCCCTAACCTCCCTGAATTTTTTTCCGAATTTTTCTCGCCGTAAAAACCATCCTTGAACTACAATTGGCCAAATTGGTCCGGGCGTTGTTGAGTTATGCGCTTACAACGTTTAGCGATTCATAGGGGTTGATTGTAAAGGGTTGAAAATTCAGGGTTATATGTATTTACTAATGCTGTATCATAAAAAATTTAAAAAAAAATGTATCTAAAATTGAAAAAAAAAATAAAAAAAATTTAGGGGTGGATTACCCTTAACATTTAGGGGATGAAAAATAGATGTCCGATTCTCAGACCTACCCAATATGCACACAAAATTTCATGAGAATCGAGAAAACCGTTTAGGAGGAGTTTAACTACAAACACCGCGACACAAGAATTTTATATATTATATATATATATATATATATATATATATATATATATATATATATATATATATATATATATATATATATATATATATATATATATTATATATATATATATATATATATATATATATATATATATATATATATATATATATATCGGATATCTCGGTAACAATCGATTTGGATAAAAAATTTTACATACATGTAATGCATTGATTAATTTAAAATAACCTATATAGAAATAGCGAACTTTGAAAATTTGGGCCGTGACTCTAAACAGCCCGATTGTTATTCCAACGAATATTGCAATCTTAGAAATTTCCTCTTTACTGCAAATATGCTGGAAAATATAATTAAAATATTAAATCTCGAGCGCCGTTTTAATTTAAGGCATGGGATGTTCCAGGAATATTTTCTAATCTATTTAAAAATTATTATCAGGAAAAAATCCAATCAAAAAATTCCCAAATTCATTTTTAAGTACATCATTTCTTCTAATAATTATAATTTATATCCAGTGTACAAAATTAAATGAAAAAATAAATTAAAGTTGACACAATGCATTATTTTTGTAATAACTAATAAACGAATGGTAATATAGGATATTTTTTTCTATGCGCTACGTACGTCTTTACCGTTACTTTATATTGATATAAGATTATATTTTAAGACATGAGGTTATACCGTGTCTAAAAAATGTGTTCACAATCCTGAAATTACGAATAAATTGCCTACAATTCTCAATTTGATATTAATAATTTAATTAATGTTTTTAACATTGAGAATAACATTGTTAGCATGAGTATTTCCTTAATTACTTTAAAATAATTTTTTTAACCACCTTACTTAAGTTGCTAAGTAAACTAATTAGCCAAATGTTGCAAATCTGAGAACTGTCATTCCCAAGTTTAGGAGGAGCAATAAATTTTGAGTTTTTCTAACAGTGCGTAAAATAACTGAATTTAAACATGCAGTTTAATATAATCGTAAATTCTACGATAGCCTTTAATGGGAGCTCCTTAATTACTATAGATGAAATTTCATCGTGTACTACGATTTAATTGATTTAATTGTAACATACATATCTTTCGGAGTAATAAAAATTGTTTTATCTACAGAACTGACATCTTTAATATATTGACTGACTGTTAATCGAACTTTAATGAATCGTAGAGCAGTGGAAGAGCAGTGCACGGTTTGTTATAATTTTTGTAAACTTTCCATACATTATTATTTTTCGTATTAAGCTTCGATAAAAACGAATTAAATTTATTTTAATGAATCAAATTGCAAATTGGAAATGCGACCTCATATCAACTGTCAGACTAATATGTTGATTATAGTTAGGACTACCCTGTTCTTATATTATTATTATTATGCACTTATTGCTACATTAAGCCAATATGTGGAAAAGTTAGGAACGAAATAACATTGACGGCTTTTAAACTTGAAATATTTTCTAGTAAAAAATCAGTGATCCATTTAATATATGTATAATATTATTACCATCGGATATACTGCATTCAGGAATAGAAATGTGAATCGCAATAGTAAGGGTAAGATAACCACCTACCGCAGTACAACAAAATTGATGTGTCAATAAGTCGTATTAATAATAATTTAATTTTCTTATATATTACGAGGTCCATTTCGCATTTTGATCTCAACATTTGTGTATCGTTTTTGCTTCGTTTGTCTCGACTTGTGTCGTTAGTTTCGTTTGTGTGAAAAAAAAATTGTGAGGAAGTAAAGAATCTTCCATTTCCAACTTGGTTCCCAAAATATTTACTATAGTTTTCAGGATTTGTTTTGTTCTTAGTGTTTGTCTTTAGATGTACAGAAATTAACTTTATTCATTAAGTCAATTTTTAAAAATCGGCATTAATTTTTTTGTTTTGATTATACTTCATTCAAATGATTTTTTTACCGTTTCCAATTTATTTTAATTCACAGATATTTATATAACCAGTTTAACAATTTTTGTGAGGAAACTAATAATAAATTTAAATAATTTGTAGTTACGAGTATTTTAAGCGAAATTTACAAATTATAATGACACAACAAAAAAACGCGTCTATTTTTACTTTTATTTTTAATTCGATAAAATTTTAATCATAAATTAATATATTTTATTATAAATTGACGCTCTATCATTTATGTATGTATATATATATTATATATATATATAAAATTATGTATGTATGTATACAAAGGGGAACAACTGGGATAAATTACCCCAGGTCGCAAATGAAAGGGGTCTCACAAAAACATTAAAAGTTAAAATTAGTTTTTAGTGAGGAACCCAAATGTAAATACATTTTTTAAAAATATATTTGAAGTATAATGTAAAAGGGTAATAAATAACAGTTTAGCCTATCCAGACTTAAGTTTATGGCAAAGACGTGTCTATGTCAGTCAGAATATTAAAAATAGTTTGTATTATCCCAATTACAAGAAATACCAGTACAATTTTGAACGACACCTCTTATTAAATAGTTATTTATATTTTTAGGAAATATGTACTTTCGTCTTTAGGTACGTGGGTATATACATATATGCAATATATATATGTAATATATGTGTGTGTATATATGTATATAGATATATATAAATATATATATGTATATATATACTTAATATGGTTGTGTACGCATTGCTTATATATATATATATATATATATAAACCGGGTGAAAAATATTTTTTTCTCAGACTGTAAAAATAATTATTTCCTCTCCAAGGTCTTTAATTTTAAGAATTATTTTCCTTATAGACATTTATCATTATTATTGCAAAATGTTTATGATTATTATCGCAAGGCCTTTATTATGATTATCTGAAAAATGGCGGTGACCCAGCACGTGCTGAAATGCTGATTCAGCGGAATTATCTTAAAGCCGGCGCCTGGCCCCATTTTCGTGTACGCCCATAATGATATTACTCTTATGTTATCCGATATACGTTCCGAATTGTATAACATACGTAATAACGTATTATGTAGTCTACACAGAATGCGGTTCACGATAGTACAGAACGGTTTGAGGATGCTTTGGCGATTATCAGAAGATTGACCGAGGAAAATAAATCATTAAAAGAAAATAATGCTATATTACAGGATCGGGTTTCCGAATTGGAACAGTACAGTCGCAGGAACAATTTAATAATTTCTAACGTACCAACATCCAGCAGTGAGGATATACCTGATTTGGTAGGAAAAATAGGTCACATCGCAGGGATTGATATCAGTGTTAACGATATAGATTGTTGTAATCGTTTAAGAATTACAGAGAAGCAAGTTAACCCGAACATCGTTGTTAGATTTTGTAGACGTTCGATTCGTGACCAACTTATTCAAAAAACGAAGAAACGCAATAGACACAGTCAATTAGGTCTACCTGAATTGCCGTCAAATCCATTTATCTTTATTAATGAGCATCTGACCGGTGGAAATGCCAAGCTTCTCTTAGCGGCGAAGAATTTGAAAACTCATGGGTTCAAATTTGTGTGGTCAAATATGGGAAAATTTTCGTCCGCAAGAATGATAGTTCTCAAATTATTTTAACATTTTTTCTTATTTCATGTGTAAGACTAGACTAATGATTCAGCACTTAACAATGTATGTTACTATTATTTTTAATATTACTATTTTTAATTTGCATAAGGTAGTTTGCACGCAGCTATTCATATTGAAATTCCCGCTACTCGCGCAGGTATGCGCATAGCGGACTTTATATTATATCTATCAAACCTTGTTGTACACGTCCATTTTTGGTTTATATGGCATTGTAAATGTTAGTGAATAAATTAAATAATTTTATTTTTGGATTATACAACATTGTCAATGTCTGAATCAATGTACATTTTTTCTTATTTCATGTGTAAGACTAGACTAATGATTCAGCACTTAACAATGTATGTTACTATTATTTTTAATATTACTATTTTTAATTTGCATAAGGTAGTTTGCACGCAGCTATTCATATTGAAATTCCCGCTACTCACGCAGGTATGCGCATAGCGGACTTTATATTATATCTATGTATTGTATTTATGGTGTAATGGAATTATTATAATTAGTATTAAGTTCATTATCTACATATTACTTGTGTGTATGTATCTAAAATGTTTATGTATATTCATAGGCATATAGGTATATATATGTTTCATGTATATATGTGTATATGAATATGTATGAGTATGTTTAATATCTATGTGTGATATGAGTATAATGTATGTATGTATGAATATGTATACATATGTATAAAATTTTTTCCATTCTATGTGTTATTAAATAAATAAATTTGAATTTGAATTTGAATTTGAATTATTATTATTATTATTATTATTATTATTACTATTCGTAGGGGTTAACATTCACCTTCCAAGTCCAAAACTATACTTGACATACGTTTCGTTTAATTACGTTTGTATCATTTAGTATAACGAACGAGGACCGATGAAAGTATTTTATTTTCTAAATTATATTTATAGAACGAGGTTCGCCGACTACAACAGACGAAACCGCTAGATTTACTCTAGTTAATGGCGCTTAATGACGAAAAGCTGCTATGTGAAGAGTAATTAGCTACACCATCAATGGACACGGTTGTAAGTGATTGAATTGAATTTACTTATTGATAACATCTACCCATTAGAACCGTAGCCGGAAAGAGAAGACAAAAAAGATCTACGTAAAACAGAAAGATCTACATTGAAAATGATCAAACAGAGACGGAGGACAATTTTGATCAATCGTGACAATGTGATTAACGTGTACGCTATATTAATTGTTTTGTTATTCGATTTTTCCATTCGTCCCGAAATAAAATTTTACATTGTTCACTCTCACACATTATCGATAGAGTAACAAATTTTAATTTTGTCCAATTTTTATCGATTAACATTTGTTAACCTCAATTGAGACTTTCGTTTTTTTTTCTCTTTTTTATAATCGATACTCGGAATAAATTAAAATTTTTTAACTTCTCACTCGCGACTTATCGTTAAAAAAAAGATACGAAAATCGATTAACTTTATATAAATTACGCGGCGTTAATACAATAAATTAATTCTCGATGAAAAACGAACAACAAAAAAGTAGTTAAAATCATTAAACAAAGCTTAATTGACGAGCGGACACACACATAAAAAAATAATTCATTTTACAGTATTACAAAATATATAGCAAAGCCAAAAAAAAAAACATCTGTGCCTCGGAGCGCAGGGAATAAGTGAAACAAGACGTTATAACTAAATTCGATGCAGAGTTCTTTTTTTTTTTTTAAATTTTTACCATAAGTCGACACGCCTAACACAACAAAACGTGGTTTGTAAGACGGGTGTTGGTAGTGCGGTACATGCGAACGGGATATATATATCATCATCATGATATTGTTCGTTGCCGAACGTTGTGACTAGCCATTGTAAGTTAATTTTTAGGTGCAAAATGAGCTAGCATTCAAGGCACTATTATTATGCAACTATATAATATATGTATATATATATACCTATAATAATTCTAGCTTACTCGATTACGAGTATGAATGTTATTTATCAGGCTCTTCGTGTTATTATTTAATGCTTGTGTCTCATATGCGGGATCAGACCAATTTTAAAATACGTGGTGAAATCGCGAAGAAAGTATCGAATATCTGTTCTGCCGGAGACGGTGTCAATATGTTGTTTATTCTTTTTCTTTGATTTTCGGTATACAAGCCAACGATGTCGTCTGTGAACAAGCTCCATTCGATCCTATTTTTGGCTATCGCTTCCATGTAATATCTTTTCGCGGATTCATTCCTGCTTTCTTAACTGTCCTTGTAATCATATCAGCATGCGCTTCGGAATACGTTCTTCGTCCAAAATTTCGAACGAAAATTACGCGGAATTGAAATACGCGTCTAACTATGGTATTCGTGTAATTTTATAGCGAATACTCATCGAGAAAATTGGGGTCAAAGGGATTTGGGGTTTTGGATCTTTTTTGAGGCCCCTATGATCGATAGGGAGTTCGGATTGACATTGAAAGAAAGTAGACGTGCAGATCTATCATTTATGTTATTACGTAAATGTTACCAAAATTAACTGGTAACGAGAAATCGCGAGTTGAAAATTTGATTTTCGATTTTTGAAAATTCTGGGAGCGCTTACGTTTAGATATAGGATAAAATCGTCATTACCTAATTCGATCGTCATAGGAAAACCTATTAAATGAAGTTGTCATCGTAATTTAAAAAAAAAGTGGGGTTTTTGGGGGTGACATTTTTGAATTTCGATTTTTGAAAACATTCTATAGAATAGATTTGATAGATATTAAAACGACGAATTCGAAACAGAAACCCGTTTTTCGTTATAATCGATAGGTCTCGAGCCACGAATTTTCGAAAATTGGCGACTTGCCATCATTGGCAGGGCATAGCGCACGACGTAAACATTTTTAACCGATTCCGAATTTGGAAATAGTCATTACTATATAAGATGTATCGTATAAAGCGAAAAAACCGAACCCGAAAATTTCAAAGGGGGTTTAATCCATTAGCCCATTATATATCTATATATATATATGTGTATATATATAAATATATATGTATATCAGTGGCGTGCGGTGAGTTTTTCTAGGGGGTAAGCGATGACCATATGAAGTGTAATACTACATCAAACGAAAATTTATTTACAAGAATCACGTGATAATACGTTTATTTAATACTTATTTAAATACAAAATCCATTCGGCGATCTAATTTAATAAAATCGGTTATAACAAGATCTTAAAACGTACTCATAGGTTCATTTTGGAGCTGATTTAACAACGGGTTTTCAATGGATATCAAAGATAAGCCACTTAATCGTTCCTGTCCCTGTGTCGATCTCTGGTATGATTTTATTCGTTTCAATGCTGAAAACGACCTCTCTACACTAGCAGTTGTACTAGGTATTGTCAATATTAATTGACCTAATTTATAAACTTCGGAGAAGATCTCATCGAACTCAGACGCCTTCATTGCTTCCACTAATTCATGCGGATTCATTTTATTAAGGTCGTCATCCATATACACCGAGAGTAATTGATTTTTCAGCTTTACATCGTCGAAAAACTCCCCATAGTATTCTTTTAAATTTGAAAAAATTTCGTTTGGAATTTTTTTTATACTCTTCGTATTTACTTGTATCTAGAAGCGATAAAAATTTCAATTGACCAAGATTTCCAAAACGTTCACTCAGCTGAGTTAGAACATTGTCAAAGATTTCGTTGAACGGTGCACGTGCGTGTGTTTTTTCATCTTCTGGTTCTGATAGTTTTCGTATTTTTCTCACAACAAATTCTTCGTTTTCTTTTGACTTTGCATAATTCCATATACTTTTGAAGATCGCGTCGTTCCTATATTTTTGGATTTCCATTTGAGTTTCTTGAATTTTCTTCATACAACATAAAATATCTAGTTGTTTTTTTGCAAAATATCGTATAAGACATCAGTTAGCGCAAATATTTAGGAAAAAATTTCGATGAAGAATAAAGTTCGAACTTCGCTGAAAAATTTTAGGAATCCTTGGGCTGATATTACAGTTTCAGTATGTCACTGTTCCGAATTTTCAATAACAGTTTGAAAAAACTCAGTGAAACAATGATGATATTCTTTAACCGTGCTTATCAATCTGGAAGAGAAATTCCATCTGGTTGGTGCGTTTCTTGGCATTTTCTTAGTAGTAAATTCACTAAGTGCATGTGCGCGTTTGATTGATTTGCTAAAAAAAGCACCCAATCCAGATAATGTCTGAAAAAAAATTCTACATTCTTTTATATTTGAAGCGGATTGTGATAAAACTAAATTCAACGAATGACTAAAACAATGGACAAATAGTGCTTTCGGATATAATTTTTGGAGTTTTGTGCGTAAACCTCCTACTTGTCCTGCCATCACCGCTGCCCCATCGTATGTTTGCGCCACGAGTTTCTTAGCTAAATCGTATTCTTCGATGATACTTTTAACATACTCAAGTATACCATCAGCAGATCGATCTGCACTAACATCAATAAATTTAATAAATCTCTCTCGAGCTTTTGCAGTGTGACTGCATATATAACGTAAAACTACAGACAGCTGCGATTTATTTGAAACGTCCGACGTTTCATCCAGTAATATAGCAACGTACTTCGCGTTTTTGATTTCTTCTTTTATCTTACCTTGAACAACAGCGTGTACCGAAGAAATTAAATCATTCTGAATACGATTTGAGGTCCCACGGAACGTTGTAGATGTTTCTAGGTGTGTTTTTAGAATTATATCATATTTAGAAAGTAATTGAAGAAGGTCTACATAATTCCCACGATTATCTGAATCAGTATTTTCAGAGTGACCACGGAAAGCAAGCTCATGAACACCGAGATAACATACTGCATCGATTAATCTTTTTAAAATGTTCCTATTTTGTAGTACAACTTCATTATGTTTTATCACTTCAATTCGTACGTTATCGTTTAATTGTAAATCTATGCGTGACTTACCAAATTTTTTCAGCATTATGGAGGAAAAAATATGAATCTGGGAACGTTCATGTTTTTTAACCGCATTGATCAAATTATTCAAGTTATCGTACCCTTGAGTAGGATCATTCCACACGCATTTTTCTTTTTCAGTACCAAATAATAGACACGGCCAACAAAACAATTTTCCACCATCTTTACAACCAGTTAACCACAAAATTTTTTCATATTGCGATATATTGAAATTTCTGGTAAAAGTCGTACCACCTTTTTTTTGTTCAGTTTTTAAAGAAGGTAATTCTGGTTTTGGCTTACCACAATTTATAATTTCTAACTGCTTCTTTAAAACTAAATCGCGAAAAAGGTTTTTCAATCAATTCCCAAACACGCATTTTGCTTTCAAAAAAGATCGGAGCACACGCAGTAGATACACAAAAACCGCGTTATTAGTTATTAAACTGTCCAGCGAAAAGCGATGTTACAGTCGCTTACCATAGGCACGTTTTCATCACGTTTACGTTTGCTAGTATGTCTTTGTGTTGGTAAATTATCCGCAGAAGGGAGGTAGTAAGTAATAAGCGATGTTCTAATCGCTGGCCTGTTCGACCAGTTTGAGGGACCTCGCCCCTCTACAGTTTTCAGAACCGTTTACAACACGTATTGAACAAATCCTTCTGTGTGTATGTGTAACCAACTAACATGACGCGGCTGCATTTGGATAAAAAGAACACTTCATAATAATACTAACATTCTGTTTTAACTGTATATGTGTGTCAACCAGCAACTGTATGTAGCGCCACGCGTTCCGTGCAATTGTTGAAGCAATAAGCGGAAATGTGATCGCTTCCTATTTTAATACCTTTATAAGTTAAGATTAAAAAATATATTTTCTCGGGATTTTTCTGGGTAAGCGGCGCTTACCTCGCTTACCTGGAATGCACGCCAATGATGTATATATATATATATATAGCTGTACTACTGCCTTCATCCAATACACGGCAGGCATACAACCCATTTAAAACGTTCTTACCTTATTAATTGAACGTGTGCGCATTATGCACACTACATCACCGCGCGTGTTGAACACTTTACATTCCAAAAGACCACTAGCGCGCTCAATATGTTACCGTTTGGTAGTTGCGATAATTTATATATATATATATATATATATATATATATATATATATATATATATATATATATATATATATTAAATATGTTAGCTCATCGATCTATATATATATATATATATATATATATATACCCAGCAGCTGTATTTTGGGGAGATTTTGGGGTAGGTGATCTTAAACTTTAATTATGTTTTATTATAATTAAAGATAATTTATTAATAAATGAAATTGAAAGTTTTATATTAATTTGTGTCCATCTACTATCATTCGCATTATATGAATGTATGTATGTTTGAATTTATTTATCAATACATGTTTTCGTATGATTTAAGATTTCCTTTGTTTGCTCTATTATTTAATTTATTAATCCGCTAATTGTAAACAACACAACGTTCAGGTAAGACAACGTTTAACGGGTCCGCTAGTATAGTATATATGTTCCTTCACCACCAACACCATTCTATTCATCACCTGTTTATTGCGTTGGGTAGCTGCATAAGCGAAGCAGCAGCCGCAGAGGTAGTATCCAGCGAAGTTTCACTTTAAAAAAAACTATGTAACTTGCATGGTTTAAAGCGGTGAAGGATGTGGACGCCAACCTTCGGTAACGAAGACGGCTCAAGATGAATTGGAATCGAATTTTAATGCCTTTAAGTTTCACTTCTTCCCTACGCTCCGAGACACTTTTTTTTAATTTATTTTATGTCCTATAGAAAACTTCAATGCAAAATAACAAATAAACGATCATTTATTTACAAATAGTTCGATTTTCATTATATTTTCGTTATGACAATTTTTTACACACGTATATATATATATATATATATATATATATATATTTGATTATATCATTTTTAAATGTTTATTAAAGGATTGGACCGATTATATTTATCGTTAATCACTATTTAAGCGCGATTTCATAAAAATGTATACACGTTTTACATATCTCTAAATCAATCAGACACGTTAGCGCAACCTTTATTATTCCTTCCTTCCAAATTGTTAAAAATTTTACTCCCTTGACGAATTTCTTCTACCTTTACCTCAGCGTCTGTAGCTATCTTCAACTGTCTCCGTTTCATCCTTTCTAAGCAATTATCTAAAAAAATTGCAATCCTTTCAGACTTCAGAAGTTGTCTCTCTGCATTAAAGATCTCACACAACGACCCTCATTCTTCTCCCATAATACGTCGCTCTTCTTTAGGATGTCGGTATCTCCATTAAGTTTGCATGAATTCCCGGCCACTCTGGAATCAGCGGAAATTTTTTCGCTGACTACTATGCCTACTCTGCTCCCTGTCTTGGAAGTTCATCGCTTATTCACCGCATATTGGTCTCCTCTCCCTTGTTAAAACTGCCCACAACAGAAAGTGGTCTGGAATAACCCTTATAATGCCTCACATTATAAATTGCTTCAGACTAATCTTTCATGCTTACCTTGGTTTTACAATATATAGATGCAAATTAACCAAATTCGTCCATTCATAATGGTCATATGCAAACTACGATTCTAAAAAAATCGTCTCCCTTCTTCATCATTTCAAATAAAGCTTATTATCTCCACCTACTACTCATACCCTGCATACCGACCTTATACATATTTTTTGGATGTTCCTATTATCTCTCTTCCCGTAACACATTATACAACCAAATCATATCTTTATCAATTCTACTCCTCCTATAAACATGTATTTATTACTTGCTACTCATAATGTGCACATTTATATTTATCTATATAAGTTCATTCGTGAATGTAACTTAGCGATACAACTACTATATATTTATTTTTAATCTTTTATATTACAATTTGTCACGTGTAAACCAAACCTACAAAAAAAAAAAAAGGAAAGAAGAAGAAGAAGAAGAAGCACTGTATTTCTTATTATTAAGTTACATAAGCATATTAAATTTTAAAAAATGAACAATTTACCCGTACCGAAATATAAAACAAAAATTCTTCCCAGGCAAACAAAAAATAGAAAAGCTTATATGATAGGCTTATAAATATCAAATGTATAAGTTACAGGAAAAATTTGTATAAAAACCTGTTCCAATATATTAGAATAAAATTATAATTTACTCTATCACAATATAATATCTTAAAAATATCTTAGTCTATTTGTTGATACTAGAACTAGAATTTAATAGCCGGCTTACTATAAACAGATATGTTTTATACGTCTGTGCTTGTACCTCTTATATCTGTGTCGCAGAGACTGGTTAATCTCCTATCGAATGTATTAGTACATTATCAGATGAGCTGCAGTTGGCGAAAAAATTTTTCGCTGTATTTTTAATGATTTCCTGTATGTAAGGAAACGTTAAAATATCATGCATAGATTTAATTCTAGTAAATCTTGGTTTATTCGAGATAATTCTTAAACAATGATTTTGTAGTCTTTGCATCTGATTTATACTGCTATTGCTAACATAGCTCCAGACCGGGCTCGCATACAATAATTTTGGTAGAATAACTTTTTTGTAAATGAGGAATTTGGAGCATTTTATTCGCCCGACACGGAATAAGTCCTCCTATTAAAATAACGACTACTTCAATCCAATTCACTAAAGAAATCAAATATCCCGGTATGATGTTAGATGAGAAATTAAACGGAACTCGCAAGAGATTAAGAAAATGTATGACACCAATTTAACATATACTATATCAGGACTATACGGAGAAGCCCTTCTAAAACAATATATATATATATATATATATATATATATATATATATATGTGTGTAAAAAAAAAAAACACGAATAAAATCCTATTAATGTAGCTGTTTGCCTTCTGGTGAATGATAACAGGAACTGGGTAGATTTTGAAATCAGTGCGAAGTTGGACGTTCGAGAAAGATGCTCTTGAAATCATACGCAAAAACGTGTTTTGAAATTTTTCAAGAATTTCGAGATTATATTTGGCTGCGGTTCCCCAGACCTCTGCACCATACCTCCATGCTGGTCGGGAAATTGAAGTATAGATGAGCCTATTGATTCCGGGACTGAGCTCAGAATGAGGCTGAAGGAGCCATCGAAAGTTGGAGAGCAAAATATCCAACATTTTGCGTTTTCATCTAATATGCTCGTGCCAATTGAGTTTACAGTCAAGATGCAGGCCTAAGTAGCGAGCAGAGTTACAAACTGGAATCGGTTTACCAACTAAATAAGTTGGAATGTATCTATGATAAAAAAATTGCCGTCATTTAGTTTAATTTTCCAGGTATGAGCCCAAGTTGAAATATTGTCTACATTTGAAGGATACATGCAGCTGTATCATAACTGCGGCTATGTAAAATTATTATGTCAACCAAGTTACCCGTATTATTGCGGGGTACATACCGTAGACGAATACAGAGCATTTATATCATCGTCGACAGATAGACAATCTCTTTCTTTGACAATTATTTGAACACAACAAGAGAAAGCCTAGACTTTAGGCTATCAATAACCTCGGCTACATCGAGAGGAGAAGTTGGTTTAATTCTGCCATTAGATGTAATAGTACACGAAGGAGCTATTGAGGATTGAATGCTATTATCCTCAAAAACATGTTCAAAATGTGAGGGAAAAAAGTGTACAATATTACACGCACCTGTCCAAACATAGGAAGCCTGTTAAGTTGATATTAAAAGTTCTCCCGTTTGGTATAAACGCAAACGATGTCAAACGGGAACTCGTAAATTTTCCCGACATAAAGGTTGATAATATTGTGCAATTTTTAAAAAATAATCATAACGTATCAAATGTCGAACAAATTTCATTACCAATATTTCTTGTTTATTTCCCTAATAATATAAACGTTCGAAAAATCTTCGAGATAAAAAAAATTCTTCACTGTATAATTTTACATGAGAAAAATATAGACCTAAACGAAATATTCTGCAATGTTTTAACTGTCAAAGGTTTAATCGCGTGTCATTAAACTGCACCTTAACTTCTAGATGTTTAATTTGCGCTGAGAATCACAGTACTAAAGAATGTAAAAAAAAAATGATAAAGTGTGTTGCGCTAACTGTGGTCAAGAACACATTGCAAGTTCAAATGACTGTCCCAAAATACAAGATTTTGTCCAACGTTCATCATATCGAGCGAGTGTAATGCGTGTAACTTAAGTAATAATCAGTTACCTAACCGCACCGGATTTTCTGGACCAAGTAGAGGTACTTTTGCTGAAGTCGTTCCGCCCCCGTCCGTAAGTATAGATAACTCGTTCGTCAGTTCCGATAGCTTAAATAAAGAATTTTATAATAATACTATTATATCGTCTTCTCGAATTGCCCTTTGGCCATATGCAAATTATTAGCAAACCCGCCGTATTTTCAACGTAACGGTATTAATAAAATTAAAGCAGTCTTTAATAGTCTGGAACATGCTAATATTTTTGTTGAACAGGTCAACAAAGAAAATAACATATCAGCTTTTATTCCGAGTTCTCTTTTGTATAGATTTGGCGTGATTAGAGGTATTCCCACTAATATTTCAGACACAGAAAATTTTGAAAATATAAAAAACTCTGTCCAAGTTATAAGTATCAGACGTATCCACCGTCGCGCGGAAGGGTCGTTAATCCTAACGCAGACGGTTGAAATTAAATTCCTTGGTAACTCTCTACCAGAGTATGTCGCACTATATCGGTTGCGCTTAAGGGTAGATCCAAGTATTCGGCCGCCAAGACAGTGTGCGAATTGCTTGCGGTTCTCACACACTGCTCAACAATGTCGATCCAAACCTGAGTGCTCATTTTGCCATGAGAGCCATTTATCCTCCAGTTGCTCAAATACAAATACTTCTGCCCCTTCATGCATTAACTGTATGGGAGCTCATATGGCCACTGACAAATCTTGTCCTATCTATAAAGAACGTTTTCAAATCCAACAAATTATGTATGATATCATTATCGGAAGCAATCCGTAAGAATAAATCAGGACACATTAGTGAGGCTTTCTCCTTTTCAGACATAGCAAAACGCCCATCTTCTTTTAATCAACGGTATGCTCCAATACCTTCCACCCCTAATATAGAAACTCGTCAAGTACGTTATTTTTCCCCTCAGTCATACTTTTTTCGTAAATCTCTTCCAAATCATACAGGTCCTCCACAGCCTGCGGCACCCTCCTAACCAAATTATAAACACTTACTTTCATTTCCTTCTGGTAGAACATCGTCATCGCCATCCCTAACAGTTACTACCCAAAATATTGTTACTGGTGGCCCACCCTCTGATCGCTCATCTACACTATGTATAGGTCATAACTGTTTTTCGTATCATCTGGTAAGAAGCACCTTATCTGTAAATAGGATGTTTTGGATATTCCGTTAGGAAGTGATCACTTGCCTACGGAAAATATTCTCGGTGACCCAACTGAAAACCATATTTAATTATAAACATCTAGAACGATTTATCTGGATTCTTCCTACTAATAGAGGCTTAGATTTCGTTAATTTTCTCGAATCCTTGTGCCAGCCGCTTTTAAGTAGTCCTGCATTTAATATTCCGGTAACCTGAATGTACCGTATTGATGGAACTATAATTGTGCCGTGCTACGACACAAATTAAGCGTAGCTTTTAAACAATTTCGTAGAAGCAAAACCATGTCCGATTACTTATCTTATAAACACCTGGAAGCAAGGACTAGGCATTACTAATCAGTAAAAGGAAGAATTGGAAAAAATTCGTTACTTCTATCAATCGTACGCAACCTGCTTCTCACATATGGAAGAAAGCCAAATCATTTGTGAACTCTGCATACTATAATTCCTCTTCAGTTGATATGGATACTGAAAATTATTATAATTTTGTCCACACCACTTCACCATCGTATGTCCCAGATATTACAGAACTTGCATATAATCCACATTGTATAACTAGCCATCCGGACATACACTTTCCTTCTTTTCCCACTAACAGAGATCCAACACACTTTATCTCGTAATAAAAGATCCTCCCCTGGTATTGATGGGATCACCTTTCAAATATTAATTTGCCAACTTCTGCCATACGTATATTATTAAACTGCTTCAACTATTTTTTAAACTCTGCTTTATTTCCCGAGGAATGGTCAGAATTCATCATTATCCCCATAAAAAAAAATCATAACACTTTACCTAATTCTTCATCTTTGGCCTCTTGCCTAAGAAAAATTTTTGAAAAGATTCTCAAAAACAGAATAGCCTGGTGATTGGAAAATCGTCGTCTATTTCTACCTGGAATGTACGGCTTCCGTAGTAATCTTAGCTCTTCAAAACTGCGTGTCGCAATTAGTAGGTGATATCTACAAATCTTTCATTTCCAAGAAGTATTTAATAACTTGTTTTTTAGACATAAATAAAGCCTTTGATAACATCTCAATTCCTATCTTACACGAGTCTCTGACAAACTTGGATGTCCCATCACCATTTAAAGAAGCATTGTGTAACTTATTCACCAAAAGACAGCTTACCTTCTTTCGTTCCAATATGAAACCAACAACTCGCACGGTGTACTTAGGTATCCCCAAGGGTCTGTTCTTAGCCCTATTTTATTTAACATAGTATCGTTTAAACTTCTCAATACACCCCTTCCAGATAGAGTGAAAATTTTATCTTTCGCAGACGATATAATAGTTTACGTCGTGCACGATAATCTAGATAATGCTATCCAAACTCTTAGTATATCGCTTACATTCATAGTCCAAGTTTTGTCCAAATTAGGTCTTACTGTTTCGCACAACAAATGTGCTTCGATAATATCCTCATATAGAACCGTCAATACCGACTCACACGCACTTGTGTATAACAACAATCTCATACCCTTTGTTCATTACCATCAGTACTTAGGATTTATTCTTGATCGCAGGTTAACGTGGAGAGTGCATACGGAAAAAATTAATAAAAATGCTTTTAAAAGAATAAATCTTGTAAAAGCACTGAGTCATACTTTGCGGGGTTTTATTACTACCATTTGTCGACTGAGACTCGGCTGTAGTCGCCTTCCTGCTTCGTTACACAAGTTGATTAGTTCTCCTAATTGCTCTCATCCTATGGATACCCATTTAGTGGCCGATGCAGACCATGTTATCCTACAGTGTTCCCGTCATAGTAATTTTCGTGTTGCATTTTATCAAGCTCTTCACAGCCTTAAAGTTCCGTTTCCTATAAATATTGTATTTCTCTTAGCTCTTCAAAATGCTGAAGTATATACGATACTCCTATATTTTAGATTCTGGTATCATTATTTAATTTTACACATCCCTACATTACTTCTTACTCTGCCTAATTTATAAGTAGCCCTTTCTTATTCATTCCATAATATAAAGACTAAACTGTATGGAAGCCCCCCCTCCAAAAAAAATCTCTATATTAGTAATGGCGCTTACAATAATAATAGTATAATTATATATGCAGTGTATAAACGCCCCAAGAATGATGCGCATATTCGGTTCTTGACTAATTCTAGCCACAAAAATATTCTTGTAGGCGATCTGAATGTTAGAAATAAAATATGGAAGTATTTTATTAGTAATAACTATGCAGATAATATTCTTTATCAAGTTTGCACGCGTAACAATCTTCAGATCGTTGCCCCGCGAGAACCTACTTACATTCCTTGTTCTCAAAATTCAAACCTAGCATTTTAGATTTAGCTGTGGTTAATAATGCGAATATTATGTATGCTTGTTGTGTCACTTAATTGCTTATCTTCTGTCCATAATCCAATATACACTGTTATTTATAATAGTTATCAATTCGTTCAGGATAAGTTCTCTTATTGGAATGACTTCAAAAGGTATGCTTCTGAACATGTAAACTTGAATCAGTCTATTAGAAATCAAAAAGATATTGAAGATCACATTTTTGAGCTTACAAATTTAATTTCTGAAGCCACTGATCGATTTGTACCTAAAAATATGCATAATTAAATTTAAAAATTATGTGAGAAGAATTTATATAAATAATCGCAACATTCATCGCCGTGGCACTAATTTTTTAAAATAGATCAATACGAGCGATGTTAAAATACCACAATAATAATAATAAGTTTAATAAGTTTCTAACTACACTAAATACTAAAAACAACAGTCTGTGCAGAGTGTGCAAATACTATCATAAACCATACGGAGCTTTTCCTCCACTCTTTATGACACTATTAGAAATAATTACGCTTACAAAGACTTTGATAAGGTAGAATTACTTGCTAACTATTATTTTAAAGTGCATACCCAGAACGGACTCATGGGGGACCAGTTATCATTCTAAGAAAGTTAGAAGTACAATCTGTAAATTTATGAAGGATAATCAAATTTCATCTGGTATGAATTATATAAAACGTAGGGAGGTTCGTGCTTGTATAAAATTAAAAAAAAAATAAAACTTCAGTAGCTAACGATAATATTTCCTCTATATGAATTAAAAGATTTCCTGCGAAAGCTATTACTAATATTATAAATGCTACGATTAAATTATCCACGTACTTGGGATTCTTCTAAGATCAATAATATACGATCTATTACTTTAGTCAGTAATCTAAATAAATTGTGCGAAAAATTAATTTTAACTAAATGAGTACGCTATTATTCCTAAAGTACAATTTGGATTCAGGCCAGCTCATTCTACTACTCATCAAATCGCGAGAATCGCAGAACATATTACAGATAATTCCAAGCGTAATAAGCACACTGGATTGGGTATGTTTGACATCATTCGATACTACTTGGCACAATGGCATTATATATAAAATAATTGTAATTTTCCACCGTATTTAGTTAAACTTGTACATAGAGCTACCTAAGTAACAGGATATTTTATGTTGAAATTAATGAAACGCGTTCTTCCAGCAAGACTTGTCTAGCTGATTATATACCTCAGGGCATTAGGACCGTTTCTATTTTCGCTTTATTTGTACAATTTTCCCAAATTAAATAACATCGAAGTTGCTATTTATGCTGATGATACAGACTTATACCGCAATTAGTAATAGATTACAATAAGGATCTTCACGAGTTTTGAAATATTTCACTAAATGGAAGAAAATTGTCATCAATCTTTTAAAAACAGAATCGATATTTTTTACTCGCAGACGATCTTTGTTACCCGATAAAATTAATATTAACGGCGATCTGATCGAGTGGTTATGTTCGTTAGGCGTAATTTTTGATAAAAAATTGATATTTACTAAATGCATTAATGCTGCTATTATAAAAGCGAATAAAACTATATGTTCAATTTTTAAAAGTAAGTCTCACTCGAGTATTTAGTTAATTTTACATAAAACTATTATCCGTCCCACAATGACTTAATCCGGTTTGGTGCTCTGTATGTAATTCTAATTTTAAGAAACTGCAACTTGTACAAAATGAATAGGATACATTTTAAATGCATCTCGCCATACGAGTATATCAGATATGCACCGCATGTTAAATGTTCAAAATATATTAAAGACTATATATTTAAATTAGCGAACAAATTTTTTCAGTATACATACGAACTAATGACGGCAATTGGCAACTAGGATAGTCCGGGAAACTTATTATGTTCATGTATATACAAACATCGTCGTATTAAACATAATTTGTTGTAAATTAGTATATTTGTAATATGTTCAATTGTTATTATTCGTAATTATATAGTTAAGTTTAATGTTTATTTATACCTCTTGTACGTTTTATCTTTATCATAAAGCGTGTTTAATGTTTTGCATTTTTTCTTTTCTCCCATCTATTTTTTTTATTTTTTTGTTTTAACTTTTATGTGTGTTGTTATAATTGTTGTCTTTGTATCGTTAAGTTTATGATTTTTTAAGTTATATCTATATATGTATGTATGTGTATATGCGTATATATTTGTATGTATATTTATGTATATATATATGCGTATTTTTTTTAGTTTTAAACTTTCCCCCTGCTTATCATACTTGCGTTTAAACTATGGTGTTGTTATTTTAATTTCAATACTGCGGTCGAGCCTAATGCCGGAACTCTACTGTGTAAATATTTGCGTGTACGCATGTCGTAATTTGATAAAATACATTTTTCTTTCTTTCTTTCTTGATTTTTAAAATGTCGGTAAGCCAAATCAGGGACGACCTCATTAATTCACTTAATTCTTAAATCAGCGTGCAATGATTCGTTTCGTTGAAACCAGCTGGCGTTGATTATCGTAGGAACGAATTTATTTCGAATCGCTTTAATAATTCTTCGAATCTTGGGTGCAACCTCACAGCTGGACTCTATACGTCCAGATTGGCCTTATAATAGATAAATTAATCGTTTATTTTCTAACTTCATTTTGGAATTTCGCCATATGAACTAATATAATATCAGTTCTCGGTGCCTCCGACCAAACGTGCAATATACGACACATAAAAATATATATATATATATATATTAACGAATATATACGCAGAACAATTGTGATAAAATTTTTTAAACGTGACTACGTCATCAGTCTACCCAGTCCATGTTGTAAAATAAAAATAATTCAAGAACAGACGTTATCGTTGTGTTCGTTCACAAACCGGTAATCGGTTACTAGTACGTACATAATTATGTAACGTAAAATTGTCGAAAATTATCTAGAAAGAACGAGCCGGCGAAGTCCTTGTATACATTCCGTCGTTTGCAATTACTAAAAATAAAAATGGAGCGCTGCTAATCGTACTTCAACGATGTTGATGGAAAATAATATTTCGACCAATCAGTCACTACCGCACGGCCGATTTCTATGTTGTACACATTTTCAACGATGACGATGAATTAATTGGCGCTGTCAATGCCGTTCACGAATAATATTACAACTAATTTCCATACGACAGGTAAGACAATATACGCGTAATATATTTAATAAATTAATTTATATTTATACGTGTATACACATATTATTAATAGGAATGTATTTTACATCTGCTCGTGTACATATGTAATAATGTATCTAAATATAAAAATATATTTTTATTCCTAAACTGATAACTAAATTACATCCATACATACATATATATGCATGCTATATATATAAGAAGTCAGTGGACAATATGGTCCGAAAATTAACAAGAAAAGGACTAAAATGATGACAGTTAACACAGCCAAGCATAACTCTCCCAACATCAAGTAAATAGGTGTATAGAAGTCGTCGACAAGTTTTTAGGGTCAATTGTTGAGAACACAGGAGGATGTAGAGAAAAACCGGGACCTCGCATGCAGATAACCAAAGGCGCGATAGATCGCTTAGTAAAATTTTGGCGTGACAAAAAAAGATAAATAGGAAAGTTAAAATACGACTCGTAAAATCATTAGTATTTTAAATCTTCTTACATGGTGCTGAAACGTGAACAATACACAGAATAGAACGCAAGTACACCGAATCCGTTGATTTCTGGTGTTGGAGACGTATGTTAAGTGTTCCATTGACCGTCATGAGGACCAATGAATCAATATTGTAGGAGGTGGGCGAACCTGAACGCCTATTAACGGATGTGCTAATCAGAATTGGACGGGTTATTGGCCATATGGTGCGGGAAAATGGACTAGAGACACCCTTCATCGAGCTGAAATCGAAGGGTAAACGAAATCGTGGCCGTGTGCCTTTAAGATGGTCAGACAGGATTCAAAAATTTACCGGGAAGAGTTAGCAGGTGATTCTGTGTACGTGGAGAATACAATAGAAATGGATGGCGCAAACTACTGAATTATGAATTATGATAACATTTCGATGTCACGATGTCTCTACTAGGAACCTGCGGTTCAAAGAAGAAGAAATATATATATATATATATTATGTATATATATATTATGTATATATATATTATGTATATATATATTATGTATATATATATTATGTATATATATATTATGTATATATATATATATATATATATATATATATATATAATGTATATATATATATATATATATATATATATATATATATATATATATATATATATATATATATAATTTCAATTTCAATTTCAATTTATTTGATTTTTGTTCAGTACATTTGAATATATACAAACATAAAATATACTATTAAAGAAACCAGTTCGAAACATAATATATAATAATACGCTTATGTACTAGTATAGGAATATAAATGTATTCGTGTAACATCATTTATATTCATATAGCGGTACTATATATATATATATAAAATGTATGTATACACAAAATAGACATGTAAAAATTAAAAATGATTTTCATCAGAAAACAGAAAATAAAGATTTGAACTTCGAATAGTTTAAAAAAATAAATTAATTTGTTAAACAATGTCTGTACTTTTCTACTAATTCGATCGTCGTCTAGTCTAAATTAATGTTAAATATTAAAAAATTAACCAAACTTGTACCATAACGATTAACTTCAAAGTAACTAGTTACTTTTACGTAACTGATTAACTTTAAAGTTACTTTTACGTAACTTAAAAAGAGATAGAAGCAATAATTATTGTAGTTGATAATATCGTTATCCTTATCATCATTACAATTATTATTATAAACGTCGATCATTCCTACTCATCGTTGTTATTTGAAAAAAAAAAATAAACTTTTATTTTTATGATCATACAACGAACGAATTATTTTATTTATATTTTGAAAAAAAAATTGTCTTAACAGTGCTAGAGTAACATATATCGCGGTAAACGTTTTTCCTACATTAAGTTACTGGGATGGTCATTCTATAAAATTGTAAATGGTAACTTTTTTTTCTTATCAGGTTTAATTTAATGATCGGAAAATATTATTCGGAATAAATAATATTTCGGGCACAAACACACTTCGTCATTTAGTCGGAATTAACTAAAGCAATCGGTCGAATATGAACGTTCAAAGAAGAACGGAGGACAATCAAACGTCGTTGCGATGTAAAGATATTGCGATCGTTTTTTGCTTAGCGTTTCACAATATGATTGTGGGAGCCAATATGACCGGGCCAGCTTATTATAATTATAAGCCAAAAGCTACTTGCAAGGTATAATAAACCTTACCTATTCGGATATTAAAGTTTATAAGTAGGTAAACGTAAATGGTCGCCAAAATGTAAGGACAAAATATCGAACTATAACGAAGCTACAATAAGCTATTTACACATATCTATAGACATCGCGATACCTTTAACGACCGCATACAAATTTGTCACTTTGATGCGTTTCTTTAGTTTCATTGGCGACATTATATACTTATTCTGACGGCTCTAAAGGTTCCGACGGAGTTGGTTCCGCATTTACTATTTCTTGAACGCTGTAAAAACCCTTCAACTAGCTAAATTTTCTTCAATATTCACAGCTGAGTGCCTCGCTATTCTCAGGGCGCTTCGCTTTTACGTTTCTACAAATATCCGTCAGAATGTAGTAATTTTCACAGATTTACGTAGCGCACTCGAAGCTATTTTAATAAATTCTTCATTTAATAGCGCAGTTTTTGATCAATTTACGATATTCTATGAAATATTTATGATCTATCGCTGAACGCGTTCATGTCAAATTTGTCTGCATTCCCCGCCACTCGGGTATCCACTGGAACGATACCGTCGACAATTTTACTAGTAGAGGCGCGATCGAGAATGGCTCGTTCTACTTCAATACACACCGGTTAGGGATATTTTATTAGAAATTAGGTATTCGCACAAGGAATTTTGGAACCGTTCTTGGAGAGGTTATTCAGTCAAACAATTCAGGAATATTCAATCTTCAATTCCAGTAATCCTTCGGCTATTCAATCGTCTTAGCAACATAGAAAAGAGGATTTCATTTATTCGTTTTATATGTCGCCTACGGCTTAACGTCAGCAACATTCCTTACGTTCTATTCGCACATAAATTAACCCCTTCGCCATTCGGTACCCATCCTTGCGATGGAGACCAGACCGCCGATGAAAACCGTCTATTTTCCAGTACAAGTTATCATGGAATGCATCAATTAAAATTCCTGTCACTTACTAGTGAAGTAATCCCGTTCCCAATTCATCCAAAATTCTTGCTCAACTCACAGAAATATAGCGTATTCATGATCATATTAAATTACATATCAACCTGTAGTATAAGTATTTAATAAGACATATCATCCATTCCTTACAGCCCTCGGTGGAATCACTAATATCGATATTTAAAAAAATATATATTACACCACTCGAGTGAGGAAAAAGTACATAAGTAAGAAGCGTATCTTCCATCGCAAGTAGTATAGATTTGAAGATTCGCTAAAGTTATATTTCACAACTGGCAGAAAAGGGTTACACAGATTTTGGTTTTAAAGTTCGAAACTTGCCGACTAGAAATATATTTTAAAAAAGAAAAATAAATAACGGCAGAACACAAATCTTTTATTTAAAAAAAAAATCAAAATAATCCTGAACGATCAAAAATTAAACTTAAAAAAAATACTTGTGTCTGGGAGCGCAGGAAGAAGGAGCAAACCTCATACTCGAAAACGAGTGAGATATATATATACATGTGTTATTTCATTGACACACCTAATGCAACAAAACGTTGGTTATATAAATCTATGTATATATATATATATATATATATATATATATATATACATATATTTATATATATATATATATATATATGTATATATATATATATATATGTATATATATATATGTATATATATATATGTGTGTATATATATATATATATATATATATATATATATATATATACACGTGTATATATATATATATATACGTGTATATATATGTATATATCCACACATATATCCTCCGAATGGGGAGTTAACCCGTAAAACGAGCGAGCGAGCCAAAGGCTTATACACATTGGCACATAGGGAGGCCTATTCTCACAGTTTCGTCGGAAAACTCAACTTTTTCCCGCATGCTGTGCTCATATATGTGTATATTTAGTTAACATACATATGGACAAACATGTACAGAAATTATCATGCGTAAGTGCGTGTACACATCGGCATCTCACTCACTCTCTCTCTTAGGTTGGTGGGAAGTTACATCAAATGAATTCTGTTGCCGGCCATATTCTTTATTTCTTGATATCTCCTCCCTTTTCTAACATCATCCGCATACTTTTTCCGGGGTCTTCCTTCCACCATCCCTTCAATTATATTTGTGATCCATCTTGAATGTCTTAGCAGATGTTCAATCATTCTACTTCTTCTAGTATCTTTTTCCGTAATAATATTTCTATTTTCTTTCGCTATTTTTAGCACTTGTTCATTCGTGATCTCCGTTCATTTTATTCTTAACATTCTTTTCCAACACCATATCTCGAACGCTTCCATTTTTTTTAATATATGCTTTAGACATGGTACAAGTTTCCGCTCCATATAGAGCAACGCTCCAGACAAATGTCTTAATAAAATGCTTTCTAGTTTCCAGCGAGATGTTTCTGGATGTCAGTAGGCTTTTCTTACTTACGAAAGCATTCATTGCTCGGGTTGTTCTCGCCGTTATGTCTATGTCATTTCTTCCATCTGCTGTTACGATACTCCTCAAGTATGTAAATTCATTTGAGTTATTCTTATTTCATCTAGTTCTATATTTATTATTTGATTCTGATCTCGGGAACAGCTCGTTACTTTTGTTTTAATTTTGTTTTATATATATGCGCGTAAAAAATTTTTATGTTCGTACGCTTTCTCTTGGGCACGCGATCCGTTATTTCGTTCAAATCTTCGCTACACAAAGGATGTATGTGCGACGTACATTTGAGAATAAAAATACTTTACTCATTACAGTGCGTTCGTTTTCTTTGTGAAATAAGTACGAAATCGTGAGTTTATTAAATAAGTATTTTTTTTGGAAAAACGTTTTCACTTCTTCCCTGCGCCCCCAGGGACCGGGGTTTTTTATAACAAGTTTATATCAAATAAAGGTTATTCATTTATTCGTATATATGTATATTATCAAGAGACTCTGTATGTCTATACGTTGGAAAAAGAAACAAATGTTACACATGTAAATGATACAACGTTATAGTTTGAAAAAAATCAGATCGTTTCTAAATCGATGGAACGAATGATTGGATAATGTAGATTGAACGTAAATAAAATCAATCGACTAATATAATATGGTCTGTAATGGAAGGAAAATAAGTGATTACGGAACTTTTAGTAGTTTTGTAATACTGGAGGTTGCTACTAGATGGAGCCTTGAAAAGTAATATGAAAGAGCTGAAAAAAGTTTAAATAGAACAGAAGAATAAAATTTATTTTGTTATAAAATCGCATAAATTATGAGAAAATGATATGTACATGTGCTATCATTGAAGTTACCTCCGCGGCTAAATATAAAATAAACCACTTTATAAGAAAAACTAGCGGCTACCGATTAAGTAACATAGCTTATCTAACCGACTACGCAAGTGGGAAGTCTGTATGCTTCAAAAAAAAAATATTTTACAGTATACGGGGTAACAACATGCGTGGGATTATATTTATATATATATATATATATATATATATATATATATATATATATATATATCGCTAATACATTTACAAATTTTTATATACTTTCCTATCCAATGAACCATTTTTGTTATAGATTTTTCATAGGATAAAACTACCATCTTAAAAATGACGTCGTGTAAATTGTGCTATATGCATTGTAATAGATAAAAAATAAAGAAGGTAAAGAATTATATGACTTTATTTGTGATAAAAATTTGTTTATCGTTAATAACTCCGAAATAACTCGCCTCGCACCATATGGTAGACGAAGTAGTAATTTAGATTTAATTTTTTGTACTGGAAATATTGCAACAAAAATAAATTACGAAATAATAAAAGATACGATGGGCATTTCCCAATATGAATTAAATTAAATGTCCCCCAAATTTCCGATAAATTACACGAAATTCTAATAGAAACAATAACAATAGAAGTTGTAACATAAAGAAGGATAACGACAATAATGACAGGGGTAAATGGAAACAATAGTAATCAACTCTGTCATTACACTTTAAATTTTAAGAAAATAGATTTGGGGAAAATATACTACGTATATACACGGAGAATGTAATAAAATAAATATGAACGAGTATAAGGAGAAGATAGCTGCAGAACAATATGAAGTTGTATATAATATAATTAAAAATTCAATATATAAAGCTACTCCGCCAAGGAATCCCCCAGATGTTAAAATGAAACAAAATATACAAAAAAAATACAAACACGTGGTGGGATTCGGAGTGCAACAAAGTAGTTGCTCAAAGAAGACTGACATTAAGCATATTTAATAAATACCCAACACCTCAGAACTACGAGAATTTTAAGAAACAAGAGGCAATTACCAAACGATACTTGGAAAAAAAAAGAAAAGAGAAGAGTGGAGTAAATTTTCTCACTCATTACACCGGAAGACGAGCAGAAAAACAGTATGGAACAAAATCATTAGATTAAGAGGAAACAACGGAATATCAAAACCACGATATAGACATAAGCGATAGATGGATAAATGAATTTATAGCACAGTTCCATTCTATAAATAATCATCCAAAATATAATTATATGGAAACGTCTAACAAGTTTGATAATATTTTTAAATCACAAATTAGTCCAGAAGAATTAAGGAATAAGCTTAGGAAAAATACTACAGCGCGACCGGATGAGATACCTTACGAGGCTCTAAGACGATTAAATGTAAAAGGTAAAGATATGTTATTGATTTTATTTAATTCTACACTTCATCAAAATTATATCCCACGAGACTGGAAAAATCACTTCATATGTCCAATATTAAAACAGGATAAGAATCCGCAGGACTTTAGATCGTACAGACCAATTATTGTCATGTCTGGCTAAAACTATGGAAAGTTTAGTGAAAAATAGTTTGGAATGGTGGCTGCAGAATACAAATAAATTCCCCAAAACTTAATTCGGTTTTAGAACTGGTTATAGTACAAAAGATTGCCTAAACATTTTGAACACTGAAATTCAGATTAATATGCCTAAAAATTATTATTTAGTAGCAATATTCATTGATTTTAAAAATGCATATGATAGTGTTACATAGAAATATTAAGGAAAACACTAGTAGAATATGAAATTTCAAGTAATATTATAGATTGGATTACAAATTACTTTACAGTCAGGAAACTAACCGTAAAATATATGGGAAAATTATGGTGTAGTACAAGATGCAGCAAAGGAATATGTCAGGGATCAATACTAAATCCAATCTTATACTCAATATACACAGGGAAATTTGATAAAATATATTCGAAAAAAATACGAATTATTCAATACGGTGATGACGTGGTGATATATGCATCAACGGCGACATTCCGTACGGCTAGTATATCACAGAAGCAATAGAAAAGATTGAAAATTATGCAGAAGGTTTACAACTTGAAGTGCAGAGTGAAAAAACTAAAGGCATGATATTTACCAGACATGAAGTAATTGAAAGTCCGTATTTTAAAATTAAAGGTAAAACGATCCAATTCAGCAAAGCTATAAAATACTTACGAGTGATATTGGACCAAAAGTTAATGTGGAAAGACGAAATAAATTATATAAAAAGAAAATGCCAGGGTGGTCTAAATATTCTTAGAGCCTTAAATGGAACACGGTGGGGAAGTCATCCTAAAACAAATATTTTAATATATAAAGCGCTGGTGCGGTCACAAATAGACTATGACCAATTATCACATCAATCAGTAAGTCAAAAATGAAAACATTAGAAGTGCTACAAACTATTGCTCTAAAAAATGCTTTAGGAGCACCAAGATCAAGTCCTAACCACTCAATGCAGGTTGAAGCGACGGAACTACCAATATATTTATATTTACAACTAATTACTGATAAATTTTATTTAAAATGTAAATCTAATCTAAACCGCCCTTTAAATAAACTTATTCCAAAATTACACACATATGTGTCAGGCAGTCGATATTGGCATAATAAGACACATCCATCTCTAGTTATAAGTTATAAAAATTATAAAGAAATTAGGGTTGTACAAAATATTAGGATATTATAATACACCATATGAATACATTATCAACAATATGAATACAGATTTTTCTACCGATGTTTTCTGCATAAATGATGCGGTCAGTATAAATAACACAATATTAAAAGAAATAATAGACAGACAATTCCCGGAATACGAATGTATATATATATACGGACGCTTCAATAAATAGAGAAGAAAATTATTATTCAGCAGCGTTCTATAATAAAACTCGGAATAATAAAAGAAAATTTAAAATTCCACCAGTAGGCTCATCTTGTACAGCAGAAATTATAAAGCAATATCATATAAAACCAAAACAAGAAATGCAAATACATTGTTATTAACAGATTCAATGTCAGCAATACAAAAAATCAGTAATAGAACAGACAAGCAGGATACTATTTTGTGGAATATCGTGAAGATATGCGGTAAACTTATTAAGATATAACATAAAGTACATCAATTGTTATAAACCTTGTTAGCTAATGGAAATATCTAAGTACAAATAAAACTGGCTAAATGGGTAATACCAGGCTAATAATATATAATATTATATGCAAATATTCATAATCACCTTTGAAAATTAATTTTAAAAAAAGCTCTGTTATCACAGCATGCGCGTGTATATATCAATTTCTGAATATATATAAAATGCACAGTAAAGAAATGTACACCAATATTAATATAAATACATATGTTGTATGTCTGTATACACGCTGATGTTCTGAATCACATTTTAAAATTAATTTTTACTGCTACCACTGCATGTTATAAATTTTTAAAAGATTTCCTGCCACCACCGTAACACCATGATATTGCGTATATATAGATATATAATTAACAGTAGTTTTAATTATAAATCTCACCCCTTCGTTTTAGAAATTAAGGAAAAATGCTTGATTATCTCTCAACGTGGAGGTAACCTGAAGTTTTTATGGACACCTAGTTATTGTAGCATGTCCATGAACGACAGAGTTGACACTTTGGCGAAAAGTGCTATTAATTCTGGAGCTCGTTTTCCATATATTCCTTCTAGCGATCTCTATGACATGATTAGGAGAACCTTTAAAACTGACTGGGTTGAAAGTATACTTAATTATTCAATCAAAGGTAAAACCTATAGTATGGTTTGAACTGAATTTCCTCAGGTCCCCTGGTTCAAACACCTTTTCCCTGTTATCCCGATCACTACTATCCGCAGATTTATCAATGTAATATGTAGGTTACGTTCTGGTCATATTAGAGTAGCGTTGAACTTAAATCTTGTAAATCCTTCTTATATGCATTGTACCAATCATAGTAGCGTCAATATTAGAGAAGATATCAACCATTTATTTTTCAGCTGTGGGTGGTTTGAACATAGACGTATTTGCTTGAGAAATTATTCTCCCTTGGTGTTTTTCCTCCTTACTGTATCCTATCCTTGATATGTTTGGGTTTTATTTAAATTTATTAGTATTAATCATATTCTAATTGAAGTGTTGGTTTTTGTTTTGAGAGTAATTCCTTTCCTCTTTTTATATGATACATTTTAATCCTCTCTTGCTATATTCATATTTTATAGATATTTCTCTTCTTTTAGTTTAATCTAATTCATCGGTTATATTTATTTATGATTTATTTTTATTCTTATATTCATATTTTATAGTTATTTATCTTCCTTTAATTTAAGTTAATTCATTCGTTATATTTATTTGTGTTTTATTTTTGTTCTTTTGGTGGCCAAATGGTATGTACAGCCAGGCCAAATAAAAAAAAAACCTTGTCCCTTGTTGAATGGGCCGACAAAAAAACGCTCCCAGAATTTTTAAAAATCGAAATGAAATTTTCAACACGCGATTTCTCGTTACCGGTTAATTTTGGAAAACTTTACGCGATTACATAAATGATAAATCTGTATGTCTACTTTCGTCTAACGTTAACCCGAACACCTTATCTATCATAGGGGCCTTAAAAACGGCTCAAAACCCATAAACCCTTTAATTCCAATTTTCTCGATGAACAAACGCGTCTGATCTTTTGATACTACATTAAAAATTGGCGCTTAATACGACCACGCTTATTATATTTAATATACCGCATGCTGAAATCAAGGGTATTATAATCATCTCTGAATTAAATTATTGTGGTGACAATTTTTGTTTTTAGATAATTTAGAAATAGGAGATTGTAAATATCGTGAAATGCGTGTGTTCTCCGTCCAAAAGAATTTATATTCCGCAAGATAGGTTCTGGAGTCTCTTGTATGTACTTTTATACTCTGAACACCAGACTGGACGAGCGTAAATTTATATTATTTTCTTATTAACCGAACAGAAATAGGAACGATAACTGAAGTTTGATTCGAGTATCTTGTCAATAGATTTATGAGTCTACAATACCTCCGAGATAGTTAACTAAATGCATTTACCGTTTATAGTAAGATCTGGCAGAGATGAAGGATATATTTTAGTCAACACTGTAGTTTGCAATTTCTGTGTATTTAGCTTTGCATCGTTTTCAACGTGAAAAGCAGCGAGCGCGAAAGGTAATTTAGGAAAATTGTTAAATAAAACTAAAAAAACGGCTAAGGACCTAAAATAACTTTCTCGCGTAACAACACCTGTGATGAGAAGAGTTTTAAGCGCTGAATGTAAATGTAGGCAATGAGTTCCATCACTTAATTAAGAAAAAGAACTGCGTAAATTGACCTTTATTATCAGAGTTGGTCAAAGGAAATATATGTTTTTGCCGCCGCTTATGTTATTTCTAAAATTTTAACCGAGCGTGTCATACGAACGATAACTGAAGTTTGATTCAAGTATCTTGTCAATAGATTTGTGAGACTAGAGTACCTCCGAGATAGTTAACTAGTTTCTGCAAATAAATGCATTTACCGTTGATAGTAATATCTGGCAGAGAAGAAGTATATCTTTTAGTCAACATTATAGTTTGCGATTTCTGCGTACTCCATCGTTCTTATGGTACTCGTAAACAGCACTCGCGGCTTTTTGTAATCGATTGTAGATGGTGATCAGTTCTTATGGTTAATACAAGGTGGACGGATATGTTATTCTTGAAAAAGACAAGACTACAATTCGTGGCGAAGGTTATATTTTTCCATCGTTGCTTACGTTATTTCGAGAATTTTAACTGGACGCAGGAGCCGTATAACAACTAGCGAAAAATTATATATATATATATATGTATATACATTTTTTTTTCTAACAGCCAGAGTCGCTATTTTTATATGATAATTACGACAATATTATTAACATACCTTAGACAAACATCGGAGTCTTCCTTATAAATTTTTCTAAGAAATACGGCCTGACAGACAGATGACTAATGTTTTAATAGGGGAACCTAAGCTAATCTATAGTTTATACTAAACCTAAGATCAGCGCCGGTCTTCTCAAATGAACTAACGACAGTTCTTAGTAGTGTATAACTGGAAGAGACAGTATATTCTCTACAATACTTAAACATAAGCAAGAGTTCGAAGATTTGTAATATTTCGCTGGGTAACCAAACCCCGGGCATTTATCGCATTATCATTGGTTTATATATATATATATTTTAAAATAAAACAAAAAAATGTATATATATAAACCAGCGCAATATTACAAATCGTCAAAGTCGTGATTATGTTTGATTAAGTATTGTAGAGAATATACTGTCTCTTCCAGTTATATCGCCACGCATATTCGCACCATTGCGTCGGTTATTGATTTAAAAAAAAAAAATTATATATATATATATATATATATATAATTTTTAACCTTATTTGTTTGGGATACGCCACTGTACGGATGTGTACAGATGTGAAACATGGACGATCGGTACAGTGGAAAAAATTCGAAATGTGGTGTTACAGGAGAATGCTGAAAATACGATGGACAGATAAACTAACGAAGAAGTCCGAAAGAAAATTGGAGAAGAAAGAACAATAAAACGAAGGATGAATATTACTGGGCATATTTTAAGGCACGATAGTTTGCCAAATATAATTATAGAAGGAATAATTGATGAAAAACGACGAAAGGGAAAACAATATATGCAACAGCTAATGGAAGACACTACCGAATATGCGGATATGAAGAGGGAAACAGCAAATCGTTAATTGTGGAGAAAATTATCAAACCCGTCTTAGGACTGACGACTACATGATATACATATATATATATATATATATATATATATATATATATATGCATATCGTGCTCATATGAAATATTTAGTGCCCGGTCGATACGGACGTGTGTATCTGAATAAACGGGAAGAAGCAATTTATATTCATGTGGTCGCCGGTCATAAATATTTCAAGAAAGACATCATATGTACGTAAAGATGTGCGGACTTTACAAACAGACCCATTCATGCACATGTATAAAATAATAAATACACATAATAATTCTTGAATTTCGCATAGTGAAACTAAGTTGTCGCTTAGGGAATGTATTATTTGCCAAATATAAAAACGCGTTACCTATAAAGGCGCGACAGAAAATATACGTCAACACCTTCGTCTAAAACGACTGTTCGCGAATTACTATCGAAACAAGAATTCCGTAATTAGCTTGTTCGTTGCGTAGTCGGCAAGGCTGTTTGTCATAATACATATATACATATATCATTACTTGTACAATGTTAGAGTTAGTCCTTGAAAATCTGCGTAATCAATGGGAATGAAGTAGCCTTGTTGGAGGTGCATGGTTCGGCCGAATTGTATAATAAGGCGCCATGTTACAATTAGTATTCCACCGAAAGCATTGCCAAAATGTCTACAAATAAAAATTTAAATTATCTAAGCGATAGGACTATTTATTATATATAAATAATTGTTAACATTAAATTCATTAGTAAATTTTTATTCTTACCTAGGAGTCTGTGATATAAATTGTATGGTTAGATATTTATGTATCCAAAATCGAACACCACATATGAATCAATCTCTACTACGTTGCAATATCTTGCATTATACATACATACATACATACACACCCTCACGTTTATCCTGCAATTTTTTTATTATGTTCGTACGTGTTCTGAATTTGACCGCTGTGTTCCTAAAATGTTGGTGATCAGTTAATTTTTGAAAGCTGATAATTGAAGCGGTTGTTTAGTAGCAATTTTTTAAAAATAGTCTGTTAATTATGACATATCTTCTTGCAAGATCTCGTCTGCCATGTGAGGCTTTTTATTTTGTATAGCCGGGACTATATCATTTGCATAAATAATTTTTCACTATTTTGGATGCGGCAAGTCAGCGAAATATAAATTAAATAGTAACCGGGCTAATAGCGATAATTGTAGCAAGCCGTTGTTTAATACTCGCGTTCCACTTTCCTTTCAATTAGGTAAACCCTTATTCAGCGATTACTGATCATGCTATTTAGTAACGCGCGTGTTTTTCCACAAGGAATCGCTTCTAGTAATTTAGCGAATAAATCAGCACGCCATACAATGTCATAAGCACAGGACAGATCGGTGAAAAGCAGTCGATGTTTTTAACTTCTTTTCAAAACCAAGCTCAATACGTGATGTCTGCGCATTTATCTGATCTATGCAACTTCTTCATTTACGGAAGCCCAGCCTGCTCGACTGGCAGTTATGTAGTAGCGTTGACAAGCATCTAAGTTTTGAAGCAGGTGTCCTGATGTTAGTTGTTTTTTCTTTTAGTTAAGTACATTTTTCATATATTACCTCTCTCATTGTTATTATATATTTATTTACTATCATTTATTTTTATTTTAACTTTAAAATAGCGTAACTCCTGGAAACCTTTATTATTAATTATTAACATTAATAATTTCTACTAATAACTTTATTGTTGCCGTTTTATAAAAAATCACTAATATATATATATATATATATATATATATATATATATATATATATATATATATATATATCTTCTTCTTTCTTCTTTCGGGTTTTTTCAGTCCTAGGACTGGTACGCCATCACTATGTCTTTCTTCCACAGTATACGATCTACCGTCTTTTTCTTGAGTTGTACATACGACTGTAATCCTGCCTCCTGTTTTATGGAGTCCATTAGCGTTAACCTAGGTCTGCCTTTCGGTCTTTTCGCAGCTATTTTGCCTTCCATTACTTCATTTAGCATTCCGCCATGTCTCAATATGTGTCCGATCTTATGTGTGTGCATATATATAATTATCTCATCATATCATGTTCGTTAAACCGATCTTTCGTCAATCGTCTACACTAAGGAAGTTTTATGATAGTCACTTTATACCATTGTGTTAAATTTTACATTATTTATAATAGTTTAAACGTTTCTAGAAGAATGTCTTATATCTATAGTAAAAACCTTGGTCGTTCTGAAATTTTTAATACAAATAAACTGCTTTAACAAAAAAAAAAAAAGACTTTCATAATAATATCGTTTTCTCATTATACAACCTAAAAAAAAAAATATTGAACGTTTTGTGTCTATATTTTTTCAAGGATTTCAACGGAAAAACTAGTTGTGATTTAGATAGTGATATTTGTAGTTGTATCGACGGGAATCAGACTATTATTTGTCAAAATTTCGAATATCACGGAGAACGAGGAGAAGTCAGCATAGTAACAGAGGTAAAATATCAATACATATGATACATTCATACGTATAAATGTATGGTACTTAGGGGCCTGCAATTTTTTCTGTTTTTTTTTTTTTTTTCGGAAAAATATATTTAGGTACGAATCATATCCACTAAAAATCATTACATACGTAACTAATCATTTTTTTTTAATGAATTTTGGAATTTTGATCTTTCCTGCTACGTGTATTCTTTCATGCGCTAAAAAATATTAAGATATGATAAATTAAATCGAAACGGTACCCGTGATATAAAATTTCAATTATACTCCTTACGTACGTGCTCTTATCTTATAAGTTCTTTGTTCGTGTTTTTAATTTTCGGTTTCATCGCATGTCTTTTCAAAGCGCTAAAATCGGACCGCTGTTCTATAAAAGGTGGGACAGTTGTTCGACTAGAAGGAAATCCTTTGTGTTTTCCCAAAGGTTTTCGAGCGTTGTAAACTTAAAAATATTAATATTAACTTTTATAATGCTCAGGTGCTCTCTGGCCATGGTCAATTTGGTTCATATCTGCATAGGTTCTATCTTGCCTCCAGTTCTCGGTGTACCTTTTGCTGTTCCAAGCGAGGACTCCTTTGGTATTGTAGATGATATTGAGCATTTAATGTTTGTTTGTCCCCTGTTCGATGATCTTAGAAATAAATTTAAAATACATAGAGGACAGCCTCCTTGTATTTTCTAAACATAACCACGCCGGTCTTCAATCATATATGGAGTTGTCTATGCTAAGAAAATTTAAAACTGGTAGGTAAAATTTTTAGCAACCTTTTGACCTGTTTTTAATGCATTTTTTCCCCCCATGGTCATTGCCTCCATCCATTTTGTAATACCGTTGCATGCAACATTAATAATAATATTGTCTACAATTGTTTTTCTTATAATTTATATATATATATATATATATTTACTTTTTATAATTAAATACACTTTCCTTATTGAATAGTTAACATGTTTGTAATTGATTTTTCCATTAGTATTTTTAAGAATATCTTTTGTATATACTTATTTTGTTTGCAGTTGCACTCCTTCAGTTATTTCATTCAGTCTTGTCTTCATCCTTCTTTTATGATAAATTTAATTTTGATAATATAATTTTTTTTCTCTTCTCTATGATATTTAGACGTAACCTTTTATTTATTTTTCTTTGGTTTGATCTTTATTTTATCAATATTACTTTTTTTTTTTTAATCACTATCTTAAATTGTATGTGCATGTATATATGTGCACGAATATATATATATATATTTGTTATTTGTACAACATTAATTTTTATATTTACACATATACTGCACAAAACTCATTTTACACACATTCTTGATGGTCTAAGGGACTATGTTTCTCATACCTTATTCCATCCTATTTTTAAGTTACACATTGCAGGAAACTACCACGCACTCCTATTTATATTTTGTATTATACTGAGTGTTTTCTTTTGTTTCAGCTACTCAACACTTACACACAGTTATCCATTAAGAACACTAGTTGCACCCTTATAAACACAAATTATTTAATACATTTGCCCCACCGTATAAGTGCGGATTGGGGAACCAAAAAAATAAAAATAAAAATAAAAAAAAAAACTATCAGTGGCGGAAATATTTTTTTTCCTGCGGTGTTTTTACGTGCCAGCGCACATGCGTCTCTCTATACATTGCTCGGGTTGCTAATATAACATTATGTCACGTACTGCTGCGTCGTCTAAGCCACTGCCTAGTAATAATAACGTGCGTCAAAAACAATTAAACAATATTGAAACAACTGTTGTCAAAACAATCGACGATGCTAAATATTGCCGATTTTTCTGTAGTCCCGCTAGTGTTACAAAAATCTGGAAATTCTTTTAGCATTAAACGGCAGCATTCTAAATCCAGTAATAGCGATAGTGAAAGTTATACCGAACATAGGGAAGAAGACAATGCGTGGCAGCAGATTTCAAAAGGTGTTAACAGAGTAAAATCTGCTGATTAAAATGATCAAAATGTAGCCCAAGTCACCAAAACTAAAAATCGTTTTTCCATACTACAGTACGATGTAAATAATGAAACAGCTAATCATAATCAAGCAAGCAAACCTCCTAATAGCAAAACAGAAAGACTACCGCCTATATATTCATAGACAATGTTACAGATTTTCGACGGATAAAAAAAACATTGGAAAAAACGGTAAAACGTTTGCCGTGCCCTGGCAAATAACAGAGTAAACGTTGACGTGAAAGAAGCTTTTGCTTATCGTAATTTAACAAGTTATTTCACTAGCCAAAAGATTAGTTTTTGTACTTATCAAATAAAACTTTGAACGAAAAAGGGTTTCAAGTGCGTCAAGTCATTATCCGACATCTCGTTAAACATCTGCCATTATTTTTAATTGACCTCGAACCGGATGAACTTAATCAAGATATTTATTAACCTAAATATTTCAAATCAAAGTTGGACCTCCACGTAAAAATTTTGAAATACCTCAACGTAAACGTTGTCAACAATATGGACGCAACGCTTCTGTAATCGGCCTTCTATGTGTGTTAAATGCGCGGCTACTCACCCTTCAAACAAATGCTCCAAAACTAAAGAAACTCTTCCCGAATGTACACTGTGCGGAAGTAATCAATTCAATTCAATTCAATAAAGTATATTTATGTTTTTATACATCAGCAAATAATAAGTAAATAAAAAAATGCACATACCGAGCAGCGTTAAGTAATCAAGAGTTTATAAAGAACTACAGAAAATGCGTACCAAGCGAATAAACAGCTCACGCCTAAAATTCAACGTTACGACTAACACGTATGACGTGCCTAATATTTCGATTTTAAATCAAACAGAAGACGCAACGGCCACAAACAGTCCAGCAATAAAGACTCGGTCACACACGCAGCAGCTGAAAACTTTTGACAAATCTTACTCTCATGCCTTGAGGGGGACATCCTTCAACGCTGTACAGCAGCAACTAGTTAATTCTGATCAAGTTTGCCTAATGGCTTATATATATATCTACAGTCGTATATTGATCATAATTGACCGTCGTGACCATTATGTAGCAATCAAATTCCTCCACAGTTGTCGATCATCTGCCGAGTGTACCAAATCTGGTATTGACAGTTTAACACGTCGGCATATTTGTTACGTTCCTTGGGGTCATTGGCCGACCTTTTCTTCTATGTCCGTTCATTCTTCCTAGTGTGACTGTCCTGTCTAAGTCTCGTGCACGCATTATATGACCGAAAAATTTGTGCATTTTATCGCGTATGTCTTGTGACAATCGTTTATCTATATTAAGACGCTTAATGATCGAGACGTTCGTTTGTTTATCGTGCCATTTTATACCAGCATTATGCGCCAGCATTTCATTTCAAATGCATCAATATATTGCTGATCCGTGGAGTTTATTACCCATGTTTCGGAACCATAGGTAAAGATGGAGAACACCAGGGAACGAACAAGTTGTATTTTTGTAGAATAATTGATATTTCCATCCCGCCAGATACGTTGCAACTTATTCATAGCATTTAGACTCATCGCAGATCTTCTCCTTATTTCTTTGCTTGAGCCTCCTTTACTGTTGATCCGGACACCTAGATATTCAAATTCGTTGACGACTTCATATCCGTGTAATTGTTGTGAAGTATTAGACGTGTTTTCATTATTATGATCCACTATCATAATTTTTGTTTTATTTTTGTTTATACGCATGCCGAATTCATGGCTTACTGTCGTCAGTTTATTTAAAGTTGTACTTAATTCTTCCATAGATGATGCAAAAATTGCCGTGTCATCGGCATATCTCAAATTATTAATTTTTGCTCCACCAATTGAAATACCTCCTTCCTCTGCGGCAAGAGTACGTCGCATTATATATTCAGAGTATATGTTATATAAAAGTGGCGATAGGATACATCCTTGTCTAACACCTTTTGATATTTTGAAAGGTTTAGAGAAATAATTATCTGCTCGTACTGTATTATAATTGTTTTCGTAAAGTGATTTCACTAGCATTATAAGATGATTAGGAACACCCATTTCGGACAAAATTATCCATAGCTTGTCCCATATCACGCTGTCAAAAGCCTTTTTATAGTCTATAAATGCTATATATACAGGCACGTAGTATTCTCTGGCTTTTTCTATAATTTGTTTCATTTTCAAAATCTGATTCCGCGTGCTTTTTCCTGCGACAAAACCGGCTTGTTCTTCAGGAATTTGCCAATTAAGATAAGACTTTAAACGCTCATTTATTACGTGTAATAATATCTTAGAAGCGTGTGGAATGAGGGCGACTGTACGATAGTTATCGCAACTTTTTGTAGACCCTTTTTTATGTATCGGTATTAAAATTGAGGTGGTCCACTGACGCGGCCATTCACATGTATTCTATATTTTACAGCATAATTTATATAGGAAATCAAAAGTGACTCCGGATAATATTTTAATTATTTCGGCAGAAATTTTGTCTTCGCCTTCAGCTTTTCCATTTTTTAGCTTGACAATTGCTTGTTTTACTTCATCGCGTAAAGGCATAGGTTCTTGTTCAAATTTATTGTCCTTTATTTGCGTTGAATTTCTATTTGTACTTCTATTTATATCTGTATACAATTTTTGACAGTAATCACGCCAAAATTCCGTCATTTCACGTATGTCTGTTATTAACGACCCGGTGTTGTTTACAATACCCCATGGTTTGGCTTTAAATTCTCTAGTAACTATGCGTATTTTTTTAAACATATCTTTAGTTTCATTCGTTTCCTTGTGAGCTTGTATTTGTTTACATAGATCTCCATAGTATCTATTCTTATCCTTTCTGCATGCACGTTGGATATCTCTGCATAATTGCCTATACTCCACATCATTACCATGGATTTTTGTGTTCCTACGTCTTTCAATTAATTTTATTGTGTCATCAGTTATCCAGTTTTTCCTTTTCCGTATACTCATCGGATTTGATCCATCTTTTTTTGCCCGTTCAATCGCTGAGGTCAGTTTCAGCCAAATATCATTAGGCGATTCATAATTTCGATTATCTTGTTCGATATTGTTATTTACTGCGGAACAGAAAGTATCCGGCTTATTTATTATCGTCCTATATTTATGAGATGTGCATATAATTCTTTTCAATCGCATTATAAATTTCCCACCTAGTAAGTTGTGGTCAGTTCCACATTCAGCACTAGGATATGTTGTTGCATCCAATAATGATGATTTCCATCTTGATCTCACCAGTATGTAATCTATCTGGTTCCTCGAATTTCCAGATGGCGATTTCCATGTATATAATCGACGTGGATGTTTTTTAAAGCCAGTATTTGTTATATATAGGCTATTTGTAATACAGAATTCTAATAATCGGTTACCCCTTTCATTTCTTTTTCCTAATCCAAATTTACCTATTACGTTACGCAAACTGTTCTCTTTCGCAGTGTCACCGATTTTGGCGTTAAAATCACCTAAAATTAACATAGGTTCTCTTTTACTGATTCTATTTATAATATTTTGTAGATCTTCATAGAACAAATCAATTTCATCGTCATGAGCTGATGCAGTCGGTGCATATATTTGTAGTAAGTGTAGAGGCATCGGTTTAGTCAACAGTTTTAAATAAATCATTCTATCATTTATTGCTTCAAATGCCACTACATAATTACTCAGTTTTCTATTAATTAAGAAAGCCACACCCTTTTTGTGTTCTGTTCCGCCTGCATAATAAACTTTATTACCTGACGATGTTAGAAAGTGGCCGTCTCCTTGCCAATTAGTTTCGCTTAAACCAGTTATGCTGATTCCTAGTCTTTCACATTCTCTTTCTATTATAGCTAGTTTCCCTACCTGGTTTAACCCTCTTATATTCCACGTTGCAATGTTTAAAATCTTTTTATCCTTCTTGATTCTTTTAGGTTCAGTCACATATTTTACACTGCAAGTCTGAGCCATGACTTTGCAGCGCCGATCGTCACTCGGGTCGCATGACACGGTCGCATATTTCACATCCAAGATCCCGTTGTAACCTAGACGCCGATTGTCAGTCGGATCACGTAACAAATCTGATTCTGAGTAATTCGTGAACATAATGGTTTTCTTGGAAATAATTAATGAGGTAGTTTTCCGTTGCTTTCCTAATCGCAGTACCGTAGTCGATTAAATCAATATGTGATTTTCGCCGTACGATTGTCCTAACTGGAACCTTACCGACATCATTTGTCGTCCGCTCCAAGAAGGTATTGGTAACAGCTGCTTCCCTGTACCAAGCCTTTGGATGAAAATCCTAACCGCAAGGCAACGGTTTGTTACTGAGGAGTAACATTTATTTAAGGTTTTTACGGCGACCTTAACCCGCCGAGGGAGAGACAGTCATAGGATTTTTGCAGACTTTTAGTGGGCAGGTCCTCAAGCTGCCCATCTGCATCCTCGTGTCTCTACCCTGTCACTACTGGAATCACCTACATGAGGCTTTCCACCAGTAGCCGCTCTTGGTCCGCGACTGCTTATTTGGCTAACGCCTTATTCGCAGCTAACCTACATATCTGTAGGCCACTCCACCATCCGCCATCTGTGGACGCGCCCCGTACCGGTTAGAGCTCCGGTCCCCTGAAGGTACAAAGTACCCCAGGGGGGGATATATATATATATATATATGTATATATATATATAACAGAGAATTACTGGTCTAATAATAAGATATCTTCTTTATGTGCTCTATCCTCCAAGAACGTAACAGTCATCCTCTAGTCCTATTAACCAGTTCTTTCCAATTCTTAGCTCAGTTTTGATCTGCTTAGTATTCCAATTATTTTGTAATATTTGTTGAATTTGTTTTTGTTGCTTTTTAAATCTTTCTGATTTAATGTGATATCTAACTGCTTTGCCGGCAATATTTAGTTCTATTTTATTTTCTAGTGTTCGTTTCTCACGTTTTAATTGATTTATTTCTTTTTTATTAACTGTTTTATTTGCGTAGAGAAAGATTCGGATTTTATTTTTTTATTTTTTTCACGTACAATTTTGTTTGCTTTTTCTAGAATGATTTTTTGAAACTGTGTGTATTTCTATTGGACATCTATCTGGAATTATGAGTAGCGATTTATTAATCTCAATTTGATACTTCTGAATTTTGCTTCATAAGTTCAGCAGAATTTACAATTTTTAACTTTTCCTTTTCTGTTTATATTTCGGTTGTTTATAGCAAGTTTAATTTTGAGTAGTCTGTGATCAGAATGAAAATCGAATCCCGTCATGATGCCTACGTCTATAATTGATGGTATGCCCATTGGAGTAATTACATATTCTATTTGCGTTTTATATGCTTTATTTGGCGCTAGCCGTGTCCACCTTTCCCCTCGTCTTTTTTTTAAAAAGGATGTTCATTATTTTAAAGTTATTTTCCTGACAACATTTTATCAGATTCCAGCCTCTTTCATTCCTTTTACCGTAAGTATAATTGTTCTAACTTCTTTATTCCTGTGCCCTATATGACTATTGAAGTCGCCCATTATTATAAAGGTGTGCTTTTGTTTTATAAAGGTTTCGTATATTGTTTATAAAATTTCTAAACTTCCTCATTCTCCACCGACGAAATAGGCGCATATCTGTACTATTCTTAGATGATGATCTTTATCCAACTCCAAATCTTTAAGAACTATTCTCTCAGACACACCTTCGAACTTTATAATTTAATCTTTAAGACTTGTTTTTACCAAGAAGCCAACACCATATTGTCCTGCCGTTTCGCCTATGCAATACATAATATGCGGGTAATTTGTCATTATAATGCTTTCTCCTTGTCTTCGTACCTTTGCTATTCCTAGGACGTCTATATTGGTTTTTCCCATAGCTTCTTCTAGTTAAGATTATCTATGGACTTTAGTGTCCTCACATTTAATGTTCCTATGGTGAAGGTATATGATTTTCCAATTGATTTTTCCGGGAATTTTTCAGAAAAGTCTTAAGTACTATCTAATTATTAATTATTTATATAAATATATATATATATATTCCAGGATTTCCAAATGGAATATTCCTGTATTCTTCTATACGTATTATTATTTGCTTAATTCAAAACGTTTGGTTCTCTTCTTCAGCCGTCTTAATTCGTTATGCTGGATTGAAAACTGGTCGCCCCTGAAATTTGTATCATTCTGCAGTCGTAAATTCATGTTTTCTTGTTAGTTTCTTTATCATCAATGACGCTCCGGGTACATGGAGATCTCGATGGTTTCATTTATCGGTTTCTTTTATAAGAATTTTTAGAAATATGTTTGCTGGTCAGCGATTCCAGCTACAGATAACATCCAACAGCGTGCTACTGAAAATCTATAGCTAACAATAAACGAATTAATTGCTTGGTTGAAATGTTAGAAAATTAAGGTTAAGATAGAAATCGGCGCGCATAAACTTTACTTTTTGCGCAAAACAGGAAATATTCCAATGACATCGAATCGGTAGATAATTCCACAAAAATGGTCAGTCGAATAAGGGATGCACATCGATTCGCGTCTAAATTGGAAGCACCACGTTCGTTCGGAAATATTTGTAAATAAAAGCAAAAATGAGAATTGTGTATTGGCTAATAAACGAAAATTGAAAATAAACGACTTTTATATATGGCCATTGAACCTATTTAGACTAATTGTGAGTTTTGTCCAACATAGATTTCATACAAAGACGCCAAAACGCCGCACTTTGTACTCGCGCATAACGCAATAATAACATACGGCGCGAGACTTAAAAATTCGAATGGTCATCGATGAAATTATCAGGTTTGCTTGCAAACACGCAAATCGCAAAAGCATGCTAGTGTAGTCATACAGCACTGAGGATTTAAGACGACTTAGAAAACCATATGATTTAACGAAATCGTGATCGGACTCACTTTATCGGAAGTGTAATCACACGTGCTTTCAACTTCATCGTTATTGTCAAAGACTACATAGTCGTCGCAATAATCTTAATGATAAATGAAAATAATAATAATAATAAAAAGAATTTATAAAGTCGCGTATATATATTTTCAACTTTATTGTTTTGTTTTTTTTTTCAATAAATCGTGTCGGGTACATGTTGTAAAATAAACGAACGAAATACTTAGTCAACTCTTCTATTGATTAATAGTCACTTGAACGTCGTTTGTAACTTTATCGTGTGTGTGTGTTTTCTCTCAGTGGAATCTGATATGCGACAACGAACGATACGACACTTTGTCGCATTCGTCTTTCTTCGTAGCGATCGCAATCGGTTCGTTAATCGCCGGAACGTTAATTGACCGATACGGCAGAAAACCGGTTTTATTTTCGTGCGTTTTCATTCAAGCGACCATCGGAACGATTATATCGATTTACGCTCACACGTACGAGGTTTACGTCATATTGCAATTCGTTAAAGGATTATTCATACAGGTGTGTATCGTACGGGAAATGATTTCGATTAAAATTGTGATGTAATGATAATAATAAACGCGACCGACCATAATATAGGGTGACCTAGAGAAGACGGACGGTTTAGTCGTTTTTTTTTTTTTTTTTAATAATTCAAAAAAGTTACTCTACCGAAATTTTTGAATGGAATTTTATTTAAAAATGTGTAAAAGAAGATGGATGTCGTTCGGATGATCGCCATTTGCAACGATACACATTCATTAGATCTTTAAAAAATTAAGATTTTTTCGAGCGTAGAACGCTGAATTTCTGAAAGTTTTTCAGAAATCAGAGCTTTCAGGTTTTCCAGATCTGCCGAACGTGTTTCGTAAACGCGTCTCTTAAGGTATTCCCACAAAAGAAAAAAATCGCATGAATTCTTTTCGAAACTCTTTTTTGACTGTCGCGATCGATTCATCACGTCGAAAATAGACAACTGAAAGTAGACGAAAACGAATCTTTCGTATGTACACTAAAGGCGGAGGTTTTCGTTGCTCGCTGTCTTATTCTCTGATAATTCTCTTTCGCAGTCTCTCTGAATTACGACACGTTCCATAACTACACGTATTTTGTCGGGCTTCGTGTTTTATATAAGCACCGGAATCGTCATCGGCAACAAGTCCCGATAACTACGGTACTATTTTTATATTATGTATATTTTTTATTATTCTTGTATTGTTATCTATTCAGGTAACAATCGTTTATCTTGTATTAATTTTGCATGTTTCTTATGTACGTGTCGCTATCTTACCAATTCGTTATTATTTATTCGTATAAAATAATAATAAAAATTTAAAATTTAAATAACTTTTTGATATAAACGATAAAAAATTCGTTAAAATCACTAAATTTAATAAAAGATGTTTCGACCGCTAAGTCATTTTCAAACGAACCAAAATAAAAATATAAAATATAAAAAACAATTGCAATTAATTAAAATTACACAATATTACACGGTGTCGATAAACTAATCTTACAAAATGGTCGGCACTTTCATACAGGTGTTAATACTGCTCCGTAGGGGAACTGTAGATATGTATTTATATAAATAAATTTAAAATTAAAACATTTTACGTCAATCGGAAAATCAAAATTTTGTTAGCATTAAAATTTCATATATGGACATCGTGACAGAAACGGTTAACATAGCGAAGTGTACACAAACGAAATTTAAAGATATTATTTTAAAAATAAATCCCAGCGTCGTAATCTTTATTCGAGTCCCGATATAAGTATCCGGTGGAGACTGCGTCTCGTAATTATGTAGTTGATCGAACTGCCGAGGTGTAAGTTGGAAGATAGAAATTTTGAGACTATATACTGAGGAACGAGGTAAATTTGACTACTATCAAGTGATATACTCGTAGTGCATAAAGCAACGGCAAGTTTTATACGATGTACTTCGCCAGATTTTTTCAGTGGAGGACATTTGCCGATATAATTGTTATTTAATTAAAATTTTCAGGGGATATTTATCAGCGTGTATCCGTTAATAACCGAAATGATGCCGGCCAGATATGCGCCAGTTATCGCAGCGATAGCTGAAATATCCTGGGGACTAGGAGTTATCGCGCTATCTATCACTTGTTATCTGATACAAAATTGGAGAGATGCAAATCTGGTTGTATGTCTCGCACCGCTCGTAATAACCGTAATATCAGTATGGTAAATGTTTATATTTATATATGAAGTTTTATATTATATATGTGTAAAAAATTTACGTCTCACGTTGCGTATTTCCTCGTGTTCGTTTTTATTTTATTTTATTCGGTCGTCGCGGAGTCAGGCGTAGGCAAAAACAAATCCTTGTGTGTAACAAATCGACTACACATATAGTCGATAAATGTCAAAAGCGGGTGCAGCGGACAGTCGTCTCCTGCCAGTTTATCAGGTACAACTCAAGCTACAGAAAGTTATGGCGGTAGAGAATGTTTCATTCTCAGAGGCTAAATTGATTTGGGTCACTCCTGCATTTTCATTTGCTGAAGTGACAAGTAACAAAAATTTCCCAGAATTGCGTACAAGGGCCTAGTCCTTTAAACGTAGAAGAAATAGCAGGCGCTCAGGTTCTTCTAGTCGGCCACTATAATAATAGTAATAATAATAGTAACAATAACGATAAAAGTAACAATAATAATAATAATAATATTATGAAAAATAATAGAAATATTGTCGATAGAAGTCAAATTTGGGTAATCAATACTACTCTAATTTAGCTTTAAACGTTAAATCAAGATCAGTGTACAGAAGGGGATGACACTACTATCTCATTATCCGATCCTATCATTAATAATATATCCTTGTCTTCAAATCCTAAAGTACCTCAAACTATTGAAAACCAAAATAAATTATCTTCCGTTCAAACCCATTCTGATCTTTTGGTGCCCGCACTTTTGTCCACACTACAACAATTTCAGATACCTCATTTGGAGAATAAGCTCGAATCCATAATTCAAATGCTTCGTTCTCCATAGGCATGGGTGTAAATATGTGTAAAAGTATGTGTGTATGTGTATGTTTATGTGATTATGAATGTATATACGTACGCGTAGCGAACAATTCGAGTATAAAAATTTTACGACTCATAAAAACGACAGACATGATGGATATTGCGGCGTGGCAATTTTAGTGCGGGACCACGTCACGTCCTTTCCTATTCTTTGCAATTTATCGCAAGATAGCTCGGATTCCATACAATTGATAGGCACTAAGATTAATATAAATTCGTCTTTTTATATTCATATTTATAGTATATATGTTAAACCATCCTCTCGTCCAAATATTTCTATTTTCTTCGATATTTTTAATTCATTGAAAACTCCATTCGTCATCGGTGGTGACTGGAATGCGAATAATGTAGCCTGGGGTAGTTTTGCAAATAATTATTTGCGGAACGTGCTATATGAAGCCTTTATAAACGTAGACTGCTGCATCTTGAACGATGGCAGTCCAACTCATTTTGGTAGGCCTGGAACTGTTGCCAACCCGTTAGATTTGTCATTTTGCTCGCCTACATTTAGGTTTAATAGCTAGCTGGAAAACTATGCCCGACACTGCAGGGAGTGTGCCCCATATTAATAGAAATAAGTATAAATGATGTACAGGATAGTAACAGATTTTTTGAACAGTCTTTAGGAAAAAGGTGGAACTACAAACGTACGAACTGGCAATTTTGTTTTCTTCGCAGCTTCATGATTTAAATATATGCAATGAGACTGATCTTAGGGTCCAGTTTCAGTTGTTATATGAAGCTATCAGCGAAAAATCGACACCAACTATAAAGGAGCGTGAATATAATAAAACTAGGAAAAGTAACTCAGGTGGTCAGATTCCTGTCAACGCGCATCGTGTGATGGAAGGAGAGCTTTTATATAAGGAAAATAGCACTGTTGAAAATTATCTGCACTGGAGGAAAATTAACGTTTTAGCTAAGCGGGAATTTAAACTAGCAAAAAGGAAGAAGTGGCAACAGTTTTGTGTGCAATTCAATCGGCATCAATCTCTAAGGTATGGGAATTATCTAAATCGTTCAGAAGTTCTTCATATAATCAAGTTAGACAGTTGTCAGAGGACAATTTTTATTCATTTGTTGAGTCACTGGCTCCACCTTATGTATCTGAACTAGAGGGAATTATAACACCTGAAAGTAGCCTCTCTGATCACTTTTTAGATGCTCCTTTTACTGAAAAGGAGGTAGCCTACATTTTATCAAGGAAAGATTCAACAACCCCAACGATGGTGTTTCTTTTGAAGCATTAACCCGGCAACTGCCATGTGGGGTGCTGACAGAACCCCGTAAATTATTTTTATCAAATATTTTATATTTATAGTTTGGCTACACTGCTCAGCGTCACAGTAGCTTTCAATAATATTATCTAGCATCGATCTATTTGTGTAGTGGTTTGTATTGTATCGTGACTCACAGTGTTACATTTTCTTCTAAAATATCAACTGGGGTGCCAAAGGATCCCCACGTGGAAGACTAAGTTTTCAATTTTGATTGTTTTTTTTTCGCCAACAGGTTAGTATTTAAATTATTTCTTAGCATTTATTTGATGTCAAAAATTAAATAAGTGATTTTTAGAAGCGAGCCCTACACTATTCCATAACTTATACATTCTTGAGGTACACTTTACGAAAAAACTACAACACCTCTAGGTTTGAAATTTAACACAGTAATTTAAATTCGTGTCTAGACGTGTTATCTATCAAAATATCATTTTTTAAATTTAATTTTATAAACTAAGAATTAATAAGGTAGATGTAATGTAGATTTCTGTTGTGACGTCATCAATGAACTAAAACAGACAAACTTGCTCCAATTAAGGAAATTTTTCAATATTTTCACGATAACTGTGTAAAATCGTATTCGATATCTGAATATTGTACAATTGATGAGCAACTTGTTGCATTCAGAGGACGTTGCTCATTTCGCTAGTATATACCCAATAAGCCAGCGAAGTATGGCATAAAAATATTTAGCATTGCACATGCTAAAACGTGGTACTCATTGACATTTGAAATATATGTAGGCCAACAACCCGAAGGCCCATATGCAGTATCAAACAGTGCAAATAGCATCGTAATGCGGCTAACTCAGCCGATTTGGGGTTCCGGATGAACTATAAAACAGGTGATAACTGGTTTTCTAGCAGAATTGACATATGTGGGAACGGTGCGTAAAAATAAAAAAGAACTTCCAAATAAATTTGTACCAGCTAGAAGCAGGCCATCAAAAAGTTCAGACTTTGGATTTAGCAAAAAAATTACAATCTTATCTTATGTACCTAAGAAAAATAAAAATGTTGTAATGATATCTTCTACGCATTTAGAAGACAATTCCATAGACGAGACAACAGGAGATAAAATGCTTCCTAATATTGTTACATTTTACAATTCAACCAAGTCTGAAGTTGACAAAGTTGATGAGCTATGTGGTTCATACTCCACAGCTAGAACAGGCAAAAGGTAACCACTAGTTGTGTTCTATAGAATGTTGGATCTAAGTGGAATCAACAGCCACATAATTCACACAGCCAACAACACAGAAGATAAACAAATTCCACGAAGGATTTATTTACGAGATTTAGAATTTGAGCTGGTGAAAAACTGGCTAAAAATAAGATCAGCAAACCTACACATTCCACGAACAATACGCGAAAAAGGAAAGAGATATTTTGAAGGTTCTGACCAACCATTTGAAACAAAAGAACCACCAAAAAAAAAAAAAAGGCGAGGTGCACAATTTGTCCAAGAACGGGGGATAAAAAAAACAAAATTTTATTGTGAAAAATGTAGTACCTTCGTAATTAAACATTCAAAAACAAAAATTACGATTATTAATGAGGTAAAAGTTTATTCAGATATAAATGGATTCCAAGGAGTGAAAGATTTCATATATCTGGGTTCCTTGATATCCAGCGACGGCTATTGTATAAGTGAAATTAAAAGAAGAATTAATATGAGTCGCGCTGCAGTTCATAGCCTAAAGTTTGGATAAATTCGCATATATAGATGGAATCTGAATTATGAAGTCGTTAGTTTTCTCAATTTTCACATATGATTGCGAATCTTGGACTATCAATAGAAAAGAAGAAAATAAAATACAAGTTTTATGGTGTTAGGCTTTTAAGAATATCGTGGACCGAAAAGATCACGAATAAGATAATCTTGCAGAGAATAGGAAAAAAACGTAGTTTATTATCTGCAATACGGATACAAATTTTGCGCAATTTTGGTCATATTGCCAGACGAAACTTAAATATTGGATTTAATGTGTCTAGAAATTACATTAACAGCATGCAGCAAGTTCGCAATGGGCAGTCGTCAGTTTAAAAAAAAATATTCATGAGTAAATTGGATAATCATGATATATATATATATAGATAGATAGATAGATAGATTCGTCTCGATCTTTCTTTTTTATTATTAACTCGAAATTGTTTCCCTCATATCTTTTTCTTTTCTAAGCCGTACTGAGCCGTACTGATCTTCACATTTTGTTATTGATTCGTTTGAGCAGATTTTTTTTTTAATATTTTCGAAGCACGTGGAAGTGACTCATCTGTGCTGTTCACATTTAACTATTCCATTATTTATTATTCGGCATCGTTATTGCCTTAAATTAATATTTCTTTCATTAAATAATATATTTTAGTTGTTGCATTTTCATCTAAGAACTTTAGTAGTACTGATATTATAACATCCCGGAGCTTTTACCGTTTTGAGTTCTTTTAAAACGTTTTCTCAAATTTTGTTTGCATGATTCCTTCATATATCGAACAAAATTTTACTTGAATCGCTTAGTCATAAAATTGTTATATGTATCTTCGTTCTAAAAGGTTCGACGATTTAAATTTTTTCATTACAGTAAGATATCATTAGCGAATGTAAAAACGGAATCGCATATTACAGGTTGATACCCGAATCGAAAATATGGAAGGAAAGACGACGAAAACTAAGAAGAGAAACCGATAAGAATTCGAGCATGATGACTGGACAAGTTGAAAGAAACGTGGACAACAACGATCGATTACAAGTTTCATATGAAATGAATAAAATGAATAAAGATGAAATCGTAGAAGCGGCTACGCTTTTAGTCGATCATCGTGAAACATGCGGAGAAGTGAGTGAATCGTCAACGACAAAGAAAAATCAGGATGAGCAAACATCGTCCGGATCGATTTGCTCCTTGTTGAAAACTTTATTCTTCACCACACGCTTAAGAAATCACTTATTCTTGATGACATTCTTATGGTGAGTACACGTATATATATATATATATATATTATGGCGATCTAAGACGATCGAAGGAAATATTAAATAAAATAAATATAAAGGTAAAAATTTAGTAATAGTTAATATGGTATATAAATTTATAACAAAGGTATTTCCATCGTAAGAGATTTAGATCGTCAAAACTGATAAAGTTACATCGGAAAGCTATAATAACAAGCATGATAATAGCAATAACCTGGGAATAATAAGCACAATTTAGCTAAATACGATTAATGCCAGACTATTAAGGGAAATGCGGAGGTTAACGGCGGGTAGAGCCAGCAGCGCGTGGCCGCGTGATTGTATATATGTATATAGTATATATAGATATATTGATATTACTTTTACGGGTAACGGCTGGTCAGATTTTGCTAGACTTTTTAGTACCGCTCGCACATCACGAGATCGTTTTTGTTTTTTTTTAAATGTATATTTGTGATAAATAATGATATATATACACTCATAATCACGCCTCATATATACATACAACAACACAGACTCATAAAATCCGTAAGGAATGCTAATTTTGTCACCCATACTGGATCTTCCAATTGTTCATATTTTTCTCGCAATTTGTCCAAAAACGCAATAATTTCAGACAAAAAAACTTCCTCGGCTGAGCCACCTAACATGACCAAAAATAAGTAAATCTTCATGCTCCGAATCATTGTCTTCAAGTTGACTACGGAACAGACGTTTAAACTATGCGCTCTTATCGAATTAGCAATTTTATCCATAATATCATTAACATGCAATATTTTCACATGTTATGAATTATGCAATGAAATGGTATGAAATCGGGAAACTCTTCATTTTGTTTACAAACGGCTAAAAATATACGATTCCTACCAATCAGAGAAGGTGCTTCGTCAGTAGACATAGCAATCAATTTATGCAAAGGAAAATTTGTTTTTTCAGCAAATGGCATAAAAAGCTGTCATCATATCTGCACCTCGCGTTGTTCCCTTTATCGGTAGTATTGTTAAAAATTCTTCTTTTACCGAAAAATAGCAAAAAACCATTCTAATAAAAACAATTAACTGCGCAGCATCAACGATGTTTGTTGACTCGTCAAATTGCAATGAAAAGAAACGTCAATATTGTCATCTTCTAGTTGTCGAGTTATTATTCGTGTCTTCAATACGAGTTACAGTTCTGCGAGAAAGTTGCAGATCATTAATTGCATCGAGAATTTCAGTTTTATTTTTAAAGTTATAGAATAATTTCTCGCTGCTCTCAAGATAAGCTTGTTTAAAAATTTCCCCATCTCGAAAAATGTTTTACCAAAACGTATATGACGTAAGATGCTTCAGTTGCCATTTTGAATTGATGCATAGGCTTCTGAAAAAAGTTGCCATGCGGTTAATTGATTTTTTAATTCTTTTTTTTTTATTAATTCGGTATTAACGCGGTAATTATTTTCATAATTTTCACGTAAACTCGAAAAATATCTCTCGAGATTTCCTTTCTCGGGCAAGGCGACTGTAACACGGCATATCAAACATAAGCATTTATCTCTTGATACATAGTAAAAAAAAAAGATAAAGCTCTTCCAATTTTCGTTAATGATAAGTTGGTTGTTTTTTCCTATTCATTTTTTATCTGAAATTAAAATTATTAATTTTCTATATTAAACGAAAAATTATTTTTATTGCTTTTAAATTACCAAAATATAAAACGTATTGCATCTCTCAACTGACACCCCCGCAGAAATGTCAACTTCAACCGAAATATTAAAAAAATAGCTGTCGGAAATTGCAATTATCGAATAAAATAAATTACAAATCTAAAATTTGAGATTACATAAATACATCATAAATACGAATAAGTGCACGTAAACTAAAACAGAAGGTAAAAAATACATAAATATATTATAAAATGTAAAACTGTTTATTTTATTTTAAAAACACTTTAAAAAATTTGACAGAGCACACTTACCAGGCGCGTTGAAACTCAAGCATGCTCGAAAAACCGAAATGCTCAAACTGAAAAATACGGGACATTTCTCGAGGAGCAAATCGAAAAATAAAATATAGTTACGAAAAAATATTTCCCATAAAGGTGCACTTATCTTTAAAATTTTCAAATTACTCGATTCAAAATCCGAAACAGAATAGAACGAAGAAAAAAATGAATGAAACAGAATATACAACAAACTTTAAAAAAAAGAATTCTCACACTATAGTCAGTGCAGCATTCATTTCAACACGCGACAGTTTCTAACGACCGTTACGTCACATGTTTTCGGTCTGCGCGTATACAATGGCTGAAGAAAAAAAATCGCGTCGCAGTAAAGTAGAGATGGTTCAAAGAACAGTAAAAACAATTTCAGTATCGACGCCCGCTACCGTCACGCTGGTCGAAATACTAGCTTATAGTTGCCAAGTGGATCGACCGTCAGGCCTGGTATAGACTTTTCCCCAGATATTGAAAAAAAAATTCATTAATACATCATTTACACCTAATTTTTTTAACGGACAGTTCATTACGCGCTACGGCTTATTTAAAAATTATTTATACAAGTATAACATCGCACACTCCGAAACTTTACTGATACTGGTTAAGCACACTCTACGGTTGTAATCATTGTAATAAAGATTTTAGCGATAATAAAGCAGATCGATTAGTAATTAAACTGTTTAAAATTTTTAATACATTCAGAAATAAGTCATCGTAGAATAAATGTGCACCTAGCCTTAAGTATATGTATACAAATTTTCATTTTATAATATTGTAAAACAGTTCAAAGTTCCATAAACTCGAATGAACTGGACAATCTGTTATTTCTCCTGTATTTGTAATTTACATAATATATTTACCCCCATCGTTTTTACGAAGTTGAGTCAAAAAAAAACAAAAAACAATTATAATTAGCAAAATTGAAAATAAAAATATAAAAACCAACATTTGATATTAACAATAGATAAAACTTATTTTAAATATCGTGTTACGAATCGTAAAAGAGATAGCCAAAAACTTGAGCCATTTTAAATGAACGAGTAAACTTATTTTAAATATCGTGTTACGAATCGTAAAAGAGATAGCCAAAAACTTGAGCCATTTTAAATGAACTAGTTTCTTTTTTTTTATTTCATCGTATAACTAAGCAAATATGACGTTTAAAGTACGAATATATGAGATCATACATCCGTATTATGAAAGCAAAAAGGAATTTGATGTTTATGGTGAAAAAATGGAAAAAAAATAGCTTGATAAAAGTGATTATAAAAATAACTATAATAGGAACATTCGACGATGACAATCGACCACAAAATGGGTATCCATTGGTTGCAGAAATTAAACCTTGCAAGAGTCGGTCGTTTCCGTTTTCGTATTAGGCAATCATAGCAGATATGTCGAATTGTGAATAAATTTGTATTCGCCTAAAATGAGTTAAACTACAGATTTTTCCAATACTGTTTTGTGTTCAAATATAAACTATAAGATCGAGAGAAGGAGTAGTTTTGTGTAGATTTTTTGTTTTAATTTTTCCTACGTAATTTACTATGAAAATTAAACTTTAATTTTTAAGTTCAAGTTGTTTTATATTTCTTAATTTGCCAATATACTTAGCTTAATGAATTTACTTATAGTTCTGTAAAAATGTAATTGTTGAAATAAATTTGTTGTTGTAATTAAAGATTGTACTTTGCAGAGCTAGTGAAATAGCGACATAAATACCAGTGTGTTGTTATCAACCAAATTTTAATGCCGAGCGCAAGCGAATTGAAGTGGGAATAATTCTACCATACTGAAAAACTACGAAAAAATTAGAATATTAGTAGAAGTATGATAAATGTAGTGAAGGAATATTTGCATATAGACACATTTTATTCAATTTAATTTTTTTATTAACGTCTCGAGTACAGGCATAATGAATCCGCGGCTCCGACAAAATACAAAAAAAAAAATACATTTCGAACCGTCTGCAAAAGTAAACAAAATTAGGATAGTTTTCTTTTATTGCTTCCCAATGGTCGTTATGTTGATACAATCATTGGTTAGTTAATTATATTCGATCGTTTAAATCGTCCGAATCGGGTACCATCTTTGCTAAGCCTGTGCACCAACTGATTGACTTTGTAGTCGTTCTATATATCGTACGTTGACTGATTCTATTTCTCTTCTTTAACCGTCGGTACTTGCATATCTTTATGTATTTCGTCATTGCGCACGTATTATCGATCGTAGAATTTTTGATTGGGCACTTTAGATGATCGTTGAGATTTTCTTGCGATTCCCCAGAGTGGAATTCCGTTGGATCGTATAGGCTTCAACGTTGTTTTATAAAGTAGTACCTTGTTTACCGAGGATAGTGGTAAATGTTTTCCCAAGTAACCGATACATTTTTAGAAATTTAATATTAATCTGTTTTCATTTATCTCCTACCTGCTTTATCCAAGTTAGCCTTTCATCAAAGCCGAGGTATGAGGTAGAAATCGTTTTTTGTTTTTTTTTTATTTAACGTTACTACTAGATAACTGTGTTCACTTTCGTCGAAGTAAACATAACTTGTGTACACTTCGATTCGTTAATTTCAATCCTCCAAGATTTATACCATTTCTCCCCAGGTCGTCTAAGCGATTATGTAAGTTTTTCAACGCTGTTCACGCGTCAAGATGAATAGATAAATATTGCGCCGTTGTTGTGTATGCGTTGAGCGGAAAGTCGTAAGTGTATATCTGATATAGCACAGGTCAAAACACACTGCCTTGCGGAACTGCCGAGTTGATAGAACGAATGCTGGAGTATGAACCATTAAAATTTACTTGAAAAAATCGTTCTTCGACGTAAGATTTTAGCTAGTTTGATTTTATAGCAAAAATTTACAAACAAATGCTGAAAATGTCGCGTGTATCGTAATGTTTTTTTTTTTTTTTTTTTTAAATTTCTAATGAAATAATAAAAGGACAGATTAATGAAAAAAATATATAATTGTTTTGAGAATTCCGTAGACAGATAAAATGATCAACCGAGAAGTGTTAAATATACAGATCGCAATTAATGGACGATATAAACGGAAGAAAATTCGATGAGTCACTTATAGGAAGAAAAAGAATGAAATTAGCGACGGGAATTAAAGATTTTCGTGCCGATGTACACGTTCGTGATGTGCAACCCGCCGAATGGGAAATGTTAAAGATGATGTAAATTAACGCGAGAAAAAAATACATACTAGACTCAACTTGACTGCATTCTCTATACATGATAAAATTATCGGAGTACGACATTAACGCTCACTAATTAATTTCAAGCGGCGGTTATTAGTATTTAGTTGAATTTTTTTTAATATAAACGTATATTTCTTATAATAATAACATTCTATACATTTTCACTCCATCTATATCTTAATGATAATTTTTTTTTCCTTCGAGCTATATGCTTGTCGGCAGATTTACTTTATTTACAAGTCCAACTTATACTCTACTTAAAATTATCTTTTATATATTATTCACACTATTACTCTCACATTTTCCCTCTCTCCTATTTGCCCACAATTATACACTCATTTGTCTCTCCTACTCACACATACTTGTTTTATTTTTATATATTTTGTATTTTTAAAAATTCAATTGAAAAATTAGTTAAATCACTAACATTTATTTTCTTGTGAAAAACACAAAGCTTTTCGGCTTTACGCCAATATCGAGTGAACGAAATTTAAAAAAAAAAAACATAATTTTAAAAGTATAAATTAAAAATAATTACTTTAAAATCTTTGATGGTGACGATGAAAATATATTCCATAAAATTTTATTCTGCTTGTCTGTTCTGTTTATTTTTTGAATTGTTTAAATTGAATTAACATCGATATATTTGTTTACTTGATTTTGTTTTTTTATTAATTTTTTATACGATATTGTTTTCTGGATTCTGCAAAAGTTGTATACTGATGGAATTTTCAATTTTCATTTACTGTCGCAATGTATGATATCCAAAAGTTAAATATAAAATATAAAAATATACAAACACGAAAATTTTTTGTAGCAGTATTCGTGGTTGTAAGCTGAAATATGTCTATCCCTTTCTTTCCTGCACTTATCTTTTTTTTTTTATAGTTTTTTATTTTTCCCTAACACACCCTTTCCGATTTTATTTTACTGTTTTATTTTTTTCACGATGTTTTCCTCAACTAACCAGATTTTGATTTAAGTTTTCTAGTATTCCTCTCCTCTAGTATTTGCTGTGATATGCAATTTAAAATTTTTGTCATTACGTATTTATCTATTTGTTCTCCATATTTAGTCCTCTTTCTCGGTAACCTATATTTGTCTTTCGTAGCGTATTATCGCTTTGTTTTCTTCTATAGCTATTTTCTTTTCTCCTACAGTTAAATATTTCAATATTTTATTCATTAAATACAAACCTCTCGCATTTAATCTCTTCTTTCCTCAACTGGTCAACAGTTTTTACTTTATAATCAGTTTCCAGCATTTTTTTTGTAAACGATTCATGTTTTCTTTATATGTTTTACTAATGCCCATGCTTGTACTCCATTTCTTAATCTTAATTCTACTAATGCATAATATACCATTTTTAGTGTACTTTTGCTTACATATTTTCTTTTAATGTATACATTGCTGGTATTAGTGTTTTAACTTTTTTTTCTCTACATATTCTGTATAGGTTTACATACAGTACGTATCGTTAAATAAATAAAATACCCGTACGAATTCGTATAGCTCAGATTAAATGCGCACAGGCGGATAGCACGCTATGCATAAAACATAGCTTTGTACATATTGCCTAGTTTCTTCTTATCGCGTCCTTGTCAACTTATATTCCTTTCTCGTGAATAATTTTCCATTTAGACTAACCACATCTTCCATCCTGCATCGCAATGGCAACAATTAGCAGACTAGCGGGCATTCTGAATCCTGTACCAATTCATCGTTCTTTGTCGATTTTCCGACAAAAAAATTGTTTTTTCCTATTTAGGGTTTTTCCATATTTATTACCGAGAAGTAAGCGTTCGTTCGGTTTTTCCCATAATTGCGGTCGATTTTCTTTTAACCGTCCATAATTTTATCCTAGTCATTTCCACTGTTCACGCGAAAGTATTTGCCGTTTTAAGTATTAGACTTCAGTGCGAATGTCTTACGTCTTATTCTTATGTAGCTTTTTCTATCATAGCCATCACTTCCAGTTCTTATGCCGCGTAGTATTCCTCTATTATCCATCGGTGTCGAAGCACACTATTCAATTTTTCCTTTTTTTTTTCGTTTATATTATGTAATATTATGTAATATCGGTTGAATATTTTGGTTGGTGACTTTTTTCATTCGCATATAATAAAAAAAAAAAAAAAAAAACGGCATATCCGACCTATTGAACAATTGCAAATATATGTGTTAGAATAATTTTTAATGAAAGTGCAAACGTTGAAAACAAATTTCTGTACGAGATTTATACATTTTAAATCTGTTGCAATTTGTGTGTCAGAAACCATACTAAGTTTAATATATCATTAAATAAAGGAAATACTAGGACATGTGGAGAATATAAAGCGCTGGTTTCGCATTTTAATAAAACTAGAACGAGAGACCGAGCAGTTTATGCCGAGACAATAGTAATGTACTAGCTCGGGAACTAAAAACAGACCTAATTATAAACGAAGACGGAGGAATTGATTAATTACATATTTGCGCAAGAATATTTCTGCAACTAAATATTGCAATGATTAAAATTCAAATTTGTCAATATTTCATTCTTCTTTATAGTTATTATTATTAATATCGTTGTTATTATTATTGCAATAATTTATTATTATTATTATTAACCCTCCAGCCCCAGAACTTTTTTTTTCATTTTTTTTTATGAAATTCAGGATTTGGAGTCTGTGAGAGAAAAAAAAATATTAAGTGAAAATTTTGATACAACCTACACGGGCTTCAAAATCAGGTGTTCCCAGAGAGGAACGCTGGGCGCTATTACTACTACCATACTTTTGCATGTATTTCCCGCGATTATTTACTTAAAAACTGGCAAAATAATTAGAAACAAAACCGCAATGTTTTTAAAACGAATTTAATTTTTTTTTTTTTTAATATTTGTGTCTTAACTTTTTACATACCTATTATATTATTTTATGTATAAAAAAAAAAATGAAAGATTATTAAAATTCGGTACCATTTACAATGATGGGAGAGCGCAAGTATTATATTTTACTATTTATACTATATTGGTGAGGGAGCACGCCTACTTATAAATTATTATTTTTACGCGGAAAATTTTCACGCTTACCAATAAAAAAGAAACACACACTTTCTCACGCATCTCGAAGCATAAGTTGCTCCTACTTATTTATTACTACAAGCTATTATTATTTACACCTAGAGCTACCGATAAAAAATCTCGAACCAAACACAGGTAAGGTTTGAAACATTTCACGCATAAACCTACGTTACATTTTTCGCACACTGCCACACTTTGTACGAGCAGTCTTTCTCTGCGCAACGTCTTCTACTTTCGATAGGGGCAATCATATGATTTACCCCATCATACCTAGCTTCAGCTTCAAATAGAACCCTTCCAGAAGGTCCTGAACTGACAGAAGGTTCACTATAGATCGTGAGGCAGGTTACGGCTACCAGCCACCTAAACATTCAAGATGTCACGTATTTCATAAAGCTTTAATCTAAAATGGAAAATACAAAACTGAATTAGGGAAAAAGTATTTTTCTACGCTATAAGATAAAAAGTTCGGAAATACAAAGCAAAAGTTTTTCACGATGAAAAATTAGATTATGTACTAAAATGAAACATTTAGACAAATTATCTACCGAAAATAGGAATAAAAGTTCTACACCGTTATTGTATCGATAAATATCGACAATCTAATAAATCAAGATACTTACTAGAAAATTATTCCATAATGTAAAAATTAAAAAATGATAAGAATAAACTTATTCAACTGCTAAATGCTACTAATACAGATTTTTTAACGAATTTATTATATAAATATTTCTGCGGTAAAAATGTAACCCCCCCCAATAATTCCGAGCGTTCCCCTCGGTCTCTTCCACTCTTTGGATGGTTAATTATTAGTTAAACTTCGTAATCACGTTATTGAGTGTGCAGTCTCATTTACCTTGTCCTTTAAGATTGCGTTTACGTGTATTTAGATTTTAACGCTAAAAATTATAGATAAGTACAGTTCAATATAAATGTTCGTGTACATACGAATGAAGTGTGTGTACATATGTGTATATAAGTATTTACGATTGTTCGATATATATATATATATATATATATATATATATATATATATATATATATATATATATATATATATATATCAGAAGGAGATGATTGTGCGTATATCATTAATGTCTTATACGTACGGTTTTTCATTAGCTACAGTTATTTAAATGTTTTTTTTTTTTGTATTTTTGGTTACATTTGTTTTTATTTCTATTTTTCGCGCGCTTTAATTTGATTTGTATAGAATATAATTAAATAATTTATTAAGGAGCGTTTTATAACTTCCGCTTATATACCGTGTTCGTAAAATACTGCAATTTTGTTAGCCGCCGCTCGTGCAGTTTATTCGCATAGTCGGTTCATGTTTTATTTCACTGCATGTATGTAAACTTTCGAATGAAATGTGATGGTAATAAATTAAACTAAATCAAATTATTACTATTACTGTTATTATTACGAGTTATGTTATTATTAGTTATAAAAATAAGATTTTATATTCAGCTAGAAGAGAAAGTAACTGCGATTGGTAATTTAGTTTTTTTTTTTTTTTTTTTTTTTTTTTAAAGGTTTTCAGACGCCATATCATACTTCGGCATCACTTTTTTTATACCAAAATTATCGGGAAATCATTATTTAAACATATCGGGCGGAATGCTTCTAGAGATAATCATTTTCATTATGTTATGTTTGGTCGTATCGAAATTTGGTGGAAGGAGAACTATGTGCACCACCTATATTGTTGGCGGAGTATGCTATATATGGGCAGCATTCCTGCCTAATGGTATATGATCGAGCTTACGATGTAAATTAATATTATCGTTGACATTTTATAGGAATAAAAATATTATTAATTTATAAATATATAAAGAACATTTAACATCGTTTAAAAATGGAAATGAAGATTAGTTGTGGTTTGGTAAACATTGACGAGAACGAAAATATAACATATTAAATATCACTGATAACTATAAGGTATCATGCATAAGAGTAAAACTAAACATCAATAATATATACATAATGATAAATTATTAAATAGTATTTGATGAATTGAAATTAAAATAGGTTTCGTGAATAAGGTTATTGTGGAATCACATATAAAAATGGGTTTATAAAGACTAGTTCGTTTGTATGTGTATTGTTGAATTAGTTAACGTAAAGTACTATTAAGATATCAATTTTATGTTTTATCGATACATAGTCGAACAGCTTCGCGTTTTATACAATTGGCGATTTTATTTTGTTTATACGGAGTAAAAGTTATGTATTTAAATATTATTGACATACACAGTAAGGACAGTAACAGGCCGCCGTCAAAAATAGAAAAGATATACCAACTCGTGGGAATAGCACCTCCTGAAATAAGAAGAGAAGTAGTAGCAAATAAGGAACGAGCCAAATGTTGGACGACAGACATCGGTTTTATAGTCACATTGTTTCAACAAGCTGATTCAAATCCAGGAAGAGTTTCCTGAATACAATCTGTGTACCGATGAGACAACCAAGATCAATGAGAGAGCGATTATGGAATACTTCAGTCGTAACTAAACCGCCGAGTCATCAAGAGAACCTGACATCAGATGACTTACCGTGGAAGATTTGACGGTCTCTTATTAACCGATTGAGAATCGGGATGACACGATGTAAAGTTAATTTAAAAGAATGGGGTATTATTGAAGATGATAGATGTGACTGCGGCGATATTCAAACGTTAGCTCATATTCTATGCTGTCCACTAATGGACAAAAAGTCATTTACACGGCTACATATTGGGCTGATGCGGAAAGTAAAGTAAGTAGGCCGGAAAGAAAAATTTAATGATTTTAACTATTGTTTTATATATATATATATATATATATATATATATATATATATATATATATATATATATATAAAGAAACGATTATATTTAATTTTAAATGATACTAATGGATTTTTTCTTTGAAACTTTGCATATACAAAAAGATAGCAATAATAATAATTATAATAAACAAATTGTTCGTCGCTGCTTCAGGTCATCTGCAAACAGCATTTGCCATCGCCGGCAAAGCCACCATAATCGGAAATTACATGTGTTTGTTACTTCTGACGATACAAATATTTCCGGTGGAATTACAAGGCATTAGTATAGGCATTGCGAATTTCAGCGGTCAAGTTGGCGCTATGTTTGCTCCTTTTATGAAATCAGCGGTGAGTATTCACTCGGAAGAAATTATAAATGTAAATTACCCTCTTTCGCGTCTACCAAATCGTTTTAATACGCGTCGCGCAGTGACACTCCATATTCGGTATATGTTTATTAATGGATTAAAGCCAATCTAATTCCGTACGTAATATTTTATGTCCAAACTTACCCTGTTTTTTAAAACAGCCGGTCTAATATATTTTTTGAACGCAATTCACTAACGTAAACATGATTTAAAAATCATTTTTTTTTTTTTACAGGGAATAATCAAATTACAGGTTTTAAATAATACAGCGAATTTCGTCTTTATGTTGTAAAAAATTAGTAAAAGTAAAAATTATCCAATCGGCCGTTCGTAAATTTCTAATTAGCGTCAATTAAAGATTTATATTTTACTCGATCAGTGTAGCCGCGTTGTTGATGACCTTATTCATATGAAACTGAAGTAATTGTACTCGTTGTGGGTTAATTTTTCAAAATACTTTAACGGAGAAGACATTTTTTAAATCAGTAATTTTTTTCTTTTTGCGTATCATGAAAATAAAATTTAACGATTTTACGTAACAAAAATAATGACCAGAACTCATTCCACAGTTAAGTCGAAAGCGAATTAAAAAATTAAAAATATATTGTGATAACGAAAGAAAATATTTAAACAGCTGCAGAAAACTTCGCATGTATCTAAAAATCCGCATATATAGCAACAATGAAAATATATAGCGATGCGCAAAGGAATCTGATAACAGTATTATTTTTTTTTTTTTTTGTTTTTTAAAACGGGAAGAGGAAAATCTACAAAAGATACTGATGATAAAAAATATACTGTTTTTTTTTTTTATATTAGGGATCAAAGTCAGTGTGTGGGATTTTTACCCACTAAAAACCCCCTCCCTCTTCAAACCAAATGAGATTATTAATATAATGATGGAGCTCGCAGCACCAAAGTAGAACTCCACACTTAAATTAACTTATTGCGATAGAAGAAAGGATGATATAGTCCCTTGTTCCATCTAATATAAATTCGTAGAGTTTATGCTTATAAGTTAAACTCGAGTAAATAATTATTATAAATAAGGATTAAAAAAATGAAATCAACGTAAAAAACAAAGTAAAAGAAAAAAAAAAGAAAATGGTAAACACTTATACCAAAACTTAAATACAAACTCAATTAGAAGATAAATAAATCAAACTTATAAAAATTAATTACAAAAACAGATATCAAATTCTTACATTATCTTAAAAACTAATTACTAATAATCAGAAACTTAATTATATGTTAATAATTAGAAAAAAGTAGTAAAAACTTATACCGAAACTGAAATACAAACTTAATTATAAAATAAATCAAACTCGTAAAAATGAACTACAACAACAGAAATCAAATTCTTACATAATACTTACAGACTAACTAATAATCAAGAACTTAATTATAAAATCATAAAATTGTAATAATTATAATAGAAAGTAGATGATGGAACAGTTGACCACGCTAACAAAAACTGCACCGGTCCCGGCATCACGATTGACTTAAGCGTTAATTAATAGATAACATTTTTGGACATAATTCTGTTCAGCGTATATAAGGAAATTTTCAACTCTTTTGCCTAATGGAAAAATCTCCGTGCTGTTAATACCAAACTTACGACGCAGTACAGCGAAAGTGGGACACACAAATAATGTATGATTAACATCATCAACCTCGCCTGCAGTACAACAGGTGCAGACCGAATCATCAGCACGCCAGAACCTATAAAGATAGGACCCAAAACTGCCATGACCGGTCAACACTTGTGCACTGTAGAAGTTGATATCGAATTTTAATAATTTTATCTAACTGGCAGGGCTCTTACTGGCGAGCATAGGCTTGTGGGGAGAACATTCTAACCTGCTTGAAGGTATCTCTGTTCAACCAATGTCAAAATTTCTAAAAAACATATTTTTTCTTTATTAGTCGCGAAGTAGCAGGACAGTTAGGACACTGCAATTACTGTCGGAAAGATTTATGCTATTCTTCCAGAATCGCATATAAATTAACATTATGTTAAGTTGACCAATAACTCTAAAAAACAATGCGTGATTAAAAATTTGAAGAGTGAAATAACGTTTTATTTTTTAAATGCAATATTTGACAATGCTCGTTATTTGCAGCATAATTTTCTATCCTTTTTACGACATTCTTAGACACTTTCTGTAACATTTCTCTGGGAATTTCGACAATTTCACGGTGAATATTATTCTTCAATTCATTCGAAGTCCTCGATTTGTTTGTTATAAACCTTTGATTTTAAACACTTCTCAAATATAAAAGTCAAAGCTCAATAAAGACGGTCATCTCAGGCTATCGAAGAAGGAAAAACCGATAATCCCCATATCAAACATGTACACACAATGACTTTGCAATCTATAACAGATTCGACTTGACAAAGTAATGATAATTTTACGCTTGTTTACATTACCATCAAGGTGTACGCGCGCTTTATCACTCATCATCGGGCAGTCTAGCGAAGAGCAACTGAGTGGAAATATACCATCTTTCGGACTTGATTCGAAATGTTTTTAAAACATAATACTGCACATTCCGTAAATCTATGCTGGACATACGAAAAAAAAATGAACTTTCACAATTAAATACAACAAATAACTTTAATAACGCTGATACATATAATAAATCTCACACATATTAAACAACACATTAAATACTACAAAAAATTCCTTAAATTAACAACAAGCGAATAAAAAAATTATCTGAATTTCTGGAATCAACAGAAATACCGCTATAGTAACGACAATAAAACTGACAAAACTATTATCGGCGTTATGGGATAAAATATAAAAACATCAATCAGTTTTATTATAACATCGGTTCAAATTTAGAAATTACTGAAACATAATTACAGAAAAATAAACATTATTAAAAATGATTTAGAAAGCAAAATTAATGAGACTATATTTATTAAAATTGCCAAAGCATGTGATAAAATTTAATATAACGATCCATTATATAAAATTGAAGCTAAAATACTATTTATTAATAAAATCCCACTTTATAAGTAATTGACCACTACAGAACGCATATCGACCTTAATTGCTTAATGACTCGAATTAATGCAGTAGAGATCACTGTAATACTCAATATAAACAATAGAATAATTTTTTTTTTAAGCGGGAGGGGAAAAATCTTTCAAAGACACTGATATCACACACATTTTGTTTCTTTTATTCACGCAGTCTATGCGAAATGCACTGCTGGAAACCCAAAATCAGTGTGTGGGATTTATACCCACTAAACACTCCTCCATCTATTGAAAAAAAAGGGAGTTTAACGAGAATAACGAAGGCCATTGCACAATTGCAAAGACCTACACTTTTAAAATTAACTTATAACGATGAAAGAAGGGATGAGAATACATAATGCCTTCTTTCATCAAATAAGGAGTAACGGTATTGGGGTCACGGTTGATTTAGACGTCAATTGCGAACAATAGAACTTTGTATTTTAATTTTAAATTTAGAACGCATGACCTGTTCAGCGAGCAGAAGAAAACTTTCAACTTTCCTACTAACAAGATATACATCCGTACAATCTATATCAACTTGGCGACGAAAGGCCAGTAAATGTAGGGCAAGTGAACAACGTATGCTGTATATCATCTACCTCACCTACAGTACAACACGTGCAGACAGGATCACCAGCAAGCCAGAACCTATGAAGATAGGAACCAAACTTGCCGTGACCTGACAACACCTGAGCACTGAAGAAGTTGACGTCAAACTTCATCATTTTCAGACGTAAAGAAATATCAGGGAGAAAAGTATAAGTCTTCCTGCCAGTTTCTTAAATATTTATCACACGTGTTACAGACGGTACTATATTAGTTTCATCGGATGTAATTATTCACTGCACAGTTGAAAAAAATTATACTAAGGGACCCATAAGTAAAAATTAAACATAAATTCCATATATATTATATATATATATACACAAGTGCTAAAAATAGTGAAAGAAAATAGAAATATTATTACGGAAATATATACTAGAAGTAGAATGATTGGACATTTGCTAAGACATTTAAGATGGATCACAAATATAATTGAAAGGATGATGGAAGGAAGACCAGGAAGAGGAAGACCCCGGAAAAAGTATACGGATGATGTTAGAGAAGGAAGGAGATATCAAGAAATAAATAATATGGCCGGCAACAGGATTCATTTGATGTAACTTCCCACCAACCTAAAGGTTGAGGAGAAAAATAGAAGAAGATATATATATATATATATATATATACAGTGGACTCCCGATTATCCGTGATATTGGGTGGCGTGGCAACCGCGGATAAGCCAATTCCGCGGATAATACGAAAAATTTTCAAAAGGTCAACAAAACAATTCAAATCAAGGCAAAAAGTTGATTTATTATGTACATACGCACATGCATACATATATGTATACATATCATGCAATTTATAAAGTAAAGAAGGTTTTAAAAGTTACCTGTAGATTTCACAAAAAATCTGTCACGAATTTTTGTTTTTTCGAAATCAAACACCTCTTCTTTACTTGAGATTGAAGTTTTTTAGTACCATTTTATCACAGAGCGAAGCATCGTCTCGTTCCTCCAGATATTGGATAAGTCCTTCGATGTGTGTTAGAGCTGTGCCGTGGCTTACTTGTGTCTTCGTCTTATCCTCTTCTTCTTCCTCACTCTTCTCCGAAACCCTACCTGATGCTCTGTCAACAATTTGTTCATCAGTAAGATTTTCAAAGCCTGCATCATTGGCATCGTAATTAATCCACTCAACAATATTTGCTTGGTCGACGTCACTTCCTCCTATAACGGATTTTGCCAAATTAGCTAAATCACAAGTAGAAACTTCTTCTTCTTCTTCTATAGATTTTTGTAAAGTATTTTCCACGTTAGGTAAAATTTTCCTCCAGAACTTTACTAACGTAGATTGTTTAACTGACTCCCAAGCAGTATTCATATCATAAATGCTGTCAAGAATCGTGTAATCTTTCCAGAAACTGTGAAGATCATTTCCATCTTCAATCCTTTTTTTCAGTAGGTTTGTTCTATACTTTTTTTTCATTAACGCAATCACACCCTGGTCCATTGGTTGGATAAGAGCAGTGACATTGGAAGGCAAAAACTTAACGATGAAATTTCTATTTTCCGATTTTAAAACGTTTTACCCTGGGTGAGATGGGGCATTGTCAATCAGAAATTCTTTGACTTCAGATGTTCTTTAACTTGAGGAATAAATTTTTTTCAAACCACTCTTTAAATACTTGCTGGTCCATCCAGCCGTTCTTCTTGTTAAAGTAGTGTACAGGGGGGTTTTAAAATCTTGTCTCGTTAAAGTATCTCGGTTTTCTTGATTTACCAATCACTACCAATTTTAATTTGTGAGAGCCTGATGCATTGCTGCACGTCATTATAGTCATTCGCTCTTTACTGGACTTAGATCCTGGAGCATGCCGCTCGCTCTCAAAGGCCAATGTTCGCGTCGACAAACATTTCCAGAACAGTCCCGACTCATCAGCTTGTACACTTGATAGTATGAAATTTCCTCTGATTGAAGAAACTCTTCAAAATTGGTTTTGAAATTTTCGGCTGCCTGTATGTCGCCACTTAATTTCTCGCCGTGAAGTCCAATCTCTCTTATCTCGTGGCGCTTTTTGAACCTTGTTAACCAACCTCATGTTGCGTCAAATGTTCCTTCCAAACCTAGCATCTGAAAAAACTGTTTTGCTTTTGCAGCAATAATAGGCTCTGAAACAGGAATTCCTTCACTTCTCAATTGACTTACCCATTCTAAAAATGCCGCATCTAATTCTTCATAACTGCTCTTTTTCATAGTTTTTCTTTTTTTCATCGACGAGTTGTCTGATGTGGATGCAAATTGAATTAATTTATCTTTTTGTTTTAAAACGTCTCTAACAGTGAATTCTCCTATTCCATACTGCAAGCTAATTTGCTTTTTCGAAGCGCCATTTTCAATTTGTTTTATTAATTCTAGTTTCTCTTGAATTGATAAAACCACCTTTTTCCTTTTATCAGTCATTGTAAAATAAAATAAAACCACGAATCACGAAACAAGCACACTTTTATAATAAATTTGGCAAAACTAAAATCACGATTCACTAAACAAACGAGCTCCCTCCTTCGGCTAAGTTGACAAAACTGACGTGAACGAGACAGTAAAATGTTGAAGCGAAAAATGTAAGACGAGAGTGCGGTTCTGAGAGTTGTGACTTATACAGACTTCCGGTAACGATGACTAATACACTTAAGTAAACGAACGTTTTTTCTGTAGAACAAAAAAAATCAATCCTAGAAAGACCGCGGATGGATAATCCGTCGGCGGAAAATCGAGAGTTCACTGTATATATATATATATATATATATATATATATATATATATATATATATATATATATATATATATATAGCAAAAGAAGCGGTGGTGATAAATAAGAAAAAAATGTGACTAATTTGGTTTTAAATAGGTTTAAGAATTAAATATTTATGCGTTCACTTAAATAAAAGACTGATGCAGAAAACTCATAAAGAACCTTGATTTCACCTATTTATATAATTATGTATACCCACTTTCTAATTCCAAATTACAAAAATTTCATAAAACAATGTTTTATATAATACATTTAAACTCATAAATAAATTATTCTCAATTACATGCACTTTTCATACTCTAATATACCGGCTCATTTATTAAACAGATTATCTACCAAAATTTATATATATGGATAATGAAAATAAATGCAGAATTAATATGTTAACTAAATAAATTCTCAAATTTAATATACTGATACCTATATCCCAGAACTAGAAAATTATATAAAACGCTAATATTAGCATTGAAACACTTGTACACGCAATAATTCAAGAATTATCGATCTCTTTTATTGAATCAGTTTCAACTAACGAAAAAACCCAATAAATAAACAAATGTATATCATAAAACGAAAACAAGTAAATAATAAAAAATAAAATTATTGTAGAAGTTTAATTTGTGCAACGTAGAAATAAACAAGAAACAACATGTATTTTAATTTATAATATAAATTATTAATGGATAAGTAATACTCGGTTTTGTTTTTTTAAGTAAAATAATAATTACGATTACTTTCAGGCAGAACACATTTGGTTCGGTGCACCGTTCATTCTATGTTCCGCGCTATATACGACATGTGCAATTGGTGTTTACATTTTTATACGAGAAAATAACGTACAAAATTTGGAATCCAAGAAATAAATGAATAATCAAACATTCTAACATACCTTTTTTTATTTATATTTCTAATAAAAAATATATAATTGTTGCGTTTTGTACGTATCTTGATAAGCTGGAATACGCTAGACATATTCAAAATTTAAGACAATCATTTAGATAAGCGTAAAATAAATACATTTGTTTTGTAATTTTAATAAAAACCCACCATTTATATCGTAAATTGTCAATAGAACATAGATTTATTATAACGTTAATAATAAATTATATATTAATCTGCGTATGTAAAAAACCACGTAACCGCAAAATATTCATCGTTGAAAAATATAAGTTATTGCATATATAAATTAAAAATGAAAAAATAAAACTATAATCACACGAAAAAAATATAAAAATAGATATAGTGTTCAACGGTGTGATCAAAATTCAATACCAAAATCTATTTAAAATAAATAAAATAAAAACACCCTTTACACGGTATCGCAATTTTTATATTTTTACGGATCAAAACTAAGTTGACTTTAATTTCGTTAGTATATATAACTTTGTCGATTTCACGATATCAACTTGATAAAATCAACCTAATAAATGAACTCAGTATCATGTAGTATTAAAAGAAGGCTAACTTTAATTGCGTTACTTTGATAATTGATTTTGTAATATTATTTCCCGAAAGGGCGTAAACATCGACACGTTAAGTACATAGCGTTTGATTTATTTGGTAATTGTAAATCTCGAATTTATAAACTTCATTAAAATACTCGCATATATGGAATGAAGATAATAATAATAATAATAAGTATATTTCAGCTTAATAAATAAATTACAATTCCCATTTATGTACACATACCGAGCTTACATAATTGCTCATACTGTGCGATATTTGATTTAATATTAATACTAATATAGGAATAAGAAAAACAACTACAGGGAAAAAATACAAATAAAAACCCTGCTTAACTTTACTAATTTATCTATTTAATGTATAGTGAGATATATATAGTGAAACATATAACACATTTTCTTATACATATCCATATTTTCGTGTACATAATTCTTATTATATAGCTTAAGATAATAAACAAAATTTAATGTATAGCGTGGTTTCGAGTTAGGTAACCATGCCGTTTAGAGAAGCGCATGCCTAATTCTTTTATGTTTATATTTTTTGTATTGTAGTCGGAGTGATTGTCGTGTGTAATTGCCGATTTTCCTTATTATGACATGCGGGTTAGTACTACACTTTACATAGAATTTGTTGGACTGGCTATTTACAATTTCAGATATGTATGGATGCTTTAATTTAGTGTGCATTTCTGATACTCTCGTATAAATTGGAGCATTCAGTATAATTCGTAAACACTTATTTTGGAATGCTTGTAATTTGTTCAAAGTTGTCTCGCTTACGCTACACCAGATTGGACAGGAATATAACAGTAATGGCATAAAATAAGTTTTATAAATTAAATATTTGTTGGCTGTACTCATTTTTGATTTCTTATTGAATATAGGAAAAAATTTATATAGTCTCGTATGGGCTTTTTCAATAGTGTGATTAATGTGCTTTGAAAATGTCAGGTTTTTATCAAGTATAAGACCGAGATATTTAACGTATGATTTCCAGTATAGCTGTTCATTGGATATTTTTATAGAATGTACTGTTTGAGGTCTACGTTTAGTAAAAAGTATGGTCTCGGTTTTTTGGTTGTTGATTTTGATTTTCCATTTATTATAATATTTGTATAGTTTATGATAACTATCCATAAGTCTTTTTTGTATGGTGTCAATCCTGTAAGAAGAAGTAAACACTGCAGTATCATCTGCATATAACGCGGTGTTCGTGCCCTTTATATGTGGTAGATCATTTATATACAATATATACAGAAAAGGCCCAAGAATACTACCCTGTGGAACGCCAGAGGAGATTAGTTTGAGGTTAGAATATGTATTACTTAATTGTACTGTAAAAAGTCTAGCATATAAATAGGATTTTATGATCAATATAAGATATTTACGAAATCCGTACTGTATCATTCTATAAATGATGCCATTGTGCCATGCACTATCAAAAGCTTTTTCTATGTCTAACAGTAAAAGCCCGGTGTATTTATTTTGATTAAACTGGTCAGTGATATGATCTGTAAGGCGGGCTAGTTGCATAACCGTTGATAGGTGATTTCTAAACCCAAACTGCGTTTCATTTAAGATATTTCGCTCATTGGAATAAGATTTTAATCTTATGAAGATGTTTGGAGATCTTATAAACAGCAGTTAGTTCATAATAAGGAAATAATTTGTATTTTAAATAAATTAGACATCATGATGAATTAAGTGTCAATTTCAACTACTGGAAATTAAAGAATTCGATAATTACGCTATCGGTAGGCGTAGTATTTTTTTAGTTTTAGTCGTTTCAAGTGACCTCGCAACTGTAAAATAGCTTCAACATTTAACGTTTTGATATATTTATACTATTGTTAACTTACAACAAATAATCTAATGCATTTTAAAGAAGCCTTTATCATTACCGGATTAAAGTTAATTCTTTTCATCACATTCTGTTTCATAGACAGATCATTATAAAGGTAGACAATAACTCTACAGATAAACTAAATGTTCCTCAAGATTTCTTTTCTTTTTCAACACAAAACTTTTGTCTACTACAACAGTTACAGCTAAATTCTAAACATCGACTACTTTAATAAATGCTACACTTTCCGTGTTCAACAATGTTACGAACGAAAATTTCTAATATTCAAATTTGAAATTATTACGAACACAAATGACGAAATTCATTTCGAAAAATAAATAGAGATTACTATTGATGCAATAACGGCGTCAATTTATTTTTAATACAATACACGTAGTTTTCGATTGTTACAAATCGTGGTAAGATATTATTTTTTTCAGTGGCTAAAATAATTAGAAATTTATATATCCAACTGACGAAAAGTAAAAATTCCAAGAAAACATTTAAAAATTGTCATTACAAAGTAATTAATAAAACACGAAACCTGCATGATTAAATTAGGTAGTTCGTCCAGGTATTCGAAGTGTTCTAAACTTATACTAAATAATGATAAAACTTAGAACTGTAATAGGAAATATTTTTTAAAACGTAACATGTCATCCGAATATATTAAAACATAAGGAATATCATTTTTAAAAATATGATCTAAAATACATTTTTTTTTTTTTTTAATGTATAGGAATATATTATAATTATGCATTTACGTTAATAGCGCGAGATTATTGGAATATTGCTACCCCCAGCTTTGAGTTCTATACCGTTTTAGAAAGTAACACAAATATTCACGTTACGAAAAATATCTTCTATACATCTTATATTTCCCCATTAATATAAAACGGTAAAATAATATACAGTAATTGATAAAAGTATTTGTATTAATAATATAAATTTCAATGTGTGTAAATACGTAATTCCCGTAGACGTAATTGAACATTTAAAAAAAAAACACAAAAAACTTTTAAAAAATTCTAAAACACGCGCACACTTTTTAACTGGAAATCAACGTAATATAACAATTACAATCCCCGCGTGCCGGAGCTGTAACCGAAACTGAGTGCGTTCCCAGATGGCGGATAGTGGAGTTGTAGGTTAGCTGTGAATAAGGACGTCAGTTCGAATAAACAGTCGCACACCAATAGCGGCTACTGGTGGAGTCTTTAGGATGATTCCAGTAGTGACAGCGTAAGGAGATACGAGGATGCAGATGGACAGCTTGAAAACCTGTCTACCAAGTCTGCAGAAATCCTATGACTGTCTCTCCCTCGGTGGGTTAAGGTCGCCGTAAAAACCTAAAATCGTTACCTCCTCAGTAACAACCCGCTGCCTTGCGGTTAGGATATTTATCCAAAGACAGAAAACAAAACTTAAATCCGGAAGCGTCTGCCTCCTGTGAAGCGGCTATCTGGTCAACGTTTCTTCTCCAGGTTAGAAGCGGTTCAATTTAAACTCTGGGACTTACAATCTATTTTAACGCTGAATTGATATATACTTAATAATCAAATACTGATTCCCCCTATATCATTAAACAATGCATGATGGCAAATCCTTCTCATATACACATTCCAAGACGTATTCCGAAAGGAAAATCTTCCACTGTGAATAAGAGTGTTACCGGGCAATCATATTCTGCAGAGCCTGAACGAACATGCAGTGTTAGGAATGGCAAAAAATTAAAACTAAGAAGAAATATATCTTTGGTACGTTAAATGTGAATTCGTTGTTAAGAGTAGGAAAATTAAGACAATTAATTAACATTATGGAAGAAAATAAAATTCACATACTGGCTGTACAAGCGACAAGATTTACGGATGAAGACATAATAGATTCAGAAGGTTATTCTTTAAAGGTAAGAAGGGGAAAAATTCAATGAATAAAGGAACACCTCATCTCGGAACAGCTTTCATTGTTCGAAGAGTAATTTTTGATTCAATAAAAGATTTTTACTCGGTTAATGAAAAACTATCAATTTTAACTTTCTGCTGTAGAAATAAAACCTACACATTAATAAATTGCCATGCACCTATAAATGAAGACAACAGAAAAACTCTATCAAAAGTAGAAAATTTTTGGGAAACCTTAGACCAAGAGAGGTCCGGTAAAAAATGTGAAAACATTATTAGGTGATTTTAATCCTCAAGTGGGTAAGGAGAAAAAGTTCCAAAAAATGGGAAAGTTCCTTAATTCATAAAAGAACTAATAAAAATGGTGAAAGATTACTGGAAATATGTAATGCGTTTAATTTAAAACTAATGTCAACGGCTTTTAAAAGATTGCCTAAGAGACAAATGATATGTAGGTCACCTAACCCATGTTTAGGAGAGCTTCAAATTGATCACGTAGCTATAACATATAATAATCTGAGGGAAATTATGAATGTCAAAGTTAAAAAAGGGGAAAATATTGAAACAGATCATTATTTAACCACTATCAAAATGAACTTCATTCCTGAAAAAAAAAAAAAATGTATCTGAGAATGAATATTAAACTTCCAAAGGTTGACGAAAATGCGTTAATGTATAAGAAAAAATAATTTGAAAACAAACTGAATACAAAAATAAAGTCGGATAGCTGGGAATAAATTAAAACGAAATTAATTGAAATAAAGCAATAAATAACCCCATTGAAAAGATCAATAAAACACAGATGGTGGAACTAACAATGTGATGAAGCTGTGGAGACAAGGAACAAAAGATGGAAAAAATGGATTCCACGAAGAACGAGGACGATTATACTCAATTTAAAGATCAAAGATCCAAAACAGCTAAAATAATTAGGTCGACAAAAAGGTTGAAAAAGAAGAACAACTCGTTGAAATAGAAGAGAGTTTTAAGAAAAACAATTCTAGGATGTTTTACAAAATATTCAGTAAAAATCTCCGAAAACATCAGCCTCCTAATTTATGTTTTAAAAATGAGGAAGGTAAATTAGGTCTTAACGATAAGAAAAACTATAGTATTTTAGCAACATATTTCAATAAGCTTGTTAATTGTGAAGAGCCAAAAGAAAAATGTCCAAGACAATTAACAACGTCTAAACATGAAGCATCTGTAGCCTCTAATTATCAAGAAATTGAACAGCTTGTGAAACAGTTAAGTAACAATAAGGCTTCTGGTGAAGATAGAATAATTGCTGAAATGTGGAAGGACGCGGGCTCAAAAATGATCGGAAAACAACAAAGTGTAATACAAAAAATTTGGAAAGAGGAAAAGGTGCCAGATGAGCGGAAAATAGCATTTTAATCCATCCACTGCTTAAGAAGAAAAAAGATGATGTCAATAAATATAGAGGCATTTCAATATTGCCTGTGACATACAAAATTTTGTGTAAAGCACTTTTAAACCAGTTAGAAAGGCAAACAAAAAAAAAAAACAAATAAGTGAATATCAAGCTGGCTTTAGGAAAGGTCGATCTTGCGTTGAACAAATTATTAAATCGATAATTAGACATAAAAGAATAAGAGGAAAGAACATAATCATCACGTTCGTAGACTTTTAATAAGCATACGATTCTGTTGATAGGAAGACACTACTCAACACTTTGGCAGAATATAAGACGATGACGTTAATAAAACAAACCTCCAAAATCAAGTTTCGAGGAGAAATATATGAGGCGTTTGAAATTCAAACATGAGTAGGATAGGGAGATTTCATATCTCCTGTGCTTTTTAACTGTGTTCTGGTGAAGTTATGCGAGAGTGGAAGATACTGCTGAAAAATTGCGGAATTGAACCAATAAGATTAGCCAGAAAAAAATCTGGGATCGAGATTTCATGTCTTACATTCGCGAACGATATTGCAATTTTAGCCGATAATTTGGAAGATGCAGTGATTCAGTCAAATTCATTAAAAGAAGTAGCTGAAAAAGCTGGCCTGCAAATTTCATATGAAAAAACCGTTTATATAACCAATAAACCTTCGGCACCATGTTATTTATCAACGAAATACGGAAAGCTTAAAAAATTTAAATATCTAGGTGAAATAATCCAACCAAATAGTTTAGATAAAGAAGCGAATCTGGCCAGAGAACACAAGATGGAGCAAGCATTCAGTGTAACCAGAGCAATATATAAAAAGAAGTCATTATCTATAAATACGAAGATACGGCATTATAATACTGTAATTAAACCGCAATGTCTATATGCTGTGGAATGTCTGAATATGAATACAAGAAAAGAAATCGAGCTCATAGAGAATAAGGAACGAAAAATTATGAGACTGGGACCAAACATTAAAGAAGGACAACAGGTATTAAAAAACAACAAGGAAATATATGAGAAAATTGAAAAGATATACAATGAGAAAAAGAAGAATAAGATTTAACGGTCACCTAAAAAGAATGGAATAGACAAACTAAAGCCATATTTGAATACTTTGAAAGCAATCTAAAGAATAAACTTACGTGGTTTATATAAACCAAAAAGGATATATCAGAAATGAACATAAAAAGTAAAGATGTAATCAATAGAAATAAATTCCGAGAGAAAATCAACGTATTTAAAGGTTTTACCGAAAACGTGAAGAAGAACACCGGTAATAACATGTGAACAAAAGAAAGAAAAGCTCAGCACAGCTTGAAGATGAAAGAATATTGGAGAAAGAAAAAGAAAATCTCATGATCATCGGTTTTTACGTGGTACATAGCTGGCCAAAATCGGGGGGAAAAAACAATTACAATTCTAAATATTATATGTACAAAACTATTTATTTAAATGAATTTAGTTTTCGATTATGAATGTGCAGTAGCGCACAAACGCAGATTATATATATATACACACACACATATATATATAATTATATACACATATATATATATAATTATATACACACACACATATATATATATATATATATATATATATATATATATATAATTATATACACACACACATATATATATATATATATATATATATAGATATATATATATATATATATATATATATATATATATAATTATATACACACATATATATATATATATATATATATATAATTATATACACACACATATATATATAATTATATATATAAGATTAGTTTAACTGATGTATATAATCAGTTACATGAAATTTAATCGCACAACGAATTTTACTTGCATATTATTTAAATATACCACAGAAACATGGTATCTATTGCCAAATTTCCGCTAACAATAAAATATTTAGTTTTCATTTTGTGAAATTTAAGTAACCGGATTGAAGATTTTTCGACCATTTAAATTTCGTAACTTATTTTTATTACATCGAGTATAGAGCAAATCACGAGACTATGTAATCAAAATAAATATAATCACGTAATAATAAATTCACACAAATTCAAAAATTGCATTGTACAATTATAAAAAATTATTATTTTGATGTTTCACACTGATTTATGCAAATCACGCTCACGAGTACATACATTATGCATATACATATATATATATATATATATATATATATATATATATATATATATATCTACTAGGAGATGCAACTGGCGTGTAAACCAAAATGTATGAAAAAGCTTCAGTACTAAACATTATTTGGAATGTTTATAGAATTCAATTCACTAATTATTTATTACATTAAACAGAATACCGGATACAAACATATGAGAAATAAAAGAAATATTTAAAACAATGAACATACATTAATGCAAAAATATTTATGAATACATTTATTTATTTGACATCAAAAGGCGATGAATATACCGAGCGCAATTTTCACCAAAATCATTTGGAAATATTTTTAATGCAGAAAAATCTGCATTCTCCAAAATATTTTTTAAATTTCTACATACACAACTAAACAAGTATCCTTCATCATTAAGTTTCCCTGCCAATTCAACCTGATGATTGTTCATCAAACTATCATTCACGACAGCAATTACCTTTTTATTTAATTCGAGCGCTTCTAGACAACTGCCAGCACCAGCGTGAGTTACAATTAAATCGGCTTCTTTCATGTCATCACGAATATTGTTTTTATATGTGTAACATTCAATTGAGATACTAAAACTGTCTAAATCACCAAGTTGAAAATTACTGCTTCCAGTTTGTAATTTTATCTTCTTGCATCCATTCCTTCGTAAAACCTAGATTAATATTTCAACGTGATGTAAAAGGAAAAATAATAGATATATAAAAATTATAATACATTATTCTTCCGTTCGTGGGTTATACAATAAAAATCAAACTGTATTTTCTCTCAAGCGGTGGCGTTTATTCATCACAAAAATTATATAAAATTTTCATGTTTGAAAAATATTTTAAACTTTTTAAAATATACAAAAAATTAACTCCCAATCACGTTGATATACAAACTTCTAGAATTATAAAAAATTAAATCCATTTATCGGCTTCGCTTACTTGAAAAATTATGTTAATCATTGACATACAGCCGGTCTAAAGTTCAATTTTTTTCAATTTAATGTGATATATATTAATAAAAAATAATAAATTGTGTTTACACGGTGAACTTACCTGTAACACATCATGTTGTAAAATGGTGTTTATTAGTTCATCAAATTCCGTAGTACCTACTGTAACAAATACCGAATTAATAATCATTTATTAGTATCTTAATTTTTTACTATATTAATAGTTAACATACATCCGTGAAAACCAACAACCGGTGAATTCAAAAAACAATAAAAAAATTATCCATTATAGTTTGTTGAAATCGATATTTTAAATAAATTTTTAAATATCATCGATACTAGTAAAAAAATTAATATATCTTTTTAATTATTACACATATGCCTTCTAAAATGTAAATGTTAACATTTAACACTTCGTCGCATACTATTTTACAATTGATTATATTTTTTGTATTAAAGTAATTCAAATATTGTCTGTTTATTTTGGAACGTCGGACAACACTGTAACTTTCGTTTAATATTTATTTCTATTATCGGTTACTTTTTTTTACTTATTCGAAAGAAGTTTAGAAAAAATGTAATTTGAATGTCATAAATACAATTGTGAAAGATTGCGGTAAGTTATCACGTAGATACAAGCCCTGGTAAAATATTAATTTTCCTATATCAATACCAAAATTCTGAGCTAGATAAAATTCTTCAATTGAAATCCAATAAAGAAATTATGATATATATATAAAGCTCAAATTAAAAAAATAAATCAAAAGTATGTCCACCACATTGAGGATGAATTTCGTTCTTATGCAATTGTCTTTTAATGTCTAGATATTCAAAATGTAATCATTTTACAAAACTATTTCAGCACATAACTTTCAATTGTTTACGTTATTAATTTTTTTTTTTAAATTTACAGGATGCACAATAAAAGTTGCACGTAACATGTAAAAATATAATTTCTCACACATTTACGGCAAGCTGCCAACTAAATCACCTTTTATAGATAACGTGTTAAGGCAACCTTAAATATTTGCGGGCAATTCTGAGAAAAGTAACTAGTATGGATATGGATAAAAACTAAATGGAACACTGTTAAAGCGTGAAGAAATTATTTTGTTTGTTGAATTTAAATAATAAACAATTTCATACGAATTACCAATTTCCTTAGATTCACTTACCGTTTGATACCACCCTAAATATGCTATGTAGGTTAACATTATATTATTTATCTCAACACTAGAAATAAATTTAATATATGAAAACTTACGTCAAAATTATCATTTAACTGTAATTCGAAAAAGAACACGTGTTCATTGCTAGTATTATTTTTGTTTACAAATGTTGACATTTTAAAAACATAGGTGTTTGTTTAGTAAAAAGATACGTTATTTTCTTTTAGAGATTTTGTCAGTTACCATCGAAGCCTGACGTAATAATAAACTGAGTAAAATAAACAAAAACTAGTGCATGCACATTCGCACTCTCACACATCCCTTGTTGTTAACATTTATTACATTCCATCAAGCAGTTCCTTTGTCGACAAATTTATATGTATTTATTCAATTTCTCTGGCATTCAATCTGTGCAAAATGTACAATTTGTCTTATAATCTATTCATTTTATGATATCTTATTTTAGTAATGTACAATTTGTCTTACGAGCTAATTAATCTTATATTATTCCTTCATTCACACACACGACAAGCACACTTTATTCCTCAGTCACTCATCATTTACGCTCACAATTACTTCCTCATATATTTGTTTTTCTCACTTTAGTAATCAGTTTGTAGTAGCAGGCTATCCTTTGTTTTTCTATTTATCTCTTTAGCGTTAAATTTTGTTATTTTCCTTTCTTCATCGATTTAATTATGTACTAATGCACTAATTTATTAATATTTTCGTCTTGTTGTAGCCACCTTAAATGCAAATAATCTAGTGTGAGTATTTTTTGTAACCATTTTTATATCCTAATGAAAAAAATTGGCGCTAGGTTACTTCCTTGCGGTACAGCTACTTTAGTATATATTCACCTCGTACATTGTCTATACTCACTACCGGTTTCCTTTCATTTAACCCTACAGTGCAGGAATTTTTTATTAACAAATTATTTTTGGATATTGTCGCCAAATACACGAAAATTAAAATTATATAATCGTATACTCAATTTGGTACCCAGAAAGTTTCAAAAGCTATATATGTTGCAAATACGCAACATTATGCATTATACATAGTGAAAAATTGTAATTTTAACGGGGTATATATGCATTATATAAGCATATAATGAAAAAGTTTATAGTTAGAAAACGATATGGTATATGTACATAATAATGATAATAATAGTAACAGCTTATTATAGTACACCCCCGACACGTAGAAAATAGTTCTACAGATGGTCAAATTTATTATTATACTCTCGGGGCATTGATCATTCGTTTAATTTCGACTTCTGCCTTAATAGTTCTCTATCGCTTTATTATATATTAACATCCCGCGTATAACTCTTTCATCTAAATTATGTATTCTATCATATCCACTTATACGGTACATACTTTTCGTTCAACCTAATCGCACATTGTATTAATATTTCGCCCCCACTTTTTCCTTATTAATCTTATATTTACATATACAATATTTAGTTTATCCATTTTTTGTTAATAATATCTTATAACTTAAAATTTATATTTAAATTCTCCATATTTACTTAATATATGCGGCGCGATGTCTGCTTCTGTAAAATACGTATAGCTCGAATTGCTTCTTGATCAGGTTCTCTTAAACCATACTGGGGTAACCGGCTTTTTTCGCCCGGTTTTCCAGAATAAATCTTTATAGTATCCGATTACGCTTTACTATCACCGTCCGGATAAACGTCGTTATTATTTAATGGTTTCCTTTCTTGCTGAATTTCGTCCGCTTCCTTCGACTTTGATTTACAATGGTCGGCCCGGTTCGGTTTTGCTTATTATTTCGATCGTTTCCACGAAGTCTATGTATATATCGTTTACATTAATCTATTCTACGAGATATTTTCATTAATTTTTTTCTTTTAATCCGTCTATTTCGATAGTATACCTCCTGTTCAATTGCTCCAGTTTGCCTTCCTTCTGTTTTTTTTTTTTTAAATTAATATGTCGATTTTAACAAACTAAATATCACGATATCGCGTTGAAATGGAATTTCAAAAACACACAAGTAACTTTAAGCGTTTATTTAAGATATATGCGAATACGTGAGTTACATAAAATTAGCGATAAATGCAAGATACCGACATGCGAATATGGTAATGTAAATCACACTTTACATATTTAGGGTTCCCGGAAGATTAATTTTAGATATCATACAAGCATGAAATAAAGATTATCAATGTATAATATGAAATATTTATATATTAAGAACTAACGTAACAGAACAACCGGACAAACCTTAAACAGCGGTCTTTTAAATAGAAACTAAAAAAAAAAAAAACGTCGTAATTACTGAAAAATTAATAAATAAATGTTAAAACGTTAAAATAAAATTCTCCGAAATATCGGGATAAATTTAACTTATTAAATGATTAAAAGTGCACGTAGAACGTACAGGCGGAAAACACGCAAATGTCATATTTATAACGAGTTCCAATCAAAATATAAAACTATTGTTTACTACTTTAAAAAAAAAAAAAAAAAGTAATTAATTATCGAAATTAATCGTTAAAATTTATAAGTAATAAAACGATTATAGCCTATTCCAAATTTGTTCATTCACTTATTAAAATGTAAATTTCCGCGAAACACAACCACAGATATAATTAAAAAATTAAAGCAAATATATGTAAAAAAAAAAAAATTCGTCTTTTATCCGTATTTTATATTATAGTCGAAATACTTAGTCGGTTATTTCTAATTTAAAAAAGTATATTATAAAATATTATAATTCACACAACGTGTAACACTGAACGAATAAAATTGAAAGTTTAATCGTCAATTAATTTAACGGTAACGAAATACATCGTTACAGTAGAATAACGGAATCTTTGTATGAAAACGTATAAATTAAATATAAATATGTATTTTTAAATAGTTTTCTACATATCGGTATTAAAAGAAATGAACAAGACATAAAAGTAAATAACAGTGTTAGAATAAATGTAATATTAAAAAGAGAGAGAGAAAAAAAACAATACGTAATAATAGTACACAAATAACCGCGGTAAAACGTGAGAAACATGGAAGTAGTAGTAGTTCGCTATTCTTCTTCGTTATACCCTAGCTTGTTTGTTAAAATTACACGAGAGACAGTTATTAAAAACTTATAATAAAAAAGCAAATGTTTTCCGAAAGAAGAAATTATAATGGTAAAGCATTAATAATTTTGCATCGATTTTTTTTTTCTATCTATATACGGCATAAAAAACGAAAAGCCCTTTATTATTTTCACAAAGTTACAAACAGACGATGTAATTGTATTATTATCATCATCTCCAATTTTTAAACTCGACCGACTGAAATAAGAATTCGGTCATTATTGCGTATATATTAAAGTGATCCGTAACAATCGTAATTATCAGAAGTGTCAGGTCCAGCTGGTATATTTCGATCGTCGTCGTTTACATTCCCAACGTTTGTACCGGAATTATAATTTCTTCCGTCTACTATGAATTCTACCGCGGATGGTCTGGAATTCGTTACGCGATTTCCGATATCGTTAATAACATCGTCGTTCGTCACGATAAAATCGTGATCATCATCATTATTATTATTATTATTAACAACGCCGACATTATTATTATCACCGCCGGCTGTTGGAATATCGAAATTAACAAATTCGTCGGAAGTAGCTTCCGCGACCGAATCGACACCGGTGATATGTCCGTTAGTATTATTATTATTATTATAAGCTGGAAAATTAACCGGGTGGTCCGAATTAGGATTAACCACGACGGATTCGGAAAAATTATTGACGCTACCCATACCGCTAGCCGTACAATTATTCCTAGTACTCGGACCGGGAGCTTCTTCGTCGAAATTGAACGAACGTAATATGGCTCCCAATTCAGCGTGCCTCATACCATCGTTATAACGTCTATGAATTGCGTCAATTTCGCCGGGTGTTAAAAATTCCGCGTATTCCGGCGATAATGCTCTACCTCCTTCCGGCGGTACGTTGGTTGATGGAATATTGTAATCTTTATGCAAGACCGCTTCGATATCGACGCGACAAATAGGACAACGTTTATTGGAAGAAAGCCACTGATCGACACAAGCCGTATGGAACAAGTGCATGCACGGAAGACGTCTGCGAAAATCGATTGAAATAAAAATGATTATTGATAATTCAGTTAAATCGCTTACTACGGAGACACACGTTTTTAAATTTGAAAAATATGTAAGCCGTTGAATGAAAATAAAATTTCGAACATTTGCCATCTAAGAAAAAAAATTATCGGTGATGCTATTTTTTTATTTGCACACCCCATTCAAAAAATACAACAAAGCGACTACGATATATATATATATATATATATATATATATATATATATATATATATATATATATATATATATATATTATTGGTACAGACGATTGGCTGATTCACCCCAACACAATATTTCTCCATAAAATGCGGTCACTGACTGCCTTCTTCAAATCTGCATATTTCGTAAAATCCGTCTGCTTTAGCACCGTATCGACAAATGTTATTTTAGGACGTCCACGTGGTCTTTTACCTAAAATTTTACCTTCTATAGCAATATTACGAGTACTATTTTCGGACCGCATTACATGTCCTAACCAACGAAGACGAGTTTTCCGTGTATCCTGTTGAGTATCGCTTTTTCTTCTCCTATTCGTTCTAGCACTGCTTTATTCGTAACTTTTCGGTCCAACTAATTCGTTGCAGTTTTCGCCAGCACCACATTTCAAATGCTTCCAGCCGACTGCAATCTACTTTCTTAAGTATCCACGTTTCTGACCCATACAACGTTATTGATCAGACAAATGTTTTCATAAGTTTTTTACGTAATTCCAGAGATAATGAGCATTGTGTTATCAACGAATATTTTTCTTTAAATGCTGCTTTGCCCATCGCTATTCTTTTACGAATTTCTGGCGTACAATCGAGGTTATATGCTATTATCTGACCTAAATATTTGAAAGATGTTACTTGTTCTATATTTACATTGTTCAACATAGTCTTTATTTGATGTTGCTTATTACTTATGACCATGATGTTTATATCCATCCCCATGTTGTTTCCTCACATTTATGTACAATTTATTGATCATTGTTACCAATTCTTTCGGGCTTTCTGCTAGCAGCACTTGATCGTCTGCAAATTTTATCGAATTAATACTCTTTCCGCCACATTTTAATCCGTATTTATTTTCACCAAATGTTTCTTCCACAATCATATCTGCAAAACCATTAAAAAGGTCAGGTGATAGCAAAAAACCTTGCCTTACTCCGTTTCTTATATTTATTCTTTCCGATTCAATTCCATTGAAGCGAACCGCTGCTTCTTGTATAAATTATACATTATCCTTATTATGGTTTCTGAACATCCGATTCGTCTTAATAGTGTAAATAAGTCTTTCCATTGTACTTTGTCGAAAGCTTTTTCGTAGTCAATAAAGGCTACATAGAAACACCTGCCTTGGTTTATCATACGCTCTCCTAGCAGTCGCAGTACCGCTATTGCATCCCGTGTAGATCGACCTTTTCTAAATCCATATTGCGTTTCTCCCAGATTTTTTGCAATTAAATACATATATATATATATATATATATATATATATATATATCATCATCATTTAGTCGTAACTCCACGTAGGAGTATCGTGATCAAGGTAACAGTTTCATTATTTTCTGCCTCCATCCTGGACGATCTTCGGCATCATGAACGCATTTTGAAAATGACATCCGAGCTGCAGCAGTCACTGCATCTGTCCATTTAATTGGTACTCTGCCTTTTGGCCGCACACCATTCATTCTTCCGATAACTATTGTTCTTTCGATTCCGTCATGTTTTCGTATGATATGACCAAAAAATCTCATAATACGTGCGAGAACTTCTGTTGTTAATCTGCGGGTTGGACGAATTTCTTCCAAAATAGACGTATTAGTACGCTTTTCCATCCACGAAACTCGAAGGAGCCGCCTCCAGCACCATATTTCGAAACTATTTATGCGAGTTTGTTCGGACTTTCTGATCGTCCACGTTTCTGAACCATATAGAAATATTGAAAAAACCAGAGTGCGTACAAGTTGAATTTTTGTATTTTTCGTAACAGAGGAATCTTTCCATATCCGTGTTAGTTTAACCATCGCACTCCGTGCTGTTGAATTCTTCTCTTGATCTCACCTTCAGATCCGCCTTTACTTTCCAACAAGGATCCCAAATAAACGAAATTTTCTACCGTTTCATAACCAGGAATGGTTTTATGTTTTTCCTTTATTGTATTCTTCCGATCAATTACCATTAACTTAGTTTTTCCATTATTTATTTGTAGACCATAGCATTTACTTATATCTTCTAATTTCTTCAGTAATCTTTGCATTTTTTCTATATTAGGTGCTATCAATGCTATATCGTCAGCAAACCGTAAGTTTGTAACTTTGAATCCTCCGATAGAAACGCCTTCATCCCAATCCTCTAAAACTTTTCTCATTATATGTTCTCCGTATAAATTAAACAATATGGGTGAAAGTACACATCCTTGTTTTACACCTTTCTTTACAGTAAATTCTTCGGACTGTGTACCGAGTTCTAGCTTTATGATATTTTGGTTGTGCTCATATAGTTTTTGAATCAGATGTATAATGTGCTTTGAGGCACCCATCTCCATCAATATTTCCCAGAGTTTGCTCCAGATTACATTATCGAAAGCCTTTCGGTAATCAATGAAACACATCACTATAGGCACATTGTATTCTCTTGATTTCTCTATTAATTGTCTCATATTTAGGATCTGTTCCCGTGTGCTTCGTCCTTTAACGAATCCAGCTTGTTCTTTGGCAATTTGTTCGCTCATTTTTCCGCGGATACGATTGTTAAGAATTCGTAACATTACTTTACTAGCGTGCGGCAATAGAGAAATGGTTCGATAATTATCACATTTAGTTCTCTTTCCTTTCTTATATAGAGGAATATACATAGATTTACACCATTCATGTGGCCATTCTGTAGTTTTCCATATGGTGTTACATATAGAATGCAGCATCTGCACGCCTACTTCTCCAGTATTTTTTAGGACTTCTGCTGGTATTCCATCAACGCCCACAGCTTTATTGTTTTTTAAATAATTAATAGCTTCTATGACTTCGCTTTTTAGTATGTCTTGTTCTATTTCTAATTCTGTCAGCGGTTGTGAGATTGCCAGTGTTCGTTCATCATCATGATAATATAAAGATCGGCAATAATTTCTCCATACTTCCGCTACTTCTTTCTTTTCTGTTCTAATAATACCTTTTTCATCTTCAATCATCCAATTCCTAGTTTGAAAATCACGTGATAATAGTTTTACTTTCTTGTACAAATCCTTTGGTTCCACATTCTCCGCGTGGGATTGGATTTCTTTACATATATTTTTGATGTACGTATTTTTATCATTTTTACAACTTTTTGAAATTTGTCGATTTATTAATTTTGTTATATCTGCGTTGTACTGTCCATTTTCCTTCATTTCTCTTCGGTTGTTAATAAGTTTCATAGTTTCTTCAGACAGCCATGGTTTTTTATTCAATGATTGCTGATTCTGTCTTTGTGTTTCCTTATATGTCTTCTTTATGATATTTTTCATTTTATCCCACTGTTGTTGTGCTGATAAGTTTACTGCGTTCGTTATTGTTCTTGTTTCAAGTGCTGTTACAAAGGCTTTGGGATCATTGATCACCAATCTCTGTGCTCGCTGCTGCTTCCTAGGAGCTTTCAGTTTTCCCTGCATTTCCATTATTATTAATCTGTGGTCAGAACCGCACTCAGCTCCAGGTCGAACAATAACATTCTTACAACATGACTTCCATCTATTTGAGATCATGAAATAATCTATTTGATTTCTATGCCGATTTCCAGGGGAGATCCATGTGTTCAATCTTCTATGGTGATGTTGGAAGATCGTATTCGCTATCATCAGTTTATTTTCAATTGCAAATTCTATGAGGCGCTCACCCCTTTCATTACGTGTTCCCACTCCAAATTTTCCGACTACATGTTTTAAATGTTTGTCTGCACATGTTGCTCCAACCTTTGCATTTAGATCGCCCATCACAATTACCATTTCATTTCTCGGTATTCTATTGATTTCTTCTTGAACATCGGTATAGAACTCTTCTACCTTCTCATCTTTCGAAACATTTGTTGGTGCATACACCATATATATATATATATATATATATATATATATATATATATATATATATATATATTTAAAAAGTAAAGTAAAAGGACATTTTTACGAATTAACGAGGAATAAATATTAGTTGCTTTGCTACGTATTGAAGAATAATTTATTAGTTCAAAATTGTGAATAATAAATACGAAGGGGAAAAAATATTATTACCGACAAAGATGTCCTATCAATCTCTTTAGAATTTTCTAAACAAATGAAAACTTATCGTGAATACTTTTAAAACTGAAACTACAATTTTCTCTAGAAGAAGACTTTTAATTAGTCGCATATGTTTGATAATTCTATTATTATAAACTAGAAAAACGAAGTTAAATATTTAGGTGTTACCTTAGACGAAAGAATAAATTTTGAAAATCTTGTAAATCGTAATATAAACAAAGTAAGAACGAAAAATATTTTCCCTACTTACCTTATTCGATAAAAAATATAAGCATAAATAATACAATTATTCGTCCGATACTTATATACGCGTGTCTTGTTCGGAATTGTATATATATATATATATTATATATATATATAAAACTTCGTACTAAACGAACAGTCCGAAATAACTGTTCCCGAATTATATTAAATGCATATACCGAAGTATTACATTTATCCCGTATACAAGATACTGCGCGCGTGTACCAAAAATTTTTTCAGCGAATCCATCACTAATCCACTTGTCGCTGTCAGAGCAATAGTAAACTATAACTACGAATCGTTATCATTAAAATATGAAAATATAAACATAGAAGACACTGAAGCGTAATCTGTTTTAAGGTATTTTTACTATACGTTACATTAACTTCAAAAAATAAAAAAATCTATATTTTTTATTTATATGCCCCGTTAAAAAAATTACAACAAAGTGATTCATCATATATAATATATATATATATATATATAAAAATGAACAACGTATAAAAAAGTGCATTTTTTCGAATTAACAGGGAATATATATTAGTTACGTTGCAACGTATTAAAGAATGTAATTTATTCTGAATAATTAATCTTAAACGAAAAATATACGAAGAACAAATTGTGCAAATAAAAAATAGTCAATGTAAAGTATAGTAATACCTTAATAAAGCAGAGTTTTGATTTATCAGAAGTTTTCTTTTATAATTTTGTTTACGTTTGTTTCAAATAGATCATGTAAACTTTGTTAATAACAGGTATATTTGTTCACTGTTTCATTACTTTTCACGAACCTCCGCACTCATCATAGCACACACACACATGGTGTTTGAGGGGACCATGTGGTTCATCACGACGCCACCCTACACGTTAAGTACACTGGGTAGAGGAGTACCACACACACTTTATTACTTTTATTTCACATTTATTTTCTTTTGTTCACAGGTAGACTACTTTTATTTATTTTTTGTTACTTTTTTTTTACCTCATAACACTGCTCGATGCTATACATTACTAATATATATATATATATATATATCTCCACTCAATACCTGGGACAACATAGTAACCATTTCCAACTTCTTTCCTCTTCTTGGGTTTGCCGTTATTTCCCCCTGCATAACTGTCATATATATAATCCGACTTCTCGAATTTTATGAGCAATGTATTTTACCTTCCAATATCTTTTACTATTTTCATTTCTTCTTCTCCAATCGTTTGCATTACCTTCCTATTCGTAATTCGTTCCATCCATGATATTTTCAATATCATTTTTCGAATATTTTGATTCATTTTTTTTTTCGTTGTCTGGCGTTAATTATCCACGTTTCATAGGCATTTTCAAATACTGACCAAATGTAACAATTTAATCATTATTTTCTTTAAATCAAGGTTAATTTTTTTTTTTTACACACCGTGACTTGAATGTTCGTTTCGCCATTTCTATAATTTCCTTTTGATCTCTAGCATCATTTCTAATAATAGCTTCCCGATATCCGAATTCCGGTACACGTTATATTTCATCATTAGTTACTTTTATGCACAATTTTCCGTTTTTAAAACGTGTGAACTTAATCACTTTAGTTTTCTTATAAATATGTAATATACAAGTATCTTTAATTAAGCAGCACAAACTGAAATAAAAACCTGTATAATTACCTAACGTCTTCTTGTTCTTCGAATTCAGAAAGGCAAATTGTACACTTTTCCGGTTCACTATCTGCAGGATTTGAACGAGATACCTACAAAACATGCAAGATTGAATTAAACTTCTATAATAATTAAGCTCAGAAGCCTGTACATTTTGCCACAAACATCGAACGATATTAATTATATAGAATAATTAAAAATTTCGTCCATTATAATTGTACAACTTTCAGGTTTAATTAAGATTTACGCAACTCTATCGTATCGCGTCGTTCCCCCCCTAATGATAGTCAATAATCATAAATATATTATTATAATTTTCGTTTCAGATTTTTAGTCACAAAAAAAAAAAAAAAACATTTAGCACATTACATAAAGACTTCTTACGCGCAATTGACGTTATTAACGCCCGTGTTACATAACTCTAAATAGCATGCACAGGCTTTAACCATATACAGAATTAACGCGATTTTTTAATCACTTGGCCGACTCATCATGTGAAATTTCCTGAAATATGCTTACGACGAGTATATTCGCCACTCAAAGCAATTGGTGTTGATAAATATCGCCGCTTGAAGATTTATATGACGTTTTATAAGCATTATCGCACTGTTCGCATCGATTAGTTGAAACTTTTTTTTGCGCTGTCCGCTACGTTACACCGAATATATTTCGCGTAACTGGTTTTTATTTCACGGTTGATCGGTTATTTTACTCGTTGCTAGATTATTATTCTCCTTGTACTTCGTTATGAAATCGTTGGGGTTTTTATTTTAAACTGTGTGTTATTTTTATACGCGTATAAAAAAAATTAGTTCCATCCATGATGGAGAGAAAGATGTTACTTCATTTGAAAATTGGTGACAGCGAAAGTTTTAGTTACTACGGTGAAATTTGTCGGTAATCCGTGAGTACCATATTTATGCACAGATAATGTAATAAATTTATTCGAATGTTATTTCACTGATGACCTCATTAATATTATAGTTAATGAAACTAATAGGTATGCTAAACAATTTATTGACCGTAATTTACCGAAAACTAACTTTCGTGCGCAAAAATGGATAGATACAAATGAAATATTTCGTATTAATATATAACATTTTTCAGTTGTCTTATATAATTTTCATATTTTATACAAAAACACAAAAATAGTGAAATCTATTTTTCAAATTTTTTAATTCCGGTCGTGACGTATATATACGCTAGCGGTAAAAATTACAGACCAGCGTGATGTGCACTTCGTTCTCATAGTTAAAGCGGTCGAGGGAGGTTAAAAATTACACACGTTATCGACGATTCATTGTGGTTCCACTATTTCGCGTGTAAATAAGAATAATTACCCGATGTTTTTTTGTTTTTGGTTACGATTTTTTCCAAGTCGCTCACATTATGTTTCGTGTTCTAGAATACAATATTTCTAAATTATTTTCATTATTATTTTTTTATTTAATAGTGGATACTTTTAGAGCTTACTCAACGCAATACTGTACGAACTCCACATTTCTAGGCATATCGCTATGTCCGGAAACGTATGTAAATTCTCAAGATGAAGAACGAACAATATACATTGACATGATGAGCGCAATAATTTAGGTTATAATTCGGAACGTAATGTTACTAAAAGAGTACATTCGAAGGACAGATGAACTTGATTTCAAATTGAATGTCCAGTATGGAGGCAGTAAGCGATTAGTTTTACATAAGGAATAGACGATTCGATAACAAGTAACATCAGAATCGCAATCTGCAGATAAGTACAATTCTTTTACGCTTAATATTTCTTAAAATAGTTTCATTTCACGTCACACATCTCAAATACATAAAACAGTAGCTCACAGAGAATATTTGTCCGCATGTGACTTTTTTTCAAACCGGCTGCGTGCCGTAAGAATTACTAGCCACTATCCAAATTATTAAAGCTTATGCTACTACGTATTTGTCAACCAAATTTGTGATTTTTCAAGTAAAACTTCTACTAGGATTGACAAAGTACAGATTACACAGATTCTTCGCATTTTCATCTCCGTTTATCGTAATACAACTTTTTTTGATACTACAAGACAGTTAAACAGAAATATAAAAAAATTTTCCAACACGAAATTTAAAAAAAAAATGTACATCTCGTTTAATATGAAATCACGAAAAAATTGTATAAAATTTTGTTACCACGTGTGTACCTTTATCGCGATAGAAAACTAATTTACCTTCTTAAATTTGTGCGGGAACGAGAATCGTTCAATGGTGTCTTGTGATGCCCCACGATTAAATAAAATGGTACGTCTATGATCTACTAAGCGAAGATAATCTTCGAAACGCTGTGCTGCTAAATTACTAGGCGCATGGCCGGAGCCAACTTCAGCTGTTATTATCGGCTGGAATAAGTATTCTTGATGGGATCCAGTCTGTAAAGTGAAAACGTGATTATATTTAGATCTAATTATATAAACGGAACTTAAAAGTAAAACTCGCGAAATCCAATATATTTAGGGGAAAAAATATTCATTTAAACTAGTATCTAATATGAAGACATCAGAACATGTTACGAAAATACCGCAAATTTAAAATCGAAAATTAGTCGACAGTTAAAAATTATCAATATCAACCACACATAAAACATAGCATACAAACGAAGGAGATTAGGAAATTAAACGCTTTCCCCTTCAGAACGTACTTTCTCATTAACCATCTTAAATTCGTCCCCAAATATATGTAAACACTGAACTCTATAAGAAATGACCGAATTTTGCGACAACCTTACTGCAAGTATTACGAAAACATTGCGACAAATATGCAGGAACGACTAAAATATATACGAAAAAAATGTAAATGGTATTTGGGTCTTATTACAATTCTTAATATCCCATTTCCTACATCACACAAGTGTAAATACCGAAAACCTACAAGCACTCATAATATTCACCATGGAAAATGACCTTCAGTATTCACGGACTGCATCTCTTTGCAATAAAAAAAGACATTCATTCTAATATGATTCACAAAATCCACAAAAAACATTTATAGTCTTGATTCCATAACGTATCGATATTTCAGGAAACGAATCTGCAGACCTCTTGAAAAAAAAACATCCAATCGAACCGAAGATAATTATAGATAATATTAAAATACCACATTCTGAGATTTAAAAAAAAAAAATGTATATTACAAGTTTTGTAAACAACAATGGCATAATCAATGCCTCTATAAACCGATTAATTATAATAACTTGACGAACCAAAGATTACAAACTAAAAATAAACTTTTAAAACAATCTAAATTGATTAATATAATAGTTACAGAAATTGATCTTTATTAACCGGTCTATCTGTTTTCTATCCAGTATCGCTGCCTCAATTCCATATAGTAACATTGAATATATACAGCGCATATTTAACCGCAAGGTCCTGTCACAGAGATTCGCATACCAGTAATAGCATTTTTATTTCTGTATCTAAGTTCACGTTTTTAGTAATAGAACAGTCCAAGTATTTGAAACATGGTTAAAATTCTTTTCCTTCCTGATTAACATCCATTTTTTTCTTATCACGTTTATTTTCAAGTTGTATACCTCGCCAATGTTTCCGTAGAGGTCTCTTCTATTAATCACAATAATAACAATATTTACACAATGAAGCTTATTAATAACTCTTCCTTTGATCCGACTCTTTGTTGGTAAGTCGGTGATAACAAATTTTTTAAAAACAACTCGCCATATAGATTAAAAGTAGGGGTGAAACAATGCATCCCTGTCGTATTGCACATAGGACCTCAGAGTCTTTCACTGGTTTCTATAGCAAGCTCAACTGTTTAAGATTCCAATATAGAGTTTTAATTATCTTTAAATCATATTGATCAATATAACTCTCAGAAGATCTATGTAAAATGCATAATAAACGTACATGATTAAGATACTAATTAAGGTAAAACGCAATTTTTCATAATTATAAAATTCAGCGAAAATCATCGACAAATATCTGTGGGACCTTTTAATACCCGTGTTAAACAATGTACCTAATAATTTCAATCACTGAATTTTCACATTTCAAAAATCATACTTAAGAAAGTGATAACATTTAACACGTAGTTAAATGCTAAAAATATTCACCGAACATATAATAAATTTCAAACATTAACATAATTATTTTATACGTTGGTATAAAATCTAGTTTAGGTTATCGAAAAGAGTTTATATCTCTAGATTTGGGCATTGTTCAATAATTTTTTTTTAACATATGGCAGTTCCCGGAATTTAATATAGTCACGTAGAAATATTAGCAAAACGTCTTATACTTTCCCGATATCCATTACGTTCGGAACAATTAAATTAATTCAAGTAGAATTAGAGTAATATTACCAAAACAAAATGTAAATTAAACGTTATTTTCTCAATTTATTTTAAAAACCAGATTTATACATAATCGTATCGTCGCGTGCAATGAAAAGTAAAATTTTAAAAAGACGCTGTAAAAATGTATATATATATATTTTTTTTAATAATTGGGCTTCCATATAGTTTACACGTATCTGGATATTATAAAATGAATAAGAAGAGGCTATTTATAATGTAGGCAGACTGAAAAAATGCACGAATTAATAAAATTAAATAATGATACCAAAATCTAAAATATATGGTTATTATAGGTGAGTATTTTCAAGAGTTAAAAGAAATGCAATATTTATAGGAAACAGAACATTAAAGCCATGAAAATCTGGATAAAAAGTAACACGAAAATGACTATAGTGGGAACATCCGAGGATAACATGATCCGCATCGACCACTAAACTCGGTATCTTTAATATTGTAGAACCATGGATTAACAGGTATGTCGGATTGAATTGGCTATAAATGGATCAGACCATAGATTTTTCCAGTATGTGCAAATTTAATGTACGCTATGAGATCTATAGGAGGAATATAAAACAAGAATGTTCCTAATGTAACCGTTGAGGAAATAATCAGCTAGATTATTGCCATAGGCTTGGGGATCCAAACAAATTTAACCGTCACTCCGAGCGAGCTTAATTGGCATACATATTTAGAAAAATACAGAATACACCATTTCATTCGAATCGTTCTATGTACGTAAGTTATAAAAGTGACAAATTGGCGCACTCAAAAAGTAAACGATTTGTTTAAATTAAAATACTATTTTAATATATTACTTAGTTTAATACGTCATTATTTCAACACTTTTATTCCATTATTAATTAGTAAATCGTTGAATTTCGATATAATTGTTTTAAAAAGTTCAACACTGATTAAGAAGTTGATTTATGAATACAATCTTGATAACGATTTTTAGAGACGCGATAAAGAATGAATGTCGATTAAGATTATTTTCGTTAATTTTTAACATAATTTACTAGTCTTTTCGTTAAAAAAAAAAAAAAACTTTATTTCATTATTTCTCGTTAACACGAGTACTTTAAACTATTACAAATATAAGTGAGTACTAAAGGAGAAATGCAATCGGTAATTTAACGCAATATAAAAAAACACCACATTTGATACAACAAACGTAAAAACACGCAAAATAACAGATATAAATATGTATATAGGGTGACCCAGTCTTGTTTTTGGAATAGCGCAGTTGGTTACAACCGCGTGCTCCACGTTTAGTATGGATTCGTTTTTGTCCAGTTTCAGTTATCATGGCATCCTATAACGAGAAGCGCGCGTTTTGCGTGGAACGTTATTTTCTGCGTGAATCGATCACGACAGTGCGAAGTTTCGAAAAAAATCGAAGTTACGCGATTTTTCCCCATGCAGATACCTTAACTGAAACACGTCCACGAGATCGGAAAGACCTGTCAAATCGGATTTCTGAAGAAATTAAAATTTCGTAGACTGAATAATGTAATGTTGAAAATGGGGGTCGTCTGAACGATATTGTGTTCCATAAATGATTGTAAACTAATCTCTCGTTTTCCTATGTTTAAATAAAATTTCATTCGAAAATTTTGATCGAGCAGTTTTTGACTTATTCAAAAAACAACAAAACGTCCGTATTCTCTGGGTCACGATATATATATATATATATGACATAGAGAAAAATTGAGCTGGACAAAAAATACATCATCCTACGTGTGTATTGAAGTTATTAATATAAAGAACGAAGTTAAAAACGAATAGATTATTTAGAAACAGAATTATTATAAAATATAAATTAAAATTACAAAGTAACTTACAGTCACCAAAGCAGGCGGCGTTATACTAATATGAACATGATGCATGCCAGGTGGTGTTGGTGAATAATACGGAACGTATCGGTGTAAGTAATAATCCTGAGGAACTCTAGGCTGATTAGAATTTTGAGGGCTGTATCTAAAACGAATAAAATACATCGAATAACAATAAGTCGCCATAGTGAATTAACTATTAATTACTCAGGCAGACAAAGGAAATAACACATTAAATTCGTTCATTATATATATATATATATATATATATATATATATATATATATATATACATCTGTCGTATAGAAAAATGTATTATATTTCATAAATAAACACATTTTAGAATTTGTACCATATACAGTAAAATCTTATCTCTCAAACAACAAAACTGATAAGTTGATAACAATCTGCGTAGACATCATGCGCATTATATATATGTGTGTGCGTGCGTAAGAACAAATACAAATTTAACTCCAAACAAACATGATGCTAAAACATTGTTTTCGGTACTTACACTGACTATTATAGTTGTTATTTCTTCATTAATATTTATTTTAATTTTAGCTTTATAGAATCAAAACGATTGAAAGCATTATATGAGTAAAGCGCATGAATTTAATAACAAAATAATCGACATTATAAAAGTCGTATGATTAGTCACCATTCTAGACATACGAGTTCTTGTTAATAGTGTATATACGTATATAAAATTATAAATTATATGACACGTACCTAGGCATTGTATGCACCGGTGGTGGGCGTTCTGTGTAATAACCATTATGATCATGCTCAATACCGTTAACAGCCTAAAAAATTAAAAAAAAAAAAAAAAAAAAAAAAAACCTATATGGTTGTTTAAAATAAGCGAAATATATAGAATTCGGAAAAAATAAAATCAGGAAATGAAGTCACAACAATCTACGAACGACAAAAATAAACTTAATATCCAAACTTTCTTGGATTGTAATTAAAAAATTCTTAAATTATTTTAATATTAGATTTATTACCGCACGAAATAATACGCACATTTATTTTTCATTATCGTCTCCACTAAAATCAAATAAAACTTTTTATCAAATGTACGAATAAAAATTTGTTTAATAATTTGGGACATTCGGAAAGAAATCATTTTCTTCGTGATTACAAAAATAAAAACTTCTACGTTATATTTAATTAAGTGATTTGTATATAAGTTGAATAAATTTATTCGTAATCAAAGAATCAGTAACATTATTAAGAATTAATTTACGTTATGCAATTAATATCTAAGTTACGAAAGCACTTCGATCGAAAAAATGGTTACATCGTGCTGAAATTTCAATGTATGAGAATAAACGGCAATTTATTTTCTTCTGGTATCAAAAATAATAATAATAATAATAATAATAAAAAGATATAAAAATTAGTGACTACCAAATTAAAATATTTATATTTTATCGTATTTGAAAAATGTGTAGTTTTATTTACCACAAAGCGATGCGCGCAATTATGCGCTAATCTTCCGTTAGTAGTTTCGCCTCTTTCCGGTCTACTGTAGACAGTTGGTTGCTAATTTATTTGTAATCAAAGAATCATTAATACAATTACAAATTACTAGGATTTAATTTGAGTTATAAAATTAATATGTAAAGTAAACGAAAACACTAGATAGAACAAATGGTTACATCGTGCTGAAATTACAATATACGAGAACAAATTGCCTCGTTTATCTTCTTCCAGTGTTAAAAATATAGAAACGATATAAAAACGGGTGTTTGACTCTACTAAGTAAAAACTTTACACTATATCGTATGATTATATTTGAAAAATGTGTGACTTTATTTACCACAAAGCGATGAGCGCAATTATGAGCTAATCTTCCGTTAGTAGTTTCGCCTCTTTCCGGTCTACTGTAGACAGTTGGTTGCTGGGGTGTCGGTAATGGAGGATGACTGAGAGTTCTGTGTGCATTAGCGGACCACGCACTAGCTGGAAATGTATACGGGTATCCGGGACAAGATCTGGAAGATACATGAGCAACCGGAGGTGGCGCCGCTTGTGACGGTTGCGCATTCGTGATACTCGCAGTGAATGGATCGGTTCCTTGGACGCTGTATCAGTTTAAATCATTAAAACGAATAAAGTATAAATATTCATTACTAGAAATCTATTATTAAGAATTACGACTTTCTGATATCGAATGCAGTTCATCACAATAGCTTTAAATTACAATAATAACGTTTATATATATATATATATATATATATATATATATATATATATATATATATATATATATATATAAATCACAAAAAGTAATAAATTCATAATTGTTCAAATACCTACATTAGTTTTTAAAACCTTATTCGACATACACTTTGAATTATATTATATCTACCAAGTATGCATTTCATTAACACGTTACGTGAACACTTTTTTAAAGTATAAAAAACTATTATATGAAAAATATCAGAATTTCGGGTTTTCTGCAATTTACTTTATAATTATCTCGCATAATTAACTTTATATAAAAAACAATTGTATCTGACAGATTCAAAAATTCTTACGACGTATTCCAATGTTTTCAATATTATAGAGTTTAACCGGAACAACAAAGTTTCAGTCACTTTTGCGATTATTATAACTATTCAAAAAATAAGTTCAGATGCAACGAGATTTGAAACAGGAATTTTTAGTTGTCCCAATGATTTTATACTAATCCAATTGTAATTATTTCTTTTTTTTTATTATACTTCGACGAATGCTAACAATCCTAACCAGCTTCATATTCGTCAAATTATTAGTCACAAGAGAGCGACGATAACATCGATTCAATTAACGGAATAAACAAATTATATTTGAATTATACGAATTTGTCTTGTTTCTTTTTAAATTTATATACACGGAAATTTTGTAGGCTAATAAACGTTACACATTATTACCATTGCATTCGTAATGATAATTTCAAGACGTTAATTTTATACAATTTGAATTATATTACGCGTCATATTCGTGTACAGATGGGTAGAAGAATATCCAAAAAGTGAAACTATAGATAATTTAAAAAACAAGTTAAAATCACTAAAACGTTTCTTCGTGAAAAATCACAAAGCTTTTCGACAAGCCATTATGAAGTGAATATTTAAAGATAAAAAATATAAAATGAAAATTATTAATGTTGGGAAATTATTATCGATTTTAAATATTATTTGAATTTAAGTTTTTAAAGTATTTTACTATGGATATAATGTATTTTTCAAATGTGTTCACGTTAGTGTGTTTATGGTTCAGGTGCAACGTTTAATGATGTACGTAAAAATTGTCATGGATATAAAAAGGATAGTACAACATGTAGTGTATTTTATTTCAGATATAATTGTGTTGAAATGATAAAACAATTAATTAAATTGTACAAAGAAAACAGTAAATCCTAATAAATCCTAATAGGTTACAGCACGCTTCCACTGTGTTCATTTTAATTTAAGTGTTTTGTCGTTTAGAAGTGAGTTCACCGTGACAAATGCAAAATGAATTATGGAATTCAGAAATTGGAAGCCGATGGAAATAACTTTCGGATATGGAAAATGCGAATATGGTCTTTGCTTCACAGTGATGGGTATAACAAAAAATATTGTTACGGAAATAAGCACATTATTATTATTATGCACATATCTGACGATTTGCTCGAAACTACTATGGATGAAGAAGATCCAACGAAAATGTTCAATCTAATATGTGCTAAATTTGAAAAGAAACAAGATTTGTCGTTATAGTTGCATGTTCGCAGTATAATAATAGGAAATAAATGTAAAGATAATGAAAATCTGAGTTGTATTGAAGATAATGTGAAAAATTTGGTAAACTATGGTGCACAAATAGAACAAAATGAAAAGATCTCAATAGCGTTCTAAAACGTTTAAATGTTGTGTCTCAAGTACTAGTTCAAAAATGTATTTTTAGCTGTCAAACAATGTAAAAAGTGGGGTCGAGTTACTAACGAGTGCAGAGCAAATATATGATGTTCTGGCTTGTAATAAGGTAGGACGTGTTATGAGCTGTAGATTGAAAGCAAATGAAAACAGTGGAAAAGTTTTTGATAACAAAATATGACAAAACAGAATTCACACACTTTATTGGTTAAAAGTACAACTGATGAAAATTATGAAAATAGTAATACACAAATAATACGATTTGTCGCAGACTGGTGCTGCGCAGCGTATAGTAAATGATAAAACTCTATTTACAGATTTTACTGTGTGTACTACCGAATTACAAACAGCGAATATTAGCAGAAATATAGTTTGTTTTTAAATCCAAAATAGTATAACATTAAGAAAAGATTTAGAGTTGTTTACGTTAACTATTGTGTTATTTTGTGAAGATGTGAGATGTAATATTTTATCTCTGTCTACAATTGATCGTAACAACAAAAGTATTACAATTAATAATGGTGCGATGAAAATTAAAGAGATTTTAACCGGATATGAAAATAATGGATTGTATTATATAGAATTTGAACAAACAAGTATTTGTAATAAAGTGTTAACAGTTGAAATGAAGGATTCCAAATTGTGGTATATGAGACTTGGCCATACAAATAATGGTAATCTACAAATATTAAAAAGATCGGGTTATACAGATTTTGCCGATGAAAACTCTACAATCAAATTATGTGAAATTTGTGTTTCATTTAAATTGTGTAAAGTTGAACATAAATCGCAGACCGGACATAATAAGTCACCTTTGCAACTGGTACATACAGATTTATGCCAGGTGAAAGGTAAATATGATACTGATAGAATAATTTCTAAATACATGTTAACATTTATAGATGATTTCACTTCATTTTACAATTGTTTATTTATTAAATACGAAAAATTAAGTAGAAACGCAAGTATTGCCATGGTACAAAATAAATTTAATAAAAATATAACAAGGTTAAGATGTGACAATGGTAATATGTTAATAATGAAATATATAAACTATGTGAGTAATATGGTATAACAATGGAGCATACTTTGCCTTACAATCATGCAAGTAATGGAAAGGCGGAAAAAGTGAATGGTAAGATATTGGAGAAAACAAGATGTTTAATTTGTCAATCAGGGGTACATGAAAAATATTATAGTGATGAGCTGTATATTTAATAAATCGCTTAAACTAAAGGTTTACAAAAATTGGATATTCCTGCATCTTTAAAAGTTTGATCAAATAAGAAGTTTCGGTTGTCCCGCCTATGTACAAAAATCAATAATAAAAACAAAATTGGTTCCAAAAACTGAAAAATGTGTCTTCTTGAGTTATATCAAAGGAGGATACAAGTTTTTATCAATTGAAACGAATAAAATAGTAGAATCAAAAGTTGTTGTTTTCAAAGATGATACTTTCCAATTTAAAGATCGAAAAATAAAAATTATCTGTTACCAAAAAAAAGTGATATACATCCACACGTAACTGTAAATGATGTAGAAGAAACGAAAATTATTAATAAAGAGATTGATGGAGAGGAAGTAGCAGATGAGTGATAAAATACACCAGAAACAAGAAAAAAAAAACGACTATTTACTCTGTGTTAATACAGTACAAAAAAAGTTATGAAGATATTGGAAAATTGAATGAACAAGAAAAAGATGCTTGGAAATTAGCTGTTAAAAGGAAATTTAATCATATGAAAAAGCACAATGTATTGAAAGAAATGAAGTATAACAATCAAAAGTTGGTTGATACCAAATGGGTATTTAATCATAAAATAACTACTGATGGAAAGGTACCAAAAGCAAGTTATCAAATAAAATGTGATGGTGATTCATACGCTCTAGTAGAAAGTATAGTTACAGTATGAACATTGCTAACTACGGCTAACCATTTGGTTATCATACGAGACACATCGACATAGAAACAGCCTTTTTGAATAGTGATTTGAAAGAAGAAATATATTTAAGACTTCCAAGTGGAATTGACATTCGAAGTAATATATTAAAATTGCGTAAATATTTCTTTGGTTTGAAACAAGCGCCTAAAAGTTATTATAACAAGTTAAATAAATATCTAATGAATCTGGAATTTATAAAATCAAAGTATGAAGCGTGTTTATATAAACATAAAGATAAAAAATTGTTTATATTAGTTTACGTCGATGATTTATTAATTGTTCGAGAAAATAAAACGGATGTTGATGAATTAATAATTAAAATAAAGAATCATTTTACTATTAAAGATTTTGGTTCAGTAAATAAAATCGTAGCAGTTAACATTAAACAGATAAACGATGTACTTGTAATGAATCAGAATTAATCGATAAATACATATTTAATTTAGAAAACGCAAAAGAAAAACGAACACCAATAGAGAAAGACTTGAAATTTACAGATGACAATCAAAATACTAACTAACTAAAGCAAAATCAGAAATTATTAGGTGCACCAGCACATATAATGCAGAATAGTAGACCTGATATCAGCTATGCTATAAATGTATTGAGCAGATTTCAACAGAACGTCACAGGAAAGAAGTATCAGTATTTATAGAGAGTCTTAAAATACCTAAAAGGGACTAAACAAATGAGGCTTAATTATAAGCAAAATATCAATAGTGAATCAATCGAAGTTTATGCAGATGCTTCTTGGGGTGAAAATGAAGATCGAAGAACAACATCAGGAATATTGATAAATGTTTCCGGAAACCCTGTATACTAGAAGACAAAATAACAAAACTTTAGTGATACTGTCAACTGCTGAATCCGAATACATCGCTGTAAGCGAATGTGCGAAAGAAGCGTTGTGGATATTTCTTGGACGATTTAGGAATAAAAATAGACGATGGAATAATAATACATGAACACAATGAAGCTTGTATAAAAATTACTAATAACACAACAAATTACAGGAGAACTAAACATTTGGACATCAAATATGAATATATCAATAAATTATTCGAAGAAAGGATAATCAGACTGAAATATATTCCTGCCGGGTAAACAGAAGGCGGATATACTAATCAAAGGATTAGAAATCACTAAATTTGTCAGAATGAGAAGAACTTGGTCTATGCGAAGAATAATAATTTTGGGAGTGTCGGGAAATTATTATTATTGATTAAATATTAACCAAATTTAAAAGTTTTCTAAATCTTGTACTATGAATATAATGTATTTCTCAAATGTGTTTATGGAAATATAATACGTTAGTTTGTTCATGGTTCATGTGCAACTTTTAATGATACATGTATAAATTGTCAAGGATATAAAAAGGGTGATACAACATGTAGTGTATTTTATTTTAGATATAATTATGTTGAAATGGCAAAACAATTAATTGAATTGTACAAAGAATGCAGTAAATCCTAATAATTAATTTAAGATTACAATTAAAAAAAAAAAAAAAAATAAAAAATAAATTACAGTATTAATAAAACAATCTTTGATTCACCGGCAGTGTTTTTATTATTCATTTTGCTGATTTTTGTAATCTTAAATTAATATTTTTCATATTTTTAAACTTAATAAGGGCCTAACAACCGAAAAGCTGTGATTTTTCATTAAAAAAAACTTTAGTGATTTCAACTTGTTTTCTGTTGTTTATTTGAATAAAAATCACTATATTTCATATTTTTCAAATTATAAATAATTTCACGTATTAACGAAGTAAACTATTGAATATTTTATTAAATGTGGAATCTGCATTTTAAATTAGACGACGACGTATTAAATAAACATTGTGTCGAGTTTAATACTGAAATATTTAAATTCATCCTTCCACAACATAGATTCCCGATCAATATATTCTCATGAATTTAGGTTAGCATCTTGAAAATTAATATTACTTTCTTTTCCCGGAAATTACAATTTTTATGCGTTACGATACTTTATAAAGTCGTGTTTTAAAGGTAACAGAAGTTAATATTCGATTTTACCAATGTTATATAACATTATTCCTTAAAAAAAAGTTAACATATATTGCTAAAATAGTTTATAATGGCGATTTAACAGAACAAAAACTGATTATAAAATTTACATTAATCATGACAAATTATCACAGTAGTAATCATAAAACGTACATTATAGGTATTTTCAACATGTACCAAAAATTATCTTGCGTATTATTATTAAACCATAATTCAATATTATAACTTTACAGATCTCAAACTATTTACGAGTTTTAGGCTCTTATATCGGTTATTAAAAAAACATTAATATCAAACTTAAATATCAGTTTATGTAGTAGAACTTTATTGAATAAGAAAAAAATAAATTAATAGTTTAACAACTAATTTTCATACTAAAGAAAAATATTTACGATGTATTATCGCATTCAGTAATATAAATGTATTAGGTCCGATAAAGAATTTATTAATTATTAGAACAAACTTTGAATAAACAAAAGTGTTTATATTAACAATTTTTATGATTTTGCATAAGAAGATCGTATTTTTTCTATCTTCATACCAAAATACATCTGAATAGGAAATGAATAATTTAAAATTTAAAAAATATTTTCTTCTTAATTAAACAATAAAAAAAAATAGCGAGCGTTACTACCTAAATGTATTATGAAGAGAATTCGCTGCACATTTTTTAATCATTTTAAAATGTGAAATCGCAAATTTATATAATTTTGTTAATAATAAAATATTAATGTTAGAATTAGATATTATATAAGAAAAAACACATTTTCATTAAAAGTCGCGATATATACTATATTATACATCTTCATTTTAAAAAATAAGATGTTTGTTATTACCCGTAAAAGTTTTGATCCACTCTTCTTCGTAGTTCCTGAACACGCTGTTGGGATTGCCAAAGTCGTTCATGAATAGCATAAGTACGAGGATTCAGTGTTACAGGCTGAGAACGTTGAAACGGGCAAGGTGTGCCAGGATGTAAATTAGATGGACCCGGCAAATACATATACGATCTGCCATACCCATCTAAAACACGAACAGACAAAAAATTACATCTTGATTTTCCGTATTCGGTTAAAAGCCAAATCTGAGATTAAATTTACGGTAGTTCAATTTTGTTGTAAAATGGACGAAATTTAATATTTTACCTTTAATTGTATTTTTCTTCGAAATATTACAATAGTTAATTTACAAATGACACGTATTATATTTTCTAACCTTCAAACGACGTTGTTACCGATCTACACTCAATTTAGAGAATCGAATCTTCCAAATTGAAATTACTTCCTTGTGTTATAGCCACTATTTACATTCCTACATGCATCATTCTGATGCTTGAAAATAAGACTTTTCAAATTAGAACATTACAGCTCGTATAATGAAATAATCGCACGGTGTAAATATTTATTTCTTATAATGCGCCTACAATTACTTCTCGCTTTCTTCATGTAGATCACCACATAAATTTTTACACATAGTTTTAAATAATATGTTCAATTAAAGAGAAAAGTAATTTACTGCTACATCATGATGTAAAACTATGAGGTCTAACATATATATATTTTACAAAATAACCATGCATATGAAGAAATATGCGGTCTTATTTTTTATAATCAAGCGGTTTTATTAAAAAAAGAACATACTACTCCGCGGTGGTAGGCGAGGAAGGTTGTTAGAATGAGCCGGCGGTGGTGCGGGCGCATGTGCAGAAGGAGGCGCAGGAACATGAACTTGTGGACCCCTGGATAACAAACGAGCACGTTGAGATGATGGTACTCGTATTTGAGGGGATGAATCTACTACAGGATCTATTAAAGATGCATTTGGACCAATATTATTACCACCGCGTTCAAGTTGTGAGGTTGGCGGAAACGTCCCATAAGGTGAAAATGGCGTTACACCCACATTAAAAGGGCAAGCTTGTTGTTGTCCACTCGATATAAACGAATCATTGTTCGAAGGCGATGTTGTCTCATTATTAAAAGATATATCCGGATATATGGGATCGGTAGCCGTGTCTCTATATTCAATTTCTTCAGTTAAATCCACCACCGGACACGATGCTGACCGTTCTTTCTAATAATAAAATAATAACAAATTACGTAATTTTATTAACAAGAATATTCATAAAATTACGTCGAACGTGTGTATATTAATAATAAATTTACCAGCATCAAGTAAAGAATACTCAATAGAACAAAGCGACCTTAAGACATTTGATACATTAAATAGGATTATAACTGTCACGTATGAACGAAAAATGGTAAAAATTAAATTAAAAAAATAAATGAAAGGAACAATTCATTATCAAACAATATAACCAAAGTGAAAATATTAAAAAGTAATTTCGAATATACACAATTAGTTTTTCAACATAATCAATTTTGAAGTATTCATTTATTACAAATTAAAATATTCTTATAAATAATTTCATCATCCGTAATTAAAGAAATACAAATTTCACGAAGAAATTTAAAAAAATAAAAATTACACTTTATTACAAGAGTATTTTACTTTGATTCTGTTTGGCGGTACTGGAGAATTAGAACGAGGTGGTGAAGTACCGGTCAATTCCATTGAATTACGAAGATCATCGAACATGTCTATGATGTTGTCTTCGTCCGATACATCACTTTCTGGAGAACGACGATCTAAAAATAAAGTTTGTTTTAAACTTTATAGAATGAACACGACTAAAATTCCTATTTTTAGCTAACAATATAAACAAATACATTAACGTGTAATACAGGGAAACTAGGAAAATTTACTAACGATTTAATATGCGATTTATAGAACCATTTCTGTCTTGAGATGAACGTAAATGAGATGAAGAAGATGATGGTGATGGACGATAAATTCTATCCGATTCGCCAGCCCTTGTACTATTCGCAGGATGAATATTTTCTGCTCTAAGTACACACTTCGAATTACATGAATACATTCTGCTATTGCCGACATGAGAAGGTACGTTCATTAAACTAGCATTCCCAGCGCCTGAAACTTGCTCCATAGACAAGGTATCGCATCTTCTAACTTTGTATTTAGGCGGAAATGACATAGTTGTATTATCACTGAAAAGTATTTAATATTGACAATCAGTGAAAACATGAATAAATTACACGATAAAAATGCACATATTCAATATGTAATACTATAATAACTTTTAATGGATTGAATTTCAATGTTACGTAATTAAATGAAGACGATCTCCAATGTGACATACACGAATATATTCGGCCGGTATAAATTTTGCAGAGTAAGCCTTATATAAGCGTAATTTTTTTTTTTTTTTTTTTTTTTTTTTTTGGCCTGTACCATAGGTCGCTTTGGCCATTTATATGATGATTTTCTTGTTTTAAACTATTAAAAAAAAAAAAATCAATTGAAAATTAGTTAAATCACTATTATTTATTTTCTTAAGGAAAACACAAAGCTTTTCGGCATTTACGCCATTATCAAGTGAAAAATTTTAAAAAATCACAATTTTAAAAATATAAATTAAATATAATTACTTAAAAATATGTGATGGTAATTGAGAAAATATGATCCAAAAATGATGTCTGCTTCTGTCGGTCTATTTTTGATTTGTTGAAAATTAATATCAGTATATTTGTTTATTAATTTAGTTTTTTTATATTAATTTTTCTTCAATATTATTTTCACGATTCTGTAAAAGTTGTATACTGGTGGAATTTTAAATTTTTCATTCACTATTGCGATGTATGATGTCCAAACGTAAAATATAAAATATAAAAATATACAACCACAAAATTTTTTTAAAAAACACAATTTTACAAATAAAATGAAAATAAATATTAAAAATCTGATATAATAGTGATTTAACTAATTTTCAATTGATTTTTTTTATAAAAAATCACTACATTCCACATTATATAAAAAATTAAACTATTAAAGTTGGGTTATTATATTTATATTTCTATACTATTCTGGGCTATGAACTTATATATGATTTTGACTGGTTCTGCATTGTTTAGGTCACTTACTATTGATTCTACATTTAGAGGAAGTGTGTATTTGTATTTTAATAGTTCCCGTATCATATTATTTCGATTTAGTTTGTATTTCTCGCATTTCCATATGATATGGTTGATATCCTCTTCCTCTTGACATTTATCGCATAAACTATTTTGGATTATGTGTATTCGGGTTAGATGTGCCGGTGTTTTATTATGTCCTATTCTTAATCGGATAATTGTTGTTAAAAAGTGTTTACTATATTGTAATGAGTTATTCCAAAACCATGGGGTTTTAGGTATTTTTATCTGAATTTTGTGGTATTGTTTCCCTATTTCTTTTTGTTTATTATATTCTTCTTGCATTTGTTGATATTTCATTATTTTTATTTGTGGAATATATTCTGTATAGTGTCTATTAGTATTGTCGTTTTTAACATTCGTTTCCGATTTTGCTGCGTTATCTACTATTTCATTCCCATATATACCGCAGTGCCCCGGTATCCACATCAATATAATTGTTGAATCGTTTTTCTGTATCTTTCCATGTAAGGTTTTTATTTTAGCGATAATATTGTCTTGTTTTGTTTTAATAGTAATCAGTGACTGTATTGCAGCTAACTAAAAATTTTCTTTGTTTTTTATTTTTAACATACTCAAATGCTTTGTATATAGCATATATTTCAGTGCTTGTAGATGAGCCAGCGTATTTTATTCTGTATGTTCGTATCAGATCTATATCTTCATGATATATTGCTGCTTGATATCGGTTTCTATTAATGTCTATAGATCCGTCAGTATATATCTGTTCATGATTAGGGAAGTTAGTGTTTAATATATATTGTAATATTTTATTTTGCATATTAATATCAGTTTGTTTAGAGAATAGATTTATTGTATTGTAATATTGGAGTGGTTGTATATAGTCTTCATATTTAATTGTATATATTGGTAATTTATAGTTTTGAATTGGTTGTATATTGTATAACTTTCTAGCACTAACTACTAGAGGTGGTAAAGTTTTACATTGCCAGTAGGGTTTTCTGATCAAAGATTCTAATTGTCTTATTTGTTTATTTATTATATGTTGTCTATTTCCTTTAATTTTTAACATATATTTATTTGTAATATATTGTTGTTGTATTAAAATACTCGATTCAGCACATTCTGCTCTAATATTATTAACTGGGCTTGAATTCATTGCTCCTATGCAAAGACGTAGTACTTTATTATATGCTGTCTGGATTTTTTTGGTATTACTGGAGTTTAAATTTTGGAATATACATGAGTAGTTAAAATGAGATAGTATTAATGTTTTATACAGTATAAGATTTGTTTTAGGATGGCTTCCCCACCGTATTCCTGATATTGCACGTATTAGATTGGTACCATTACTGCATTTCCTTAATATATTTTGTGTTTCGGAATTCCAATTTAATTTCTCATCTAACAAAAGCGTAAAATTAAAATAATACGTTAGCTGATAAAAACTGTCTCGTACATTTTCCTTTTGTTTTCCGATGTAGGAACAGAATTGCCGCGAGACGTGCCAGAATTATACGTTCTACCCAGAAAATAATTCGGCAGTCTAGGTCTGCTACCGAAAACGTCCCTTTCGCACGGATTTCGATTTACTTGTGCAGAATTAAACGGAATCTGATCAGTATTAGATTCTACTTGATCCTCACTTTCAGATAACAAATCTTCATCCATTTCCGCTAGAAAAAAAAAAGAAAGAAAATAACGAAATTATAACTATTTCATGAAAAATCAACAAGATTTTTGACTATTAAGCCATTATAAAAAATAAAATATAAAAATATATATTTTTATAAAAAATGTTAATTTAAGTACACAATTTTCAAAAATTAGAAAAATGAAAAAATACTATTCATAAAATAATCTGATAGTGAATGTGGTAAACAACAAAATCAACAATATAAAATTTATACATAAACAATAATTCAATATCTAATAGAATAAAAAATAAAAACAAGTATCCAATATAAAAATCATGAAATTTACAATACACTTCTGATTCATCAAAATTTATCATTGAATTTAATAATTATTTTGATCTCTTTCTTTTATTAAATCCATTTTTGCTAATAGTTTTCCTTTTTATACAGTTTTTCCGTACTTTGGGTTAATATTATTGATTTTACTGAAACGTTTGGAATGTAGTGATTTAAAATAATAATAAAACAATAAAAAGAAATTGAAATCACTAAAAAGTTATTTTCTTTATGAACAAACAACGATTTACAGCTATTAAGCCATTATCAGGTGAAATATAAAAATAATTTTAATAATTTTTACAAAAATAAAAATATAAAAATAATATTTACACTTAGAACGAATTGTTCTTCAAAATTTATAATTTACCACTGGTTATTGTAAAGTTTTCAATTTATAAAATTAGAAGACAAATTCGCATTATTCAATAGCACGGTTTTACGGATTTAAAAATAAAGGATTGAACATATTGTTCTTTATAAGTGAAATAAGTGTTACTGTTAAGAACGAAAAATAAATAATTTATCACGGACAATACATTTTAGTCATATACTTGTGGTTTTTTTTTTTTTTTAATACATAAATTAAAGAATACGTTGCACGTGATTTAAAATTACATATTGCTTTATTTATTAATATGCGTCCGTTACAACTGAATAATTCAGAGGATCTTAATTTACTTTTATGTATTTAATAATTTAATAATCCTCAATTTTATTCAGTTTTTTATTAACAATGATAATACAAGAGTTAAATAGTATTTTGTTATTAGCATTAAGCATTAATCACCTTATAAGCAACGAGGCTCCGCTTGTCCAGAGTATTCAAGTTCTAATCCAATTGGTTAGGTCACATTTACAGCGTCTTCCGTTTGCTGATTAATAAAAATTTTAAAAACAAATTAATTCACCTGCGGCTTTTAAAGAAGACAATAATGAACTTTTGCTAATGCAATATGAACCATTTTTTACTACCACCAGCAGTATTCGACAAAAAACACTTAATAACAGGCTTAAATTGTGAACTCAAAATATATAAACTTGTTTTAATCCATAATAAATTTCTAAATGTTACGTATTAAAATTAAATTGCACCACAAACATTACTACTACAATTTAATAAACAACGATATTAAGCAATCACTGAACACGATTACTACATAACTACATAACTGTATATCTGGCGTTTACTTGTACACACACTATAACATTAAATGTTATTTAGATACAATTATTAGGATGAACAAGTTTTAAAAGTAAATACCTTATTCCACATTGTTAATAATTTCTGTTTTGAAAACGAGCGTCAAGAGATTACTTTACAAGACCCAAAAATCATTTAAAGACTTCCAATTTAAGTTACCTTGAAAACTTTTAACATTCTATCCTGTAATAATTAAGCAACGCGTAATACATTCACACAAACAGTCGTTTTCTTTACGCCTATATGGAAAGAAGAGGAATAATACGTCAGGTTAAAAGTATTTGTGCTTAGAAATTAATGCTATGATGATATCAAAACTGATTTGTAGGTATTAAATTAATTATAATTTCGAAAACAAACTTTTAAAATGATAAGAGGAGTAAAATTTCAATTTGAAAAATAAAAGAAAAAAAAAATAAAGTATTAACTGTATTAAATTTAAGTATATGGTATAAAATATTTTAAAATGTTATTTTTAAAAAAAAACGTTCTCTTTAAAAAATATAAAACAGCACCAGCTAAGGAATTTTAAATTACTTCTAGTGCATGCACTGAAATTCGTTGATTGTTAATTTGATAAACATTAAATATAAAGTTATTATAAACATAATTGTCTTAAAAATTTAACTGTGTGTAATAGATTAAATAATCGTAAAACGCAGTTCAATTAAAATTAATTTTGTGTGGAACAATGTAATAAAAAATGTAATATATTTATGAAGCTAAGAAATGGAATCTCGTAAAGCTGTGCGTGCTTACCTTTCAGCTTTCACTCCGGCTGAAATTCATAAAAAACTAATAAATTATTATCTGTATCAAAAAGAAACAAAGAATAATGGGTATGTTAATTTTTACTTAATGAATTATGTTTGATATTCAATGTGAATTGTGAAGTGTAAAAATTTATATTAAAAAAAAATTAACTCGGGGAGTGTGATAGGTTAAAAATTTGTCAGATTTTCCCTAAATTTAAAAATCAGTTCTTTAATTATGTGATATTATTATTATAAATGTCGAGCAATAATTTTTAATTTTAACGCTACATACGTGTAATCATTTTTATTCGTGTTTGTCGCACACTTTATGATGATAGGAAAACGTGTCAAACTGACAACGACATAATTCAGAAAAATCACAAATTTCTTTGGGAAGAAGAAGATAAACCAACTACGTGGGAAGAAAATTTGGCCAAACGATATTATGATAAACTGTACAAAGAATATTGCATTTGTGACCTTAGTTTATATGAAAAGGCTAAGGTAAATAAGTAATACGGTTTACTAATTTGTATTTTAATTTTAAAGTAAATTCTTAAGAATATATATTTTTTAATTCGCAGGTAGCAATGAGGTGGCGTACAGAGCAAGAACTAATTAATGGAAAAGGGCAGTTTATTTGCGGTAACAAACAATGTTCCGAACATACGAATCTTACATCGTGGGAAGTTAATTTTGCATATGTGGAACACGGAGAGAAGAAAAATGCTCTTGTAAAACTAAGTATATATATATATATATATATATATATATATATATATATATATATATATGTATATATATATGTATATATATATATATATAATTTTTGTTGTTACTATTGAACTAATGGTATAAAAATTGTGTGATCGTTAAATAAATATATCTTAAAGCTTTCTTGCTGTTACATATCGACAAAAACAAAAATGATGTGTACCCAACAAAAATAATCGACTTTTTTAAATATAAAAATTTTGGTAAGGTATAAAAATGATTTTATTGTACACAAATTTAATATTTACAATATAAAAATTAAGTAATACGTTATAATGCAAAATCAATATTTTTAAAGATAATTTTCATTGGATTTAAAGCATGCAGGATCGAATACATTACGAAATTTGTTTATGTCAGGCATTCGTAATTTTTTGTTTTTATACGACTGTTATTCATACACACATACATATTATATGTATATATATCGATTATGTCTCGATTTTTTATAGGGCTGTGCGGGGATTGTTCTTCGAAACTTAATTATAAGCACCTTAAGGGAAAATTCAAGGAAATTAAAAAAACAAAATTACATACCGAACCTTGTCATTCCGTGAAGAAAATGAAGAAAACGAAACAGGAGCCGTCCCTGAAGATATACGATGATAATCAACATAGTGTGTGTGAAGATGAAGAACGAGCAATATGGAAAAATTTGAATCGTGATGTGGTAGAAGAAAAGTCTAGGGAGGAAGATTTTGAGGAATTTTTCAATCATGTACTTTTGTAACAAATTCGATTACTTGTTGTTTTTCTAACGTTTTCCGTTTCTTATTTGAATCTTCTGGCATAATGTGTATTGTAATATTTTGTATGGTTTACAAATATATTTATCTATAAGTACAAGTATTTATTCTTGAAGAAAATATTAGTAATATCGGGGATTGTCTTATATAAAAAACAAGAACAAGATTTGAAAAATTAACGTATAGTTAATTCGATAAATATAAGATTTTAATTAATCTTGCGTATCCAAAAATTAAATTATAAATTTATTTAAACAAATTTAATTAAAATAAAAAAACAATCGTAATATTTCTAAATTTTAATTACACGCAGGACGTATGAATGTTTTATATCCTCCGCAATAGCATTGTTTATCCAATTTATGATATTAGATATGTCTATTTTTTCAAAAATATATTCTTAGTTCCAAGGCTTAAATTACGCGATCAATCGTATGTGTTAATGAGCACTTTAATTTCTGTAACATTGAATCTTCTTAGTGTTCTCCCATTTTCCTTCATTTGTATTTTTTTTTCACTTCTGAATGTGAATTGAACTATCATATCGATAATTTCATCGGCGATAAAGTACGAATTTTAACTAGGATCACATTAACCAATTGCTCGATCTTTAAAATCTGAAAAATGCTTTTTTATTATAATTTTATTCGATATTTTCTTGGTATCTTCAAATAAGATTGGTTTTGAAGTAATAGTTTACTTCCAATAAGTAATTCCTATTAAATTCTCATATCAGTTGATCTAAATTATTACTATTACTAAAAATATCATGAATAATAAATGTTTCACGATGTATGTAGATAATTTTAATTACCAATGAGATTATCTTAGCAAAGATTTTAAGCGTACATGAAACAATTAAAATCACTGTGAAATAAATCTGAATGCAATAATATATCATACACAAAGATATTTTTAATAATAGTTTGATCGGGTCCTTTTCACTCAGACATTGTTTAAGAAGGGTTGATAGTTAAAAGGTTTATTTCATAAAATTATATATAAAAAGCGTGTTATCACTTTTATAATATTTTAACAATTTATTTAATAAACGTTATAATTATAAAAACGGATATATACTTGTGATCAAATTTAAAGAACAAATGCTATCTCGTATGACCCCGTTATCTCTACGTGAATAATTGCTAAATAACTTTTTTTTTTTTTTGAGAAAACTTATCCGGTGTTATATTTTAAATTGCGTGAGATAAAAAAGGTAAATAATTGAAATACAAACTTTAATTAATGTATTGTAGTTTTGAATAGGTTCATGGAAATACATTTAAAATTTTTAATTTTAAGTATGTATTCCGAATTTTTCTGTATGGGCCCCTTGTTACAAAATCTTATTATGAGATTAAATCATTTAATTTTATTTGTGTTGCTTGTAAATATTTCTAGTCTGTTCGTAATGTTTACATGATCATCGTCACATTATTTGTCTCTATTTCATCATAGATAATCATAGTCGACGTTCGACCTATATCTGTTTTACCATACCACAATGCATTACGAGATGCGTGAATTAATATGACATATTCGTCAAATGAATTGAGAATATAATTTATGTTTCGCGTTAGTTACATTAAAGCATGGTTTGATAATTGCTCAACTAACTAATGTTGGTCTTCGCAAAAATCAATTGCAGTTTCATTTTAAATATTATTTTCACCTTACGGTATACGGCTCTTCATTGTAATTAAAAATAAAATTTTCATATGTAAGCTGAAAACTTATCGTATAATAACGTATACGTTTTCTAACAGTATAAATTTAAAACGAAAATAGCGAGAAGACTATAAAATTCAACATTATATTCAAGCCTACTTAACCTAAATTTTTAAACATATAATGTGCTAAATATTAGTTATTAGTTAAGTATATCTATTTTATATATAGTATTTTTTTCTTGTTGCTATTATATATTGTATTTTTTATATATTTCAACCTGTTTAATGATTAAAACAATTCCAAGCAAAATATACAAACACCTTCTTCTCTGATATACTCTATGTCCATAACGCGTTAATTTAGTTTAGCATTCTGCTTCTTATCATTGTCTTCAAATTTCCAATTCCTTTTACACTGCAATATTAAAAGTCGTTAACGTAACTTGTATTGTGCACTAAAAGCGAATAAAAGAGGAAGCGAAATAGTTGCAGCAATGCATTTGTACTTAGAATATTAAATAACAGATATTAGTTATTATCAACATCATAAAAGTAGCATCTAGGGGGGAGGTTGCACATCGCGAACAATGCATATACATCGGCATCTGGCTAATTCAAATAATTCGGCGAAATCATTTATTCCCGTATTTGTTTGTAGCTAATTAAGTTCTTTTTCTTCCTCTAAGTCGCTTCCTGTCGAATTTTATGAGCCACATATTTAATGTTTCTTAGTTTTATATCGGCCATTAATTTCTATTGACTTTACACCTCTGCTCAACACTTCTCGGTCGGTCATAGATATCTGTCCGACGGATTCTCAGCGTGCGTCTATATATTTCGAAGGCGTTAGTTCTTTCGCAGTCAGCGTTTACTGCCCAGGTTTCCGCTAAATAAAGAAACACGGACCAAACGTGACAATTCGTTTTCTTGTTTGTAAGTCCATCTTTATAGTTTTTAGAACTTTTTCTAGATTTCCGAACGCCTGTCTAGTCATTATTATTCTACAAATTATTTCTTTGCAATCACTCTTCCATCTTCTCTAACCGTAACTCCTAAATATACTGTTTCGCATTTTTCAATTGTTGTCCCTCTCTATTTTCAGTTTTGTCTTTCTAGTTTTATAACTGCTAAATGTCATGATTTTTCTTCTATTTATTTTCATACTTCTTTATTTATAGTACCTGCAGCATACTGTGCACTTATTTCACCGTTTCGGCTATCAGTTCTTTATCATCTGCGTAAGTAACATTATTTACTTTAAGCGCGTTTATTAGTTAATAACAATACTTATGATATAAAAAGGTATTTACAAAATTTTTAAAACACTCCAAACGAAATTCCGTTTTATCTTGGCTATAAAGAAGTACGATACTCCTAGTACTATTGTTTCTTTTCTTTACTAGCTCATTATTACCACACATGTTACGAAGTAAAATTGTAAACAAGATTATTCGCGCGATTAAAAATTAGAAAAGGAACACCCAAATAAATCACTGAAAATTATATTAAACGCGAAGCTTTATCCATTATTATCGTGCATTAGAAACCAATATCTTAACAACGCGAGTGTTAGTAAAAAATTCTTAAGCAACACTGGCGCCGTTAAAATATTAAAGACTTTTATATAATGTCGTAACAGCCACAAACTTCGCATTTAATATAATTTTTAGTTCTTTATTTTTATTAAAGAAACACCCCCATTTTCAAATGAATTACTTAAAACACAAACAATACGATAAACGAGGAATAAATGTATTATTTTACTAAACTGACGAAAATATTAGTTTAAGACGCCGACCGCGAGAAATATAATAAGTATAAATTGATTGATGTTTAACGACGATTTCGATAATTACCATTTCATGTTTATATAAATTCGGGATGTTAAAAGTTTTTTTCTTTTTCTTCTAAAAACGAGTTAAAAAGAGAAATAATACTGCATTTATTTAGCATTTAAATTCAGTCGTTTCGTAAACTGATAATGTGCAACAATTTTATAATCGCGACGATGTTTATTTATTTATTTTTATGTTTTTTTTTTTAAATATATATTATATGCGTATATTATATAAATTTGTAGAATAGGTAACGATATAAGAGTAATATAGGAAGCACCGAAAATTCTAAATGATAGACGAATTTCAACGTACTGATACAAACGATGACTCGTAAACACAATAAAAATGACAAAAACTCTAAACGCGCCGATGGTATCCGAAGCAAATCGTTACATCTACCGCTAATTCATTTTATCGCGTTCACTTCTTCAATATCATGGTCGTCTAGATCATCAGCGTCCGAATAATCTTCATCGTGCGTATGAGTTACAATTCGAGGTTTCTCCGGCTTTACTTGACCGTAACACGTACTCTAAATGTAACAAAATAATAATAATAATAATAATTTTTGAACCGATAATTTACGAAGTGAATAAAACAAAAAGTCATGCTTAACGTAAAAATTATAAGTTGGCGAAAAATGGAAGATTCGATGTACTGTACAACTCTAAATATCACTATTTACAAATCTTCATTCTGAGTAGTGAACATTATAAGAAAGAAAAATAAAACACGAGAAATAAAAAAGAATAATTTATACCCAAAAATTAAAAAATATATATATATATATATAAATTCAACCCTTGGTAAAGGAAAAATTCGATCTAGATTCAGGCATTTGTTTATTTTTATCATTTTTCATTGTATCATGACGATGTTGTGACCAGTGAAATTAGTATATTGTTTTGATTAAATATACACATTGCGATACGATATTATTTTCCTTCAATTTTTAAAGTAAGAATATCTATCACGAAGGAAGCACCACCACAGAAATACTTTTTAAATCATAATTTATACAGTTGGACGCAAAAATAATAGTAAAAAAAAAATGAAATAAAAAATACCACTTCCATTTTTTTTTTTAATATAATAGATCGAGAAAGGGTACAAAATACGGAACAGTTAAAACATGCGCTATTACATTTTCAGGTAACACCACATAACATAATACGTGACACTAAATAAAAATGGTTATCGTTATCGCACGCTGTTTAATTTAATTTCTTTTTTTAATGGCAATATCGTATAATAATTAATGTTTCATCTATTCCATATTTTGTTACCTTGTGTATTCACAGCATATAGAATACATACTACAATAATAATAATGTATATAATACAATTTTTTTTTTATCTTGATTACGATTTATTATATATATTCGAGGGAAACTGATAATGTGTACTTACAACGCGATTATCGTTGGATTGGCTCGAACTTAGATTACGACTATTATCTATTGCAGACTTTTTCTCGTGAGCAACGGTTGATTCGTGCGGCATCTAAAAATAAAAATAGCATTTCAAGCCGCGTTACAATAATCGATTCGTGAAACGTGTATCAATTATCATCATCATCACACTATTCAAAATACGATGATTTTGCAACGTGTAAAATTTAGCGGAGAATAATAATTTGTATCTTCGGTAAATGGTGGGTGGGTTATTTTTAACATATCCAACTGTTCAAATTAAGCTATATAGATCTCTCATTATCGTCTATTTACACGGACAATAATGAAAAAGTCCTCCAGGAAAATGTTAGTGTTCCCGTAAAAAAATAAAATCCTAGGTAATATTTTGATAACTAATGAAACAGTTCTTAGAGCATCGTGCTGCTAACAATTGCTTAGAGTAAAACGAGCTAAGTATATAGATTATATAGTTCTAAAGCGACTAGGAAAACGAATAATTTACGATTATTATTATAAAGCGTAGCCCACTAGGAAAACCAGGCTGTCGTATACTGGAATCATCGACGTCAGTATAAAACAGAGGATGCTATAGCGCAAAATAGATGCAAGACCGGAAGTGGGTTCAGAGAATAATAATAGCAATAATACGGTATTTCAACTGTCACACCGCACGAGAATTGGTACCGTACATCAGGTTTATGCTGCTATGCAAGAGGGGAATAATATTAATTAGGAACTGTAAAACATGACGTAATTAATGTTCGCAAAATAGTTTATTTCCGTAAAAAAAAAATCATAAAAGCAGAATGGAAAAAACAAAGAGGAAGGAGAAGAATAAAACTAATCGATGATTACAAACTGAAAGGTACTGGTGACAGCAGTGATGGAACTGTAGAATGTCTTCCGTAGTCAAAGAAACATTTAGTGGAAAAAATTAAAACCCTGTCAAGACAGAATAAAATTAACAAATTTACATGTATATATAAAATTAAAAAATCTATAATAAATTCTCCCATTCTTTCAGTAAACATTAATTATATCATCGAAATATAAGACTTCCAGAGATTTGGCTAATAGATACATCAATAAAATTTATAATCGCATATTCCAAAATAAATAAAATTGTCTCCGTCTTCGTTGCTCATATTAGATTTCTAGAGAGGGAATTAGAGACGGTTGTTAAACATAAACTTTCAAGAGCCGGCGTTCAGGTAGAAAATAATGTTTTGTTGAGTAGTTTGTACGGCGAGATGATTCTCGAATGCGAGTTTTAGCAAGTTGAAAAATTTTAACGCTAAGAATAACTGTCTAAATAATTTAGCTCGTTTCTTATTATGAAAAACATACGTACCAACATGGGCGGTGCTCGAAACATATAACTGAACGGATAGTATATTAAATTAAGAAAAGTGGCCGCGTACAAGTCAGCATATCGGACAACCTGAGACGAGAAAAATGTCTGCCTAGAACCGGATCTGAACACGCTGCCCATCATACCGTACGAAAGATCCATCTTATGGGTGGCTTCTCTCATCGAATTTCGAACTTTCGATATATCCGGTTTTTCTTTAGTACTGCTGTCTAAATTTCTACGATAATGAATAGAAAAAAAAAACAATTACGAATTTCATTCGTCGAAAATATATATAAACATATTAGTAACATTTCGTGCGAAACATAAATAAATAAAACAGATCGTACTTGTATAGTTCTCCGAGCATAATATCTAACGATTGCACTTCGTCGAATAGATAACACTTTTCCGTCCATACATGTAATTCTTGATCCAATTCCGGTACTACGAGAAATGTTCGCCAGCCACGCATTTTTTTACACTTTAAAATATCTCCGAATATATGATCACCGACGTACAACACATCCTTGCCTTTCGCTCCGATTAACTGAGTGAACACATCGCAAGAGCCTAAAATATGAGAATCAGAATTTTCATATTTTACTTTCATATCGAAGTTATTTGAAGGTATAATTCAAAGAAATATTCAAAAGAAATGAGATCCATTAAGAATAGACAAAAAATAAAAAAATAAAAATACTATATCAAGAAAATTTGTCAGAAGCCTTAACGTAGCCAACAATCGAGAACAGCACCGTCATGTTCGATGAGAGAACACCTCGTATCGAAATTTATTATTCTAAAACATTGATATAGTAGTAATTGTAATTAGATACGTGATCGATGGAACAATTATTCAATCATATAGTATCGCGTGCTCACCAATCAATGTAAAATAACATTTTAAATTATAGATAATATTCTATAACCTTTATCGAATATCATTTTAAAAATTTGACAAAACAAAATTATACATAATTACGTTTCTTTTATTCCATACACAATTGAAGTTCACTTTAGCATAAGTTTTAAAGTGCATTCTACGAACTTTTATATAAAACAAAGCTGTAAATATTATCGATAATATATATATATATATATATATATATATATATATATATATATATATATATATATATAAATATATATATATATATATAATTAATAAAAATAAGAAAAAAGTCGCCATAACCACTTGTAAGATATAATAATAAAGGTGTTCAAAATTTTTTCTATATCAGAATATACGCATCCTTACCGATAAGATAAGAAATGATATAGGATTTTCTTCTTAACTTTGGAGAATACTATAAATTAATAAACTAGCCAAACTGTCAGCTTTGTAGTCCTGAAAGCTTAGGTACCGCCCAACGTTTAATTTATTTAAATGCAAAAACAATTAAGCCCTTTAAGTATGTCATTACTTTTAAACAGAAATATTGCAAACAATATGTTACTTTATTTCAACACTTTAACGAGGAAAAATCTAATCGATTTACTTCAATGTGTTAACTAATTCACAATATTATTATTAATCATAGTAACCGTAATAGCAAAAACCAGTAAAAATAAATGTCATTCCAATAACATGCAAATGAATAACTTCGATTAACTATTATCTATATTTATTTTATCCCCAATTCGTCAGTTACATATAAGTATATTAGGTGCTCATATTTTCCTCTTAAAATTATACGTTTATCTATATGTATTACATAACGTATATAAAGATATTTATGTATTGCGCAAGTATAATAGAAGAATAAAATTAAATTCTGCATCAACTGACAACTCTGATTATAACAGTAATAATAATTTAACGTTAACATTATTACGCAATTTTGAAAATTTTCCATGCCCGTTGCTTCGCGGCAGTGTTTCCCAACGCGTGTGTCGTGACACATTTGTCGTGAAAGTATATGAAGATAACTAGACTGTCCGATCGGAAACTGGACATTCGGCAATCCTGATTGCAAAGTATTAGCGCGGTTTTACAAGTTACAAAAAGAATTGCTGGTTTATTTTACAATTGAAAAAAGCGACTATCTGAATAGCGAAATGTGGCGTTTAAAGTTTACATTTTTAGCTGATTTGTTTGATCACCCGGAATCAATTAAATTCAAGTATCCGAGGAAAATACGAAAATATTTTAATATCAACTGACAAAAGTAAAACGTTTAATGAAAAACAAAGTATGTGGAAAAGAAAAATACAAAAAACAATGTGTGTTTCCATTAGTGTCAAAAACCAAATATAACAATGAAATATTAAAGTTAATAATGGAGAATCATTTACGAGTTTGGGAAATAAAATTCAACATTATTTTCCTTCGTTGAATATTCGCGAATATGTGTAGATAAGAAATCCTTTTATAACTAGCGATAATTTAAAAACCAGTTACAAATCTTTTAGTATTACTGAAGAAGTGTATATATATATATATATATGATAGAAATTTTAAAATAAATTTCAATGAAAAATGCAACAAAATAATGGATAAACATTAAATCCGAATATATCAGAAAACGCGTTAATTGTTACTATTTTCTACTTCTTATATTCGTGAACAATCATATTCATCTATGATCGAAATTAAAAGTAAAAAACCTGAAAGATACTTTCTCTGGAACAAGAACTCAGAGTTTGCAATTTGTACAGAAGTACATATAAAAACATGTTGCATATACACATAAATGTATAAATAAATATGTAAAAATTAATGAGAATGATTTTTAACCCAAAAAAATTTTATTCGGACACATACAACAATTTTTTTTGTTTCATACACCAAAAAATAACATTAATAATATCAAAGTCAACAAAATGTAATACAAATACAAGAACCTTTTATAACCGTAATCAGAAAAACCAAAAATTGTGAAATTAGATTATCAATTCCCAGATTAAAATTGTAATATTAAACCAATATATATTAAAAATTTATCTCCTCATGAATAAGTACAAAATTTATACAATTAAAAAAAAAGTATAAACATTCTTAAAATACTTAAACGAAATAATTCGATAAACGTATAATAATTAAATATTCTTATTTTTTCACAATTTACAAAAAACAATATCCTTTCAAAATGAAATGATCAATTGCCACATAAATAATAATGCTTCAGTAAGGAAAAAAAATTCTACCTATATTAACTGCGGTCAGCAATAATACAAACAGCACAAATTGGAAAGAGGCAATGAAACAATTCACAGGCGGAAATGTACAAAGTAAAGAAAAGAAACGCCCATAGAAATTCCAAGAAGAAAAACTAATCTCGGAAAGAGATGAAATATAAGTCGTAGATTTATTCGTTTGATGGCCGGTAGTATGCGTACGCAACCGCGCCCACGTGTTCTGAACACGACAAGAAAATCGTATAATTCCGGTTGCAAAATACAGCCACGTGTAAACTCAACTCTACACCCATATTAGGCACAAAATAATCATATAACGCTGCATATGGCTTTCCAATGCCTCTTTCAGGTCGCATCGAGTGTGCAACCAACCAACCGTTGTAACTAAGCGATTCGAAGCATATTTTTTTTAAAAAAAATTTTTATTTTTATAATATATTCTACCAAAAGATATAATTAAAATTCACTTATTTCGTTTAATATTCGTAAAATAATTAGTATTTTTTACTATTTTATTACATCATTAATTTTTATGTTGTTCTGGATATTTCTGGTGGTTGTGCAACCATGCAACCTTTATGTACGAGCCGCCACTGGTTTTAGTGTGTCGAGAGAAATATAATAATATAAAACTATGTTGCCGATAAAAAAAAAAAAAAAAAAAAAAAAAAAAAAAAAAAAAAAAAAGGTTTGGAAAGATCGCTCTACAGTATAATAAATCTAAATGTACAAAATTCTAGTTTAAATTAATTCCTCTTATCGTCGTAATAAACTAGTACAAACTGTAACAGGGAAGGAGGCGGTTGACGTCAAAAAATAATACGAAACTAAATAATGCAGTCAAACGGTTCAACGTATGGAGTCAATATAAGACGGTAGAAATCAGTAAAAAATGACGCGCTGCATTGTACGTCACAATGATCCCTTAATACAAACAGTAATTATGTTGGATATATAGAAAGCTTCTAAATATATTAAATAATCAATTGAAAATTAGTTAAATCACTAATATTTATTTTCTTATAGAAAACACAAAGCTTTTCGGCATTTACGCCATTATCAAGTGAAATATTTAAAAAATCATAATTTTAAAAATATAAATTAAATATAATTACTTAAAAATATTTGATGGTGATTGTGAAAATATACTCCAAAAATGCTGTTCTGTCTATTTTTTGATTTGTTGAAATTTAACATCAATATATTTGTTTATTAGTTTTGTTTTAAATTAATATAAAAAAACAAAATTAATAAACAAATATATTGATGTTAAATTTCAACAAATCAAAAAATAGACAGAACAGCATTTTTGGAGTATATTTTCACAATCACCATCAAATATTTTTAAGTAATTATATTTAATTTATATTTTTAAAATTATGATTTTTTAAAATGTTTCACTTGATAATGGCGTAAATGCCGAAAAGCTTTGTGTTTTCTATAAGAAAATAAATATTAGTGATTTAACTAATATTCAATTGATTTTTTATAAAAAATCGCTACATTCCACATTATATAAAAAATTAATTCTAAATATATTGTTTCGTAAAAAGATTACACTGTTTCGGGCAATTATTACGAGTCTGTGATCGTTTAGCCGGATTTGAATGTTTTCTAAACGAACTTGTAAAACAGTTTGTAAAAAATTGAAACTGTACAATGAAAATGTACGCGACGATTCACATATGTTTTCCTAAACTAATCTTTGAATTAAAAATATCGTGCTAACAGTGTACGCTAATAATGAGTAAGTTTTAAAAAACTAACATTTAAGAACGAACATTATTTTATTTTAAATGAATGTAGGTATGTCGCTGAACTTTAATTATCAAGTAACGTGTAAATTATTTAAAGTTCGCCGTAAAAAAAAATGAAAAAATTGATCGACCTATCTTTAAAAATCGACATAACGTTCTTGTCAATAAACGTTCGGTCGGTTTTTGAAAATTTAAAAACTTACATTCGATTAACAATTTAAGCAAGTTTGCTAAAATTTATCATAAGAAGAATTTAGACACAAATTAATCATTGTTCGATATAAATGAGAAAGCGTTAAAAAATAATGTTCGTCAAAGAAATGTTTCTTTCCGTTTGTAAATCGTAGAAATTTGAATCTGAATAGTTCCCATAATACTGGTAAGTATTCTGGCGACGCTTTTAACAACGAAGAATCTGTGTAAATTCACAGAAAACAATATTTTACATATATCATATATACACATGAATCATCATAGCCGTATTGTTCGTTACCGTGCGTCGTGAGTAGTCATTGTGCGTTTGATTTTTACGTATAAAATGGACGAGTATTCAAGGCACTTATGCAACGAAGATGCACGCACATATGATGTTATACGGAGTGGTGGGGTGGAACAGCTTTTTCCACGATAATTGAGAATTACATAATGATGAAAAACTTTCCACGTCGCGAGTTGGTTTCGAACCCTCGACCGTCGAATTGACAGGCAAACACTCTAGCAACTATACCACCGCGGCTATATAAATACCCTGGACTGCTAAGAAGACCAACGAAGAGATATTAACTACTATAAAGAATGACCATGAATTGATTTGATAAAAATTCGAAAACTAAAATATTTTGCACACTTGATTCGTGGGAGCAAATATTCCTTGTTACAAACTGTTCTAATGGGAAGGATAGAAGGCAAAAAGAAAGTTGGACGGAAAATACGTACCTGGTTTTGTGATATTAAAACATGGACAGGGAAAAACACAGAACGTTTGGTACACTCCGCATATGAAAGAGGACATTATCATTATATGGTTGAGGCTTCGCTGCGGTTGGGACTATGAAGAAGAAGAATATATATGATAATTTTGAATAGACAAGGTGAAAACATTCCGTTACTAATAATCGCCTAAAGAAAATTTCACGTGAAAACTATTTTTTTTTCCCCCCGAACAGTCTAAATAACAAGCGGATATTTAGTAATTTTTAAAACCAGAAATTAATTTTTAGACTTTGACGCTTTCAAAACCTACCAAAAGATTTTAACAATACAACACGATCCTTTAGAAAAATTCAATAAGTATGAAATATCTTTTTCGGAAAATTTCATAAACCTCTGTCGCCCTATTTACGATATATGACATAATTTAAAACAAGTTGAAATAGGTAAACATAATTTTTTTTTTTTTTAATTACTAGCGTTTTGACGTTTCAACGCCATAGCGTCTATATAGAATATTCAATCCAAATGATACACGTAAACATACCGCCGGAATATACTTGGCCTTTCTGTAAGGGACCCATATGAGTTCCAATTTTCAAGGCGCCAGTCGTCGTATCAACTTGTCTTAGGACAGTGCCTTCGCCGAAAAATAAAGGTTTCCTAGCGTCTACAACGATGACGTCGAAATACGTTTGCCACGGAGCGTGAGGATCGCTAGTCTATCGAAAAATATAAATTTTATTTGATCAGAATTTTATTTAAATAACATTTTGTTTTCTAATTATTTTTAAAATATATTATTTCCTTAATGATGAATATTCGACGAATACAATAAGAATAAATAATATTAACTAAACTAACCAACTATTTTAACATGTGGAAAATCAAAATTAATGAAACCAAAACAGAAACTCTTCTTTTTCTAACCAGGCGAAGTAGACTATTTATAAACAAATGTATGTATAATAACCAGTGGTAATCGTACAATTGAATGGAAAGAACCTATTAAATATTTAGGCATGGTTTTCCTTGTTCTGTGTTAAAATGATAAGACGTGTGTTTCTGGTTTAGCGACATCAATGTGTAGCGCGTTATAATACAATTATATTTAAAAAGGTATATTATCGTTACGTAATAATAAATTCCGCTCAGTATGTTATCCGGTAATAGTAGTGGAGTAAGAACAAGGAGCGCTGGTACGAAAAAGAAAGATGATAAACTCCCGTTCCCTTTAAAATATATAACTGAGACAGTTCAGGCTTTAAGGAATATTGACTTTCAAATGAACGAGAAATTTCAACATTACGAAAGAGGTGTGAAGTATACTGACGAATTTCTTTATGGTATTGAATAGTAACAGATATAAATACTGAAGTTAGCAACAAATTAGACGAATTGGAACAATATAGCCGTCTCGTTGATGATATATCCCGAAACAGATAAAGAAGATACGGATGAATGCATTATGAAACCGGCTAAAGGAAAATTAACAGTAAATGCTCCAATCGAAGTTATTTGTAGGTCGCATAGGATTTGAAAGCGACAAATAAATAAACAGATGAATGATACTAGACCAATTGTAGTAAAGTTTATACACTACAGATATCGAAAATTATTATTCACAGTAATAAACGATTATTGAAAAAGACTAATATAGTAATAAACATTTCACGAAGAATAGAATGAACATAGTACGGGAATTATCTGATAAATACGGCGGTAGAAATGTCTGGAAGGTACACAGTACGTCTAATCAAAGGATTGTGTAAGAACGCTGGACGATTACGATAAACTTTTATTGAAAACTGCGGAAGAGAAGATGATTTTCCCACTCAAGCGTTACGCATTATATCGTCTTATGTTTATCAAATGTATTTTATGTTTATTTACAGTATGTATATATGTTTAAGTTATGTTTATATATGCGAGTATGTATGTATCGTATTAATTTGTTCGTATCACTCGCGGGGCATATTCACACTTAGCTCGTTATTTTGTTACTTATTTTTTATTCTTCGTAGTTTACAGTATTCTACTTTGGTCTATTTGTTTATTTATTCAATTTATTTCCAGATATATTCTTCATTTCATAAATAATAAGTAATAAAACAATTTGTAAAAAATAAGTTAGCGGTTTTTTTTTTTATCAAAATGTACGGAGCTTAAAACTAGAATTAATGAACTGACCGGGGCGGCTAGCTTAAGTAATTATTACGATGTTACCTGGCTGAATGCAGCTTTTAATGATTCCGAATTACTCGATAGTAGGTATGTTATTTATAGGCAAGTCAAGCGTTACGCATTATATCGTCTTATGTTTATCAAATGTATTTTATGTTTATTTACAGTATGTATATATGTTTAAGGTATGTTTATATATGCGAGTATGTATGTATCGTATTAATTTGTTCGTATCACTCGCGGGGCATATTCACACTTAGCTCGTTATTTTGTTACTTATTTTTTATTCTTCGTAGTTTACAGTATTATTACAAATTAACTAAGGCTAAGCGTGGAAGGGAAGTACTAGGGGGTGTTAAATCGTCTTTAAGGTAATAATGTGTTATGTTCATAGAATTACCGTGTGTGGCTAATCATATAATAGTGGGAAATATTACAGTTAGATGTAAGTAAAGTTCTAAGGAAACTCAAGCCGAAACGGACTTTAGGCTCAGATAATATACCTCCGGATATATTCAAAGCTTGTCGGGATCTATTCGTCAAAAACACCTTACACGCCTTTTTAACGTTGTGATAAATACCAGTATTTTCCCACAAGCATGGAAGTTATCCAAAATTACGTCTATTCCTAAACAGAATCACTCTGATGATATTGAGAATTTCAAACTTGTATCTCTTCTAACGCATACAGCGAAAATATTTGAACTTATTCTTTATAAGAAAATATATACACCCTTAAAGCACAATGTTTCAATCTATCAACATGGTTTTGTGGAAGAATCATCAGTTATAACTAATTTAAACTAATTTATCGAAGTTTATATGTCTCAGCTGCATTAGATAAGTCATCTGAAGTAGATGTGGTATACACAGACTTTCAAAAGGCTTTTGATAAAGTAGATCATCTGGTGCTGTTGCGAAAGTTAAGTAACTTCGGGTTCGCCTCTGGGTTGCTAACGCTATTCCAAAGCTATCTACAAAATAGAGTACAATATGTTCAATTTGTTCAGATCTTCTTTTCTCTGTCCTTCAATAGTACCTCAGGGTTCTATTTTAGGGCCATTTTTCTGTTTTACTCTATATCAATGATTTACCAAATGTTATACAGAGTAATCAAGAATATTATTATACGCTGATGATGCAAAATGATTTAAAGAAATTAGGAAAAGACTCTAACAAAAAAATATCAATAACTTTGTATCTTGAAGTGTTGCTAATAATTTACGAGTTAATACATTTAAATGCGAGCTCATTTTATTTACACGAAAATTGTTATCGCTTTGTATCATATACAAGGTTCATTATTACAAAAAAGAGATAGGTGTAAGAGATCTTGGTATTTTATGCGATGCCAAATTAATTTATAAATTTCATATCATGAACACAATTCGTAAGGCGAGGAAAATGTTAGGTTTCATTATTCGTAGCAGTCAGAATTTTAAATATATTGAAACACATTTAATTCTATATACTTCTTTAGCTCGTTCGCATTTGGAATTCGGTACGCTAATTTGGAACCCTGCGTCTGATGATTTAATAAATAGAATTGAAAAGGTGCAAAAAAGGTTTTTAAAATTCTTAGAGTATAAATTTATTACATCAGGTCATTTTTATTTTTAATACGAAAAACTTCTTCATCAGTTAGATACGTGTAGTTTACAGTGGTGGAGAAAATAAATGGCGCTTCGTTTCTTGCACAGTTTGATCCATTGTATAACATAAATTGTCCGACTCTATTAGAAAAAAATCCATATCAAGGTTCCTATTTTTGTCGTTCGTCCCACTTGTACAGTACAGTTTGTAAAAACTAAACCGCATGCATGTTCCCCCTTTATACTCCTTATTTATACAATACAATAACCTAGAGAAAAAACATCCCGAATTAGACATGTTACACAATCATTCCGGAGCATTCTTACAAATCGTTAACGTTTTAATAGCGTGAAGTTGAGCCACCCTGTCTCATCTAAATGATAATATTATGCTGTATGTCAGAGTGCATCTTAGTGTGCTCTTGCATACATATTTATTATGTTTTCGTACCAATGTGAAAGTACGAAATTATTTGCGTGTATGTGTACTCGATAGATTTACATATATCTGTGCTTATGTATGTATACCTGAGTGGGTGATCTCTTAAGTAAATAAGTATTCACAATTGCGGTATGTTTATTTTTTCTTATACCGTGCTGTGCAGTAATTGGAGAAAGCTGTTGTACTGGCGTATTGTAAAATTGAAATAAATTAATATTGGATAATAAACTAAATTTTTCAACCCATATTCATTTCACAAGCAACAAAACTATACATGCATTTGTGCGCGTTTTCCAATATTCGAGAGAAAATCACACTTATCGATTAAAAACAAACTTCTTATGTATAAATCTATTATTCTACCTAGATTTTTATATGCTGTTACCTATACGGTGTTTTACCAGTAGGACAAATATACACCGAACTTACAAAAAATACAAAATCACTGTTTAAGGATAATACTAAACAAATCAAGGATATACTCGGATATCTTTAATGCATCATGATACCTTACACTTTCCCTGCATACAAGGAGAGACTTTAAGATGATCTAAACAATTTTACGAAACATGTAAATTATCAGATATACCGGTCATAACATAGGCGATTATGAGTCTCTAAAGGACGTCTAAAGCGTGTACTCATCGTTTGATGCGGCTATCATTTATGATCAGATGCTACTGGTAATTATGCGTGTTCATTTGTATGTAAATATTATGTATGCGAATATTTTGTGTATACGTGTACATTGTTCTATAATATGTATGTGTATGTCTGAGTGTATATATTTTCATAATTAAATGAATCGCGTAGATTTTTGTGTTTTTTTTCTTCGTATTTTCCCCCTCGATTAAATATTACTTTTTTCTTTTGTATAATTTCTTATTTTGTGTTCTTATAATTTTATTTTAAGCAGTAACGCTAAGGACTTTTTTTTTACGCACTTTACGTTTACACTTCTACATATATGTATATATATTTACCATGTTGTAAATATGTTTATTATTAATAAATAGAGTAATTCTTCTAAATATTAAAAGATATACGAGCAGACAACTTACTTGCGGACCGTGAGGATAGTCGAATAAATAAGTCATGATACAATTTGTAAACGTATAATCACTATTGGTTAAGAGAAATATTTTCGCTCCGCTTTCTCGTATTCTGGACAATAGCATCGGTAATCTTTCATCTTTCTTCACGTATTCTTCCATGCTGGCAATTGTTTTCGATTTCATGTCGCCCTAAAATAATGACAATAATAATAATAATAATAATAATAATAATAATAATAATAATAATAATAATAATAATAATAATAATAAAATATCGTCGTTAATAATCTAAACGCAAAACCATATTAAAAATTGTTGGATTCGGTATTCTGAAATATTTGTCAGCGAGTTTTTGCGAGATTATTCCCGCTATTATTGTTGTCATAATTTTATTAACATTTTTATTAATATGTAAGCTTTATGTACATTTATTGGTTGTGACATAGATACCGGTATCGTGAAAATTTTCTCGTTACTGATTTTATCCGCGATTCCATATTTTTTTACCCATTACCATGATCAATCAGCCTGATGAGTCACTTAAAGTGCTGCTTCGAATAATATATTCCCGAATACGTCGTATATATGAACGAGACGAGTGTCAGTTTTTAAGACAAGAATATTAGGTAAGCACTAGTAGCGATAAACGTCCTGTTGCGAAAATAGTACGATCAACAAAACGAGGTGTCATTTGCTTTCTCGACTATAATAAGACTTAGTAAAACATGATCATCAAATACGAATATTAAAAAAAGAGATAAAATAATAATAAACCAACTCCGTTTAGGATACGAAGAATCTGAATGCATTCCCATAAAACGAGGCGTCAGACGGGAGGTACATACCATCGCCCTTATTATTTCACTATACACACAGACGAAATATGTTAAACGGCTTTATATGATTCGAATATAGGTTTTTTTGCGTTAAAAATTTATTTACCGCGCACACAGGACACTGCGAGTGGATAATCAAGAAAGATCAGTTGAAAATGTTCGCTTACAGACGAGAATAACTTGTGAAAATAATTTTAAAAAAACCCGAACGAACAGGAATTGACAGCAATCCTGTTTGAACAATTGCTACAATTAAAGGTGATCACACACTTTTAAACTTTCATTGTTGATGTGTTAACCGTGTTAATTTTTTTACTAAGTGTTTGCAGTTTTCCTTTCAAACTGACAGTGGTTGTGAATGTGTACGTACAACCGCTCTCAGTTTCAAAATAAAAATTGTAATTATTTTTCGAAACCTTACGTAATTGACATGGTTTACGCAAAAAAAAAATCGAGAATTTATTTTTTTTCTCAAACACTACATAATTAGTGACTCTACAAAAGTTGAATTACCCAAAATCATTTTATAAAAAAAAAAAAAAAACATTTACCTAAGCCTCTAATTCATGTTGTTAATATCAAGAGCCCTGTGTAATTAAAAACTAATTCGTTTTTGAACGATTTACTTCAGGCTAACGGGAAATTTGATTAGAATTTAGAAAACATTCAAAACTTTTTGTAAACTATTAAAATAAAGATAAACGTGCAACAAAACAATTTCAACTAGATAAACTTGTTGAGCCAGATATTAGGAAAAGTAAATTAAACTTCCTTCAAAAACATTCTCCTGTCTTATGTTTATTCATCGAAGTTTTTCGAACTTTATTTTTTATTTTTATATCAATATAATTTTTCTTAAGTCATTATCTACTCTATAAGAGATGCGATTTGAAATGGTGTATATACTGGTTTCGATTTAGGAGTTGCTACATGCGAAACGATTTGTTCGTTAAATTTATTCTCAGTAATATCGTAATATGAATCCTAAACTACAATTTCGCTGCTAATCATAAAACATGAAAAATAATTGGGACGCTCTTCTAGTAGAATCAATCACCAGATAGGCGAAGTTTAATCCAGATTTAAAAAGTGGACGATAACGTTTTATTTTGTCCCGTATGCGTTCAATATAAATTTTAACGACTTTTAAAGAAGCTCCTCCGGTGGAATTGTAACAGACTATAGCTCAAATACTCGAATTATAAAGGATACCATTTCAGTCGCTGATAAAATAGAGGAGCTTCAAAACGCTAGAATGAGTGGCAAAAGAACCGGTATAGTCTAGAAACGCTTATTGAGAACCTACTTGTTTAAAAAACCAGCATCCCGATTATGATGTACCTTCTCGATTAGCGTAAGAATAGATAACAAGGAAATATACCAACAATTCAATGTCGAGGAAAGATTTAACCCCTTCATTGGGTATATTTAAATCTCCAATTACGTTGACGTATCATAGATATTTTCAATCGGCATTACTTTACGATATGTAAAGTATATTTACACACAAATTGTAAAATGAAACAGAAACATTTAAAATAAGCGTGTCTCCTCCTTCTTCAACGGTATTTTCTCGTTGGCGCGAGGCCTGCAATGAAAATAGACCGTTTCCATCCAATTCGGTTGTATGCTAGATCTGAAGAAATGCCGACATCTCTGACATCCATCCTTATAACATTATACCATCTTTACTTTGGCTTTCCTACTGGTTTCTTACCAGGAACTTGAAGACGTATGCGCTATCAATATCAGTGAATCACTGCCGTTGAGCTCGTAGCACGTGTCCACATCACCTTAGTCTACGAAGTTTGCTACGATAGGCGCAACTCCAATTGCAGCGTAGATTCGTTCCTTTCTGATTCGATCGGATAAACGAATGTCATTGACCATCTTAACATGATGTGCATTTCCATCGCATGAAGCGCTTGTTCTTCAGGCTTTGTTACCGGTCAGCACTCACCGCCATACATCGCAACCGGTCTAATAACTGTTCTGTAAATCTTTTACTTCAGCCGAATGGGCATGCGTTTGTCGCGCAATACGCCGGTCACATATTTCCATTTCAGTCATGTTGTGCTTATCCAATGGCAAAATGCTTCGGTTATAGCACTGTCACTGTTACACAAGAACCGAGGCATTTAAAACTATTTGTCCGGGGTAGTTATTTTCCAGATAATTGTATAGACCCAATCGTTTTAATATTAATAGTCGTGTATTCTGTTTTCTTCACATTTACTTTAAGGCCAAACTTTTCTAATCGGTCAGCCCATATTTGGATTATGTTTTAGAGTACATTAACATCGTTTACATACATAAGTGTCCAGGATTAGACATTATTAAATAACAGTGGTGAGAGTGCCGAGCCTTGTTGTACACTTATTTGGACAGGATAGTCCTCACTTTCGCCCACTGCGCATCTGATCCTGGTTGTTACATCTTTACAGATTATTTGAACCTAATTTTGTCAGCATTTCAGGAACTCCGTATTCTGTCAGAGAGAACCAAATTAAGTTATGAAGAATGCGGCCAAAAGCGTCCTCCACGTCCATAAAAAAGTCATGTACGTATTCTTCCAATTTCTCTTTGATTTTCCATCATCAAGCGCAGTGTAAAAATTGCATCAGTAGTAGCGAGTCCAATAAGAAATACACACTGATTGGTTGTTAAATCTCTGATGTTTCGAAGGCGGTCATTAATCACTCTTTCTAGGATTTTCAATGAGTGCGATAGTAACCATATTGGACGATAGTTTACTACAATCTGACGGGCCCCCTTTATTCTTGTACATTGGTATGGTGATGTTGGTTTTCAAACTATCAGGAAGCAACTTGTATGAACCACTGAGATACTCCGTTAATCACCTTACAGCAGCGTCTTTTAATTGCGGGATCTTCCAGACATCAATGGGGGATGTCATCTCGCCCTGGATCTTTTGAGGTTTTCATTTTACTAATTGCTCTGGAGACTTCATCCGTTGATATGTTAGCAGTCGGTCTCAAAGTCGGATTCCTATATGGGATCTCCAGATACTGTATCAAATTGTTCGACTCGTCCGAAAAATAATGCTTCCAACGTTGTAAAATTTATTTATTATCATGGAGTCGAATTCCCTTTGCATATTTTATATAAAATGAACGTGTATTACTTAAAAAATATTTTATTACCAGTAATTGGCTCTAGAACTACTACTGGAGAGACGATTAGATGTAAACGGTAACAATAATAGATTTAGTAAAAGGATTCGGCAACATCGATTAGAAAATATTTAAAATTTTAGAGGAAACCGATATAGACGGGAAAGAGATTATCGTTAAATCTATATAAATCACAAACAACAATAATAAAGTCAAACAATATAATATAAATGTTCAAAACCACAAAGAGAATATGATAATGGCATTGGGTGTAAATACGTATATATACATGCTAATGTACACATATATATATATATATATATATATATATATATATATATATATATGATAACATATACATACATATAACATATATAGGAGTTAAAAATAATTAAAATAAACGCTAAATATTATAAAACTAACCTATACTTAATTTTACGATGTAAGATATTTTAACTATAACCAAACTAACGAAACATGTCTAGTTTACCCTGTATCTCTAAGCACGCGATTTTATTCACTTTTGTAATACAAAAGAAACTAAAAAGTTATTAGTAAAAATCGCAAATATAATTTCCAGTAGTTCCAACCAATGCGAAATGAGGAAGGACATTGGGCAAAAAATAATAAAGAAAACGGATAATTGTTCGTGAACCACCTTAAGAAAGTATTTACGCCTAATGATACCGTACCTAATATTCAAAAAATTCATAATTCACTAGAAGAACCGTTTCAAATGACACTCCCAATAAAGACCATAACTTCACAGGAAATAAGAAAGGCAATTAAAGAAATTCCCTTGAAAAATCTCCTGGATATGACCTAATTAATGCAGAGATCCTACTTCTTATTCTTGTAAATCCATCTCCTACCGGAGGTTGGTGACCATTTGACAATATATTTCTTTCTCTCGTGCCGTGTGAACCAGTGTAGCCGCGTCAGGCATATTGAACCAATCTTTAAGATTTTTCGTCCATGACCTTCGTCTGCGTCCTCGACATCTGCTACCTTCTATTTTACCCTGTATTATGGTCTGCAATGTGACGTATTTCCTGTTCCGAATGATGTGCCCAAAGTAGGCTGCTTTGCGTGTTTTTATTGACGCCATGACTTCGCATTTTTTCTAACACGTTCCGAAGAAGGTTATTGCATTATATAATGCAACATTAAGGTTATCAAAGTTTCCAGCTCAATGGAAAGTAGCTCAGGTTATTATGATTAATAAACCAGGCAAACCGGCATCCAGTATTGTCAAAAATATGGGAAAAATTTTGCTTCTGAGGCTCAAACCGATAATTCAAGAAAAGGGTATAATACCAAATCACCAGTTCGGGTTCAGAGAAAGGCACTCAACGGTGGAGCAGCTACACAGGGTAGCTGGTACAATTATAAATGCTTTAGAAGAAAAGGAATTTTACAATGCGGCGTTCCTGGATATTCAACAGGCCTTCGACAGAGTGTGGCACGAAGGAATATTATTTAAAATTAGAAAATGGTTACCATACCAATATTATCTGCTGATAAAGAGTTATTTAGGAAACCGAATGATTATGGTTAAATAAGAAATTGTCCGATGTTCACACGATCGATGCAGGAGCCCCCCACTGGAGTATATTTACCAGTCAAGGAAGATACAACGCTTTGTACGTTCGCTGATGACACGGCAATTTTAGCGAGGGATAAAGATAGTAGTAAGTCCACATATAAATTACAAAAACACTTGAACAATATAGAAAATTGGATGACCGATTGGAGAATAAAAGTAAACGTAAATAAATCTACAAATATCAACTTTACTCTAAAACGCTCGAACTACCCTCCACTTATGCTTTCTAACAAGGTCTTATCTAAAAAAAAATGTAGTTAAATATCTAGGACTACATTTTGATAAAACTTTAACATGGAAAAATCATATAAAAATTAAACGTAAAGAAATGGATCTTAAATACAAAAAAAAAAAAATGTACTCTATGATGAGGAGCTCCAGTAAGCTAACATTAGATAATAAAATATTACTATATAATTCAATAATAAAACCAACCAACTTGGATGTATGGCGCTGTAATATGGGGCACGGCTAGCTTTTCTAATCGTAATATAATACAGAGATTTTAGAATAAAGTTCTCAGAGCAGTAACCAACGCGCCTTAGTATGCAACAAATAAAGATATTCACTCTCATTGCGAAGTAGAATACGTGGATAAAATTATTAACACACTAAAATCCAGACATGTAAGCCGACTCGAACAACATATAAACGTCGAAGCAATATGCTTTCTTGATAACAGTCAAACAAGACGAAGATTGTTGAGAAAACATGTCCTAGATGACATATTAGATTAGTAATCAAGATGGGCCATTGGATCCACCTTGCACAAGTTATTATATAAATAAATAATACTTAAATTAATTGTGGCCTCTCTGACCGTAGTAATTAAGAACATAATCATTTAAAAAAAATAGTTATTTCGAGTTAAAATAATTAATAATAAATAAATTTTATACCTAACAACGATAAGAAAAATAATATACAAAAAATATTTAACTAATAACAACTAATGTTTAACACAACTAGTTCAAAACTGAAATACCGATCAATAACCTATATAATTTCCTACACTAAATACCGAAAATTAAGTGTGTTTATAACATTATTTGAAATTAATTCATCATCGAACGTTATTAATACGTTTAATAAATTACATTTATTTACTAATTTTATGTTATGCTATATTTGGTGCAACATAATAATATAATGTACCTTCAAGAGGAAGTTCGATAAACACCGTATAATGGTAATTGTTTTCGTTTAAAAAAATTAATCGCAAAATTTAATTCCGTTTTAAATGATCATTTAAACGAAACGATCGCAAAAGGGCATCATTAAATATAACTATACGGCTATAGCGGACAAGGATATGATAACGGTGGCAATATAATGGAATATAAGCAAAAACATTAGGTTTAGTAGCTAGATTTATTTGAACAACGTTGAGATAGAATAAAAAAACGGTTGCCGTACACTTTTTAATGATTTCTCTGAAATTGCGCATACTTTTCGTGAATTATTTCGGACTGAATTAATAAATTTAGCGAACAAATCGTTTCACACGTAGCAACGTCTAAATCGGAAAAAACAATAGCTACAACACTTTACCTATAGAAAGAAAATCTAAAAAAAGACTAACGATATTTCAAAAATTAGAAATAAGAACGCCGATAAATAAAAATAACCAAAAAATACATTATCATTTGATGGTGATTTATCTCATAAATATATTTAGTCTGTAATAATTTAAATTGAAAGATTGTAGATTATCGCTATAAGTACCCGTTAACCAGCATTCCAATTCTAGATGTATAAATTTAAGAATTATTATATTTCTGATAAATCATTTTGTTGTTATTAATATTTTTTATCGTTGATTAAATTTTTGCGCGAATTTTTAAATTCATTTATCTCGCAAATTCCACCGTAAGAAAAAGTTATATTTATATTTCAAATAATTGTTACACGACTTTTTTTAATAATTGGAATTTATCTCTAATTTAGCTCGCTACTTGTGTGTATACGGTGCGAAATTTGCGAGCACTATATACCTATAAATGTTCTTTAGTTTTGTAGCTTTATTTTCCTGAAATAAATGTATGATTAATTGATCATTTATAACTTGAAAATGGCTTAACTGTCGAAAGTAGAATAATTTACGATTAGTTATGTTTAAACTTTATTACTTTTTAAAAATAAATGAAGCAGAAAGTCTAGAAGAGAAAAAATTTCGTAGAATTATATGAAGGGCGTAAAAATGTGATGGTTTAGGTTAATATGTGACGCATTAATTACATGATAATTTTTACTGTTATTTTCAGAATGTATTTAGAACACACACACACGCGCTATATATATATATATATATATATATATATATATATATATATATGCATTATTAAGAAATAACTGCGATAAACACTTGCATGTACATGGACCCAATCGACCGCGTTCCTCACATCTTGAAAAATCGATTTAAATGATATCACCAATGAACCTGCACAGACTGCCGTTTTGTCTCTGTGTAATACAACCAGAAAAAAACACAGGCTCGTAATAATATTCCGCACGTATATAATAAAATACATAATAATAATAATAATAATACTCATCGTCTTCACTATAATAGGCTTAGCGGGTGATGATGAATAGGGTGCTATAATTTATCGCGTCTTAAAATCGATATAAATAATAAAATTTACTCGATATACCTGCTACGTAGGTATTACGTAATAAAATTTCTGACTTCCTATAAACGCTATTTTTAATAAATATAGTGTAATAATTAAGAATTTGCAGAAAAATGCGCGCCTACGAGACGTCAATTACAATTGTTTCGAATTTTCAGTAACTTACTCGGTGTATTGCGAATTATTCGTGAAATAATCCACCAAACACGCTATTAAATACGTTTCCGGAAGATTGAATAACGTGTTCAAAACGTAAACACGATTTTCATCTAATTGCAAAAATTTATTCGGATATAAATCGTAAATTTGAGACCTGAGAAAATAAATTGAAATTTAGTGTCATTTAGAAACGATCGTAATATATATAAAAATTTTATCACAAAAAAAAAAAACTGGCGCAATTCGCTTAAATATTATTCGAAAGAATTTAGATACATCATCGTTGAAGAATATAATTTCTATACACGTACAACGTAATATTTAACCGTTACCATCAAATTATCGATATCTCCTAAAAATATTCTCTTAATTCGTCACAAATATTAAAATTTAACAACATCGAATTATTTCGACATATATACGTGCGCGTATAAAAAATGTTTTAAATACAAACTGAAAGCCTGTTCGGACAATTTGTAAACGCTAATATTACGATTAAATAATTACCAAATCTCTTTAAATATAATAATATTTAATAGTCATAATTAAATGATCTATAATTAACTTTATTATTCGAAATAAATACGAATAATTACATCGTCGCGCGATCGAACAATTTCGACATACCTATACACAATATTCATACACACGTATAAAATATTTACATTAAAAAAAAACACACACACACACACAATCGAAGCGTAGATAAAATTAAATTATTTCTTTACAATTATCGCCAGAAGATTTCATTATCCCCCGTTTAAGAACAGAATTTGAAGACGGGTCTTGCTATAATTTTTCTTTCGCTACGAACTCACCTAAATATTAGTTCAGCAAATAGTAGGACTATCTCCTGTTTATCATTTGGATTGGCAGTTTCCGAAAAACCTCTTTTACTAACCTGGACTAACTTAACTGTAAAAAGTAATAGTTCGATTTAAATAATTATACGCGCAATTGTAATTTTCCGAATATTTCGCGCATTATTATAACGACGACCGAAGAAAATGATTACTTAATAATAAGAGAGAATTTTCTTACGGTTTCAAAAATTTAAAGCCGTGTACGCAAACTAAAATATTTCCATAAGCGTCGACTTTCAATAAATTGCCATAAGTCGCATCGAACCAAAGACCTCTGAAAAAAAAAGTGTTCGATTAGATTCGTTCAAAATCGATTTTAATATCTTGTTTAAAAAACAAAAGAAAAGCTACCGTAATAATATTAAACTTATGAAAAGTAACGCCCAGATATTGTGCGAGGAATAATAATATTAGTAAGCTAATAAAAATATCATGATCACGATATGCATTTATCTATCCACTTTTAGATGAAGGCTTTCCCAAATGTCTTCCAACGATTCCTGTTTTGCGATTTCCTTAACCAATTTTTCTCAACCATTTTCTCTATGTCATTGTACCACCACATAGCAGGCCCTACCTTTTTTTTGCTCATTGGCCACATTGCAAGACCAGTTTCGAAATCCTATTCTCGTTTCATCGGGCCACGTGATGACCAGACCACCACCATTCTTTAGGCGATGTTTCATACCAAATCACTTTTACATTAATTCTGAAATAACACGATATTTACGAAAATCAGCCAACATTTATTCCTTTTTTCCTCCAAAATTAAATAATCGCGTTATCGCATTCACTGCAGAACGCTTTTTAACTCTTCAAGAATCTGTTACTTTCATCATAGTCAGTTATTTCGCCTACACGGTGCCAACGTTTACATCAACTTGTAAGGCACCGAACAAACGACAAAGCTAAGATTCTAGCTAAACATTTGTGCAAAAATAAATAAATAAATAAAGAATTCCGTGCGAACCTAGGATACGGAAAAAAATAAGAAGGCATACGATACGTCGTCAAGATGAGGAGAAAAATAACTGCAATATAATCAATTATAATGCGTCAGTATTAGAACTGGACAAATTGATTTCTTGTACATTATAACTAACCTACGAACGTGGAAATATAATAAAATATGTACATACGTATCTACAAAATCTCAATCACTTATTAACGCGACAAAGCTACAATTCCTTAAAATCAACACGTGTGTACGTTATCGATTAATTTACCGTGTGTGTGTATTTAGTATTAAGCTTTTTATTACAATATTTTAACAATTTTCTTAATTCGTTTTATTTTTAAAACTATTTAAATCGAACGAAATGTACCGCTATTATTTCCAATTAAGAACGACATGATAAACATATTTACGATAATTACAAGTTCAGTATCATGAAATTTGAACTTTTACAACGTTATACGTTCGTACCGAATTTTTCATATTATATCGATTAATAATCAAAGTTGAACAATATTAATAGGAATATTTATCATTTTTTGAAACGATTTATAGGAATTATAAATTAAGAATAAAAAACATTTCTGTGCCTCAGGACGCAGGGAAAAAGTGAAACTTAAAAAACGTTTTCCCAAAAACACACAACTTTCACAAAGAAAAGAAACGCGCATTCCGCTATGCTAAACTCGACGTGACGATGAGTAAAATGTTTTCGTTCTCAAATCTAAATGAATAAATAAATAAAAAGTGTATTTAGCACGCAATATAAATTACAAAATCAATGTCAAAACAATATTATTACGTATACCGAACAAATTCTTACTAAGTATACAAAATGAAAAACAAAAAGAAATAATAAATACAGTAATAATAGCGCGGAACTAGATTACAGGAAAACCACCACCAAAACCTGTGTATGCAATTTGAGAACAACTCTATGAAGAATTTTAAGGCAGTAATAATAAATATAAACAAAATAATATGACTGCTCAGCAATTTATATATATTACATTAATAAAGTTCATAAAATTAAATATATAAACTACATACGATTAAAAAGCAGGTGATACATTATAATAGCATGTGTTTTATTCTTTTATGTTTATATCTTTTAGATTTTAACTGAAGACTAGTACGCGTATAGCCCCCTATATTGTTTATTATTGAGTATTGGCTGCATCTACAATCGTCAAAAAACATTTTTGTATGCTGCCTAATGATATCACCCACAACCGGCAAGTCTAATATACGATGCATGCGATCTGTTCTTGCATAGATAGGAAGTTTAAGAATTATCCTGCAACAATTATTCAGAAGACGTTGTAATCTGGACACATTTGAACGGCTTGTATACGATCATATTGGGCATGCATATAGCATAATTGGCCTTAATTGAGTTTTATAGATAATTAGTTTATTAACAGGACTAATTTGGCATCGTCTATTAAAGATTGGGTATAGCCTAAAAAGAGCTTTATGTGTTTTGTTAGATATGTACTCAACATGTTTGGTGAATGTGAGACCTTATCTAGGATTACTCCTAAATATTTAACATGCGTTTTCTAATCTAATCTAGTGTTATTTACAATTACAAGTTCCTGCGAAGGCGGCCGTCTTTTGGTAAACAGAATCACTTGAGTTTTATCAGCATTTATGTTAATTTTCATTTACTAACATATTTATTTAGCTTAGCGAAACCATCACTTAACCGTTTTTGTATTGTATCAGTTCGAAACGAAGAGCAATAAACTGTTGTATCATCTGCATATAGAGCCATCTCTAAATTCGTGATTTTAGGAATGTCATTGATAAAAAGGAGAAACAAGAAGGGTCCTAGTATACTTCTCTGAGGTACTCCAGCTAGAACAGACCTTACATCCGAATTTACATTATTCACTTTTACAACAGAAAGTCGGTCACTCAAATAATTTCTAATAAGGTCGCAGGAAATTTAATTTGAATAATTTTGTAAATTAAACCAAGATGCCATGTAGTATCAAATGCTTTTTCTATATCAAGAAGTAGCAAACCTGTGTGCTTATTTTGATTAAAACCGTCAGTGATGAAGTCAGTAATTCGCGCTAAATTTTTTCTGAACCCGAGTTGTTGTTCTACTATCACATTATTATCATCTGTAAACTTTTTAATTCTACACAATATAATTTTTTCAGCAATTTTACCTAGGTTACTGAGTAACGATACAGGGCGTAAATTTTTCGGATCCGATATGTTCTTTCCAATCTTAGGTATAGGTATTATTTTCGCTATTTTCCAGCGGTTAGGAAAGTGTGACAACAGGAATATTGAATTCATTATAATAGTTTAACTAAACCTTTAAGCGGTAAATTCTTAATCAATATTATGGAGATATTATCTAAACCCATTGGTTTTTTACTTTTAAGGTTTTTTATAACATGATGCACTTCCTTCACAGTAGTTAGATCTTCAGCTAATACTCTATAAGGTAACTTAAAGTACTTTTGGACGACAGATGTGATTTTATTTTGGTGGTAGTTCGATGCCATATGGCAATTTTGATTATGCATGTCATAATAAATGTTAGCTAGCAGATTACTTTTATCTTTGTCCGAATATGCAGTGTTGCTATTATGCGTGAGTGGTGGTAAGTGTGTGTGAGAATTCTTGAAATACACCACCATCTTCCACAGACTTTTATCTTTTACAGCAAGATTACAAAGTTTGAAATTCCAACTAGTGTTTTTATCTTCATTTAATTTATTTTTCACTTGACAGGTTAAATAATGTAACAATAATCTAGTTGTTGGATTACGAGATTTTTGGTACCTACGTCTAACGTAATTTTTAAATCAACGCAAGAACAGGAGGGGAAATTTTATAATAACGTGTAGTTACATCACTTTTAGGAATAGCCAAATCAGCCGCTTTCAGTATCAGATCAGTAAAACATTTAACTTGTTCGTGAAGTTCTGCCTTAGTTTTGGAAGGGCCTCCTAAAGTAATATTATCGCTTATATAATTCCGAAAAGCATTCCAATTAGCCTTTCTAAAGAGGGAAGTAGATGGTACATTACCCTTATCTCAAGCTTTAGTTATTTTAAAAAGTATGAGATTGTGGTTTGAACTCAGTGACGGTATGGACACAGGTTTAGTGACCGTTGTCATATTTTTAACTAATGTGAAATCAATAATACTAGGATGAAGTTTATCATTATCTGGATAGAATGTAGGCTCATTTGGGGTTAAAATTTGAAAGTTATGTTTAAATGACATGTTTAGAATGCAGTTACCACAGCCATATTATTGGAATAACAGTTCCAAGATGTATGTCTAGCGTTAAAATCAGCAATTATAATAACACTACTATATGATGATAATAATTTTCTAATATCCTGGTACAAGTTTTTATTCGTTATCTTAGGGGGACAATAAGCAGAATAAATAAGAATATTATTATTATTCATTTTTAACAAAATACCTGTAGCTTTTATCTTATTTAGAGTGGGGATAGCAACCTGTGAATGAATTAGTTGTTCTTTGACAAATAGCGCTACACCGCCGCCATGCACGTTTCGATCTACTCGAAATACAACATACCCCGGATATTTTAGTTTATGTGTAGAGTCAAGTTTCGTTTCGCTTATGCAAGCAATGTGAATATCATTAGTATACAGAAATTGTCCCAATTCCAAAAATTTATTTTTGATGGCATTAGAATTCCACCCCATTATGTTAATCTCAGAAAAAACGTTAGTCGGAATTCTAATATTCAATAAAAGTTTCTGTTACAATAGCTATTTTACTAAATGTATCACCTGCTTGACTAAGTCTATTTAAACCTAGTTTAACAAATTTACACATTTTATCAATATTAATATCTTTAAATAATTTAAGAATATCGGAAATTACCGACATGCTTGATACATCAGATAATTCAGAATTATGATTATCAATAGTAGCTGATTCACCTTTAATGATTTGAGCATACGTTCTATTACCAATGTTATTATGACTAGAATTATTAACGCCATTAATAATATTATTATTGTTCTTCTTATTATTATTATTACTATTATTATTAATATTACGAGGAGTATTGACAGTGTTTCTTAATAATGGGATTGATGCCGTGGTATTATTTCTTGATATGGATAATTGCCTACGATTTTTTAAATTGTAAGATATTATATTATAAATTGGACAGTCACGGCTATTAGCTTGATGTGTACCATGACAATTTGCACATTTAAAATTTGTATCAGAGCAGCTATCAGCTGCATGTGGACCACTGCATCTAGAACATATGGAATCTTTATGGCAATTGATACTAATATGACCAAAAGACATACATTTGTAACATTGGAGAACTTTGTTAGAAGCCATATATTTTTCCCAATTTACTCGAAAATAAGATATAACATTAATATTTAAAACCTGCCGAAATGCTGTACCGGGAGGGAAAAAAACATTATAAAGTGGTATAGAAATTTTGTGGAGATGTCTTGAACATTTGCTATACACTTTGTGCAGGTAAAGTCTCGGAAATTTGTTGCAATATTTCATCGACGGGAATATTACTTGGAAGACCTCGTAATACAAACCTAACTGGTTTTAGATCTTTAGGCGTATGCGTATAAAACTTAATTTTAGATTTAATTAATAGTTGGTATCTATTATTATAATCGTCTATTCCTAACGTATAAATATAATATTTGTTACGCTTAAATTTAATCTGTATATAATTTTTTAACTTAGATTTAATTTCTGAAAATTTTACATTATGATTAAGCAACGGACCATTAAATACAAATGATGGCATCTGTTATAATGTGGTAACATTATGGACGGAATCTATAATATTTTGCTCATCAATTTCAAGTGGCTTATATTTATTATGTACATCAATTGAAAAGTTTTGAAATTTACGCTTTTTCGGCGTACTTTTACCTTTTGTGTCCTGTACTTCCCATTGCATTTTATCGTTATCGCTATCTGAACCATTTCTGTCTATATCATTCGAATGATGAGCATTTGATATGTACTCACCGTAATCCGAGGTAGAACTCGTTGACGGCATGCTGTTAATTTCTGGTTCCTCTACAGCCCTAGTTTGTGGATTGAAACGTCGAACCGATGGCGGGGAGCGGTGCATCCTTAGATAAGCGAGTATACGCGTACCTCGACGAAGCGTAACGTACACTCACTTAGATACATACACGCACTATCTAGAACTATTTATCAATATCCGATTGTATTTAATAATAGATCGAAAATATATATATATATATATATATATATATATATATATATATATTGTTTTTCGTGCGTTCACTGAGTTTCGATCTATTATTAAATACAATCGGATATTGATAAATAGTTCTAATATATATATATATATATATATATATATTATATATATATATATATATATATATATATATATATATATATATATATATAAACGTACAAATCTACATCGCATATACATCCTTTGTGCGGTGAAGATTTGAACGAAATAAGGGATAGTCGTGCGCGCATGCGCAAGAGAAAGAAGACGAACACGCACAAAATATTATTTCATAATTTCTGTACGTGTTTGTACGTATGTATATAAACTGAATATATACGTATATGAATACAGCATGTGGTAGACACTGTGAGAATAGGCGTGCCTTGTGTTAAGCATTTGGATTGCTCGTAACACGAGTTAGTTAATTACCCATATACAATGAGCCAATAGAAGTTTCGCTTCAAAAAGCAATACTCGTCTTTTTTAAATTCAAATATATGTAACAAAATTATTTGACGGATTAGGTAAAACCTAAAAGTGCTTAAACGCGAATTAAATACTAAATTAAATCAAACTGAAACTTGAATAGAATTTAAAACATTTAACGACATTATCATTTATCGCACCGATTATCTTGAACTAATGCTGAATATTGTATAGCATAAATGTTTATATTTTAATCAATTAATCAATTTTAGTTTTTAATATGGTCTACACATTAACGAGGCCAAAACTGAAATTAGGACGGTCAGAAAATAACTGCCTCGAGTTACGTGAACCTGATAGAATTGAAGTGGTAAACCTATTCACATATTAAAAATGAGATACAAGAGCAATGAGACGTTTAAATAGAATCTTGACTAACTCGGCAGTTAGTAAAGCTGTTAAGATAACGGATCCCTCGTTTTCTCGGTGTCTATATGATTTGGAGGTCTGCTCATTAAGCAATGCCGACAGAAAACATAGACGCGCTAGAAATGTGGTATTTGAGACGAATGTTGCGTATCCAATGGACAGCTAAAAAAAAGCTATGCTTCCATAGTAAACGATATTTGCAATCCGAAAAGATTAATCGATCGTATACTCCGATTTGTTAGTCACGTAACCAAAGCTGAAAATATGGGGGCGCTGTTTATTGAAAGGCAACTGGTACAAGAGAGCGAGGTCGTGTATCTATCTGATAGTCGGAAGCGATTTGCAAGATAATTGGTCGTACTTTTTAGGATTGTAACAAACAGCACGCGACCTTATTTATTGGCGCCGCCTAATCAGTCCTGTGATAGACCATGATCACGATACCTCTACATGGGGTGGCATTAATCACTGAAACGATTTTATTAATCTGTATTTATTTATGAAATTAATGAAAAAATAATTTACTGATATTAAACTGAAAAATGATAAATACCTGATAGGAAATGACGGATCATATTCAAAATGCAATATCTCTTGCGGATATCCTAAAGATATTAATCGCTCTTTCAATAAATTAAACGCCAATCTTTCATATTGCGGCGATTTATATTCTGAAAAGTGAAATAATACAAAAATATACATCTATCTCGTAAAATTGATAAAAATAAATATCAAAATCATTTACGCTTTTACCTGTAAATAGCAGATGATAATTCATGCGTAAATTTAATATCTTAGTTTGTTCATTATTGTTCTCAAAAAAGAATTTTATTATCTTTACATTTGATTTATATCACTACCAATAAATTAAAATTCTGCTCTACGCTGTCTAGTAAAAACATTTTACACAGTTTGTTCACTTTGCGCTTGTGGAAATTTTTTTTGATATTTTATCAATTACCTTTGTTTGTATCGCTTTTTTAAATGTCAAATCCCACGAAATAGTTAAAAAAACAGCAATAATTTTTCAGCAAAAATGACCGTTCAACGATCGTTTTAATCAATCGCCGAATGTTGATTACTGCAGTTGAAGAATACTTTCCACCTCTTAAGAAAAAATAATAGTTTTGAGTCCTGGTCTTTTTTAGTAGTACCGCTCTAGTATGTTATTATTTTCACTTTTAATGGATATTAAAAATATATCTATGGGAAAAAATATTTACACGATAATTCAATAAAATCGATTGCTTATATTTCAATAGAAAAAATATTTTCTTTTTGCTTAGACACGAATAAGACAAACTTTTCTTTTTTTCTTTTAATGATTCTAAGTAGCGAACTTTTATTACAGTAAAACTATTTACAATTTCAGCATTGCAATTTTAATATTAATTGTAATTTTAAAAAGTTGAAGATATTTTATTGTATAGTTGCGTATCTCTTGATTTTAAAATTTTACTATATTTATTCAAAAAACATATTACAACTTAGTAAAATAGTTAATTTTCGTCGGCATTTATCAAATTCATAAGTTTATATTGGGTTAAATTTCGGACTAAAATTAATATAATAACTAAAAATACCTGTATAATGTAGATATTAGTGTACTACCACCGTGTAATTAAATGAAATTCTTTATATATAAAAATTAATGTGAAAATAAAGCAACACAACAAAACGACCAGTACAAGATTACACGCAACACTCGTACACAATAAGAAAATCGCCTAGAACAAGTTTCCTCGTTCCGGAGCGGACCAGGCGGCTAAAATACTGCCTAGTAGACATCAAGGCCAACACATAATAATACAATACTAAATTAGTCCAGCTCTAAACATCACAGAGAACGTGCTATCTGAAAAAGACACAGCATGGTTAGTTTGATTGCTAGCGTGAAATATGAAAAGCGTTAATTTACTAAAGTTAACTGTTTATTGAATTTACCAAAGATTTAAAAGTATTAAAGTAAATTATTGTAATTTATAATTTTAATCTTTACTCGGTAGCGGTCTGCATAACTAGTGGTTTTGATGTAATTTTATAATGCGCTGACATTTTGTTAAACAGTTTATCGGTTCATTCTAATAACTTGCATCGTTTGAAGCGTGCCGAATTTTCAATCGTAAACAAGCGTTAAAGATGTGTAAATTTATGCTGTACGTGAATTATTTGGAGGAAATATTTATATGGCCAATCGTAGCAGCGAAATGTACGATGCTTTGAAATTTACACATTTCGCAAACTATCAGAGTAAAAGCCAGTTTGACTTTCATAGAAGTAAAATTTCGCTATTTCGACGTCGCGAATCAGTTTAAATAATTTTTCCATATCACACCGATGATTTTCTAATTCTCCAAGTTATTATTTTTTTAAACCTTTCTCATCAAAATTTACCACCAATACAGTTACAATGTGAGATGACAGGTACATATTTTATGAGCCAGCATTCGGCGCCCTCATCGACGTTTGTAATTGTCAACAAACTTTTTTTATACTACAAAAAAAAAAAAAAAACCTCTAGAACTTTTATGCCTGCGATGGTCAACTCGTTTTTTGCCGTTTCAATTGTATTTTGGTGTTCGCGTTGAAATGATACCGAATTATTTGTGTAATAATTCTTTAAGGTTTATACGTTGAACGTTAAATAAATATATTTCTACTTAATAAGAAAACAAATATAAATCCACATTTAAATATTTAAATCGCGAAATTTTGAATTCGCTATATAAGCTCTCAAAATCATTCTAAATTCCCATTAAAAATAAACAATTTGGTATTATAAAGGAATAATATAAAATATTTCGATTTATTTTGTTTATTTAAATAATTTAACATAAATGTACAAACTCGCTTTCTTTGTAACACATAATCAAAGATCACAGATAGGCAATTTTTCTTTGAAAAAAAAAAAAAAAAAACCTCATTGGACGATTTTACGAGCATGTTAATAATTTATTCATACGGCTAACTGATAATAAAATTCTCGACCGTTAACACGACCCTCGTTATCAACACGTACAGGTATAATGCAAATATAAATTACGTTCATTATGTATATTTAGCTAAGTGAACGAATGTTATATTTTGTACAAATATACGACATTCTTGAATTTTAACCCGTTGAGTCGCATTTTATAAAATATTGACAGAAAATTATAAATTTTATTATTATACAATATTGGAATTTCAGGTGAACTGTAGATAATTTTCAATGTCTTTTTATAAATATTTTCAACATTGAGACATTTCACGTCAACTAAAAAATAAAAAATTTTGTTAGCATTAAAATTTACCACATAGTGGAGACATCGTGATTGAAAAGATTAAACACTTTTACGACGCTTCTAACAAAAACACGAAATAACATCGATATTAGAATAGCCTCTGATTCAGGGAAACAATTTTATACATGTAATAAATTTCAACAGTCTAGATAAAACCGAGATGATTAAGAAGAAAAAATTAATGATCAAATTTTTTCGATTACTCAATAATAATAAACTATAAACTCGAAATGAAGATAATTTCTTATTGGCGACTTTTTTGTCCAATAGACATTTTTCTTCTAATGTAAATTGAAATTTAGAAAAATATACATATACTTTATTGTAAGCGAAGCTGTTTGACATCTCTTCAGTTGTTATATTTTGATTTTTATGTGTTATCTCGGTTTCGTTCGTAGAGTTTCGTGCGTTTTTACCAAAATCATAATAATTTCATCAAATAATAATAACAAATAATAAACGTGCTATAATAAAAAAAAAAAATTATGATTATTTATGATATGGACCGCACGTGCATACTGATAATAATCATAACACGTGTTTAAAATGTATTAGTTCTCGATGGGAATGTTTGTTAAATATAATTAATTATAATAAGTTAATAAATAACCAAAAAGAAAAAGATTATACAATTTTTTTTATTAATTTTGTTAATTATTTTTCATTAATTTCGTTATTTTAACCCTGTTTGTTATTTTTTTTATACCCACGCAACTTGTAATAAATAATATATTTCGGAGACAACGTAATAATTTATAAATAATTATTTATTATCGACATTAAAGGTTAAATAGTGTTCGCTGCTGTTATTAGATGGATAGATAAATTAAATGATTTTGCATCGTTGATATTTAAAAACAAGAACGCAACATAGGACATTTTAAACATGATTAATATTATATATTTATTTGCCTTACAAATTCTATTGTATCGAAATGTCACGTTCGTAATTTATATTTCAAACATCGCTTTTGTTATATTTCAATTTCATCTGCGAGTAGTATATATCTGAATGTTTACTTTTGTAGCTCTCCGGAAATATATTGATGACTCGTTGATTATTAACTTTTAATTATTTCCCGGTAAATTATAAATTCACACACGTAACACGAGTCACTTTTTGCGATAATAACTGTGGCGTCGAAAAATTTGATTGGGTAGATTTTTAAATACGTACATCGTTGAAGTCGACGTTCCACGGCATTATTATAAATTAATTATTTTATAATAATCGGAAAAACATAAACATGTATAAATATACTCAGCTGATACGAACAATTTAAACAGTTTCGTCTAATAAGTCTTGTTTTAAACAAACACGCACTTATAAAAATATACGTCGCAGTTAATTTTTTTTATAGTTCATATCTGCGTCGTAAAAGTATTAACTTGAACTTCCAGATTAATCATAACAAGTCACTTTTAGGTGGTAACGTTAAATGGTGATAATTTATCACAATGTGGAAAACATGATAAGAGACGCTGGATTTAAAAAATACTAATTAATATCGACAACAGAGATCTGCAAATAATCAAAGAACTTTACTGGGAACAATGTCAGAATAAAAAATGAACCCTTTGTTAAAACATGCCAGATAAAGAAAGGTGTAAGGCAGGGATGGCCGCTTTCACATAGACTTTTCAACATATATGCAGAAGAGATTATGAAAAATGCAAATATAAATAATTCTGGCATAAAAATTAATGGACATTCAATAGAGTTTTGATTTCGCGTTCTACCAGTGAAATGCAGATTATGTTAAATAAGCTGAACAAGGAAAGAAATTGGGTATGATAATAAATGTTGGGAAAACAAAAATAATGAAATTCACAAGAACGTCCAATAAAGAAGCAAAAATAAAAGCAGGAAACGAAACAATCGAATCAGTTAAAGAAATCAGGTATTTGGGTTCTTTGTTCAGACATCAAGGAAATTAGGTCGCGTATTGCAATGGCGAAACAATCGTTTATCAATTTACAGACAGTATTAACAGATCGCAAGTTAAAAATGGAAACCAAAATCAGAGTAAATCAATGCTACGTAATTTCGGTTGCAAAGTACGCATCAGAGACCTGGACATTGAATGCAGAGGTTGCCATGGACAACGAAGATAACGAATAAGGAAATACTCCAGAGAAGTGGAATTCATGAGGCTTGTAAAAGATATACAGGAAAATGAAAAATAAATACGATGGACACAACTTGCGAGGGGGAGGAATTTTTTGGCTAGCAATGCAAGGCAAGATTGAAGGAAAACCGCCAACGGGGAGAAGAATGGAAATGATAACAACAGGATTTGGAAAACGGCAACTAATAGACGCAGCCAGGAAAAGAGAAATATGATTTGTTTCAAAGTTGTTGTACGCTATCTTTTGACAAAAAGATGCTACCATTATGATGATGATAATATCAAGCATATGGACGATGCGGTTATAAAACAAAAGATTTAACCTGTAATTTATCTATATAGGATAATCGATCAGTTTAAAGAGTTAATAAGTGAAATCAAGCCGGATATTTGCACATGCACCGAGTGAAAATATTTTTGAAAATTTAAAATAATTAATAAATATATAATTTTATTGTGTTTGTCTAAAAAAAACATTTTAGACGTGTTTTAAACAAAAATCTTGATGTGACGAAACAATATTTTTTTTTTAAATAATTGAAAAGAAAATGATGTAATTATCTAATAATTTGCATCCTATCATGTTTTTCAAAATTTTACAACATTCAGAGAAAGATCTTTGCACTTTTATGGATATCAGAAACATGTTTATATACGTCGTTTATTGTTTCCTTTCTATAGTATACGAACTCGTAATTAATCGGAGTCTAACCAACGAAAGTTACCTATACACACACTTTTCTTTATTTTATATAATATAGGTCTCAATTTTATTCTTATTGGATACGTAGTTTTTGTGATATTTTGAAAAGAGTAACATTCACTCGAGTAACATGTTTGAATTATTGTTCTAACGGTATTTATGTTTAAATCGTGATGTATATGATTGTTACGTACTGCGGCATGCTGTACCCAATTCTCAGATATATTTTCGAAATTTTTGAATTATATCTATTTTGGATAATTTTGTAAAGACCAGAAGAACTCTATATCTATGCATAACTTTATATATCAATCGTTGATGTTTAAGCGATTGATCTAATTCTTAGAAAAATATATGGATCATTTTACATTTGTTTCCATTTTTCACTCTTCAACCGATTCATTTTAATTTTATTAATATTAAACCACAACGCATTAATGACGGAATTCAACATTGGAAGCAATAATCCTTTTTACTACCACCATGGAGAGAAGTCAAGTTTCGGCTAAATTTATTTCTATACAATTAAAAAACAAAGAAAAACGATTTGTAACGAAAAGGTTGGAATTTTGATCAGTTTACAATATTTGTCCAGATTTAAGCGGGAACGAAGACAAACTTTGTGAAGCTAATGATTATACTCGTATTTATGAAAAATTATAGTGAACCACCTCAGATGTTGGTCTCGTAACTCTCAGATTAGTAAATAAAATTAATAGACTTTTTCGCAGAATAAGTATCGCTTTTTGTAAATTGAAATTGTTATAAAATTAAAAAAAAAAAAAAAAAAACAATTAAAAAACAAAGATATATAAACTGCCGAGTGCGCGAAGAGATTCAAAAATTCATAAACCGAGGTGTCAGCGGATGCAGAGCTTGAGGGTGTGAAAAATAGGAGTTTTTCGTAACATTGATTAAGGGATATTTTATGTGCAGATGTATAATTGTATGCCGAGGAGAATGTTGACTTTTAGTATGGAACGGTTAAGTAGTATTGCACAAGGAACAAGGTGCTTCTGCAGCCTGATGTTCTTTATAACTTTTAAAACATCTATGTGGAAATCGATGGTGTCATTCTTATCAAAATCTTGAAGGAGTAATACTTCAAGAACCAAATATGACGATTTGGTTCTTCCTAAGGGGATCGTATTTATCATATTGCTCTATTTTTCAAATGCACAATCACTTTCTTTTTAGCTTCAGCTGCGATCTGTTCCGCTCTTGGGCCTAGATTTTTTTATTTTTCTTCTTGTTAAAAAAACAACATTTAGATGAGTTTAATACAAAAAGTTTTTTCTTATTTTTATACGATTTTCTATAATTATTAATTTCAGTAAATAAATATATTTATGTTCCCTGCGCTTCAAATTCTTCAGTTTTGTCCCACTAATATATCAGCGAAGTCAGATAATCTATAACAACGTCTGGTAGGCTCGTTTAAAAAATAATAATTATTATAATTTTATATTTTCAATAAAGTTAATTATTTCGAACGCAGAGACCCAAATTGAAGCTGCTACAAATCGCATGACACAAATTCATGCCTGAAAAAAAAACGATTAGAAACCTATTAGTAGATCGAGGGAGAATTAAGTATACGGTTTCTATTAGATTTTAATTTAGAGTAGCAATTAACGGTTCATGACTGCAGTCATGATTGGACATACGTTTCAGTATTCAGCTTTATGTACTACACCTAGATATTAGTATTTTCTAGCTGGCTTAATTTCAAATATTGTGTTTTATGTTTTACAATTACGAGGAACGTATACTTTAATTTTAAACATTATAATTGTTTTTAAAAGTTGAAAAAATACCTCCAATAATATAAATACATTTACCAATTAACGCTTTTACACTCTTTATACAGTATTACAATTATTTATATACAAGTTTCGGTAGTTAGAGTATCGTGTATCGGTCAGAGTTAGCTGTGACTAATTAGGATACGAGGGATTTTTTAATTATTGTCTAATTGGATGGACTTATATTAGGTTTTAGCAAAAAAAGAAATTAATGTAGAAAGTAAATTATCGTAAGAAAAAAATAATCACAAACATTCTAAATATAGTATTGTATCTCATACGTACCGGCCAACGTATAATCCATATCGAATCCATAGAACTTGATATTTTCCAAATGTAGGCTTCGATTGACGAATATTCTGTAAATAAATTAAACAGTTAATAATAACGGAACTGAACATACGTCCTTCTATATAATACATTTTTCTTTTTAACCCGTAACTACAGACATACGGTCACTAAGATCTGCTCTGCTTTTGTGATATCTTCCCCTCTCTTTAAATCTACGTTAGTGAGGCTCATCAAAGACCGATGCAATAAAAAAATGCTAGTTATTTTTTTCTCCTTCGTGCAAGAGACCTGTATATTCAGCTAGCTTCCTGAAATTGCTACACACGCGTATATTCCTAATAACCAGTTTGCGTTGTCATTGTGTATTTAGCAGTTGTGTATTTCGGTCTCCTACACCGATCTCATTAATTTTGTATACGGTTGTATACGGTTTGAGACACCGACCTCATCACTTACATTTTCTACTCAGACAGAGATAAAATAATATTTTGTATTTATTTTATTATAAAAAGAATTTTCGTTGTCTTAACTTATGAAATACGTATAATGTCCCTTATAAATGTGAAATATAATCTAAAATAATATGTTCACACTATCTTGGCATTTTCAACTAGATGTCCTTTTGAATATTTCCAACAAACATTCAAATTAATACACTTACACGCTTTTTGATTATGTAGGAAAAACTTGTCCCTAGGAAGTTGAATGCTTGAATTAATTGATGGAGAAGAAATTGAATGTGAAAATCTCAGATAACGGTAATACTAGCGATGAAGAAATTGATGCGGTGGAAGTTCGTACAGAAAGTTCAGAAAGCGAACAGAAATTAGAAAGTGAAGGTTACAGACAACAAGAATATAATGAAAATAATAATAATTCATTTTTTTACATTTGTAAGGATATGACAAAATGGATATACATTGGGGAACAAAAGTCGTTAGAACTAGATCAAAAAATATTTTCAAGTAATCTCCTGGATGTGTCGTGCAACTGTCGGAAACCTTGAAGATCCAGTTGAAATTCGGAAAAAGTTTTTCGATGAATCCATGGTATAGAAATGATCGTTAGATACACGAATCAGCATATAACACAAAAGGCTACTTGTCATTATAAAAATAGTAGTCATACTAGGCTTACAGATCATTATGAAATAAAAGGTGTCGTCGGAATTTCGATTTTAAGTGGTTCAAAAAAGTGCAATCGTCTAATTCTTGATGATCTATTCACAACTAAGTTCTCCAGGAATAGTTCGTTTAGTAATTTCTCTACAAAGTTTTCGATTCATCATGCAACATATGGGATTTGATGACATAACAACAACAGAAACATTGACTAACACAACCTTGCTACAATTAAAGAATTTTTCGATTCTTTTATAAGGAACTACAAAATGCATTACAGCATGTCACCATTTTGTACCATTGATGAAATATTGTTAAATATGGCATTAATTATGCGATACAAAAACTTTTTATACATCAAATATAGAAATTGATGTTGGTCAACAGCCAGGTGGACCATATAAATTAATTCTAGTTTAGCAGTTGTTGAAAGTGTGTCAACCAATAAGTGACACTGGCAGGAATAATATAACCACTGATAATATTGGTTCACCAGTGTAAAATTTTTATGAACACACTTGAAATAAGCGCAATATTACTTTGTTGGGTACTATAAGAAAAAATAAATAAAGAGTTTGTTTAACAATTATCAAGACCTATTCCCTCCACAATATTTGGTTTTCGAAAAGATTGTACATTAGTATCACGCATTTCAAGAAGAGGCAAAGAATATCTATAATTCACTATGCATGATGATGACAATATAGATAAAATGGACGGGAAAGCTAGAAATGATAATAGCATATTGGTGTTGATATAGTTTGCAACGGTGTTGTGGCAATGGTAATATTTTTTGGGTTGACTAACATTTATGGAATAAATTCTCAGATTGTTTTTCGTCACAAGAAGCAAAACAGTGAAAACGACCAAAAGGAAATGTTTAACAGAATTAGCCACTGGTTTGAGAAAGAATCATGCAATTAAAAAGACACATGATGAACATCCCAAGGCTAATAAGAGAAAGACTTCAAGAAATGTATTACATTGAAGAAAATTCTGGAAATAATTGCAACGAACCTGCTTCTAGTTCTGAAAGATGTAGAGTGTACGTCAAAGAAAAACAGAAAGAGAAAGTACTCTGTAATTTTCATTTAATTTTTTGTTTTGTAATTAATAAATTTCAATTATCGATTTATATTAAATTTTATTTGTAGGTTGCATTTTTTGAAGAACTTCGTTATAACAATCTAGTAATATTTTGTACTTGAATGCTTTCAGATGTTCCGTGTTATACGTAATTTTATACACGTACGTTTAATTTTATGTTTTATAGTACATATTAAAGTTTATCATTTTGACAAGTTATTTTTAATACGTTTGGAAATTCGCGAGTGTAATATAAGTAGTTTTTGTGTTGGCCCGTAATTTTTTAATCTCACATTTGGGGGATAGTATATTTGATTTTATATAGGTTATGGTGTATGGTGAATTGTAATCTACACAGTTATAATAATCAAGTGTTAAATAATTTATATGTTAGAAACTTCTATATAAAATCCGCTGTAAGTAGTAGCAATCGGTCTACAAGATCGACCTAATTAAACATGTAACATCATTTCACCTCACTAAACGGAGGGTTCCGTGTCTGCCCTCGGTACATTTCTCCCTATCGATAATAATTAGTCGATAGTAACAAGTGCATCAATGCGATACTTGTCAGAGATGTTGGTTTACCAAGAGAGACCTCACGTCTGTTTAGTGTAATTAATTTTTTTTTTTTTTTTTTTTTAGTAAAGTTGAGTTTAAAATAGTAGTTTTTCGTCAGTTTAGTGATGGATAAGTGTATGTTATTAGTATTATTTATTACTTTAAATCAATTTTTTGTAAAGTTAGGTTAAAAATAGTAATTTTTTACTGGTTAAAGTATGGCGATCTTGATTTTGATTGTTAAATCAGTCTAACGACGAATGTTCCAGTGATGGGGAATTGGAATGTGCGTCTGATGACTATATTTTAAGTGAATATGATAGTAAAATTTAAAGAAGTTGCTAAGGTAAATTTACATAAAGTAAATAATTTTAGATATGCGAATCATACGATTCTAATAGTAAATAATTTAGAAGAATTACAAAACGATTCCTAGATGTAATTACTGCCGCGTATGATGATTACGGATTGCAGCTAAATGTTTCCAAAAATATATGGTAAAGACAAACACAAAGTCATCTACACTCGTGGATAACTGTAAAGAAGTGGAAAAAATTAAAAGGATCGATTACGTCGGTTGTGACATAAATGATCAATGTAACACGCAAAGAGAGATAAAAATTCGAATTGAAAAAACTAGAAATGCATGCCTAAAACTAAATCCAAATATTGTGTAGTAGAAAGATAAAATTAGAGATTAATAAAATGCTACATATTCTCGGCATTGTTGTACGGTTCTGAACACTGAATAATCACAAAAGCGATCGAGCAAAAACTGGATGTCTTTGAAATGTACCGCAGAATAATTCGCATATAGAGGACAGATAAAGTATGTAATACGGAAATACTGTAACGTATGAATAAATGCGAGGAAGTTATAAAAGAAAAGTATAGTAAACTGAACTATTTTGGTTATGTAATAGATCGATACAGTCTACTTCATGGATCGATACAGCGAAAAATTACAGGAAGAATACCATAGCGAAGAAAAAAAAATCAAGCTAGTTGCAGGATCTGGCAGATTGGTACAATTTACACCGATAAGTTTTTGTTCCGAATAGTTTTAGACCTAGGTAGGACTGTCAGCATGTCAGCCTCGATAAAATATATTTAAACAACTGTTTTCGTCTCCACTTATCTTTCACGATTTCCACTCGACAAATAAGTGACCGTCTATTTCTCATAAAGTATTCGACTATTCGTGAAGACTAATCCGAAAACACGATTAACTGTATAATTATTTTGCAATATATTATAGATGTACATTATACATAATCATACGAAAGCGTTATAACCAAGTTTTCTCATAACGTTTCATTAATATATTAAACGTAGCGGTGACAAAAAAACCAGTGTACATAAATATTCGATGCAAATTGTATATGCAAATAACGCAACACCGTCATTCTATTCGAACGACATTTTCTTCTGACTAATCGATAGACGAAACGTAATAAGATTAATGATTACGGCCTGTACTGTACTAATATGAATAAAACAAACATTTAAATATAAATTTCATCTGAAACGAATCATATCTCTCTCTCTCTCTCCTTTCCTATACATGCCCAATTTGACAGGGGGCTCTACAGCGCCATGCAAACGAAGCCCTCATCTCGTTGAAAAACTTTTTTTTGCATAGCCGCGAAATTTAAACCAAATCGAAAAAATCCAAAAGATATATATACCCCAAAAACATTATACCCGCATACTCGTAATAATCCAAAAATCGTTGAACCCACATAACCCAACTCGTCATTAACCTAAAAACTACAAACCCAAAAACCATAAACCCGAAGACGTTAAACCCACGTAATTCTTCGCTGTTGAGCAGAAACTTTTAACTCAAAAATAACCATAGAGCCCAACTCACCGAACTGATTAAAAAAAAAATAATAATAATTTTAGTTCAGTGTAGAAATATTATAAACTAATTATCTCGAATACTTTACTTATTTTATATTAAAAGAGACGTTAAAAATAAGCGTAAATAATAATTACTTATTTACACTTAATTTTTAATGTTTTAAATAATTAAAAATAAAATGTTTCACGATTTTAATTCATGGTTTTTGGATTAATGGCGAGTTCGGTTTCGTGGGTTTAACGTGTTAAGGTTTACAGTCTTTATGTTTATGATTTTTACCTTCGCTGATAAGTAATTAGGCCCGGGTGTCCCTGAAAGCATTAATCCGGGCCTGTTTCTGTATAAAAAAAAATACATTATATATATATATATATATATATATATATATATATATATATATATATATATATATATATATACAGGGAAACAAGAACCAGAATATTACACCAGAATCTATTAGCACCATTTAGAAATTACGTTAATATTCAATTAACAAAATATTAAACGAAACAGTAAGAGACTTCTCTATGAGTTTTACCTACATATCCTACTTCCCAAATACAAAGCTGCCCTACAAAAATTATGATTTCCCTCCGGTCAGTTTTTTAGTTTAAAATAAAAATTTCAAGTTTGTTTCTAATATAACGCTATCCGAAATTATTACCGGAGTCGTTTTTTGTTTTTTAATTATATTTTCAAATTATCTCAAAACTACGGAATTCGAACTTTTTGAAATGATATTAAGCACCCGTTCTTTAGTTAATTCGGCTATTTGTCGACTAATTTGCTAACTGGAAAAGTAAACAAGACGAAGAAGACAATGACAAATAACCCCCCATTAATTCGCATAAAACACGTCATTTGATTGGTTCTTTATCAATCTTCTAGTTGACGAAGATTCGTTAGACGACATCTCGCGTGTCGATGGGAGATGAAGACACAGAACGGAAAAGGAAAAAGGTTTTTACAACTTTCCAAACAACTATTTTAAATAATTGATTTATTTAAATTTAAAAATTGACGTACCGTCTACGAATACACGTACTCATACCGATGACCATCGAAAGAAGAAAACAATTAAATCATGTAAACAACCGCAAATTACCGAAAAATAATTATTATAACTTAGAGCCGAACTAATAGACGTCAGCCGGTATTTAATATAAACTGACGATAAAAACTTCTTTAATTAGAAAACATTTTTTTTTAAATCTATTTTTAAAAACTTCAACTAAAAAAAATTAATTTTTTTAAATTTATTTTTAAAAACTTATAATTAAAAAAATATTAAAAAAAAAATCCATTATTAAAATACAAAAAGACACACGCGTTTAAGACAAGAACGCTTAGAACCAGACGAAAAAGTTTGAAATGTTTATTTATTATAATCGATAATTTCGATAAACCGCTGATTAAAGGAAAAATTACGATAATTTCTTATTAACGTTGTCGGTCTATATAATTTACTTCTAATACTCTACTATTACTATTACTATCACTACCACTAACACAAACACACAAATATTATATATATATACACGCAACGAAACGCATTTTAATATTCTTAGTATGTTATTATCAGGTTAACAATTATCATCCTTTATTTGTATGAAATGACCTATGATACGCGTTAAAGTGAAACTCCGAGATAAATAAACAGTATTTCCAGCAAGATTTATTTATAGTTTTCTATCAACTTTTCATAAAGAACGTCTTTCTCTTATTTAAACAAATTATATTCATTATCGTACTTTTTCATTTTTTTAAAAATATTTTCGAAAATCGCGCAATAAGCTGACGCGCGAAAATGAAAAAAAACGTCAACGCTATATACTACAAAAAATAATGTAACAATGACGCCGTTTGTTAATAATAAAATTTAAAAAAGAAAAAAGTAAAGAACAAATTCTCGTTTCATTTATTTACACGAAAAAAAAATTGTCTAGAAGTAAAAAAAGTTAATTTCATAAACAACGGATGCTCTTCATACTGAATATGAACAAGAGAAAGAAACGACAATACATAAAACTAGATTTTATTAGTTCACTAGCGTATTAAGGACGAAAAAAAAATGAACATTTAACAATGAAATTTCTAGAATTTAGCCATCGGTTATAATAAGCGATATATGTTTTATGAACGAGCTTAATAAACGAGAAATGGATAGAAATTGGAAAATTGCAGCGATGATGGGATCATGTTATGACAAAGGTGGAAAACTATAATAAAATGAAAAATACACACGGTTTATTTGAAATTATTCGAAGGAAATATAAACAAACTAAAAATTCGCGAAAATTATGTCTTCATAAAATACGAGAAAACTATATGTTTAAACGTGTAATTTTTACACCATCAAAATCATATATATATATATATGTATTTATATATATATATATATATATATATATATATATATATATATATATATATATATATATATATATATATATATATATATATATTGGTCGTCAGTGTCTGGCGATGGAGATGTAGATGTTACTTACATGAAAACCTACTCGAAAGTCCTATCCAGACTCAAGATTAAAAATTTCAAAAACAATTTTTATTATTTACAGATGTTTTCTAGACTCGGCGAGTTTCAATATTACTTGTTTAGGTTTAAGCTAGTTTCTCAAAATGTACCTTATACACTAACAATTGTATTGACGATTCGAACACTTCATTTTTGATTATACTACCTTCTCCTTCGTCAATAACATTCAAAATCGACCAATTCCATATAACCGCATTAGACGCAACAAGAAAAACTATGTGACATGACTATAGTGTGCAGAAGGAGCAATGCACCTTAAAAGTTTACTCTAACTAGAATTTCATATACCCTAATTTAAATTTGTTCAATATGTCAAAATGACCTACTAATATTTTCTGATCCGGCGTGTTCTGCCATGTTTTAATAGAATTTATTTGTATTTGTGACAAAGTCTGTTTGTTAACCGAATAAATAAATATGGTGTTTTTTTAATTTTAGTTAAGGACGCTCGATTTTGCTCAGATCATTTACACCCGTAAATTCTTTATATGTTATGAATTACGCCTGTACCCTTGATGAATTTAAAAAGTTTTTCAATTATTTAAGGATTATCCTGCACTATTTTTTGTATTGCATTATTTATGAACTTGTAAATATTTCGTGGATTAACGTACTGTTTACATTCTAATAGTATATGTTCTACTGTTGAGTATTGCATGTGAAGCAGTTTGGTGGGGATCTCCATTCAGCGAGTGTTGTGATGTGAACCTAGTGTGCCCTATACGCAATCTAGTTAATGCTACTTCTTCTCGTCTATTTTTTTGTTCTGACGTTATATAGTGTCCTAGTTTTGGTTCAGTCTGATAAAGGTGTATGTGAGTGTGATAAGTTTCCCAATGTTGTTGGTATGGTTTCGTAATTTTTTTCATATGAATTGGTGTAAATCTGATACATGTATAGATTTAACTGTATTTGTCGGAGTAATCTAGTAAAATAAAAAGTTCCTACGTATATAAACGATACTTCTATGATTCTCGGTTTTTGGTTAGTGGCTGGTAAATGTTTCATCAACGCGATTAGTTAAAGATAATTTATATATAATTACTTAATCATAAAAAATATATGCATTATGTAATATAATAAGTTTTTCTTTCACAGTGTTGTAGTCTAAAGATTAAACGTGCCGAAAACAAGTTATATAAATTTCTTATAGAATTAAATAATAAACTGACCAAGATAATGGGATACTCCGATAGCTATAATTAATAGATTAAGATTCATTATGGGAACCTGTATCGTGAGTCCTTTTAACAATTACCTAATTAAAAAACGATATATATTTTATTATAATATCCTTATTAAGAGATAATGCATGCATTATATATATTTGTAATTATACAAATCGACTACACAAATCATAATAGTTATAATTATAAACAGTCAAAATAAGTCTTACAGAGTTCCTAATATTTGAAAGCTATTTTATCAGCTGCAAACAAAATTAATCGCATAAACAAATGAAGGTTATTTTCGGATTTGATATTGAGAAATAAGAACAATGAGACAATAGAAAACTTGCTAGATGGAAAAATCGCTGTGCAACCACAGTGGATGGAAAATCCAGTGAAGCTGGATCTCTCAATCTTCAATTTGAAGAAAGAGGGCCCACCAACCAAGGATATCAGTGAAAAAATCCGGTCTCTTACCACTGGTTCATCAGTATTGTATTGTGTTTGTTGGCTGCTCAGTCCTCATGAACAATGTCGTCATTATACGATATTCACTTCCTCAGTCATTTTCCATTCTTTTAACCGAACTTTATGCGATGCACCTCGCCATGAACTTCGTAATAACCTATAACATCCAACAGCCATCGTTTATATATTCCGACTCCCCTCAGCTCTCAACTCCTTGTGCGATATATCTAGTAACAAAGCCACCCTATAGCAAAAGAAATGACACGGTTGTTATTAGTTAAAACCGAGATAATTAGTCTCGTTCCTGTAAATTCCAACTCGTGCCGGGAATTCGGGAAATGAAATGGCAGACAGCGCAGCAAAAAAAAGGCTGCGATATTGTTGGCGATCCCAAACGTTCCAATTACAGGATTTATCCACGAAATTACGAAAAAATATTTTTTGCTTCGTGGCGACAAAAGGGACAGTTAACCTTCTCATTAAATAAGCTTCGGCAAATTAAGAATTCCATTTTGGAAGACTTCGCTTTCAAATCGCAGAGATGACTTTGTCCTAAGCAGAATGCGGTTGGGTCATACACGACGCACCCCATTCATACCTAATCAACTGAACTCCGACCCCTCAATGCACCAAATATAGTGTCACGCTTTCCGTCTCCCATATCCCCATTGACTGTCCTTTGTATTCCTCACTCGGATTATCTCTCAATCTTTCGTCTTCTCATCAAAGATGAATACTTCTCTCTAACTATCCTGATCATGTTCTTGCGCATATTTCGTCTCTACTCATTGATTTAACTTCCTCTCACTCGTGCCTCTAGCCTTATTTGCTGTACACGGCACGTTAATTTAAATGATTTATATATATTCATATATTTAAATTACTATAACGTTCGACTGTCAACTGAACGATTGTAACTTCTATCACGTAGAAGACTATCCGTACAACTTACAAACGGTAGTCGAGATGTGAAAGAAATAGGATGGAAAAATAGGCTTTCATAAATAAATCTACAGAATGTATCGAACAATAGAAAAATGGCGATGGAACCCATGAAAAGAATTGCACCATGTTGTGCGTGATCTGTGTTAAAATATGCGCCGTAATCATACGAATTCAACTCCGAATGTGAGATAGGATTGGTTTTCAAAATGTGAACGTATCGACCGTTTGCTCATAATCTTGCATCGATCACATTTCTAACAAAATTTTAAGTCCATGCAACGTGGACAGATTCACTATCGTCGAAGACATCATGGAAAAAAAAAACTAAAATATAACGATTGTAAGTTACGAGAAGTACTAATGATACAAGCGAACATGTTCCGAGTATCTAGCAATAGAGACGAAAAGAATGGAACACGTAACAAGAAACACTGGATTTGGCAATTTCTTTCCTAACTGGTACGTTTCTACGTAGTTTCCTCAGGTGTCTTTAAAAAAAATCCACATCGTCATCCTAAACACGCCCAATACCAGCTTTAAAATCGTTACACCTCATACAGGATTGCAACACGTTATTTAATTTACCTTCCGGTATATCGATTACACTCACGTTTAAATTAATTCCGGTTATTTATTTATTTAACAATTAATAATAAAATATTAAATTTATTATTTCTTTAATCGTAAAATAATTTATTTTTTATGTCAATATAATCGGATAGTAGTGATTTTATTAATTACAAATAAAACAAAATAAAACCAGTTAAATTACTATAAACTTTTATATTTGAGCGAAGCTTTTCGACAATTAAGTCATTATCAAGCGTATACAATGAATGTTACAGATAAACTAGCTAATATTTATTTAATAACGATCAATATTCTGTCAGAGTGTAGTCTAGGTAACACACTAACCAATCAGAGGTAATTTACTTTTAAATTTATTCTAAAATAACCTGAATTTATAAAACTGATTTTAAACTTAATTCTTCCTCACAATTGATCATATTATTTAATAAATTATTACTATTTATATGTTTAATATTATCTGTAATTTTTCTAATAATGTTCTTCTAATTATATTCAACGTGTAAAATTTTAGTATCGTCTGTTATATTTTCTACATTGTTTTTTTTTTTTCTGCCGTGTTTGCTATAAAGTGACTTGTTCTCATTTTGGTTTTTATATGAAGTTTTATTCTCTTAATTTATTATTTATTTGTCGCCCAGTTTCACCAATATAAAACTTATTACATTTCTGTACAGTTTATTCTGTATATTAGAGATGTTCGCAATGTTTCATTCTCTTCTATTTTAATGTCGCAAATTGATTGAAATAATATTCTATTATTATTTATTCCTATCACGATATCGTACTTTTAAAAAAAAAAATTAAGAATTTGTAAGTGGATTTCCCTATTAATTGATCCTAAATTCTTTTTCATTTGTTCAGGGTTATTATTTGTTATTAATTATAACAACTATCTGAAACTACCAAAATCCTCTTTCTTAAATTAAGATTATAAATCCTAATGTACCTCTCCTCCAAATATAACACTGACAACCTAGAGATTTTCGCTCAACAGCAAATAATTTAATAAACAACTACCGTCTACAATTTCAAATTATAATGACGGTGCAAAATTTCTTAATAATTCAAACCCTTCCATCGGTCCGTGGAATTATTATTCCCTTTAGTAGTAGTAGTATATTTCAATACAAAATTTTATAAATTATGAAGAATTTATATGCACATACACATATGTATCCTTAAAGTTGCACCTTAGGAGTTAAATACAAGCAAATGACTTTACAAAACTAAAGAAATAACAAAGAAAATAACAGTAAAATAACGATAGGAAAATTTAAAAAAAAAAACTATTAGCACTTGTATATTAAATTTAACTTGTATATAAACAAATAAAAATAAACAATCGTAATATCTGATCGTATACATTAGAAATCAGTGCTTAATTCGGCGATACTTATATCTAGTGTAACGCATGCTGAGATCATACTACAATTCCCGATTATCTGAATTAAGTTATTGTCATGATACATTTATCATAAAATTTCTTCGATACTTTATATATACGATACAAAATTATACAGTTTTTAACGCTTGTTCATAGAATACTTAACGTTAGTAATAATGAAATACATTTCAGAACTGAAAGTCGAAAAAGCTTCACGTTAATTACGTTAAAAACCAGTTTTACCAATTAATATTACGTATCTCTAATTATAAGATTTCATAACGTCCCCCAACTCTAAACCCGCGATCGCTCGCAATATTAGATAAAATCTAGCAAAGAACTTATTTTAAGAATAACTACAATCATTTTAATGATAAATAATAGGCCCCCACAAACGCTTCTTCAACATAATAATGGAACTAATAACACCAGAACTAGTGATTCTGTTAAATTTAACGACGACTATTTCTTGTTTGTATTCGAAGATATGTGAATTGTTAGAAAAAATCTAACGCGCGAACGATTATGTTACACAAATTGTTAGCAGAAATCTAATGCGTGAGTAATTCGGAGGTGCTTTTTTTCAGTTGTAAAAGAATTCATCTTACATTTTCATAAAGAAATTATTATTTTAACTGACGAAATTTTATTATATCACTTTTTTTATATTTTTTTTATAACATATTATTTCCCGTTATAATTTTTTTTTTTTTACTAAATAATACTGCGATGATGAATAAAGACAAAGTTAACAGCGTAAAGTAATCGAATGGCTGCAAGAAGACGAAGAGATAAGTGATCTGAGCATTCAAATCACGATCTTAACAATCGGATTATTTATTTACACCTACTACACTAAGTAATTTAAAGTCCTGTTATTTTGGAAATTAGGGTACAGAGTGGCCTATACATTAGCCACCTGTTCGCCAAAATATAATTACAAAATTACCCGCAGTTGTTGGCGTTCAATCACAATTTTAGACTATTGGAAAATATTTTTCCCGGATGATATAATTATTTATCCTGTTGAATGCACAAATCAACAACTGAATTTAATTCGTTCTTCCTATACACGCCATGAGACATTGTCCGCCAGCAATTTTTTTAGAAATGTTAGCGCTTTTTGGGGTTTATTATATTTAGCTAGAGTAAAAAAGACTCAATATTTGAATATGGATGTATTATAGTGCACCGATGGTAGAGCTTCGAAATTTTCCTCGTCAACTATGTCTAAAAGACGTTTTCATACCCTTGTACAAGCACAACTCGTTTTGATGATCGTAATACTCGTTTAGAGGGTTAAAAAATTGGTAATTTATAAATATATCTTTGACAAATATTCCATAGCGAAAAATCAGCAAGATTCTTTTAAAATAAAGTGCAAATGTAGAGTATTTCTGTGGTGGAAGGGGAGGAGAATGAAGTCGCTAAACCATCTCACACATAAAGTGTTTTATAGACATTGAATGAGACAATCTGTATAAAAATTTAAATCGTATTTCTATGAAATTAAGTAAATTAATAAATTGTTAGAAAAAATCCGAGCGATCGCGTAATATAAAACACGCAAGTGATCCGAGGTTAATCCCGCGTTGGTAGCATATAAATGAAATTTTGCTCACAACTTAAAGTGTATCGAATGTCTATATATATCTGTCGGCTTGGTCTTTGTTCAACATACTGCGAAATCAGTTCTACTTTTCATTTTCAGTGACGATACATTGTGTCATGTTGCAGATGTGTGTTTGTTGAGTTCACAATGCAAACGTGATATTTGCTCCTACTATGCGACCAACGATGTAACTCAATTTTAGATTAGTTTAAGAATAATTCTAAATGTAGTACAAATTTTTTTTTAGTGTAAAGCATTAACTTTTCAAAATTAATTTCTTAGAGAACGTTTTGATTTTCTAAAAATTATCGAATTGGTTTTTATTTGAAGTTATTTAGTTATTTTTTATACTATTCCTTCATTTTTACATAATACTCCAGAGCGAGCTTTATTCCCCCGTTATTTCCTTAATTAATAAAGTTTGTTTTTAAATACTAATAAGTGGTCCTATTACTACATAACTAAGTACACATTATACATATATTTATATTTTTGCGATAGATTTCATATCTACTTGATGTAATGTAATTGTAATATTTATAAGTATAATGCACGATATATGTCATTAATGTACCCGGTAAAAAAACAGTTTTTGAAAAAAAAAAAAAAGTAACATCATTGATAGTATTATGAGAATTTATATCGCGTGAGATTTTTCATCGGACGAAATTAATACCAACCGCTTTATGTTTTTCATGCGATCTACGCGGAGCTAAAAATATACATTTTAAAACAGTAAGCGCACACGCCTCTTAGTGTAACACTAGCTTACGCGCGGCGGCCCGCCTGTTATTTTTAACATTAGTTTCGGTGTTAATCAATTCTTACGTGATAATTAATAAATAATCAGCTTTAAAAATGTCCAGCATACGTAAATACGCGTAAAAACTTTAGGAAATCATACTTATATGAAAATATTTTAACAATAACATACCTTGTACCAAAAATGTGTAATTTTATCTTATGTATTATATTTTTAAAATAAAATCCGAAATGGAATGAAAAAACTACGAGTAATAAAAAAAAAAAAAAAAAGTAATAAAATAATAATATTGTCAAGAATATGAAAAAATAATTTCAGAAATCTGCTGAATTTCACTTTTATCATCCTCTAAATACTACTGGCAATTGAGTCTGTGATTTCCTGGTTGGAGTGACTTTTCAATACATAGTTCTGGTAAATTTTTCACATGGGATGAGTTCTATTATTCTTTTTTGATCCAAAAACATAGCAGATCGGTCTCTTATTACATACAATTGGTCCTGTATCAGTGGTAGTTTATCTATTTGCTTAAAAAAGCATAAAATTCCTTCGAAAGTGATGCAATTGTGGTCCGAGGTTTTAGATTCTTCCTACGAAAGTGTTGTTAGGAAAATTTCCGACCATATTCCAACGGTGTCGCGTAAACGATAGAAATCGGGCCATATTTGCGTTCTTCCGCAGGTGGAACAACATTTTGAACGTAACAAGTCTACAACGTCTATATCCTCCCTTAGTATTATTATAGCGTATAATTTGTAATGTCACTATACTCATAAATTTCTTAAGTATTGTGCATAGTTGATAAAACAAGAACAACCTTTTTTCTTTTAGTAGCCATTGGTATCAAAGATTTGTAATGCTGAAAAGCAGACATGAAATGCCCAGGAACTAATTTCCCGTTTTCAACTACAAATTGTGGAGGAACTTCACTTTTATTTTGTTAACCCATTTTCCGGTAAATACTCAGGTAATGGGCAACTGCTAAAATAGTTATCAGTCGTAATATTCCTGTTTGAGTTTTTTATTGGGTCAAACCTTTCGACCTTTTGACTTTCGACGTAATAAAAGGATCCGATTTCTGTGAACCACATAAAGCATAAATTGTTATGCCATATTTTGCTGTTTTTTTTTTGCCATGTATTGTATAAAATCATAACGCGAAATGATACTAACGTTTCATCTAATGTTACAAAATTACCTGGAGTGTATACATTCTGGTAATTTTTTACAAATTTAGTAAACAATTCTCGAATTGCAGAAAATTTATCGTTCTTTAGATGTTCAGCTGTAGGGTTTATGTCATCAAATCGGAGGCTTCGTAGCAAGAGTCTGAAACGATTTTCACCAAAATTGGCACGCAGAATTGCCATTCCAGTGCCATTATCGGTAAATAATTCCTTCAAATTCGTTCGGTTTCCTCTCTTCACCGAAATAAGGAAAAGAGCAGCAAATAAAACGTGTATTTCTGATTTTGATGTTGGTTTGAAATCCTTTCTCGACTTCCTCGTAGTGTCTTCTTTTTTTCAGCAATACTAATATTATTATTTCACATTTTCACAATAATATCAAGCAGGATCGTCAGTCATTTGTAGAAAACATTCACGCCCTGTTTTACATCGACGCGCTTTCATTTTGGGTCATGAAACAATTTTATTAAGTTCTTGCTTTTGGTTTTTGATGACTTGGAAAGAATCTTATTCATTCACAAACTGTTGTCATCTTTTCCGATGTTTTCTGCTTCAAAATCAACATCATCGAGATCATCGAAGTAAAAATCATCTTCACTTTCATTTCCAGATTTTTCATCTAACTCCTGGAGTATATTGCGAATGTCATAATCTGTTATGGATGTGTTGAAAAGACGAGATAATATAGTAGATATCCAGTGACATAGCTGAAACAACCTAAAACTTTTTCTTCTGTTTTACGTTCAAACAGAACATTTTCGAGACACAATAATGCAAAAAACAAAACGAAACAGAAACGAACATCTACAATGACGGAGAAAAGATCAAGGACTGTTACATAAACGTACACGTGGCGCGATAAATTGGCCGTCCTGACGATAGTGTCAACTTTGAAACCGGCATTCTAGGCGAAAAATGTAGAATGTTATTTTCAAAGGTTCGATTAGAGAACACTTGTTGGCCCCCAATTATTCTAGTGCTATCAGTTAAAAAATTATACGTTTTTTTTTTTTTTTAGAAAGGCGGCCAATTTTCCGCTCACACGTACGCTTACGAGTTAATTATAACCGGTAACAAAATAAGAATATTTCAATAATTTTTCCGGAACTTTTTTGGCACAGAATGCGGAATAACAAGTACGAGTAGCTTCAACTGATTATACAGGGTAAATGGCAATCGCAGGCGTGGCCAGCCTAGAATAACGTGGTTAGAAAATCTAAAAAAAAAGGTGGTTCAAATAGATACAGCTGAAATGTTTCGAAAAGTTATGGATAGAAATCAAGTCAAGCAGATGATCGCCAACGTTCTCCAAGGACATATAGAAGAACTATCAAACAATCCATTCGTAACACAACACGTTCTAATTACATTTAAATTAACCGAATTAGCGTTATATCACTTTCCCACAATTACTCACTCTATCCACTCCTACCACAATATCGTCACTCTCAAACTGTTATGTTTCGTACTTTGTCGCGTTCTCCTACAATCGAACTACAACGACCTTTTATCCGGATCGAAGACTTCCATTTCGAACGATCCCGAAAATATACGGTTTCTTTGTTCTCGACAATCTTATTAAATACACCCCTAAGAACTAAATAGCGAGTACTCGTAATAGACTCGGCCGTTACATACATATCGCTTTAATTTATTTAACCTTTTTCTTTTTTAGATTTCCTCTATACAGCGCGTAAACTTTTAAGATACACTTTCGCAATGAGCGGTTAAATGTTTAAATTCTAAAAATATTCATATAAATTATTTGGTCATCTAAAAACCAATATTATATGAGAAACAATATTGTATTTTCAGCTATTCCAGTAATTTTCTTTATTTCATAAATCAAAATGCAAAATTTTGCGTAAAAAATTAATAACGCTTGACTCAAAAAGTTGAAATAAATAAATACTACCCCGTATCACCGGACAGATTGAGCGAACCATTATTATCTTTTATGATAAACTAAAACGAAACATCATAATAATAATTTCTTATTTTTGGTTTTAGGTTTTAAATTCTACAAATAAAATAAAGTCACATGTTTCACTTTCAAGGCTGATCGTTACTTGTTCACTTTAATTATCATCCTGTTTCCCTCTAAAAATATTTCGAATTGCTTCTAAAACGTCTTGCGCGATTATTAATCTCCCAAGGTCGAAGATAATATGGAATTTTTCCTAGTTTCAGAATCGTAAATATATTTCTACAATAGTAATAATAATATATTTTCCCACTTCGTTTTCTATTTTATAAGAATACGCATAATAGTTTAAAAATACTCAATTTCTAACATTTTCCTCGTTAAAGGATAAAATCATCGTAACTCAAGTAGGGTGGAGTAAATAAACGGCCCACTTAAAATCTTTCATGCACGGCTGTTATTACGTTTAACCACCTTTATTAAATGTAATTTTGAGCAGTAGCACATGGTGCTATCCATATGTACACTGCGTCAAGTGAATTTATTAGATACCCTTAGATGTCACCGCTAATATTATAAACAGGCAGCATGATTTCTGTAGCCAGTATATAAATTCACAGGAAATAATAACGTAAATCATCCAAAACCAATTTGGTGTGATTTGTTTTTTATTATTTTTTTTTTTTTTTGTTGCAAAGTATCGACTTATTCGTCGACAGTGTTTGTGGGAAATCCGACTGGTTCGTATTTTTACGCGTACGTTTGTTTTATCAGTAATAATAATACTCTTAAAATCGGATTTATTTCTTAAAATTAAAGGACAGTAGTAGATAAATATTAAAATCGGTCTGGGGAGGAAGCGAAAAAGCACCAGAGACCAAGATATTATTGTATAATCAAATTCTAAATCCTATACGGGTGTACGAAAGTCAACTTTTGGGGCTGTGCTAAGCAGAGTAATAAATAGAAGACACCCCGTGGGTATGTAAGCAATTTTACATTGCACACGGGCCTAGAGGTGTTACACCCGTGAAAAACAAGAAATAGCTGGCGACCCCCCTTCACACATACATAAATTTTTTTTTTGTTTCATACAACATGACAAAGTAACATTAATAATATTAAAGTCAACAAATTTTAATATAAATATAAGAACCGTTTAAAACTGCAATCGGAAAAACTAAAAATTATGAAGCTAGATCGTCCAACGTGGTTCTTTACTAAATCCGAATAATATGCACGCATACATAAACATTTTTTTTTGTTTTATACAACATGGCAAAGTAACATTAATAATATCAAAGTCAACAAATTGTAATATAAATATAAGAACCGTTAAAACTGCAATCAGAAAAACTAAAAGTTATGAAGTTAGATCGTCCAACGTGGTTCTTTACTAAATCCGAATAATATACACGGGAAGTAGAACAACGCATTTTTAACATTACAGCCGCACAACCAGTCCGCGTTATTATAATAATCAAATTTAAGAGATCTTAAAAAGTTTCTTTTTTCCGTATTAATATTTCGCTTCATTGTTAATGTTAAATCAGGAACAGACCGACCTAACCGTTTTGTTTCCAATTTTTCTTCATAACTTCGCTGAGAAAATGGGTATTTCAGTAAACTTTTAACTGAATTCATGTTAAAAAAAATACTACCAAAAATATTAATTTAAAATATTAAAACAAAGCAATTCGATAAACTATGTATAAAGTTAAGTATTCTTATTTTTTCACAATTTACATTTACACAAAACAATCCTCTGAAAATGAAATGATCAATTGTAGTATAAATAATAAAGCTTCAGCAAGAAAAAACATTCTATTTATATTAATATCGGTCAGTAATAATACAAACAACATAAACTATAGATAGAGAGGCAATGAAACAATTGACACGCAGAAAAATATACACAATAAAAAATTCCAAGAAAAAACTAATCTCGCAAAGAGATGAAATATACGTCGTAGACTCGTTCGTTAGCCGGTAGTATGCGCACGCACCCGCGTGTTGTGAACAATACAACGAGAAAAACCTATTCCGCCGCGTAGTGTGTGTATTTCAAGGACTTTGGTTGTAAAACGACTGCAACAAACATTCGCCCATATAGTCCCATGTAAGCAACCAACATTCGCCCATATAGTCCCATGTAAACTCTACAAATCTCTTTAAAATGCTTTGAACGCCTAGTTATGGCGGTTGGTGGTTGCATTGAGCGTGCAACCACCAACCGCCATAACTAGGCGTTTCAAAGCATTTTAAAGAGATTTTTAACTTTTTATAATATATTCTTGCAAAATATATAATTAAACTTTGCTTATTTATTTGAATCTTCATAAAATAATTAGTACTTATAACTATTTTATTACATCATCAATTTTTATGCTGTTCTGGATATTTCTGGTGGTTGTGCAACCATGCAACCTTTATGTACGAGCCGCCACTGCTAGCGAATACGGCGATAAATTTTATTATCATATTTTTTTTTTACAATCTGACCCCTAGGTCATTTAGCAAAATTTTTGATAACGTGAAGGAGAAGCACCCAGTGGTGCTCATCCAGCAACTACTACCTTAAACAAGGTCCAGTGGTTTATTACGCTTCAACCTCCTGGTGTCACTAGAGGTGTTCAGCAATCTTTGAGCCAAGGTATTAGAATGACCTTTTAGTCTAAATACATGTCTTTGAGCGTACTGCTTTATAACATCGGACACATATGGAATATTCAAATCTCTATGTAGGGTTGTGTTGGTTATGTACCAGGGTGCACCTGTCATTGTTCTTAATACTTTATTTTGAAACGTTTGTAGCACATTTATATTTGTTTTTTTTTTTTGTACAACCCCATAGCTCTATTCCATAGGTCCAGACTGGCTTTATAACTGCTGTATATACCAAACGCTTATTGGTCATTGAGAGAACACTATTCCTGCCTAAGAGCCAATTCATTTTTCTAACCAATATGTTAAGTTCCTTCTTTTTTTTTGTCTATATGATGCCGCGATGTCAATCGACTGTCCAGGTGCATACATAGATATCTAACACTCGGTTGAATAGGCATTGTGAGGTTATTGATTCTAACAGGTGGAACTATAACCTTCCTATTTGTGAACTGAACGTTAACGGATTTGCTCTCATTAACAACTATCTTCCATTTTTTAAACCATTGTTCCGCTCTATTTAATGCTTCCTGTAGGTTATTACTTGGCAATGTTCGGATCTGTGTTACATGAGTGTAAGGCAGTGTCATCTGCAAAAGTAGCGCGTGTACATCCCTAGTAACGGGGAAGTCGGCGGTGTAAGGCAAATACAGTGTAGGCCCCAGGACCGAACCCTGCGATACACCACAGGATGAATCTCAGAGAGCGCGTGTTCATAACGTACCTGGAAGTACCGATCTTGCATATAAGAAGTAATCGGAAGATGTAAATTTGGTGGATGTGATGATTTCAGCTTTAACAATAGGCCTTTATGCCACACCTTGTCAAAAGCCTGAACAACATCGATAAACGCCGCCGTACAAACCTGTCTCGTTTCTAGACAGTTTTTATCCTGTGCAATTGATCCACTGTGGAATGTATCTCATAAAACCAAATTGATGATTCGGTATTACGTTATTAAAGTCTAAATAGGGGCGTAGCCTGTTTAATATTAATTTTTCCATTACTTTTGACAATATGGGTAACAGAGATGGACACATAGTGCGGGTCCTTACCGGGTTTCGGAACCATGATGACTTGAGCAAGCTTCCAATACATCGGGAAGTGGTTTAAGCGAATTATGGCATTACATATATATGTAAGCAACACTAGAGCTTGCAATTCCTCAAGCAACTTCGCTGTTATCAGGTCAAAACCTGGACTATATAAATACTTTAGCTGTTGCTACTGGTTAACTCGACCTGATAATCAGGCGATTAAAATGAACAAAACCTACAGATCTATTATAAATAAGCAGAGCAATAAACAAAAAGTATTAAAATACATTTAGAGAAAATTCTTATCGCTGGAGATAGGGAGTTTCAAAAGTAAATTGCAGTTTTTTGAAAAATTTTACTCTAGATAACCTAGAGCTAGTGGCATAATTGCGGAAATTATATATATATATATATATATATATATATATATATATATATATATATATATGCTATAAATAGTTAATAGATTAGATATTTATTAGGCGTGAATTAATCTAGTTAATCATCGCCTAAAAAAACTAACGCATTATAATAACGGATTCGAAAGAAAATAAATTTAGAAAAATGGCTGATTATCGTAATTGCCCGTAAAGTTAACGCGATAAAAAAACAACGTACTAATTACGTAATCATGTTAAAAATATATATATTAAGTGTATATATCGACTTTTGTCGGTGGATTATTCATTATAGGCTTATATGACATAACTACTAAAATTAATTAACCGATGATTAAATCGACTTGGGGTGCTGATGCAAGAACACTCAGAATTTCTTCCTTGGCACTTGTATACTCAGCAGCCGAATATTGTTCATCAGTTTGGTGTATAGCTGCCATGTTAAAAAGTTAGATGTAATATTAAACGAAGCACTCCGAATCATATCAGGAACGCTGAAATCTACACCACTTATGTGACTTCCAGTTTTAGCGAATACAGCTCCAGCTGCTTATATTACGTAATTAACAGATATTTTAAATTCTAAATGATTAAATTTAATAAAAAAAAAAAATGAAGTTATATCGAAGAAAATTAATCACTCCGATATAATACGCTTAAATTAACGGAAAATATAAATTTATATTACGATTTATAACAGGATACGCGTTATTATTATACCGAACAAAAAATACGCGTATAATATATAAATGTATACGTCCACGAGTATACGTGTATGTCGATGTTATAGGCAGAAAATAAAGAAATTACGAGCTAATTACGCTATTTATATATATATATATATATATATATATATATATATATATATATATATATATGTATTAATATGCAGTAAACTCGGAGGAAATCACAATTAATATGATAAACTCGGAGGAAATCACAATTAATATGATTTATTTCGCAAAACCAGAACACATAAATTGAAGTTAATAACGGGAAATTAATTATTTTTCAGTTTAACTAGGCAGGAAATTAAATTAAGTTATTAGAATAAATAAACTTAAATAATCACAGAAACTATTCTGACATCCAGTTTATTATTCTAAGTTAGGACGAATATTATATGTAACGTACTAATATAGATAGCCAAATTCTTGAATACTTTACGCATCTTAACTGTTTAAATTTTATTTAGTATACATTTAAAAGAATAATTTTTTTGCACACACGGAACTTGGCATTCAAATTTATTAATTCGTTTTCAAGGTAAAAAGAAACACGTTACAGACAATTAAGGAAACAGAAATATGATGTAACGGTCACAACCGGTACCAATAATTCAGTCGTGTGTAAAGTCTACTTACTTATCGTATAACATATAGACGTCATATATGATATATGTATATATAACATATAACAATATATATTATATATATATTTATAATATATATATATAAACACGTACGTATGATATAACGTGTAACACATACATATATATATATATTAGACGTATTATATAACATGTAATTTATATAATATATATTTATACTCATTTGACTTTATATGCAAATTAACACTTACGTCAACGTACACATAAAAGGGATGTTATAAATAAAAACTCCGTTTTACCTGTATAATTAAAATTAAAAGTACCATTTTGATCAATTTAACCTTCATATTTATATATTAAAAAATTACAGAATAATTATTCGTTTTCAAAAAATCGACGTTATATCTATTCATACTTCCGTACTCCGTTTTAATACAACAACGTTTTCCAGGAATTTTAGACCGTTCGACCCGAATCGATATCGATGTCTCAGACGTCCGCTCTGAATAGATCGAGCTTTCTTGTACGCGCTATTACAGTTTCAGTTTCCACAGATCGTAGTACGTGTCCATATATCGACTTAACTATTTATACCATTTCCTTTTTTAAATTATTATCAATTCTCTGTTAACGATGTTATATTTTTTATTCACACATCCTCTATTTCGTAACTATTTAACACGATTCGAATTTTAGCGGTGTTTTCTACGTACAAGAGTTTATCGATATTTGTTTAAACGGCAGGCGTGCGCACGCTACCGCTAACAGGTTGTGTCTATATTACATTAAACAGTTCGAATTCAGAAAAATGATGACCCACGATAATATTTCATTCTTCGAAGCTAATAGCCACAAGAGAAGTTTCCAGGGCCTTCTCTTATTCGGATCGAGCTCAAAATTCATCGAATGTTACTAAAAATTTTAACGCGTATATTATATCAATCAATATAATGACAAGAATAAATTTAATCCTCCAATAAATAAATTCTCTAATGAGTTGTCCTCGGTCCCTTCGCACTTCCAGAATTACCTAAATGCAAATATACCCCTAAACCTAAACAATCCTTTAACCTAGACTCTATTCACGTCTTTCCCTCTGGAGTGATTCCTGCTGTCTTAACTAGTAATCAATCTTCTGTAGCAAAAGAAGAAGTACAGACTACTGAATGTAATGCTTCTAACGATATTTCAATATCTACAGTAGGACCTTCCTCTAGCAAATCTGTTTCGATTACCACTACCGCTAAGTCAATGACAGTTTCTTCAAACAAGCTATCTCCGAATAACCAAACGTCCAATCATTAGTGTTTCTAAATCGAATAAAAATAATAATTTCTCTTCTTGTAAAATGAACAATTCAAACGCTAAATTAAGACTTTTCCTCTCTTTGTCTTAAAAATAAGTATACTTATAATTTTTAATTTTAATGTTTCCCCCTCCTTTTTCGTGTGTTATGAATAAGTACAGCCTTTATGTAGTTAACAGAAGTATGTATGTGTGTGTTGTAGTGTGTGAATGTGTGTATGCGTTTTTACTGATATCATACATGGTATTGTTAAGTTTTGTTCGTTATAGTTTTACTAGCACAACTTATCTAAGAAAGATCACGGAGACTATACTAAATAATCGTCGGAGATGGTGGATTATGGTTTCCGCCCAGGATACTCTACAATGGATTGCCTAACCCACCTTACGGCTGATGTATATGATTCCTTTATCAACAGAGCTTACCTTATTGCCTGCTTTCTAGATATTCAGACAGCTTACGATAATTTACATATTCCGACTCTTTTTAATCGAATTATTCGGATCGGTATTCCTAAACGCCTTACGGTTTTCCTTCATAATCTGTTGATTAATCTCGTACTCTTGTTATTCATACTTTAAATTATTGTAGTTGTTCACTCAGAACATACATTGGTCTCTCCCAAGGGCATGTGCTAAGCCCTTTACTGTTTAACTTGTACATTTCTTCTCTCTTTGACCAGACACCAGATAAGGTATATTGTATTTCCTATACGGATGATATTGTATAACAGACCTTAGATTTCATTAATTCTTTCATGCATAACTCCCACTTATCTTTATCAGCGAGTAAGTCAACCTATATGGTTTTCTCCCTCAAACAGCTAAATCTGGTTCACCTCTCGGTTACTGCGAACCATTCACCTTTGCCTCGCAGAAACGTTTCTTGGGGGATTATATTTGACCAACAATTAACACGAGGTCCGCATATCAAAAACTTAGCAAGGAAATTTCTCCGAACCTCCAACATTTTGAAGTCTCTAAGTTCTGTTCGGTGAGGGCCTGATTCGAGTATACTTCGTATTATTTATGTTGCTACCATTCGCTCCCGTCTAGAATATGGCTGTTTTCTCTTCAGTGGAGCCTGCAAATCCCATCTCAAGAGGTTAACAGTCGTTCAAAATTATTGTTTGAGAACAATAACAGCAGCTTTCGTATCAACTCGTACTTTTGTACTAGAGGCTGAAATTTTTCTTCCTCCCTCGGAATTAAGGTTTACCTTGCTGGCAGATAGATTCCTTTTAAAACGAGTTAATAATTCTAGTGTCTATCTTTAGTCTTTTCAGTCACATTAACCGGCATTGGAGATTTGTCCCGCATAAAATATCCCGCTTATCTGACAGAACTCAGACTTGGCTACTCTATACTGACCTTATTATACTTAATTTTCCCTTCAAATATTCAACCATTCCCCCTACAAGTGAGGTTTTTTAAAGATCGATATCGACACTACATGTTTTTCTTCACTACATCAAACGGAAAGTCATTGCCAAATGAATTATATTTTTATCAATCACCGCTAGTTTATGGCCAGATCACATGTTAGTTTTTACAGATGATTCAAAGAATACGGTACCTCAACTTACTGGTAGCATTATATTCCTCATCTAAATTACACCAAACTGTTTAGATTCCCAAAATTTTGTAGTGTATTTACATCAGACGCTTTCGTCATTCTCAAAGACATTCAGTATATCAGATATAATGGGATCAGAGGGAAAATATTAATAGCAAGTGACTCTCTTAGTGTTTTTAAAGCCCTGAGAAAACCTAGATTACCCTACCATAGGGACTACGTTCTGTTAATTATTGTAGAAAATTTATTTTATTTATACAATAACCATGTACTTGTATCTTTCGTCTGGATTCCAGCCCATAAGGATATTCAAAGAAACGACGTATGCGATCGGGCTGCAAAACTTGGGGAATTGGAAGACATTCTCATTCCGAGGATTCCCTTTTGCTATGTAGTTGCATCCGCTCGAGCAGACCTTCTTCATCGATGGAAGTCTATATTTTGTAAAAGACGGTTTAACTTTTATAGATCTATGCAACCTAATCTCCCTACCACATCTATTCACTTACGCCTCCCAAAAACCTCTCAGGTCGACTTTTCTTTTTAATCCTGGTCTTCTGGTCAGATTTCGTTCCACCCACAATTGCCTTCCTAGCCATTTGTACTATATCAATCTTATACTCCATCTGTATACTGTCCTGTGCATGCGAGAAATATAGCCGACGCTAAGCATGTGATTTTTGTTTGTGATTTGTATAGTAATTTTACATTTTAATATTTAACCCCCTCTTCTCGAGTGCCTACTTATTGGCCCTGAATAACAATATCCTCGCAGCTCTGGCCACCTACATCTATATATCTAAAATTAATGTTAAGTTTTTTTTCTTCTTTTGTTTTTTTTTTATTTTATTTTTTTCTTTCCCTTTTTTCGTTGTTCTTTTGTTATCAAATGTATGATATATTTATACGAAAACAGTGTATACAATGGGTAATTTTGGTTATTAGACTTAAGCCCAATTATTGTAAAATAATAAATAAATAAATATTATAATACCCAGTTCAAATGGTCATGGATTATTTAAGGATTATAGCGCATTGAAAGAAATGTGTAATAAATTGATAATATTAAACATACACCGGAGGATACAATTATAGCAACAATAATTTCACAGATACTAATATTAATGATTTTAAGTAGTTTGTAAAATTTAATATTTTTAAAACATTCGAAATTCAAAATCACCGCAAAATACAATTACATTTTACACTAATTAAATTTATCATATAAGTTTTTCATCGCCTCAAACTTAATTGGATCGATCGATCAGTTCATTGTTCATGAATTATTTATATCACTTTTATAAATACATATATATATATATATATATATATATATATATATAATTTATTTATTTTACCGACATTACTAGTTGCGCATGTACATCAATCACAATGAAAAAATTTACAACTAGCACGCTACTCCTATTAACTCTCTCAAGCACAGTGTACAAAATTTGTACCACCCATATTCTTCCTACCATACACAACAGTGTTTTTTTAATTCTCGTCGTGGAAATTGTTTATTACATGAAGTATATAATTTATTTTTCAATGTTTAATTTTCATAATTTTTTTTATTTCCTTATAGAATTAATATGGATTATCTTATTGATGAAATTTATGAGGTATTATGTGAAATAATATCATCCGGAGTCTCTTTGTTAGGAAAATAACTCGTATAATGAGTATGGCGATACTAATATTACAAATTTAGCATCAGATTACTAATAAATTTAATGTTGTAACGTGGAACAAGTTTGGAAATTCAGTACAAAAAAATCTATGAGAATCAGTCGTGAAGTTGTTAACAACGAATATTAATCGGACGAACCATGTAATATATTTTGATTATCTTATGATTTAATGAGTGATCTAAGGATTATGGTTATTTACGCACGTGGTGCTGTAAATAAAATGGGAAAAAATTTGCTAAAATTTAAATCGGATAATGAAATGAAACAATGGGAATGCGAATGGTTTCATTTTGGTGATATATTAGCGCTGAAATGAAAGGATAAAAGATACGTTAATCTATTATCGAATTTTCACTAAAAAATTACAACCGAGGACAACATGGTAGTATAAGGAAACGTGTCCTGAAGCAATTTCTTTAATTATAAAATAGAAGACCGCAAGAGTAAGAAATGGTGGCACAGAAGATTTTTCTATATTATAAACGCAGATGTATGCCTTCATTTTACACAAATCTTTCAGTAACATTCTTATTTAATGTGAAATTGTAATGGTTTAGTAAGTACGAGATTAGTTGATCTTTGTAATATATCTACTTCTACCACAGTACTAGAAATAAAAAAAATTAAACCACATGTATTATTGAAAATATGCTGAACGGAGTCCGCGCATCAACCATTAAGATCAACAAAAAGGTGGCGTGCAGTCTGTAGCTCTACCAAAAAAAAAGAAAAAAGAAATTACTGCAGACTGGATTTGCAGCGTTTATCAGATTCCATTATGCTTAGGAAAAATAAAACTTGTTTTCAAGATATTAAGTATTTTTAGCATTCATTTCACTTCGAAATAATATTAGATTTTAATTTTAAGAGTCTCAATTTTTATGATGATCAATGCGATAATAAATGTTACTAACTGCACAGTATTATTTTTTTGCTTTTGTCGCATGCTGGGACAAAATGTGTACCATATACTGCTTACGAATGCAAAAGAAACAATTTATTTTCGAAAAAATATTTTTCTTAACATTCATTAAACAATTTCCATATTAAAATTAAATTTAAAAAATTAATTTAATTTAATTTATATTAAATTTAAACAATTCTGTGCTTGTAGGGTGCATTTTTTTCTGTCCGTTTCTGTGCTGAAAGAGTTAGAACTAACAAATCAAAAATTAATCTTCCTCATTTTAACCGGTGTGTGTTTTAAATATCATCGATAACAGGCGAGTGGTAATTCAATTAATTAACGATTTTATAAATCAGAAATTAAATATATTCTTTTTTTTAGTACAAATTCCGACGGTGTACGTCAAATAAATAAATTCCTAACGCCGGGAAAAAAAAATAATCTTATACGCCGAAAGATAGCGCTCCGACATAGGGACGGGAACAGACTATACAAATTAGAATAACAAATACAGAGAACAAAATTCCAAAATAAAATTCAAATTTTTTATTTCGATTTTCCGTTTGATTTGGGTAATTTAGATACATAAAATAAAACATCTATGCACAATAATTCGCGAATAGCAAAATACAGTCTTTTAAACACATTACACACATTTGTATACATAGGCAAATGCAAACCTCGTCTACATATAACACGATATTTTCTTTACGTTTGTAAAACGTGATCATATAAACGACACACATATCAAAATGTATCATATAAATACGATAAAACTATGTTGCACTATTAACAAAAACGTATATAATGATAATAGTAATCGTCAATCGATCAATTAATATATTTTAGAAAAATAAAGTTACAATAGTAAACATTTAGATATATAATGCTCGAAAATGCGCATCGTGTGCACGAATAGCGGACTAACTTAGATATAAATTCAAATTAGTTAATAGTCGTATAACACAAGAATAAACAACAAATATTTGAAATGTAAATTACAAACCGTTTCTCACGAAAACTCATATAAATAAGAATATAAACAATAATGAGTCTATATATAATATACTCAGGTGCTCAAATTAATAAAAGCACCTCTAATAGAAGTGTATGAATGTACTAATTTTGATATTAAATATAGAAATTATACAAGGTTGAAACTTACATGATAATAAACATACGAAATTAGAAAATTTATAATTTATGATAATAAGCGGAGTAAGCAAAGGGCAAGAAAATAAGAAAGCAAAATTTTGTAAGCTGATAAGGCCCCAAGTGGATACTAATGAAGAATAATAGTTGAGTTATAATTTTCATCGAAACGAAACACATAATAATAATAACAGTATAATCAAATCAAATTTATTTCAATTTTATATTTCTGCACATGTTATAATAAAAAAGCAATATATATATATATATATATATATATATATATATATATATATATATATATATATAACGACAAATATTACAAATAAAAAATAAATATAAATTAATCATCGATAAAATTAATCATAAAAATAGATGAATCAATTCATTTATTTATTTCTTCTTATATCCCCCTATAGTATATAATATAATACCAAAAAAATTTAACATTTGTTTATAACATTTATAGAGTCCTACAGCCCGTTATAGTGCCGGGTGATTATTAATAAATTAATTAATAAATCGTATTAGAATGCAGAGAAAGCAAAAATATAGTTATACTAGTACAAGATATAACCCAAAATAAAATTTTCGGAATTAGAAACATTATGCAGATAAAACTATATGAACATACATAAACACGCGTTAATTTTATACAAAATTTTCCTAAAAAAGAAAAACCGTTTATAAATTCTTAACATATAAAGAAATATACAGGATTAATAATAATACCCAGCCATACACATAGCGTAACATCAATATGTCCAATTCACACTTTATTCCGAACGTAGAGTTCCGCTTTTTATGGTTTTAACGTAATAATTTAACACTTTCTGGTAAAATGTTGTACGCGACAGCTAGACAGCAATCGGATTGGTGTGTTTGAAATTTATTAAAACGTGGGACTTTTGCCCTTACTGCATACAAGCTGTCCTCGTCCTACTATCTACCGGCCTTACATTAAACCGCGATTTACGCTTCGAAATGTAAACTAAAATATGTATCTCACATAACTGTTGCATATTTAAAAATACGCGATGAGAATGTTTATTAATTTTGCCAGTAATGTATTACAAAACTTATCGATACATCTAACGGCCTAATATGATATTTTGTTGCACAATCGCAATGTATTATGCAAAAATAATAATATAAATAACAAAAGAAAATCGGGTAATCAACAATTTTAACGCCTAAAATTGAGTTATATTTTTCGACAGCGATACTAGCGCTCGGAGATATGAAGTTCTAGTCCCCGCAAGACTAAATTAGTAAAATTTAGGAGACTAGCAGTTAGTGGTTTTTTTTTCGAAAATCACGCTTTGATAAAAATGACCCGTGTTGAAAAAATAATATGCGGAAACTGCAATTTTTCGAGAAAAACGAAATTTTGAAAAACCAGATTTTACTTGTAGTTTGATTTATCACAGTCATCCGGGTAATGTTACCACTCTGGTTTTTTCCTTTAATTCTACTTCATAAACCTGACCTATTCTAACCTAACCTAGCCGGATACTTTTGCTATCCTCATTTTTTCCTTTAATCGTATTTATAAGAATATAACCTAAACTAACCAACAGATAAAGTCGAAAGTTGACGCACTACCGCTACAATGATAAAATTTCGCTATATTTCATGTTGTAAACATACAAATAAGTAAAATTTCAAAAGGATATAATTCATTCTTAAATCTTTTTTTTTAGCGAAATGTAACAATTGTCCGCACATCATAACAGTTGAAACGACCATGTCCAAAATTAGCGATTTTATTTTGTCAAAAATCACATTTTGATCAAAATGACCCGCGTTGAATTTTTTTTTGCGGAAAAAGCAATTTTTCGAGAAAATCAAAATTTTGAAAAACTATTCGATTTATCAGTTATCATATTAACGTAAACTTACTCATTAACGGGTGTATCGTCTCGATTTTTCACCGTGTCTACTGTTCTCGACGAAGAAAGATAATGTCGAACGTTTCCATTCATACAATGAAAATTCGCGTTATTATCTTTCATGATATTATTATTATTATTATTATTATTATTATTATTATTATTGTATTTAAAACATGGGACAAACTCCGATGTTGTAGTAGTAATAAGAATATTAAAAAAGGAAACAAATATACGTCGAACTTGTAACGAAAAACGCGAGAATCAATCGAACACAACGCAAATCGAACTTTACACTAGCCCAATGGACAGCAACAACCAATTTACTGGCGTACTATGTACTAACGGTGTGATAATTTTTAACAAACGAACCAACAGACAAACGTACGACGTTGGTTACGACTGTATTCTAACTTTAACGCAAACACGTTCGAACGTTAGGTATTTAAGTTATTATCCTCGTTGATAACTGTGTTACACCTTTCCGTTAATCATGGTACAGGCGTTCAGTGATTTAAAAAATAATAATAATCACGGTAAGATAGGAGCAAATGAGAGAGAGATAAAAGGACTGGGCATCGTTAAGTAAAAAACCATAGTAGAACTGGTAATCACGTGGTTTATAACGATGATAATATTCGTAATTTCAACAACAATAATAATGATAATAGGACAATGTATACACTGTGTAAGATAAAATAGGCTGTAGCACCGGTTATCGATGTAATGTAATATAACACACTTTTCTTTTCTTTAAATTAGTAAAAGTTTCAATAAAGCAGCAATAAAGTTGCTTTTTTGGCATTTTCAAAAGTAAATAATAAATTAAAGAATAATCAAATAAATTATTAATAAAACAATAATAAAAGTTTTATATATATATATATATATATATATATATAAATAATATCTTAATACTGGAGACTAAATGGAGAAAAACAAGCTAGTAAACTATTTACGAACGTCACCACCCAACAAAGTCGCAACAAAATAGAAAAATACCTAAACCAAAAATAGTACGCTATGAGTCGGACGAGGTAAAATCAATCTCCATTTATCATGGAGACGATAGAAAATATTATAAAAATTCTGAAAAACCACAAGGCTTCAGGTATCCACAAGGTTCCGAGTTTAGATAGTTTTCATCTAGCTTTAATTTAATCTACTTGTATTTAACTAGCTCGGACATGAATAATATTCTTAACACTAATTAATTTATAGCGCATCCAGCAGTTCACAAAACTAATATATTATTAAAACAAATCACCACATCCATCACATTTGTATGAAGTACCAATAGCTAATGTAACAAAATAGAACCTTTTATTTTTTTCTTATAAGCGTTAATTAAATGGTTTTTTTTTTTTTATTGAAGTTTTAGTGTGCAAATGCTGATTTAGTCGATGTAACACAAATACTTTTTTAATATCAAGTAGATAAGACGTATTTATACACAATATACCACGGAGATATATGATTTGATTATATATAATGATTGTTTAGAAGGTATAATAAGAGCATTCCAAAAAATACACGATCTGCTATCTTATTATCATCGGAAGGATGTGGTAAAAAATGAGAATTTATGAGATAATATCGATATCGATAAAAGACGATTTTTTTTTTCAAATCGTAATCCACATGAGGTGACAATTAAACACCAAACCGTGTTACTACGTGCTCAATCACAATTCTACGGATATTACAAGTTTTTTTTTTTTTTATTATTTGGCCTGGCTGTACATACCATTTGGCCACCAAAAGAACAAAAATAAAACACAAATAAATATAACGAATGAATTAACTTAAATTAAAGGAAGAGAAATATCTATAAAATATGAATATAGCAGGAGAGGATAATCAAAAGAAAATGTATCATATAAAAAAAGGAAAGGAATTACTCCCAAAACAAAAACCAACACTTCAATTAGAATATGATTAATACTAATGAATTTAAATAAAACCCAAACATATCAAGGATAGGATACAGTAAGGAGGAAAAACACCAAGAGAGAATAACTTCTCAAGTAAACCTGTACGTCTCTGTTCAAACCACCCACAGCTGATTAGAAGTTGAAATATAGAGCTACACAAGGATTGGACGAAATATTATTACAATATAATTTATGAGCACATTTAATAAGAGGTAAAAAATCAGTTAGATATGAAATTAGCACACCACTATTCGAAGCCGAATTAACTTCCGCATCAGCAAGGGTATTAGAGAGTACGACGGAATGTCCAGGAATCTAGGAAAACCTAATAGAAATACCAAATTAAACAGCAACGAAATCAAAATTCGGATTTTATATAAAAAAAAACAATAAACGGGCTATTAAATAAGAGATTTTAGAGCGATTAAATTTTCGAGTCGGTAAGAATAAGAACTGGTTGACCGATGTTTATAAACGTATTTTAATGCTTGGTATATTGCCGCAGCTTTCGACAGAAAAAATGTAAGAAAAAAAATTTTTGATGCACTGACACAAATTTATGTCATAAACCAGATATTGTCTCTTGAAAACGCACTTCATCTTTTGAGAATATGCCCCTGAGCAAGGTCACAAATTAGATTTCGGATTGGCTATAACCAATCCATCATCGTTCTTCTTCTCAATCTTTAAAAGTTAACTGTTTTCTTCAGTAAACTATCTAGTGGATCTGTGCGGTGCCGTAGTCTGCATATATGCATCTTAATCGCTACATGCATTACAACCTCTATATACTTTATATTTAGATGTTCGTAGAGCGTACGGTTTGAGACGTACCGCGGTACTCCCGCTCTGGTACGCAACACTCTGTTTTGATACATCTGCATCTCGTTAACGTTGCTTTTAGACGCACAGCCCCATAATTCCGCCGCTCGCTCTAATAAGTTTGGTCTAGGTGAACTCCTTTTACGGTTGTATATACCTTTTGATGTAGATATCGCCAGCAATTTTTCTTTTAGTAAATATAATGTACCTACTCTTTTAGACTCATTTATGGTCAATTTCCATTTGCTCGACCAATTTTCAATTTCATTGACTGCACTTCGTAATGTTTTATTTGATATTTGCGGAAACGTGTGTATCGCCGTTATTGCAGTGTCAACAGCAAATGTTGCTACACACGCATTCCTTGCTACCGGTATATCATAGGTGAATATCGAATACAACAAGGGACTAAACACGGTTCCTTTAGGTACGCCCGATTTAATTTTATGAATTTGAGACCGCTCGTTATTTACAAAGACTCGAAAGTATCTTTCATTTTATAATATTACTAGAAGTTACCCACTGACTCGCCAATGTAATTTTTTTTTAATAAAATATCGCTGTTTCCTTTAACAATGTATATATATATATATAATATATCGGTCCGTTATGTCGACAACACCTCTAACGCAACAAAACTAGTTTGTACGGCTTGTGGGTATTGGTAGTAAAGATATATTCGAACTAAGAAACGTGTTAAAGATTTCGTTGTCTCCTACTTTTTAAAATTTTAAAATACTGTAATTTCTGTCCTATTTGTAATATCAATGTGAAACAAAGCTTAGAACGAATCCGATAATATAGGTTATAGGCTGTACGAATGTCATCATTATTGCTTTAATAGTTTTTGAGTTAAATCACAGACAGGCAGACAAAAATTTTAAAAAATAGGTTCTCTGTTTATGTGTGCTAAAAATAGCCCAATGCAGTGATTATAATAAAAATATTCGCAAATCACAGACAGATACTACAGTTTTATATATTACTATAGATAGTATTATACTGGCAGGGCCTTTTTACATTTGTATAGTAGACCAGTGTGCCAGACTCTTTATCAAACGCTTGCTGCACATGTAGGAAGGCCGCGAAAAGACCTTATCCTAAAAGCTCTTTCAAATTGTTTAACGAGATTGTAAACTTTCTAGACTGTTGAGGAATCGGTTCTAAATCAAATTGATGGTAGGGAATTATTTTGCTTTCATCAATGACGTTTTGAATCACTTTCTTCGGCAGTTTTTCAAATAGTTTAGTTAAAATTAATAGGCCGATAAGACGACACTTTTTCGTGGGGGCTTCCTGGTTTTTGTATCATACTCACATTTGCGAACTTCTATAATATCTGGATGTATTGCATTCCCATAATTGTTTTGAAGATATAAATTAACTTCATTAGTGATTTATGTGGAAGTTCTTTCAAAATTTGACCCGTTATAAGATTATATTCTGGCGATTTGGCGATTTAGATTCTATTTTATTTCCTTCCGTGAGAACATCTTTATTTTAGTAACGAATTTACTTGGATCCCGTTTTAAATAATTTATCAATGGCAGATTTCGTTCTTTCTTGTTGAAAAATCGTTGAAAGATGTGCTCCAAACAACTCAGCTTTGGTAGCACCGTCTATAACCCAACATTTTTCGTTTTTCGGGGGTTATTTTTAAGTTCCGACTTATTACTGTAGCGAGTCGCTTTCCATAATGAATAATTGCTATCATTAGAAACAAATTCACTGAAAAACTTTCAAGTTTTGTAGTCTGGTTTTTTTTTAGTTTGCCTGTTTAATACTGTCTTGTCAGCTGGATTTATTGACCGCATCCAACATTTTTTCAGCTGTCTCTTGATTGTCACTTGTTTTTTATATAATCCGGAATGATCTGTGTTTGTAATAGTTTATAAACTGACGACGGACTACTTCTGTAGAGTGCTTCAGTATTTGTTCACGCTACGTCCACGGGACTATAAGACATTCCATGTATTTGCTTCATGTGCACCGCACGCACACGCGCGAGGTCGTCAAAAAATTCTACCCTTCTGGACGATATCAAACGAACCGTGCGCGCCCAACTCGATTCTTATTGTAATAGTGGATAAAGAAAAGTTAAATTATAAACTGATTATTGGTTTTTCGCGTCGTTTCGTAAACGCGCAAGAGTTGACCAGAGAGAAAGATGTGGAATGTCAAAATATTAATTAAAAATTTTTATATGATAATTATAGGGCAGATTTTTTGATACTAAAATTTTTTCGCTATTTAAAAATTAATTTTCGACATTCATAAAAAAGTCATATTTCCTAAAAACAATTTGTTTATATCATAAATTATAATTATTGATATATATATACATATATAATGTGATGGTGGCGTAGTTGCTAGAGTGCTAGACTGTCAACTCGACGATCGGGGGTTCGAAACCAACACGCGATATAGAAAGTTTTCATCATTATTATTTAATTCTTAATTATCACGTAGAAGGCAGTGGCACCGCACTCCGTACATCATATGCACGTGCATCTGCGTCGCATATAAATAGTACCTTGAATGCTAATACATTTTGTACGTAAAAATAAATGTACGATGGCTCGTCATGACGTTCGGCAAACGAACAATACGACGATAATGATGAAGTAAACATAGTAAAATACTAGAGTATACGAAATTACGGATCTAATAACTGTACACGTGGTATTTTATGAGGGAATAAAGTAAACAAAAATTGAAATATCTAACGAACAGAAAAAAAAAACAAATTTAAAATATAAGCACAACCACCTTTATTTGGGAAAAACAGATAACAAAAGTTAACAGTAACAACACAGAAAACAGAAATAAAAAATAAAAATAAACGGTAGAAGTAAAATGGCAGTTACACGATTTATTATTCTGGTCACAGACACTTACACACGACTAAAAATCGAAAATAAAACAAATTAATTTCATCAATGGATGTTTTTTTTTAAATATGTGAAGGTTAAAAAAAAGTACAAATCATAATCTTCGGCATTTATTTAAATTTCCGCCGTTATTTTGTTTTCGGAACTTTTTGAAAATAAAATTTGGTTTGCAGAATTAGCAAAATTCAATACGAATTTGTCTGTGGCCAGATTTTTTATAGCGTGTAGCAAAATGGTTCGGCACATGCCGAGAAATCCGTACTATAATGATAATTAATCTTTAAAGCTTTAATTTTATTACAAAACGTTTGAGAAAGTACATGACAGTGTGTATTGTATAATGATATATATATATATATATATATATATATATATATATATATATATATATGTGTGTGTGTGTGTGTGTGTGTGAATACGTATAAAATCGAAGGCAGCGTGTAAAACCTTGATAGAATAGTGCTATATAGAATACTTGAAAAATGGGAGAGAATACGATTAAGTGTAGGCTTAAAATTTTTTTTTTTTTTTTTAAGCGGGAGGGGGAAAATCTTCATAAGACACTGATATATAAGAATTTTGTTTTTATTGCTGCAGTGCATATAGATGCACTACAAGGGAACCAACAAGATTGCGCACGCATCTGCGGGAGAAGGCTAGAGTTGGTTGATCGTGTGAAGATATAAATTTAGTTCTAGTTCTGTTGCTGATTTCGGTGATCTAAAAAAAAACGGAACTGATGGTTAGAGATCCGGATAAAAAGACTGAAGATAAAATAAACTAAATAATTACGCAACATAACATTTTGTTGTACCTTGTAGCCTACAAGTCAATCATAATATGGCGTTAGAGCAGCAGTAGACACACACACACACACACCCGGGTGAACTGACTGTAATCGCTTTGTTGTCACGACATAATGCAGCGCCGCGTTTTTGTTGTGTATTATATTATTACTAACGCGTATACGGTATTGGGCACGGTATATAGAACACACGGTAGGTATCACGCGCATACCGGCTGACAACTACTACGTCATTGGTACCCAACTAGACTCCGCCCCTGTATAGAAGAAATATCGCGTGAACACTCTTTTTGGTTAAATTGTGGTTTTTTTTTTTTAACTAGTTTAGTTTTTATTTTTTAAATTTTGTTTTATTTCCTCTTCTACGTAAATAATTTATTTTAATATCGTATTAATTAAGCTGTGTTACCACTTCTCACAAATAGTTTAGTGCTGTTTCATTTTTGAAATAATTCAAACAGTAAATAATATCTTTAAATCGTGACTTTTGGGGAGTATATACATGTGTGCATTTGAAGATACACAGACTTATTACTTTATGAACATTTTTAAATAATAAAATGTAACAAAAATCTAGGTGCATAAATAAATGTCTCACTCGGCGAATTGTAGTTAGTGTAATTAAATTAATTTATTCCTCTTTTTCGTCCGTCGTTGGTGTTTTTGTTTCCGTGGGTTGTTCTTTTACTGGACTTTTCCTTGTTCAGCGTCTTAATCCTGATAAATGTTCGTGCTCTAACATAAAATGGCGAATTCGTGAACACCTGTGTTACTGTATTTCGATTTCAATGCGTTTATCAGTGTTTTCATTACGTCCGAATTCTTATTAATGCTACTGTCGTGGTTATTGTTACAGTCTTTTTCCATATTGTATATAATGCTTATCCATTGTTCGGTGGGATTCATTAAAGCACCTCTCGATATTGTAGCGAGCCAGCCCATTTGTTTAGGTGGATTGAATTCTGTTGGATGGCCGTATTCAAAAGCAGTATCTAACCCTCGTTTTTTCATTCGATATGCAACATAACCAGCTAGCATTTTTAACAAATCTTTCTTTTCACCGTGAACGTGGTCCAATTTTTCATCTCACTGCGTTCATTATCATTATGTGACTTAAACTCAAAGTTGGTAACATGAAATGAGGAATGGAATCGTTTTTTTAATATATTTTCAAGTAATTCTGATTGCAGATCACGTTCGAAATCATTTTCATTAAAATGAAAAGAGAGCATACGCGAGCACTTTCAATATTGAAGTTGTCATTCCTTCTGCTCATATGCAACCACTGCTTTCGAAGAACTTTATCTTTAGGAAACCGATGAAAGCTAATACCTAATTTACGAGCATCTCGGCTATGATTACAACACCCGAAAATAGCGTAACAAGGCATAATATAAATGTTAATAAGATAATAAAAAATTTAACCAACTTATGTGCGAAAGGTCTATATCAAAGAATTAGTGAGATAAAAATATTACGCAGTCTCACCCTGATAGTAATTAGAAATAAAATACTTTAAATGATAAAATTAGGAATTCTGCACTAAAAAATAAGAAAATGCCATAAACACAAATCAAAAACCGGGCGAAATAACACGAAACAACGCCAGAGAAATAACGAAATGAGTCGTTCTATAACGAAACTGGATTTGTGATGGGTACCACTACGTCACAATCTCGTTTGACTACCGCGCACCTAGTTCGTGATACCTAACTTCTACTTCTATTTACCTTGGTATTGGGCATGGTGGTTTGACATGCCTTCCACGCGACAATAGGATTATTTATATTTTATTTTCTGATGATAATTTATTCGAATTCAGTACCTTCCGTATAACTCTATAACTATTTAAAATAAAATATTCGCGTAGTTCCTGATTTATCACACTGAACTTAAAGTATTTATTAAAATATTATACCTTCGTTTACCTCTATCATTATCTTAAGAATTTGATTCGATTCTACATAATCATTAAATCTTTTTTGCTTACTCGTAAATAACCGACTAAAATATGTACATAGTCGTAATTTTTTTGTTGTTGTACTTATCAGTGAAATTAATATCAACAAGAGAAGAACGTTTGATTAACATAAATAGTAAGTTGAATTATTTCATTCGGTTATCAATTCTGCGCTTACTCCGACTGATATAATCTACATTATTTACGTTACATTTTTAAAAATACTCGAATTTTTTCTTTATCACGACCATTATACCAAAATAGATAGATCGAGACGTGTTTGAAATAAAAGTTTATCAGATCGAATTTTTTTTTTTAATTAACTAATACGCATTTAATATTTCAATTATCTTTATCTAGTCTACGCGCGTAATAAAAATGAACTATTCTATATATAGACGTAACCTCATTTACACAACTTTAAAACTCGTTACATACATTACATTTTAAATTGGGCGGCTAATTTTATTTAAGCCGCTTAAAAATAACGAACTAAATAACAGCCGCATAATTCGGTAAATATCGATTAAGGAGAATCGTTTGTCATTAATTTACGTAGAACACGTAACTACGTTATTAGATAATATTTTTGCGTTTATATTCATTATCGATGAATTAGAAGCAAATACCCGGGCTTTTAAGAAGAATTAGGAGAAACATGGTGAGGTGTCTCGGACACATAGCGAGAAACATAGATCTAATAGAATGGACAATAATGCAGGCAGATAGAATGCGTTCACACTTCACAGGGAAGATGTTATTATCGAAGAAGGCACGTTTCAGACGGCCAATAATAAAACATGATAAAACAAAAAATTACAGTATACGCTAATAATAAAATAATAACATAAGAGTATAACCCTTGTATGCCCAACAACAATAATAATACCCGTACATAGTTATATATATATATATATATATATATATAATATTTTAGAATTCAAAATTACGTAAATTAATCTCGTAATTTATTTTTTTAATTTAAATTTATTTCAATATTACACTTCTATATTGCAAAATATACATAATTAAAAAAAAAAAATGCAATATTCGACTATGTGCATACCGGGGTTGATATTATAAACAAAGAACCAAACAATAATTTAAAACGACTTCGTCAGTATAAATATAACCTTAACCTAATGAAATACATCATTTTATGCTATCGAGGAAAAACATTCTATGTAATAAATAATATAAATAATTAAATATTTAAGTAAACAATGTGATAAACTTGGGCTCAGTTCACGTTCGTACACCATACCAGTCGTGATATAATGAACATACAAAAATATACATACATACATACACATAATTACTTTGTTCGAATATATAATATAATCATGATGAAAAGCGATAACGAACGACAAAATATAATAAATAAGTCCAGTTTATACACGATACTACAAAAGAAATAAAACTTATTTCGATGAAGCTCGAACAATACGGATAAATACAAGACCGTCAATTATTATAACAAGCAACTTAGCATCGACAATTCGGAACAATACGACCATTTTCATTGTAATTTACGTAGTTTTACTTATGCATACACATAGGCAGCTGCGTATTGTTCTCAACATTATGTATATATATATATATATATATATATATATGTGTGTGTGTGTGTGTGTGTACACATATACACATTATTAAATATGCTTTCCGCCTAACTGAATTTACAACATATAGACAACATTTTTTATTTTTATTTTTTCTTCGCATAAATCAACTACATAATACACGTTCGTTATCAACGAACCTTAAAAATGCGCAATAATCCTTCGTAATACTGAAGCTAAGCTCTTTTGGTTTACTTAGAATAAATTATATCAATATTTTCCTCCCGCCCCACGTTTATAGTTTAATAAATGAATTTTAAGTTCGTTAAGCAAACTTATATATTTTGACTCTGATTACGAGTTTTATTGAAGGATGGAAATTCTAAATAAAATAATAATAATCAATCGATGTATTTAAAAAAAAAAAAAATACAAAAATTAATTTAGACATATAAAGCAAATGCGTTTACGCTCACGTTTAACGAGCTAAAATAGATTAAAATTAATCGAAGTTACATCGGACAAGATTAAATAATAACTTAAAATTAAAGATTAATTACCGATTTAAACCGCTGTCGAAGAAAAGGTTAAAACTAAAACTAATTAATCATTTTTTTTCTTTTTTACGTTGTACCGACAATTGTATGCCACAACCAACGCCGATGAATAGAAGTAGATGAGGTAAAGAAGGGGTAAGAAAGGAAGGAAAAAGGGAGAAATATTCAAGGTTCGAGGATGAGGTTAAAAAAAGTACAACAAATCTATCGCATTTAAATTGGGTACATATTGTTGTTTGGGGAAAAAAAAGAAATTTCGTATAAAACAATTAAAAAAAAAAAAACAAAAAAAAACGTTAATAATATTTATAAAGAAAAAAATAAGTTTTAGCATAATTACAAAAAAAAAAAAAAATATTTAAAGGTTTCGAGTGGAAAAAATTAATTTTTCAATTACGTGTAAAAAAATCCTGGTTTGCATAATGCTCACACCGGACAAATTGTGTAATAAATCAACGGCAAATCTTGCAAAGATAAAAAAACTGGCGAAGTACGATTAACAAAAAAAAATCAAACAAACGGCGACGAAATCATAAAATGACTAACAAGATACACATAATACGACAGTCCATCGATCAATATCGTATAATGATTATTATTACTTATGATATGACGAGGTTATTTTTAACTTTTCAAAATGATTTATTTACGGAATTTCACGATCGGTACATCGCACTATATAAATATGTCAGTATTTAATTGGCCAAAACGTATTCGTTACCGTGGGCCAATCTCAGAGACTAAATTGTTCAGAACATGTTAGTCACGTTACCGTGAAAACTAACAGCATTATATATCCGTTATCTTAACAGAAAATCATTTCTTAACGTTAATAAAATAATTCTGTATAAAACATTTTACCGTTATCAGGTAGTACTGTGTTGTATTCGGCTTGGAATTTTATTCCGAATACCAATTTTAAAAAATTACAATTATTACAAAACGGGTGTCTCAGATGTGTGTATTAAATGTTCCTAAATACTATGAAATCTCGTTGATACGCATAAAACCCTAAACATGCCTCACATTAAGGATTGTATATACCTACTGCTTAGTCCGAGATAATCATTTAATTTCGATCATCGATAATTACGATAATCATTTAATTTCGATCATCGATAATTACGATTCTAGCCAATTTCAATTTATGATACTAAATATAAACATAGGAACTTAAACGTAATAACCTTTCGCAACGTTAACTTGTTTTATTATTTCTTCTATATTTACTAATTGTGTAACGTGTCATTCTTTTGTTTTATAATTATCATCACAGCTTTTTCTTATTCGCTGTACAGTTTATATATATATATATATATATATATATATATATATATATATATATATAATTTTTTACTGTAATTACATTATAATTATTTAAATTTTTGCTTTAATAAACGACTTTTTACTGCTATCGCTATTTAATATCAGCAAAATGTAATAAGCGGATACCGTTGTAAAAACCAGTTGGTCTTTATTGACAAGTACGGAACATTTGACGTCAAACAAAAGTACGATCAACCAAAAAAGACGAAGCAATAAGCAAACGAAAATAATCAACCACGAGAGTAATGAGCATTTAATTACATCCGGTTATCAATCCACGTGGTTTATTACTATCGATAAGAAACATAGAATTTCAACGTCACAAGGCCATACAAACGAATAGATAATTTTATTTTGTTAAAACCATGTTATAAAGTTTAATGGATAAACCAACCCCCACCCAAAAAAAAAACACGTGGATAATGGGCGGTTTCGTTTATGGTATTACTCTCTATTTTACTTTAATAACTGTCTGTTAATGATTACGTTTTTCCTTTCGAGTAGAAGAGGACGAACTAAAGCGCACAAACCTATTAACTTTTTAATGTATTTAAAATTATACGAATTATATTTTTAAATCTCATTTTTTAAGAAAATGTAGAACCTTTTTTTTTTTATATTTTCATCCTATTTAAGTACTATTTATACAATTTTAATTCAAAACACTCTTTATACATTGAGACATATTAATATTTTTATACAAGGTTACAAATAAAGTGTCGATTAGCGCGTGATACATATAAATGTATTTGAAAAGTAGCACTAACTGCAATAATAACTAGTAAATTTAATTCGTGAATATCGTAAACGTTATATATGAATTTTTGGTAATTTCACACTCATCGAAAATCAAATTCACATTTATGGATTAAGTAATTGTAATACACAGTTTTTTATGTTTTCCACTATTTATGAAAATAATACGTATCCTATAAATTACACGCCGAAATTTTAGATTTACAGTTTGGTAAAAAAACTTCATTTATTTTAGTAACACACAATTGGCGACATGGCATTCTTACATATACAAAAAAAAAAAAAAAGTTTGATGTAATTTAGTTAAGCGTTTTTATATATATGAAGGTAAAAGATGGAATTACAACAGTGCAACAAAAAGTTAATAACATTTATTTTTTAATAAATATACAAAAATTTGACATTATTTAATATTAAAATAAATAATTACACTTAAAAATCTAAAGAAATTTTAAATTAGCTGTAATATTTATTAAACACTTAATTTTAAAATATTCAACATTAATAGTATTTATCAATAAAGAACTTATTGTTGATACTCACAGTAAACATAATACAGATAACTGAGATCCGTGATATGCACGAATGACGATATACTCAAAACCAACCGGAGCTAAAAAGTAAAGGAATGAATACTTTGATTACTTTCGGCTAATGATTATTCGTTCTTTCGTGTCTCGGGCAGAATAGAAGAACATCAAATGAAAAGTATGTTGAATCTGTATGTAAATTTAACAATAGTGGTAGTAGTAGTTGAAGCACGCGAGTATCTAACTTAACAAACTGAGTTTCTGGCAGTCTACTCTATATTCTATTCATTATTACACACTATACAATGAGATACAAGGGTATGTATATGCGATAGTAATGATATACACAGAATTTACACTTCGGGTAATCGTAACGAACACCGCCGTCATATTTTAAATATAAGATATGCAGACGATACAGTCTTAATCTCAGATAACATTGACAAGTTACAAGAAATGGTTGATGGAGTCACGTCAGTAAGCAAAGGGTATGATCTTGAAATAAATGTAAACAAAAAAAACTTCTTACAAATACAGTGAAGAGGCGATACTAGAATTGTATCAAACATTAATTGTCAAATCATAGACAGCGTTCCGAAATTTCAGTATCTCAGAACTTGGTTTCATGAGGACACCGATCAATCGATCGAGATACTATGTAGAAAAATTAAATATCTTTTTAAATATGAAAAATTTGGTAACCCGAAAAGACATTAACCTACAGTTAAGATTACGACTGGTGCGATGTTATGTATAGCCGGTATTACGGTATGAAAAGCTGGATTTTCATATTCACGTTGAAAAGAAGATCGAAGCGCGGGAGATTTATATATATATATATATATATATCGGCGTATTTCATACAGAGACTATATTATCAATACAGATGTGCTGCAAAATATGTCCAAGGAAATGAAATTGCCATATTAACGCTCTAGAAAATTAAAATAATACGTTTATATAAATAGACAACCAGAGATGCATTATTCATCCTAACTTGTCCTGAACGATATTGTCGAGAGATGTCGGAAGCCAGGTAGAAGAAAAATGTCATAGGGAGCTGATATGCCTCGGTGGTACAAGACATCTGCAGAGCTGGCAGCGGTTTTTAAGAACAAAGGCTGGGAATAGCTATGTTGACCGCCAAACTTCGATCGGAGATGGCGTAAAAAGAAGAACATTAAAACTAGCCACAACCAAAAATTTTCGACGTTGCACCTTTAGAGATAAAAATGGACAAATAAGTCCAGCTAATCTTCTCACTCCCGGGAAACAGGAAAATTATAAAGTAGTTTGGGAGAAGGTCAAGTACCAACTATTATAATAACTTCTATGAATATTCAAGAATTATCTAAGGATAAATAAGTAATTCCATCGGAAATATGTAAAGAAAATTGGTGCCCTAGGACAAGGACACACCGTGGAATAAACAGAAATAGGTAAAAAGTATATGGAATGAAGCTGGTAATTGAACGACATGGTAACGCGGTATTTATAAAGCTAGATTTAATCGTCAAGTTCAGGTCGCTAACTCAAAATAAAAACTATTGAAATTCTCACCATCGCACTAACACGTTGTACAATTACCTCAGTCTATAAATCACCTGGAATTAAATTTAAGTTTCTAAAACCACTTAATTAAATTATCGTCATTGAATTCAGATTGTAATGAAGAAACACAGCTGGATGACACAAATGGAAACGTAGAATCTCTACCAAACTGGGCAGAAAATAACGGTTTGTAGGTTACTGTGTATTCAAAATTACCATGTACGTTTAACCAGTAGCAGAGAGAAGAAAGACACTAATCCCGACATCTTTATGACAGATTTCATATCGATGTAAAAAGACAATAGACAAACCTGTTCCGTGATCTCAACATTGATCTGTGTCATGCGCGGTAAAATTTGTAGTTGTACTTGAATCAAAAAGCGCTATAACATCAACAAAGCTAACTGGAATAGGTTTACTACAGATTTAGACAATGAGATAATTAAGATAAAAACAACATCAGAAAAACTATGACGAATTTATAAATCTAGTTAAAGCTGTACCGAGAAAATATATTCTTGGAGGATGTAAAACGGAATATATCAGCGGACTATCACTAAATTCGAAAAAGCTGCTGAAAATATATGAAAAAAAAAATTCTACAAATCCATTTGTCGTGGACATAATCTCACGCTATTTTTCATACAAACGCTGATAATTTATTTCCCATACGTTGTATAGAACAAGTCTTGTTTGTAGTACATGATAAAAACTTATAGCATAAATTTTTTCAATCTCAACTAATACTTATATGGAAGGATTAATGATGTTTTAAACAATATGATAGAAAAAAGCTTGAAAGTCTTATGAACATTGAAATATTCCAATCAAAGAATAGGACGTATTTGGTGCGTAGACATAACGGAACGAAGCCACACGCATTAATAAAGATAAATCATATAATAATTTAAGGTAGAATATTAATTTTTAATAAAAAAAAATTATTAAACTTTTAAAACCAACATATTAATTTATAATAATACAATTCAGAACTTTACGAAACGAATATTTCTTTACCATGGAATTGTTTCATTGCGACGTTTTATTTTTTATAATCACACACACACACACGATATATAATATATATATATAATTACACTTGAATAATTTCAATGTAATATAAATATTATTTTATTATGTTTCTCAAGGTTAAATACTTTTTTTAGGCATGTTTTTTAGGTTTCTAGTATTTTAAGAGTATGCAGATAATAGTTCAGAATGTAGCAACGCACTTATCCGTAATTTGTATGAAACAGCAAATCAGGAAACGCTTAAAAAAACAAAACTCATACCTTTAAGTTTTGATAACATAATTATGTTTCAGTTTTAAAAAATAAACAAAAATAATTTTAAAACATATTTTTTAACAAAAGAGAATTTTAATTTTTAAATTTTATAATGAACCAGATTCAAAAATTCTATCGATCAAAGCATATAAACAATTAAAAATGTCTCCATCTACAAGCCTTAAAATCGTTCAAATTTGATCAAATTTCATTTTAAAAAATTATTTTAAAATACGAATTATTATGAAATATAAATTTTATTGCGCATAAAAATAAAAAACGAACGATGAAAAATATTAACAGTAAAAGTTATTTTTCTACAATAATCCACAATTGTGTTTTACGACGAACTTATTCTGGTATCAGCATTATCGCTTCGCAGTGGAAAAGAAGATAAAAACTGAAATGTTAGTAATTTTTCTAGTAAAATTCCCCAAATCGAAAGTTTGTAGGAGACGTTGCCTAACTAATTCTCATCAATTCGAAGACTGACAGACAACCGATAACGAACGACACATCGTAGGCAAAACCAGTATATGTTTGCTTCCGCCTTCATTACTTTTCCAACAAGCTGGTGTACTGATTTATCGGAATGACGGTTGAGTTGGTTAGAGACTTTTTTCCGTCGAAAAATTACTAACACTTCAAATTTTATCTATTATTTACTATTAAGCAATGCTAATTCATTACTGTTACGCCAAGAGGTCATTTCTATCAAATTTCGAGCGCAAAAGAAAAAATTTCATCATATAATCAACATTTTAATATATATATATATATTTACAAACGGAAATATTCTAGTAAACGTCTTAAAATTTGTAAGTAAGAATGATTTTATTACGGGTTTTTTTTCTTCTAGCGAATGAATAAATCGTCGTCATCCAATCTATACGGTTAAAAATGTATTTGAAAGAGAACGTAATTTTATCGCGCACTAAATTTTAAAAGACAAAATAGCGTGAATTTGTCGTAGGAAAAAAATTAAATAGTAAAAGAAGAATTCATGCATTAACTACGAAGGAAATTTACGGATAATAAAAATTAATACGGAAAATACAAAACTACAGAAAAGTCTACCGAAAAGACTTACCAAATCCATATATTTCACATACAATTCAAAATCACATCAACTTTCGATACCAGGTCTGAAAAATAATATAACAACACGTTACGAACACACAATAACACTCGACGTAAATCAAAAATAAGCAAAGTAATAAATCCACAAAGCGAAACGCGTTTTCGAAATGATGTATTTATACATAACCAACATATTAAAAAGAATAGATGACAGAATAAACTTTAAATGGTTAAGTGTTCGAGAAAATGACACGCGCAAAACTCGGGTTTTACACACATACAAGAATAAATGTGCGCATATGCATGCATGTCGATCCATTACAATGAGTAAGACAACTAAGGAGGAACCATTACATTAGAATGATATAAATTTTCGTTACAATGACACAAAACAAGCGTCGTGGACAATAATGAAAAGGAACGCTCCTTATAAACACGATAATTTTTTTTTTACGCATATTAAAAGAAGCAGAAAGGCGTATTTTAAATAAACTGACGCATAAAAGTATATTATTAAATTTATCAATTATAAGAATACTGTAAATAAGTACGTGACAGAATATTAGATTAGTTTTTCCACGAATATTAATTAATTTAGTGTAACATGGTCAATTTTGTTTCATATGAGATATATGTCAATTTGTATACTAAAATAAATTTAAATCTAACGTTAACATAAATCATTCAATTCGAAAACGTTTTGTTTGGCTAAATTAGAATATTGCTAATCAAGAAGTCGAATAATTTAAAAGCTCTAACGTAAATTAAATCTACGAATTGGTAAAATAATAAAAAATTCGAACCGCCATTATTTTTTTTAATTTAACAAATATTAAACTACTAAACAAACGTTGATGTCGCTAGTACTGTTTAAGTTATATATTTTTAAAAATACATAATGTCACTATCTTCCTCTCAGTCGATAGCGTTATTTACAATTTTAATACGTGATTTAATATCCGACAACAGATTAATAATTCATTTGGATTAACATGTGTTGTATGCAATATCAGTCATTAACGTAAAAAATAAATGCCCATGCAAATTTAAAAAATTAATAGTATTCACCGTTATTAAAGCGTACATTATATTATAATCAAAGCATCATCATTTTTTCAGTTCTAGGACTAGTTGTTCTTCATGATAATCATTTCAATGATATCGATTTTCAGCAGCTCACTTCAGTTCCGCATAATTTTCCACTCCTAATTTTACCTTCTAGTACGTCCCTAAGTAGACCGGCATGCCGAAGTAAATGTCCCATCCAGTTTAGGGACGTTTTCTTTATTCAGTTCATAGGAGGTCTTTTCTTCAATTTGTTATTCGTTGGTTCTCTTCTCTAACTTCCATAATCAAATTAATCTTTACTAATTATTCAATCAAAATCTAAGTCAAGATTAAAATAGGCACATCATACATAGAAAAAATTTATGTTTCAAAATTAACCCCTCGCATTTTCGGGCTGATTAAAGTTACATATATAAAATGTGCATGATATACAGATGGCGAATAGAGGCAATGAAATAAATATACACGTTAGTCATTTTTCACAGCATTAAACAATATAATAGTAGTCGTACAATCTCGATCATCAGAAATAATACATCAGTTAACAATAATCCGAGACCATCATTTCACATATTTTACATTAACATTTCTATACTTGAAACTCATACGTCCATAAATAAATAAAACAATAATATACGAAAATCCGCAACATCAATATTTAATACACAAGTTACGGTATGTATGGTTACAAAGTCTCATATCATTAATATAAAGATTACGATCGTTAGAATTATTTGTTGCTGAACAAATGCAAGAACTGCTTCATTTGCATTTGTTACATTTTAAATTACGAAACCTAACAAAAATTCACAAACTTTTCCGTGTTGAAAAATAAAATTAAATAAATTTCAACTTTCAAACAATAGAATTTAATGACAAGGCTGTATCGCGACATTAATAAATAAAACACAATTAATTAAATTAAACTTGACATTCATGTACTAACGTTAAGATAATACAGACTATCTTATAATAATTATATATATTGTAAATAATTACGGTTACACCCATAAAACTAAATAAATTCCTAACACATACTCAACTGTATAATGATTAAATAATTAAAGAAATAATAAACAAACCTGCAGTCATTCCGTTCAAAAAGAAAATCTGCGTTCATAAACAACGATTAGAGTATTTTCTATATTATTCGAACAGTACAATATTTAATCAGATTCTGTTTTATTTAAATTATTCATTTTTTAGTTTTGTAGTTTATTAATTTTAGATTTAGAAGAGTAATAACTGTTAGCTAGCGTTATTTAAATTATTTGTAAATTAGAGTGGTTAGTGTAATATCGTGTACCGAGATTAAGTATTTTCTTATAACTAATTTTTATTTTATTTCAGTTGTTTTCTATACTTTTTATTTTTATCTACTTGAAAATGACTTAATAGCCGAAAAGTTTTGTGAACTTTTAACTTATAGCATTTAGTGATTTGAATTAATTTTTTATTGTTTATATTTGTAGTCAAAGAATTTCAACTATCTCATGCGGCGAAATTAAACGTTCAAAGTTGCAAAATTATTATTAAAAACATTTTTGGATTATTATTATTATTATTACGAGTATTGATCAAAAACTAGTGAGAATACAATTGTTTATTCAGTCCTAGTGGTACGTTCATTATTGTTTACAAATTTTGATTTACTTTAACATACATTTTTATAAACCATTGTTGATTTAATTTTATATGGGTTCGTTTGATTCATGTTGCAAATATTCTATTGAAAATCTAAAGTACAATGAGGAAAAAAAAAACAAAACAAAAAAATAGACATTGACAGATTTACTTTTTTTAATTTCAGCAGACGTCGAGATTATTGTTCGTTATTCCAATTTAAAATGGTGATACTAACATACCAATGTTAATCTTAGAACACACATTACGACAATGAAGATGCAAAATGGACATAAAATTACTACATTCATAGAGTAATCATAAATATAATTTCATTAATCTAAACGACTCATATATTCATACCGATCATCAGAATATATTTAGAAAACTTGTACACAAATTCAATCAATGGTGAAAAAAGTAAATTACTTAAAATTATATCGTGCATTCTATATTAGTAGAAAAATTTAAGCGTGATGTCGGGAGTCGATGTTTAGTTTATCATTTCGAATTATTAATTGGTGCCTTCTAATTAATAAAATGCAATATATATTTTTAAAACGAAACGCAGCATTTTAAAAAATATATTTTTTCTTATATAAATATAATTAGCATCATATATAAACAATTTTCTCTTATGTGGTATATAAAGCAATTAAATAAACCATCAAAAACTTTACCTTAACTTTGAAACTGCTGATGTACACGGGGCTATTTTATATTTGAATTCTATCGATACAGCTATAATCAACACTATGCATTTTTTAAAGTTTCTCGCGATTTTCCAACAACTCGTTATTTAAGAATTACTTTCATTAAAATAGATATTTTACATATCCCGACTAGATTCAAAATATTTCTGTCACTAAGGCCGCCAAGCATTATACACCACAATGTACTGCCCTAATCACATATTTCAGGACATACTTTTTATTTAAATATTATTTTTAATGTCGCAACGTGAAAATAGGTTAAGTTACAAACAAAAGCTCACAATAAAGCAATTCTTATCAAGCTAAGTAATAATCAGCGGAAAACGTAAATATTTCATTTTAATAAAGCGAAAAGAACGGAATAATAAATTTATGACTTTAATTAAAATGCCGTTATAGATACGAAAAAAAAAAGTTGTACGAGCAAACAATAACCCCACCCATCAGTAAGGTTATTAGGACACGTTTTCACAAATCCATTTTAACAATAAGTTAACGTTTTCTATTAACTTCCGATTAAACTGTGATTCCTTGTATGAGATTCAGTTAATTCAAAGTATCCTTGGTTTAATAAATTTACATATTTAAAGAATCCGCAAGATTTATATCGTCTGCAACATGGTATATTTTCTATACAAGAACGCCACTAAAATATAACAGCCTGAACGATTTCAAAATGAAAAAACACCTCAAAAAATTACTAAATATGCGTTCTAACGATAAAAACATAGTTTATAAGCGTTCCCGCCACCCAAAAATACATCTAACAAGCACCATACATTGTATAATGATGTTAAAGCAAGTTAAATTTTATATAAAATAACTTACCTGTGACTGGGTTCCCTATACCACTTTTTACTTATACTGGAATTATCAGATATTTTACTAACTGATTCCAAACTATTGTCGTTCATTGTCTTAACAATGTTTTTTATAACTATTCAATAAATGTGAAAAGTGTAAAAACCAGAAACTAACAACGACACCGACCAAAATGCCGCAGAAATAATTTGAGATAACGTAACATTTGCCTACTTGATTTGTCTTGTAAGAATTGGCAATCAGCCAACACTTCCACACATTTTACAGTTATTTATGAAATAGTTTACTTACGCATAATAATTATAAAATATAGTTTTAAAATAGATAATTTATCATAGCATCCAAATAATTCTCATCACATGTAAATTTACACTTATGCACGTTTAAACTAAACAACTGAAGTATTTACGATGTATAAATGTTAAAAAATAAACTTTATTAAATTATAATGCAATCTATTCAGGAAAAAATCAGACGTGATTGTTAAAAGCGATGAACTAATAAAGTCAATAAATTTATAATGGGCTAAAAATAAAAATCTTTGATTCATATTTACTTAAATTGAAGTACCTGTTCTTGGTGTTTAAGATAATATCGTTAATATAATAGTATGATATTCACGAGATTTTCAAAATCTCTTATAATTCAAATTCGTACATACTCAATTGAAAACAAAGAAAATATGGTTAGTTAATTTTAGATTTAAGTACAAATATAAAATTTTATATCATTAAATATTTAAGTTTATGCTAATATTTGTCTATAATATTTACTTTTTTCACGCTGTTTTTATTTCAGAAAGGTTTATTATTGGGTGTATACAAAAAAAGAAATAAATTTGAACTTACTCCTACGGCTTGTAAAGATACACAATTATCTGGAAAATTACAGAATTATTTAAATATGTAAGTAATTTGTAATTTTTTAACTGGTTAATTAGACTATCAAACATGTTTTTACTCTATTGATTCTAATTACATCGCTAGAATAAATAATACTGCACGAACTGTAAAACTATTTTTTATTCGGAAAAACGATCTATAAAACTGTGAATATTTATAAAATAATAATTTGTCCCACATACTGACGTAAAGGCAAATGATTACATAACTAATTTTTTTACAAAAACTGTATCAGCAGCTAACAAAAGGATAAGCATTCGCTTTTCATCTGTCTGAAATTTTTATCATTACAATGCTTATAGTTAAGTGTACATTTTATAAATTCAGTATAGTATTTTCTTAAATTAAATTAGATATATCCATTAGTCGAACAGGTCAAGTTGCCTTTTTGAATTGACAATATTATTATGATAACTATAGAAATAAACTGATATTTAGAAAATTTATATATGTAACTTTTAATATTTATATGACTTAGTTTATAACTCGGTGAAGATATTTTTATTATATTTTATATGCGGAAATTATTTTTAACTATTAATGATAATTGTCCTAGTCGAAGAAAAAATTATATTACCGTGTCAGAAAATAAAGCTATAACGGAACGTAAAAAGAAATGTATATGCCTTTTTAATTTAGAATTTCTTCGTGATAACTTAATACATTTTTATAAAACTTAACATCGTACTTGTCAAAATCGGAACAAATCCGGTTTGTTCGTACGAAAGTTAGCTGTGTAATAAATCGATAGCTTCGATTCATGGGTAAAGCATAACTGTAATTTAAGTACAGGGGTTATATTACGCTGATTTACTCATTTGTAAATTTCATATTTGTGTGCTCGTCGCCTCGAATTGAAAATCTCTTTACATTTTTCTAAGAACCTATCAACACGATTGAAGTATTGGGTTAACGAGTTGTCAATTTTGTGATTTTACTGTTCACCTTATTTACTTTTGTTACAATTTTTTTTTTTAAGTTTTTGTTTGTACACCTTGTGCGTAGTCTTTTACATTTAACATTCTACGTCATGCATTACGATTTTAAAGTACACAGTAGAAACTCGATTATCCGGATTGTCAATCGCGAAAATTTTTTGGATAAACTGTGTACAAGGAAGAATTAAATGTTTAAACTGAAATAATATAACATCCTTACTACAACCAATGGATGAAAGCATTATTGAAACATTAAAACGTCTTTATAGAAAACAACTTTTACGTAGTTTGTTTTCTGTTGATGAAGATAAATACCGTTTTGTATTTCTTCAAGCAAATGATTTTAAAGGAATGTTGTTACATAATTGTAGATGCGTGGAATTTTATTGAAAGGACTTTGAATAAAGTTTGGAACAGGCTATTAAAATAGGAGCACGAAGGTACAATTACTGAAAGGGATGATTCTCTCTTAGAGCATTTAGCCTCCTGAGACCCATGTGTTTTTTTTTTTAATTCTTTTAATAAAACAAATCACTTTCAAATATATATTTACTCTAATATACGTAAAATTATAAAATATTTATATAAAAAATGCACCCTCGCCCATACAGGGATGATTTAAAATGGTATATTCTAATATTTTTGACAATCTTCTCGATATAATAACCAAGAATTTGTGCAAGCAATGTCAATAAAGTGTAAGATTACGCGTACAGTCCATCGATTTGTCCTAGCATTGCACCGATATAATGCAACTAATCTGTCAGCTACACCTTCCATATATTTGTTATATTTGAGATTACGTGTGGTCGACGTTTTTCTTATCTTCTTTTTGTCAATTTTGCTCCATCACGTGCATTGATCATTTTTACATTTTCATGCTCGGTTGATAACATGGTTATTATTTTATTATCTAACCATTGGATCGCACGAATGTTGCCGTCCGCTCTTATGAGTTGTTCAATTGAACCGCGAGAATCTTTTAAAAATACGTTTTCGGGCGTAAATTTAACACTTGCGAGTTTTGGGATTTGATTCCGTTGGCAAGTTCCAGTTCCAAAAATTTTTCTTTTGCTTAAATTGAAAAATATTCGTTCAGTTGTAAATAATCGATTGAAATATACACTGGAACCTGGAGGTACAGTTTCAGTTAGACGAGCGATTACTGATTTTGCGACGATCAAATTTGATAACATACAAAATATAGTATTTTTTCTTTGATAAATTTCGAAATCTAAGATTAATCCTTTCGAACTTGCAGGAAAAAAAATTTTAATAACAACTGGATGAGGTTTCCCACGAATATATTGTTTCAATTTCGTTCGACCAGTGAATGGTATAATTTTTTCATCAATAGAACAATATGGTCTTCTTTCTAACTTCGAACGACCATTCGGAACTTCTTCAATAAGTACTTTCCACAATTTATATTTAAGCTTTTGTTCCTAAACGGAACTTTTGTTTTTCTAGACCAAAATAACCTTAAACGTGAATAGTCATAGAAGATAATCATTAAATTACTCTATATAAAAGTTTTTATATTGGTGTTAGTAATTTTCGAACGGATTCCTGTGGATAATGCTATTATATTCGTTACTGTGGCCATCGTAATCTGGTACATAATTTTTAAAGTATTGATATGGTGTACAATTGATTCTCGTTTACTTGTCTGTGTATCTGGTTCATGTAAGTGAACCACTCTTTAATTTCTTTGAAATAAATTTTTTTGAAGGTTTTTCCAGTGTTGTGCTGTGGTATACTGCGTCTTGTTTTACGAGACGGTGTTACAAGTGTAGATGCTAAAGAAGTTGTAAAAGATGGCAACAATGGTGGTGTAGATAGTAATCTTTCATGTACTTTAGTAATAGAAAAATTAGTACACGGTAATAATGATGTAGACGGTGTGAATAAACTTCTTGCACTAGAATTAGATGGTCCCTCAGTATCGTTCTAAATGAAAGATGTACGCGCTATCATTAACATCTAGATCTTCTATATCGTCTATATCAACTTCCAATGAGTTACCGTCATTAATCCAATGCAAAATGACATCATCACTAACGCGATTCATAATAATTAACTCAATTCGTAATTTATACCGGCGCGCTATTCAAAATTTTAAATAGTTATTTTTAATGTAAAAATAAAATCAAAAAACAAAACTTTGAAAAAACGAACTTGAAATTAATACAACGAACAGGAGAGTATCGTTTTCCAGATGAAATACAACAATATAAAATCGATTTGTACTAATAGGGTCCCATGATATATTTGAACATACCATTTTCAACAGTTCACCCACTCCCACTACTTAATAATAATCTGCGTAATAAAATCCGCTTAACTGATAACAGATATCTTAGACATAATAAAAAAACGATAACATTAGACTTATTAGTGTTCATGTGTTTTATCCTGTACATAAACACATCCTGAATGTCAACATTTGCTCCTGGCTTGCGCTTTTAATCACTACCGGAAGAAAACTATATTTGAGCATCTGGTCAATATATATGTTATTCTTTATATTTTTATATTTAATTTGTAACGCATCAGAAGCATTTTTAAAATCGCACAGAATACATACAAGCGCTTGAAAAAGGTATTTTAAAATATACCCAAATACATTATTGGGTCTGAAGAGGATAAATAAGTTAATGATAAATATAGAAATATGCCCAGAATGCGATGTCGATGATACAATAGAGTGACTCGATTGTGATTTATCGATGAGAACATAATGCGGGCAAATGAACAGAACGAAATACAAGAAGATGAAACATAAGAAAACGTAAAATGCAGGAAATCATCTCATACGGAAGCATTTCAAATCCTGGAAACAGTTTTCAATGGTTTGAGGCGAAACGAGTGTGTAACATCGTGAGTGTACTATAATTAAAACGAATTCGTGATGTAGCGGCAATGAAGAGAAAAAAATCCTTACGTCGAAAGGTAATTACAAAATATTTTAAACGAAATAAAACGATTTACAATGTACTTTCATCGACTAAATGACTGCTGCCGAATCATATTAAATTTGCCCAAGTACACGAAGATACAGTTAATGGGTGAAATGTTGAACTTGGACTTCGTAGTGAACATCGTTACTCGCAAGTAAATTATTTCTTAAATGTGAAAGTAACCCGTCTCTCCCTGTTAAAGCAATAACTATAATTACGAATCATTAGCTTTAAGATATAAAAATATAAGCATCTGAAACATAACTTTCTGTCATGAAACTGTCAACGATAATATTATGTTAAAATAAGTATAAAATAAATTATTTCATATCGATATTATAACTGAATATGTGTTTCCTCTTCTTTCTTCTTTTCCTATATTTGTGGTTTTTCTTTGTTTTTCCCAGCATAAATTAATATTTATACATAAATGAAAATGTATATTTTATTATTGTATTTATAAGAACTTTACATTAAGGCCTACGAGAGCCGGTACCAATAATTTATATTGTGAAATAGTTTATAACTTTTATTTATATAAATAAAATTTCTTTTTCTTATTTCATAATTACGATTACAATATTTGAATAATTTTTGGCAAATGTATACATTATAAACATAAATATTAATGTCAGTTAATTTGAACAAGTTTCTTGTTTCGAATAAACACCTTACACGTATATTAATAGCCTTTCTTTTTAAAGTTAATTATATAAAAATCGCTTTTATTTATGTATGCATCATCCGGATTACTTACGACAGTAATTCGTCCGGATAATTCTCTACGTCCAGTTTTCGCCATATTTTGCATTTTCGGTATAATTCTAGAAGTTTTTCCTAGACACGTTAATCTTACGTACGATTGGTCGTAAAGCACGTTGATAAACATTAATTTCTGTTAGTTTATTGCGCGTTATAAAAGGAACGATGTTGCGAGTGACTTATAAAGGTGTTTTCAGTTTAGACAACCGGTAACTAAGAACAAATAACGTACTGTCGCGATGATAATGATTATAATCGTAATTACGTATAAATAGCGTAATTCTTAAAATTCACCTTAATTAAATGTTATATCTTTTTAATTTGTTATATAAGTATATTCTGTGCCTCTAGCCTTGGTTGCTGTACATGACGCGCGTTAATTTAACTTAATAATAATAATATTATATAGGGTGACCCAGAAAACACGGACATTTTTGTTTTTTGAATAGCGCAGTAACAGAACCGCGTGCTTCAGTGTACACGCGGGAGATTCGTTTTTGTCCAATTTCAGTTATCGTTCCTATAACGAGAAAGAGTACGCGTTTGCGTGGAACGTTATTTTCGACGCGAATCGCGACGGTTGAAAACTTTCGAGAAATAACTTCTGCGTGCGGCGAATGAAAAACGTCCTGGACAAAAAATACCGGTTGGGCCTTATTTTTTCACCGATGCTGCGAATGGAATATATCGAGATGATAAACACGTTTTTGCTTCTCTCACTTCGTCGTCGTCTAGGCCGTACGTGGTTTCGACAAAATGATGCGACGTGTCACTTTTCGGCAGAAACGCTCGCAGTACTGAGTGTCGCGTCGCACGGTATTTGGCCGCAGCGCTCGTCAGATTTGACCGATCCAGATTTCCTCTTTGTGGGAATACCTTAAGAACACATCCATGAGATCTGGAAGACCTACTAGGATTTCTTCTGAATAAATTCAGCGACCTATGCTCGAAAATCTTGTAAAAAAACTGAATGGAAACGATATTGTTTTCCACAAATTAAGCTAATTTTTACATAAAATTTTATTCGAAAATTTTGGTCGAGTAGTTATTCAAAAAACAAAACCGTCCTCTCTGGGCCATCAATATGTAGAAGTATAAATTATTTCGTTTAATTTTTTCGATAAGAACGCGAATATTACTCTTAAGGTGGGAAGCCGGGTGCTATTTTTCGGTGCGCTAGACTATTATTTTCGCCTTTAATTAATTACGTAGTACTGAAATAGTTTTATGTTACTATGTGTGTTTCAGAACTGGTTGACGATTTGAATATTAACACACATACATATATATATACATACATATATTAAAAATATATATAGACACTGTTGTATAAACAGGATTTATCATGTCGAACGGTGGTAAGGATACGTCGTTTTCGTGTCCCATATACGCGCGACAAATCATGAAACAACTTCCTTATTCGGTCAATACTAACGGTTGTTCGTTCGAGGATAAAACGAACGATTTTCTATGTCCGATCTGTTTCGAAATTATCGACGAAGCCTACATAACGCGTTGCGGTCATACCTATTGTTATCGATGTATATTGAAAACGTTGGAAAGCAACAACAGTCGTTGCCCGAAATGTAGCGTGAATTTAAACGACGGCGATTTATTTCCGAATTTTCTCTTAAACGAATTAATCGTCAAATATAAATATCGTCGACGATTGACGTTAGGACGCGAATTAACGGAAGACGGTCGTCTGATTAGCGGCGCATCCGGCGGTCAATACGTAGCCGATAATTTACGATATTTAATAGCGTACGAATCGAAAAATCTAACGTTACCGGACGTGAACGTTATGTTGGAAACGTTGAAAAAACGTAAACAACATCTAGAGGCCGAATCGCGTCTATCGCAAAATCGTTTAGTTCGCGAATTTTTGAAGAATTTATTAAAATTGAAAGAACGACAATTATGCGACGTAACTAAAGAAGTGAGCGTTATCAAGAAAGATATCGAACGCGTAGAAGAAATATTAAATATATCGGACGACGAATACGAAAACGAACAACAGCAACCGGACGATAACGATAACGATAACGACGAAGACGACGATATTATCGATATAATCGATAATAGTCGACGTAATTCATCGCGATCGATGTTGGCAGATTGTATTACTACTAATAGTAATAATCTAGACGAATCGTATAATAGTAATAATAATCAACATTATCAGCATCGTCGTAATAATAATAATAATAATACTACTAAACAGGAAAAGGAAAATTTCAATAGCGTACATATGAATACCGAAATAACCGGTAATTCGTTTTTAGCGCGTAATAAAATCGTACAGGCTCATTTTGACGATTTCGTTAAATGTTATTTTTCATGTCGCGCTAAACAAATTACATTCGGCGCTGTTGGTCATAATAGCAATAATAATAATAATAATAATAATAATAATATGATGATGATGAAATCGGACGATAACGATAAATACGGTTTAGACGTTTTTCGCGAAAATTTAGTCAAATTTAGCCGTTACAGCAAATTACGTCCGATCGCTACGTTAAATTATTCGAACGACGTCTATAATAATTCGACTATCGTATCGAGTATCGAATTCGATAAAGACGACGAATATTTCGCTATAGCCGGCGTAACTAAACGTATTAAAGTTTACGATTACGACGTAGTTACCCGCGATATAGTCGACATTCATTATCCGGCTTGCGAAATGACGTGCTCGTCGAAAATATCGTGCGTCAGTTGGAATAATTATCTGAAAAGCGTACTAGCCAGTAGCGATTACGAAGGTACGATTACGTTATGGGATACGGCCGTTACGCAACGTATTAAAATCTTTCAAGAACACGAAAAACGTTGTTGGAGCGTCGATTTTAATAACGTCGACAGTCGACTAATAGCATCCGGTTCCGACGACGCTCGCGTTAAATTATGGTCGATCAATTTAGAACATTCGATCGCCTCTTTAGAAGCTCGCGCTAACGTATGTTGCGTGAAGTTTAATCCGCAAAATTCGTATCATTTAGCATTCGGCTCGGCCGATCATTCGGTGCACTATTACGATTTACGTAATACCAAACAAGCGTTGATCGTGTTTAAAGGACATAAAAAAGCCGTTTCGTACGTGAAATTTCTCAACGAACGAGAACTAGTATCGGCTTCGACGGATAGTCAATTGAAATTGTGGAACGTTCTAAACGGTTCTAGCGGTTCGCATTGTTTACGTTCGTTTACCGGTCACGTGAACGATAAAAATTTCGTCGGGTTAGCGACGGACGGCGATTACGTAGCGTGCGGTTCGGAAAATAATTCGTTATACGTTTATTATAAAGGTTTAAGTAAACCGTTGTTAAATTGTAAATTCGACTGTAGCGTACGTAACGTAGTAACGACCGTCGATACGGATCAGAAAGAAGACGAAGTAAACGAATTCGTATCGGCCGTATGTTGGCGGCGACGTTCGAACGTAATGATCGCCGCTAATAGTCAAGGAATAATTAAAGTTTTAGAATTAAATTAAATATTTCGAATTTTTAATAATAATAATAATAATAAAAATAATAAGAATAACGTAACGACAATAATCTAAACGAAATACGATATGTAGCGTCGAAACATAATAATTCATTATTCGTGATTTATGTTTATACACATACGTATATATATATATATATATATATATATATATATATATATATATATATATGCGTATGTAACACTCTCAATAACTTATTTTTCAAAATTATCGCTCATTTTTTTATTATATATTTATAAATAAAATACATGTACAGTTAACGATATATATATATATATTTTCAACCTATATCGGTCCAAGGCTGGACGTAGGTCTCCCCAATCAATAAATTGGGAAGAAAATAGCCTAATCACCCGTGCGGGCTAGGCAAATTTGGAGATACCAACAACATACAACACACTGAGCCGGCGGTCACCCATCCAAGTACCGTTGCTTAACTTCCGCCGTGCTCAACGCGCTTTGACCGTTGGCATATATCAACATATATATAATATATATATATATATTATATATGCCGCTATTGCATATAGATCCTAGAGTGTTCAAATGCCTACTCGACGTTCAGAGTTCGATATTTATCCCTGAAAATCAGACAAGCTTCCGGAAATATGGGAATTCATTCACGCAACTATATAATCTGCAGCAGGAAATAGTGAGGGCTTTTCGGCAGAAACATTATATCAATATTTTTCGATATACAGAAAGCTTATGATATGGCGATATAAAGTAATTCAATTGCTCGTGAAGGTGGGCTTGAAGGGTCGATTTGTTGAATTTACTAGAAACTTCCTTTCAAACCGTACGATCAAAGTGCGAGTATGAAATAAATATTCCCAAGACTTCATTATAGAAAATTTAAGTATGTATTGTTTCCTGATCTTAATAAATACGATTGTAGATTATATAGTAGTTCTCCCCTCGAAAAACTAACTACATAGTATTCACAAAAAATCGAAGTCAACTTATATTAAATCTAACCATCAGTAACTCAATCTTACAATGTACAACGAATTATAAATTTCTTGGGTTACATTTAGATCCCAAAATGACTTGGCGTAACCGCATATTTGCACTTAGACAAAAGTGTCATCCACTACTAAATATAATGAAAATGATGAATAATAAGACTTTTTGGCCAAACCTTATTTCGAATTTACATTGCCCTTATCCGCTCAAGACTCGGTTATCGTTCATTTATATATTCGTCTGCCAGCAAACGGCTATTAAATATACTGGATATGATACAAAATACTGGACTTAGGATTGCGCTAAAGGCATTCCCAACCTCACCAATAGCTAGCTTTCAATATCTCAGCTGTTCGCATTCACCTACAAAAACAACTACTACAGCTTCATATTCAAAGTACATTAAAGATACTACGCAGTACCCTGTGTACCTATAGTGGTGCCGCCTTGAACCCAATTTAGTCCGAGTATCTGTTGGAACCTGTTTTCAACAGACGTTAAAATTAAACCGGAAATCCATAGGAATCTTTTGATTGTCTTGCAACAGCAGCACAACGCAGTCGTTTGCTTCACCGACGCATCTAAAACATCACAATATGTTGGAGGTGCCTTTTCAATCGGAAGCAAGATCCATTCTTTCAGTCTATCGATTATGTCATCAGTCGTAGGGACTGAGATGATAGCCTTGCTTCAGTGTTTGCTACGAATCGCAGATTTGCCTGCTGGCCAGTATGTGATATTGACTGACTCAGCTTCGGCATTACAGTGTATTGAAGCGTGAAAAATTACTGCGACAATGATGAATCAAATATTGCACAGTGTTCTAGAATTATAACACCGGCATCGTTTTCGTCTGAATTCCAAGTCATCGAGTGATAATAGGCCACGATGAAGTACACTGCGCGGAACAAAGGCCTACACAAATTTACTAGCCGATAACGCTAAGAGATTATAGCCAGAAAATTGGAATTAGTCCATATCCGCCCAAGTATACTTAGAAATATAAGGAAGGATTTAGCAATTTGGCCTTCAAAAATTGGTAAAATCTGTTCATCGAGGTTGGAAACAGCTGTCAACAGAATATATATTGGTCACACGCTGAGTACGCACTCGTATCTACTGAGTGTCCAAACACCGCCAATATGTGAAGTTTGCTACGGTCTATCATATTTTTTGTAACCTGCCATAAATATACTCAATATCGTTGCAATTAGCTGAAAATAAGTATCCCGGATGAAAACAAAAACCTTCTCACCAACTTTATAATAAATGCTAAACACTGTAATTGCCTCTAAGTAATTAATAATTCGAGTAATAACCTTATAGGCAATAATCATCATATACATTTTTAAAAATTTAGGAAATTACAGTCCGACCACTTTTTGAAATCTGAGGGGTCTGATCTCGTTATTAAGTTTTTTTTTCTTTTTTTTAAAAAAAAAACCTAAGTATCCTCCTAAAAAGACACGATTACAACGGAAAGTTATTTACACGCAGTTAATTTTATTTACAATTTGAAAATGTTCAGTTACTATTATTATTAAAAATAATTAAAATACTTCTGTCGATAGTTTAAAAGATTATTAAATAATTTGTAAAATATATATTTATTTGCTTATTTTTTATTATCGACGCGACAATCGTATGAAAGTTCTAAATTAAATTAAACATTTTTATTAGGATTAATCGCAGCGTAAATGAATTATTATAAATCCATTAGAGATTTATTTATTTAAGGTTATTATATAATGGTTTTGTTAGAAACGACAATTAAAAAATGGAAAAGTATTATCCCCCTACAATTGTACTTTTATTTCGCTTATTTTAAGTCGTTACGTTATATTTATTTCTTACTTATGCTTTAAATAAGATTTTGAACTGTTATTTTAAATGAGTACGAAATACGACTGAATCCCTTTATATATATATATATATATATATATATATATATATATATATATATATATGTATGTGTGTATAATATCGACCGGAGAGAATATATTTGAACTTATTCGTCAATTTTAAAAATAATAATAATAAATTGGTAAAAGGTAAACATTCTAAATTATTTGAAGAGTGGGATTGTAAATTGTAAGACATACTAGATTAATGTTGATTCAAAATGATAATCCATATAATGACCCGTCAGCTGTGAAGTTGGTAGCGGACGTCGTTTAACCGATTCTCATTAATCCGGAAACCGATAGATGACCGATCAAACGATACATCTTGAACAAGCTAATATAGGGTCTGCGATTCCTCGTATAACGATTATAAAATTTAATAGAGTTTTACATTCCGAATCCGTGAGATCACGCTAAACAAAAAACATTAGCATACGTCCTAAACCTAAGAATATGTCAATTGTCAAAAGGTCAAGTTGTCGTATATGCAAATACTATTTAAGAAATAATAGTTTAAAATGTAATAAAAGAAAAACATTATATTATAAAGTCATTAGATTATAAATTATTGATATTTACTACTTTCAGTATCTTGGGTGTACGACGATTATACGGATTACCCCGAGGTACGCAGAACGTGTGTACCAATTAAGTCTGCCGCGTACAATCGATAACTCGACGTATTTTCCCTGTAAATCTTAAACGATTATATTCGGAATATTTAGTAAGTCGGTTTGCATATTAGTTTAGTGATTCATTTCAACCTATAGTTTAAGTGACCTTATTAGCGCACAACATTTAATTCGGTTATAATCATATTCGCGGGTTGCATTCGACTTTCAGGCTGTTGAAATTCAAATAAACGCCTCTTGTTACGAGCTGTTACTTGTACAAAATTCGAATCAGTATATTCGAACCTCATTACTGGTTGCCGGCGTAATACTCGTAGGATTCGATCTAGAAGGAAAAGCGTTATTCCTAAGTATGGTCTAATTATCAACACTGGAAAATCTGTGGTACTTTTTTTTATTTATAAACAGGTTTGCGTTATTTTGAAATGCCACGCTAAGTTTTAGGATACACGAGCGTAATTTGTTCGTCTTATTACTGCTACTGTTACGTTATTTCTATCTAAATAATGCTCTTACTGTTGTTACATAAAAATTTTAGAAATCTTTTCTCATGTTAGCCATACACATCCAGCTACATAAAAAGGTAAATATTTGTGTGTGTGTGTGTAGAACTTCGTATAACATTATTCAATTAAATTTTTATTGTACATAAAAACATAAAATAAAATATTATAAGATACTAATCTTTCTAGGAGTTGTTTATTTACATAGTAGTTAAACTAAGTAATTTTTATTTTTCTTAAGACCACCCTATATATATGTTTATGCCAATTTATACGGGAGTTCACGGAATCAGTTACATAAAATTAATAAACGTCATATCGTAGCAATAGTTGTAGCCTTCTGCTCATTAGAGACAAGAATTTACTATGGTTAAAAAAAAAACAATTGACTATTTCCGCTATGTGCAACATCATCAACGATAAAACTAACAAAAACTCAAGCATGCTGTGTAAACGAAAGAACCGATCTAGATCTTTCGGTATACCTTTGTTGACCATAACGTGGGGAACAGTAGTTTAAAAAGGCATCGTTTATTTCTAGAATAGGAACGCGTAAAATTTGAAAATTAGAACCAGGATCATAAGAACGTTCATTATTGGTATTCATTAAAATCGGAAAAATCAGTTCTTTCATGTTTTTCACAATTCAATAATAACGAAAGCTCTTTCGATCTTGCTGCAGATTTTCAAATCTTACTCGTTTCATTGAACAGTCAACTAGATGAGTCCTTCGAAATTCTGGAAATAAAATAAGCCTTTTCCAGCTTGTCGCTATCGTCATGGTCAACAAACCAATACCGAAATCTAGGTCGGTGTTTTTTTTTAACTCGTCGTTACGTCATATCGTCGACGTCCTGACGATGCTGTAAACAGCGCAACCGGTCATTAAATACAAATTATTTTGGCGATACTGCATAAAGAGTATTTTTATTTTTATTTTTTTTTTTTAATAGCTATTCCTTTAGAAATCGAATAAATACATAATTCAGATGACGATGCCACTGATAATTGTAATTTTATAGAACCTCCATTCTAAATACAACACTTACACGCTACCTGTTAAAGAAAAAAATTAAACAAAACACATGATGGATTTTGTTAAAAAAAAAAAAAAGGAACCGGTTTATCTTTAAAATTAAATGTGCGAATGGTATTTTGGGATTTATTCGTTCATTGCACGAGAGATTTAAATATATAAAATTCAAATTAATATTATAGAGATTTTTGAAGGAATTTATCGTCGAAATATATATATATATATAATTAAAAATACCATGTATGAAAATTGCAAATTTTGAAATTTTGCGTCCCGGCTACAAGAAATATCCCCATTAAATTTTTAAAATTTCGATTTTTCGCCCTCTTTTTTTTTTCTTTATACTTATATACATGTACGCTAAAAGTTTCAGGTCGATCGCGTTAACCATTCGAATGTTATGAGCTTAAAAATTTACTTTTTACTGCATATTTATTAGTAAATATAATTAAAATTTTCTATCTCGGGTACCGTTTAGATTTATAAACGTTCAAAAATATTTTTTAATCTATGAAAGAACTATTTTCATTGAAAAATAGTAAAATTCTTTTTAAAAAAAACATTAAGGGGTGTTTGCTTCTATATTTTTCAAAACTGAAATTTCTACTTATAACTCCGATAATTTATGAAACGAAATTCTACACAATTAAAAAAGTTACGTGTACAACGGTTTTAAATAGTACGTGATTCTCATATAAATATGTTTTTCGAAAAAACACAATTTTATAAAAAAAAATATACCGAGCAAATCGCCCAGGTATATACATATATATATATATATATATATATATATATATATATATATATATCATCATATTCAGCTGATCAACCAGCATTTCATGGTGTAGCCTCTTCATGAATTAACCACATATTTTATGCCATTTCTTCCGGTCCTGAGTAGCTCTGGTTCTGGTAACTCCTAATTTTCGTCTGAATTCGTAATCCCATCTCATATGTGGTCGTCGCTGTGGCCTTTTTGCCCTCGTGGATACTACTGTGAGATTCTTGGTGTCCATCTTCTATCTGCTCTTCTAATTATATGACCGGCCTATTGCCATTTCGTTGTATTTATTCTTTCTATTATATCTGTTACTTTTGTTCTATCGCGAACCCATCGTTTTCCGGTCTTTTTAGTGAGTGATAGCGTGAATTGATTTCTGAGCTATTTGTAACCGATATTTGTAATTCTTGGTTAGCGTCCATGTTTCACAACCGTATGTCATCACTGGTAGGATGCAGTGATCAAACGATTTATTTTTTAAGTGCAGTGGCATTTTTGATTTGAAAATAACCGAATTCCGTCCAAACTCTGTCCATCCCAGTCTAATCGTGCTATTTATTTCTTGATACTAATTAGTTGACCCTGATATATGGAGAGAATATATATATATATATATAGTTGATTGAGTGGATATAATAGAGTGTGCGGTCGATAACGTTAAAGTTAGATACTTTAAAAAAAAAAAACGAGAATATTTTAAAAAGTTTTTCTCGTCAGTTTTATCGTTTTGTGTTTATAAACATATAATTATGATGCAGTATATAAAAGGAATATTTTTATTTATATTATTTTTATAATTTTTTTTAAGAATCAATATTATTCGGTTGTCGTTCGTATGAAGCCAAAAAATAAATTTAAATATCTACGGATAATTTAACGGAACGCGTCATTTATTAACATTATGCGGCGATTAATTTCGTTACTATTTCACAAAAAAAAAAAAAAATGCTAGCAGTCCTACGTCGATCTAAAACTGCATAAACAATCATTACTGGTAGTAAACTGTACCAATGCGACAGATTCTGCAAAAACCTGGTTGTCTTTTTTCTCACCCGTGGTATTGTTTTGTAATTTTTCCTTGCATTAACCCAGTGGAGTTGGCTGTATCGTTCTGGGTGTCGCATTACATGATCAAAATAATTCAATTTACCATATTTTACTTTTTTTACAAATTCCTCGCATTTATTCATACGTTGCGATAGTTCCATGCTGCGTACTTTATCTCTTCACTTTGTGCGAAGTATTCTGCGATACAACCACATTTCAAATGCATTCAATTTTTGCTCCATCGCTTTATACCCAGATTTTGAACCGTACAACGATACCGAGAATATGTAGAACTTTATTAATCTTATACTATTGTATCACTCGCGAAAACTATCGTATCATTCTCTTCGTGGTGTGATCATTCTCGATCATTCTCGATGAATGGGGATGCTTAGTAGGATTTCGGATTATTCGTATTTTTTTTTCATTTTTACCATTCTTTTTTCTTTTTCTTTTTTTTTTTTTTTTGTCACATCGGTCTTCTGACCACAATTGATAACATACCCATCGTATTTTTATTAACTCATTTCCAGGTGGAAAATATTCAACGTCTATATATATATATATGATCCCTACTACTTTAACCAACTATTTATGAACAGTTGATACCACCGCCCTAGCCCACATACACGGGTCATGTGTGGAGAACACACGTATTGATAATATTGAATACTTAATGCTTATTACTTGCCTCCGCCATCAATGCAGCATCACTGGCAACCCCACCCTACACCGTGTACATGGGCGAAGAGAGAGTCATTTATGAACAGAGTATTCTTTTCGACCATTAGATCCACAACCGAAGTACGTTGCCGTATTCATGTCATAGTTACGTAGGATCAAGGATATCTAGCGTTCATGTTCTTTTTAATCTTCTACGTGGATTACCAGGCAACACTGGCCGATACATGCTCGATATTTCCATGTTTGAGTTATTTTTTAATTCGCTGAGAAACTTCTTGTATCGATTGATATAGTACTCGCGCACATATTCTATCTCCAAATCATGGTGTAGCGTGATGTTTGAAACAAAGTATTTGCCATCCCACGATCAATAATGATCAAGGAATAATTTATTTCGTGTTATCTATGTAATAATATTAGAAAGTATTTCTGCAGTGCTTCCTGGGTGATACATATTTTTAATTTAAAAATAAAATAAAATAAAAATACTATTATACCGTATCTCAATATCTGTATATATATATATATATATATATATATATATATATATATATGTATATTATATGTATTGTATTTAATCAAGAACGTCTACAAGTTTCACTTTTTTTCATCCAATCCCGATGATGATGTAACCGGTGAAACTAGGTTCCGATTAAATACATATAATATTGTAATACGGTATAAAAGTATTTTTATTTCATTTAAGTTTTAAATTATATAATAATAATTTCACGCGATTCACACATTACCGGTTTATTTTTTTATTAAAAAAAAAATATATATATATAGCTAAATAATTATTCGGATTTTATTTTTTCTTGAATTATTTACTCGTGGTTCGGTTTGTTCGGTGTTTTTTTTTCTTATATTATTAAATTTATTTATTGCAGTTTTGGCCCGGGTCTGAAGAGAAATCACGTGCGCGTACTCTACGATATTTCTGCTAAATTCGACGCAGTCGGTTTAGTATGTTTACCGAGCGATAAAACTAAAAACGAACTTGACGAAAATTTATCATCACAGAGTGAAAATATAAGAATCGCGGCATCCGGTAATATATTTCGAATTCTCTTTTTTCCTTTCCTTGTAATTTCCACTATTGAAAATTTTACTTTCTGTCTAAAATAATGCAGATGATATTCTGTAATGAACAAAAAATATCTTACATAAAAATTACTCTACTTTTACAAATATTAAACGAAAAATTGGTAATTGCGTATATATAACGATTATATATATATATATATATATATATATATATATATATATATATATATATATATATATATAATAGTAAATTAATGAGCAAGAAAGCAATAAAAAGTGATAACGAACATTTTGCCCTTTTTCGTATTTTTAATCAGACTTTTTGGCAGGTTTAAGTTTAAATAAGTTATGTACCCATCAGAGTTTAATATTGTTGGTAATGAAAAAAACAATAGACAAACGGCAACAGGAGAAATCGTATTTAACAAGTTTCTCTAAATGTATCGGTGGCGTATTCTACTGAAGGCGTAAGATTAATTAAAATATTTTCTCTTATTTTTACATTTGTCACGGACGCAGCTATTATGTATTACTCTTTGTGTTTTATGACTAACAAATTTCGCTTCTGAAAATATCAAAATGTGGTTCGATGTAGAAAAAAAAACACTTTATCAACATCGTCCACGTATTTAAACCGGTGGTTTTTAGCTAGTTTTTGTTGAAAAACGGAGTATTTTTCACCTTCACCAAGTGTGCTCGAAAGGGGTTCGCTTTTAATTTTGGTATTAATTGTTGCCTCCAGTTCGGTTCAGAATTTTCATCGATTTCCTCTATCTGAGATGATCGAGTAAGCTTAGTCTTCTGAAATTGAGAAGTACCTACTTGAAGTTTATTCTAATAATCGTTGACAGTTGTCATTTGCTCGTTGAAAAGTCTGATAGTCTAGAAAGTCGAAGAACATTCAGATAATCTGTCAGGACAAATATATTTGATACAAAGCGATGTTTTTCGTATAGCCTATATTTCTATTAAGAATGAAGTAGAATTGTATACATACGCCTTAAAAATATTCCGGTTAGAGTAGAAAAAGACCGCTGAATACTGGCTGTGTAATTAGTCTAATCTGTTTATATAATCTAATAAGATTTATATTTTTCTAATACTGTCCAAACTACGACATTATTAATCCAAAGAGGAGGAATTATTAGTTGTATTAAATATCCACGTTCAGACTCTTTTGCAAAATTCGAAAATGCGATAGATAGGACGGATCTAAAGTTGATTTGGTCAGGTTTATTTGACCCAGTTCGTCGTAATTATTAAATTACCGGAGCCGATTTATGCGTTTATTTTATCTGAGTATGGCTGCGTTTTATCATCAAGGTCAGCCGTCTACTTTTGAACAATTTGATATTTTTAACCTGGTGAGAAGAATAGAATTGAAAAAAAACTCGTACGAACTTTTTACGCGACAACATCGCAATCCCACCGAATTATTCAACCGTGTCTATTATTAACAAAGATACTAAAAAATAACATTAATCAAAATGATCAGAATATTGTGATTACATAATAAAGTCTTGACTAAGACTTCGGAAACTTGAAAATTTATTTGCTTTCTATAACGAGTCGCGAAAAATGTTAGTAGACTTTAGAAACGTTAACCGGGCTCAACAATAAATTGTGATTATGCAACGCCTCAGCGTCGAATTTAAAAGAAAAAATAGCTGACAATTAAACGGCAAAACACTGAAATCATTTTATCGATAATAACAGGAAAATGAAAAAACTGTTGCGAGGATAAGAAGCGAGTTTTTAGGTATTTCTTCGGAAGTCTATCGTCGTTCATTCTGATCACATGCCCGGCCTACCTACAAACTGTCGTTATAAAGTAGCATTTGAATAGACTTGCAGTTAGCCCACACTAAAGTTTTGCAATTCGTCACTCGGTCCTGCCAACGAACACGCAGTAACCTGCGCAGTTCTATCTGGTGGAAAGCTTCCAACGAACGTATATTCTTCTTGTATGGGGCCCATGTTTCTAAGCCATAAAGGATCGTCGGTAAAACAATGAACTTGTACGTTATTAGTTTTGTTGACAATTAGATCTGCTTGTTATTAAAGATCCTTCGATTAAGCTTATTTATTACAGCTGAAGCAGCTTGTGTTCTACTGAAAATTTCCGTATCTAAGCCGACCTTGTTGTTAAGCATACTACCAAGATATTTGAAACTTTTCACCTCCCTTTTATCTGTAGGTGATACTTGTACATTTAGCTTTATTCTTATTTCTAGCTAGGCCAAACTGTTGTACACTGTATCGAGTATTTTGATAGCGGTCTGTAGTTTCCGTACGGTATGCGCGACCACAGCACAATCATATGCGTATTGGAAATCGAATAACACTACTCTGAAACATTTTGAAGCTGCTTTAAACCGATGTATGTTAAATAATCCGCCATAAAATCTTCAGGCATCACTATTTTTTCAATTCCCAGCTTTTTAAGCGCGATCATATGTATGAAGGTCATATACACTGAAAACAGCGCGGAGTTAACACACAGCCTTGCTTAACTCCTGTACTTACTTTGAATCAGAATTGCTTTCTTGAAATATTACCGCGCTCGTATTATTATGTAACAGCGAAAGCGATCGAATAAATTTCGGCGAATAGACAATTTTTTTCATGCATTTCATCAACAGCTGCCTATACACCGTATCAAAAACTTTGCTGACATTGCATCTTTGACTTCTTCTAAGGATATATCTTCTGCATTTTATTCAACACTGACAGATTTACGCGAGTATATTTAATATATTCTCCAAGTGACATTTCCATGTTTGCGCTCTGTATAAGTTTGAATCTATTTCTTTTATTTTAAGGAGTGGCAAATCGATCTCAAATGAATGCTTGTTCAAGGAGATACTTCGCCTCTATATCGCTTCAGTTTTGAATATTTTTGTAGGAGAATTTTTTGTTTCGTCAGGGATATCACAGATCATGCATGTGATCTATTGAACACTCTGCACCTCTCATGACTCTAATAATTCTGACGTCGCTTCTGTATTCACGACGCACAATTACAAAGTGTCTATTATATGCCGGTGTTTTGACCTATCCATGTGCCTTTATAGATGGCCTTAAGTTCAAATAAAGTGTTTGGTACAACTAGGCCAAAACTTTCACAGAATTGTAGAAGACGATTGCCATTTTCATTTACGCCTTTTTAAACCATTATTACCAACAACATTTGGCCAAACTTGCACAACAATACACATGCATTGAAATCTCCGAGTATAAATACTCGTTCTTTTTGCGGCACGCTCTTAACAATAGTATACTAGTCCGAGTAGAAAATCTTATCAATTTTTTGAGCATTCATTGCGGGTGCGTATACACTAATAACATGTATTTTGGTAATTTTAATTGCGTAGCTTCCTTAATCTAAATCCGTAATTTTCTGGCGAGGATATAACAAGATCCGCATAATAACGCTTTATACCCACTTCATGGAGACACTTGCTGCATTGCCTTGCCAAAACAACACGTAGTTGTTACCTGCAGGTTCGTTAATATACCCGCAGAAAAATCTTTAAACTATGATTAATTAAACAGTTGGACGATCATTTTTACATTTACAATTTTGAATTTTTGGGCAGCATAACGAATACTGACTTAGTTCGTACGTATTATACTCGTTTTCGGATTTCATCAGTCGAGAAATACGACTGGTTTATTAATTGATAAATTAACCCAATTTTATTTAAAAAATTTATAAATAGTATCCGTTTAATAGTGTATGAACGTAAGAGATCGTCAATTGAAAATTTCATTATAAAAATTCAAACTTTCAAACGATCGAATAGAGAAATATGTTACAGTTGTTTGTTTCGCTTAATAATCAAAGCCCGTTCGTAATTACCGATTGTTATAATTTTCAGCTGGATGTCGAGTGTTGCACGATCACGGCATCACCGACATATTTGTCGAAGATTTTTGTAATGCGGAAGCTTCCGCAGAAGGATCCCATCTTGGCGTGTGGAAATTTCAAGAATTAAAAAACAGAAATGTAACAGCAATACCAAAGATTTATCCTTACGAGGTGGATGACATGTACGTATAAATTAATTTTTAGATTTTAAATTGACGTATACTTTTACGAATAATTCGATTTACGATATTATTTAAAAGTTCGATAAAAATACTTCCGAGTATCTGTATATAATAGAATGATTATAATTTAGTAACATGTTGTAGCTTATATAAAAACAGTCTCAAAAAATGTATCATCAACAGGTCACAATAAAAATCTATACTTAATCGATGATTTACAATTGATATGTGAAAACCGTTTTTATAAACTGTGTAGTCGTATGATCATTTTTTTATAATCGCAGAAATAGTATTATTGTACTCTGTACGTCACTTTTTAAACTAAACTAATAACAGACTATACTATGTATGAAAAGTTCGTATTCGAATGTTTGACATAGCCTAGAAAACTTCATTGTTATTATACCTATGTCGAACATTTAAAACCTTTCGTTTAATATAGTTTAATCATTCGCCATGAATACTTCACAAAATATTATATAAAGACGACAAGTATTTATGAAAAAAAAAATCGTTGCGTAATTAACGGCGTACTTTATATTTATATTGATAGAATCACAAACTCGCTAACATTCCGCGTGCTCGATATGTGGAAACTTTAGATTTCGATTTTGCTATTTATTCGTATTGTTTTCGTAGTTGTAAATAAAACTCATTCCTTGTGATTTCTAGTTAATTATAAAATATGTTTAAAGCTATTAAGTACTTGAAAAACAATTATTGGCAACAGTGAGCAAGTTAATAGGTGCTCTGAATCTTGGACCATGCCACATTCGCATCTGTCATCTTTAATTTACCATCGTTTCATGTTCTTGGCCGTTCATCCTGTAATAGTTCTTATTCTATTTAAGGTTTACCATGTCGACCACGGCAAATTATTACCGGGATGTAGATCGTTCGATTGTCCCCATAATTTCAGTCGACTTTCTTCAGCCTTCCTTTCCATAATTCCATCCTAGGAATTTCAGGCGTGTGTTTCATTTGCTTTTCTTTCACTTCAGTCGACTTATTGCCGCATCTTTCGTATTCAATGAATGTCTTATATGTCTTCTTGTTTTTTCTTTTCTAGTCATCACTTCTCGCCTTATATCATCTGGTGGTGCTATGCCGCATAGTATTTCTGTTTTATCGATCGATGTCGTCGGCTTCAAACATCCTGTAATTATTCGATCGGTTTCGTGTAGTGCTACATCGATTCTTTTTACATGTGCTGAATTCCGTCATACTGCACTAGCATATTCACCTGCGGAGTAACACAGAGCTAAAGCTGATGCCCTTAATACATTTAGATCTGCACCCCAGGTGGAACCAATAAATTTTCTAACTAAATCATTCCTTATACCAATTTTTCTTTTGGTATCTTCGCAATGTTCTTTAAATGTTAGGGCTCGATCCAACTTAACGTCTAAAAACTTTGGGGTGTCAGTGTTCCAGGGATATCGCTTTCCATGTAACAATTAGTTTGCATCTTGCATCCTTATTTTTCAGATGAAACGCCGTCACTTGAGTTTTATTAATGTTTGATTGGTGGTAATTGCTAGCATAGTATTTTTCTAAAGTCTCCAGTACTTCATTCAAATTCTTTTCTACCTCGCAAAAATAGCTACATCGTCAGCATATATAGTGTTCTGTTGAAATTGTCTGATAGTTAGTATATATCTTAAATAAGGTTGGTACAAGTACGCTTTCTTCTGATAGCCCGTTGTTCTGTTTCCTTCATTTGTTTTTTGTTTTTGTTTTTTTTGTTTTGTTTTTTTTGTAGCGTTACATAGAATCGCCGATTCCTCAACAGTATGCTAATGATTTTGGTTAATATGTAGTCAGCAGTAAGTTCATATACTTTTTTTTATTAGTATTCTATAATTTATTGTGTCATATGCAGCGCTTAAATCTATGAACGCCGCCCCTGTTATCATTTTGTTTTCATGTCAATTTTATATTTCTTGGACTAGACTTAAGATTTGCGCTGTGTATGACTTTCCAACTTTAAATCCGGTCTGCTGTTTAATAAATTTTGAGTCTATTTTTGCAGTTATTCTAATTAATATTATGCGTGACACAGTAAAGAAACAGGTTTAAAGTTTCCAGCATCTGTAAAGGTTTTTTCCGGTTTAAGTAATGCAACTACGTGCGATTTTAACCATTCTTTACGGTCCATATTAATACAGTTATCAAACATATCTAGAAGCCATTTTTTTTGTCCTGTATGTTTAATTTGCTCCGTCATTGTGTTATCAACTCCGGCTGCTTTCCTATCTGACCTGTCTAGTTTATCCATTCTAAGCGGTTCATTAAACTGGCCCATATTATTAGTTTCGCTATCAGTTTTGGTTTATCTCTGCTACCTTTGATTTTTCAATTCATTAGTAATTTATTTTGCGATTTGATCTGGTGTAATATTTATATAAATAATGTTTATCTCGTTCTGAATATACGCCGCTGTTACGTCTCATTACAAATTGAAATTTATTCTGTAGCTTCCGTTCTATAAGGGGTTTTATATAAAATTATTAGTTGAAATATTTTTTTTTAGATCTGTACTTAGTTTAAAATACAAAATTCACACACACACACATATATAGGTGTATATATTTTGTAAAATTTATTCATTTAAATTAGGGACAATTGGAATTCGGGTTATATTAAAGCTGAAGCACAAAACATCGCTAGAAGATTGAGCGACATGCCAGCTAACATAATGACACCTAAAAATTTTGCTGAGGTAAAAATATTTTTCTAGTAAATTATAAATCTGAAGAAAAAATATTATTAATTTTTTTAACACGGTGTGTACAAGTAATAATATTTATATACATCCGTACGACGTAAGATGAGATTACTTAACACTTCCTCATTAATTTGTACTTCTACGATAAAGTTACAGTTCAAATCAGAATTGGATATGAAAAATGAACTTCTGCACAAACCTAACGACTCTTATTACTGACAAGTTTTTAAAAACACATTTATTAGGATAGTGTAGATAGCCTGGATATCGTTGAATAGGGGAATTATATTTCTGAGTACCATCTGACAAGTTTTGAATTTAAAATTCTATTCAATTTTATAATCGTTATACGTACTCGTAAAAGGTTGTGACAAATTACCGCATATTGACTTGCTCGAGATACGTCATTTGATCAGTCATTTATTAATTTTCGAATTCTGGAAAGTCATTGAAAATTTAAAAAAATAACTGATTTTAGTTATCATATTTTTCACATTTTTTTTTTTTATTGAATTCGCGTATATTTTTTCGAATTAAATATTCGTTATCGTTGTTAGTATCGTTTCTCTTTGACAGCGAATTTTGCGTAGTATAGACTATCATTTACACAAGTCGTTACGAGCAGTCGTCATTTTCAACTATCTTCTTTTGAAAAATGATCCTTTATTATATATCAGCATAAGCAATCCTTCTTTAGAGGTATACGCTATAAATATTATTCCTTCCTTGACTCTATGATTATCTGTTATTCATTAGTTATAAAGTGCATTCAACGGATTGTCATATATTTTTTTTTTTAATCGAATAGAACTCGAACGCATTAAACCAGTTTTATTTAGTTTAAAACATGGACAAAAAAAAGCGAAGTGAGTTTATGTCATTACATTTTATAAATTATCATAATTTTTTATTAGTCTCCCAAATTTCCTTTTTACGAGTCGCCACGTGGTAAGAAAGAGAAAGTGTATGGAAATTTTAAAGTACATTCATAGTATTTTACTAGGAAATATTTTTGTTAGATTCGAGGTAAAGACTGAAAATAGATCGTTTTATTTTATAAACAGCATATTAACGTCTAAGCGTTAATTTTTAAAATAACTTCGAAATGGTTTTTTTGTTTTAAATAGGCTATTAATAAGATACAATCTTAGCCGTTTGGCTAAATAATTATCATCTTTAACTTAATGATTACTTCGTAGTTAACTTAACCACCAAGTACAAAACGAGTACGTATCCCATTGGCTACGCATCCATTATACATAAATTTACATATTAAAATCTATGGGGTGGCGACGAACGAGTCGTCTAATTCCATGTTTAATGTAAAGCAGTTGTGTCTTGCTTCTGCATTGACGTGGTAAGTGTCAAAATAAAATATATCCGTTGTAACAAATATCAGCGTAGCTACACACCTAAAAGGATATGTAGCGGACGTATATATTTAACATTCTTGAAATTTTAAAACATATTTTATAACGAAAATTATTATTATAAAATATGTCTTCTTTAAAAACTTATTCCTACAAATAGCTCATTTAAATTATAGCATTTGAAATATGTCAAATATATTACGGACGATGACGACGCAGTAGTAAATATTGAAAATTATAACGAGTACGACTGAAACGAAATAAGAGATAATCGAAAAATATTCCTAACAATAAAATACTCTATAAATGAGTCATTTAATTCGATGCTATATAATATTTACATTAATTACAGAGTGTTATGGATTCGAAGAAATCATGTCGTAATAATTATTTCAATTATATAAATAGTAATTTATAAAGGATTTGTAAATTATGTGCGCGAATTTTTGTATTGTAGCTGGTAAACGCGAGTGTTTATAGTTTATTTCTAATTATTTTTCCATTACTTAAACATGATTTTTGTTTTTTTGTTGTTTTTGGTTTGTTTTTTTTTTTTTAAGACGGCAAACGAACTTTTAACTGCGCACGGAGTTCTAGTAAATTGTTACGAGAAAAGCTGGATAGAGGAAAAACAAATGAACTCTTTTCTTAGCGTTACAAAAGGTTCTGATGAACCGCCGATGTTTTTAGAAATTAACTATAGAAATGGAAAAGCTAATGAAGCACCGATTGTTTTAGTTGGTAAGACGCGCAGATTAACGTAATCGTATATAAATACAACTATTTAATTCGATATATTATCGAAAAAAAAAATTAATTTCAACTATTTTAATAAATTTAAAAGAAAAAATTAATCGATATCGCGGAATTATTTTAAACGGTACAAAATAAATGAATGCCTTTGAAGATAGAAATTTCTGTCAAAATTGTCGATTATTATTGAAGTTTAAACTTTATAAAATTTTTAAATGTTAATTTCCGGAATTTATTAGAAAATTATTTCATATATATATATATATATATATATATATATATATATATATATATTTAATTCATTTCACGTACGAACACTATTATAATTATCTAATTAGACATATTAACTAGACATTTAAAGAAATTAATCTTAGTTCGATTATTTATTTATATACCAATTCACACCAATTTTTTTTTTAGATTGATTATTGTTATTTTTCATATTAGGTTTTTATTATTGGGGAATTAATTTTTGGGTTGATTAATTTTTTAATCTTTATAATAAATTGTCTAACGGAAAAACTCAACTATAAATTTGTGACCTGAGCAGTCCAAAGAATTTTAAGTAATGCACGCGTACTGAATTAAAACATGGTTTTTAAAATTAATTATATTTTCGTTTTTAAGATAAACGAGCGTGCAGAAAAAAATAATAATAATGATTATATTTAAAAGACTTATATTCTTAATAACTAACAGTTAGATAAACGTATTAAAAAATAAATTATTTACACCCATAAATATTAACTATTATTTTCTACACACGTTGAAATAAATCTACGCACATCAGTTATTGATATATCTAAATTTTAAAATATTATAAAGTATTAACACAATGTGTGGATGGCTTGAGTTGTTACATTTAGTTTGGTTGTAAATACGTTTATAGATAAGAACATGCGTTAAAATAAGAAATATATGTTTAATAAAAAAAGATATAACAGTGGCGACGAGGATGGGATTCGAACCCACGCCTAATTGATGAGGAACGCCCATATAAATTCTATACAAGTGTGAAACTTGAGAAAACACCAGTTTACATAGAAGTAGATTCTGGGGCAAGTTACACAATTTTGCCATTATCAATGTGGAAGGCATTGGGATTACAAAAGCAAATTTTAAAATCTGACAAGATTTTCCGTTCATTTACGCATCACTCATTTAAACCAATTGGGGAGGTGATGGTCACCGCCACTCATGGAAAACAAAAGTATACAGGTAAAGTATACATTGTGAAGAATAATCATACACCATTATTGCGTGGAAATTTTATACATGGTTTAAACATTAGTTTACTTAACTGTGATTATATTGAATCACCAGGCAACATAAACCACATAAAAAGTAACTTAGCACATTCAGAAGAAATTGAGTCTGAAGTCAAAATCTTAAAAGAAAAATTTATAAATACTTTTCAACAGCGAATTGGTAAGATTCCAAACTTAATTTGTAATTTGGAACTTAAAGAAGGTGTTAAACCAGTCTTTACTAAGCATAGGACTTTACCTTTTGCACTCAGAGAAAAAGCAGAAAAAGAACTTGATGAGTTAATTACCTCAGGTGTTATGACTCCAACTCAATTAAGTGATTGGGGTTCACCTGCATTATTCGTTCCAAAACCAGATGGAAGTGTTCGTATGTGCATTGATTATAAGATAGGCGTTAATCACCGGCTACAAGACAACCATTATCCTATACCGGAGATTGAAGAAGTTCTCCACCAGTTGAAGGATGCTGGTTATTTTTGTACTATTGATCTGTACAAAGCCTATCATCATGTTCAGGTTTCAGAAGCTAGTGTAGCTATTCAAACAGTATCAACACATCGTGGCATTTATCGTTTTAATCGTCTAGCGGTTCAGTCAGTAAAGAATAAGCTGAAGGCTATGGATAACGAAAATTTACCAATTGTTGAAAAGCTTCGCAGAATTCTTTACAAGATGCGATTAATACCACTAAATGATGGACTCACTCCAGCTGAAAATTATTTCAATCGTAATTTACGCGCCAAGTTTGATCTGCTCATCCAGTCAACAGGACCTACAGACAGGGAAGTTAAAAATGCTCGAGTCAAATTATGTGTGGGAGAAAGGGTGTTAACACGGAACTACATTGGTAAAGAAGAATGGCTGACCGGAGTAATCACAAAAACCATGGGAAACCTACATTATGAAGTAAAGCTGGATAATGGACACATACAAAAAAGACATACCAATTACGGAAGACAGAGGTAACTTTTCAGCAGCCACAAAAAATGGTTTCTTTCAAGCTACCTCTTCCACCACCAAAGAACATGCCAACACAAAGTCACAGTCAAACACCAACGGATGCACAAGGGAGCAAAGTGGTGGCGACAGAAAACTTAGTTCCAACAGAAACTCCAGTTACTGAAGCGAAAGTAGGAACTCCAGAATCAATACCAGTGCAGATACAACAAAGAAAATCCACACGGCAATCCACCAACATATTTACAGGATTATGTTTGCCAAAAATAATAATAAGTATCACTCCTATTGTTCACTTGAATTTCAAATTATGTGTGCGAGAGTGATATATCTAAATTTTAAAATATTATAAAGTATTAACACAATGTGTGGATGGCTTGAGTTGTTACATTTAGTTTGGTTGTAAATACGTTTATAGATAAGAACATGTGTTAAAATAAGAAATATATGTTTAATAAAAAAAGATATAACAGTTATCATATACAAAAATCATATAAACTAGACTAAACGTACAATTCTGTCTTTTTTTTTTTTTTAATTCCCGGTAGTTAAATCGATACATTATGGTATTTCTACGTTAACACTTCAAAAATGTAATAAATCAATCGGTGTTTGATTATTAAATATCGCGTTACTCGATATTTAATTTATTCGGATAAAATATTCAAATTTTTTAATATAAATTTAGAAATTTATCTAAAAGAATTTTACAAACGTTTAATATACCGGCGTTGTTAAGAAACTTTTTAATAATTTTTATTTGCAGCAAGAGATATGAAATATCTATGCAATGCCATAATCGTTCACGATCTTATGCCCATTCAATGGCAATCATGTCTGCACGCTCGGATGTTTTTGAACCAGAATAATCTTCTTCGTCCAATTCTCGTTTTCCCGTCATTATAATTCGAAGAAAAGTATATTTCGCACCACTGGTCACACGACAAAAATATTCCATTTTCTTTCTTTTGATTACATCAAGTAACTCTATTTACTGAACTTCATCTAAAGCATTCCGGCGTTTGCCTTCTTGTTTGTAACGTCGATAAAACCAAAAATTCGTTCCAATTTGCTAAGTCTTCCAACATGGATCGTATCAAACAGCTTTAGAGTACATTTTATCAGTGTTTTTTTTTTTTTTTTTTTTTGGCAGTAGATTTTGTAATATAGAATTAATTTTCATTACACAGCGAATTATTCATTTCATAAAAATAAATATATTCTTGCGGACGAGATAATTTTATCCGTAACGTCAATCTTTAGATTTGGTTCTCGTGAGTTTATTACATCTTAAACGTCTTTCAGTATGGATCATGGCATACCTTAGAGCTTAATGCAGTTCATACGGACTGCATATTGTGAAATATCGCTGTATGATTTAAGTAATACATCCAAATGTTTGTCACAGTCGAAGTATCTTATTTTTGACAATTCGTATAATTTTTTATACATTCATTATTCATACGTAGCGAAAATATATCTAATTCGCTGTGTGTAGGTAAAGGAATAACTTTCGACAGTGGCGGAATTTGTTTGAAATCGGCTGTAAAAATGGACGAAATGAGAGCCGATATGAGCGGAGCAGCCTGTATTGTAGCAGCGTTATATGCGGTTTCAAAGTTTCACTTGCCGTTAAATATTACAGGTATGGATATGTATATATATGTTTAAAAAATAATTTTTAAAAAAAATAGTGGCCAAACAGATGTTTTGGAAATTTAGAAAAAGTGCAGAACAACCGTATGATATAGTTTTAAAAACAAGAAAATGAATATCACGTTATTATGTTAAGTCTGTATAGCTTTATTAATGTGCATAATAAATGTAGACTATGAAGGAATTAACGTTGTTCAGTCCAACATTATGAAATTTACCATCAAATTATTAATTTTATACAGGTGTCAATTATGCAATTCTGCTTCCTAGTTAAAAATACATTTCACGTCAACCAGAAAATAAAACGTCATTAAAATTTCATGTACCATACAGAGGACATCGTGACTGAAAGGGTTAAAATGTGGTCATTGATAATAATTCTGTGCACAGATAAAGTGACGAACCGAAAAGTGTTGAGCAAGTGTGAAATCGATTAACGGAAAAATACTAAACATATTACAAAATTCGAGCATCTAACAGCATAGGGTAAAATTTGAGGAAGGAACTAACTATCCCGAATATAGGAATTACTTTTTTTTTTTTTTTAAATCCTGTCAGATATTGATGTATACAGTTCGTGATAATATCCCGAACGGGAGTTGTGCTACGTGATGATGATGATGATGATAGTGTGTCCCTTCGTTAAATAAATTATCATCGTTAATTTTATGCTTTAATTTCGCAGCTTTAATTCCTTTGTGCGAAAACATGCCCGGTGGAAAAGCTAGTCGTCCAGGTGACGTTGTAATCGCTATGAATGGGAAAAGTGTTCAAATCGATAACACAGATGCGGAAGGACGTTTAATATTAGCCGATGCTCTTTGCTACGCAGCGTCATTTAATCCAACTACCACCATCGATATAGCCACTCTGACGGGTAATTATTTCTGATAAATATCTCCTCTATAACATGACGATCTGTTTACTAAATTTTAGATTATTTCCAAATATATTTTCTCTCGTATCGTCTTCTATATCTCTTAAATGATCTTTAAGAAATAATAATATCGAAACTCTCGTGTATAAATCATTAACTGCAACCGTTGTGACCTACGGTTCACAACTGTGAACTAGCACTGGACCAACAAATATGTTAATATAGTACAAACATTCTAAAATAAAGTACTTCGCTGCATTGTCAACAATCGAAATATCTATTTTCATAGAGAGATCTTTGCGAAATTTTTGTTTATGAAGTAATCAATAAAATTGCAATAAACTATGAACGGAAGTTATCGTGTATCTAAATCTGAAGTAACATAGCTTTCGGGGACAGACGACCAACGACTTAACGAAAGAAACCGTTTGAGCCCTGTTACGTCAATATGCTGATTGATGTAATTAGGGAAAGATCCGATTTATTTAATTTCATATAAAGTCAAAATATGTAGCTAATCATTATTTACGACTTGTCGTCATTTTCATTTTTAGACGAAAATTAAGTGTTCCCTTAGTCTATTAAAAATGAAAATGACAAGTAGCATTATCGCAAACACTGCAGAGAAGAAAAGCATAACGTAGAAAATATAACAGATAATAACATTGAATATAAAATTAGAATATATATATATATATATATATATATATATATATATATATATATATAATCACCATCATCATCTTCCTCCCTCGTTTTCAAGTATTAGTGTTGCATTGCTCTTAATTATCGATGTTTATGACGGGTATGCGACAACAAGCCAATTCGATGAGTGCTTATAAAACTGCAATCACTGCAAGCGAACCGTTGATGCTGGTCTGCAGTATCCATGGCTAGATTTGGAATTTTCTTTTTACTGGGCAGACACGTTTGTAACCGCTGACCTACTATTTTCGACCATTCCTTTCTGTTTAGCGCAGTTTTTTTCCCAGTCAGACTTTCTCGGGTTTATTCGGATATATTTTAAATCATTAGCAAGTACGTCTTCGAAAGTCTTGGTCTACCGACGTTTATATATATATATATATATATATATATATATATATATATATATATATATATATATATATATATATATTTGTATGTATGTATATATTAGAAAAATTATAAAACAGAAATCGTAATAATTTATTAAATAATATGATCGATTTTAAGGAAGAATTAATTATAAAATCAGTTTTATAAATTAAGGTTATTGTAAAAATAAATTTAAGAGTAAGTTACCTCTCAGTATATCACATAGACTATACTTACTAAGAGCGTGTTCTTATATAAATATTCCAATTAATTTATATGAAACGTTCATCATTGTGATAATGACTTAATTATAGAAAATTTTCGCGCAATTATAAAAGTTTATAGTGATTTAACTGTTTATTTTTTTTTTTAATTTATAATTAATAAAATCACTACTCTTCGATATGTCAAAATAATCTAATTATTTGTGTTGTAATAATATCGTCGTTCAAAAGAGGATATATGTGCTTCTAGCAGAAAAATTGAATTACGTTTGAAGACATACAATATTCTTTGATTGTAATGTCGAACAAAATACTTATTTGGCACAAACATAAACTATATAATTATAATGTATGCATTATTCGAATTACCGTTCAAATTATATAAGCCAAATTTATAATAGATACAAATAAGACGTGAAATTTATTTATAAAATACCATATAAATACGATACACCCAACCGCATATGCGCGAGCACAAACATAAATATATACTCGTTTATTTTAGAAAAAAACATCATTTTTTCATTTTCTTAATGTGTATAAGAGCGCCATCTGTATTATATTTAACAAGCTCAAACTTTTATAAACAAAAAAAAATTAACGACAAAAAGGAGTTAAAATCACTCAGATATTTTTCTTTATGAAAAATCACAAACCTTTCCGGCTGTTAAGCCATTATCAAGTGAATATAAAAAATAAATGATTAAAATATATACAAATGTAAAAAATATTACTTAGATACGTAATTTTGAAACCGTTTATTATTTTAGAAAAAATAATTTTTCCATTTTCTTAATGTGTATAAGAACGCCATTTGTGTTATATTTAACAAGCTCAAACTTTTATTTAAAAAAATAATCGACAAAAAGAAGTTAAAATCACTCAAATATTTTTCCTTATGAAAAATCACAATCCGGCTGTTAAGCCATTATCAAGTAAATCTAAAATATATATATATATATATATATTAAAATATATATACAAATGTAAAAAATATTATTTAGATACGTAATTTTGAAACCTTATTCAGGTAGGGGATTTATAATATCTTAAGAATAAAATATATATTTAATGATAGATATTAATATTTAAATATATAAAAAATAAAAACTTGTGTACCTAAGTAATTTTTTTACATTTGTATATATTTTTATAATTTATTTTTTATATTCAGTTGGTAATGGCTTAACAGTTGAAAAGTTTGTGATTTTTCGCGAAGAAAATATTTTAGTGATTTTTTTTTTAAATCACTACGTTCCAAACTTTTATCAAAACAAATGTTTACTTTTCCAGAATATGTAACTTTCTATATTTTTTTTCTTATCCACATTCGTTTTGCAATTATGACTATTATCTGCAAAAGAAACTGTTTATATTCATATATAAAATCAAAAATTAAATGAGATATTTACTTAAAATTGGAAAAATGTGTCAATCTTTTTTGATTTCCAAAGTTGTGTGACAAATATTGCTTTTAGAAATTAAATGATAAACAATTCTTCGTCTACGAATGCATTCTAAATGTTATCAACGATGTGCCATTGAAGATAGAATGCTTGTAAAAATTATATATAGTACACACGCATGTAAACCAGTCAATTATTTTTAGCGCATTCGTGCTTCTAAAGTAACTTCATTTCGTATATTATATACTAATCGATGAAAATATGTATACTAAGATAATAAAATTTTATTTATTTATATATACGCACCATGGTTAATAAAACATATTTCGATTTATACAGTGTAAATAAAGTATACTATTTTTACAATTATTTATTATTATTATTATTAAATAGGAGCTATGGCTACAGCAATAGGGGACGGAGCAACTGGCGTCTTTACTAATTCATCCAAACTATTCGAGGAAATGGATGAAGCGGCCCAATATACTGGCGACAGAATTTGGAGATTTCCTTTATGGAAAACTTATTCAAAACGCGTTAACGGTAAATGTTTAAACATTTATTATTTCTTGTATAAAACCGAATTATTAAGTTTAATTTTCAATTTAATAGCGTACGTGACTCGAAATTTATGTTCTTTATTATTTTCAATTATTTTTATAATTTATAAGTCATCATTTTATCCTCAACCGCCAGGTTGGTGGGCAATTTAAGCGGCTACTTACCTATACATATTTTGTTGTATAGTGTAAGTAGCGTACAAAGCAATTATAACATGGCGTTAAAGCAGATAGACACACACACATACACCACACCCGGAAGAACTGACTGTAATTGCTTTGTTGTCACGAATGCAACCGCATACTATTGCGCATATATTCTTGCGCGTGGTGGTTTGCATTTGCCTTCCACGCGAGAATATTCGGATTATTTATTTTATTTTCCAATCATATTATTGCGTCGTCGATCATATTCGAACTCGGGACCTTCCGTATAGAAGTCCGTAAGTCCGTACTGTTAGCCGCTCGGCTGACGACTTCATTTATAGATTGCATCTTTAATTATATAAATCGTTATTCTGACGACTTCATTTATAGATTGCATCTTTAATTATATAAATCGTTTCACACTCTAGTAAATCATATATACTACTAAGAACTTTAAAATAAAATCCCCTTCTTTAGGAATTTTCTTTCGTTTTTGTAACGAGTGTACTTTTACAACTTGCCCAGCGTGATTCTTTAAAAGATGATTGCTTCGGATTTAAATAAAAGTTGACCTGTTGTGTGTGTAAAATACCGCTATATGAGGAAATAATTGCAAATTATTAAGATGGAGAAGGGGTGATATGAAGATCGAATGCGTGGTAAGCGCAGCAACTGATTAAGCTCAGAACGAAATTCCATAAAAGAGGACACTCGCGCAGATTACACGTTCTTTATGAAGCGGAACAATATGAAGTTGCTTTAGGTTGCATATAGGAAAGCGATTAAGTGTGTCTAGTAATCAGCCCTAATTCCTTTATCTTTGATCTTTTCGAAAAAGTAAAACCGTGACGTTTTAGACATAAATGGTTGTAATTGGTAATACTGAGTAAGAGGTGAGCATTGTTAATACATCTGTTATCATTTTTCTTTTTTAATCACCCAGCTGACTGACGTAGACTAAAATTTGTAATTCCACATTTTAATGCGAATGTAACTATAGAATCATTTGTATGTAGAAACAAAGTTTATTATTTGGTCTTATAGTTTTCCATGTGCTTTCACTATTACGCTATATTTTCGTTAATAAATTACAACATTCGACACGTTAAAGTTAGATTGTATATTTAACCGACCACATAAAGATTTCTATAAATTCTCGTAATATTTATATAAGCATCAACTCCTAATTTATCTGTCAATTTTTCGGAACCTCGTTTAAAAGAAAATTGAGTTCATATTTAAATTATTATAAACTTATTTAAGACGTAAGTAAAACATTAAAAATATAATAAAATAAGTAATAATTTAGGACTCAATTAATTGACATTACAAAAATATGAGAAAGTAACTTTATCGTTATATACTGGAGGCGAGTACACACTAACCTTAAACTTTTTGGTGTATGTCATTTAAGACATATGTAATTATGTTTAAAATTTTAATAAACGTGAATTTTTAATAGAATTATCCGATTATTTTAAGTAACTTGTTGCTTATTATATTTTCAATACTGCGTTTTTTCATTAAACCTGCAGAATATATTATATTTGTATTTTAATTTTGATTATCGTGTACGCATATACATATAGGATATATATATATGTGTGTTTTAAAATTCAGAAGCTCTCAAAATACGTATTAATGTTAACCTGCGATCATTACTTATATTTAGTTCATTCGATAAAACTGATGATATAATTAATTATTAAACATTTTTAAATATGGAAACTAGTATATGCATTCGTATAAGCACTTAATCAAAGTTATTTATAGATTTGGACAAATTTTTATATTATTAATTCGCTTACTAAAATAAAAAGAATGTATTTAATTATATTTCGTTAATTCGTGACAAAAAACACATACAAATATTTATTTACATAATCGTAATTATTTTTACAGTTAATAGAAAATAACACAAAAATTTACATTCCCATAATTAGTTTTTATCATTTACAGAATATCCATCAGTTGATGTAAATAACGTAGGAAAGCTTAAAGAAGCTGGAGCGTGTAAAGCGGCTGCATTCTTAAAAGTAAGTAATATTTAACAACTTTAATTACTCGTCGATCTTAATTAAAAAATCGTAAAAAGCAGATTAAAAAAAAAAACTTAATGATATACACGGTTGAGTCAAAGCTCTATTTTATTATATCGAACAATAAACTAATAACTTAGAATATATATTTTTAAAAGTAATATATAATCCCCCACTAATATCATTTGTACGACCTAATTTCTATATCGCGATATGAATTTTCATTGAATTAAAAATCGAATTAATTTTTCGATAATGTATAATTCTGTTCACGAAGATGTTAAAATATCTCCGTCGGACATCAATTATTCGAGGTTAAAAATTGATAAATAAACAAACCACAAAGAAAATTTATAATTAGCTTTCCGGTTTAATAAAAAAATTTAAAATATTCAAATTCTAAAAATGTTCTTAAATTTTTTTAAATTTAAAAATCATTTTTATTCTTGATGCGAAATTTTCATAAACTGAATGCATAAAAACTTATTAAAAACGTGAATAACAAAAAGTGAATCGTACACGAAAAACTGTTTTAGGCTGATAACAATTTTCATTTGATAATTTCTTTTATCAGTAAGTTAAGACCCATCAACTCGAAACTAGTAGGGGACGTCGCATGGATCCTCACCCACTTGATAGAGGATCAACCACTACGAATCCTGGGCAAGGAAATACGAGGTGGTTTGTTACTTCCTTCTTTCGTTATTTTCTGAGCAAACCGGTGGTACTCATACGGATAACTGATTTCTTTCTATCGTGAAAAATTCTATTGCGTTACGATACCATCCATTCTTCTTCTGAGACATGAAAATCGTGCTAATATTTTGGAAAAACGTTACTACCGATTTTTACGATTTCGTACGCATTAATATTCTACACATTTTACTCGTGCAGGAATTTATACCGCCGGGAAACTGGATGCACATGGATATAGCGGGAGTAATGGGTCCTTCCGACAGTACGCCGTATTTACACGCCGGCATGACGGGGCGTCCGACTAGAACTATCATTCAGTATCTTCGAAATTTATCGAAATAAATGCGGAGGGAATTTTTGGTTTTCGAATTAAAGTACAAACATTTTCACGTGTCATTTTAACATAAGTTATGTGCGTTTTCAACAACATTCTTTTAGTTTTAAATGCTCAGAAAAAATATATGTATTAAAATTTAACAACATTGATATTTGCTATTATTTTGTTTCGAAATCGTTAAATCAACGATTCGTAAGAAAATTAGTCAATTATTGAAATTAAAATATAAAAATTGTTCTTATTCCCTAATTTCTTTTTAAAAACGGAAAATTCATTAAAAGTTTGTCTAGTATTTTATATTCCTCTAGGATTATTGAGCGCTGTCGTTATTTAAACATAGCACAAAGTTTTTGTTACTAATAATACATCCGATTTGGTCATTGTTGTAGGATCGTTAAAAGTTTAAAAAAAAAAAAAATTGTGAATAAGAACAATTTTTATACTTTAATTTCAATGGTAAACATTAATAATTGTCTAATTTTCTTACGAATCGTTGATTTAATGATTTTACACGATTTACACAATTTATTTGAAAAATTTATAATATAATTAGTTTTTATTATTTTAAATGTAGTCGCTTTATTTTAGTTCTCGTAGATATTTAGTTTTGATGCATATTAATCAATATTTAAGGGTTCAATTTTTACGCTTTTATTATAATATTAAATTATGTTCGAATAAAAAATTAATGTTCGAAATTATACGATTTGCATTCCTTTTTTTTTCTTTCATTGTGTACACTGTCCTAAATTTTTAACTTAAAAAAACACAATCAATTAAAACAAGGTACTGGACAATAGTAATCATCAAATCGTAAAGTCACTTTTTTCTTTTTGGCTTCCATACAGTTTACCCGTGTCTGTATATTATGGAATGAATAAGAAAGGGCTACTTATAAATTAGACAGAGTAAGAAGTAATGTAAGGATGTGTAAAATAAAATAATGATACCAGAATCTAAAATATAGGAGTATTGGGGCCGTATATACTTCAGCATTTTGAAGAGCTAAGAGAAATGCAATATTTATAGGAAACGGAACTTTAAGGCTGTGAAGAGCTTGATAAAATGCAACACGAAAATTACTATGATGGGAACACTCTAGGATAACATGGTCTGCATCGGCTACTAAATGGTATCCATAGGATGAGAGCAATTAGGAGAACTAATCAACTTGTGTAACGAAGGAGGAAGGCGACTACAGCCGAGTCTCAATCGACAAATAATAGTAATAAAATCTAGCAATTTCATCGTTTCAACTTTAATATTGTAGAATCATGGATTAGAAGGTGTGTCGGGTTGAATGGATTTATAATGCTTTACAGTAAATGTATCGGACCACAGATTTATCCAGTATTCCTTATGCGCATATTTAATGTACGCTAGGAGATCTATAGGAGGAGTACAAAACAAAAAAGTCCCTAATGTAACCGTTGAAGTGACTAAATGATCAGCTGTTGCCATGGATATCGCTATGCCCGGGGATCCAAACAAATTTAACTCTTACACCGTGAGAGTTTAATCGGTATATGTAATTAGAAATTTTGTAAATAATTGATGGTAAACGAGAGTTGAGCTGTGAGTGCTGTAATGCCAGCAAACAACTTTTAGAATCGGAGAGGATCAGAATATTAGTAGATGGACGATTTACAGATATATGTCGGAGAGATTGAAGAATAGTTGTAGCTTCTGCAGTAAAAATGGAGCATATTCTATTAAGGGTAAATTTTTCGAAATGTTGAGAGCGGGGAGAATGCAGCTCCGACTGAAAAAGAGCACTTCGAGCCATCAGTGAAAATTAGAAGAGAGTTAGGATAGTTTCTATTAATCAAGGAGTAAAAATTATAATGGGCGACGTAGAACATTGTTCTTAAATGAGGAAAACAGTTGTATGTTGATATTAAGGCTAACGGTATTATACTTGAAAGGAATCGTATAGAACTAGAAAGATGACCAGAGGAATGACATAATAAAGAACGTCGAAGTATAGAAAAACGGCAGTTGTGAAAAATTTCTAAGTATAGAATATATAAAGAGGGGGGCGATATAAGTGAATGCTTTTAGAAGAAATTTATCTGATATAAACATTCTTCGTAAGGATAGAGGGGGACCTTTTCCTCCATCTCGAGAGCAGGTACAGCGGTAGCACGAAGTGCTCGTAAAACATCTGCGTAAACACTCGTTTTGAATTTTATCTAGCCTAGAAAGGCAGTGATTAGAAGCATTCCCGAAAATGAAACTGCCATAGTCGAGAATAGAGAAATTTTTATACAAAAGTAGTAAAGTTAAAGGGTCCCCACCACAACGAGTGTGACTCAGTGCTTTTATAAGACTTTTTCTTTTAAAAGCCTCGGTATAAACTTTTTCCGTATGCACTCTCCACGTTAACCTGCGATCAAGAATAAATGCTAAGTACTGATGGTAATGAACAAAGGGTATGAGATTGTTGTTATACACAAGTCTGCATGAGTCGGTATTGACGGTTCTATATGAGAATATTATCTTTGTTGTGCGAAACAGTAATACTTAATTTAGACAAAACTTGGACTATGGATGTAAGCGATGTATTAAGAGTTTGGATAGCATTATCTAGATTATCGTGCATGACGTAAACTATTATATCGTCTGAGAAAGATAAAATTTTCACTGTATCTGTAAGGGGTGTATTGAGAATTTTAAACAATACTATGTTAAATAAAATAGGGCTGAGAACGGACCCTTGAGGAATACCTAAGTACACATGCGAGTTGTTGGTTTCATATTGGAATGAAAGGAAGAAAGCTGTCTTTTGGTAAATAGGTTACACAATGCTTCTTTAAATGCGGATGGGACATCCAAGTTCGTCAGAGACTCGTGTAAGACAGGAATTGAGATGTTATCAAAGGCTTTATTTATGTCTAAAAAACAAGTTATTAAATACTTCTTGTACTTCTTGGAAATGAAAAATTTGTAGATATCACCTACTAATTGCGCCACGCAGTTTAAAGAACTAAGATTACTACGGAAGCCGTGCATTCCAGGTGGAAATAGACGACGATTTTCCAACCACCAGGTTATTCTGTTTTTGAGAATCTTTTCAAAAATTTTTCTTAGGCAAGAGGTCAGAGATATAGGGCGGTAAGATGAAGAATTAGGTAAAGTGGTATGATTTTTTTTACGGGGATAATGATGAATTCCGACCATTCCTCGGGAAATTAAGCAGAGTTTAAAAAATAGTTGAAGCAGTTTAATAATATATCTATTGCAGAAGTTGGCAAATTATTTAATATTTGAAAGGTGATCCCATCAACACCAGGGGAGGATCTTTTATTACGAGATAAAGTTTGTTGGATTTCTGTTAGGGTAATTGGAAAGGAAGGAAAGTGGTTGTCCGGGTGGCTATTTATACAATGTGGATTGTACGCAAGTTCTGTAATATCTGGGGGGACGTACGATGGTGAAATGGTGTCGACAAAATTATAATAATTTTCAATATCCATATCAACGGAAGAAGGATTATAGTATGCAGAGTTCACAAATTATTTGGCTTTTTTCCATATATGAGAAGCAGGTTGCGTACGATTGATGAAGTAACGAATTTTTTCCAACTCTCCCTTTTACTGGTTAGTAATACTTGCCTAGTAATTGCTTCCAGGTGTTTATAAGATAAGTAATTATGGTTTTGCTTCTACAGAATTGTTTAAATGCTACACTTAATTTGTGTCGAAGCACGGCACAATTATAGTTCCACCAATACGGTACATTCAGGTTACCTGAGTGATAAAATCTTTTAGAAGCATAACGACTTAACGATAACTGCAATAGACTGATTTATATACCGGAATATTAAATGCAGGACTACTTAAAAGCGGCTGGCACAAGGATTCGAGAAAATTAGCGAAATCTAAGCCTCTATTAGTAGGAAGAATCCAGATAAATCGTTCTAGATGTTTATAATGAAATATGGTTGCAGTTGGGTCACCGAGAACAATTTCCATAGGCAATCACTTCCTAACGGAATATCCAAAACATCACATTTACTGAAAAGTAGAAGATTGTTTGAGACGAGAGATAAATCGAGGAAATTAGAAATGTAAGGAGGGTACAGTTGTATGCCGGTCATCATTGATAAGAACAAGGTTTGTAGAGGAAATAATATTTAACAAGCTACGTCCCATTTCATTCACATTACAGGAGCCCCACAGCGGATGGTGTCCGTTGAAATCCCCAGCAATTATTACAACGGACGAAGTTTGGAGATAGCCCGATTAAAACAGTGTAATAACGCGCATATAAAAATGAATCATATATACGATTAACATTAACCAGCTAATAACAATCATAATCTTTTTTTCTGCTTTAATAATATTGTCTTCTTCAACGTACCGTATTCAAGACAACAATGTGCTGGTTGGTAAAATGTCATAATTTTTGCTCTGTAATAGTTTGATCGTAAGTTAAAAATTTCAAATGGGAACTACACATATCTGAACGATCGATGATATTATTTTTATTATTATATTGTATCTTTTTTCCTAATTAAAGCGCTGACGATAAATGTAAAAAGTTAAATGGACAGATAAAAAATATAAACGTTCTTAAGACCGTCAACGAAAAACGCTGCTTAATGAAATATATAAGCGAAAGAAAATGCAATTGGATAGGTCATATCGTAAGGAATAACAAATATTTAACAACAGTAATCCAAGGACGAGTAAATACATCGCACAAATAATGAAAGATGCAAAAGTAAATTCGTACCAGGAATTGAAAGAAAAGGCAAAAACCGGAAAGTCGAAAATAAAGTGCTCTACATGTCGACCGCTAACCGAAAGATTGAGGAGTGAATAAGATATCGTATCTATGGCCAATTGTTATAACAATAACATCAATCATTCAAATACGTGCAGTTAAAATTTGAAATTTTCAACTTATGATTAAACTATTATATATAAAGAGGAAAGATTATGAAATTTTACAAAACCAGCACATTGTTCTTTTGAATACGTAGAGGTCGAAGACAATATTATTAAAGCAGAAAAATATTATTATTTTTATCACCTTTCAACGTGCACACACACACACAACACTTGTAATGTTTACGTTTATATTCACGACTGTTACACGTATACCTCTATACGTACTTTATTCGCACATTTCGAATATGCTATATAGTTTTGTAGTACAATTTTCTTTCCTCATTGTACCGGCACCAACATAAACAATGGCGATGAATAAAGTAATAGAAATGCGATTAATCTAACGTCTCCAATGAGACAGATTCTCAGTGTACCATTAAAGTTGAGCACCGAATTATTGGATAATTTGAAATATTTCTTTTTCAAGTTATTGGAAGAGCATCTTAACGCCATTTTTTTTTTTAAAATCGTTTTGTCGGATTATCAGAGAGAATAAATAAATGCATTCCGCCGACATGCGGGTTAATATTAAATTGAAATTTATCGAAAAACTTTTTGTACTGGTTTATATGAACTTCATCGACATTTAGTATATTTAGGTCATTATGGAGATTTTTAGATATACATATTTCGGTGCAGATATGATGATACGAAATATTCGCTGTTTTCTCAATACATTTACTTATACATACAGTTCCATATAATTCGATTCCTTATTTCCAGATTGGAGCTATCAGAGTTAAATAAATGTTTCTTTTTAAAGCTAAGTTTAAAGCAGATTTCCTTCCTAGAAGAGGATATCTGGTTCGCGAAATCATAGTTTTCCTTGTTTGAGCGACATGAAACCGCCATGTTACCCGTCGATTAATATGTATTCCGAGATGTGTTACACAGTTTGTTTGCGGAATTTCATTACCATGGATACATATTGAAGGACATGTTACTTGTCTTTTAGTAAATATGTTGGAACTTGAATGGATTAAATACGTCATTTATGTGCTCACTGATTTTGAACTGTCGCACTAGCATATTCGGAAGATGAATTAGCTAGTATAGCTATATCATCAGCAAATGTTGTTAATATCGTTTGATTCCAGATAGTTGTATCCGTTGTATAGATGTTGTATCATATTGGACCAAGCAAACTTGTAGCACTGAAGTTAAAACTTTATGTTCTTGTGAAAAGACATAATTTATTTTAACAACAAATGTTCTGCCAGTTGAACGAAGAATTTATAACATTGTTTTGGTTCAAACAACATTCTCGGGTGTTAGACCCGATCAAAAGCCTGCGTTACATTCAGGAAAATAGCTGAACATACCAGCGTTGACGATGTCGCATCGACTAATCTATGACACACTGTTGTATTGTTGAGTGTTCCATTCGAAAACCAAATTAATAATTTGGGATTGTATTTAGCGTTTTTATAATCAAATCCTATACGACTCAAAATGAGCTTTTCCAAGACTTTTGATAATAAATAGAGTAAACTGATTAGACGATATGAAGACACTTCGGTTTCTTTCCTCACCATGATTCGATTTTTTCCACTGGCTTGGAAAGTATCTTTCACCTGGCATCGAGTTAAAAACACAGCATAAAAAGACAGCTGCTTTCCATAGAAGATGTCTAAGGATTTCAGCCGTGATTTTATACGATCCAGGAACTTTTTTTAATTGCCTTTTTGTAGACTTTTATATACTTCTTTTGGAGAAAATAATTTTATGAGCCGATAAGTTAAAAACGAAATGTGTATTTAAAATTCATGAAGATAACATTGATCAACAACAAAAAATTTTTGGCTGCTGAGAAGAAACTGCTTTTGAATATGTCTGGTGTGCTGAATTAAAAAATACCTACTTTTTTGGTTTGTTTTTTTTTTGTAGCAGCTCTAATTTCCCAGATACGGTGGCAAATAATGAAATAATTATATCTTTACAGGCCTAAGCGAAAATAACGTAAAGCTATATTATTGTCAATAACTGTACAAATACCTATCTAACCGCCACTCCTTCAATATCGTAAAAAAGAACCGAGTCTGTAATCATTTTTCTCTCAAGAAAATAATTTGGTATTTTATAATGATATAATAAAACTCTTAAAAGCAATGGGTTTATCAGAATACAGTGAAAATGAATAGGGACTTTTTATTGATAGCCCAAAATGTGGTTTAAAATGTTTTTTTGAACAACCGTAACAAATATGGCACAATACTTACTGGACATCTACCAATTTGAAAGAAGAGTATGAAGCTATATCGCTAGTTGTGAAAAAAAAGTAAGAACATCGGTGGGTGCTTTGTGTCGATTTAAAAATGGTAAACTTCCTCCTAGGATAACAAAGTGTAAATACAAAATATCTTTGTGTGTTTTTTTTTGGAATAACAGAGCTAGGGATCAGCACTGGATTCGAAAAAATTGGCCCATAAGAAACGTCATGGTTCGTGGAAATCAAAACGTAATCAATAAACATTTAATTGCAAGAGACAAATCATATTTCCACCTTTGTATATTAAGTTGGGATATGAAATGATTTGTGAAGGCATTAAGCCGAGGTAGACTTAGTTCCGAGTAGTTAATATGTACATTTCCTGGGATTAACATGGAAAAACTAAAAGCAGGCATATTTGATGTACCTCAGATAAAACAGCTTATAAAAAAAACAACAATTTGCCGCATCAATGAACGAGATTGAATCTAATAATTGATACGCATTTGCTGAAGTTGAATAAAATTTCCTTGATAATCATAAAACAGAAAATTACACGAAGTTAGTATAAAAAACACGATTTCTAACTTTGCTGCAAGATGAGTATTAAACTATACAACCTTCACAATAATTTAGATCGATTCCTAAAAAACCTAGATGATCATAGTGAAGGATGGAAATATTTTATCAGGGCATTAAAATGATGGAAGAACGATATCAAGGAAGATGGGATACCCATATGCTAGTCGACTACCGTTGAAGTTTACAAATCATAATGAACTCATGATAGAATGTCATTTTAAAAAAATTTTAAATGATAAACTGTGAGTGTTATATTTATGTACTTCATGAAATACATTCATTATTTTGTATTCATTGTTTTTAATGAGTTCTTGTAGTAAATACTAGTATTTATAATCTGAAATATATATATGTATTAAGAAATTGATTTAACTCGAAAAGAGATCAATACATCGTATTTCGAAAACTAGATTTGATAGGCGAAATCTAACAGTTATTTTCGATGCCACACCCAAAAAGTAAAACAGTTTGAAAACAGCAGACAGCAAAATATGTGTTGACCGATTGGTTTGAATATTATTTACAAAAAACAAATATACACTTAATAATATCAGGTCACGTACCGTACATTGTGTGCGTTAATATATCATTACATAACAAACGGCTGTATTACGTTACATCGTTTGGACTTTTGATACCTCATCCATAGAAATTCGATGGAAACAGCTACAAATCCACTTATGAATCCTTCAAGTAACAAAAAGGATTATTACAAATATTAAAAAAAAAAAATCAAATTTAATATCGTTTATAAAACAAAAGGCACCCGCATTATTACCTAATAAAACTTAAAAACTACATGACGCCATAGAAAAAGAAATATATTACACATAAACATTAATACGCAGAACCGCATTAGTAGTTCCTTTTTTTTATTATAAACATTTTTTTTTAGTTTTACAACACAACATGTTGGTAAAACCAGTAACGTGTTCATGACCAAGATTTGAATTCCGATAAAAACAACAATTATGTTGTAGTAAGTAGCCTCCACCTAACTTCACAATCTAATGAGTCGGGTACATTAAGATTGTTAGATAAGTACGCAGAAAACAGAGAAACTGACAAATTTTCCATATTGGTTTGTCCACAAGAATCGCTTGGTCCATTCTCTATTATACTTAGGGTTAACGGGAATCGCTTATATTGGGTTCCCTACAATTTTCCAATTTATTATGTATTCTTCCACTTATATATATATATTATATATATCCCCATCAGGGAGAGGCAGGCGATTCCAGTAGTGACAGGGCAGTGAGAAATAAGGATGCAGATTGCAGTTTGAGGAGCTGTCTATCAAAAGTCTGCAATATACTAAGACTTTCTCACTCTCGGTAAATTTTGGTCACCTTAAATGTCTTACAATGTTATTTCCTAAATAACAACCCGTTGCCTTGCGGTTAGGATTTTTACCCAAATAGTTAAGAGAACAAACCCCGACAGAAAATAGTAGGACCTTACAGATTTACCACCTCTTGTTCCTACAATACAAATTTAAAAAATAGAAACCAATTAAATAATTTAAAAGAAATATCGGAGATAAGTTTATAGTTAAAATAATATAGAACAAATATACCAGAAAATAATAATAGTAGCAACAATAATAATCTAGAAAACCATGTTACCAACCTAAAAAAAAAAAGGAGAAAACGCATCTCCCAATTTATTTGGCCGACACGGGATATTAGGCCAATTCACCCCTTATTATGACAAGACGGAATAAGAAAGGCCGCAATCGCTAAAGTCACAATAGAAGAGTTTAGTTTTCCACTCAAAACATAACTGGACTTGACAAAAAGACTACTAGATGTAATAAATATACTAACGGATGTAATAAACATTTTTTTTTTCAAATGAAGAAAAAGAAAAAGCTCAAGCTACATATTGCTACGCATAATGTAAGAACACTCTGTACAGAAGATAAACTTGGAAAATTGGAAATTTAATTGAAGAAAATCATTCGGGATATAACTGGAATAAGCGAAATAAGGGTGAAAGTCAAAGTGCCCTTAAATTAAAGTCTGGTAATGTGTTATACATCAGCGAATTAGATGCTGTATATCAAAGTGAAGTCGATTTTTTTATTAAATGAAGCTACAAATCAATGAATGACTCGATGGGGTGCAGTTTCGGATAGAATATCATATATTACTCTACAAGTATCAGATAAAATCAGTGCGAAAATAATTCAAATATGTGCTCCAACAGCAAGATAGCGGTGAAGACGAACTAAACGAGTTCTACGATAGCCTATTGGACATTATGCCACAACACCCAACAAAATATCTTATAGTTATTGGAAATTTTAATACGAAAATGCGTGTTAGAAAAAACGATTATGAAACGCGGCGGGTGGTAATTACGACTTAGATAAACGAAATGAAAAAGGAGAAACTCTACTTAACTCCGTGGAAATATAATGGCTTCTTTATAATGAATACTTTCTTTTAAAAAAAAAAAAAAAAGTAGATGGATCTGGAGAAATTCAGATTTTAAATACAAAAATGAAATAGATTTTATCGTAGCCGAGACCGCAAAATAGTGCAAGATGTATCAGTACAAAAGAGTGTTAACACTGGAAGTAACTATAGATTAGTGTGGGGCCCGATATTTCTGAGAGATGACAATAAGAATAGTGCTTAGAAGAAAGGAGGTATATCAAAATTAACTGACTCCGATACATTATTAAAAAAACAGAAGCAAATATCAAGAACTAAAATTACAAATACAAAAAGCCGAAAAAATTAAAACACTGCAGATAAATGACAGGGCTTATTGCTAAAATAATGAAAGAAGCTGCAATCAAAGTTGCACCACGAACAAAAAGTGTGAATCTTAAAATAATCGGTGCGACAAAAGATTTAATGACACAAAGAATAAAATTAAAAGTAGACATAGATAAAAATCAAACAAGTTATGTAGAAAACGAATGAGAAGTGATATAAGGCAACATAATACAAAGATTAATAATAAACCGAACAAAATATAACACAATCACTAAAAGTTTTTTAATCGCGAATCTTTTCGACAGTTATGTCATTTTCAAGCACGCACCAAAATTATTACATCTTTTTTTATATTCAACATTTAATACAAAGATAATTAATGAATTAATTGAGCGCAAAGGAGGGCCTAAAATATTTAAAAAATCGTTATCAATAGGAAGTAAGATGCTGACGAATATGAAAAATTGCAACGGTGATATTTTTACAGATAAAACAGAACTGTCCGAAGATGCAAAAAGATTCTACTATGCACGTCTATATGATACAAAAGTTAGACCTATAGTAAAAGATCAACTAGTAATAACTGAAATTAGAGAGAACTTACCGGACATATTAATAATAGAAATCTCTGACACTTTAAAAGAAATGAAAAATAACAAAGCTAACGGACCGGATAGTGTAACCTCAGAAATGATTAAAAAAGGAAACAACGAGCTACTGGATTTACTGTTTAATAAATGCTTAAAGAAGAATTCTATACCGCAGTTATGGAGTGAGACAGATGTAATCCTGATACATAAAAAGGGGGATACGACCAAGCTGGAAAATTGTAGACCAATTAGCTTTAAACTCTACATAAGCATTATTACAAATTGACTGACGAAGAAAATAGATTACCAACCATACAAGCAGCAAGGTTTTGGGTCCGGATTCAGCACGCATTATCACATCCATACAATGAAAATCTTAACCCCGCAGGACGTAACTGACCTTCACAACTGTTCAAAAAAAACAGGATTAATGGTAAACATCAATAAAACTAAGGTAATGACAAATACGCCTCTGAAATTACAAAAATAAAAATAGATGAGTAAATACTGGAACAGGTCAGTGAATATATATATATATTAGGATCAAGTAATTCTCACAGAGAATGAAGTGATGGTTAAGGAAGTAAAAAGACGAACTCTCGTGGATAGCTTTTGGAAAGTAGAGCAAGGTGTTCAAGAATAAATAGTGCGTGCTTCCGGTGCTTACATATGGAGCGGAAACATGGAGTCTGACGGAATATATAGTTAAGAAATTTACCGTAACTCAAGGAGAAAATTAAGATGTTAGACAAGAAAGTCAATACATGGATAAGACAGCAGACTAAACTATTAGATGCAATAGAACGTGCAGCGCAACTGAAATGGAACTAGGCAGGTCGTGTGGCAAGAAGAAATTATCACAGATGGATGAAACGAATAATGGAATGGCTAACCAAAGGAAGGATACAGAAGTCGCGGCCCAAGATGGCAGGATGATATAAAAAGGCAATCGGTGTTAAATGGATGAAGAAGATTGCCATAGATAGAATATCCAGCAGTGGATTGATATAAACGTATCGTAATCGTGATATCATCATCATTAAGTGCCGTCTCCGTGTCGGAGATAGGCGACTACTTACCTATATATATTTTGTTGTATAGTGTAAATAGCGCACAAGGCAATCATAATATGATGTTAGCGTAGATAGACACACACACCCGGGAGGACTAATTGTAATCGCTTTGTTGTCACGATACAATGCAGTCCCGTTTTTGTTTTTATAGTGTATTATAGAGCGCGATATATAAATATATATATTTAAGTAAGGTTTCTGTCAATGATATTAATCACTGACAATCGCCATAATTTTTTTCAATATTAATAGAATAATACAGAGTTTAAGATTTTGCAGAATATGTGGTGTTCTGTCATATCAGGAGAGTTAACACAGAATGAACGTACACATCAAAACTCATTTGATGCCCGAAAGGACATCAAAATTTAATTTAATTATTATCGAGATATAGAATTGGAAATATCAAATTTTAGGAAAAATTATTCTTTGTTTCGCCTATCTAATTCGGATGTTAGGTATAAATCTCCTTAATTTCAATTTTACTTCCACAACCACTGACGATTGCGTTTATATTATTAACACTTGTTAAGCAACATTAAATCGTTTAACCTAATTCAACCCAGCCAAACCTAACCTCACTAAACCATTTGTGTCAGATGAATTAAAAAAAAAAAAATCATTGCAGAAATGTATAAAATCACGAACATCAAAATCTGCAAATATAAATAACTGGAATAGTGAATCGTTCCATTTTGGACCTCGTTTTCTTTAGCAAAGTATACACTATGTGAAAAATATAAAATTTCTGTACGCATTCAAACCTCGATGCAAACGAAAACTTCGTTACAGTTAAAATCTTCATCATCCAATTGAGTCGGTAAATTCGGTTTCACGGATAGATACACGCAAAACTAAGAAAATTAATAAATGGCTTCGTATTCTCTATAATTTCAGGTTAACTGACAAAGATCGTTTATAAAGTACAAAATTTCGAACAAAACCATTATTTATATATTTTATATATGGTTTGACTTAGGTTTCCTGAATAATACTCTGATAGGATTTGTTCTAAACATTAGACATGACGCGTTACCCTTTTAAACGCATTGATCATTTTATTATATAAATATGCGTATATACTCATACATTAATAGTTCTATATAATGAATATAGAAATCAAATATAAATTATTAAGGAAAATTCAGTTAAAAATCATTCGACAATTACTGGTTTTTAAAATTTGTGTATATAATCAGATGCCAAAATAATGCGCGCATATGTAAAATCTTACAACCTTTTATGTTAACTGTTTCAACGTCAGGTATTGTCAAAAACGTACGATTAAAGTATTTTCTGAAAAGTTGACGTTATTTACTCGATTAGTTTGAAACGATAATAAATTTTCTGTCGTTTCATAAAAAATGGCAAGTGCTCCTCGACACTATTTACAACACGATATTACTATTATTCTACTTATTTATTTAACATTGTACGTCGCAAAAGAATATAATAATAAAGAACACGATATTTTACGACACGATTTTACGCAATAGAGAATATTTTTTTAGGTATACTTCCAAACTGATTTAAGAAAAAGTTAAATAAAAAAAAAATTAAAACTAGATTATATTAATAAAAACGAATAGATTACCTAACAACAGCACAATAAAGGAGCCTTGCATATCGTCCAAGTTTACAGTATGATTTGTGACATCGGTTTGTTTCGTATTCCAACATCTATCTTTTGGAGGTAAATATTGCGTCATCCATTTCTGTATTAAGCCGACGAAATGCATGCTTTGTATCCTAATTTGTAAGAAATGCATAATTAAATTAATATAAAATGTAAATCATCTGCTATTTGACTATAAATAATTGTAATGAAATAAAAGTTTTATCTTATGTTTATACTTTATTCTCTATCACGTTATGTGAAGCTGATAACGAATTTAAAACCTCGGCAAATTACAATGTATTTGATACGGTTAAATTATACAGAATTTAATAATTAAATTAATTTTTGTTTATTATTATTTATTAATATTTATGTATTAAATTTATTTATAACTATTTTCTAGCCAATTGGCTGACGATTAGGTATTTTTCGATATGCGATCGCCACCACTCCAAAAAAACGTTGTTTCGCGCGTGAATATTTATTGTTTCCGTGTCGTTATCACTCGAGTGAACAATAATATACAATCTACCGCTAATAACGAAGTTGAGATTTTTCCATTATTGGCACGCTCTACTTGACCATTTATATTTATAAATTTTTTAATATTTATTTTAAAATCGTAATTAAAGTTATGAAATCGAACAAATCGCCTTCTCTAGCAACTAATACGAATAAATCCGCCGTTGCTTCTGCCTTCAAGAAGTGCATTAGCCCAATCCGGCTACAGAAAGCAAAAGCAGGATACGTGGTTAAAAGTAAACACATTCTTTACAGCGACCAGTAACAGTGATAATTGACGTACAGCAGTAAAGCATGTTATGGATAATAGACTTGCTGTCAGTAACACCATATTAAGGACTAAAAGAAACATGTTTGTAAATTTTTTCCCACTCGCAAAGGATGATAATGATGAAGATAACAACAAAAATGTAATCTGGTGAAACCAGTATAAGCAATAGAATAAATTCTAGGGACCATACTCATGCCAACAGTGAACAGATAAATAAGATGAAACCTTCACCAATTACGGTTAAGAATATTGCGAACTGTAACAGCTTCGGCAAGTTCCTCCTACAATTATCGGATGTAGAATTTCAATTGAAAATTATCTTCTGTGGGCTTACCATTAGACCTAAGAACCCGAGCAGTTATCGTTGTATCGTTAAAATCTTAAAGGAAAACAAATATTTCTTTTATACGTACTCCTTACAAGAAGACAACCCGTTCAAGGTAGTAATTAAGAATTTAGAACATTCTGCAGGTTAGAAGATGGATATTGAATTTATTTCGACAAATTTTACAAACCAGTCGACTTCTAAAATCTTTCAAAATACCTAAAATGATAGCCATACTAAAACCAATATATATATATATATATATATATATTACTGAAGAAACTTGCATCATTGAGTGAGATAGAAAATTGAAGATTTGCATATAACCTGTGCACTTATTTTTTACATTTACTTGTTCTCGTTCTATTTATCTAATATACATCATTATCATCATCGTCGTCGCATTGTTCGTTGTCGAATGTCGTGAATACCCCCATTGTACGTTTATTTCTACGTACAAAATGGGTTAGAATTTAAGTTTTTATTATTATTATTATTATTATTAATAATGGACACAGGAGTTTTTCACGCAGATTAGTATGTCGCAAGTTGGTTTCAAACACTCGACCTTCGAGTTGACGCCACTCTATGCCACTTCGACATTATCAATAAATATATATGTAGGTGCGTAAAAATGTTAGCAGTGGTGACATCATTTAATTTACAGCAGCGTAAATATAATGCCTAAACGTATACTTACTCCTTGTTAATGATTTTTAAATACGGATTATTATACGATACAACCATTGCAAGTTTTTCTTCTAGAAACTCGTCATTACCTTCGCAATCAAAACGATGGAGGGTATAAAAATTGCAAAATAATTTTCCTTAATTTGATTTTATTTAATATTTTACGATATTAATAATTAACTAAATTTTGATTGGATTTGTGTTTTATTCATATTTTAATATATTAATATTTAATTAAATTTATTTAATTTAGGTTTAATTATTATTTTAAAATATTAATAATTATCTAAATATAATCGGATCAAACAAACCGATTAATTATTTACGTACGTTTAGATTTAATAATAGTAACAAATAAATATAAACGTATCGACACTCAGTTCACCGTCAATTCCATTCGCTATTCACCCAGTTTACACGCCGCATTTATTATCAAACGCTTATTCGTGTGAAAAATTCTTAAAAGTGAATTTTTCACATTATTGTAAAAATAAAAAATTTAAATATTATTTTTTTAAAAATAATTTTTAATTTTTAGCATATTCTTTCAAACGATCTATGTTTTAGCAGAGGTACGTCGAAATAATAAATACGTTTTTACCTAGTGAAAAATCGCAACTGTTAGTTTTCTGAAATTCCGTCTTCATAACGAACAAAAGATTAGTTTTATGATTAATATAGACGTGCTTCCCGTCGCGAATTCGGTTCATTAATCCGTCCGAAATTTCTGTATTTAACTCGGCATTATCGTAGAGCTGCTTCAGTTTACTATCCTCTTCAAGATCCTAAATAATTAATTAATTAATTACACGCATAAAAATATCGTATCGTCGCGTACAGATAAATTTGGAACATTATATTTTTAACCGATGAGAATTAGACCATTAAGAGTAAATTACGTAAAATAAACATAAAATAACATATAATTGAGATCGATTTCACACCGGAAAATTTCCATCCAAGGTCATTTCAACGAGCAAAACAGATCCTCGAACAAAGAAAGGTATGTGAAAGAAAAATGAAGAATAGAAACAAAATTTTAAACAAAAGATTAATATATCTAAATATATGGCGCGTCGGGAAACTGCATTAACTGGTCAGATCAGATTCGGTATTTAGGTGTTGTTTCTGACAATAAACTTGACTTCACTAAACATCCCATTCCATTTAGTAGCCTCTTGTATGTTTCATATTTCTCGTTCCCTGGTTGATTTTATTATTTCGTCAATTTTCTTGTTTTTAAATCTATTGGTAATTATTTCGAGTCTTTTCCGCCCTCGCATCGTCTTTCCCAGTATTTTTCCTCGAATTGCAAATATTCCTTCTTCTCTTATTTTATGCGCGAGGTATTCTTTTAACTTTCTTCTCTCGATATCCTCGACGACGTTCATCCATATCGCTGCACCGTTGTAATACCTCTGAATTCGTTACTTTTGTCGTCCACGGTATCCGCCATATTCTTCTAAGCGTCCGCATTTCGAACGCGTTTAATCTTTTTATACTTTCTACGTCGGGACGAACATGACGTAAACTTTCATCTTTATATTCACGTTTAATTTCCTGTCTTTCAGCACGGTTTCTAAATTTCTGAACGCTTGTTTGGCTATTCCGACACGGGTTATAATTTCTTTTATATCTCGACCATCACTCGTTAGTAATACGCCTAAATATCGAAATTCTTACGCAGTTTCCGCCATTTCTTTTTCGATTTTTAACTCGAGACCTATGTTGTCGATCGTCCTGCTGAATTTTATGACCTTTGTTTTCCTAACATTTATTTTCATGCCATATTTCTCTCCTGCTTTGTGTTTAGATTAAACATATTAACTATATTCATACGAAACCTAATAAATCCATTTGTTCCATATACCCCATGTTAAATAGAAAATCATTCCTTAATACACGCGATAAACCTATTATTTATAGAACGCTAATACGTCCGGTACTTACTTACGCTTGTCCTATTTGGTGTTCGATATCGAACGCTAGTTATAATAAATTGCAGCTCATTCAGAACAGGTGTCTCTTAGGTGCACATACTAAATACTCCCCCGTTATACTAGAATAGATTATATGAATAATATTCTGAAATTACCTCGTGTTAACGAATACATTCTTAACATATCTTTTTCGACGATTGCCCCGTATACGTGATAATGAGTTTACCACGTTAATACGTAATTACGATTCCAGGCAACTAATGTTTATATATATATATATATATATATATATATATATATATATATATATATATATACAAAATATAAGCATAAACGTATTAAAATTTATTGTAATGAGTTATTCGCTTATTAATATTGTTCCAATTATTAGTTTAATGTTATATTAATTATATTCATATTTAATAGTTAGTTTTAACGTTATCTAAAATTACGCTTGCTTTGTCTGTTTGCGCGGTTTTCCCCTTTTATTTCTCCTGCGCTGTAATAGTTGTACATTTTTATTTGTTACTTACCTTAATTAATTAATCTTGTAAGCTGTCGTGGTAACGCGAGTTCCGGTACACAATATATTTATAAATTATATTTATTGACTATTTTTATTTATTTATATAAAGAAAAGTTTTAGGATGCATCGGTATATATAAGACAAAAGAAATTTCCCGCACACGAAAATCGAGAAGATTATACAAATACATACATACTGAAATCGTAAGAATACTAGTCAAACCGTGTTACTATAGTACGTAATGTATACCACTTTTAATATCGAGAAATAACAAACGTTTTTATTTTCTTTAAGTTATCTTCACGATTAAAAAGTTCTACATTTTCATTCTACCTTTCTCTTGTTGTTTTTATCGTACTTTCAATAACGAGATAAATTTTTTAGCTTCCAAAGTCAAAAATCGTCATTAAAGAAAAAAAATAGAACAAATATTGTATGCCGGAAAGACAATTTTGATGAAAAGAAGGCGAATTATGTTTTACACATAAAACGTTTAATCCGTGCAAGGCTAATTCATTTACATACTTATTTTAAAAAATCAGATGTAAATCGTTCGAGAAGACAGAAAGCGATCTGAAAGCAAAAACTATAGCGACACGGCGGTTCATCATCCACTGAAGATGAAACTAATAAACCAAGATATGTCTTATTCGAGCACAAAATTACGAATACGATAGTTTCAAGTCGGGTTATTCGAAATATATATATATATATATATATATATATATATATATATATATATATATATATATATATATCACGATGCACCTATGTCAGTTCATCATTGAACGAAGGCTGCTCAAATTTTTCCATCAATTCTTATTTTACAATTCCATGAACCAATTTAACTGTTTTTACAATATTATATTTTTATTGCCATCTTCCTCTTGTGATCCATTAGGTATATATATATTAATATATTAATTACCGTCTAACTGTCAATGAGTATTGTGTTATCTTTCAGCTAAACTTAATTTAGCTGACCCTGCGGTAACGTCCAACAGTCTATGAATGTCGTGTTACCTTCAGCTAAACTTAATTTTGGATTTAAAACGTTATTTCAAAATACACCCAATATACTCAAACAGCATCACGCTACGACGTAACGCGTACATCAAATATCGTAGAATTGTATATCAGTACCACTTATAGTGCTCAAATACGATTATCAATTTAATTTTTTTTTTTTTAGTTAATTCATTTCACGTATGTTATTGGTAGGGTGATTTATATATTTTGTATATACGAAAAATTTGAAAAATATGGAAAAAATAACAAATTTCCTATAGCCCAAATGAAGCGCCAAAAATCTAAATAATCCGGAAAACCACTTAAACGCGCACAAAATTTCACCAAAATTGATCCTACCGTTTATGAGTTCAGTGACTTACATATATACAAAAGATAATTCTTCACAAAAATTACGGATTAGATGAATTTAACATTATCACGGATAATTAGCACGATAATAAGGTAATGTTTAGAGTATTTTTGAGAAGCTATAACTCGGGAACCGTTCGACCGATTTCAATTAAGTTTTCGGCAAAAGTTTTTAATTGCGTCGCTTTTTACGTGTAAATAAAACAGATTTTGTTTTTTGAAAAAATGTTAAATGTCTAGGCGCCGACCCTAACCCTCAAGGGTCTAATGGGGGGGTTGAATAGGAAATCTAAACCATTCAGGAACCCGCTTAAACAAGCATATCACCAAAATTCTTTCCAACCGTTTAGAAGGAATTCTATAATACAGATAAAATTATATATATATATATATATATGTATAATTAAATTATTGCTAATAAAAATATTTCGGTTATTCATATAGAAAAATCAGCAACAAATTTACCGACAACAATTTCTGTAAACTAGATCCATTTGGTATACTCCACGTGATACCGGACTTTTTTCCGATGGTCAACAAATCGTTCATATTTGTAATCGTCGTACCCATTTGGGGAAACGTTAAAAAAGCTACTAAATTACCACTATAAGTTGTAACTATCACCAACACAAATAACCACCACGTTCCAATTACTAATCGACCGCTATCGGCTATCGGCAAGTAGGTTCCACCTTCGGAAATCAACGATTGAAGAACATTTTATAAATTTACAGTGGACGAAACGCGCATAAATTAGCGATAATTAACCATTTCACCCATTACAAATTTTTTATGCAAGTTTATAAAAAACGTAAATGCCAATTTTTTTTTAGATAATCTAGATAATGTTTAATGTATTGTATATATTTAAACAGTTCCTTGTTATGAAAATAGTAAATTTTTTTTGAGCGTTAAAAGTTTATGTACCGTTAACGGAACACTGTGTCTGAAAAATTTAATCCATTAATAAAAAATGTTACGTTAAAACAATCGCCGGATTAGCGTAAATTAATTTTCTTATGGGTATAAATAATAATTTAAAAAAATTAAAAAAATAATTCGATTAAATTTTGCATTTATTTTAAGTACGATATATCGTCGACTTTTTCACTATAGTAAAAAGATCTAATACATACAAGATCAACTGGGAAAAACCACCTAAATTATTTTATACCACGATAAGGCGTTAATCGATCAAATTCGGCGCAATATATAAAAATATCCATTTACGGTCTATACAAAAGAGGATAATAAGTAACAATGATGAGGATAGAAATCGGTGTTAATGTGGTAGCTCCCAGCGGATATTACCCACTATCTGAGACTTATTTATATATTTGTGTACAATATAACGAGCTAAATTCGGTTCTTATGTTAAATCTGACTATGTAGTCTGAGACGTTTGATTCGTGCGCCATTATCCACAAGACCAAGTATACTAGTGGATTCACATGGCTTGTTATTCGCCGGATGTAACTGTCGACGTATTGTCTAATCACCTCCTTAACAATAGGTATTTTCAGATCCCGTATAAAACCACCTTTCTAAATCTGTTATATGATGTTTATTTGATGTTGTTGTCGGGTCCTCATCAGTTGCTAGTATGACTCTGTAAACATAGCTGTGGTAGTCTTCAAATTTTCTAGTAAGTCTGAAAAAAAAATCTGATATAACACCGGTCCTAGTACGCTTTCCTGAGGCACCTGGTTGTATTACATGAATGTTAAAATAAGCACCATTTACATTAATGTGGAAGTAACGATTTGTAAGGTGAGATTTAAGAAACGTGAATTATTGATGAAAAAAAAAAATTATATTAATATTCGGCAACATAGGTGTGAAATATATATTAGTTCAAGTTTATTTCAATACACCTAAAAAAACCACGAAGAATATAATCTTTTACGCATAACTGGTAGCATTGCAAAGTAAATCGAATAATTCTGTTCGATTAACTATATAGTATATTTTATTTATATATATATATATATATATATATATATATATATATATATATATATATATATATATATATATATATATATATATATATATATATATATATATATATATATATATAATATATATATATTCGGTAATTATTGACAAGTATACGTATATAAAAACTAGACAATACATCGTAACTTAACAATTACATTTATTCATATAACTACGAAAAATTATAATCCGTGTAAAGCACATAAAACACAGCAAACAAGCAAAATAATAATATTGATACATAAATTACGAAAAAATCTCAATGTTTAAAATATAAAATTATAAGCAGATGCCAAAAACAAAAAAAAACATTTAAACACGAATAATGTAATTACCTTGCTGAAGCAAAGCGCCGTAAATATACCAAAAACAATTGATGGGCGAATTTAAACCTCCTCTGCGACTTATATTTTTATAATCGTAAAAGGGACTATAACGATGGAAATAATACAGTACCGGAGTTACAAATGCAACCGTAAACGCTATACATATCCAGATCTACGATATATATATATATATATATATATATATATATATATATATATATATATATATATATATAAATATATATATATATAAATATATATATATAAATATATATATATATAAATATATATATATAAATATATATATATAAATATATATATATATAAATATATATATATAAATATATATAGATAGATAGATATGCGTGTAAATAAAATAAAGTATCTTGGATTAGGCTCGTAAAGTTTAACCTGGGGCGACACATTTAAAAACTGACAAAAAATTTTAAACTTAACTCAAATTTAACAACTGAAACAAGGTGATAAAAAAATCAAAATTAAATGAATTTCCTGTCGATTGTAAAAACGAATTTTACTGCTTTCTCTCTCTGTTGCTACTCAGAAATATGTTAATATTTTGTAAATATCGTCACTACGTTTAAAAAAAATGCATGTAATCGCTAAAATTAAAAATATTAACCGAAGTTTGTATTTTTCGTATTAAATTAAATTTACCGCTAAAAGTAAAAATAAAACATTCATTTATTTTTAATAATAGAAAAAAATATTAAGCCTCTATGGTAATCACACTTTTGTAAACGTAATCTAAAAAAGTGATTTATGTTTTTTTATAATAATTTTTTTAATTAGAAATTAATTATTGCGGATTAACGTTCACGTCGTTTATATGTATCAAAGATTAATAAATTTTTTTCATAAATTAAATTAGTCGTACATTAATTCGTGTATATGTCAATATTATAAATTTTAAAAAATTGAGTGTTTGATACGATTCATCGAATGCGTATATTGTTATAAACATACTATAAAAATGGCCTTGTATCCACCGATACATATGTGTACTTTAAATGAAGTTGCGTTTAGCTATTATATGATCCTACCATGTAAGCCGTTGATCAAGGTGCAATAATCCCTAGTGTTTGCCTTGTTTGATAATAGAACTAATTTATTCTTTAAACAAACTGGTACATTTTGACCCTTGTTTAATGTATATAAGACTTGTGTGGATTTTGTTTCATTAACTTTGATTTTTTCATAAGTTAAACCACCTTTCTAAATCTGTTATACGATGTTGTAGTTTATTTAAAAGCTTCGTATCATTTAACTTATAAAATTAATGATTTTAAATACTTTATTATTATTATATATATATACATATGTAACAAATAAAAAAGTAGTTAAAATTATTAATTTTATAGGTTAAGTGACTACGAAGCTTTTCGTCGATTAAGTCATTTTCAAGTAAACAAAACTATAACTAAGAATAATTAAAAAAAAAAAAACTGAAATAATTTGTTTTCGATGTGTCGTCTTTTAATGTATAAAATTTAGTGATTTTTAACTACTTCTTCATTGTTTATAATTCAAAATCACCGCATTCTACACCAGTTCACATTTATATATACAACGTTATTTCAAAATAATCTTGATGTTCAAACTCGAAAAACAGCAATATACTTACACCCCAAGTAAACGGAGCTGTAAATAACAACGCTCTAGAAAGAGGTCTCGGTCTGGCCGCAAGTATGTTATAAGGTTCAATAACCACCGGAGTTGTATAATTAATTGCAAACTTCTTTTTCCTATCTATTCTGAAAGCTGCCCCGCCTAAAAATACCTATTTAACAATAACAACGTCATCAAACGTTATATTTTATCAAAATGTAACAAACTAGGCAGTCGTCTAATTTCGATATATATATATATATATTTTTTTTTTTTAAACGCCTATAGTTAATAAAGAGATAATACATATTTCAAATTGTACGTGAGATTATACATTTTTGTTCTCTTCTTCCATCGATTAGAATACATTAATGGAAAATTACATGATCATGTAACATACCTCGAGACCAATATTATTTATAATTCCGTCACTAGTGTAAAAATTAAGAATGAAGACTTACTTTTTCTTGTTGAACAAGATCGAACATTTTATTCCACGTTACTTCCAACAATGAATTGTCGTCTTCTACCTGCAATATTTAATAAATTAATAGGTTCCATCGAAAAACATTATCGCCCTGTTTCACACAACAACATCGTGTCAATTTTGCATTTTCTAAATTTCAGTTCCAAATGAATTTAACTTAAATAAACGAAATTTAGCCATAATAATTATCATTTACACTTAGTAGTAACGATATGGCTTCATTTTTGTGATCAGTTCATATTTTTTTTTTTTTTAGAAAAAGTATGTTTGTTCATGTATATTCGGTATGATAAACTTAATAATATTTCATGGATTTTAATTTCAAGTATCGTAATTGAATGTTATGAACATGACAAATCATAATTTTTAAGATATTTTAAGTTATCAATATATATATATATATAGCTCACACAAGATGCATTAAGTCACGATCAAAATTAAACATGCAATTTTACGTGAATAATGAAGTATAAACTATAAACCAATTATAAACGTGAAGTTTTAATTTTGATGTTATAGGTTTTCAGTATTATTCAGATTGATTCTATTATTATCATAATTGGATTCGGAAAAACATGTCAAGTTACTTAACAAATTAATAAAAATATGCAGCAATTCCAGCCATAAAACATTAAACATGTTTAATATACTTTATGTTAAATATTTTGAGCATGCAAAAGAAAACATATAGAAAATACTAAGTATTTATGTTTATATAAATACCCTCTATGCAAAAAAGGAAAACAATAAAAGCTGAGATTAATGAAAAAAGTGTTACATATTGAAAATATTCTTTTTTTTCAATCTATTAATTAGTTGATTAATGGAACAAATCAAATGAAATCCGCAGTTTTTTCTTCCATTCCTCTCTTTTCCTGCTTAGTTGTTTTAATTCTTGACAGTTCTTTGTTCCCATATCCTTCATATGTTCCATGAATCTTCTTCCCGGTCTTCCTCTTGTACGTTTTCCGTCCAATTTTCCTTCTGTTAATTCTGTCAGTAACGCATTATGCCGTAACACATGTCCAATCCATCTATTTCTTCGTTGAGAGATAGTTTTCATAATATGTTTTTCTTCCTTAATCCGATTATAAACTTCTTCATTCGTAATATTATCCGTCCACTTTATTTTAAGCACTCTTCGCCAACACCAGGTTTCAAAAGTCTCCAGCTTTGCGATGTCTACTTTCCGCAACGTCCAAGTTTCAGCACCGTAGAGACAAAGCGATTAAATTTAAAAACTACATATTTTCATATATTTCTAGAAAAAAGAAAAAAAACATTCCATATGTAAAAAAAAAAACACTAAAATTTCAGAATACGTTTAGGATCGCAATTGATTTAATGTAACGAAAATTTTAAAAAGTGGTCTCATTAACACTAGCACTTCCATGAAACGGTACCTATGCAAAAATCACAAAATACAACATTGATAAATTGTAGAATATTACAAAAAAATGGTAATTCATAAAATTTTCGTAAAACTTTTTATAGGAAACGTTACTGATCTTTCAATTTTTCCTCCGACCGTTATTAGATGGTGCTGTTAATCTTTACAAAATGTACGTATACAATTACCTTATAATCGGTCGAAATATTCGTATCGTTTGTTGTAGTTTGCAATTTCTTCGATAATATTATCATGTTATATCTACATTTCAAACAAGAAAAACTTGTTAATATGTAACGCCTAAATTTAATGACACGATATTATGATAAACATTTTAGTCAACTAAAAATTATTAATATATTTCCATGAAAAAATAATTAAACTAATTCATATATTCCAAATTTATACGTAACCCAAACAAAAAAAAAAAAAAAACTAATGAAATTGCTCCATTGGAACAAAAATCGACTATAAATTCATCCATATAGTACAAAAAAAAAAATAAACTATATTTTGTAAAATTTTTCAATTTTAAATTAAAGATGTGCTATTAATCATCTCGGATGTTTATTTTCTAATATTTTATAAATAATTCTTATTTTAATTATATAATCTGTAATTTTCTCCAATGCCGATAGTATAAACGCTTATATGTGACCGATTTTTAGTTGGTACAATCGATTAGTATATATATTTTTTTTTTGTATTATTTTTTCTTATTTAATTGAGTCACCCAACTAACCTCTCAGTTTGCAAAGTGAAATTTTCTTTAAAACTATTGAACGTTCACTTTTTTAAAAATAACAAAAATCCTCAGATATCGTTCCATTGCACATTTTACATAGCATTTTATACAATGGGAATATTTATTAACGAAGTTTCTGATTAACTTATTTCATTCCTTCGCCTTCGATTAATTTTACTTGTAATAAATAAGTACAACAGTTTCGTATAATATTTAAGATAATGTAATTTTTCGATTATAAATTTGGTTATTATTTTAGCACCGCTGTAATATATACAATTAAATTAAAATACAATATAGGTAGTAAGTACTTACGTAAAATTTAAACTTCTAGATAGCTCATTTATAATGTCGAATATTAATCCGCTATATTTAATAACATGGCCAGTTTCGTTGAACTGTAAAATCTGCCAAGGGGGATGCTGTAAATTAATCAATAACGTTATATAAACGATAAAATATTTTCAAGGTTTATAATATTTAATAACTTTAAAAGTCCATAATTTTTGTAATTATTTAACTCCACGAGTTCTAAAGTTTTAGTATTTCTACTTTTTTCCTGCTTTTATATGCAAGATAATTATTTAACGAAAGAAAATCAGTTAAAAGAAATAATAAAATTTTTAAAAATAATGTTTTCAGAAAATAAAATTGTGAAAAGAAAACAACATTTTCTGACACGTATTTTTTATTCAGACTAAAGACAATTCCTACTGGTAGAGTGCACAGCGAACTTAGAGGACAAAATGCGTCCGCACGTGGCGGTAGAACGGCCACCAGATATGGAAGTTAGCTACGTAATAAAATCGGCAAGAGCGACAATGGTACCATGTGAAATGGTTCCTATAAAAGAATAACCGCATAAACACTAACGATGGCATCGCGACAAGGCGAGTTAAAGTAGCCGTATATTCTTCTCCCCCTGTAAGTGACAATTAGCTTATCGGTATTTTCCAAAAGTGAAAGTCGGACGGACCAATAAGGCTTTGCGAGAACAACATAAGGCGCAGTGGAATCCACGATATTCAGCGGTGTGCGAAGCAAAGAAAAACCAAAACACTAATTGTCCCGATAATAAAAATATACATCGTTCATTAGTATACGAACTGTATTAAAAATTAAATTTAAATCGATGATATTTCTACAAATTAGTAACGGTTTCAGTCGTTATATTACGTCATCATTCATTACGTTTAAATTAGAAAACTCGATCACATACAGCGTATAATTTAAATGGTTTTTATCGTTTATAAAAAGGCATAAAATAGCGAACTTAAAATGTTATAAAAATAAAGGGAAAAATATTTTAATTAGTAGACAATAAGTGCACAAATCTTTACTGATAAACGTTGATAAAAATACATAAGTTACGCATATGTACACCGAACAGAAAACGAAATCCATTATTAATATACAAATAGCAGCGCTTACGATTTAACGTATTTAAAGAAAAAAGATATTAAAGCGTAAATTTCGTAAGAAATATTATTAAAAAAATAAACACAGAAAATAAAACATTTACAAAATGAAAATTAATATAATAAAATATGTAGCCGTTGAAAGAAAATGTAAACCTATAATAATTATGGATGAAGTACTAGATAATATTATAACAATTAAACACATCTAAAGAAGAAAATATGACAGTTTTGATAGTAGAGAAATTTATAAATTTATTGAAGTTTTCGAGAAGTAAATCAAATATAACAGTTAACAATAATAACCAATCATAATTCAAACAACCATTAAAAAGCAACAAGGTATTTTACAATTTAGATGTATTTTTAAATTAAATTTTAATAGTTATGTTTATTAAGTATATTCAGAAATTTCACGAAATATAATAACTAAAATAAAAGGAAACAGCAAGGAACACGATATTTTTTTAAATAATAGTTTTAGGATTTTCGAATTGATTATTAAATTCAAATAGCTTTACGGCATAGATTCACTATTGTAAACAATAGCACAAGTCTATATATATATATATATATATATATATATATATATATATATATATATATATATATATCGAAGCCTCGTATATTGTGGTCGAAAAATTCCATACTGGATCAAGATTAAAGTAACGGTCTTATTAACTAAAAAGTTATTAGGCGACGCATCTATTTGTAAAGAAAGTGTTTATTTACTAACCAAAATAAAACATAGACACATTGTATCTACGCCACGATAATAGTATCAGATTAAACACTTTAAAAGTAAAATTTATAATATATATATATATATATATATATATATATATATATATATATATATATATATATATATATACACGTCAACATAAATTGATCTTTGACGATGACGCGAGCAATTTAATAATATATAGTATATAATTTAATACTTAATTAATATCTGCAAATCACGTCCCAGAATAAAGAACGCAATTATTTGTAAGGTTTCGCTATTTCAATCAGGATATTGCTATCGTCGATCGTTTGCAATTATTTAACTGCCTCATCAATATTATAGTTTTCAGTTATATAATAATAAAGATGAGAAAGTGGAATATTAATAATTTATTCCATAGTTGTCTTCAGCGATTAAACAACTACTTCAAGAAAAAATTATTTCTATGCATTAATAGTAAAAAAAAACGTACATGAAAAGATACAATGGGTAAAGTTCTACCCTTAAATCCATGTTCGAAATGCGGGAATAAATTATCGTATAATTTCAATCCGTGTTGTGGTTGCCAAGAGCCGCCTGTAATTATGTCCACCGAAGCGCCTGACATCGAAAATTTATTACCCCACGTAAGACAAGATGTAAAACTCCAAAATGTGCAGTTATTACATCGGCCTGTTTCAATCAATTTTGCCTAAATTAAAAAATATAATTTACTTTAAAAATATATCGAAAACAAAAAAAAAAAAAATACAAAGGAAAACGAGAAAACAGTATTTTCCATAAAATTTTCATTCGCTTTTCTTTCAAGTCGTGCTTTATCACCGAAGAAATTGAATCGTCGAAATTATTATATAATTTCCCAGTTTTCAGAATAGCAACCTTAAGGAAATAGTTGAAGTGATACCAACGGACAAAGGAAGATTATTAAGAATTTTGTAAATAATATCATCATCACCTAGATAAAAATATTATTGTAAGGTGAATCGGACGGATAAAATGGAAACTAGAACGGTGACTGTTGTAAAGTTAAAATGAATATTAAAAGAAATGAGTTCAAATGTTTTGTCTTGGTTTCAAATATAGGATGAAAGTTGAGTACGATTTATGGCTTAGAAATCTGTCTTTTCTTATTCAGAAATTTAGTTTTTGTAATAACAAATAGTCTCTTGTAGCACTACGACGGAATTGTTTGAAATAATTGCTTAACGGATTTTGATTATATTTGTTGTATTAATAATATCTAGTATCCGCTTTCTAGCATTATTGTTTTCAATACAACACCAGCTGGAATGCATTAAAATCTTCGTTATATATAGGGTGACCCAGAGGAGACGGACGTTTTTTTTTTTTTTAATAGCGCAGTTGGTAACACTGCTACAAGGCAAACCGCATGCTCCACCTTTAGTGTACAGACGAAAGATTTGTTTTTGTCCAGTTTCAGTCATCACGATATCCTATAACGAGGAGCGCGCGTTTTGCGTGGAATGTTATTTTCGGCGTGAGTCGATCGCGACAGTGTAGAGTTTCGAAAAGAATTCAAACTTACGCGATTTTATTTTGTGGGAATACCTTATAGTTTATGAAACACGTCCACGAAATCGGGAAGACCGGAAAACTAGGATTTCTGAAGAAGTTGCGAAAATTCAGCGACCTATGCCCTTAAAAGTCTTCGTAAACTTTATAAAGACTGAATAGATGTATTATTGCGAATGACGGTCATCTGAATGATATTGTGTTCCACAAATGATTGTAAGCTAATCTCTCGTTTTCCCATTCTTAAATAAAATTTCATCCAAAAATTTTAGTCGAATAGTTTTGAATTTAAAAAAAAAAAAAAAAAAAAAAAAAACACGATCCGTTTTCTCTATTATGAAAGAGTTGACAGGTAACGCTTAATGAAATCAATTAAATTATAGTTAGGTATTAAACGATCGGGAGGACGGTAAAAAACCTATATAAGCTTGTTTAAGAATTGAATATACAGATGTAACCCATTAAAGTTGGTATTATATAAAATCGAATCAATAGAAAGAAAACACTGCGGATAACTTGATTAATTAAACGAGGATAAAATAATAAAAGGTCTTTTTAATGAAGACGTATCCCCCTGTTAGCCATTTTAACCAAACTATGTAGCTGCAGTAGCTGATGTTAGTATAACGTTATCATTTAGGTGATCGAGGAGTTCTTTCAAAACGAACGGAAAGAAAAATGGTGAGACTAAGTTGGAAAATGCTGAATTTTATGTTAGAATAGAGAATGGTTTAGTGTTTCGAGTGAAAACATCTATATGGGATGAACATTAGCAGATTGTGCCATCTTTAAGTAAAAGCATCGCTTATTTTTCCATCCCTCCGTGTTACGCCAATTCAGTGCGATTACTTTTTGAAATACGAACATATTTAGTTAGTTCTTGCGTGATTACATAATTAATGTACATTATGATAAGTTGTTTTTGGTTTTCTTCACTATGGTTTATATATACAGTACGGTGATTATAACGGCAACAAAAGGTGCACCTCTGCGCCTATCTACATTGTTTTTCAATGTGACCAAAATGAAAATAATTCTTACATTGTTCGGGCGGTCGTATGCCGGGCTAAACTGTAAATATGGGTTTGTAAATGAAAACATGTTACGATAATTTATTGCCAATAGTACAACAACAAGAATTTAGGTATCCAATGTATTTCTGCGAACATTACCAATGTGAATATATTGCTTTCCAAATATGCTTTAAGTCGAGGGTACACCGCAAATAATTCCATAATAAACGAAAAACTAGACAGTAATGATAAAATAAAAATACGACGTGGAATGGCGAAGACGACTTACGAAAAATTAAATTCTAGGCTATAATTTCCAATAATGTTGATGTATTGGAGAGTAGTGATTTTATGAATTAACAAAACAAAATAAAATCTAAGTTAATCACTAAAAAATTTTTTATTATATCAGCGAAGCTTTTCGACTATAAAGTCATTATCAAGCTACTGCCAAAAACGTTAACTTCGATTTTATTTTGTTTTGTTAATTATAATTTCCAACTTTAGCTCAAATAAAAAGTTATACAATACTTTTCTATGGTGTTAAGCAATGGACTTTGAAAACTCGTTATATTTAGATGTCGACTATGGATGTTTATTTTAAAAATATATATATATTTGAAAAAATATATCTCGGTAATATCTGTAGAAGACATTCGTATAAAAGATTCATCGCCATCCCATTTGGTATTATATAAAATAGTACCGATTAATACGTCGTTTGATAATCAGATTATCAAAGATTCACCGAAATAAGTTTATTACTTTTTCTTCTTCTTTTCATTACAGGCAATGCCTTGTCGTTGCACCTAACATGTTCGACACCAGTGTAGCCATTGTCGGTAATTCGACGTATTCATTCGCATTTAGTTATAAATACTGTCCATTATAGACGTCCTTGGTTTGTCTCTTGTTATTTTATCTGTTACTTTTCGTTCTATTTGGTTTTTATAAAATTATTACGCCTTAATAAGTTGGCATATCTACGACGACAAAAATTTAAATCAATACATTTACCTTTATAAACGTAATTAAAGAATCCCTTCTATTATTTTTCGGCGGTTTTATCGCCTCCCACTCTTCTTCCGAAACATGTTGCGACAATTCCATTTCTTGTAGAATCGATTTATCCAAAGCGAATATTAACGTATAAAACAATTCTTCAACGTGACACAGTAACCCTGCCTTGGAGAGCAATTACGATATTGCGAATTATTTTTTAAATACATCAATGATCGTAAAAATAATTTTTTTTTTAACAATAACGAATTCTTCTAATTTTTCGATACGTGTAAAAATGTTGCGCGAAGCATTTTACAATTAGGCGTTTGTTCATTAATTCTATATTATCCTTCGTATTTCAAAACGTGTTATATATGCATACAACAAATATTAAAGTCGAAGTACTTACTTCGCAAGTTTTACTATTATTAGACGTATTAATTATAAAACTAAGATTTTCCCCTTCCAAAACTAGACCTTTGATCGTTTCAACATTTTGATTCTTCGCGTAACTATCCGGTAAAACAATCAGCCATTGATTTTCAGGACCGGCTAAATTCTTCGTATTAATCTGAGATAAGTTACGATTCATTATTTTAAGCGCGATATATAAAAATAAGTACGTCATATAAAATCATTTAATAATAAACTTAAATTCAAACTAAGAAATAATAATAGATGATTTAAAAAAAAAAAAAATTAAATATTGTTACTAAAACAAAGTTAATAAAAGATAAAAATTGCTTTATACAATTACAATAGCGTTGATGCGAATTTACGTAAAATACTTATATGAAATATTATTTAAAAACATTGAGATTTTCAAAAAATTTCGACGTTTTACATAAAACACAATCTATACATCCAGAGAAGACGTACGTTTTTTTTTTTTTTTTTAATATAACAGTTGGTGAAACTGCTACAACGCAAACCGCGTGATCCACGTTTAGTATGCACACGAGAGATTCGTTTTTCGTCCAGTTTCAGTTATCATGATATCCTATAACGAGAAGGAACGCGCGTTTTACGTGGAACATTATTTTCGGCGCGAATCGATCGCGACAGTGCAGTTTCGAAAAGAATTCAAAATTACGCAATTTTTTTTGTGGGAATATCTTAAGAGTCGCGCTTACGAAACAACGAAACACGTCCACGAGATCTAGAAGACCTGAAAACTTGAATTTCTGTAAAAATTTCAGAAATTCAACAACCTACGCTCAAAAAATCTTCGAACATTTTGTACTGAATGTATTGTTACAAATGGCGACCATATAAACGATATTGTGTTCCACAAATGATTGTAAGCTAATACCTCGTTTTTCTATTTTTAAATAAAATTTCATTTAAATCTTGGTCGAGTAGTTTTTGAGTTATTAAAAAAAAAAAAAAACAGTGAAAGAACAAAAGGTCGTATTAGAATAAATTTCTGCTTGATAAAACAACACTAACATACGCATAATTATAAAATTTAAATCGTCTAAAACGAATGATTTATCACAAAACTAAATATTTAATCTATCTATGATTAGTAACTTTGGTTTTCTATAAACGTCATAATTATTTAAAATCTAATTTTATCATTTATCTTTAATTTACGTAAAGTACAAGAAAGTCAATTACCATTTCTATTACGATGGATAGAATTTCATATTTCACGATGACGATGTAATTACCATTATCACTTCTTCCATCTGATAAATCCGAAAACAAGTTAGATATCACTTTTCTCCTTAACATCGCATAAATTAAATTTTTTACAGACACATAAACACAAATAAAAGATGCATGCGTGTATATATATATAAAATGTGTGTGTGCGTATTTGTATGTATGTATGTATGTAAAACATATGGTATTAATAACTACTTTAAAAAATACTTCAAAATAACATTATTACTCGTTGAATTATAGACCATACGTATTACCTCTAAAAATGAAACTAAAATAAACAAAACAAAAATATGATTATTCATAAGAAATCCGAAGTTTGTTTATATGTCAATGGATTACAAGTAGTGAATGATTTCATATATTTTGGTTCTGTAATGTCCAGCGATGACTATTGTAAAAAAGATATTAAAGGCGAATAATGAGTCGCGCGGTAGTCCAGAAATTAACTAAAATATAGAAAGATTCTGAGGTATCGATGAAAATCTGAATTATGAATTCGTTGATTTTTTACATATGGTTGCGAATTGTGAACTATTAATAGGAAAGAATAAAAGAAAATAAAAACATTAGAATTCTAGTGTTGACAAGGATGTACAAAAATATCGTGAACCGAAAAAAAAAAATACGAATAAACTAGTACTGTAAAGGATAAGCGTTAAATATAGTTTTGATGTCTATAATATATCTGGAAAAACTGATATTAGAAGCCAGACTGCTCAGCCTAAGACGGAGAAGACAAAATCGAAAATGATCAGATCAAATATTAGATTTAATGCAACCAAAAATAACGACAAAAGCATGTTGTAAGTTTGCAATGGATAAACACCAGTGGAGAAAAATAATTAATTAGATGATTATCACGTTCACAACGTACATATCAGGGGCGTATCCTCCGGTATCGCTAGTCAAGCGATATTATCAAGTAAAAATAAAAATGATAAATTACAATAACTTACTTTGTTTAATACTTAATGGATAGAAACTATGTAATACATTTAAATCTATACTTGTATATAAAACTGTAGTTTCTGTGATTTTCGAATATTTTCATTATAATCACTGCATTGGGCTATTTTTATTACACATAAACAAAAAATATATTTTTTTAAATTTTCGTCTATCTGTCTGTTCCAATTTAACCTAAAAACTAATGAATTTGCGTAACTTATAACCTATATTAGCGGATTCGTTCTAAGCTTTGTGATATCACAAATAGGGCATAAATCATAATAATTTAAAGTTTTAAAAAGTAGTAAACAGCGATATTTCTCCCAATTAAAATTTAACACGTTTTCCGGGTGGAATGCACCTTCATTACTAACACCCGCCATATAAACCACGTTTTGTTGCGTTAGGGGTATGACCGAAATAACAAACAGATATATATATATATATATATATATATATATATATATATATATATACACATATATATTGGTCAAAGAGACATCGATATTGTGTTTATAAACATAATTACACAGGCGAAGCCGTGGGTAACTTCTAGTCCTTCACAAATTCAATAAGCAGGAAACTTTAATAAATTAGTGCTTTTCATATTTCATACAGGCAAACAAACGGATTGTCTTGTCTTACTTTATTTCCACGTTAATTTTTTGATATAAAGAATTTTATTTAATACACTACAAGTTAATTATTTTTTTTAATACAATATCGCTGTCTCTTTCTTTTAACAGGTTTATATATTAGTATAGTATACTCCGTCCATTATTAATTTTAAAAAATAAATTTTTTGTTTATGTGTGATAAAAATTGCCCAATACAATGATTATAATGAAAATATTCGCAAATCACAGGTAGACACTACAGTTTTATATATTCATATAGATAATAGTACACCAAGATCTACAATATACAGGTATTTTTAGTTATTATATTATCTTTAATCTGATATTTAACTAACTGAATATAAACGTGTGAATTTGATGTGTTACTAAGTTCTAATATGTTTTTTTGAATAAATATTAAGATTTTATAGAAGCGTGTTAAAATAAAGAAATACGTAACTCTGCATTAAAATTTCTTGAACTTTTAATATGATAATTAATATTAAAAATGCAATGCTGAAATTGTAAATAATTTTATTGTAATGAAAATTTATTATTTAGAATCGTTCAAAAAATATTAAAAGTTAGCTGATTTCTTGTTCATGTCTAAGCAAACGAAATTTGTTTTCTATTAGGCAATCGATTTTATTGAATAATCATGCAAACATTTTTTTTTGTGGATGTACTTTTTAATGTTTATTAAATATGAAAACAATAACACACTAGAGCGATACTACCTATTCAAATTCTTCAATGACAAATAAAAAAATAACGCTAGCACCAACCAGTTCGGTCTTAGAAATGAATCTGAAACAGATATGTGCTCTTAACATACTAGTTCAAAGATACCGAGATACATTATACTGCTGCTTCGTCAACTACTGTGAAGCATTTGTTCACGTAAAACACGGAAAACTGGCGTTAATCTTAGAAAGGACATGAATTCGTACGACGTATAATAGGATCTCTTTACTGAGGTCAATCAACAATCATCTGTAGCAAAGGAGAAACATCTAGTGAAATCGTTAAAACCATGGTACGTCAAGAATATGTTTTATCTACAACATTATATAATATTTACTCAGAAGCAATCTTCTAAGAGGCCGAAGATGGAGAAGATGACATAAAAATAAATAACGAATACATCTCTAATCTAAGATACGCCGAGGAAACAGTATTAATTGCAGACAGTATACTCAAGTTACAAGATATACTGGATAGAGTAATGATATTAGTTCATAGTCTCAAAATTAACACAGAGAAAACGAAATAGCTAGCGGTTCACAGAAGCTCAGAAGTGGGTAGTGTCACAAATCTCTAAAATTCGGATAACAGATCACATTATATAACGCGTCAACAAAATGAAGAACCTAGAAACATGGTTTCTTGAAGATACGAAACAGAATATTGAAATACGTACTAGAATCGTACAGATGCGACAAGAATTCCTGAGTATGAAGAAATTGATGACGAGAAAAATAGTTTTTCGGCCAGTACTATTTTATAACATGGAAAGTTGAATTCTTACTAAAGGTCTACAGAAAAAATTAACTGCCTTTAAAATGTACGCGTACAGACGGATGCTCAGAATATCATGTAGAGACCGCGTCACAAACATGGAAGTTCTCAACCGAATAGCCAAAGAAACCGAATTACTACAAATCATACAATCTCGAAAACTCGAATATTTCAGACGCATCTCCAGGCATCCAGAAAATACCATCTTCTGCAGCTAATACGGGAAGACGAAATTGTAGGGAAAAGATCGAGTAGAAGAAAAAGGTCCTGACTAGTAGATATGAAGGGGTGATATGGGTGTATCACAGTCGAACTACAAAAAGCTGATAAAATCAAAATCAAGAATAACCACGATGATCGCCAAACTTCGGACGGAGTCGGCCTAATGAGTAAGATGTCCTATACGTAGATAATAGTACATTGTAACACTAACTGAAAATATATACCAATGGTGTATTCATCCATAACGGATTGAAAAAATTCGCATTTCAAATCATATTCATTCTCAGCCGACGTAGAATTTTACAAAGGAGTTACAGAGATTGAACTGATTTTGAACTTATTGTTTGAGCCAGTTTGGAGACTTTTTTGTAACCTATCTATAGATACTTGTATAATAACGAAAATAAAATGCCAAAAATAAATTTAATAAAATGTGATATGAACAACTTATATTGTGATGTATGAACTATAAAGTATATAAATATCATTTATATTGTAGATGAAGATTAAAAAAAAAAAAATTTAATCGAAAGTATTTATGTAACAGCAATCAAAAAAGATATCATTATTTTAAAAACTTTTTCAACGGCGAACAATGTTCATAAACTGTATAAATGCAATCTACTTTTATTCAGATCTTACCCGTCCTCGAAACTATTACTGGCGTTTTAAATTAAAAAATAAAAAACCTTTTGAACGCAATTTTATATTGTTTTAATAATTTCGTTATTTACACAAATATTTAATTTAATTATTAGATGTATAAAAAGAAAATAAATACAATAATTCTCATTTTAGTAACTTTTACTTTTACTTCATGTATAAATTTACAATAAAATATCTGAATCATATGTAGCTGGTCTCAAAATCGAAAGAGTAATAAAACATACATTAAAATAAAAAATTGTGCTTATACCTTTCCCAATCCGTAGTAATTGGTTGAAATCTAAAAATTCTAACATCTATACTTTCCTTATTAACACTTTTACTGGTTAATGCGATAGTTATCTCGTTAAACAAATCATCGTCTACAAAATAATAAAATACATTCAGTTTTAACTGTACATAGAGGCTGAAAAAAAAATTATTATTTTGAATAATGCGAATATCCCTGCTTGCGCTGATATACTAACACGCAGAAAAATATTATCTCAATCGTTTTTTATCATAATAATAAGTATTCGGCATAAGTTAAATAAGAGGTGTTAACTGATTATTGATGTTTCCGCTCGACTAATACATTAATTCAAGTTATGGGGTACAAACAACATTCGGAAGGATGATATTACTTTAAAACGCAATCCTAATAATCACACTGAATCTAATACCACAACTGAAACCATATTCAGCAAATTAAAAATTTTTCGAAGGCATCAAAAAATAAATTAGGATAGTCACTGCATATACATAATGTTGGTTATTTATTTTTGTAAGTTTATGCGGCGATAACAAATAGAAAATAATATCGAAGCACTTCGAATAAATTGTTTTATAAAATACTAACCTACTGAATCATCGGCGATTACTGTTACGGAATTCCAATTAATGGCGTGAGATTCCTTTAAATCTAATATTAACTGTGACAAATGGGAAGTATAATCTGTTAACGGTATTGTTATTGCTTCTGCTTTTGGCAACCGACTACAATGTCCGTCTGAAACACAGTTATCCAGTACATTAAAACAAATTACTTATAATTTCCCTATAGTTAAAAAAGTAAAACAACAAAAGGAATAAGTTTAAATAATTTTCTTATCAATTGTTTATGATGAAAAAATCAATTTCATTACAAACTCCCCTGTTTTGTTTTACTTATTGTTAAAATTTCGTCGTCAATATCACAGTGTAATCCACTTAGTATAACAAAAGTATTTTTCACAAGTTGAAAAATCAACTGTCACACATTTCACATTACTATTAAGTACATCAATAAAATTCTTGCTGAAGTAACGAAAACACCGAAAATATAAGTATAATTAAAGCTGTGTAGCTGTGTACGCAATAAACAAATGAATATAATTAATGCTAACGAAATTATTTCCTGAATACTGTTAGTTGACTCATGTTGTTAACATATTTCTTATAAAGGAAAATGTTTGGTTGGTATCACATAATTTGTGTAAAAAAATTAAGGATATCCAAAAATATTTAACCTTATGGATAAATATTAATTAAATTTAAATGAACTTATAAAAAAACAGTTAACGGTCAAAACCATAGTCATTATTAATGTTTCCCAAAAACCAATGTGTATAATATCAAAATTAAAATGTAATACATCATTAAGAATTGCATATAACGGAAAATTGATGGACAACGAACATTACACGAGTAAATAAAAACAATTTGCTTATTAGTGAATATCATTTATGAAAGATCATTATTTAGAAAAAGTGCGATGGTACATTTACAAACTACATCTATTGTTCAATATTTCTAAAATTAGTATACGTTATTTGATATTTTTATATTATAGGTTAGGCATGTTTATAAAAATTTATATTTTTAATTTTTAGAATATTATTGTAACTACTTCTCGGTATAATAGTTATACTGTATGTTGTAGATAAAGTCTAAGTGGTCCTTTTCTCATCAATTCCTGCTTCTCTTCAGATGCGAATAAATCTTTCGCCTTTTACTAAAGATTTCCGTGGAGAGGAGCTTAAAGGAATATAAATTACAATTTTTGAAAGTTGACTTCGGTTAACTCATAATATTAATGAAATCATGATTTACTGTTTATTTGATGTTTGGAATAAACATACTCTTGAAGTTCACGTAGGGAATAAACATACTCTTGGAGTTCACGTTGATGAGTAATTTGTAATGTTTTGGAAACTTACATATCAAAAGATGTAATTAGGTTCACTTGTTATTCTTCACTAAATCACGGTATTTAATTAAATCGTCCTAAACGTTTCATGTTTTTCAGGAGTGTAGATTTCACAAATTATCTTCTTTTACAGTCGTTTTGAGTGTTTGCAAGCAAACCTGATAATTTTATCCATGACTATGCAATTTTTAAGTCTCGGTGTGACATTATCGCGTTCAAATCGATGTGCTCGGTTTGGCGTCTTGTATAGAATCTAGGTTGTAAATCTAGTAAACCCCACAATTCTAGTTCATAAATTCAAATAGGTTTTAACAATGGCCATAGGCAAAAGTTGTTCATTTTCAATAGATATGAGTTCTTTCCAATTACCCAATAAACACTGATCTTCTAAGAGTTTTCCCTGTTAATTTTAATTTTTCAACGTTTCAACCAAATTCATTTATTATTAGCTGTAGATTTTTAGTAGCATACTGTTAGATGTAGCTGTGTCATCAGCAAACATACAGATAACTGCGATTATTAGTTGGAATATCAGCTGTGCAAAGGAGATAAAGGATAAGCCCTAAGACACTACCTTTATGGTATTCCTGCACGTTCCTTCAGTCAGATGTAGTTTCTCATAAGTAATTCTGATTAGGAATAAAAAAAATTGTAAGTAGATTATTAAGCTATGCAAGCGATAGAAACACGTAGTATTAACACCTGTTATTGCCATAAACAGAATATCATTATTTTCTGCATTCCTATACAAGTTCCATATGTTTTTGCAACGACCAATAGCCAGTACAGCTGTCAAATCTGTAATGTTTTCATTAATTATTATTTCATATATAAATATATCGGAGAGTAGTCATTTTATGAAATATAAATAAAAGAAAATAATAACACAGTTTAATCACTATAAACTTTTTTTTTATTTATGCTATCGTTCCAATTTTACTGTATATAATGTATATGTGTACATACGGTGTGTGTGTATTATGCAAGAATCTCTAAGGACAAATTTTAATTAAAGCCTATCGCCGATTATTCTAATGGACTAAATTATTTTTGAAATTCAAAGCAAAAATGAAGTGCTTCTAGTTATGTTGTTTTAATGAATGCATTTACAAAGTCCATATGAACTGAAACCCAATTTCATTTTGACTTTTTCTAATAAGTAATATTTAATTTCAATAGCAATATACAATTTATTCTCATTATATAATCAATTTATAGTTGAAAAAATTCGTGACTAATATGAATCATTATACGTATGGGTACAGTCATATATATATATGTTATAAGCAAATCTTACTTCTTTATAATGAGTACAATATGGAATTAAAAATATATGAACACAATTTTATTCTGTTAATACACAGTTTACCATATCTTATAAATGCAAACGATTATTCCTATTTAAAAAGATTACAAAAATAAAATACTTTTAGCAAATATTTTTAATTATTTAAAATACCTTTTGCTAATTTTATATCTAACGTTGTTGAAAGTTGTACTGTCACTGAGCCATATTCAAAAAAATGTTCTTTCAAAATATATTCATATATTGATACAATGTCCATTACTGCAGCTGATCTAAGAGCAAGAAATTGTTCATCTACTGCAACCGCTGTATTTTGTCAAAAATATTTCAATAAAAGAATATATACAAAAAATACTTATATTTTATTCAGCATTTATTCATTGCTATTTTAATTTTTTATTTGGAGCCTAAAATTAAAAAATGATTTATAGAAAAATATAATTAAATTTAACACTAATTAACAATTACTTAAAAGTTGTTTAAGATTGATTTCCTACATTTCCTATGTAAAATTAATCACATAGACTATTATTTGCATCAAATAATAATATATTTGTGCTTTGCACACATGATCAAGAATAAAATTGTAAATTCGTATAAAAATAAAATTATAGACTTAAACTTACATATGGCATCATTTGTTTTTAGAGAACTACCATATGCATTGAATACATACTGTTGCAAACCGCCTATAATTGCAATAAAGAGCGCTTGTAAAATGAAATACATTTTCATGAAAATATTTCATGTATGGTAAAACACAAGCTTTTTATGAATTATATCATCGTTAACTGTCACTACAGATTACTAATTTTTAATATGTACAAACATTAAAAATTGATCAGTATACCAGTAAAGAATCACATAATATTAATTTTTAATAACTTTTTTGCGGTTAAAATGGTCAACCAAATGAAATACGTAAGATTATTTGACAAAATTACTTTTAATCAATAAATAAGGGACCAGAAGGTATTTCAGTAATTTGAAAAAACGCGCGTGTTTGTAAGAAGTAGGTTGCGCTCTTGTAAATAATATATCGTGTATGTAATTACATCTTAATCATAAAATATTAACCTCGTTTTTTCATTCGAACAGATTTATAGTACCCTCTTCTTACCTCGAAATGTGTTATTTCATTTCACAAGCACTTAACAGCTCATTTACATTATATTGTAAATTGCTTTTTTACATATTTTAAAAAAAAAAAAGGAATTACACTTAAAGTACAAAAAAAATCAAATTTAGTGTTCCAGCCATTCAAAATTGATATAAGCCTGATTTTCTTTTAAAAATTTTAAATTTAAAGAATGAATTCCCTAATATTGTATAAAGTACAATAAATTTTATAAAAATACATAAATTGTTTATCCTGCGCCCTCATTATATTATAACATAGTAATTGACAATATAAATGCGGAGTAATTTATTTTTAAAAAATAAATTTTTAAACGAATTAATGTAAGATTACAAAGATACTTCTCCATATGAAAAAGAACATAATAACTATCTGTTGTTTAAATATTTAGTAATACACATTCAAGATTACTGCAAAAGTTGTTACAATTTTCTTTTTTGTTTTCTGCTATAAATGTTTATTTCTCGATAAAGAACAATAATTCTATACCATGTATGCCATATTTCCTTATTTTGAACATTTTAAACTTCACAATAAAAAAATACATACATCACAGATATATATTTATATAATAAGTACCTATTGTTGAACATACAATATACATTTACATGAGTGCATTAAATGAAATTGACTAGGTACAAAGATTTTTTAAAATTGTAATAGAAAAAACGTAAATTTTATAATATCTCAATATAATTTAATAAATCAAAACAGTATTTCCTGAGCAGTATTATCAACTTATGAAATCGTATCTAACGAACATACATATATACAGCAGACCTTCCAACCGTGGGTAATGTCAAAGTGGCTACTTTTGCCGATGACACATTGCTCATTGCTCATTGCTAAACACAAGAACCCGGAAGTGGCAGTTTCAGCGCTACAGAAAAGCTCGGACGCTGTTCTACAGTGGGCTCAATCCTGGAAACTAGAAGTGAATCCTGATAAATGCGCCCATATCTCATTCACCTAGAATAGATCACCATAGTTATTTGTCACTAGTTAAACATATTGTACCAAGAAGCAACAACATCAAATATCTATGAGTATAATACAACGCTTTCAAAATAAAATTTTAAGGATGATATACAGAATGCTGTGGTACGTTACCAATGAAGCTATTCTCATCGTGAACTTATGGTCTGTATGGTCGACGAAGCAATAAAGCAGCAGACTCGAGACACTGCAATGAGCTAGTCGCTGCGCTCCCGACGTCACGACAACCCGACAATTGAAAAGAACTGGAATTCGCGACCTAGTTTAAGAGAAGGCTGAATACATCAATGGATGTATTCTCCATACAAGAGAAGACGATGACACCCTCCATAGATAGCCTAGGAATGAATTGCCAGAAGTAGAAAAAAAAAACTGTGAAAGTTAGTTTCTCCTCGTGCTAGTTAATCGACCAGCTTTAGAGGATATTCTTTCAGCTAATACAGAGGTCGATGGAATACAAAAATATTTCGTTCACAATTTTGTAAAATTTAAGAAGTAGCGATCTGTTTCAAACACAAAAGAATCCTTTTCTGACCTTGATACATTACTAATTTCTAAATATTGTCTGATCGGAATAATGCCAATTGTTTATGATGTAGAGACTGATTTTATTTTTAAAACTTTGTTGGTTATAAAGTTGCTATACATCATTATTCTCTACAGACATTTTTAAAGCTCCTGATTGTAATATATGTTTTAAAGAAAATATACTTGATGTTCTTTCAGTAATTATATCTTGAGCAATATTTGAATTTTTATGTAATAATAAACCTACTTTTTTTTTGAGCCCAGAGTCTAGAAAAGTTGACTTGGCTACTAATGGCTACTATATTATTATCATCCAATATACATAGGTGTCTAGGAGGTATTCTTGTAACTCATTACTACAATCGGTTTTTGGTTTTAATTTTTTTAAAGAATGTAAGGACTATCTAATTAAAGGTAAATGGAATATATAATTGGATGTTTTCCTTCTGACAATATCATTTATTAATGTCTCCACTAGTTTTTACCAGTTTAGGTTCATTGATTGTTTTCCATTCGGCTGCATTTAAAAAATCAGGATTTTAGGATTTTTTAGAAGGCTTATTACAACAATAGATTAATTTGGATATTTTGAATAAGTTTTTCCACCACTATCAACAACCGAATTCCAACGTTTAATAACTCCTTGCTTTAGTTTTAAGATGATGGAGACATTTGCACCCAAAACATTTCATAACTTGCACATATAGTATTTTTAAAATAACCGATTAAATTTCTACGATTTTTTAAAAATTACCTCTATTAAAAATGCGCCAATCATTCAAAATAGCTCTTAGAAATTTGCTAATATTTTCTGATGAATAGGACCATGGATTTTTTCCTTTATTTTCAATAGAATACATCATCTTGTGATGTAACAGAAATATAATTTTGACAACTGTATGATGACCATGTCTGCGTTCACAGCAATGTTTTATAGTAACATTTGGTGTGAAGAACAGACTAGTTTTTTAAACAAATAACTGCAATGTTAATGATAAATTAAATTACTATTTACGCATACATAAATTGAACAATAGAAATTAAATTAAATATTTGAACGAATAATAATTAAAAAAAAAAAAACGCGTAAAGTTGGGACTGAGAAAAAACTTCCTAAAATCGTTTCCCTTTAAGAAATCATTATTTTTATGACAAATACTGAAGAAAGAAACCGGTTTTTATAAAAAAAATCATTCGCTGAGATTTTTGCCACAGGTACAAATATAATAATTTTTTGCTATTTAGTAAATTCCATAAAAACACTAGTGTATAATCATATATATATATATATATAAAATTTATATATGTGTATATTATATATATACATCCCCCTACATATATATATATATATACTGTAGAAAAGAATGATAACACGTACACGTTAGATATAACACAACTATTAAATGCGCTATAGCCAGCTATTTAACTCACATGTCGATATAAGAACAAGTCTTTCTTCAACACCAGGATTGAGTTATGGCGCAATTGAATTAACTCATTGCGTTAATGCTACTGCGTTAGCTCAGATACTTTTATTTTTACGGTGTTGTCCATCTCTAATTCATAAACATTAAATTACAACAATTTTACATGTCAACACAAAGTAACTATTACAAAAAGTAAAATTTCAATTGACATCAAAATAACTTGTCCATTAAAATATGTTTAAATAATTAAGCATCAGTAATTTTATTGTATTCAGAGTCGCGAATAAGTGATCGTTGCTTCACTTAAACGCAAACAATTAATCATTAAATCATTTTTTTCATTTCATCATATTACAATTTTGGTCAATTTCTTAACCACTACTGATGCGAATGTACACCTGGAAAATTCGCTTTTTACATAGTTACAAGCGTCAATCTATCATCCCAAGAAGTTTTGTTTAAGCTATTATAATTTTTCATCTTACTTATCATAATATTTATAAATTATAAAAATTTAGTAAATATTTATTTATTTAATATTGACAGTTATTAACATGGATTTTTAAAATTCGAATAATACTAAAGAACTTATAAATTAATATACACTAACTTACACTAAATATTGATTTATTTTGTATTTTATAATCCGTAGAGAAAATTTAATTTTTTAACGGACAAGTTTAAAATATTGTCTTTAATATTAAAGAAAACTAGATTTATGCGATTTTAAATTCTTTAATTTCACAGATAAAATAAACAAAATATAATTATTCAGATAAAATAATTAAAATATTTTTGAAATGAAAATCCTCGAGAAAGTAGACATAATTGAACGGGAAGGAGAACTAATATTAGCACGTGACTTGTTTGACATCTGTGCATTTATACAAGATTAACAAATAACTGTGTTGATAAGTTTAGTGATTTTGGGAAGGAGATATACTTAACTTATGTAGATATTATTTATTTTGATAAAATATGTTCGTGAGTTAAGTGCTTTATGTATTTGTAGTTTTAAAAATACAAAAATGCCAATAACAGAAAACTCTTTTAAAGAGGGTTATTTGTGGTTTCCTCCGCACGGAGTCTTAGGTCAATTAAAGGTACGTATAAAAACATTTGAAACGAAATAGTTTGATTTAAATCGCGTAAGAAATATAAAAGATATTAAAAAAATAAGTTGTACCTATTATTTTTTTTTTCTTCAAATAGAAATCCTGGCACAAGAAATATTGTCAATTATTTAAGAGCAGTAAACATGGAATCGACAGATTAGAAGTATTTGATAGTGAAGAAGAAGTTGGGAAGACATCATCTAACCTTATAATTACATTAGAAAATTGCATTAAAATAATGCAAGATGCTCAAAAACACCAATCCAATGTATTTGCTGTAAGTTTAATCTTTATTGTGGTTTTATGAAATTATTAAATATTAGTGTTGAATTTTTGAAAGTGTGTATAAAGTTACGTAAATTGTGCATACATCTATGTGTGTATAAATTTAGAAGCAAACTTATTTTTGTAAATAGTCATTATTAGAACAATTTTTGTTTTTCCTTTAAAATATCGCCAGTCAAATTTGTTTAACGTATTCCGATTATGAAATATAAATTTAGTTATTTTTCACGAAAATTAAATTAGCAAGCTAATTTATTATTTAGATACCAGTTCGGCTCATTGGAGGTATACTTGTACAACTCAGAATCGATTGGGGCTTGGATAAATTGATGTGTTTTGCTTCCCTAAGCGACATAAAAAATAAAAAAAAACGCGGAAAAAATTTTTAATTGTAAATTACAACCTTTTAAATTTTACTTATAAGTATGTTTATAAACATACCTAGGTTAGGTTAGATTCAGTTAGGTTAGAATCGGCGTTTATTTCGGCTGTATAGCAGTAGAATTAAAAGAAAAAACGAGAATGACACATTTAAACCAGAATAACAAAATACCTAGGTTAGGTTAGATTCAGTTAGGTTAGAATCGGCGTTTATTTCGGCTGTATAGCAGTAGAATTAAAAGAAAAAACGAGACTTTCAAAAATGGTTTCCGCGGATTTTTAACTTCGTAGCTCGTTATAAATCATAATTTGTGATATTAAAAAAAAAAAAAAAACGAAAATCGGGAGTGTACAAGTATTCTTCAAATCTACCGAAAGTTCGTCCGTTTTGCATGTGGTTGTTTTTTTATGAAAAATTTAGTTAATTTTTTACAGTTTTATAATATATATTTAATAATAAAATTTGTTTTGAATATATGACTAAATGTTTATAGTCAATTTTTCGTATTTAAGGTCTGCATTTTTAACCTCTTGACTATTTTTAATCAAAGGGTCTCCTAGAATTAAATTGCGTCTATTTTCTGTAAGAAGGCGATCAATGAATAGGAAAATATTAAACGTAATTTATAATTTTTCGATTTAAAATATTATTTAGCATAATATCGCGATTAATTAAATTGTGAATTTCTAGGTTATTACAAAAAGTAGCAGTTATTATTTTTCCACTAATTCAGAAGAAGAAATGCAAGACTGGATACATGCCTTTCAAATTGTTGCATTTAAAGATAACGTTTCAAGGCAGACTATAGAGGAAGACAATGATCTTTATTGTTCATCTGGAGATGGTTTGTACGCTTTTATTTCCAATTACTCTGATTTTGAACATGTAAATTTCTGTGTATAGTTTTTGTTCAGAATATATTTCCTTTGATGTGCGATATATATATATAAGATAACTGGATGAATTGCCGCAGTAGCTACAGTGTGTGAAAACAGTTCTGTTTCAAGCTTCAAGCTTAGCGTTTTGTCATTGAACATTCCGGCAAGTTACGTACAGATCGTTTATTTATTATTTATCTCAGTTTTCGTTAAAGAAATAAGTACACTAGTTGTTTATTTATGATTGTACCGCACTCTAATAAAAACCCAGAGTCCAAAAACCAATTTCTTGATAATTTAAGTAAATGTGGACCATAAGCAAAAAAGTATATATTTTCTCCAGAAACTTGATCAATATAGTATGTTTTCTCAATCGATATTCCTAAATTTTTCCGCAGTGATAGATTACCTCCACTGCAGTCTGAGACTCAAGCTGTCACTCTATATCTTGCAGCCGTTTACTTATTATCATGTTTAATATTTCTGAAGTCATGCGTTTATCGAAATCCACATATACTGCTTGTTTCCATTTACCAAACAAGCCCCTTGCCATGATAACTTTCATTTGTGAATGAAGACCAGCAACTGCATCTTTTAATCGTATTCATAACATTCATTAACGTTCATTTCATCAACGAATAATACTGCCAAACGAGCTCTTTCCTCGATTTTATGACCTCCAGTTTTCATCATGTTGATGGCATTAGTCCTTATACCAGATCTGTTATTTATTCTAGATGCCCATCGCTGCAGTGATGAAATTCCCGGTAAAGGAAAATTCAAGCTCTCTCTTAAGTATACGTAGTATTTTCTGCTAAGGTATAAAATCGTAAAAGCGGTAGAAATTTCTTCAGTACTCCAGTTTACTCGCTTCTTTTTCTTATAAAATAAATTCAGTTGATTTCTTTTTAGAAATTTTCGGTTTTTATCAATGGAGTTAAATTTTTGGTTTTCGTTAACACGCATTTTTTTCAGTTCATCAATTTGTTTATATAAACTAACGGTTTCTTATTGTGCATTATCTGTTTCTACAAATGCCCGAGGAATTAATATTTTGCCGCCATTTTCAATTAGTTTCCAATCTCTGCTTTCTATTACTATCTAATTTCGGTAGTGTTGATTTTGATATATTATTCGGTAAATGACGGAACTGCATCTGTGTTTAATATTTTTTGGGGTGGTAGATTTAAAAGTTCAGACTTTAAATCGCGTTCGTAGTCGGTTTCTGAAAAATGAACAGTATAAATACGGGCACAAGTTCGGATTCCAATCGCTTCGTTTGCATAAATTAACTTACGGCTTTTTAATTTCAGGATTTTGGGAAAACAGTGATTTATTATTCGATTAGTTTTCACCTCGCTATTATTCCTAAAAGGACGATGCTATACTTATAATTGGAAACTATCGATATAAATAATGCAAAATTAAACGCTCAATTTATATAATTAATAAAAAAAAAAGGAAAAGTTAAAAACTGAGTATCTGTGTATTGACGTATAGCTAAATAAATAATTCTGTACATATAAAGAAATATTAAATATATCAGAATCTGAATAAAAATAAAACAAGAAAATAATAATAACAACACATACGGTAAACAATTCAAAGGGCACAAGAAACTATAAAACACTGTGATGACTGATCGTATGAACGGTCCGAATCCGTTTGGGTCGTACGGTGATGTAACAAGATTTTTACTCTCATTTCGTATTACATACAAACACCGTTGATTGAGACAACCTTCCTTATAATAACTTCGAGATGTATATGTAACTTTCAGCTGGTTCAATCTTCACGTTATAAATAAATTTCAATTATACGAATTCTTTTAAAATGTCGAGTAATTTATAAAATAATCTGTAAATCATTGCTACGAGATATTTACCAGCCTTACGGCATTTAAAACTTGAATCTTGCGAAAAAAACTTTATTTAAATATATATATATATATATATATATATATATATATATATATATATATATATATATAAAATAATTTCGTCGGTAATAATGTTAGTTTTTCAAATACCTTTGCGTGTATTGATAATAATCGTTGTGTGTTTCAGCCGGCGTATTTAGCGTACGTTTAGTATCGTCGGAAGCTTCAGTTCGTTGCGGATTGACCGAAGGACATTACATATTAGCCGTCACACCGGTTGCTCTGCAACTTCACGACTCGGACAAAGAGCAAATTTTGTACACTTGGCCGTATCGTTATATACGTCGATACGGTTATCGATCGGGTAAGTTCACGTTCGAAGCCGGTAGAAAATGCGAGTCGGGAGAAGGCGTTTTCCATTTCGAACATTCGAATCAGCAAGAAATATTTCGTTGTATATCGTCGAAAATGAAGAGTATGAAAAAATTTTTAAACGGAGAAACGTCCCCCGTTGTCTGTAGCGATAATCAATTTCAAGCTGTATCTTTAATGGTCGCTCGATCTCGTAGTCCTTTACCACCATCACCGAACGGTAGCACTACTCGTATACTAGATTCCGATCTATGTCCTATTTCTTCGGTAAAACCTTTAATGCCGTTACCGGTGTACACATCGGCTTCCGGAAACGGAGGTAGTATTATAACGTCTACTACTACTATTAGCAGTTCCGGTTCTAACAGCGGAATTAGTCATAATACCATTAGTAATTTACTATCCGCATTGAACAATCCGGATACACCGCCGCCTTTAAAACCGAAAGCGATAAACAAAACACCGAGGAAAGGTTTACATCCGTCGATATCGGTCGAAAGTAACGTAAGTAACGAAATTCAATTATCGTTACGTAAACTAATACCTAGTTCGCTATCGACGACGCCCGTATCATCTTCTCCCGATAGTAATCAAACCAGCGATACTCAACTATCGTACGACGACGTGGATGTTCGACGATTAATGGTCGGTCTTGGAAGTTCGAACGCAGGTATAACGCCGTCTATATCTTCATCGCTTACTGGTAACATTACGTTCCCTTCTCCGCCGAAATATATCGACTCTAGCAATAGTAACAACGCCGTTGTTAACGATTCTCAAAAAATATTCGTACCGCCAGCGGCGAACTCTTCCGACGACTATGATCATTTACAACATTTAGGCACCGTACCGAAGCAAAGTACCGCTCCCGGTTATCGGCAGATACCGTTAATTGTGAAAACTACTTCGGTGCCGATTTTATCGACGGAAGAACCGATATTTCCGTGTCGACGAGCGGACGATTTTCAAGGATACGGTACGATCAGAAAGAAAAGCGTACCGGATATTGAACGCGATTTTTCCAAACAACCGTACGCTATTGTTTGTAAACCGAATCGAGTTTAAGAAGTGTATTTTTTGTTTATTTTGTTTTGTTTTTTTGTTTTTTTTTTTTTCTAATTTCATAATTTTCCGCCGGGCTGCTATTCGTCTTTCTCACTTTAATTCGACTTATTTTATCGATCCTTATTTTTAGTTCGTTCCCATTTATTTTTAAAAAATTTTACGTTCGATGACGCGTGTTTTAAAATTTTTATAAATTGTCGATGTTTAATTTTGACTATAAACGTTATTTCAGAATTTAAAAACTACATATAATGCAACGATAGGAACAATTTTTTTTTTTTAACGTGATTAAACGTATAAATTAATATCAAATTATACGAATCGATTATATTTTCTAATTTTTCTCGTTTTCAAAGTCGCAACTCGAAATAGTTATGTATGAAAATTCTTTTAAATATTTTCGAAATTTTGAACAAAGGCTAGACGTTTTTGTATGCGTTACGTTTTAAAAATTTACATTTTAAAATATTTAAAACAGAAATACTCTAAATAGACTTTTATGTTTAAGAAATGATATTTTTAAATTACGTTAAATCGGATTTTGTACTTTTTAAAATTAATCATTATATGATACTCGTGTCCTAATTATCCATAAATGTTCTTAAATGGGAAAGGTATGCAGGTTTTTGTTTCTAAAATGATTTTTAGAAATTATAAAATCGGATACTTTTATTTCGTCGATATCTAATAATCGGTTTTTTTTTAAACGTAATTTAAAATCGGTTCGTGCCATATTCGGCGGCTACCAAATTCGGCATGAGCTAATATTTTCGTAAAAAAACTACTTTTATTCTCGAGATACCGTTTTTTTTTTTTATATATATATATACAATTATTTTATATTATTCTTTAAAAAATATTAACGATCTCATAGCATTACGATTGATTTCTTCCGTTATTCGTTTGTCTATCCTCAAAATTATCTAGAAAACAGATGTCCGAGTAAATATTTACTCGTGTATTTTATTAGTATTGACATCGGTAAAATTTGGAGAATATTCTTTTATTTAACGAACTAGGAAAAATATATTCACTTTTATTTATTTATTATTAATTTTTATATATATATATATATATATATATATAAAAGCCTTCTTTGAGTGATTTTTAAACTGATAACTAGCGTCGGTGAATGAAAAAATTATTGGTAGTAATTTACGAACGCTAAATAAGTTTAGAATTTGAAGTAGATTTTAAAATCGGCCTAATTATACTAAATAGTTTCTCGGCAAATTCAAACTGATAGACGCGTAAAATTTATATATACTCTATTTACTCTGGTAAAATAAAATTAACTTTCCGTATTAAAGTTTAATGTCTTTTAAAACCTATTAAATCGATTTCGTTGAACAATTGTAAGTATAATTTTCATGTATGAGCAGATCTAACTTATCTATGAAGTTTAATATAACGGAATTTTAATTCGATAGCGGTAATAATTTTCGTTTTAAAATATCGAATAAACAAATAAAAATTTAATTAAAAAATTTATCAAATAAACCAACGAAAATTATGACATTTTGTTTTCTTTAAAACATGAAAAATTTTACATATGTTCAGAAATTGTTTTTAATATTAACTAGTTCTTCGGTTGTTTTTATTTATTTATTTATTTATTTTTTTAATTGTAAAAGAAAATTGCGTTTATTTAAATGAAGTTGATCGTAATAATTAAATAAAATTAAAAATTAGAAAAGCTTAAAATTCAATGGTAAGTTCTACAACTGTTGGACCGCCGTCGGTTCTAACTTAATTTAAACTGAAGAGACTGACGTAATATTGATATAAACTCTTTACAATAATGTAATTTCGTATAAGAAGATTAACAAACGCAGAGTCTATTCAACGAGGAATTAGTATTTTTAACGTAATTATAAGACTGTCGCGTTATTTTTAATTGCTCAAGTTATCAAACGAATTCGTATATATATCGTTCTAATTTAAAATTTTTAGACAATCTGTTATTGATCACTTCGATTATGTTGAAACATTGTTTAATATTTAAATCAACGCCTTTTAATTTTTAATAATAATTCACCCTCCAGTTTTTAGTGTTTAAATAATTTACGATATTATAAAAAGTAATAATTTATTCGTTCTTTAATTACTTTTATAGCCTATTTTTAAGAATATTACCGGATATTTTTTTTATGCTTTTTTAATTTTTTTTTTTAATCGGTGAAATATTTCAGTGCATTTCTACAATTAATAATATATATATTTTTTTTTTTTAAAACGTCGCGACTTAACGCGTTTTAATTCTCATCTAATTTATCGATAATAATTTTAATTTCGTACCAAGCTGAAAAAAATTACTCCGATAATCGTTAATTTATGTTTCATTTAACGTTTAAAGGGTGTTGTTTCGTGTTGATTCCATTATTTAGAATACGTTATTTTAGAAATTTACAATAACAACATTTAATTTATAAACAAAAATAACGTTTAAAATGAAACATTTTCAAAAACTAAATATCTGTTATAAATATTTAATCGAAAAATATTTTGTTGTTCTGAAATTTTAATTAATTAAAAAAAAATCTGTTATAATTTTACCCTTCATGCTCAATTTGGAAACGCACTAATTTCTAGCTTGGATATCTCACAAACTAAATGCTCAATGTGGTCAATTAAAACTGTTTTATAAATAATTTCTTCATAATTTACTAATGACTTATGCCCATTGTATATTTTCGGATATATCAATAATTAATATATTAAATCGATTTAAAAAATAAAAAAAAAAAATTAAAAATATTTTCATTGGAACACTTGATCGTCTAAGAAAAAAAAAAATCGTTGTATGATCTATGGTATGAAAGGGTTAATCTGTTTACAAAGGGCTGTATTTCGAAAAGCGTTATCTTATTTCTGAATAAAGGAACTTATAATTTGATTTTACACGTAGTTGACTGAGTCATACATTTTAGAATTTTATTATAAAATACTGCTACTTCTTAGAGGAACTGTAGATAATTCTCATCAGCGTATTTATATAAATATGTTTAAAGTTGACACATTTCACGACAATCAGAAAATAAAAAATTTTGTTAGCATTAAAATTTCGTGTACCATATATAATCATAATTAATTATGTTCATTTACGAGTGCCATGATATTATTATTATTAATTTCAATTATAAAGATATTTTGCCCTATTACACCGATTTATGCGAAAGCAAATATTTTCTTTAATAATACAAGCTAATTAGTTTACAGAAAAATTTCGGCTGATATTATGCGTTCAATCGTTTTTTGTTTTTTTTTTTTTTATCTTGTATTATTTTAAAATAACGAATTTACGGCTTAGATTATAGTTTATTAAAGGTTATTTTTAATTGAACGACTATGATAAAAAGCAAAAAAAAATATTAATTTACTAATTAATGTCGACTAATGTGTGTACATAATTCTTTTTTTATTACGTATTATATTAACAGGACGATTCGACTAAATTCTCGTAACTGAACCAGGAACCAATAGACTAATCGAATAGAAGATAATTTACTTTATCAAAATTTTTGTATTATTCTTAAAAAATGATATTAAAGAATATTTTGTAATTATTTAAGTATTAACTTCGAAAAACTAACGCTCGGACGTCGATTTCGAAGAATTATTAAATAAATAATTTACAAGAATTTACAAAAGCGCTAATTCAAAATTTAAAAAACGACGAAAAACATTTTTTAATTTATATAATTATTTGTAACAACCTGGGTGTTGTTTTATTACGATACACGTAATTCGTATTATACGACTTCTCTATTCTATTTTAGCAAACTCTGAATAAAAATATAACCCGTATTTCGACAAAATGATTTATTAAAGTATGTTGTTATTTTATTATTTAAAAAAAAAAAACCACGAATTAATAGTCGAAACTACCTGAAAAAAAACTGTTCACAGTCACGTATATATCTCTTTCACACTCAGTTACTCTTGGTACGATACTACAAAAATTTCGTATTTCAGCAGCCATCTGTTGCACAGTTAACAGTTCTAATCTAAGTTGTCTAAAAATGAACCAAGTCAGATGGGTTTTAATAATACAGCGAACAAAAATATGTTACAAACAAGGGAAAAAAAGATTAAATGTACATGTTAATAGAAAAATAAAAATAAACCGCAACAAGTATTACAATCGTAAATAACAAAACAGGTGATACGTTATTTACAGTAACGTATATTTATCGATTAAAGTAATCGTTATTCTATCGATAATCATATTTTGGCGCTTGGTACTATTATAGGGGAAAAAAATTAAAGCTATTGTTACGCTAAAATAGATTATCTTCTTCAAAATGCTAAAAAAATAAATTTTTTCTTTAAAAAATAAAATAAAAACATTATAATTAATTAAAGCCACTAATGTATATTACCCAACAATGAGTTTTTTTTTTTAAAAAAAAGTATCAAATAATCGAATAAAAACTTAATAAGGGAATTTTTAAAATAACAGCAAAAATTACGAGATTTCATATTTTACTTCAAAGAGTGAAATGTTATACAAATATTTAGAAATTGTTTTTAACATAATGTTTAACTAATCAAAGGTTAAAAAACCTAATTGTGGAACATCTGTCTCCGAGCGTTGAACGTGTAAACTATTTTTACGAATGTATTATATTAAGCAGTTTCTACTTAATGATGTGCCAATGTGATCACAACTTCAACTGTGATTTTATATATATATATATTTGATGTACTCGTGTCAAGCTAATTGTATGTTCGAATTTTTATTGATTTAATTAAAATTAGTTAATTGGTCCAATCGACAGAAGTTTACACGTAAAGGAAATAATATCAGAAAATATAACCTGTAACGCTTTCCGGATGATGCATATTGAACAAAAATAAATAAATGCGCTTTTTATACAATATCAGTAAAAAAGTGTTTTATTTATTTATTTAAATATTATTATTATCGTATCAGTTATTTTTTACGACAAAATCAGTACTCAATAAAAAATTATTTTATGTTTTATATATATGTATATATATAAATTTCTTTACCGTTTATAATCACGATGATATTTATTTATACTTTCACGTATCAAATCCGTCATTTTTTATTTGTAAATCTTTAATATAACGAATTTTAAAAATTAATCGTCGTATTGTGAAAAAAAAGAAATCGTTTTTAATTAAATAGATTTTACATCGATGTTAGTTAAGAAACATGTATTTTTAACTTTTTCTTCTTGCTATTAAATTTCTGTAAAGATTTTGATAAATATTTACGCGCGACAAAATCAACAAATGTATTCTCATTCTATAATAAATCTATCGGTACATTTGTTTATAGCACTTCATGTTGAAAATTAATCGATTTTTACATTTAAAAAAGAACCAATCGAATAAGTAGTTTTTTTTTTTATATATATATATATATCTATTATATATGTGTATATATATATAATAGATATATATATATATATATATATATATATATATATATATATATATATATATATATATTATATATACTAACATGCGCCCACACACGCGTTTCTACATTATGATTTTACATTTATAGAAATAGTTGTTATATTAGCTTAGCTATTCTTAATCACGTGAAATTCCGTATTTTTTTCTTTTTTTAGGTAAACAGTCCTGCCACTATTAATACGTAAAATTATATGATTGTATTTAGAGTTTGTTACACTTAACAGAATCTTTTCGTATGATACGGCGCTACCTCTAAAATAATTGAACGTCCTGAGTTAATCACAAATTATTGTAGGTGCATCCACTGATGCTTGTTTCTGAAAGAAAATTATTAAATTAAATATCTTATTACGGTTTACTTAAGTTCTTGGTGGATAGAAGGACTATCAGCGTCATTTACCTAATAATCTAAATACTAATGTGGGGAGCACCATTATACACGCATACCACGTACTTCAGATATACATGTCGGTTCTAGATACGTAACGTGGACTTTCACCTATTCTTCGAGATCTGTTTGCTTCTTTTTATATACAGTGTTCAATTCGATATATTTATCATATCCGTTGGTCAAGCGTGGAAAAAATAGAGATATCTCCAATGTGTGATGTTACATTTTTAGCCAAGAGTAAAGAATTTATGACTGGTAAAAGGATGATCATAAAATCGACCTAAACCGCGAATTAATGAAAAATAGGATTCTAAAATATCTTGATTACATCTTGAAACCATTATAAACTTAAATCAGTAGACATTCTCTGTAAGCTATAAATCCATATCAAAAATCCTGACTGAAATGGCAGCAGTGATTTACCATTTACACGCATTAACAAACATAAATCAATACAAGTTTCTCAATGCAATATTCTGTTCTATTAAATTATTTCAAAATGCAATTTTCAATTTATTTGTTGGATGGTTAGGAATCCTTGAATTGAGTACATAAAGACCATCGTTAACTATAGGGTAACCCAGAGAAGACGGTTGGTTTTGTTTTTTGAATAGCGCAGTGGGTAACAACGCTACAATGCAAACCGCATGCTCCACGTTTAGTGTACACACGAGAGATTCGTTTTTGTCCAGTTCAGTTATCATGTCATCCTATAACGAGAAGGAGCGCGCGTTTTGTGTGGAACATTATTTCCGGGGTGAATCAACCACAACTGCAAAAGAGAGCTTTGAAAGGAATTCAAAGTTACACGTTTTTTTTTGTGGGCATACCTTAGGAGCCGCGTTTACGAAACACGTCCACGAAATCTGAAAGACCTGAAAACTCGGATTTATGAAGAAATTTCAGATACCTATGATGGGAAAAGTCTTCGAAAATGTTGTAAAAATTGAATGAATGTATTGTTGCAAATGGCAGTTATCTGAAATTTGGGTCGAGTAGTTTTTGAGTTATTAAAAAAACAACAAAACCGTCCGCCTTCTCTGAGTCACCCTATATATTCAAAAATTTAACAACGTGATTATTTCTTTGAAGAGTATATTAAATAGTGGAAACCACTGTTTTTGAAAGTAATTCAGCAACTGCTCTTACTTTTTGTCGTTCGGTTTCTACAACGAGCAAATAATGTTGATTAATTTTGTGAGTAAATTTTAGATCACGTTGCTGTTCATATTTGATCAGACGTACGGAAATTTCTTTATTTACAATTTGATCGGTAAGTAAGCTATATCCTTGATGGAGCAATTGATTTCTCAAAAGTTTAAGAGCATGAGGAACATCACAAAAGACCTAAATTTTACGAAATGTTTAACGCTTGTTTGTGTTCTATTTATGCTCGGGTCAGACAGAAGTTGTTCTATTTGTAGGTCCTATTATATCACACACAAATAGAGGAACCTGGAATCTCGCTGATTCTACAGTTTGAACAACTTTAAAACAAATAAATCCTTTTTATTTACAGAACAATCAAAATCATAAAATACAGGCTGCTCCCAATTTCCAACAAGACCACGAATAATCATAACTTGCGGACCACGAATTACATCCAAAAACTTGCGGACCACGAATTACATCCAAAACATCGTGATACAAATCAGATTTAACTTTCATTTCATCAAATGAAAGTCCAACATTTTTTTTTCAAAATCAGTAAATACATGAGAATGTGATTTTAATAAATTTAAATCAATAAAACCGGAAATAATTTGAAATTCACGTAGTCGACGTTTAATAGTGTCAACTCGCTCGGTAAAGGAAAATTATAAATATGTTTTACAAAATTAAAGAACTTTAAAAATACAACGTAATGATATCGATTAAGAAATGTCATCAGAATACCAGTTATAATACTTTCCATTTATTATTTTTTCTGTTGACTTATTGATAGTATATTTTCAAATGCTTTTAATTTAGATTTTAATGATAAAATTTGAAAAAAGTGCAACAACATCTAGATGGAGTCTTAAAATGGACTAGGGATTGAGGAATTAAAACTAAATAAAAGTAACAATGATAAGTGTAGAAACGGTAATCACTGACGCATATGCTAAGCACCTTAGCATACTTTGATGAAACGTTGACGTGGAGAATTCGCTTCGCCAAGAAAAAGAAGGCTATAAAAATAAAAAATGGCTGAAATATATTGATTATTGAACCAAAGAAACTCTCTCCTCTCTCTCTCTCTCTCTCTCTCTCTCTCTCTCTCTATATATATATATATATATATATATATATATATATATATATATATATATATATATATATATATATATAAAATGACAATAATAATATCGACGCTGTGACAGGGTATAGTTATTTTGTATAAGAAGAAAACTGGGAAATAGTAAAGAAAATTAACCGTCAGGGCGAAGATGTGAGACAAATCCAATACGCTCTTGACGAACACATCCACATATTGGACAGCTACAGGTGCGGACATCTTTGAGGATTTTAATTGTGCTCGGTAAGCCAGCCCACGCAAGTGATATAAGATGAAATACTCGAACTTGATAAAGTTAATGAAATTACAGACTAACTTGGTAACAAATTGCAAATAATAGACTACAATGGTATATACTGAATAAACATAAATGTTCAATGCTTATCATCGATAAAGAAAAGAGAATCCAACAACCACTGACTCTGCTGCGAGATATTGAAATTAAAGATAAATTAATTTATTTGGGTGCGTGTATATTAAAACATGGTGCATCCGAAGAAGAGAAGAAGGAATAAGGAGACGGTTAGCTCTCGCAAATAAACTGTATATGGAAAAACTATAAGATGTATAAAACAACAACACTGTTACTCCTTAAAACGTTGATTTTTTAGAAACCGGGACGATTAATAAATCGATGGGGAAAAAGCTTGAAGCTTTCGAAATGAAGGGATACCGAAAAATCTTAAGGATCCCATGGACAGCCCGCAGAACAAATGATTCTGTTTTAAAAGAACTAAAAACCAACCCACTGAACAATTAGTACCATCCATTGAAAGACGGATGCTAGGCTTCTCTTTGGTCATGTAATACGAGCAAATGGGCTGGAGAAAACAATTCTGCAAGGAAAGGTTAATGGAAAAAGAAGTCAAGGTAGACCGATGAGCCGTTACATTGATCAAATCACAAAGTTATGTAAAGTAGACACACAGCAAATCATGAATCTAGTGCAGAATCGATATAAATGGCGACATCTCGTAACTTGCATCAAATGAGGTCACGACATCCAGATCGGGTAACGAAACGACGACCAATAGAAGACGGACAGTTTTGTTTTTCGAACAGTGCTATGGCATCCTATAAGGAGAATGAGCGCGCGTTTTGTGTGGAACGTTATTTTTTCGTTGTAGCAGTTTTACGAACTGCGCTATTCAAAAAACAAAACCATCCGTATTTTCTGGGGTCATGAACCTTTTAATCAATAACGCCCGAGATACAAGCAGAATTAGTAACTATTGAACATCCTATTAACTCTTATTTTTTTTTTTTTTTTTTAATGGCCCAGTTTTCACCCTTTGGCCAGTTTAAGTGGATTGTTCAGACTATAACCTTATATTATTAGCCTTGATAAAATTATATAATCTATGCGCATCCGAGAAGATAGGATCTGCCATATTGGAAGCGTATTCCTTGTCGATAAAAGTTCAGACATAACTGTCTCTATTTTTATCTATCAATAGCTGCTGTGTACTGTCCTCCAAATCGAACTATCAATAAGAATGTATTATGTCAACCGTTCCTTACCAGGTTAGGGACTATTATATAAATCTGTTACAGAACTTCATTGCGAGTTTCTCTCTACTGGTGAACCAATTTACTGTCCATGTGATAAAAAGAAACATCAATAGATTTATAGGTATATAAGAACTACACGTCCGTGAAATCAAGTTATGACTTATTATCTGACCATTCTGTCGTAATTGCTACTATTAGTACTGAGATAGTACAACTGTAGGCAAGTAAGTTATTACATAATAGGAAAACAAACTGGGCACGGTGTAAACAAATAATCGAAGACAAAACTGATTTACACATTTCACTGAAAACATCCTCAGACGTAGATAAAGCAGTAGCACAATTTACAGAATTAATGCAAATTGCAGCGTGGTATGGTACACATAAAATAGAGTGCAACGCAAATACAATTGATTATGCGAAACATATACAGGAGGCTGTTTTTGAAAGTTTTCCTCAAATTTGTACTTATACCCTTGTTGATTAAAATAATATACATATATATGTATATATATATATATATATATCCGTTCGTTATTTCGGCCACGTCCCTAACGCAACAAACGTGGTTTGTATTGCGTGTGTTGCTAGTGAAAGTACATTCGAACTGGATTAAACGATTTGGCAGAGATATTGCGGTTTACTACTTTTTAAAACTTTAAATTATTAAAATATATTAGTATAGAAGTATATATACATATGTATATATGTATACACATGTATATATATATTCTATATATATATATACCTACAAGAACTTCTCGTTTAATATATATATTCTTTAATTTAAAAGTAATTAACAACGAAGACGATAAAGCAAAATAAATTAACATTTATTATTATTTTAAGCCGGCTTGTGTTCTGATACAGATAATGTTATTACAGTTAAAATCATAAGTTACACCTAAAAAACGAGAATTGTAATTAATTTTTCATAAGAATCTCTGCGGCTTTCCTATTGGCCGTCGTTGCCACAGGGGTGGTGGTGTTAACAGCTTTTGTAAAACAAACTGAAAAAAGTATCGTGCGGCGGCGATTGTAGTGGTGTTACTATCTACGATGAAGGTGCTCGGGGAGGTTTTTTTACAGATTCCAGCGAGCTTACGGGGGTTCATAATTTTCGCAGCCACTTTTATTCCGCCGAAATAACATTTATATCGAAGGCGTTCTCTTTTATTCGGCTACTTAATCGTACAACGTATATCGTTAAAGTTTTTTTAAAAAAAAATAATCTTTATTTATTTTTCAATATGTTTTTGTTTTTTTTTTCTTCAATCGCGTTTCGAATATCTAAAATTTCTAGATGACATCACTTCGACAACGAGTCTTAAAACCGGAATTCTCTGTAATAAATTCGTTTCGAGGTCGTTTTAATTTTAAATTCCATCTTATATAATGCAGTATTCTTGGTTCGGTAAATCAGCGACCGTTCTAGCGAAAAGAGATTTAGAAAATTGGAACGGCAGTCTATACGACGAAGAGTTGAAAGAATTAATCGAACCGCGTCTTAGAAATTCTTTAGCCGACTCTTATGCGTTAATATTGACGGCCTTCGGCGCACTCAGCATAATCGGTGCTCTGCTAAACTGTCTGGTCATGTTTCTAATTCGCCGTTTTCGTTTATATCGACCGGATGCGACATTCGGTTATTTCGTGAATTTAGCAGCGGCCGACGCGATCAAATGTATTCTGGTCATACCGTTATCTCAAACGTCACTACTGGTACAAAATTGGATTTTCGGAGCTTTCCTTTGCTATTTTCTACCTATGCTACAAGTAAGTAATTAAATTATCTGTAATCATCTTACGTTTACTCGTCAAAGAGCATAATCAGTCGGTCGATTAGATTACCTTTGACATTAATAGCAATAATCTGTTCAGTACTGCTCTTTCCTTTCGTCTGCCCTTGTATAAGGTGACCCAGAGCAGACGGACGGCTTGCGCAATTGGTACCGCTGCTACAACACAAACCGCGTGCACCACGTAAAATGTACACACGAAAGATTCGTTTTGGTTTAGTTATCATAGCAGCCTATAACGAGAAGAAGTGGAACGTTACTTTAGGCACGAATCGATCACGACAGTATATTCGAAAATAATTCAAAGTTACACGATTTTTTTTGTGGACATAACTTTTTTTTTTTTATTATTCTTAAAGCGGAAGGGGAGAAATCTTCAATAAAAAATATTTTAGTTTTTTTTAATTAGGGATCTAAAATCAGCGTGTGGGATTTTTACCTAAACCCCCTCCCTCTACCAACTAAATGGGACGATTAATGTAATGATGGAGCTCGCAGCACCGAAGCATGTAACTCGACACTTAAATTAACTTATTGCGATTATTGCGATGGAAGAAGGGATGAGATAACATAATCCCTTGTTCCATTTCATATAAATTCGTAGAGTTTATGCTTATAACTTAAACTGAAGTAAATGAACATTATAAATAAGGATTAAAAAAATGAAACCGCCATAAAAAAATAAACAATAAGAAAATGGTAAAAAACTGATACCAGAACTGAAATACAAACTCAATTAGAAAATAAATAAATCATAAAAATTAATTTCAAAAACAGAAATCAAATTCTTACATTATCTTAAAAACTAATTACTACTAATCAAAATTTAATTATAAACTGTTAATAATTAAAAAAAAAAAAGAGTGGTAAAAACTTATACTAAAACGGAAATACAAACAATTATCAAATAAATCAAACTTGTAAAAATGGAAATCAATCTTACATAATACTTACAGACTAATAATCAAGATCTTAATTATAAAATTATAAAATTGTAATAATTAATTAAAATCATAGAAAGTAGATGATGAACAGTTGACTACGCTAACAAAAACTGCATCGGTCCCGGCATCACAATTGACTTAAGCGTTAATTAATCGATAACATTTTTAAACATAATTCGCATAACCTGTTCAGCGTAAAAAAAGGAAATTTTCAACTTTTTTGCCTAATGGAAAAATGTATGCGCTGTTAATACTAAATTTACAACGCAGGGCATCGAAAGTGGGACACACAAATAATGTATGAATAACATCACCAAACTCGCCTACAGTACAACAGACGCAGACCGAATCATCAGCACGCCTGAACCTATAAAGATAGGATCCAAAATGACCGGTTAATGTGCACTGTAGAAGTTGATATCGAATTTTAATAGATTTAATCTTTATATTATATCTGGAAGAATAGCATAAGTGTTTCTGCCGGTAATTGCAGTGTCCCAACTATTGTGCCACTTCGCGATTAATAAGGAAACAATATGTTTATAAAATTTTGATTTGTCATTGCTTGAACAGAGATACCTTCAAGCAGGTTAGAATGTTTCATTCTTGAACAATACCCCCAACAGTGAGAGCCCTTCCAGTAAAATATAAATCCAAAGGCAGAACCCCACAGATAACACGGGCAGCAGAGGTAGAAGTAGTTCTGTACAATGAAGCGATTCGAAGCAAAAATTTCCTTCACTGTTTATTGGCCAGATCAAGTATTTTATAAATGACCGAACCATAACACGGCCTGAATGAAGCCTTTATGGAACGTTCTTTAAAAGCCAGACCCCGAGCATTTTTTGTATGCATAATAATTTATTAAAAATTCTCATACATTTCATAGAAATATAATATTAAAAATGGGGTAAAAATGTTAATTTTTCGTCAATTAAAATATCAAGGTATTTTAATGATGATGTATGTATAATAATGGAATCAGATAATAATACTATCTCCTTGACGCGGCCAACAAGGGAGACATTACCAAAACACAGAGAATTTACATTTAGCGGGGGAAAACATTAATCCTAACTCCGCCACCACACTCTCCAATATTTGGAAAGAGACGAAGACCTCTCTGCTTTAAACACTAAATATAGATCATTGACATAGGAAATTAGCTGACAAGTGGCTTTAACATCGGAATAAAATTTATCAACACTATAATGTACAGTGGAGTACAAAATGTTGCACAGAGTAGGTCCAAGGACAGAACCTTGTAAAACTCCACATGTAGGTATCCTTGTACCAGCCAATGATCCGAATTTAAGTGTTGCAGAACGATGATTAAAGTAATCTATAATAACATTAATAATAAAAGGATTATTAATACTATTATTTTTAAGAACATCGACAACTGCAGACCAACAGCAATTGTCAAACGCCCTTTTAATATCATAAGAAATTACAACAGCCGAGCAACCATCAGAAATATACTGCTTGACCGTTGAAACTAATGTATAAACTGCACGCTCAGTAGATAGACCCGAACGAAATCCGCTGGTGGTGCAACGTGCCCCTGGCTGTAATCTCCTGCAGTAATATCTCATTGATGGCTTTTTCATAGACCTTCCCTACGCAATTAAGCCAAGGAGATAGGAAGCCGACAACTCTGAAGGATCTTTACCCGGCTTAGAGAGCAACCTCAGGCAGCCTGCCTTCCAACAATCCGGGAAAAGACACAAGTTTAGAGATTTTTGAATAATATTAGTAATAATGAAGGAAAACACGAGTGTATCTTTTTAACCAGAATATTACTAACCCTATCGTCAGCCGGTGCTTTCTTATTATGCAAATTTTTTACAATTCGAGAGATATTATCAGACCCTACAACAGGAGAATTACAGCCGGGGCAACAGGAAGCACAACCAAAGGTGAATCAGCTTTAGAAAGGAAAAATAGTCTAATAAAGCATCCAGTTTTTCACCGCTCGGAGACCCGAATAGAATTACCTACCTTAATATCTGGCAGTAACAAATCCGTCCTTTGCTTAAAAAGCATTTTGTATGGTATACCTCAGGCAGAGCTAGCGCTAACAAAGGCCTTCCAGTGCTGGAATCTTTATTATCTCAGATTTGTATAACCTATTCAACTCTTTTAGCACATTCTTATAGATAAATAAACGAAAGGAGTCTTTACATTTATATATTTTTTTTCTGATTAAGTTAATTTTATTTTTAAAAAACTGTAATTTGTCATTCCACCAAACAATCTGTGGAAAATCGACAAGTACTAAGCATTTACTTCAATCAAATACTTATTGAATTGACTGATTAAAGAATGTAGCCGCTCCTTAGATGAACGATACAATAACAATAAAATTATTAATAAAAGTACAATCAAGACGATTCATAAGTTGATCAAGTTCAATTTTATAAAATCGTCCGGGAGGGTGACGGTTAATCGTATGTTCAAAATTAAAAACAAAACTACGATGGAATGCCAAATCCATCTCAACTAACTTATATGATAACAAATGTATCGCACCGGCAGAGACCAATAATACTCGAACCATTGTAATTAACAAAACCATTTGCAAATACAAGATCCCTAGAGGCAACTAACTCACTAAAGTCAATAGAATCCCTGGTTCCTCGAACACGAGGCTCCATTACTGGTAATCTGATGTGGAAATAGTTTGGAAGTCAATAAACATAAAGAAACGAACAGAAGAAATAAAATAAATAAATTACTTTAAAATGATCGAAAGTCGTTATGAAAATATGCAATAAGACCATCAGAATCGTTCGAAATACGGCTTTATAGAGTCGCAATACTGTAGACCACAAAAATTATAAATAGTAACGAAATTAACGAACTGATAAGAGACTAATAAAATTAAGAAAAATTAATCAACTCGGTCATTTGATTTATATACCGCGAAAGTATTTACTAACATGGTGCGACATCGACGTGAAATCGTATGTATGGGCCACTTTTCTACGCGCTGTCTTTCGTGAACTAATACTTCGCCCGTGTTATGATTTGTGTTCGTAGAATTTGTTAAATTATACACCGGGGGGTTAGAAGGAAGCATCGTGTCAGAGATCCGCTCGGTGACTACTTACATAAATTTTCCCTAAAATCGTCGATTACATCGGTTAGTCACTTCGACATATGCTTTTTCGTGCGCACCCGATACTATACCGCGAAAGTATTTACTAACATGGTGCGACATCGACGTGAAATCGTATGTATGGGCCACTTTTCTACGCGCTGTCTTTCGTGAACTAATACTTCGCCGGTGTTATGATTTGTGTTCGTAGAATTTGTTAAATTATACACCGGGGGGTTAGAAGGAAGCATCGTATCAGAGATCCGCTCGGTGACTACTTACATAAATTTTCCCTAAAATCGTCGATTACATCGTTCAGTCACTTTATGCTTTTTCGTGCGCACCCGATACGTATTCTACCGAGTATCCTATCTATTTGTCAATCCTACGCAGGATTCATTATTACGCGAGCATTCTGTTCTTTCCATCTTATTAGTCGTTCCTTTTAAAGCTACTATCTGAAATCGGAGTAGCTGTATTTAAAAAAAAAACTCCTTCCTTTGTCGAACTTCAGGTGTCGGCAATCTTGTAGCTGTTTAGTTCTTTCTACCTCAGCAGCTACCATCCGTATTATAAGAGGTATAGGTTTCCAATTTTATCGGATTAAAGAACCCAATAATTAGACGTATAGCGTCATTTATAGCGGCGTTTAATTTTTTGTCTTATGTAGATAGTTCTCAAACTGGGCAAGTATACTCCGCTGTTAATGCGCCGTGGGCAATGTTTGCACTACTTCTGGTTTCGCTTCTCCAGATGGTTAAAAATAGTTTTCTAATAATTCTGTTTCTTACGAGCATTTTTATTTTTAACGATCTAGACACTTGTAAGTTTCTGTTTGAAATCTAAATATTTGAAATTTCCTCCATCAGTTATTTCCTATCCGTGTTACTATCAACCTTCTTCTATCGAGTCCAGTTAGTCGCGAAACAAACCGTAATTGCGCTTTCATATTTATTTAATTTCGTGAACATCCGTCAAACGAAAATTACGCGTAATTAAAAAGTTCAGACTTGATTTTAAAGAAAATTTGAATGGGTTTTTAGTTTTAATACATTTCTTGTTAATCGAAGAACATAATGCTCATTTTTTCTTTACATTACATTCATTTACTATAAATAATATTGAAAATACAGTCAAAACATTTCCATATGCAGACTGCAGTTTATGCTACTCCGCCTATAAGCAAACAAAAAAACTATAATTGAATATCCAAAATATATACAACAAGCACTATCCGAGAATAGGTGATTACGAAAAATCTGGTAAAGAACGAGGCATCCAGAAGACAAAAAGAAAGTAAGCATAAAGACCAGTAAAAAGACTGCTAAATGAACATAAAAACAGAAAACTAAATAATTATACTTAAGTAATTTGTAAAACAAAATGACTACAGCCTATGGAAAACGACTAGAACAGTAAGAAAACCTATATTACCTATCCAGCCAATAAAACTCAGCGATGTAACCTGACTGAGGAGTAGTAAAGAAAAAGCAGAGGTTTTTACATCTAATCACTATAATACAGACTTATCACAGTCGGCTGTTTTAACTCGGCCTATTGTAACCAGTAACAAAATAAAATTCTTTTCACCCGGCAGAGTAAGTAAGCAAATTAAATTATTATATTCTAAAAAAGCACCCGAGTTTGATATGATTAAAGGAGCTTCCAAAGAAAGGAATTTTACTATTAACATATATATTTAATGTCGCGGTCAGACTTGCTTACTTTCCTGTACAGTGGAAGCTTGCGAAAGTCATGATAATACAAAAACCGGGCAAAGATGGGACAAATATCACCTCTTATAGGCCTATATCCTTGTTACCAACAGCTGCCAAACTATCGGAAAAAATGATCCACCGTAGATTGAGCAAACTTATACGCCAAAAACGAATAATTCCGGACTATCAATTTGGCTTTCGACAAAGTCACTGAACAACAAATCCATCTAGTTATCAATCGAGAAAGGACTTGAAAACAGATATTCAAACGAAGTTGTCTTCATAGATGTAAGGCCTTCGGTAAAATTTGACACGACGGCCTTTTGTTTAAACTACGAGAGGTTGTGCCGGAGTATCTACCTCTGCTTACATCGTACCCAAATAATAGATACTTCTATGTAATACATGGCGAAGATATATCTGAGATTCGCAGCATACTGGCTGGAGTGCCGCAGGGTAGTGTACTGGGACCTCTATTGTTTACTATATATACTGCAGATGTGCCTATTTACAGCAAAGTAGACGTTGCAACATTTGCGGATGATGCAATGATGCTTGCAGCAAACAACGATCCAAAAACAGCTATCAACAATTTGCAAAATTATATAAATACAATCAGTGACTCGACTAAACGCTGGCGAATAGAAATAAATGCAGAAAAATCAGTCCATATTACATTTAATAATAGACCTCGACACAATTAATTTATTTGCATAAATAAAATAAATTTTGTAGCGATTAAATATTTTTTTTATTTCGTTTTGTTAATTCATAAAATCACTACTCTCCAATACAACAACATTCAGTTTAATCGGTATTTTTAATTATACAACACCGCTTCTTAGGTGAACTGTAGATAATTTTAGACTAACTTTTTAAAATTAAGACATTTCACGTCACCAAATAAATAACAAATTGTGTTAGCATTAAAATTTCACGTACCATATAGTGGACATCGTAACTGAAAGGCTTATATATTTTTACTATTGCCGATTTAAAATTTTTCAGAAAATTATTTTTAAATAAATGTACTGCAGGTTATAACACGCTGTGAAGTAAGTTTCGCATAGTGAATTTACAGAACGTTGTTCTAGGACAACGTAGTAACTTTCAATCAGCTGCAACTTCCCATCGCTTACGTCGTTTTGTTTTTACGAAATAAGGAAAATTATTTTTGAAAATGCTAATTTAAACGGTACTTTATATGCGATCCACGTTACCCACCCAAAGCTAGATGTAGCAATATATATATATATATATAAATAAATAATGAAATTCTGATACCGTGTAAATACGCCTCACTTCTTCTTTTTTCGATGAAAGGTTGAAACTTTTACTTTTACTTCAGTGTGTGCAACAACAGCAAGAAAATATGACGGAGAAAAAATGGCTCGATTATGTTAAAATTTATAAAAAAAAAAACACGAAAATGTGAAATAAGGTGTTCTTTCGTGTAAAACACTGTAATTTTCGAATAGTTCCTCTCGTCAGTCTTGTGACGTTATCAAGCGCTAATAAATAATAAACTTGAGCCGCGTGCAAAAATTAAAATTATTTTATACAGTTTTCGCGCGGGGAGTATAACCACGTTTCACGAAGACGTAATTCACGGAAGATGTATATAAAGGAAGGAAGCAAGATAGAGTCACAGTAGAAGATGTGAATGAAAACGAACTATTATCAAATTCAGAAATGTGGAAAGTATAAAGCGGACGTGATATTGTGCACGGTTTTTTTTTTTTTTTTTTTTTTTTTTAGTTGTACCGGTATAAAATACCACAACCAACGGTGCTAAAAATAAATACGAGGAAAGGAAGTAAAAGGAGAATAGGAAACAATAAAGGCAGAATTAAGTATTAGACCAACGACTCCAATGAGTCGACTAGCCTAGGAGGATTGAGGATAAGATTAAATTACGTTGAATCAGATTTGTTATATTTAGGTAATAGGAAGGGCGTCGCGGCACCATTTTCTTCTTTTCAATCGTCTCTGAAGATTGTCCGGCAATGTGATCGTATACATTTTGCTTATGTTTGGATTTGCACTATTTTGTAATTTATCGAAAAATCTCTTGTACACCGTTCAGCGTAAGTTTCTTGAATCGATGGTATGAGAAGGTCATTATGAAGCGTTAAATTTGAAACATATCTCGGCGCGGACGTGATTTAGTATTTTCGACTGTTGTTGCTGTATCCGTAATAGATTGCTTTTACATGTGGTGCCATAAAGCTCGATTCCATATTTCCAGATCGGCGCAATGATTGTTAAGTATATGCATCTCTTGACATTCAAGTTAAGACCTGATTCTTTTCCCAGCAACGGGTGCAACATTCTGGCACGAGTAGTTATAGATTTCCTTGTCTGCGCCACGTGGTGACGCCACGTCAGCCTCCTATCCATGAACAAACCCAAGTAACGTACTGAGTCTGTCTGCGGAATTTCAGTGTCATCGATTTTTAACTTTGGACACGTTACTTGCCGATTGGTAAATGTGATGTGTAGGCATTTTACTGGGTTAAACGATATGCGCCAACGCTGTGCCCACTTAGTTAGTCGGTTTATTTAATCCGGATTTGGATTAGACGCGAGGATGGCAATATCGTCGGCAAGAGTGGCCACAATTGTTAAGTTGAAAGTGGGCAAGTCGCTGGTGTAGATGGAGTACAATAGCGGTCCAAGTAAGCTACCCTGCGGTACCGAAGATAAAATTTTTCGCTCTTCCGAGAAGGAATCATTAATTCTAACGACAAATGTCCTTTCGATTAAGTATGATTTAAAGAATGTGTATAAATCCGGATACACTTAATCTGTCGAATTCACTTGAAATGTAGTGGATTATTCACATAAGAATGGATGATTTAAATAAGTATACATGTATATATTACATATATAATGGTATGTACGCGTTGAAATAATCCCTCTTCTTTTTTTTTGCGTACATAAAAACCAGTTTGGAAAAATGTGGAATAGTTTATACATCGTCGAGATAGTCTAGTGGCTGGAGCGCCGACTTCTACACGGAAGGCATTGAGTTCGAATACGATGGAAGACGCAAAATTATCATCGGAAAATATAATCCGAATATCATCGCGTGGAAGGCAATGGCAGATCACTACGGACCGCACCATGTGCGCGCTCATTAATACTTATATAGCACACTACAAAAACTCGCGAGGCTGCATTGACAACAAAGTGATTACAATCAGTTCACCACCCGGGCTGACTAGCCACATTACAATTGCCTCGTACACTACTTATACTGTACAACAATATATGTATAGGTAAGCGTCGCCTACATCCCTTAACGATACTTAATGATGATGTAGATATATATGAGCTTCGTGGCGGATAACGGTAATTCATAATGTGCTATCGGTGCGATGTGAGCTTAAATTCCACTAGTAACAAAAATTTCTCATGATAAAAAGGTCTCGCACTAACTTACTTATTCTTCTACTTCTAACTTATAGGCGACTATTAGAAATCGAGGACAGCAGTAACACAAAAGGATAAGTCGTTTGGTTGGTCCTTTATTAACTTTCATTTCGATGAAGAACACTAGGGCGACTTTTTCTACTAACTTTCGAGTTAATGGGGTTCACTTCCACTCTTTTCTTACAGTTACTAATATTTCTATTCCACAAGTTGTTGCAATTTGCTTAATATATACATATACATATATATATATATATATATATATATATATATATATATATATATGTGTGTGTACATTCTTTTGTTTCATTCATTCATTCATTTATATAAAATAAAATACACACAAGCCCGAGTGTGGATCGATGTATTTTTTAAATTAGTGTAATAATATAGTCTAAATTATGCGTGAACTGGAGCGGCGAACGACTCGCCATCATTGCTACCTATTCAAGTATTAATTACTGCGAGCGATATCGTTGAGGAGGATCACACATAGTAATTGTTGTGAGAGCGAGGCAGTTGCGACTACATTTCGGCGGATAAAAATTAGCACTTTCGGCGAACTATTCGATATTTGGCGCATTCGTTTATAATAATAATAATAATGTCTGTATCCGATTTATTCAATCATCCAACTGCTCCACATTTTGCTATTCGCTGTCCGCCTTTTTAGTTCTGCGTAGGTCTTAATATTTACTTGTTTCTTGATTTTATCTGCCCGTGTGTACCTCGATATTCCTTTCCGGCTGCGTATGGGTATTTTTCCTTCTATAATGTCTTTTAGTAGGCTATTGTGTTTTAACACATGACCTATCAATTTTTTTGTATTCCTGATCAAAAGTGATCTTTTTTCTTATACTCTACTGAAAACATCCACATTAGATATTCTATCGACCCATGATATTTTAATAAGCGTCGCCAGCGCCATGTTTCAAAAGCTTCAATTATATATATATATATATATATATATATATATATATATATATATATATATATATATATATATAAATCCGAATAAGCCAATTTAATATTTCAACTGTTTAATTTTTTGTTAGTTTTTGATTTCTTCCGTATTCAAAATTGTTCCATTCGCTGTACACCTTTGGTCTGTACGCAATTCCGTTGTTTTTTTTTTTTTTTTTAATTTGCAACATCCCCGTAATTTCTTTCTCAATAGATAGACGTACTTCGACGTCACTCGGTTCAATATAAGATTCGTTCAAATCATTTTCTACCTGATCGAACCGTTTCAATATGTTCTTCGTACTCTACATGTATGTAAATATTCGATTAATTAGCCTTGTCGGGTTCGACCGCTTTATGTGACCATAAAACCTAATCCGCCTACCGTTCATCGTGTCAATCAACCTGCCCGCATACTTGTATGTTTCTTCGTTAGATCGTCGCCTATATTCCTCGTTTACTTTAGTTGAGCTTAAGATTCTTCGTAACACCTTCGTTTCTTTCTTATGTAGTACTTCAGTCACGCTGTTTGTATTTAATGTCAGGCTTTCTGCCGCTTGTAGCATTTCGGATTGGATAGTGTCGTAATTTCGCATTGACGTACATTTCTTATTATAAACGTTCTTCGCCAATTGAAAAGCTGCCTCTAATTTGATTCTAGAACGTATTACTGTTATCCTAGCATATTTAGTTCCATCCGCTCTCCCGGGTAATTGAATTTATCTACTCTGCTATATTTCTTATTTGTAATTCATAGACAATATACGCGCTAATTGTATACTAGGGGTAAAATCTGTGGTTTAATCCGTACAGATAGGACCGATGTATTAAAGAACACATCGTTGTTCCGCGTCGAGTGGATTATTTTGTTTATTTTATCATACGTAATGTTATAAAATGTCGGAAAATAAAAGGAAATAGATGTGTTAGGTTAAAAATTAAAGTCTGTAAAAACTGCAGCTATAAAAATACCTATAGCCAGTTATTATTATTTAATTAATTAGTTATCATTATTACGAACGTAACTAGTTTATAAATATCGACCGAGATAAAATATAAACTCTAAATAAATAAATCACATCGTAACACATCGTAAAATCAGCTTTATCGATTTAAAATATCAAATGAAAAACATCGATACATCGAATATATCATCAAAACGTCAACAACACAAAGCTTTGCATCGAGTATCGTCCATCCGTAATGGGTAAATTATAAGACCCTGTAATGTATATTACAATGTTACACGTACATCGATTACAGGGAAACTCTAGATAGATACGTCTATACGATACACTATAATATTGCTAGGTATCAGAGAAGATGTTCACTATTACGCGGAAGAAAACGATTAAATCAAAAAGCCCGAAATTAATTAAATATATATTGAAATATATAAAATAAAAACAATAATAATAATATAACAACCGGAGGTAATAAGGAAATGTACGAGTGTACTGAAGATATTATCAATACTATGAAAAAAAAAAGGAAGATTGAGCTATTACGGTTACTTGAAAAGAATGGAGAATATAAAACATCTTAGAACGCAAATTAGACGATTCCGAGAAGTTAAAGAGGAAGACATGGAAAAAATGAATATTACCGAGGATAAAATATTATAAATTAGGAACAGGTTTAGAAATAAAATTAATACCTTCGGGTTTTAGTAAAGAAGAAAGTACTATAAAGACAGCCGGAGAAATAATGGATTGAAAACAAACAGCCATCATGAAAATATTTTACCACGTAGTCCATAGCTGGCCAATTCGCAAAAAGAAGATGAATGTTGTAAGTACAGGAATATTCGCAGCGTTACTGGGTGCGATTAAAAAAATTAACTATAATCTAATCGTTATCAAGCAAGTTTAGATTGTGGAATGTAGTGATTTTATTTATACTTGATTACTAAAAATAGTTGAAATCACTAAATTTAAAATTTTACATACGGAAAAACATTTTAAAAAAAGAAAACTACTTGAAAAAATGGAAATAATAAAAGAAAGGGATAAAAATAATTTATTAAATTCAATGGTAAAGTTGGAGGAAGAATTAATTTTAAAAAGTATATTATAAAAATATTATTCCTAACTATTGATTTTTTAAATTACATAAATATATATTTTTCATTGTTCAAATACATATTTTTATAAAATAATTATTTTCTAGCTACTGTTCTGTAAATTTTATATTACTGATAATTGATGGTGTTGTTTACCACAGTCATTGTCAGATAGTTTTAAGTATTTATAATTCATTTTTGTGTAAAATTGTAAACTTAGTTTTAAATTAATATTTTATGATTTTATATAATTAAATTTAATTGTATATAGCTTGACAATGGCGTAATTGCCGAAAAGCTTCGCATAATTAAATAAATTTAGTGATTTCAACTATTTTTAGTAATCAAGTTATCAAGCAAGTCGTTAAATAAGAAAATGTGTATAATTTTAAAATGTAACTTATACCCCGAATAAATTACAAATGAAATAATAATAATAGTAACCTTCATTTACGAACTATATGAAATATGCAAACTATGGAAGCATGCATAAGTGAAGATTAGGTACTGGTACCGAGTAATGTTACATCTCGTACCGGAATTATTATTATTATTATTATTATTAATCTAAATTAATGGCTAGAGGGCACGAGGGAGAGGAAGTTTACTCAAGAGACGAGACATGAGTTAGAACATGATTAGGGCAGTTATATTCATCTTTGAAAAGAAAAGCAAGTGAGGAGGGAAGGTTGAGAGACAATCAGAGCGAGGAGTACAAAGGGCAGTCAATGAGAATATATAAGACGAAAAACGTGACACTACACACGCGGACACTAAGGAGCCGGAGTTCTGTTGATCAGGTATGAACAGTCTTGAGTTTTCTGAGGACAACGTCATCTCTGCGGTTTAGAAGCGAAGTCTACAAAGGTAAAACGGAATTCTTGATTTGGCGAAGCTTATTTAATGAGGTCGACTGTCACTATTGTTGCCACGAAGCAAAAAGTCTTGATTTGACATAATTACGTACATCATTAATTGGAACTGGGACGTTTGGGATCGGCAACAACCTCCTTTGTTGCTCTATCTACCTGTTCATTCCTTATAATCCCGGCATCAGCTGGAATCCCCACAGGAACAAGACTAATTTGCACGGTTATTGCTAAAATATCATGCCAGAACTATATATAATAAGATTATTAACAAAAAGTAAACGTTAAGAATTAATTAGTAGATTAATATTTCTAAAAAATATTAATTTTACTTAGGAGAGTTTTGTAGGAATAATTATTAGAGTTAGTCGGTTAATCAATATACAACCAACGCAATATAAAATACGTTTATCACGATGGAACAGCGCATTTTGACGTCATTTAGTTATAAAATAAATAACACGCCGTTAAATATAGTTGTGTCGAAAATCCTCCGGTGGATTCCACGGCACTCTAGCGACGGAGACACGATATTAAAATCGAATAAAATAGTTTAAATGCCTCGTCCGGTGACCTTCGATTTCAGGGATTATAGTAGTTTAAGGATAAAAGTAAAAAAAAAAAGAGAAAAAAAAATCTTGACGTAAATTACAATTGTGAAACGAATAATGAAGCCTAACCCTCGAGGGGTCTCGAAATTACCAATTTTATATTTCACAATTGACGACTACGAAATTGTCATCGCGTCCGTATAAACATTATTTATTACTATTATTATTATGTTTTATTATTATTATTATTATTATTATGATTATTATGATTATTATTATTATTATTACTATTATTCCAATTTAAATATTTGTAATATCGAAAAAGATATTCCTTTTATTCCCCCACTTATTATTATTATTATATTGTTAATAACAACAGTCGCATTTTCCGGTTTACGACAACATAGTGGCATCTGGCCTGTTCAACGTGGTGTTCAGCGCACAAGACAGGATGAAGTGATGCTGTTCCGTGTCCGCACAGGCCACTCTAGTTCGACTCATTCTTATATCCTATTCAAAACCGATTATCCTACTTGTTCAACCTGTAATATTCAAATCACTCTAGCGTTTGCTGCTAACACATCGGTCAAAATTTCAAAACCTTCATCTTGTTTATTACACTCTAACCAATCTGTTAAACCGATTGACTGTTAAAGAATGACCAACTCAGCTGGCGACGCGACATCAAGACCATTAATTCCAGTTGCCGCTAGAGTGACCGATAACAGAGAGCGACGGATAAAAGAGTGGCGCTTAAAAGAAGTTTTACGGTAATAGTTAATGAGGAATAAACGTGCACCAACTATTGCGTGACATCGTTATTAATTTAAATTTCGAGCTTTTCGACTAAATGTGACGAACAAATAAATAAATTTCGGTTTAAGCTAACTTAATCGAATAATATTTTAAATTTGACTAAATTTATTAATGTATACTCGATTTACGATTTAAACGCTAGTCTGGAATGTATTCATCGACCGGTATAAATTTGTTGTTTGTGAGCAGCCACTAAGAGAAAATAATTATCAGATAATCAACATCTACAAGGGATTTAAACGAAATTTAACGATATTAAGCTTGCCTGGTTCACGAAGGCGTCTGACATTCCACGTGCCAATAGCTTGGTTAAAATTAATAAATCTTCCCAGTTGCATATTTTCCACGTGATAGCTGCGGTCCCTACCTACATGGCTGGTCGTCCATTTCACATTTCGACCCCGTTTGACAAAAAGCCGGTTCACTTGGCACATAAATTACACCGTCGGACAGACTCCATTAATTTTCTTGAGAAGTACAGTGGTTCTTCTCGTTGCCTTTCATCGGATTTTCTGTCAAGGTTTACTCCCTTAGCCTTTGGGTAAAGACCCTAACCGCAAGGCAGCGGTTTGTTATTAAGGAGGTAACATTGTACGGTTTTTACAGCGACCTAAAGCCGTCGAGGTAGTGACAGTCATAAGATTTATACAGACTTTTATGGCCAGTTTCTCAAGATGACCATCTGCATCCTCATGTCGCTTACCCTGTCTCTACTCGCTTGAGGCTTTCCACCAGTAGCCGCTATTGGTCCACAACTGCTTATTTGACTAATGACTTCTTCGTAGCTAACCTACATATCTGTAGGCCGTTCCACTATCCGCCACCTATGTACGCACTATGTTCCGGTTAAACCTCCGGCCCGGAAGGTACAAAGTACCCCCGGCGGGGATAAATATATATATATGTATATATATGTATATAATATATACATAAATCTGAAGGTAGTAATTTAACGAATTAATATTATCCTTTCTATTTAGCTAACAAAATCGAATTCGCTAACCATCTTCCTCTTTTTGAGCTTCGATAATCGGAGAATTAACTAACTTACCAATTTTTTCCTAAATCGCGATGATCCCGAACATCTTATTCACCTACTTCTTTCTCATTATTCTGCTCACTCGATCGGTCGCAAACTTACACGGTGGCTTGAGCAAACGCAATTACTATTATTATTATTATTATTGTGTGAAAATAGCTCGCTCATCTCAAATCAGATTTTGACAATAATAATCTTAATAACAACTTTTACTACACGTATGTAACGTTTGTCATTACTGTGATAGCGAGCGTCGAATTAAACTTTGATCCTTCATAAATAAGTAAATAAAATACTTTGTTCGTCATCATATAGACGTTAATATTAAATATTATTCCTAAAACTCTGTATTGTTTGATCGAGCGATCTTTCAGAGACATATTAAATTATATAAATCTATCAATATATATATATATATAATATATATATATATATATATATATATATATGTGTGTGTGTGTGTGTGTGTGTGTGTGTGTGTATTTGTATTATATATATATATAACTTTTTATGTCCTAAATTTAATACCTTTTTTTATTTCAAGGTGAACATACAACGATCGTCGAATATAATATATGTATATATATATATATATATATATATATATATATATATATATATATGTGTGTGTGTGTGTGTGTGTGTATATATATATATATATATTGTGTGTGTGTATATATATATAAAGTTTATTTATTTTTTATTTTCATAAATAAAAATATATATGTACACACACACACACACATATATACATATATATATATACATATACACACACAATATATATATACACACAAATATACCGTACACATTGTATATATGTTTGTAATAACATTTATTTCTCATTTGCAACGGTTATTTTGAGTTTTTACATTTTTTTTCTTAAGAAATGGAAATAAATAGAAAGAAACACAAAATGAGTTTTCGTAGATTCCATTACGGCCGACAAACAGGAAGCAGCAAATTGCAACATGAAAATATAAAAAAAAAAAAAAAATGCTATGGAGAAGCTGGCCCGGTAAAATGTTTTGAAGATAAAAAGCCTTAAAAAAAAAGACGAGGGTACGCTACATTTATACGAAATATGAACGGGCGTATATACCGACCGCGTTGCAAAACGAATCTTCGACCGACCGTATTTTTATCCGCCATCATTTATCTTTTATTCGGGCGAATATTTCCGTCCGGTAGATACAGGACTAACCATTTATTCGGCAGTTTGCCGTTATTTTATTTTATCCGCGTAACGCATTACGTGTGAGTATTCACCGAATTTTTATTTCGCAATTTATTCAAGTCATCGTCGAACTAAAGGGTAGGAGGAATTATCGTCGAGATGATAAGATTACAAAAATAACGAAAATCGTCAGGTCGAATGGATAGAATTTAACGGACGTTTCCTTAGTGTGTAAACACGTATTTTATTCTAGTATTTAAACATTAATTTGCCCTGAAACGGATCGGTTAAATTTATGTTAATTAAGTAGATATATATTGCTGGATTCTAAGTACATACGGCTGTTTGACGAATAAAATTAATATTAAAAATGGTTTAAATTATATTCGAGGGATAAGTTATTTAGTAATGTTTTAAAATGGGACCACCCGCGAAATTAGCGGATAGAGATATTTATATTAAAAATCCGGATAGAGGATTTACCGGTAGTGTATCGCCATTATAGGCAGTTAGCACGTCTATATAGATAGCCGTACATTGATATAGGGAAAATACATACAATGATAATAAATGCGAACTAGTTCATAGTGGTTATCATGTGTTATCGCCATTAGATACTACTACCACAACGCAAAATATTATTGCCAGAAAATTCTGGACGCGTGGAATCGGTCGTTCCATTCTCGGCCGAGTATACTTGGAAATATAAAGAAGGATTTAACAACCTGGCCATCGAAGATTGGTAAAATTTGTTCACCGAGGTTGGAAACAGCCGTCAACCGAGTGTATATTGGTCACACGCTGAGTACGCACTGCTATCTACTGAGTGCCCAACCACCATCAATATGCGAATTGTGTTGTACTTCATTAACAGTCTACCATATCGTGGTTATCTTCCCGAAATTTGCTCAATATCGGTTCAATCAGCTGAAGAAAAATGTACCGAATGTAAACAACCTCCTCCTTCTCACCAACTTCATAATAAATTCGGAATTGTGTAATAATATATAATTAATTCATATTTCGAGTAATAGCCTTATAGGCAATAACTACTCGTAAAAAAAATAAAAAAAAATAAAAAAAAATATCATTGTGCGTACTATTATTATTATTATTATTAGTATTAGTATTAGTATTATTATTTTGAACTGGTGTGGAATGTAGTGATTTAAAGAAAATAATAATAATAATAATAAAGTAGTTGACAAGGATTTGTGTTGTCTACCAACCACATTCACCATGCAGTTAGTTTATAATCAAATTCGTTATTTCACACTACAGTTCCCTGTAATATTGTACATATAAATTAAGTATTTTCTTACATTTTATTTTACATTTTATTTTACATTTTACTCTTCTCCTTCTTTCGAATTTATGGACCACGTAGTAAAATATCTTCATGATGTTTATTCCTTCCTCTTCCTTTCATCTGTCCATTTGGCATCTTCTTCAATTTTCCTTCAAAACTTGGGAATGTGCTAATTGCACTTCTTATATCCATAACGTCATCTTCCTTAAACGTTAATTTTCTTAAGGTCTTCCTTAACTTCTCGGAACCACGCGATTTGCGATTCCTATCGAAGTAACTGGAAAATTCTTTTTGTTAGCTGTTTATATCCATTCTCCTCAAATGACCGTAATAGCTTAATCTTCTCTTTTTCATGGTATCGATAGTATCTTCAGTATACTCGTATATTTCTTTATTAATTCTTCGTTTCCATATTTCCCGATCAGGTCTCGGTCCCAGAATTTTGCGTATTATTTTCCTGTCCTTCATTTTAATCTGTTCCAGTTCTTTACTCGTTCATTGCTAAACACTCCGACGTATACAGACATTCCAGTTTAATCACTATAATGTCTTAACTTAGATGTTATGGACATTAATTATTTATATATATATATATATATATATATATATATATATATATATATATATATATATATATATTATCAGCTGAAATGCTAACCCCATTTTTCTTATTCTATCTTGGTTAGCTGTTTTATCCATCGCGTTTGTCTGTATAAATTCCCCCCCAAAAACAAAATCCATGCGCATGAGCGGGTAATTTTAAATAATAGTGTATATATTGCATAAATATTTGTTGTATATTTTTATGTATTTATGTATTTTATGTTTGCACCGCGATATTATGTGAAGAGGATCGGAGGCCGTGTACATTTATCGATTCTTTATAATTATTACCTTGTACTTTCTTTCTTTTGCCATTGTTATAATTATTTCATTATAATTCAGCGGGCGTAACTTTTTATTGCTATAAAAAAATATAATTTGATTTTTGATTATCATTATTATTATTACTATAAGAGCCCCTTCTTGTTCCGTAGAATCCCGGTGTATTAAAATATTATATAATTCTTCGTTCTTTCTTCTTTTCTCTAAATATCTTCTAGAATCAGTGGCAGATGTATAGAAATCCGACAATTAAGACGGCACTGAATAAACGGAATAAGCTTGTAAAGCGCTTATTAGTAGACCTAAAAAACAAATCATTCAGAGAAAAGTTTAGTTAAACTTTTCTCCATTAGCGGAACGTGATTATTCCCTATGGAAGGCGACTAGAAATCTACAAAGGCCTAAACAAATTAATCTTCTAATAAAAAAAGCCAAATGGAAGTTTGGCCCGAACTGATTTGGAGAAAGCAGAGGTCTTTGGAAAATACTACGCTGATACATTTCATGCCCTGAAAACTCTTCTGCTTTTTCAGAAATACGATGTTATGATGTGTCTAAACCGATTAAACTTACTTCCTCTGGCGAAATTAAATAATAAAACCGACGAATCCGACAAAAGCACCCGGATACGACCTGATCGCAGCAAAAATTTTAAAAGAATTACCAAACGTTTGTTACGAATTGCGGAATTACCTGTTGACCAGTATGTTATACTGACCGACTCAGCTATGGCGTTACAGTGCATTGAAGCGAGGAATTCTACTGTGTCCATGGTAGACCAAATATAGTACAATGCTCACAAATTAAGTGAACTTAATACCGGCATCACTTTCGTCTGGATTCCAAGCCATCGAGGGATAATAGGCCACGATGAGGTACACCGTGCTGCACAAGGGCCTACCCAAGCTTACCTGCCGACACTACTGGAAGAAGACAACGCAAAATATTATTCCCAGAAAATTCTGGACGCGTGGAATCGGTCCTTCCATTCCCGGCCGAGTATACTTGGAAATATTAAGAAGGATTTAACAACCTGGCCATCGAAGATTGGTCAAATTTGTTCACCGAGGTTGGAAACAGCCGTCAACAGAGTGTATATTGGTCACACGCTGAGTACGCACTCCTATCTACTGAGTGCCCAACCACCACCAATAGACGAATTGTGTTGTACTTCATTAACAGTCTACCATATCGTGGTTATCTGCCTGAAATTTGCTCAATATCGGTGCAATCAGCTGAAGAAAAATGTACCGGATGTAAACAACCTCCTCCTACTCACCAACTTCGTAATAAATTCGAAACTGTGTAATAATATATAATTAATTCATATTTCGAGTAATAGGCTTATAGGCAATAAGTACTACTCGTAAAAAAAAAAAAAAAAGTTGATGATATTCGAACTTGGAAAGATCGATCTTCAAAGAAACTTTGAATAATGATGGGAAGACGTCCACGGAAATTCCACCTATGTAATGTTTGTAAAATTTTAAATTTCCACTGCCTTAGATATATCCAGGAAAACTACTACTAAAAGATGTATCCTGCGAGACAGACTGGAGGAAATTTCATTTTAAGAAATCGAAGAATGCGCGCTCGAAATTGGCGGACTGAACAATAATAAATAAAATAATAAAAAAATATATAAAAAATAAGTACGAGATTATTTGTAAATAATAATAAATAAAAAAAAAATGAAATAGAATAAGAAATATATATAAAAAAATGTATAAATTAATTGTGCTAGTATTAAGAGTTTTTGGCGATAAAAAATTTTCTACTAAAATATTCACTTGTTTATTATCAAGTGAACATACAACGATCGTCGTAATAGTAAAATAAGTCATATTTTAAAGTACACTATTAATTTTTTGAATAAGTAAATTTACTTCCGAGTAATCATTATTCGCGGTATTTTATATTAATCAACCTTTCTCGCATTTCTTTTATACATAACGTCAGTTAAATGATTAAAAAAACGATGTAAAATCATAAAATTATTGATGGATTAAAATTATTTATGGGTTGAATCTGAATGGTGACGACTGTTGATATATAATATAAAGTTTCTTCATTTTCCATATATACATTGTTAAAAATCACTATTGAACTATGTATACACATATGTGTATATAAATATATATATATGGAATAAAAAATAAATAAACGTCATCCGCAGATGCGTTACAAAGTATACGAAAATAGTATGGAAGAATAGGGCGTAAGGAAACAAAAACATCGTGTCCGCGCTGCGAGGCGTAATTAAGGCAGTTGGAAAAGTTCGGCGGGTAACAATTTAAACAGCAGGACTGGAGGATTGAAAGTTACCGAAAGTAAACTTAAATACGGGTAGCTATTCCACGCTTAGATCTTGTTACTTTCTTCTAGCCTATTAATTGTGTCCCTCTGCCTTTCGCGACGGTATGATAACTTCAAATAGGAAAACGAGTATAGCGGAGGAGCGAAGAATAAATAATAAAGCTTTCGTGTAACTGCGAAGAGATTTATTTCACTTATTTCCATCTATACGAACTTTCTTCATAAGACCTTCCTTCTTTCTCTCTATCTCTGTATACTGTCGCTAATTCGTGTTCTCCTTTTTAAACCTCTTTCGTTGAAATCGCCAATAAGCTATTATATATATAACGAGAAGCAATTATAAAAATAAGGAACACATCAATATAGCGATATTAGAAATTTTTCGACATAGTGAAACGCTTACTATAAAAACGTTGTGAAAGTACAATTACAACTTTTATACTTTTATTTATCGGTAATTCCTTAATAAAATTAAAACAAGCTGCGCTATATAATTTTTTTTTTATATATAAATTGGAACATTTATTCTAAACACGAGGTTAACCGTGGAACATAGTTGGTAATTTAACATAATTTAATGTTGACCGCTGTTGTGTTTAGGCGCACACACACACAGATATATATATATATATATATATATATATATATATATGTATATATAGACATAATGATAAGCGTGTGTCATCGTCAACGTCGTATTGTTCGTTGCCGAATATCGTGACTAGCCATTGTACGTTTATTTTTACATACAAAATAGGCTAGCTTCATATGCAGTGCAGATGCGCACGCATATAATATTGTACGGAATGGTGTGCCACTATCATCTCAGTGATAAACGGACTATTAACTATTCGGAAAGAATGTTTTTTATTTGGAACGTTATTTGACGATCTTTTCATATTTTCGTACGACACGAGAACACTTTCAGTCATTCAGTCGTTATATTTAGGCAACCTATTTCGAAATGTATGCGAGTAAGATACATATCATGAGAAGTTTCGAAAAATAAGATGGTCACCTAATTTTCATTTATATTATTATACAATATAAAGATAAGTGAAGCATAGTGTTTGTTCGCACTAATTAAAAGAAAGCGAAACAATTCAATTAGTAAATTCCATAAGTACATATTTATATATATATATATAAAATTGTCATCATATATTTGTTCGCTCGATCCGAGTATCGTGAGACTATGGATCCCGATACGCCTTCTTTCGCCCATTCTTATTGCCGATTGAAGAAACGCAAGTTTTGTTAATTTCTCCATTCCGCCTTCGTTCGCCATGGGCTACTATCTTTCGCCCATTCTTATTGCCGATTGAAGAAACGCAAGTTTTGTTAATTTCTCTATTCCGTGTGTACACTGTATATGTCCCTTCTTCCTCGTTTTCTTCCGTCTTCCATCATCCCTTCTAGAATTAATTTTTCACCCCATTTCGTCGCACCAAAATAACCGGTGTTGTATTACTGTATCTCGTAGGCGTACATATTTCATATAGAAAAGGTTGGTTCTTATTTCTATCACATCGGTTCGTCAAAAGTCTCTTACTTTTAACCTCTACACACCATATAAAAAGATAGAAACGACTACAGTATGCATCAAACGTACTTTGTGCTTAATGTTATGAGTTTTCAGGTATTTCCTGTAACTGATCAAGCTATGGCCGTTGGCATTCGCCTTTTGATTTCAACTGCGGATTCGCCGTGTTTGGTAATAAATTATCCTACATATATGGAAGCTCAATAAAAGAAATCAAAAGGAGAATAAAGATAGCAAATAGCGGAAATATGGAAGAGCCACGAGATAACAATGCGCACAAAAATGCGTCTTATCAACTCGCTGGTGTTCTCCGTATTCCTGTATGCATCAGAATGCTGGACAATGAAAAATAACGATAACGCATTAATTCGTTTGAAATGCTCTGCTGGAGGCGAATGCTAAGGATACCGTGGACTGCGAAAAGAAACTAACTCGTCAATGCTTCGAGAAATTAAGGCGAATCGGAGATTAGAAACGATGGTATAACAGCATACGCAGGACATATCATACGACAGAATGGATTGGAAAAAATTATTACAACGGGTATGGTAGAAGGGAGGGAGGCAAGATATATATAAACAGAGTTAAAAGAATCCATCGCGTCAATACGAGAAATGATGGACCGGGCAGCAGATCGAACTACATGGCGGCCAAAAAACGTTCGTTTATGAGGATTTACAGGATCACGATGCTCAAAACGAGCCACCGATGATGATGATGATCATATGAACTTATTAACTATTTGTATGTTACGTGGTTGTTGTATGTCAAGTGAGCTGTAATTAATCTTCATTTTATCTCTGTTTATTTTTAGCCCCGTTTTTGAGCTTACTTTTTCCAACTTATTTAAAATTGTAACTAGCTGATGAGGTTATTATATATATATATATATAAATATATTTCTATATGAATTCCTGATATTTCACGAGTCGCTTTACTTATCTGTTTTAGGATGTACCGGCTCACGTAACTATGTTAACTTTAATAATGATCGTTTTCGACCGGCATTTATTTCTCAGAAATCCGGATAAAACCAGACTGCCGGAATTTGTTTTGAGTGCATTCGTATGGTTTGCCGCCATTTGCATCTCATTACCGTATCCTTTATATACAACGTACGTCGATTTGAAGGTGAAGCAAATGCTGTTGTAAAGACATTACTCCGAATATATATATATATATATATATATATATATATATATATATATATATATACACAAATATAAATATGTACAATAAAATATAAATATAGTACGTACGTGTTGGCGTGGGGGCGCGATATTTTGTCTCGAGAATTCTAAGATTAACGAACTGACGAAATATCGATGAAAGCGGAGCATAGGGCGATTTAATATTTTGTAACAATCGGACAAGGACCGTGAAAGGTTAATGATTGAAAGTTTGACACAAATAATTCCGACGACTATTACAACTAGAGATAAACAATATTCTTTACTTTCCTCTAACTATGTTCTTATTTTTTTTTTCATTTTTTGAAAAAATTCGTATAGCGATGTGACTTGTTGAACATCTTCAATCGTATCTTTATTGCTCAGATCTAAGCAATGCAAAGTATAATTCTAAGGTCAATATTGTTATTGTGCAATTTTTACGTGCACTCTATCCTAAGTAGTTGGTAAGTAGCGCTGATGTTTCAACATTTCGAATAACATCAAAACGTTGACTAACCACCTCCGTTCTTCATTCGATGAGCTAAATTATCTAGAACTATTTCGCTTGTGAAAATATTTTAATGCGCCGGAATTGAACGAAATTTTCCTTACGTTCGGCAGCTAGTGCATCGACGCGATGATGGAGCCTTTCCTCGTAGTCGGTATACGAACGTCCTACGCTGAACGTTATTGAGAATGCACAACCGTGCTTTAACAATACTGCGCAAGATCTTTGCCAGGAAACGTTGGTTGATTTTTATTCGCGAGTTGCTGACTGTTCCGAATATTTCGATTTCATATCGTTTTCAGGGTGACTTTATATTGGAGAAATTTATTTTCTACAGGCACTGTTGAATATTCGTTCATCGACAAGTTCATACTACGCAGTTTAAGATCTAGTTGCTTCCGTTTCGCTAGAATATAATCTTTCCAGGTCAACCACTTATCTCGACGTAAAGGTATTTTACTTTGTTGGATGTTGGTATACAGTTTTCCCATTTAACTGAATCGATTCATTAGGAACTTTTTTTTCGATGTAAACAGCCGGTAATTAGGATTTATCCTTGTGCAACTGTTGAAGATATTCCTTACATACACACCGTCAAAACTTTGATTTATTTTTCTTTTAAGGCCATTGTTCATTGTTTCGTTTAATCAATGCTCACGTTGACAATTTATTTGCGAATTACGAGGTCGGTTACAACCAAGCCTACAGTCATCTTTACATTGTAAGTGATCAGGTTGTAATTATCGCAATTAATCGTAACAAAAAGTTGCGTGAACGCATTTTTCTTGTTACTTTTTAACGCGTTAATGTTACTAGATGTTAGAGGATCTTAAATGATATAAACAAATAGGCATCGTTACCACAAATTTATAACACTATATTACCAGCCTCCGTTTATACGATGTATAAACTTTATACACGCAGACTTAACCGATAAAATTTGAGCAATATTAAGCTACATATTGTTAATTTTATTTTAAATACTTGTTTAATTTAATCAAGATTGTATCTTTGTAATCATTATATATATATATAAATGAAATATTAAAATAAACGGCAGACGAATCCGGCAAAATCGCTCCGCTAATGCTTATAATTTAATGTAGCCCATTTTTAACAATGTATTTAACCGTTTAATTCGATAATTCAAATATTTGAATTTTATTTTTCAATTTTTAGGAGCACGGTAATATTAGCCAAGCAGAAGGAATTGGAATCTGTTTCTTTAGTTTGGAAAAAGATTTACGAGAATATTCGCGTTTCATTTTTATCGCTATGTAAGTTCGTGATGTATTCATAAAGTTGGTAAAACTTAAATAACGATTATATAATATATATATATATATATATATATATATATATATATATATATATATATATATATATATATCATCATGTAGTCATCAGTCCTAAGACTGGTTTGTTAATTTCTTCCACAACTGACGGTTTTCTGTTTCCCTCTTCATATCCGTATGTGCTACCAGTGTCTTCTATTAGTTGCAGTGTATATTGATTTCTTGGTCTTTCCTTTCCGCGTTTTCCATTCATCAGTCCCTCTATAATTACCTTTAATAGGCTTTCATGTCTTAAAATGTGACCGATCGTTCTTCGTTTTATTATTTCTTTCCATAATGTTCTTCCTTCGTCAATTTTTTCTAACATCTCTTGATTTGTTAATTTATCGGTCCATCTTATTTTCAGCATTATCCTGTAGCACTATATTTCGAAGGCTTCTAGGGTTTTTTTCACTGCCTAACCAATTATCCATGTTTCACATCCGTAAAACGCATATATATATATATATATATATATATATATATATATATATGTGTACGTGTGGTATACATACATATATAACCATATCAACTACAAAGAAAAATATACCATTTAGCTTTTGAAACTTGAAAAAGGATTCAGCCAATCACTTTTTTTTTTAAACAGATTATCAAATTTTAGAGGAAAAGTTATATAAAAGATGATAAACGAAAACTAGTAATAACGGTTGTAATAACAATAATAATAATAATAATAAGAGGAAGGGTTGCAATATTAAAACGAGCAAGGAGATACAATTTAAGTTAAATAAGGTGTAAAATTTGAAACACTGAAATGGACGAATTCAAAAGTGAAGATTAATCGATGACTTTTATAATTGGGGTAGTAAAGAAACGTTCCGAGATATACGAAGAACAGATATAATTAAATTAAAATTTTAATAAAAACAAGGTACAGAGTTTGTTTTTTTTTTTTCAATTTTAGGGGTTTAACTTTACGTTGCCACAACAATAATAATTTTCTGCAAGTTTTGTTTTGTAACAAGGTTAATAGCTTCTAGAAAATCAACATTAACCTTTCATGCCTAATGTATACCTTTAGATACACTATTTTAAAGGGTAGTAGGTGAGTATTTCCCTCCTAAATGCGCATTATCGATATTATTCCCAATTTTTCAGTCCTCCTTTCGTTATATTAGCTGCTCGGTCTGTCTCATTATATTACGCGACTAAAACACCCTGACCAATTTTGAGGTTTGTATTCTATTCTTTTGTCGATGATATTCAACTATTTGAATTATCTAAGGAAAGTATATTTATTCAATCTGTGCGTAAAGGTAGAGCCGATTAGTTTAAATGTGTGAAAGTGTAATATAACGATAGTTTAAAGAAAAACACTCGTGTATGTAATACTTCTCTGTTAGTGTACTTCAATTATTGGAAGGGGACAAGATGTGATCACAGCCACTAACCAAGTTATACGTATAGTAACATGCAACAAAAATATAGGACAAATACTTAATTTATAAGATAGTAATAATTAAGGCTAACTAAATGTGCCGAGCAGACCACACTGCTAATGCAACAACAATTATCTAGATAGATCGAATTTCAAACGTATGGCTACTAATAACTTTAGTATGACGTTGAATCTTCATTTTCAAATATTTTTTTTTTTTTTTTTTTTTGGTCGGTCCCCAGTTCGTAAATTACGATGGGGGTAAATTTATTTATAAGTGAGATACACGTAATTTATAAATAATGAACTGAAAAGAGCCCATCCAATTAAGTTTACTCAGTTCGGCCCATTTTACATTACGGTGATATTATACAATTAATCTGATTAAAATATATGTAGATGTATTTTGTGGTATGTTATTTCTCATACTGTGAAAACGTCAAAAATTTTGAACTGCTTATCTATATGTGCGAAAACAGCGTTGCCGTAATTGCATCCTGTCAGTATACGCTTTACATCATCGGTTAAATTGCATATTGCACATTTATTCGTATGCGATATTCCATACTTATATAAATAGTCTTTAAATAATCCATGTCCGCTAATAAACTGTGTATTGAAATAATTTGGCACGAATACAACATTTTTTAGTCTTCTGTCTACACTGGGAAAATATTGTTTCGCTAGTCCATTGTATTCATCCCGTAACCTTTGATATTTTTTAACATAATATTCATCCGATACTAGTTTAATTGTTAGCTTTTTTTCTCGATGCAAATAGTATGAATGCTGATAATGCGTGTTGTTAAATTCACGAGTTATATTTACATTATTTTTTATTAATAAAATATTAATATGTTTCTCAATCTCATACATCAACGGTTTAATACCAGCAATGACAATGCTAGTCGTATAGCTAATTGTTCTGTAAGATTTGATTAATTTTATGACAATCATTCCCCGGAATGCTTTTAATTTGTTTTGAAATCGTTTGATATTTAACATATCATTATAGATTGTCATAAAGTATGTTTGGTAACATTATACTATTATATAATATTATTCCCTTCTTATAATTCTATTGTTATTGTTATAAAGTTTATTGAATACCCTTATAAGTTTGCTAATTTTTGTTGTAATATGATTGAAATGATTATAGAATTTTAAATTATTACCAATTAATACTCCTAAGTATTTCGTTTGTGTGATGTATGTCTAATCCATATTGTGTTAAATTTAACTTTTTATTTTGTAATTTCCTATTGAACAGCATCATATAGGTTGATTTCGAATTGTTGATGCTGAGATTAAATGATTGTAACCATTTATTTATTGCATGGTATACTCCATTTAATTTCTTTCCTAATGTGATTTAATTTTTATCGCCAATTGCTATATCGTCCACAAAAGTAAAATTTTTTTCATTATTTGGAATCAGTATATCGTACATTTGTGAGAAAACTAAATTCCACAAGAATGACCCTAATACAGACCCTTGCGGTACTCCCATAACAATTTTTTGTTGTTTAGAATATGCACCTATTTCAAGTATTGCGGATCGATCTTGAAAGTATTGATAATATTCAGTATGCTGTAATCTAATGCTAAATTTTTTAATAATAATATAAGCTTATTTAAATCTAAGCTATTAAAAGCCTTCGTAATGTCAAGTGTAATTAGACAAGTACAAAAGCCTTTATTTTTAAAAGTTTTAACGTTATGCAAAATATTATATATCGCCATTTCAGACGATCTGCCTGGCAACGCACCGTACTGATTTTCATTAATTATATTTTTGCTTTCTACAAAAAAGACTAAACTTTTATGTATGCATTTTTCATATATTTTGCTTAAGTTGGATAATAATGCTATCGCTCTGTTACAGACAGATTCGGTTTTTTATTCGGTTTTGGCAGAATGACTGTTTTGATTATTTTCCATGCATCTGTATAATGACTAAATTCAAAATGTAAGTTTACAAGTTTTGCAATAACACACCCTGGAAAAAGTTGTGAAATTTTTTAATAAATCTTGTTGGATAATTTGTCTATTCCTGTAGCTACTTTGTTTTTCAATTTTTTAATTATTACGTCAATTTCATCGTTGCTGAATACAATTTTTGTTTTAGGATGGTAAGTTTCCATTTTGAAAGGTTTTGTGTCGAGGAATAGATTCGACATCAATGAACCGTATTCGCACGGTTATCTAATGTTGGTATGCTTGTGGATTTTAACTTGTTCGTTAACATTTTATATTTAAGTCCAAAAACCTTTTTATCATCCATAAGCTTTTTCCAAGCTTTTAGTTTTGCACTTTTAATCATGAACTTATATCGCTTAAAATGCTTTTTGTAATTGTAATAATTGGTTTTTTCTTTCTATATTTTTGCAGCCACTATACTTCTTGTACAACTTGTTGACCAATATTTTTTCCTTTTGCAGGGCAGTACTTCACCACTATACCTCAGATTTTATAGTAGTATATGAATTTTTTAACACTACATCAACATAATCTTAGAAAAGCCATCTTTTAATTTCTGCTATGTTCTTACAATTTATCGTAGTATCGATAATGTATGCGTGCTTTCTTAAATTTATTGCTAATCTATTGTAGTTAATAGCTTTGATAGTACTATTCCGCGTCTCATTTGTAACTAAATTTATGTTGAAGGTAACATAGTAATGATCGCTAGCATTTAATTCGTAACTGACTTCCCAAAGCTCGATTAAGTCTACTATATTACTTGTTGCCAATGTTAAATCTATTACACTTTTTTCGATTTCCTCTCTGAAATGTATTCTTATTTTTAACATTAAATACATTTAAATCGTAGGTTTGTATTATAAATAAAAGTTTTCCTCTCTGATTATTTACTGTGTCCCGTAATAAATTACGCGAGTTTAAATCTCCGAACAGTATGAAATTATTCAAATTATTGTTTCGTATGTATACATCTAAGAATTGAAAATAATAAGTAGCTAGGTTGTTAGGTGGAATGTGTGTTACAATGATGTTTATATTACAAATTTTAACAATCATAATGTTGTAAGTATTGTGTATATAAACTGTACTTAGCGATATTCCAGATCGATAGATTATCACGAGTTTATTATGTATGATTTTTTTATAATTAATCGGAATGTAGTTGCTTACTTATCACAAATAAATGTAATGTCTATATTCTTCAGTATAATTTTACTAAGTAATACATCTCTAGCTTAGAATGGTTTTCATTGTAATATCTTAATCATTCTATCGATTTAACTTTCTCGCTGTAAGATGTTAATTTTGGGTCAGTTAAATTTATAAATATTATTCATCAGTTTCTGCCTCTTGAGACGTTCGATGATTTATTTAATTTATTTAAAAGTCTTACAAAACGACCTTTAATCGCAGCATTCTGTAACAGCCCATGGTTTTCTGTTAGCATTTTTTTCAAACCTTCAATGTCATCAGTGAAGCCGCGTATAACATCCAGAGGTTCTTGATGCCCTTTGATCATATCCATTAATACAGTGAAGTTTGCAAATGATAATGGATAAGTTTTGTTAGTTATTATGTTTTCTGCAAGAGGTGCTAACAAATCTTGAAAATATTTTATTCGCATCGCGTATATCTAACAACAGAATATGCATATATTTAGCTTCTAAACTTATTTCAGATTCTTTCGCGCATAATTATAAAAAAATATTACTATCAAATAAAGAAACATTTGTGCGGAAACTTATAAACCCTTCGAAACGATTAGTTATTTCAAATGTTTCACCTCACATTCCTTATAAAGTAATTGAGCAAGCATTGCAGGAACTTAGCATAAAATTAGTATCCCAAATGTCTTTCATTAAAGCTAGAATGTTTGTAAATGGATTTGAACACATTTTTAGTTTTAGACGTCAGGTGTATATATAACGGAAAATGACATAGAAAAACATCAAACACTAAAAGTCGCAAAAGTAAAGTAAGCATTAGATTTATCTTTGCATTGCGCGAAGTTAAACGGTTCCTAAACTCGTCGTACGTCACATCACTCCATCGTGATAGTCCGATGATACCCCAACTCTCGTCCCTGTCATACTCTTCGGCAAACGGTAGGGTTTTTACAAGGATCGTCGTCGTTCCCCAATATTAAAGTTCTGTTTATTAACGTTTGCGTTTAAAATAAAAATATTCTTCGCCAGTGGTAAAGAATGCGTCTAGTAGGATTTCTAACATCACGCTGAATGCTGCTTCTTGCGCGCCGGCTAACAACCGTTTGGTGTGCATTATTTTGAATGGATGGTAGCTCACATCTTGATGAAGTATTCGCCTTGTCGTTCTAGTCGATAAATTTAAGTTTTTTTTCCTACATACGCTCCGAACAACTCGGCAAAAATCTCCGTTCAACTTTGAGACGACGATCTAAAGTTTAAAGCACAAAAAAAAAAAACAATATTTTGTTATCTTCAAAAATTATTACTCTTAATGGTAATGACGACGTCGTTATAGAATCAAATCACCATTGACCCCAAATATATTACGTCATCCGCTCTCGGAATGAAAACCATTTTGCAAAAAAAGATGTACGTGATTTTTTTTCAGGTTCGTCATGCCGGTTGGTTTGATCATATTTTTATTCGTGAAAATTCGTCAAACTTTGGATAAGCAACGCAATTTCGTTACGGTATCCGATACGCAGACGATACCGTCTCCTTGTCGTCCAAGTTATATAAACAAGGACAGCCGGTAACTTATGAATTAATTAATTTATTTATTTATGAGGAAGCACAAATCGTAAGGCTAATGACGTACGTTTTAAAATTCCACCGAGAGAATTTAAATTTTTTTTACAACGGAAAGCGAAGAGAATTTTTTTAACGATATAAATATATTTATTTTTTTTAAGTAGGAGGAGGGAAAATCTTCAGAAGACACTGATATATTAGGAAACTTTAGAGTTTTTATTAGCGCAGAGCATACAAGTGTTCACACTGCAAGGGAGCCAAAATCAGTGTGTGGTATTTTTTAAAATCACCTCCCTCTATAGAACAAAAGGACTGCGATCAAAATAAGGATGAAGGATGGTAAAAACCCATACCAAAAGTTAAGTATACACACCCGGTTATAATAAATCAAATTCACCAAAAAAAAAAAAATGAACTACAATAGTAGAAATGAAATTAAACTTCAATACAAGCTTAATTATAACAAAATCAAACTAAAACAAAAATGAACTACGAAAAAAAAGAATTCACACACTGTACTTACAAACTGATGCATAGTAGCCAAGAACATAATTATAAAATTTTAATAATCAATTACAATTTTGACCGCTCTAACAAGAAAAAAACGGCATCACGATTGACTTATAAATACGAGACAAATTTTTCAAATGTATATTTAAATTCAATTCGCATAACCTGTTGGCGTATATAATTAAGTTTTCGACTCTTTTAACGAAATTATAGCGTTATAATGTTTTTCGGTACCCGGAATTCGGTTAGGTGTGAAGAATTTTTTTATTCCGTCAATTTGAATCGGCACTGAACCGAAACCCGAGAAATACGTTGCGCGTCTAAACTGAAATAAAATTCGGATCACTAAAATATGGTCTAATAACTGTTTCGAAAAATGTTTAACTTCAGTCGAATAAGCGTGTATGTTTGTTTCGCACAATTGACACAGATTTTCATTTCCACCATGTTGTGCTATTCGATTGTGGACTGCTTCGGATGTACCACCGTATACTAAAGCCTGTTTGATCGGGCTAATTGTGTTTTAGTATCAGTACTCACGTAGTCTGTTTTCTTCGCCTTTATTTTAAGGCCTAATTTTTCTAATCCTTCAACCCATATTTGGACTCCGTCAGAGTTAACAGTCGATAATTTAAACACACACTTAGAGAACATTCGATTAAAACCAATTGCTAATAAATAAATAAATAAATAAAGAAGTAAATATATATGAATAATTAAATAAATAAATATGTGTGAATAATTAAACAAATAAATAAATATATATGAATAATTAAATAAATAAATAAGTAAATATATATGAATAATTAAATAAATAAATATGTGTGAATAATTAAACAAATAAATAAATATATATGAATAATTAAATAGATAAATATATACATGAATAATTAAATAAGTAAATATATATGAATAAATAAATAATTTTATTTCGATCGGTCGGTTGACTACACCCACCATCAACGCACAAAGCTGACAAAGTGCAACGATTATAAATAACAAAGAAAACTTAAATGTATTACACGAAAAAATAAACACCAGCGCAATACAAAACTAAAATCAGTTTAAACCATCTTCGTATATATATATATATATATATATATATATATATATATATATATATATATATAATGGAACTTTAGAAATATTAATTTACGAAAGAATACACACACACATATATATATGTGTGTGTGTGCGCGTACCGGTTAATATCTATGAACATGTAACTGCAAAGTTGAAGCAGAATAAAATAGAAAACAATAACGTTTGTTTTCACAGTAGAAAGATGATTTACGCTAATATATATATATATATATATATATATATATATATATAAATATTTTCGTAACTTTCAACTTTATGCATTACGTAATCTATGTAATATAATATTACGGGAATTCGAAGGGCAAAACGATACCTATGTTTTTTTCAAAGCTATAACTTTATACACTTATTTTAGAAACTATGTGTCGCGCGCAGAAGTTATGCAATCCAAAAAAATTCACCAAAATACAACTTTATATATGTATATTTTAAAAAAAAAAACGGGTCCCTAGAGTTTACTCAGAGTATATTATTTATATATATATATATATAACACATACAGGCATATATATATATATATATATGCCTGTATGTGTCTGTGTGTGTTTTTTATCCACTTAGGAATTTTTTTTAAATATAGAAATATACTAAAAGGTAGAGAACGTTTTACAATTTTCGAAAATTGTTTTTCTATCAAGTTGTGAAAGTGTAAGTTGAATTTTTTGTTTTAATTATTATTTACTAATCCGGTTTAATTCATTACGTAGCGATATTTGTCGAATCGAATCGATAGTCGATACCGATTATCGAATTCAAAGTAAATCGCTAACACCAGATACAGAAATAACTGGCTCCTCATTAGTAGATTCACCGATGTTGGAGGAAAAACGAATGCAAAAGTATCTGATGTTTATATGTTTAACCCACGTATTTTGTTTCGGTCCGCTCAGTCTGCTCAGGTAATCAACAATACATACACACAGATATACATATATATATATATATATATATATATATATATATATATATATATATATATATATATATAGGGAAATGTAGCGATTCTTTATTTAAATATAAATAACAAAAATGTAGTTAAAATTATTAAATTTAATATGTTTAAAGACTACAAAGCTGTTCGGCTATTAAATTATTTTCAAATGGGCAAAAATACAAATAAGTTCGTCATACTATTTAGAATTGTTATTTAGTACTGTCGTCGATGTAATTTTACAACTTACTTCGTTGTATGGTGCAGATTTTTTCGCCATTTTTTTCCGCGACGAATGAATAATTTAATATTTATTTTATAACTAGGCGTCAACTTTGCAATTTAGTTGTTTAGGCATTGATACTAAGAAACTATGCATGTTATACGTCGTTTTATGTACGAAATAATTAATAAATAAACGCTTCTTCTTCTAATAAAATGGTTTCACGCGTAAAATGAAACCCAAAGTTAATAGACAAGGAAGTAAATTAATGGAAAAGGAAATGTTTCACCAAAGAATATAGTGATTTTCGCGCATTTTGAAGTGAAACTTCTATTAGCGCGTTATATATGGGGAGTCAACCCAAAAAACCGAGCGAGCGGGCGAGCCGAAGTCTTATACACATAGACACGTAGGCAGCAAATTGATTAGACTAACAGGTTGAATTCAATGATATTCCTACGAGTTTGTAGATCAAACTAGGGAGTCAACCCAAAAAACCGAGCGAGCGGGCGAGCCGAAGTCTTATACACATAGACACGTAGGCAGCAAATTGATTAGACTAACAGGTTGAATTCAATGATATTCCTACGAGTTTGTAGATCAAACTAAGCCCTCCATAGTATAGTGTACTCGGAGAAGATGGACGGTTTTGTTGTTTTTTGAATAACTCAAAAAGTACTAGGCCAAAATTTTTGAATAAAATTTTATTTAAAAATAGAAAAACGATACATTAGGCTAAAATCATTTGTGGAACACAATATCGTTCAGATGGCCTTCATTTGCAACAATACGTTCATTCGGTCTTTACAAAATTTCGAACACTTTTCCGAATATAGGTAGCTGAATTTTTGACAATATTGTGTTTCCGATTGGGGTGACGGATTTTTTTTTCTCACATACGAACGAGAGAGGTGAATTAAAAAAGCATAATAAAATACGTACAATCGAAATGATTGACCATTTTTAATACAAGTTTTCAAAAAAACCCGCTTTAACTTCCTTCGTGGAATGCGAATACAATGACGGAACAAATACGAACATGTTCGTTGAAAACGACGTTAAATTATAAAACGACGATTCGCGAGGTAGGGCTGAATTACCTTTTGGGATGGTTTGCTAGAAAATTACGCGAAGAATTTTCAAAATTAGGAAAACTAACTTTTAAAGAAAATAATAATTCTACATCCTGCTGGATTGGACATTTGTCTTATGGTGACTTAACGGAACCATCTGAAAATTCGAAAACATACGGAAAATTATTCGAGAAGAAATTTTCAACTTATCACGGAAATAGCATAAAGATAAAGGCTTTGTATGTAAATTGGCGGAACAATTAACGAAAGAAATGCCAACAGTTGCTGATTATACATACCTCTATCAAATAAAAGACTTTTATCCGGTGAGGAAATCTGAATGAAAAACAACAAGAGTTATTAGCAAAATCGCGAAGCGATAGGAAGTTAATAACAAAAATGAAGAAACTAAATTCCAAGTATCAGTTTTATTCGTGCAAGAAACGACTTTTGAAGAAAACTCGTAAAAACCAAATGATGATGCATTTTACGACAGATCTATATCGTCTTGTTTCTGAGATGATATTTTAAATCGGACGTTTACATCGATCAAATGCGAGACCTAACCAATCCCCGGTCAACATACTTTGTCCGCCGTTATGTTCTTCAAAGTTGTCTAAAATAAAGACGGTTGTTCGAATTATGTTATTTTTGAAACGAAGTAATTATATAATAATTATTTACTTCAATTAAAATTGATAAAATTATACGTCACTCGGTAGAAAAAATTCTCTACGATTAAGCGATTTCTAATAACGTATGCAAATGTATTGTTATATATAATGTTCAATTAAACCGGTGGTCATCCAAGGAAATTCGTGTTTAAACACGAAAATATTTAACGGTAATGTGATCTCTCAAAAAGCCTAAAATAATAGGAGTGGTAAAACTTCGGAAGCGAACGAGACAAATGAACAAGCTATTTTACCGTAGACGAGATTACGTTCGTTTAGTTGCAAATGCGTTAGTAGGACCATTAGGTTGAAAATGACGAAGATTAATTGCGGACTAAAGTAAGGGTTGGAATTCGTGTAACCTTTTTTTTTTCTTTTTTCTTTTTGAGAACGAAGCTATTCTATTCAAAAAAGGACGATTGATGACTATTACTCTAACTATCACCTAGAGGTACATACATATATATATATATATATATATATATATATATATATATATATATATATTAACTGCCTTTGTTGAAGATACAACTTTTCACCTCTTGTACAGGTAAAAATTTATCTCGCAAACGGAAGGAAACAAAAAGGTAGAGCACTTTAATGGAATTGTACTTCACGTTTTTTATGTTGAAAAAAAAATAAAAGAAGCAGAACAATTTTCCTCGTTAACACAATGCTGCTACTAAGGAAAATAAATTTTTTCGCTTTTATTAATGTAATTTTGTAATATAACCGTCCGCAGTGAAAGTAATTATTTTTATTGATTTCTGCAATAGGGTTGTCAAAATTTAATTCATCGCATTCCTGCGCTTATATTCTAACCAATGATTAAATAAATTCCGTGAGAACTTTGTTGTCGAAACTTGCTTTTGAGTAAACGAAATATATTTAATCGCTGAAGAATTCTCTGATATACAGGAGTAAAGAATACAGCGGATCATCGGTAGCTCATTACATACAGTGAAAGAATTATTTCAGCTTCCTCGAACAGATTATGTACGGCTAGTGTCAATGGACAGCTAGTGTTGTGGAAAATTATGACGCTACTTGCGATTGTGCATGGCAGTCGAATATATCGTTCACGATTGTCCTAGCAGAGTTTCTAATGAATCCTTTTTTTTTAGATACATGAAATTTCAGACACGACCTTGTGACGTAGCTGCGTGAAATCGATTCAGTATTATAAACTCGCTTAACAAAATATCAATCCATCGGATAGATTAATCTAAATTTTTACTTCGAATTAACCAAAATTTACATTCTCAAAAAAAAAATAAAGAAAGAAATAAAAATAATATTTTGTATGGTTACAGTAAAGTTGTGCAGTTAAATAACCACGAGACGTACGAGAATAGCGATTACTGGGACAAATTGTTTGCCGTATTAGTATGGATTGGATTTATTCCAACCGTTATAAATCCAACTTTAATTTTGTACATGATAACTGCCTCCAGGTTTGTAGCCGTAAAGTCGTTATCGTTACTATTATTATTATTATTATTATCATTATCTAACCGCTCGTATTTTTTTATAGGTGACATATTTTTTAAATTAGAACAAAAATTCTTTGTTTGCCAAGTTTCAACAGCTTTTATAAAATGGCCGTCTAGATTTTCGTTCCAAAATTATTACACGGAAATAGAAGATAGATTAAAGGAGAAAATAAAGAGAAAGAAACGCGAAGAAAAGCTGAAAATATCTCGAAGTAAAATAAAAATAAAATGGAGATATGAAGAGTTCTCGTCGATTTGAGGTCCATATTTTTGTTTTTCCTCCATTCCGGACATTTCGCCGGTGGGGGATGTCTTAATAACTAGGTGTAATATTTTAGGGGGGCAGAGGACTAGAGTGCTAAAATGAAAAATTATAATTATATAGAAAAGTGCAAGTGTATCTGAAAAGAAAAGAAAAACATTATGTTTGTAGTAGTCCTCTGCCAAGTGTACTTAATATCTAGGGTGGTGGCGGAATGAACTACATAGTCCCGTCATCCACCATGTGTGTATACGTGCGTGCAAAGGTGAATTTGTGAGAATGCGTGATAGAAATTAGAACAAGAAAATATACTTATTGCTAACAAATTTGTACATCTTCGATTATTCAAGTGCAAATAAAATTATAAAGAAAACTTCTTCGTAAACAAAACGAAATAAATCTTACACAATAAATACGTACAATTTTTCCCGAAGAAAAACAACACGATGTTAAAACAAAATGAGTATATGGAATTACAATTATAAAAATAATTTACTATTATCCGGATTTAAACTTCTTACACATGGCAGACTCCATATACAACAGGAGATTTTTGGAATTAGATTTGTTAACGACCATTGGTTCTGTGGAATTAATTCTAAATTGAGACCGAAGTTCGGAGAAATAAGGGCAGTGATATAATAAATGTTCAATGTCATCGACGGCACCAGAGGTACACAAGGTGCAACAAGGGTCACTTATAAGATGGAACCTATGTAAATAATTTTCCATGCCCTGAGAGCACCTGCGCATTATAAAAATTAATGTTTAAATTTTTCAATTTCATTCGATCGGAAATTTTCGGAAAAAACACATACGTCTTCCTTCCAGTTTTACATCTATCCCACCTCTTTTGCCATGCTGCAATGAGTGAGTTTTTAATGAATTTTTTTAGAATTTTAATATCAGGATTGTTCCCTAAGCTAGAGGTTTCAACGTTTAACAACTGGAAACTCCCAAAACACAGAAAATATCCCCAACCACCCTGTATTCAGAGATGATTGAGCAAGCCGTGACAAGCCGATCCAGTGGAAGAATGTTAGAGATAACATTGGCAGCAGACGTGAGGCAGGTTCGATATAAAGATGAAACATTTAAATGGCATTTCCTCCGGTGCCGGTTAACAAGATTAATAGTTCTTTTATTGATATATATGAGGGAGCCATGCCTATACAGTGACTCAATAAGTCCCTTATAAAGGATGACCCTCTCCCTTATTATAGAATCACATTTACGATGGATATACTCTGCATGTGGTAGGAAAGTAAGTCTATAATCCGAGATGAGACCTAGATATTTCAACTGTTTAGTATGAGGAATTTGTTGGCCAGATATTATCCTAAGTTCTTCTACTTTCTTTTCTGGTCACCAAACGAAATAAATTGACAATTTGGGAGCAGAGAAAGCAAGACCTAATTTGTTAATAATGGATTCCGGTTGTAGACATACAACTTCGATTAATTCGAAATCATAATGCCTATCAATACTGAAGGAGATCCATAAGTCGTCTGCGTAGGAGACAAGCTGAATACATTTGTTCGTATAAGAAATGAATTTATCTATTTGAAAATGAACACGAGAATAGAGAAGATTTCAGAGTGTGGATCATAGATCCCTGAGGAACACCACACTGTAATCTCCTGTCGGCGACAGAGTCATTAATGTTACGAATCGCATATCTGTTTTGGAAATAATTAATAATTACGTTAATGATGAAAAGGTTAATATTAAATTGTTTTAAAATAGCAATGATTGCTGACCTCCTACAGCTATCAAAAGCTCCCTTGATATCAAAGGAGATGACAACTGCCGAATGGCCAGCAGTCGGTTGTGTTTTGATTCCAGACACGAGTTTGTTGAGCGCATTCTCAGTAGAGAATCCCCGCTGGAAGCCAAACTGGTTGTGGTGAAAAATATTAAGGCTATCAACTTCTTTTAAGAGGATTTCATTGATAACCTTTTCATACACTTTATACCAATGAAGTTCAGTAAATAGATTGGCCTATGTGCAGAGAGAGAGCTGGGATCTTTTCCAGATTTGGAAAGTAGCTTAATATTAGCCACTTTCCAACATGTTGGAAAGATCTGGTGTGCAAAGCACTTACTAATGATCGAACTAAATGAATTAGGGAACTTAGAATTTAAATACTTGACGATTTTGTTATTTATTTTATCTGAAGAAGGAGCTTTTTTATTATTAAGCCTCTTCACCAGGATAGTTATGTCATTAGAAGTAGTTAGAGGGAACAACTGCTCCAACAATAGAACTAGTGGAAATCCAACCGCCATCGACCCGAAGGAAAAAATGGTCTAGAAAGGGATTGCATTTTTCAAAATTCTCTGTCAAGAAAGAATTACCTACGGTAATATCTGGAATTATGGTTAATTTGTTCTTATTGAAGATATATTTATAAGGGCGACCCCAGGCAGTGAAATTTTGAATGAGTTGTCGCCAAGCTAAAAGTTTACTTTTTGTAATGGCATTTTTATATTCTTTATTTAATGTCACTAAGGTGACATTCAAAACAAAGGACTTGGAGATGTTTCTACATTTGTTCTTAGTTTTCCTAACTTTATCAATTTGAGTTTTCAGCCTTTGAAGAGCAGGATTCCACCAGTCAACTGCTGAAGCAGTAACCCCAACATGTGACGTATGAGAAATTTTAGATAAATAATTATTAAATTTGGTAATGTTACCATTAAGATTTGTGATATTATTAGAATTTTCAATACGTTGTTGAAGGTTGATAACATATTTTTCATTAATGTTTTTAAAAAAAAGAATTAAATCTAATTTTTTAAATGTTTTTGATTGAGTTTTACAAATCTGAAAAGAAAGGGTAGTTAGAATATTTCGGTGAAATGTTAGGTCAAAATGATTTAGTGAAAACAATTGTTGAATTCTGGCATGAACAATTAAATAATCAATAATGCTCTCCCCGTTGTAGTTACTAAACGTAGGTGTTTTATAATTTTTAATGATTAGATCATTACCGAACAAAAACTCTGTAAAAGTTATTGAGGTGTCATTGAATGGAACTCTACTCTCCATGGCAACCTTATATTAAAGTCACCAACCAGAATAGGTAAATATTTACAATTGGACTTCTTAATGGTTCTATCCATAAGGTCCAGGTGATTACATTTGGGTTTATTAGGAGATAAATAGCATGCCAGGAACAAGTATTTATTTATAATTATGGCTATAACGTTGTTTTGGCTGAGCAGCAACCTATGGGGGACATCGCGCTTGATTATAAATGCGATTCTATTATTATAATACGAAATAAGATCATATCATTATATACATAATGGTTCAGCAATAACCGCCAGTGCTAGAATCCACTACACTCTTTAAGAAAAGGAGCTGACAAGCATATGAGTTACCTACATTAAGATATGTAAGTTTAAGATCCAAAGTTGGTCTTAGATCTTAAATTTTGAACCGCTTTAACGTAACACGGTCAATTTTTGTTTGAGGTAGTGTGGTCTATGCTTGCCACAGACTTGGCGATGATGTCTGTATTACCAAGGGCGCAATCAACATTTTTATAGTTGCACGATTTAGCTATTGAGTTATATAGGCAGTTAACACGGGTTAACTCCTTGTGTTTCGTAATAAATTGTAAATAACTATCTTGACAAAACTTTTCGAAGTGTCCAAATCGGTTGCATTTCTTGCAGAATCGAGAGTTCAGCGATTCTTCGAATACTAACGATTTCCATTTTATTCGGATATGTTTCTCTTCAGATAGTTGCTTATATTGATCCGGTGTGCATCTTATGTACACACGACTCGCTTTTGGTCCTTGGACTTTTGTAACAGGAACTCTGGTGGCGAGCCAAATGTGTCAATAAAATAATTATTGAAATCTTCTTCTACAAAGTTATTTGTTCGGAAGACTAAAATTGTGGGGTCTAGCAGCTTTTCTTGTTGCGCACGACAGTCTGTTATACGTTCGTTAATAATTGCTTTCAACTTTTCTGAATCTTGTTTCGTCGCTGTATTAATTATTGCGGTGTTGCTACTTTGTTTTTTTATAAAAGGTAACTTGCACATTTTCTTTACACGGGCAGACTTTTTCCTTTAATTGCTTATCAAACTCTTCCACGTTATCCATTTTAATTATAAGTTTATTCTTATTTCCTTGTTTCTTATTAGCAGTAACACTGCTATAAGATGGTCGTTTGAAGAAACATTATTGTAAAGAACAGATTTAACCGCATTCTGTATATTAGTCTGTTTTTCAGTTATCATTTCTTTAAGTGCATCGATAAGGTCTAATGACGCTACCATATGAGTGTCGATTTCTGACGTCGATTTTAGAATATTCTCCTTCTTGGTTTGAGTTACGCTCTTGCTATTAAATTGAACTCTTACTTCATTTGTTAAATTAGAGATCCCCCTAAGAAGGTCACCCAATGTTTTAAGTATATCCATTGTTCATGAGTGAACTCACGAACAAGGATGAGCACCCAAATTCCAACGGAGTGGGTGAGTAAATGAAAATATTAATAAGAAAGGAAAACACAAATATATATATATACATAAAATATATATATATATAATAATAATAATAATAATAATAAACCGAACAAGATGTAAGTTAATTGATTTAACGACGATAATTTCAACCGTTAAAGTGGTTGCACTGATAATTTAAAATTAAACGGTCGGTCAATCTTATCTTATCTCGATATACTGATAATATATAACTAAATAGCGATGCCAGTAAAAGAACAATCTTACCGATTTTTGCTGCCAACTTAAAAATGACATATAACCAGTAAATTTTCCCGTAATAACAATCGCTGAAACACTCCAAACAAGCTGATTCGAATGCACATAAGTTATATACTTAAATTTTCTTTTACACTTAAAAAAAAAGAGGCGTTAATATAGAGCAATATTCCCACTATCGCAATCAACACCATTTCAGGTCCATATTAGCGTAATGTAGATTTGTTTTTCGTTTTCTACGTAAAAATTAAATTAACTTTCCGATGTGGTAGACCAAAATATTTGGTACTTTGAAATTTTACCAACTGGCATTATTACAATATATCGCTGTACGGGTCAGAAATACGGACGATTAATAAACAGATGTAGAACAGAATAGAAGCCTTTGAAATGTAGTGCTGGTGGAGGATGCAAAAGATCCGATGGATGGATAAAAGAATAAATGAGAAGAATCGAGAACTCTAATGAATGCGTTAAAAAAAAAAGGGGTCTTATCTATTCCGTCACAATCAGGCGCTAGTACAAATAATCGAAGGTAAAATGCACAGGAGATCCGTAAAAACGTACATCGAGAAAATAATGAAAGATACACAAACAGCGCGCCGTGCAGATTTAAAGCGAAAGATAGTACTAAGGGAATTCCGATGGTAGTTGAAAAGGATCAAACATCGTAAAACCTTATCCACCAATCTATATATATATTGAAGATGAAGATTTATATAAATATATAATTGCACGCTCTGACAGTTGCGTAACATATAATATTAGGGATAATATTAAGAATATATTTCCACTACTTTTAACCGCACCAATTCCGACTTTATTATCGCTAATAAATTAGTATAACGACTAAACTATTTAAATTATTTAAAAAGACAAGCACCTGGACGACCCAGATTTACTCGGTACTTTCCCTTCGTGAAATCGTATTTTTCTCAGAAAATGTATTTAGATACGAATCGTAGACTATTAAAAACTATTTCACATACAGGTTAATCGTGATTACGTTTCGTAAATGTCAAACTAAAAGTGTCAATTTTTCGACAAATATTCGAAAGGGAAATCCCTTCCCTCGATGTTTTTTTAGAAATTAATTTTGAAATTTTTAGATCGGATTTTTTCCGTAAAATAATTCTTTCATAGATTAAAAAATATTTCCGGAAAATCCAATAATCGAAACAGCACCGGACATATAAAATTTTTACTATATTTATCAATTCTAAGCTTATGATATTCGAACGGTTAATGCGATCGAGCTGAAATTTTCAATGAACATTTAGAAAAGTATCAAGAAAAAATCGATGAATTTACAAAATTCTATGAGTGTACTCGGGGTTGAAGAACAAAATTTCAAACATTTTCAATTTACTTAATAAATTAGATGTATGTACAAAATTTTAACAGTTTCCGAGATAGCCCAACACACACATACATATAAACAAGAATTGGTCATTTAAAAAGATTAATCATATATATATATATATATGTGTGTGTGTGTGTGTGTATGTGTTTAATTAGGGTGAGAGAGAAAATCAGAAGAAAAAAGAATTTTATTTAAATAGTACATGCATTATTTAAAACCAGTGCTGTATTGGAGCATAATAAAAAAAAATAATATATACTCAATTATACAGCAAAAGGCAAATAAATAAAAAACCGCATATATATATATATATATATATATATATATATATATATATATATATATATATATATTATATATGTAAAATTGGTAATATTATTGTATATATTTTTTTATATTCGTAAACAGACGAGAGTGAGTTGTCGCCTAAGATAAATGTAAGAATTTTTGATATAATACCGAATAGGTTTTACGACTATTTAAAAATGTAATGATAACATTTGATCGCGGGATTTGTTAAAAATTTTAAGTAATTTAAAATTATGTTTTTAAAAAATTTTTCAAAACCTCGTTACTACAAACTGTAAATTTGAAAGTTTGAAATTTTACTCGCGTGAAATTCGAATTCGATCTAACTAACACTTAACCGAACGTATAATAAGGGTTTCGCTTAAGGTTTTTTTTACACCAACCAGCCCTGGCAGAAATTGACACAATTAGAATGAATTACAAGATGAATTATTTTTGCTACTTGACTTTCGAATGTATAGAAGTTTATGTACCATATGCCAGCTCACTGTTCACGAGTATATACTCAACGAGTACTTGACACTCCCTTTGAATATCGAGCATAAAAGCGAACTTATTTCTTGTCGTACTGTGTTCTTTGTTCTAGTTTTCGTTTTTTAATTTGTCTTTCATACAGTTTATAGCAAATTACATACTTTCTTCTTAATCTTAGGATTACATCTGGTAGCGTATTTCTGGACGTCCGAATTATGATCAGAATATCGCTTAGGGCTGAATTTGTGAAAGAATCTTTGGCATTGCTGTATGTATATATAACTTTGACAAATAGAATATGAAGGTGATCCTGATGAAGTGTGTAGGCATAAGACATTATATGAAGGATTTTCAATTGCTGTACTTGTAGTAATACTAGATTACTTGCTTTGGAATTTTCGTATAATTCTATCTCATACTTCTATTTAAATTTTGAACTCGGTTTGTGTAAGCAAAATGCTAAACCGCTATGCCACGAGTTCCGTCTTTACACACACACATATATATATGTGTGTGTATGTACGTGTTTCATGAAACTGCACGCTAAATAACCACGTTTATCATTTCATTCTTTTTTTTTGTTTTTAACGGTACATTGATTTATTCTAATTATACTATTCTTAAATATTATAAATATCAATAATAATTGTTGTATTATGCGGAATGAAAAATGTTATTGATTATATAAATCCCCTATTAATATCGTCATTACGCAAGACAAATCGAATTAATATACCCCAGATAGTCTTTAATTAATCGATTAAAGAATTAATTAACAGGTATTATTTCCAAGTTAATTGAATTAATGAAAAATATTGTAGATTCCGTGGGACAATGGAACATAATAGCAACAGCGAATCGAGAACCGTGGGTGGCGATGATAATTATAATGAAATCAGCGTAACTGGCACCACTTCCAGACAAAGTTATACGACTTCTACGTTCGTCATAAGTGAAATCGACGAAGAATGTAACTAAGTTTGATTTCCTTCAAGATGAATATCTATACACGCGTTTTGTAGATTATATATATATATATATTAAATATATAGTAATATATATATATATATATATATATATATATATATATATATATATTACTCAGATAAATTATTCGTTGTCATTGTAGAAAATTTACCAGTTGAGCCATATAAAATAAAAAAAAAATTGTGCCTCGGAGCGCAGGGAAGAAGTGAAACTTAAAGACATTTTTACATAAATTCAATACAGATTTTTTTTTATTTTTTATGCATGTGTATATAAACAAACAACCACACACATGCGCGCAAACACACACGCATATATATATATATATAAGAATAGGCCTACCTATGTGTATAAATGTGGTTTGACGACGGGTGTTGCTAGCGCGGTACATGCGAACGATATATATATATATATATATATATATATATATATATATATATATGTGTGTGTGTGTGTGTACGTATTTATATATGTATCCGTCTGTTATTTCCGCTCATTCACTCGTTTTGCGGATTAACTTCCCATATAAACCGCGCCAATAGAAGTTTCACTTCAAAAATTGTCGTAAACAATTAATATTCTACGTTCTTTAATATGTCCACAAATTATTGTTTAATAGATCTCCAAAGTTAATAAATTTATATAAATAAAAAATAATTATTTATTAGCATAAAAAAAAAACGGTTGTGATTATTCTAGATTTTAAGAGTGAATAAATTTCAATTAGTATCGTGGTTTACGATATAAAGTATACACTGACGAGACAATAAATATGAATATTTCTGAATTTGATAAAATCTATGAAGTTATGTGTTTTTTTACCCGACTTTTACTCTTTGCCCAGTTTAAGTGAACTATTTGGACTCTATAAACTAATATTATTAGTCTTAGTAAAATAATATAATTTACGCGCATTCGTCCAAAATAAGCTCTTAAAATTGTATTGGTAGCGTATTCCTCGTCAATAGAAGTTCAGACAACAAGATGTTTTTGTATTTGGGGCAGGACCAAATCTGATGTTACCTTCAATATTACATACCTCACAAACTCCACTTCTGACGATCCCTAACCTGGCAAGATTACTAGGTGCACAGTTATGATCATTTCTTAATCTAAAAAACACAAAGACAAAATCTCTATATGAAGAAGATGCCAATGTTTAAACCAGGGCTGTTTTGAAATTGTCTTTTGAATAGTGACATATTTTTTACCGCCGTTTAAAATACTTTTGAATTCGAACTATGATTGAAAGGAATACTAAAATATTTCCTTAAGCTTTGGTATTGACTGTCCTCATTGTAGCTTAATATGCTTCTTAATGACCGGAGTTAAATCCGATCGAGTAATCGCATCTGCCGGCTCATTTCCACGAACACCACAATGGGCAAGGAATCACTTAAATTTCACCTTAGTTCCACGCTTGCGGAGTTGCTAAGCTCGTTATCATATTGAGAGTTCTAATGTACTCATTGTAAATTCCAAGAATCCAGATAGTTGTAAAAAAGCACTCGGACAGTCGGCGAGTATTAGGATATTTTTCGCCCTATATAATCTAATGAAAGTAACATCCTCGTATATGGCAAATCGTCGGGGATAGCCTAGTGGCTAGGGCACGGACTTCTATACGGAAGGTAGTTCACATACGATCGACGACGCGAAAATTATCATTTGAAAATAAAAATATAAATAATCCTAATATTATCGCGTGCAAGACAACGGCAAACCACCATGCGCAACACCACGCGCGCGCTAGTAATAAGTATACTACAAAAACACGCGGGGCTGCATTGTGTCGTAGCGAGAAAACAATTACAATCAGTTCTCCCAGGTGTGTGTGTGTCTATCTGCTCTGACGCCATATTATTATTGCCTTGTACGCCACTTATACTATACAAGAAATTACGTATCGGTCAGTAGTCGCCTACCATCTACGAGACACCATTTAATGATGATGGTCGTATATGGCGTACATTTCCATAAAAAATGATGTGATATAGTACGCGGAACAACGTACAGGTATAACAAAAAAAAATGAAAACCGCTCAATGCAGACGTTTTCCTTTCCGCCGCATATGCACTTGAAACGTAGACCATCAAAAAACTCGGACGCAAAAGCCTGTAAATGGATTCGACTTCGAGATTAATTGAAAACTTTGAACAGCGCATCTCGAACGATTAAGAGCATTATCGAATATTTAAACTTTTAACAAGAATTAGTAAGAACACGAAATTTTAAATTGATGAAACGAACAATAATACAAGGTAAGCATCCACCGAGATGTCGCGCACGCTCAATTGACCGAATAAAGATGTTAACAGGATATACTATGTTTGAGGCGTTTCAAATGGCCAATAATGGAAAATTGATTTCGTAATAATAGATGGTGTGATAGCTTCTAGGATAATGGACAGAGATGATAAATATGATGATGTATAATTTACACATATATATATAAAAGCTGCGAATTTCGAATGATTTATTGATTCGACACAATTATCAACCTTCCTCGAGCTTCTATTGTAACTCTCAATTTACGCGTTCCAAAGCGGACTAAAGGAATTTACGATTTCCCGACAGTATAACGAACGACTGTGTTCAGTAGACCGTTTAGTCTCTTCGTAAATAAATTTGAACCAACGAACAAAAGTTAAACTTTTAACCCAAAAACCTCGTGTAACAATACAAGTATTCGTAATATATATATATATATATATATATATTTCTTTTAACAAATAGGGAAGCTTTTATTCAGTTATATATACGACTTTCTTCGATAATATAGTTTTATATTTTCCTCGGACAATAGACTACGTCTCACAAGTAACATCCATTCTTATTCTTCTCAGCTAAGTTCCTATTTTACGAAATTTGTAGCCGTAACCAAAGAGTTGCAACCGTGTTCGTTTAAAGTTTCTACGTGACATAAATTTGGATAACGGAGGAATTGTCTTTCAACTATTGCCATCTTCGCATCGCCGCTATTATTCTTTATACATATTAAAAAAAAAAAAGTAAGCCAGATCCAGAATTTATTCAGATTTGTACTGCGTCCAACAACATCCAGAGAATTCGTAACGAACTATCTAAGTGGAGTTTAATTGTCGTCCATCTACATAGGTGCGAATTAATCATCTAAGTTAGATGGATTAATTGTCTAAAGTTTTTTTTTAAATATTATGGAAATTCCCAATATGCCGTTTGTAACTACCAGGGTTATTACAACATAAGGGGACATGTATCTAGTTTATATGTATGCTAGGAGTCCGCTTTCTCTTACAAAAGCCAGAATGCTATACCTATTGATTGAGGGTTATTTGAGAGTATTTTTTTTGTGTTTTAACCTGTGTGGTGTGAGTGTTTGTCAGTTGTAGATTAAGTGTGCGACTGTTGGTTCTGTTAAATGTCCGCATAGTGGGCAGTTTATTTAGTGGAGGGCTTTTGGTATAAAGATAAATGGCTGTATGACTTACACTACACGTCGACGGGTGTCAATAACGGATACTTAGTTGATGTGATACTAAAATATGCGAATTAGATTTGATAAACGATTTTATAATAACGCAATCTCGTAAATTATTTATTTCGTTCGCATCCTTCCGATAACGACAGACAACATAGTGAATACAGAGAATACGCTGTATTTTTTTCGCGCTACGACTTGTAACAATTTTCATATATAATCAATTTTCATTCGCACACCTGTCCTTTCTATAATATTTCAAATTAAATTAATTCGATAAATTATGGCGAATAATTTTATAATATTTTTTCGTATATAATCAATTAAGTTCCATTCGCACACTTCTGCTTTCTATATTTCAAATTATGTATTTCTTTTTTCTTTTATGTCCTGGTTCTATATAGCAAACATAATTTTTTTAATTACATAAATTATGGCGGATAACTCTATAAAATATTACATTAACGTATGGTTTTTTTTTTTTAAGTATAAACCTCTGTAAGATTAAAAAAAACAATTATTAATACAAGAGAGGAAAATTGAAAAAGTAGGAATTATAATTTACTTGAGACAATTGTTATCTCTAATGAATAAAACAAAGAGTGAACTAAATTACGTTCGCTCGCAAAAAATACTGATCACGTGAACGTATTTTTTTTAAACGGACAGAAGGAACTTTTAAATTTTTACCTGCCTTATATTTCTATCACGAATAAAAGTAAGACCGCAGGAATGCAATTGAAATATTTACGATTGATATTAAATTAAGAGATACAATAAACACGCGAATTTTATTGAAAATAGATTAAAATTCGATAACAACTGTTGTAGCCGAGTAATAAGAAGTAAAAATGAAAATTACCCAAGTCATGTTCAGGGTTGGCGCATAATCAGAGTTAACCGAACATAGCGCATAACGGCGCCAGTTTTCGAGACGTATTTTAAAAATACGCTTGAAGGGGCATTTTCGTGTACAGCAGTCAATTACAATATAAGAATATAAAAAACCATATGAAATACTAATTAATAAGGATCTATTATCTATTTGGTTTCAAAAAATAATAATAATAATAATAATGAAAAAATACTTCGGATTTTAGTTCACAATTTAAAAAAATGAGTGATAAGTTTGTATTTAGGATGAAAATTAAAAAATGAAAACAAAACAAAAAAAACTTTGGCTTGTGCCCCAAAATTTGTTTTTTTCAATATATGATTGAATGAATTATAATGGATTTCTTAATAATAATAATAATAAGTACGAAATATCAAAAAACTACTTAAAAAATACAAACGGAACTTGAAAAAACGACGTCAACTGTTTAGTTTAAAACTAAAGAGCAAACATAAAAATACTTATTTAAAAAAAAAAAATAAGTTTTTTGACGAACAGTTTTTTCTTAGAGAATGTCTTTCTCGATAGACATAAGGTAGAAAGCTAGAAAGTAACTCCGTGACTTTGTTATACGTAATCGGTTTTTGATGGACCAAAGTTTTGAAAAGCTCATTTCACAAGCAACTTAAGTAACGGATTGTGTAGCGAAATATTTATATGCCAAACCTATCATACGATGTAAGAAATAAGGCTATATTTTTTTTTAAATACACAAACAGCATAATACGCAATTTTTGCAATAAGGTTTGAAAGAACGAGAACCGCATACTTCCGGTTTAAAATGTTAGGTGTTCAATTTCGATTCCTTCTTGATCAGTCAAGACCAAATCTTCGCCTGAAAAATTGGGATCATTTAAATATATATTTCGTAGAATAAATCTGTAAAAAAAAATTTAATTTTTCAAATTTTAAGCAAAACGGATTAATTCTTTTTTCAAATTTTGAGGAGCTGTCAAATTTGGCGAGTAATCACTGAATCTTTTAAAACTGTTAAGAGGTGATGTTTCTTCACTTATTTCATCGAGTAGTCAGTTGGTCAGTCAACTAGAAAGAGCGGTTGATCTCTGAATAATAAATACAAATAGTAGCGGAAGTAATGGAGAGGATTATAGACGAACGCTGAACACTAAACTGGAGTGCTTTTTACTGCCAATTTGTTATACGTAATACTACATATTGTAATAACGTGTTGGTGTACTGGTAGTATATCACGTCGTCGGTAGAACATGGAATATTTTTTCGTGATTCACGAGATCATGTTGTCAAAGAATGGATTGTACGAGATTAGAGTGTACCCGGTTGAGGAAGATGAACATTTTCAGGATGAGAATAAAAGTTATTTAATAATATTTTAAACGTGCAGTCAGTAGCGTACCCAGAATTTGTACCTAGATTGGGACAAAACTCCCCCCACAAACAAAAATTGTTAGAAAAATGAATAAAATATACACAGCCGAATGTATATCAAAATTCGACAGGCAAAACAAACTATAAACGATCACGAAGAACAACGAAACAAGTAATAACGACGAAGGATACCGCACTGGTCACGGATTCGAATGCCGAACGGCCTAATCAACGACCATTTTTTTTTTGTTGCACAGTCAGCTAGATTTTCAATGTAATTAGCAGACAGAGTGTAACGAATATTTTCTAACAGTACTTTATCTAGACTGTTTTGTACGCTCCTCAAGATGAGGTTCTATTAGTGATAACGGGAGTTCTTTCAAATATTCTCTTCTGTTTCAACTATCATTTTAGCTACGAAATTGTTTTTATCTTGATATGTATTTTATACTTTTATAAGCCCCCTGGGGGATTAACGTATTTATTTTGTTTACGTCTAATAAATAGACAGTTTTAGAGAATTATGTAACAATTTACGATTATGTAGGGACTTATATCGAACATAAGAGCAATTTCCTTTGTCATAGTTGTAACGTAATCAATTTGACGAATACATTTTCGCTATTTTAAACATCTATTCCATTTAGAGAAGCGTATAGTTTACAGAATTAACGGTTACTAAACGAATTAACACAAGAAAACACCACGAAATTCTACAATGTAAAACTGAACAAATCCGTATATATATATATATATATATATATATATATATATATATATATATATATATAAACCTGCTTATATTCTCGCTTATTGATGTCTCTTATCGAGAAATATATAACAGTTTACAATTACTAAACAAATTTATACAGAAAACACTGCAAATTTTTGTAACGTCAAACTTAATTATAGCCCGTTTACATTCTCGTTGTCACAAAATATTCACCTATTAACGTATAAACAGATTTGTAACACTACAGGCTTCCGCTATGTCAAAATTGACAAATATATTACTTACAATGTCCCGCGATTAAAAATGTTTAACTAATCATTTTATTACGTTCCAGCTATTATAAATCTTCACTTATTAGCGTCTGTATACTCTATTTACATTCAACGTCTGTTTTAGAACACCATACAATAATTTATGGATAAAACAGCGATTTTATTTTGTCAGAGACAAATAATACAGTCAGATTTACATTTTCTCCCTCTCTCTCTCTCTCTATATATATATATATATATATATATATATATATATATATATATATATATATATATATATATATATATATATATATAGAATTATATTCGCGCCTCTAATATTAAGTTTTATATAAATTACATAGATTTAATATTACCATATTTTTCTTTAACAAGCATTCGCAATTACCCGAGACACTGAAATAAACGTACTCACACATGCTCAACGATAAGTTCGGAGAGAAAATAAAAATTAAAACCCGATAATATAAAATTATTTTGTTCGGACGCTTTATTTTTTTTTAAAATTAAAAAAACAATAATTAATAATTAAGTACGTCGAGATTATTCGAATTTTAAATAATTATTAAAATGCGTAGTTAACTCCGTTTCCGCTAAACTGGAAGCGCGATACGTCGCTGGCGGATGAATATAATACCCCCAACGGCGACTGATGCTGCTGCTGCTGTTGTTGTTGTAATTGTTGAAATTGTGGTTGCTGCTGTTGCGGTTGAACCTGCAAAGCACTTATACCGGATCCGGTACTAGATCCGAAAGGATAATTATTATTATTATTATTGCTATATTGAGGATAATTAACCGGATTAGCGACTAAATAGGCCGGTTGATTTTGATTATTAAAATTATTAGCATTATCGGCGTAAGATGGCTGAAATTGTTGCGATTGTAACTGTTGCAACAACGGTTGTTGCTGTTGTTGTTGCAATGATTGTTGTTGTTGTTGTTGTTGCTGTTGTAGTTTAGAGGCGGCGTAAAATTGTTGTAACGCGGCGAAATATTGATGCGCGTCTTGCGGCTGCTGCGGAGTAGCTTCTTGTAAATTCGCCGATTTCGGAGCGGCTAAAATTAACCTTCTTAAATTATTATTATTATTCGTTTCTGTAACAGCCGGTTCTTGAACGTCGTATTTGGCGTAATTCCTACCGGTAGTTTGCGCTAGGTAAGATTGTCCTTTTACGATATTTAGCCAATAAACGAACATCTGCTTAATCACGAAGTACAAGTATTACTGCTAGAATTTACTTTTAAGTTTTCCCGGTTGAATTTTCCGGTCGTACGTTACAAATACTTTAGAAGAAATTACGAATTTCGATATATAAAGTGTAATTAAATATTCGAAAGTAAAATAAACCTATCTCGATAGTTACTCCCCCATTTAATATGAACAATGTGGAATGTAGTGATTTTAAAAAATATAAACAACAAAAAAGTAGTTAAAAAATCGCTAAAAATTTTCTTTATGAAAAATCGCAAAGCTTTTCGGTTGTCGGGCTATTGTGAAGTGAATATTTAAAAAAATTAAATATAAAATGAAAAAATATTAATTTAGATTATAATTCACAAAAATCAGTAAAATGGAAAACAGTATTAATATAACAATCTGACCGAGAATGTTGTAAATAACACAATCGACGATCAGTAACATAAATTTTTTTACATAATTAATACATTTCGTAGATTTAAAAATTAACATTAACCAAAAAAAAAAGATATATATAAAATCTACACAAACAGAACCTAAAGATTCGTTTCACCCAAAAATGTATAAATTAGCCAGTTTAAGAAGTCTTATCAATAGATCAAGAACAATTTTAATAGACTACGATAAAGTAATTAAAGAAAATAACATAATAAAACAAATAGCAATCAGTAACATAATCCTACTATAGTTGATGAAATGTGGAATAAATCTAACAACAATAAAAATACAGAAAAAGACAAAAAGAATTATTTAGGTTCAATAAATGATGTAGGAAGTCGTATACATATGAAACAATAAAAATATTTAACAAATATAACAGTGATTTAGCAATAAAAAAAAAAAAACACTATTCAAAGCAATTAATAACAATAAAATAGAAGATAGAAATATATTAAAAAATTTAATATATAATTGGCAATCAATGTGAAAAAGAATACATAGGAGAATTCACGATAAGATTTAAAGAACATTTGAATTCATCTGTAAACAATGATGAAAAATCATTATTTGGAAAACATTGTACATTTCCGCAAAATAAATAATCATCAAAATTATAAAATTTTATATATAGAAAAACATTTAGAAAAATAAATAAATAAAACCACTAGGAAAAATGTAAATATAAAAAGAAACAGATAAAAATAATTTATTAAATTCGATGATAAATTTTGATGAAGGATTAATTCTAAGAATTGTATTGTAAATTTCACTTTTACAATGAACAACTATTTTTTAATTTTTTATTATGGCTATTGTGTTTCTGTTTATTTATAAAATTTTATATTGGCCCACTTTTTTTCAATTATTTTTATTTTAAAAGATTTTATATTACTGATCGTTGATTTACCGCATTCATTGTCACATTGTTTGAATAATACTGTTTTTCATTTTACTGATTTTTGTGAATTGTAATCTAAATTAATATTTTTTCATTTTATTTTTTTAAATATTCACTCCATAATGACCTGACAGCCGGAAAGCTTTGTAATTTTCCATAAAGAAAAATTTTAGTGATTTTGTTGTTTACTCCCCATTTATACTATGATAAATTCGATATATGCGGTGAAAACATTGCAATATTTAATGTATATATAATTTCTTGATTACAAAAAAACAGTTAAAATCACTAAACTTTATTTATTAAGCAAAGCTTTTCGGCAACTACGTCATTATCAAGCTATGTATAAATAAAATTGAATATATAAAAACATAAAATATTAATTTAAATCTAAGTTCACAATTTTTAAATAATAAATGAATTATAAATACTTAAAACTATCTGACAGTGATTGTGGTAGGGTTTGTTTACCACAGTCGCTGTCAGATAGTTTTAAGTATTTATAATTCATTTATTATGTAAAAATTGTCAACTTAGATTTAAATTAATATAAGGAATGTGAAGTTATTTAAAAACATCAACAAAATCATGATTCATTCAACGTACACAGAAAAATTAAAGAGGTGTCTGGGAAGCTTGCTAAAAAGAAAACAATGGTTATTAAAAATGATCAGAATAAGATAATAATTGGCACAGAAAATAAAATAAAACATTGGACACAATATATTGAAAGACTCTTTGATGATAACACAGATTATATAATTAACTTTCAGATGATGGATACATTCCACAAAAACCAATCATGATAGAAGTTGGAGAGATTAAAAAAGCTCGTAAACAAATTAAAAGTGGAAAAGCTCCTGGACCAGATAAAATATCCGCAGAACTGTTAAAATTACTAGAGGAGGATGAAAAAGATATTCAAATATTGACCGATATGTATGATAAAATATACACTACAGGACAAATTCCGGAAGACTGGCTTCAAGCAACATTTCAAAAAAATAGAATGTTACCAAATGCGAAGACAGAACCATTAGTTTAATGAATCATGTACGGAAATTTTTTCTAAGAATAATACACCATAGAATATATAAAAAATGTGAAGAAGGCATAAGCGAAACACAATTTGGTTTCCGAAATAGTCTAGGAACTAGAGAAGCATTAATGACGTTAAATATTGCTATTCAGAGATACTTGGATGTGAACAAGGATATATAATATCTGATTTTTAGACTATGAAAAACAGTAAAGCATGAAAAATTAATGGAAATATTAGTAAAAAAGGAATAAATAAGAATGAAATAGAAATAATAAAAAACATATATCGGAATCAAAAAGCACATCCTAATAGAGGGAGAAATATCACAAAGTATATAAAGAAAGGAGTGAGACAGGGGTGTATTCTTTCACCTATGCTGTTTAATATGTATGCTGAAAAAATTTTTCAAGAAGCGTTGAATGAGGATGCAGGTGGAGAATAAGAATAAATGGTGTTAAAACAAACAACTTGAGATACGCCGATGATACAGTTATTTTAGCAGAGAATGTGCAATATTGCAACGAATGGTAAAAAATATAGAAGAAACAAGTACAAAATATGAACTTTCTTTAAATTTAAAGAAAACTAAAGCAACGATAATAACAAAAAAGGAAAAAAAAGTAACAATATATCAGAACTAAGAATAAGTGGAATTCAAATAGAATATGGATTAACAGACAAAAATACTTAATGGATAACAACAAATGGTACTCGAGAAATGGAAATTAAATGTAGAATAGAATTAGCAAGATCTGCCTTTTGTAAATTAAAAAAGATATTAACAAATGAATAGATTAATTTAAGAAAAATAATGGTAAAATGTTATGTGCTACCAGTATTATTATATGGGGCTGAGACGATCAACCGGAAATATAGAAAAAAATTAGAAGCATTTGAAATGTGGATCTATAGGAGGATGACTAAGTAATCGTGGACAGAAAAGGTCAAAAACATAAAAATACTAAGAATAGTAAATGTTGGTAGTCCAGAAATAATACAGCCAATAAAAAGAAGAAAGTTTCAATATTTGCCCATGTAATAAGAGGAGAAAAATATGAAATAATAAAGATTCATGCAAGGAAGAATCAATGGAAACAGAGGACGACCAAGAGGACTGTGGCTGCATGACTTAAAGCACTGGACAGTATATACGACGGAAGAATTGTTTAGGATAGCCCAAGACAGACATAAAACTAAGCGGATATTACTAGAAATCAGGCTATTATCTTAACTCCATGCGAAAAAAGACAGAAGAAGAATATATAGATTTATAAATAATGAGCATAACCGATTATGACTAACGACAAATTCGGTTTTTTAAAATTTGTTTATTAATGAAAGCAATTGATTAAATATTCTTCATTCTTCATATATACGATGTTGTAAGTAAATTTAAAGTTTTATTTAATTTATACATCGTATGCCAAGAAGTGTGTGTGATGTGTTTCAGAATAAATAACCGATTGCTTTTGAATCGAATGACGTAAATCCGATTGAATTTAGTTGCATTTCGACTAATATCTGTTAGTAGGTTCTATTAAAATTAAGTAATCATATTTCGACTGAAATATTCTATTGCGTGTTTTTTTCCAGTGTGTTTATCAAAGTTTATTTCTGATTTAATAAAAGGAGTTTAACAGCGAGTAATTATAATTTGATTTAAGTAATTTAAAGATACGGAACGCAGAAAATGTCGACATTAGTAGGTTTCGTTAGAACCGATTGAAAATTAGTCGGATTTTGAATACGGTGATTCTAGTTATATTTTTAATAGAATAAATTGATTTTATATAACGTCGACTATATATACTCACGTTGTATTAAAATATATTAAATTTATTGATGGAGTTCTAAAATTTCTATGATTACGTGATTTCCTCACAAAGTTCATACAATTCTGGATTATCTTCTACTGAAATTTTTTCTTAAGTTTATTTTAAATAGATTTAGTTTATTTTATATCTGTTATTCGTTATAAAACTTAATTCGCTATGCCGTGTTTACATTGTACTAATAAATAAATCTGATTAAATAAGAATGGACTGTTATTATGAAACGATGTATTACTAATTAGTCGGTTATGTCATCACCTATATATATTCACTGAGCATCCCGGATTGAGTTCAGAGTGGAAACCTAAACTGACTTTCATTAATAAAAAAAAAAAAAATATGGGAAAGATTGGAAAGACGAGTAGAAGATGCGATGCTGCTTATAAAATTAAACTACAGAATCAGAAATTTGATATACAGAAAAACACATTTGAGGATGTTATAACCAGAATAGCAAAAAAACAAATAGAACTAATATATATATATATATATATATATATATATATATATATATATATATATATATATATATATATATATATATATATATGGAAAAAGATGGTCAATGATATACGGACATACAACGATAGAAGAATTTGAGAAAGGTCTAAATATTGGCGTTAGAACGCATATAGAAAAAGATATATATAATATGAACAGGTTAAATGCTAAATTGGTATACCAAGTTTAATATATAGAGGTCTCAAAATTGAAATAACCTTATATTTATGCGGAGCCGTCACAATGACTTAATTTCTATCCGTAGGTATTACACACATATACAAAAAGTTAAAAATAAATAAAAATTAAACAACGCATTTCATTACCAAAATCGATACATATAGACACGGATTTATTTCAGCCATATCGACGCGATGAACAATTTTTTTTTTTTTAAATTCTACCGAATAAACGATAAAATTATATATATTTTAATTGAAAAGTTATTTCGAAAACGGTCCCAAAACAGAAAACAACTACTGCACAACTATCACGTTATCTGATTTATTATACAGACGGACAGTTGACGTATATATTTATAAGCCGATACTGATTTAGATCGACGCGCTGATCTAGAGTTCCGCTTTTCATGTGCAAATGAATTTCCTCTGTTGCCAAATTATCAACGACTCCGTAATTTATACATAGACGCGTGTCCGGAATTTTAATTTAAAATCGTTACATATCGCGTAATATATCGTCTTTTAGAGCGCCGCCGCACACGAAGCAAAAAGTGCCAACCGGTAAATCGGAGCCAAGATTATAGTTTCACTTTTACTAAACTTTCTAGTGCATTCGTTTTACAATTACACATAAATATGTGTCGTAATCGTTATAAGCATATACCCGGTAGCGAACATACAACACATTTATTATGCGATGGCGTAACGACAGAGGTCGATATACTATGTATTTAAAACAGCAGAAACCAATTAAGTCGTAACTTGAACGAACCTATACGTAGGTGATGATTTATACGTCTTCAATTAATCATAGTTAATTGTAGTTTTTAATCTATCGTGTCTATATGCTCGTATAATTAGGTATTATTATTTTTTTTTAATATTATATTTCGCACGCAACTATATAATACTTTACAAACTATATGAAATTATATTAAAAAAAACACAGATACGATAATATATATATATATATATATATATATATATATATATATATATATATATATATATATATATATACCATTTGTTACTGTTATTACTAAGAGGTTGGAAGCCTAGAACCATTAACCGTGTTATATTTTCATGCATTTAGTTTCATTTATTACTTCGTATGTTTTCTTAATTTCAATATTCGTCTTTATCTACTCCAACCTTTTCCTTTCTCCGTCTTTCCATCCAAGCATTTCAGACCGTTAACGTAAAAATGCCTTCTCGTAATTAGCGTTCAATATATTTCCTACTTTTCATTTAACATTATACACGACAGTCAATTTATCTACGTTATATCTACGCACAACATTCTTACTTGAAAGCAAATCGGTCCACGAAATGTTTAAAAATCGTTCTATACGTTCACTTTTCGAAGACGTCTAATATTCTGTCGAGTTCTGCATTGATTGTCCATGATGCTGTTACATATTTCAACGCAAAACGTACGTAGCACCACGGTTTTTTTTTTTAATTCCAAAATTTTTGTATTTTTAATTTTTTTTCGTAATATTTATAAAACATTACTTTATCAATCCTATCCAGGGTTCATATCCCTTTCACGCCTCGACTCCTACTCACGATTGCAGCGCCCAAGTATTAAAAACTCGATGATCTATCTCATTCCCTCGCTACCAATTTTTGCTAAAAACTTTTGAGATCTGTACTATATAAAACTGGAGCTCCATGAATAAGTGCCGAAGAAAAATACGAATAATCTTTAAAAAGTTAATGCACACTTCGAGAATATTAAAATAAATTGTTTGCAAAAACTGAAATAATGGCGTAACTGATCAGTTTTACTGCGAAATAAATCCCAATCGGTAAACTTATTGGTGAGTGAGTGTCAAGTTTTTTTTTTCTTCAAACAGAAGAACTTAGTACCAGCAGTACAGGTGTATGATCAGAAGATAAATCCTCTACACCATTACTGTTACCAATTCCTCTAGTAATAAAGAAGTCCTGAAGGTCTGGAATTTTATCCATATCGGTAGGCCAAATAGTAATCACATCCGCAGGCGGTAATACCGGGAAGGAATTCATTTCCTTTTTTTGGCGTAATGTGTGTTTTACATTGAAATCGCTTCCAAGAATGAATCGTGGTCCAAATCTAGACAAGATTTCCACTAGTTGTTTTTTCTCAATTCTATATTTAGGCGGGCAGTATGCTACTGCTATAATAAGATCAGCATTATTATGTTTAACAGAAACTACTGTTGATTGTAAAAAATCAAGGCGGATTTCTTCCAGCTCAATATGCATTAAGTTTTGTTTAATTCGCACTCCTGTTCCACCTCGACCGTTATCACTTGGGTGATTAGTTGTGTATATTTTGTAGCCTGGTACTCTCACAATGTCCTGTAGTAAAAACGGTCACGAATGACGATATAAGTAAAGAAAATTTTTAAAAAAGTATAGAGGTACAGTTTTTAAATAAATAAGTACTTAAATTTGTTTCGGGTTAAAGTTGTAAAACATAGAATTTGTTACATATTCGTAGTACAATATGAGCAATATAATAGAGAGTTTCGAATATTTCGATTACACACTGTCTATAACGGAAAACATAAACAAGTTGGGGACGGACCATAAACATACATAACGAAGAGATTGTAATTCAACCGTATAAAAGTATGATCGCGTGATAAGTAGGAAAATAACGTTAAAAGACGGTGAAATAACGGGTCTCGATAGAAAAGTGAACATAATCAATAACGGAATCTTACGTTTGTTCGATTGTACGGATTATTATTTTGATGATAACAAAGTCGATAGTATAAGAAAACCGGATATTTCTACTACGATGAAAGAATTGGTATCGTTCGAAAATTATCTGAAGTATAGTAATACCGGTTGACGTATCACAAATTCTTCGACGAATATTCTACATGAAAAGGGATAATTTTCAGTATGTATATTGAAGATTACAAGAATTTTTTATATCGTATTCTTCAAAAATTGACGTTCTATAAATCGACGATACACGTAGACATACTAGAAAAAATTTCAATGGCAAATAAAGAAATATATTCGACGACGTTGAAAGACATAACACGGAGAATGTCTCGAATAAAGTTAACGATCGAGCAAGAAACATAAGTTACAAAAGAAATTTTAAATAATACGGACTACGACATAGAAGTTGGTTATACCAAGATACAACGATTTCATCTGGGACTGAATTTACTTGGTATATTCCGGTATTGTATTTGAAAACCAAGTAGGTACTAATAGGTTGCCGGAAAGAAAAAAATATTTCGACTTACGATTTGTTAAATTTAGAAAAAGTTCAATTTTTTTTAATAATAACGTTTACTATCCGAGAGAAAGATTGAATTTGAAATATAGCGAAAATAAATGCGCTAATCTGTATTAAATGTTCAAAAACTTTAAAGCTTCTTATTATGACCAACGCGAATACGTGATGAACCCTATAGTCGACTATTGTATCAAAGTACCCGGTGTTATTGTTATAGATTGTTCGTATCAGCCAAACGTTATAAAAAAATCGCTGATTAATATTAAGTACGTAACTGGCGAGATAACGTACCCGTCGAATGTAACTAATCATTGCGTGTTAATAATGGACGATAAAGCTGTATACAATTCTCCGAATAACAAAGTAATTCATTAGGAAAATTCGGCGAATAACAGTAATCCCGTCTTACGAAATTTAGCATAATCGTATGTTAAGAAAAGTATATAAGTAGGTGTGCTTATCGAAAACTTTAGTGTCATGTTGTCCTTTGTGCGGTGCACACGTGTGTTTACGATACGATCGCTAACGATAAAATTAGAAATAGTCCTCCTAAGGACTTTTCGTACGTCATCGATTTCCAAGGTTTCCGTTTATGACAAAAGAATTGGTGATTGTATCTGTTCGAGATAATCGAGTTGTTCATTGTATGGTAAAATCAACGGAATGGTATAGAAGAACAGATAAATTTTTTGACCAACAGATATCACAAAATTAATTGAAACGGATACGTGGAATTTCACGAAGCGGTTAAATTATTACACGAAACTGGATCCTATTGAACAATGTGACCATATACGATTTTGTTGCAGTAGTAAGTGCTTTGCGATAAATCTTAACGAATATAAAGTCGACGGTTTAGCTTGCGACAAATGCATATGTTTTGGTCGTTAGTAAATGTAAAAATAAAGAATTATTTCGTGGAACTTTTAAGAAATTTAGAAAAAGTAAAATAATAACTAAAGGGGTGGACGACATATGGGCCCCGCTGATTTGTTAGTTAATGACGGAATACCCGAAAGAAAATAACGTTTATACATACTAAATGTTATCGACACGTTCTCGAAATATATGTTCTTGGAGCCGTTGAAAATTCCGGAGAAACAATAGCCAGAGTTTTCGAAAATATCTTGAAAAAATCGAAAAGGAAACCTAAATATTTACACGTTGATATGGGAAAAGAATTTACTAATAAAATATTGAAAAACACATTGACCAAATACGGAATTACGATGTAATGATTAACGAAAAAAATAACGCTGTAGTGTGGATAAAGTACTTATTTTACATCAATAAAAACAATAAATGGATTAATTTATTTAAAACTATAACCAACGAATATAATAAAACAGACGTTCATCGTACAATAGGTACACAACCGTCTAAAGTTACTAAAATAAACGAACGAGAATTTACGATTGTATGTATAAGTTCATTTAAGGTGGAAAAACCTAAATTTAACATCGGCGATAAGGTGCGTATCACTCTTAAACCAGATATTTTTAAGAAATAAATATAAACCAAACTGGACATCGGAAATTTTCGAAATTTCTAATATTAATTATACAGATCCCATAACGTATTATATAAAAGATTTACAAGGCGAAAAGATAACCGGATCATTTTACAAACAAGAATTGCTGAAAGCAAAATATTAATTCCCGTAATTAACTTTGACGACCGTAAAATTCCGCGGCGTGTAGTTCCCCAAATACTACGTGATGCGCTATATTAGGACGTAGCGGTTGCGGGAAAACAAACGTTCTATTAACGATTACATAAGAAAGGGTACAGTAGTATTTTCACTTATGTTCGAAAACGCCGTTTTTAATACAAGTATAAATTACTACACGATTTAATTTCCAAATATAATAAAAATAATAAAAATAAAATCGGTTTCAGTATTATTTCTAACGTAAACGAATTACCCAAAACGAAAACTGTCCCCCGTAAATTCGATAATTATTTTCGATGATATATTGACCGAAAAACAAGATAAAATCGCGAATTATTTCGTAATAATATACCTAAAATACGAAAAAGTTCGGGTATTAGAGAAAATTTTAATTTTTTATATTATAATATAAATTTAAGACAAATTCATAACGAACATTTATTCGGCGAATTTAAAGATTTTAAAAAAATGTGCGAATTGTGTTGGAAGAAACCGTGCGATTTTTTGGTTATAAAGATTAGTAATTTTATTTCTTGTAAATTAAATTAAGATGAAAGCGTCGTTAAAAATGTATACATTTTTCCAAACAACTTTCGACTCACTTGAGGCAAAGAAGGAATACTGTCGTCTGTACCAAGCTTCACTTTAACAGAGAGTACCGGTATGTATAAGGAACGAGGGGGGTAATACTCTACATTTTATTAGTCCGAACCGGTTAAAGTTAAATTGGGTCGGTTTGATTATTTTTGTACGATGACCAATGGGATAATTATCCAAATACATTATACGACTATGTAACGAATTTTTTTCTCCGTCGTGTTTTCTACTTCTTCAATTTACACACCTGTGTTCGACCTCCAAAAAAAGCATCCCGTAGGTTAAGCGGTTTACAATCGTCCGTAATTTCGATTACTTGCCTCGCATTTTTTCACTTTTTTCCACTTACACTGCCACATTTCAATCACTCCGTACCCCGCTTTTATTTCTTTCGTTTTCTCCGTACAAGTCTCCCACACTCTCTTATTTCACAATTATTAATCATATCCTCTTTATAACAAACGGGACAACCGTGCCAGAAACATCCGTGATAGTGGTAAACAGTTTTGGTTGTCTCATCATATTCGTCTACCCACGATTTTTATCTCGCCTCCGTTAAGTGCGTACCGAATATTATAGTTTTTCACATAGAATCCAACGAGTACTTATCTTTCGGGTCATAGTCCAATACACGTATCGTGTTTAGTCTCAGGAATTTCGAACGGTAAATGGCCATGCAAATGCTAGCGAACGTCAAATACTGGAACGGGTCTGTATTAGCTATCTCGAGGAATTGTTTTCTCTACTGTATACATCCTTTGGAGTTGAATTAATATGCCAAATTCACGATCAGCCCTTAACTAACAGCAGTACAAACTGGCCAAAATTTAGCGAATATATGAACCGGAATACAGATCTTAACATTCGTTTAAAAAACGACAAAGAGATAAATCGGGCAATAGATAAAATTATAAGTAATATACATAATGAGTGTAATGTATCAACAAAACATAACCAGTCTAATATAAAAAATGAATTTAATACACCGTTTAGGTTGAAAAAATTAATACAAGTTCGATGCGCTAGATCCAGATGGAAACGTAATAGGTTACCATCACTAAAACGAGAGTATAACTCTCTGCACCGTCATTTACGAAAATCAATACAAGATTTTAAGAATGAAAAATATATCAACTTCTTTTTCTTGAAAGACAACTCTGAAAATGGAGAATGGGCTAAAACTGACAAAAATAAAGCTGAAACATTTGACAGATACTTATATAATAATTTTCAATCTAGTTGATTACCAGCATGATCAATTGATTATACAAAAATTACTGTCTCCATATCAGCTGACTCTGCCAACTAAGTATATCACACCATGTGAAGTGCAAAAGTTATAAACAAATTACCATCAATAAAAGCACCTGGTAATGATAGGGTGAAATATTAAAGAAGCTTCCACCAAAAGCAATCCTATTGCTAACATATATATATACAACTCAGAACTGGATATTATCCACAAAGGTGGAAAGAAGCAATAATTATATTAATTCCAAAACTAAACAAAATCCCTAACCCAACCGTCTTCTTACAGACCAATAAGTCTATTAAGTGCCATATCAAAAACTTTCGAAATTCTAATAAAGAAACGTATAATGAATATAGTAATCAATAACGATGTAATTCCTAAATCATCAATTTGGATTTCGTAGTGTACATTCGACTATTCATCAAGTAACACAGAATTTCCGATCGTATTGTCACGTGCCTCGAAAGGAAACAATACTGCAATGGTATTTTCCTTAATGTAGAGAAAGCATTCGATCGTGTTTGGCATTACGGACTTTTATATAAACTGAAAAAATCAATGCCAAATGATATTTACAAATTATTACAAAGTTACCTATCTGATCGGTTCTTATAAGGTAAGCTGAATTCAGTATTGTCGAAGAAATATGCAATTCAAGCATCTGTTCCACAAGGTAGTGTACTGTTTTCAATTTATACAGCGGATATACCGGTCATGAAGAATACACTGTTGGCTACTTTTGCAGACGTCATTTGTACTTTATCAACACACGAGAGTCCAATATACACATCTGTCATAGTCCAGGAACAACTAAATAAAATTAGCTCATGGGCCACTAAATGGAAAATTAATATTGAAAAGAGTCGTCAAATAACATTTACACTGAATAGGTCTTGTGCGCCAGTAAAAATCAATGATGTTACTCTCTGACACATCACAACTGTGTCAAATATCTAGGCTTGTTTCTCGATCGACGACTCACATAAAAACCACATATTCAGTATGTGTGTCAAAAAATACAATCAAGGATGAACAAACTGCAGCACATAATAGGCAAAAGATCAGTAACTAGTCTACTATGCAAGTGAATAGTGTATTTGGCTATGCTGGCGCCTATATGGAAATATGGACTTTGAAGTTTACGGTACATCAGCGACATCAAATCTAAATCAAATTCAGCAACTACAGTCAAAGATACTTCGCTCAATGACCAACGCTCCATACTTTTTTCCAACATTACGCTACACCATGATTTGGAGATAGAGTATGTGCGTGTGTACTATATCAACCGATACAGGAAGTTTTTTAACGAATTAAAAAATAACCGAAACATGGAAATATCGAGGTTGCCTGGTAATCCACGTAGAAGACTAAAAAGAACATGGACGCGAGATATCCTTGATCCTACATAACTATGACATGTATATGGCAGCGTACTTCAGTTGTGGACTTAATGGTCGAAATGAATACTCTGTTTGGAATTTACTCTTAGCCTGTATACACGGTGTGGAGTGGGTACCAATGATGCTTGCACTTTTATCGGAAGCAAAAAATAAACATGACGTATTCAATATTATCAATACTTGTGCTCTCTATACCTGACCCGTGTATGTGGGCTAGGGAGGGTTATCAACTGTGCATACATAGTTGTTTAAAGTAATAGGCATAATATATACATAGGCGTTGACTCTTCCCCATTGGGAAATGACATCGCAACAGTAAATGAAAAATTTAAAATTCCACCAGTATACAACTTTTACAGAATCCGGAAAATAGTATTGAAGAAAAAATTAATATAAAAAAACAAAATTAATAAACAAATATATTGATATTAAATTTCAACAAATCAAAAAATAGACAGAACAGAAGCAGTACAGCATTTTTGAAGTATATTTTCACAATCACCATCACACATTTTTAAGTAATTATATTTAATTTATATTTTTAAAATTATGATGTTTTAAAATGTGTTACTTGATAATGGCGTAAATGCCGAAAAGCTTTGTGTTTTCTTTAAGAAAATAAATATTAGCGATTTAACTAATTTTCAATTAATTTTTTAAATAAAAATATGATAGTATGTTATGATTGTCAATTGTGGTTAAAAGACCAGTGTGACACACACACAAAAAAACATCTTTACATCTTTTCCTCAGAAATATCAACTTCTGAATTATAGTATTCCTCCAGGGTTTTTTTTTTTTTTTTAAAATCAAACGTTATATCCTTCTTTTACACGTTCTAACAATTTTATTCGTTTTTCCGTTTTCATTTGGTCGTAACAATAGTATTTGTTATTGGGCATAGGTCCAACGTACTCTTGGTTCTCTCTCGTATTAAACAAATGTTGGAAACATCCTTTCAACTCGGTCAAATTAAACGTTTTAGGGAACGCGCTTAACGGTATTTGTACGAAATTATGACTATAACTTTTAGACTAATACTCGAAACCTCTAACAACATTAATTTTGTTCCATTATACACGGTGTACGGCTTTATCGTATTTTGCACGTAATACTGCAAATTAAACTAACTGTCGTAACCTTTAGCGTAATGAGCGATCGCCGCATATATTTTATGACTCCTCGATATCAACCACTCGCAAAACTCTTCATTGGTCTTAAATCTGAACGTATTATCCGCAAAATCGTGCGCGATCATTAAATTCTGAATATGAATACTTGTCTCCTGCTGGGCTTCGTAATCGAAGAAAATATATTTTTCCGTATACGTACACTTTTTCACATTACACGTTGTTGTACCTCCTTTCTGTTTCTTAACTATGTGCTAATTCCTATATTATCCCGTGTATATTATATTATTATTATTATAATTATTATTTTATTATTATTTATCATCTATATAATTATTATTATAATTAGCTGTTATTTACTATTTGAATGTAGTGGCCGCGAGTTGAAAAAAATATATAACGCTAGAAACCCGGAATCCAGGAAAATAAACAAAACATGCCAGAAAGAATCTCCACCCCGGACACGACTACCGCTAATGACCATCAACGACCCTTTTCCGTAAGTAAACAATCCGTAATTAAAGCAGCTCTCATACTCGAAAAAACGAAACATATTTCAAAATTTTAACCTTATACAATTTGTTTTTCAACATTATGTAAACCGATAACAACTAATTATTAAGAACTATATAAAATATCGTTTAATCTAAGTTATATCAAGATTCATTATTTAATTTTTTGTAAGTTGGAAAATATCTAAATTGTAGCAAAATGGCGAATTTATAACGGAAATATATATTTTGAAAATATTAAATGCTTGTAGAACAAATATAGCACAAACTATAATAGTATGATTTACTTATTATAAAAAAAGTGAAATATTTTGATTAAAACTAATAACTTTGATTTTTTTTTGTTAACACAATAATTTATCCTGATTATTAAAGCATTTTAGACGTTAAGTAAACAAAAATCTTTATAGGGAATTTAGAGAAATTTAATTGAAGTTGTAAAATATAGCACATTGAAAACACAATAAAAATCAGTTTATACATTTTTTTAAAAGTGTTTGTAAACGTAAATGTACGTCACCGCGAGTCCAAAGTGACATTTAAAAAATGATATTTCGTCGTGTTATCCAAATCTAACACGTCATGCGCACAAAACATTATTCGCACATTAAGAACGCGATACATTAAGAAAAATTTAAACGAAAGTATTTAGATTTTAAAAATATTTCAGAAACAATATTATATAAATTTAGATTCGCATACGATATGGAACTGGTCATACAAAGTATATTAATAAAACTGTGTAACGTATTCATATAAATAATTTGAAAAAAAAAAATGAATAAAAAAATATATAGTACATTTACAAAATTACTAACACTCACGCTAATTTTCTTTAGTCTATTTTACATTACTACTACAACTAATTATAAAAATCGATTTGTTAATGTACATTAATTATTTGCGATTAATTAACGTATCGATTTATTGCATTTAATTAAATTACATTTTAAATATATTTCTTCATTCGTGCGTGATACTTATTTCCTTTTTCAATATATTTAAACAATTACTTTTACCATAATTCGCGCCGATTTCAGTTATAAAAGTTTCGTAGCTAAGGAAACAAATTATTTTTATATTGCGTGTAAAATGAAATGTAATATATTCGCTAATCGCATACCGTTAAAATTTTCAATAGTTCTAGTAAATGTTATTTTTTGCACAATTACACATGGTGATAAACTGGAACAGGTATCCAAATACAAATATCTGATATCTGGGAAGTATTATGTCGCAAGACGGAACAATTATTAAAAATGAAAATGATATTCAGCTGAAATATGGCAATAGAACTGAGGAAAAGACTAATAAAAACATATGTATGGAAAATTGCACTCCATGAAAGCGAAACGTGGATACTCAAGAAGGTCGATATTTAAAAAACTGGAAGCATTTGAAATGTGGTGCTGGAGACGCATGATGAAGATCAAATAGACCGAAAAAATATCAAACAAGAACGGTATGGAAAAAGTGACAGAAAGTAAAGAAGTTTATAACCACTTCTGTACAAGAAGAAATAGATACGAATATTGGAAGGCATGGTAGAAGGCAAAAGAGCAAGGAAGTGCTACATCGGACAAATAATGGATAGCGTAGAAGTAGATACCTATCGCGATTTGAAAATTACGGCAGCAGATAGAGGCGAATGGAAACGGAGGCTGCAGCGCTACTAGTCAAAGAACTGATGCTACTAATGATGATGATATACATAAGTAAAACTTATAAATAAAATCTAATATGGAAACAATTTATATTCGACCGTTTTAGTCGTCCAAATCGAATACCATTCTTTGATAAGCCTGTGCGCCAACTGATTGACTTTGTAGTCTGTTCTACATATCGTACGTTGACTGCTTCTATTCTTCTTTAAACATCGATATTTGAAAATCTTTATGTATTTCATCATTGCGCACATACCACCGTGCATCGACTATCGGTCGTAGTATTTTTGATTGGGCTCTTTGGAGGATTGCTATATAAGATGTTCGTGCAATTCTCCAGAGAGGAATCCCATAGGACCATATAGGCTTCAACATTTGTTTTATAAAGTAGTATCTTGCTTTCCGGGGATAGTATTGAATTTTTTCCATATCCGTTTTCTTTTATCTTCTTCTATATGCTTTCTCCAAGTTAGTCTTAAATGAAGGTGTAAGTCGCGTATTTAACGCTATTCGAAGTAGGAATCGTTTTTTTAATTTAATTTTACTACTGGACAACTGTTCACCCTCATCAGTGTAAATATATTCTCCAAGATTTATACTATTTTTCTAGGTCGTCTAAGTGATCATGTAGGTTTTTCAACGCTGTTGATACGTAATGATAAGGGTATGATATCGCAGTGTTCCTAGCAAGCATTGCCGTTGTGTGTGCATTGAGTGGAAAATCGTAAGTGTATATATCTGATAAAGCACAGTTCCAAGCACAATGGTTTGCTGAACTACTAAGTTGATAGAGCAAATGCTGGAGTATGAACCATTAAAATTAAGATTTGGTTAATAGGTAGTATTAGTGAAGTAATTGCTATTTTATCTGAAGAAGTAACTCATTGTGCCACACTTTATCGAAAACTTTTTTTTGATGTCTAAAAATATCGCTGAGCAAAACTTTTTTCCTTCAAAACTTTGATTTATTACATCAACTATTCGATGTATTTTTTCACGCTGCTATGTTACTTCCTAAATCCAAATTGATAATCCGGTATGATTTTATTTTCGACTAACAGAGGTTAAAGAAACTTCGAGAAAACTGGAAGCAAACTCCTGTGTGACGTTATATATTCAGGAGGTTTTCCTGGTTTTTGTACGAGTATTATAATTGCGGCCTTCCATTGAATCGGTAACCGATTCTGATAATTGCGCTGCATATGAACGTTAACATTATAATTTTTTTTTTTTTTGATAATTTCTAAATTATTTTTGATGCAATAAAATCATATCCGAAATGTTTCTGTATATATCTGTTTACTTCCATAAGGAAATACTGATTTTATCGGAAGTAACATTTAGTTTGGAGCCTGAAGGTAACTTTCTACTTCGGCACCTATTATTCTATCAATACTGATTTAATTAAGACGAAAAATCTATGATAGGTATTCAGCAAAAGCTTCAGCGTTTTCTTCCCCATCGCTTCTTAGTCACTCGATTATAGGTACTCGTATTTGGTTACCTCTTTTCACGGCTTTTGCATCCTTCCATAGGGTCAGTAGCTCCAGTTAATGTAGAAACGTAGTCTCTAGAGGCGACAATTTTCATTTTAATAATCTTATTTTTAAGCTCTTTGCTTGCTTTTTTGAATTTCGTTTAATCGTCAGGATCCCTTGAATTCTGCCATATGCGTCTTAACCGTCTTTTATCTTGAACTATGTGCTCTATTATTTTTGAGTAATTTTAGATATTAGGATTAATTTTTTCGCCAATATAATTTTCTCTTGGTGTTAAATGTGCCGCTTCTTGAAAGTATTTGGTCAGATTCTCTATACTGATTTCTATATAGTCCGTAGTTTTTAGTTGAATGTTCTGATTTGTTTTATTTTCAATTAATTGCTGGAAGATTTCCCAGTTGGTTTTACTGTTATGCAGTGTGGGTTTTTATCTGAATACATAATTGTACTACTGATATCCAGAATTACTGGCGAGTGATCTGAAGTAAATTCATTGATGTTTCGACAGACATTTGATCGGTACTAATTACATTGAAAATAAAGTCTAATAAATCAGGTATTTTCCCCATATCGGTTGGTCAGTATGTTGGTTCACTACTAGATTTATAACGCTTTTTCTCAATGTCGTTGTATAACTGGTTCTCACGCGAAGTTATTAATCGTGAGCCCCAAGAAGTATGTTTTTGCATTGAAGTCGCTACCGGAAATAAATTTATTTCCCAGAGTTTTGAAATATTCATGAAATTGATCTTGTTTAATAATGTGTTTCGGGGGGTGGGGGTAGTATACGGAAGAGATAATAATTGAACCAAGCTAGGTATCTATTTTGATAGTGGAAGCCTGTTTTCTTCACGGATTTTCTTATAACAATGGCTGCCTCTCCATGTACTCTAACATCGGGAGGGTTTGTATGATAGATATTATGAGGAATTTTAATAAAACTATTGCTAGTGAAGTGAGTTTCCGAAACCATTAATATATATCTATTTTATTACTCGTTAGGAATAATTCAAATTCATAACGATATTTGGCCATACCATTGATATTCCATGTTGCAAGCCGTAGCAGCTGATTGTTTTGGAAAATAATTTATTTAATACTGTAGAGAGTATGTTAATGATCAACCTTGTTCAATTAATTATTTAAACATATGTTTGAATTCAGTAAACTAGTTATAATAATAATTATTATTATTATTAAATTTATGATTTACTCTTCTTGAGATTTTATTACGAAGTACTGCTGAATAATTAATTACATTTTCTACCCGTCGCAGTTTGTGTAAAGTGCTCTTATTTAACTGCTGAGAGAAGTTTTTTCGCTAGACAGATCGATTTGTTGTTTATCATGGTTAATTACTTGTGGTTTATTTTCTTTACTATTTCGCATTTTGAGTAGTTCCTTATATATAATACACTTTACAGTTGGCGGAATGGTTGCCGTCGCAATGTGCACATTTAGCAGGTGTATTACTTGATTTATAAATATTCATTTCATGCATTTCTTCACATTTGACACAAATGAATGATAGAGCACAATATGATTTACTATGTCCATAAGCTTGGCACCTCATACATAGAATTATTTCCTTAATTTTGTATGGATGTTCGATTTTAACTTACTTATATAGTTGGCACATCGTTTTAATCAGGAACATAAATACAACAAACTAAACAATTACAAGATAAACAAAAATAATCATACAAAAACCAGGCAAAATAGACGTTAAATTTGCATATTTGTCTCAATAATTCTCTAGTAATCGACAATAATGTTAGTCAATTAATTTTTGCAAATACCAAAATTTAAAAATATATTGAAGCAAAACACATATAAAAATCGAGCTTACAGCTCGTTATAAACAAGTGAGATATAATAATAGTCATAGTCATAGTAAAAAATAGCGCTACATAAATGTCCAGCGTAAACAAAAAGTTCAAATAAATTCAACATACGTAAGAACGTTAAGTCAGCAAAATATATATATATATATATAAACCATGTAAATATATTTTAAAAAAAAATAAATGAACACATACGAATCAATAGTAATAATTTTCAAATAAATCACTAAATTATTATTTTCGAGTAAGCTAGATTATATCTAATAAATTTCGAATATAAAAAGTAGATAAATAAATAATTTTCTAGGGCTACAAAAGACAATACGTTATTTAACACTTACGCTTTGAACAAATTACCGAATAGGAACGATGATGTTATCCATGCGTCATATCATCTTCCACAAAGTCGTAAGCTTCTTCACGACTAACACACTCAACGTGACTAACCTATCATATAAAATAGAAAATTCATTAATAACTATTCGTATTAATATTTCATTTTGTAGAAACGTTGGTAATAAAAATAAAAATTTTATTCGATAAACATCCAAAATAATACGTCACTTTATTTAAAAAAATGAAAGTACATCTAAATGCGTAAATGCGACTCTAAATATAAATTTACTTTCTAGCGTTTCATTAGAAAATAATTTTCTAAGACAATTAAATATGTACATGTAATTCTGAAAGCTATAAATAATAACTGTTCATAAAATTAAACGCATCACGTTTTAAAATGTTAACTTATCTAAAAAAGTTATACAATATATTACACGTCAAGAAGTTAATAACACTTTGTAAAATGAATAAAATGAAAATATGTAAAAATTTACACATAATCTCGAAAGTATATAATAATATCACTTCATATCGCACACCTACACATGCAGTGGCGTAGCCAGACTTGGTTGAAGAGGGGGGGTTCAAACAAAACTAAATTATAACAGTGAACCCGAGTTAAATTGAACTTTAAGTAAATAACCAAAACTCAAGTAGGTTAAACCCCAAAGCAATCCAACTCACCGGAGTTATCTTTATACTTATTAGACGTCGAATATGTAATTCTATTAGAAGCAATAGACGGCAGAAATATTTAACATCACTGCAACACACTAATAGTATGTTATTGAGAACAGACAAAGTACAATAAATTCCGCGAAAAAATAAACGATAATTAATGATTTTATATTTTTTGAAGGAATAACACATAGTAATACTTAACTAAATTTAAAATTTAAAATCTATTCTCCGCGTTTTTCTACAAAATTCTTCTAGTACCTGCTATATTACAAAACTATTTATTTACTTCAAAAACAACGAAATTTAAATAATTTAAAAAAAAAAGTTTAACAACTGCAAAACTGCATTTAACATCGAGTATATATTTTCTTATTATCAGATTGATTCCAAGGAGGGGGGTTCAGACCACCAAACACCCCCTGGCTACGCCACTGCATATATATATATATATATATATATATATATATATATATATATATATATATATATAGTGCATCTAAAACAGCTTAAAATAAAAATTTTCTTAAAGTATTTTGATATTCTTGAAAAATATGTAATTTATCAGAATATAGAAAACAATTCTCTGAACAACAAACTAATGAATATATTTTGGTAAACGTACATCAGTCTGATTAAATAACAAGGCACTCGGTAAATTTTACCTATAAATGAGTTATACACGCAATAATGGAAATATGTATAAAAATTCAATTTTTTCAAACAGTTGTCATTTTATGTCACTGTAGAAGAAATTATAAAAATGAATGTATTACCTTGTTCCGAAATTTGACTCCGTAAAATTTATTTGCATGGTACAATAATTCCGGTCGAAAAGTAGTAGTTATAAACTGAGCATCGTTCGACATTTCATGAATCATATCTGCAACTGCTCTTCTATGTTGAGCATCTAATGCCTAATAATTATATATATATATATATATATATATATATATATATATATATATATATATATATATATATATATATATATAGCATTTATTTCCATATTTTAAAAAACATACATTTGTAATATTATACATACTAGTTACTTAATGTTAATTTGCTATACTAAATATGATAAAAATATATTTATATTAGGAAAATTAAACCCGTTATCGAGCACTGGTCTCTTCCAACCATTAGACGTCTACATATTTTTCTTTCCCAGTTGTTTCCATTCCAGACGATTCTGTGTTTTACGCATCCAAAACTTCCCTGCGTGTTTGTCAATGTCGTCCCTCCATCTCGTTTTCGGCCTTTTCCTGTCTAGTGGAAATCATTCAGTGCATTTCTTGATCCAACTGTTTGTTTTCATTCGAATGACATGCCCAGTCTAATTCCACTTCGTTTCATGTAATTTTTGGAGAACATATTCCGTTTTCAATTTATTGTTTACCTTGTTACCCCCAATCAATATTATTTCCATTGCACTTTGAGCTATCTGTATTTTTTTACATCGTTTGATCGTTAGTTACCATGTTCGTGCACGATAAGTTACGATAAGAAGAACATACATGTTATAGATCTGTGCCTTTTCCGTGCGATCGATATTACTTCTGATTATTTCTTTTAACGACCAGAATTTTTTTCATCCCAACGCTATTCCACGCTTTACTTCTTTTTCTGTTCTAGCTGTAAAGAGATTGTTTAGCCTAGATATGTAACATTATCTACCCACGTCTTTCATTTATTTTTATTTTTTGTCCATTTGTTGGTACTTTCAGACCTTTTGTTTTTGAGTTTTCTTCTAGTTTCGTTAACATCTTTTTTCACTGTTTTTTGCAGGAGCCGAGATTAAAGTTACGTCATGTGTGTATCTTAAGTTTGATGTATAAGTTCCGTTAAATATTTACACAATTCTGTCTCATGTTCAAATTTCTAAATATTTCTTCCAGCACAGCATTAAATAGAACTAGTGCCAATGGGTCTCCTTGCCATACGCCTCTTCCTAAAAGGAAAATTTTCTTCTTTACAAGAAAAAGAAGACAGGAATGACACAAGGGACCTATATAGAAAAATTAGTTATATTACTGGAAAATTTAAGTTAAAAAACATCACAAAGATGATAATAACAAAACAACTACATACGAAGAGGCTGTTGGAGCATGGAGAAAATATTGCACAAATCTATATAAAGATCCATGTCATAATGATGAAATACTAATTATAATGTAAGTTATAGAGAACTGCGAAAAAGCTTTCGACAATGTCTGATGGTCTAAATTATAGAAGAAACTGAATGAAGTGAGATACCGAATCATTTGACTACTGTAATTAAAAAACAATATGAAAAAAATGTAGGCGTAATCAAAAGTGAAAGAACCCTATCAGGGAAATATCAAATTAAAAAGGGAGTTCGACAGGGCTGCATCCTTTCACCGCTACTATATAACATATGTAGAGAATATATAATGCGTGCGGTGCTGGAAAATTGGATGGAACAAAATTTTCCAATCTACAGTTCGCTGACGATACTCTTATAATAGCAAGTACAGAAAGTGAGCTTCACGTATACCGAACGAACTCGCTAATACTATTAAAGAGTATGGACTGAATATTAATTACCAATAAAACGAAAATAATGGCAATTAGCAACGAACGCATAAATACGGAAGAACCCAAATTAATTGGGAACCGTGGAGTGATAGAGCCATTTATACAACTAGGCTAGAAATTGGACAGTTCGAGAAATACTGAACCAGAAATACATCAACGGATCCAGTTAGGTCGTTTTACAATGAACCAACTATCAACGATATGGAACAGCACTGATATTATTAAAAATAAATAGCCCTAGTGCAAATTGTAGTATTCTTGGTATTCCTATACTGTTTAGAAACCTGTGTGATAAATATTAAACACCAACGTCGAATACAAGCCTTTGAAATGTGGTGCTGAAGGAGACTGCTGCGAATACCTTCGACAGCTAAAAGAACGGATGATTCTGTTCAACGTGAATAAAATCGGAAACATCGATCACTAACAATATGAACGGATATACTGAAGTTTTTTAGGAACACTATACATGTAGATAATATGGTAAAAATTGCTGTTCAGGGGAAACCGTCAAGCAAGGACGACCAGCAACAAGGTCGATAGACGCAGTTGTCAAAATGACTGAACTGAATTTGGAATAGGTAATCAGGGCTGGTATATAATCGGATAGTGTGTTCACAGATGCGTGAAAAATCTAACAGATTGACAATTCATAGTCACTACACATCGAATAGTATGTTATGTATATATAATTAATTCATTTTCAGATGTATTTGTGAAAAAATTCGAGTGGTTTATTTTTGTTTAATATTACCGTACAAGTCGCCAGAGTTTATTTTAAAAATCAACTTTCATTATTTACATAATTAAAAGATATTTTCACTTACTTGATCAATTTCATCAAATAAATAAAAAGGAGCCGGGTCACATTTTTGTATGGCGAATATTAGCGCCAATGCGACTAACGATTTTTTTAAAAAATCAACTTTCATTATTTACATAATTAAAAGATATTTTCACTTACTTGATCAATTTCATCAAATAAATAAAAAGGAGCCGGGTCACATTTTTGTATGGCGAATATTAGCGCCAATGCGACTAACGATTTTTGTCCACCAGATAATTGATTCATTTCTCTCATTTCACCACGTCCGGTGAAAGACACACGTATCATAACTCCTGAATAATTATCTGCGTTCATATCTTGCTGTAAAAAATAAATAAAATTTAAAAAATTAAAAAATTAGAAATTGTACTAATCTTAATCGACGAGGTAACGATGTAACTTCACTTTTTAAAATTGCGTAATCTACAACATATGTTATATATAAAATATATATATATATATATATATATATATACACACAAAAACGTACTGTACTTGGATGACTGCTTTCACCGCCATCTGATGATTTCATAATTAACTGAGCATGACCTCCAGGAACCAATTTTTTGAAAATTTCGGAAAAGAAGAATGAAACTTGTTTAAAAGTAAACTCAATCGCTTCACATTTTCTTTGTTCCAGTACCATCATCAGTTCTTTAATTTTTTCGTTTCTGCAATTAGAAAATATTTCACGAAAATTAAAATATTTGTCCTACAAAAAAAAAAAGAAAAAGAAATATTATACCAAAACAAAAAATAATAACTATATTGAAATATCATTATAAATATATAATATTCAACAATAATTATCATTTTTATGTATTATTATAATAATAAAACAATAGTTTTAAGTAGTGTTTTACACAGTATTCGCGTAAATATTTAACGACGAAGAGCGTTAAGAAGTATTTCAAATATAATTCAATAAATTCAGCAATAGTTTTCAACTTAATAAAATTAGGTTTTTTTTCGACTTCTTCACTGGATATCGATATTTGTGTAGCAACAATTTTCCAATATTAGGCTTTTGGTAAGATTTAAAAAATAAATATCAAGTTTTCGTTACATAAACGTACAAGATTTTTATAACGAAAAATTATACAAAATAATTTTTACCCTCGATCTAATTCTTCTTTACGTTGCATAAGCTTTTCCTTCTGTTCCGAGAAGCTCATAAATTGGTCTAATGCTTTTTTATTTACGTGACCGTACTTTTTTAAATGCAAATTCGCTTTCTCTAATTCTTTAAAAAGCTAAAAAAAATCAACAGATAATTTAAAAAGCACAGGACCGATCGACTGTAAATAAAACGTAATACTCGTAAGTCAACTGAATTAATTATCTATGTTCAAATTTAGCATAAATTTTTTATGTTCAACGGCTAGTGTAATATAATAAATTATAAAAATTCAACACTTACATTTTTCTGCGAATATGACATAAACTTAGCTACCAACTCTGCGTTAGGCATTGCTCCCAATTCTTTGATTTTTTCGGTACATTCGTCAACCTTCTGTCTAAGCGAAGTTTGTTTCGCTGAAATTTTGGTCAAATCTTTAGAATCGTTTTCTAATTTTTCCTGAGCTTCTTTCTCTTGTCCTCGCCATTTTTCCAGTTCTTCTTGAGCAGCTCTTTGCTATATGCGATATATATATATATATATATATATATATATATATATATATATATATATATATATATATATATATATATATATATATATATATATATGAATAAGAAAACTTCTGTATACTTAATTGGATACATTGATAATTATTCGAAAAATTGTTTCCACTCTTAGAATAATTTTAAGATTTTTAAAATATCGTTATTTTAAACAACAGCGAAATGCTTATAATGCAACTGGTATTTTTTAGCTTTTAATTTCCACGTTTAATTGACCAAAGCGGATGAATTCGCTAAAAAATAATTATCCGTTTAACATTATTATTATTATTTTTTTTTTTAAAGTAAATTATAAACAGTTAATTCGTGCACAATAAAAAAGAACAAACTTTATTTAAGTAACTACAATATCGAACAGTAATCGATATTTATTTATCGACAATGTCAATTTTTCATTTTATATGTATTATTTTGGTAACAGTTAATTTTATATTTAAATTAACAAATATTTTCGGCAGGTATATAGTTAATAATTAAATTAGAACTTATAATTACACATATGAGATTAATTAACAGCGTATACAAAAGAAAAAAAAGGTCGAAAATTTTTGTCGATTTTAATGTTAAATTAATGATTTATACAATTATTTTCACCTATTGACAATCAAATAGTTCATTATTTTTACGTCGTTTGTTACTAATCATTGAATAAATTATCAATATATAATTGTAATAAAAATTACGCACACCGATTTACTTATTACCTTTTTCATCGATTCTTGAACTCTTTTTTCAGTCATCTTGAAATCTTGATTTAGCTGCACTAATCTCTTTTCTATACCTACTAATTCTTGTCGGCTATTTTCTAACGTGCGTTTTCTTTCCTCCAACGAAATTTCTTGCAACGCCTAAAAATTAAAAATAGCCAATTTAATATTATAACATACGAAAACCAAACTGTAATAATTCGCGATAATGCAAACGAAAACATACATACCTGAACTAATTCATCCCTACGCCGGATAAGATTGTTAGTTAGTAAATTCTCCAGTTTATTCTTATCCGCTTCTAACCTCATTCTTATCGAGAAGGCAGACTTATTTTCTTGATTAAGCCTTCGAATATCATCGTTTAACTGATCCATTTCACGTTGATCAGCGACACTTAACTGAGCTAATAACTCCTTGAAAAGAAAAATTGTTTGTTGTATCCTAATCTTAAACTTTAAAAGTCAGCGCTGAAATTTTTCTAATTTCAATAAAACTTTAAATTCCCATTCGATTAACCACATATATACAAAACCGAATAAGTTAAAATTACTTAATATGTAAAATACCTTCATATCAAACGAACGTTTAATACATTCACGATTTTTTTCAAAACGTTACGTAATAAAATAATTGACACGCCAACGAAAAATCGTAAATGTACGAATATCAACCGCAAAAGTTTGAAAAACTTGCTATTTAAGTTTACTAAATTTGAAAAATTATTCAACCATATATATCAACGTTTCACACTGAACAACTCTGTTTAAGAAATGAAAATATCGTATTTTTGATTTACCTGGTGTAATTCAGCCTCCAATCCTTGATGAGTTGTCTGCATCGCTTCCAAATTCGAGTTACATTGCGCTAAAGAACGTTCTTTCGGACTATGATACCTTTCAATACCGAGAAGCTCTTCTTTATTTAACCGGATATCAGTTTTCAATTTTTCAAAATTTCCCCTGAAAACAATAACACAATTATATAGTCCACACGATAAACATCAGCATATTATGAACAGATTTATATACCGTTCACATAATAACGATCAGCTCTCTTCGAATTATATATACATTATGCACGCGTATGTATGTGAATATTACACATTTAAATAATTTTCTGCTCTCCACCCCCAAATACTACAATTGTTAATAAATCTTTTAAATGTACACAAGTAATATTTTTCTGTTTAATAAATTTGAAGTCAATAATTTTATTTGATTGAGTCCTACTTATATATATATATATATATGTATATATATGTGTGTGTGTGTGTGTGTGCATTTATATCGATTTTCGTTATGCGGAAAATAATTACGTTTGTGTGAGCATCAAACTGCGAATGCGCTAAAATACGTATACATAAAAAAGAAATAACATTTTAATTCATTTAAAACGAAAGTTTTGTACGTTAATATTTATTTAAAATAAATTACTTAGCCTTGCTAGTTTTAGTCTCGGTTTTCTGCATTTCAGAAACGACTATATTAATATTATTTTCCGTTTCCTTCAGTTGTTCCTTTAATTGCGATAACTGTTCTTCGGTTTCTCTTATTTGTTCCATGAAATCATTTCTTTGCTTTTGAATTTCCAATTTTGATCTTACATTTTTAAAATAACCACCGGTTAACGTGCCTTTGGAAGAAACCTTTTAATTAAAATAAAAAAAAAAAAAAAGACAGTAGTAATGACAAATGTAGTGGTTGTGATAATTCTATTCAATTTACAACATAAGCGAACATTTTACCTGATCACCGTCGATGGTGATACAATCCAAACCGTACTGTTTGGATATACTAGTCGCTATTTCTAAATTTCTACATATTAACGTTTTTCCAAAAATGTAACGCATAGCTTTATCCAATTTCGGGTCGTATTCCAATTTCCTCACCATTGGAATCGCATCCTTTTAAATACATTTAAAAATATTAAATTAATTATATGAATTCATTATATATATATATATATATATATAAGCAACTTCAGCAAAACGAAGATGACAGAAATAATAAAATTAGCCAGAAAAAGGAAATACAAAATAATGTATGTCATCTGGCAGGAAGAAGGATGATAATAACAAAAATTTGAATGAGAACGAACTCGAACGAAATGTTAATATTATTCCGATTAATTTTAAATGCTGTAAACTTATCAACAGAAAGAATGTATTTTTTATTTCATTTAAATTAATCTATCTATAAAAGCTATAAGACGAATTTATTATTTCTACTTTAAGACTCGAACCCAGACCTTTCCAGTTAATTATGAAATACCAATCTCTTTAACATGTTAAATTAAGGAGAAAACCTTAGATATACTTATCTTTCCGATAGTACGACAGATGTTCATATTAAAAACAGAGTCTAGCATTTTACAATAGACAAACAGTGAACTTATATAATAAATTATATAATTTTATTTGATACGTAGATGTACAATAGGGTCGATCTATTACAATTTCTTATTAAGTAAAAAAGATCAAAAGAATTATAAACACTTTCATTAGATCTATCATTTCGGAAACGTAAACGTCTCAAGGAGGTCATGTTTCGAAAAATTCCATGATAAAAGTTTTAGGATAACAAATTCAATATTTCATATTACAACGATATTATACATAAAAATTATGTTTAATGTGTGCCTTGAGCGAAATACATAAATATATATATTTTTTAAAAATAAATGTATATCTCAAATTTAATTATATTAATTTTTTTTTTTAATATATATATTCTCTTTATTTAAGAATCGATATTTATATAAATGAAATTACGACAACCTTAATAAATAAATTTCAGACAAAATATAAAGTTTAAACATTCTTATAGTCTAAGAAAGTATCTGTAATATTGTGCTTTATTGACTACCAAAAGGCCTTTGATAATGTCCGGTGGAATAAACTCTGGACAGTGTTAACCGAAATGGGTGCACCAAAGCACATTGTACATCTTATAAAGAAACTATAATACGAAAATAATAACAACATTGTGCGTATTGGAGTTGAAAAATCTGGAGTCTTTAATGTTCGGAAAGAAGTTAGACAAGGCTGTGTTTTGTCACCTATCATCTTTAATCTATACGCTGAACATATCATGCGATTAGTCCTAGAAGCATGGAATGGTGGAATATTGGTAGGAGGACGAAGAATAACAAACCTTAGATTTGCAGATGATACAACATTAGTAGCGGCGAATATGTATGAAATGGCAAAACTTCTGAATAAACTGAAAGATATCAGCTCGGAATACGGATTAAGTATAAATAAAAATAAAACAAAAATAATGATAATTGACCGAGCAAACGTAATAACATACGATAAAAGGACATTAACCGGCTATGAAACTGTTGGAAGCTTTGTATATCTAGGATCACTTATAGAGAATACGGGCGGCTCTCAAGCCGAAATAAAACGGCGGATCGAAATTGTTAAAGTGCCATGATGAAACTGAACAACATTTGGAAGGATAACTAAAGTTTTACGACTATAACGTCATTTTCCAGCATTACAAAAAAAACCTGTTTTTTTTTTGTAATGCTTGAAAATGGCGTTACAGTCGGAAAGCTTTGCAAATAAAATAAATTTGATAGTGATTAACATTTTTTTAATTTTGTTTTGTTATTTCAGAAATTTTAAACCCAATCGTTTGTTGTAGAGACCTACTAGTAGCGAATAATATTTTTTAATTTTGTCCACGATGTATGAAATTAAAATTTTTATCAATATATATGTCCAAATATTTCATTTACCTACTTATTTTAAGTAACTTATTAGCTCTGCAACATTCATCATAAATAAGCCCGATAATATTTGCATATAATTTTCAACACTTCAATACACAGTAATCAATATTAGTAGATAATCATTAATTAATTATTTTGAAAAGAATAAAAAGTAATGATAAATTGGTCTAACGGAGTAACTGAATAAATTAGATGACACTGGTTTTAACGAAATTGTCTTATATTATTTATATCGACGTATAAACTCGGCCAAAAAAACTAATTTTAATAGAATACATTTATTTTCCGTTGTTTTATTCGGCATATGGATCTACATCAATAAAATTTTAAGATGAAAAATGAAGAAAATATATTATAAGCGTATACATTAAAAAAAAAAATGAAAAAAAAAATAAAACATACGTTAGAAGAAGGGTACTTTATATCGCGAACTGTTAAACGATTACAAGGCATAAAAGTAACTTCGCCTGGCAGTCTTTGATTATTGATTTCTTTCAGAATTTGAGTGCCAATTCTATCAGACTCCACGATGTGAAAAAATAATCTATAAAAAAATGCGAATAATCATTGTAAAAATAAAATATTTAAACATATGTTTCGTTATTTCACTTATTAACATAAATTAGAAAGATTTAAAATATTAATGTTCCGATCATATTATTATGCTCATTCTTAAAACATAATTAGCTGCTAGAATCATCAACCGATCTGATTTGTACATTTCTAGTCGATCTACCACAGATAAATTTTATTATAGTCCACTATTTCTGTCGAAATTGTTAACCGTGCACCGTTGACAATATACAATAAAATAATGCATTTTAACGAAGAATACTTTAGCAAACATGTTAAAAGAGTAAATATTCTGCTTGTTTCTCTGTAATTTTTATCATAGAATACTAAAATAATAAATACGAATAAAACTGATCCATATACCTTCCACCGGAAGTTACTTCTACAGCCGTTTGAATGTTTTTATCGCATTGAAAATTTTCTATCACCTGTCCGTAATACATGTCAGCTAATTCCGCATAACTTCCACCTTTGACCCTAAATGTTTCCAACACCTTCCTTACACTATCTCTTCCATTCAATATAGCCTGAAATAATACAACTATTTCACACATCACGCGAAATATTTTATATATAATAATAATAATAATACAATATCGTTGTATTTAATTTGAAATAAAATAAAATATATTACTCGTGTTCAATGCGAACATATATATAATAAATAATATCATTAAAAATATACCTTTCCAGCCATACTTCTAAGAGCTTGATCAGCCTTTGCCAGTTCTTCTTTTAACGATGTTAACGTATGTTGCAAAGTATTTTCTTTGCGCCATAATTCGCTGTAATAAAATATTTCCAATATTTGATTAGTCGAATATTTATTCTAAAATCTAAGGAAATTTCAAATTTTCCAAAATGTAAAGCAATATTCATTCTTTTGATATTATGACACTTAATTTACGTGAAAGTCCAAAATATTATGATGAATATAAATTCAAAAAATTTATACCATAATCGCAAAATAGTACTTTTGCTTCTTCATCGCACGTAATTTTCGAACGTATTAAATTCTGCGATAAGATTTAATTTTTTAAATATATAAATTATACAGTAATCTCAACATAAAATGACAACGAAATATTTTATATTCCGTAAAAATTAAATATTTATATTGCATTAAAAAAAAGAAGAAACAGTAGCGTATAAATCGCGTCTTCTGAATGTAACCAAATAAAGGTTTGTCTTTACCTCCTCACATTTTGATAGGAATCTTTATTCTTTTTATGTTCATAGTACTGTTTATTATATTCATCGATAGCTGTCCTCTGTTGTTCCAATTCAGTTGTTTGTTTCTATACAACAAAAAATAACTATATTAATATCATATTTTTTGCAATTCTTATTAAATTTAGATATTATATAAAATAGAGAGTATCCCTTTGATTTAGATGAAAAACAGAATCATGTTAGAAATCGGTTAAATAATCTCGGTTGATGTAGAAAGATATTCAGAATATACGTTTGGTATATAAATAAAATAAGTAATGATTCTGATAATACATAATAATGCAGTGATTTCTTCAAAATTGTTATAAAACTACTGATTTTCTCAGGGTTTTCTTTTTTTTAAATTATCAACTAATATAACACATTCGCATAAACTTTCATTATCTAAATACGAAGCATAGTGTTTCCGCGTATCGATTTTTCATCTTTAGTATTATAGCGTTTAATCTTTTAATATTATCTCTTATCGTTACCGGTTTTATAACGCTAACGGTTAATAGTAGATAAATAGCTTTCAGTAGTTTCAACGGGCGACTGAATATGACAGAATTTCAACCTGTCACCATTTCCACTCCGTCACCCGCCGCTCTTCTTAAATATTTGGATAATACACAATAAGGTAATATCGTTTCCTCTTTTATTACCCCGCATAAGTCGGAATAGTCTAACAATATTTCGTTCGGCGAAAAAGTAAGATACAGAAAAATGAAAACAAACAAAAATTTTGCACACCCTTAGGAGGACAAGAAATTATTTTCAGCCATATTCTAGATTATATAACTTTAGATTACTTATCGGTTTAAAAAAAAGAAAAAAACTCGTGTACTAAAAACAAAAGTCCCATTTAAACTCGACTATACAATAATCAAATGATGATGTAAAGTCAAACAATCATTAAAAGTAACAGTACAAAATAGTAAGGATTAAACCCAAACTTATGTTTCAGAAGAAGAATCCTTATTTCAAAGATAACCATGATACCATAATCTCTTTCTTGAATTTTTCTTTTTTCTACGACACATGTAGAATAAAAAACAGTGACCCCTTAACAATCGCCAAAGATTACACTGTAGATCTAAATTCTAATTACCCTAATCTCGAGGAATGTTATACATTATTAACTGACAGAGGAACCAAAATAAGTAGAGGTCTCACAAGTCACCTTAAACCTGAAAAACCATCATCTATTCATGCTAAGCAGAAGTATTAAAATTTTCTCAATCAAATCGCAAAAAATTGTTACAACACCGAACTGGAAGTGTAATGGTTTCCGTACCCGCAATAGAGAACTCAAGTTACTCACGACCACCTATCAACCACTTATTCTTTCTCTTCAAGAAACTCGCTGAAAATCCAATCAAAATCCTCTTCTACCTAATTACGATATTCCCATATCATATTCTCCTTCTGGCTCTCATGTGCATGGTGAAGTATTGTTAGCAATAAAAAGTGGTATCTCATTTCAGCAGATTACTCCTATCGTAGATCTTCAGCTAGTATGTGTTCACATAGTACAACCATTCACGCTTTGTTCCATCTATCTTCCGCCTGATGAACCTGTTGATAAATCCTGTGACAATTGCTCTAATCATAGAGGCCGCTTACCTAATAGAGAAATTATTGGATATATTCAACCTCTGTGTACTGAATAAAGGAGAACATGCTCACTATAGTTTTCCATATAGCATCTGGTCAACTCTGGATTTCATCATATTATCCACAACTAGCCAGCAGTTGTTTCACTACCCGAAACTAACTGACAGCGATCACACTCCTATGCTGATAAAACGCATTGCAATTCCGGTCTTGTAGATCAAGCAACTTAGTTCTTCGTCTAGCTACAGGAGTATACAAATCCAATCGATAGCTTCCTCACAGAAACATGAATATTCACTAAACTATCTCCACAATCACTTGCTGGATAATTTGTATCATGTACCGTACCATCCACATCTTCCGCAACATGATGTTCCGAAATAATTTAATTCCACCTTAGAAATACCTTAAAAGCCGTACAGACGCGTTTTATATAGATAGGTTCAGCATGATGTCTTCGTTGGCTGCTCAATCGTTAAAAATGGAATAGTTTTTATCCGCTATTCGCTTCTGCAATACTATACTGTTCTGTCTGCCGAATTATATGTAATATACATTGTAGCCGAGGATTTTAAGCGACACCGACACATCTTCATTAGCTCTTGTCTGCTCGGCTATTAACACTAAAATCAATGTACAATGCATATAATCATAAACAACACCCGATAGAGAATAAAATTATCAATTCCTTAAGGAAAAGTACATAACAAACGGTCACATTTCTTTGAATCACAGCTCATATTGGACTCAATGCAATGAATTGACTGTAATAAAACAGCCAAAAATGTAGCGATCGCCCTAGTTTTTCCGTCAAATTTTGACGTCAATAAGTAATTATTGCATCCACGGGAACAAAAATGGCGTTCTGTCCCTTCAATCAATAACTTCCGTTCGATCACGTCAACAATACAACCGTGGAATGTAAACGTACAGTGCTGCAAAGATGAAATGGTCATCACCCGACTTAGACCAAGTCATATAAAGATTACACAACCTCCTGCAGCGAAATGATCTACCTCACAGTATACCTTGTGCAGTGTCACTCTTACTATTTATCCGACTTCCTTTCCACTTCTCCTTACTGGCATCAATATCCTCTCGAACCAAATTCTTTTCCAACATAAAACAGTCCTCTACCATCCTGTATCCATTACTAGCTGCTTACGGAACATTAAACGTAATTTATCAATAATAATAATAAATTATTCTACTATATTCTACTCGTTAACCGAAATATATTAAACAATATGAACATCTAATCGTTTACAAAACCATACGGATCATTATCTCTTTAACACAAATAGTTGATACACAGACAGCCGAATTAATGAAATAGACAAAAATATTTTTTAGTAATTTTTCCATTATATTAATGAAAACAATTATTAGAAATATATTGAAATTATTTGTGCAATAGTTATAATGTAAACGTTATACATCTCAATCTGCACTGACAAGTATATTTAACGATAAAATGAAAATTAAGAATTACATAAACGAAAAATGTAAATCATTAAATATTATTATTTAACCTAACAACCGACTACTTCCCGAATACATAATATATATGTGTATTATACACACGTCTTACTTCAATAATTCCTTCTAATTCTACTCGACGCATCGAATCTTTAGCTAGATCATCTGCTAATTTATCCCGATGCTCCTTTTTATCTTTAATTTGTTTACTTAATGATCTGAGAAACATAAAGAAAAAAATCGTTTAAAATGAAACTTTATCAACTGTACACGCAAATTTTAAAATATAAAATAATCCGTGTATACAAAATTTAAATACATGATCCGCGTCACATGTAATATTGTAAAATGTAATAGGGAACATAATATGTTTTAATCAGTGTGTTTACTAGTAAATAGGATTAATTTTTTTTCTGATTAAACCTAATTACATTTTAAACCTTGATAACAATACGATTCAAACTGTACGAACGACATAATTGTTCATAAGAAATTGGATACAATATCAGTAATTATCACACTCATTAAATTCTTTATCATCTATATTGATTGCAAATTTCACAAAGACGAATTTAGAGTTACGAGGTACTCACTACGATTGTTTTAAATTTCATTTATATTTTAAAGTTTACCTCTGCTTTATTAAAATTAATAAAACTATTCACTTATTAATGATTTGACTACCTCACCACTATTTTGGTAAATTAAATATACAATTATTATTATTTATTTTAATATCGCCATTCTCTCTCACACATACTTTTTGAATATTTTCATGGCCATCTTGGAAAAGAGGTATACATCCTTCATTTAAAAGGTCCATTACTCATAAATTCGCATTTTACTCATAATGGATAACATGTTTAAACCCACTGAACTTTACTAAATTTAACGAAATTCTCACATTTCAATAAATGCAAAAAAAAAATCGTTGGCCATACAAACCACACCACTTTTGATGTCTGACAGTATACGGCACGGGCATCAATATACTTCACAAACACATTCGCTGATACACAAAATTATAGAAATAGTACTAATATAAACCACGAAATTAAAAAATTCGATTTTTATTATATTCCTGATATATACATATATCGAATTAACACAATTTTTTCATTTAATTTCAATTATCGAAAATATAATCCTCTGTTAGGTACTTTAAATTTAACCACTCATCACCATCATCTTGTAGTTTCTTCTTGTCACAAGATGGCATCAACATTGATATATATTTTCCTTTTTCTAACTGATTCGATAATTTCTGTCATTTTCCTTGTATTGAAGTTGGTTCGTCATCTCCAGCCGTTTTCTTTCCTTGTATTTTTCCTTGAACAGCCATCGTAAATAATCCCTCTCTTATTTTGTGCGCCAGGGCTGATCCATGTGTATAAAATCTCCTCTTGTATTGTGCAAACCACGTGTTACATATTTTCAAATCATGTACTTCTGCAAACTCTAGTAGTCGTTCGCCGCGCTCATTCCCCTTTCCGAGGCACAGTATTTTCCTGCTGCTTCACTTTTATGCCTCGCATCTATTATTGCGTTGAAATCGCCTATGACGAAGATTATGTCTCCATGTTACGCACATTTTAGTGTGCTTTCTATCTCTTCATAAAATTTCTCTAATTCTTCATCATTAAATGGTGGGCGCGTATATTTGTATTATTACGACGGGCTTTGGTTTTATATCAAATCTGACTATAATTACTCTTTTTTAGGTTGGTACAATGTCTTTAATTGCACCTGATAGCGTTTTCTTCACTAGTACTCCTACTCCATGTTCATGCTTGTCTTTTCCAGCATATATAAATTCGTAACCATCGTCTACTTTGATTTTTCCGTTTCCTATTCATTTAGTTTCGCTTATTCCTAATACATCCAGGTTTAAGTGTTTAGCTAATGCATATATCTACTAGTTTACCCACCTGGTAAAGCGTTCTTACATATGTGGCTATGTTAAGACACTTTTCACTACTCTTTTTTTCTTGTGTACAATATATCCTCTTTTATATTATTATTATTACTATTATTTTCCAGACATTCATTTTCCAAACCTGTAAAAACGGTAACGTCGGTTGCTAATGGGGTCGCATGGCAAATCAGCTCTATATTAATTTTTCATTTTCATGTTGATGTTCTAAGGATATTGTAATGACGGGCGGTATCCCGAAATTTAACCACTAAAAGCGCATAATATTCAACTATTTCTTAAATTTGAGTATTAAAATTAACAATTTCTGGTGATCTAAAGTATTATATGTATATACACGTGCGTTTATGTGTGTATGTACTCGACAAATAATGAAAAGTTTTGAAACTGTGAATACATAATTACTGATCGCCGATTACACGGAAATAGATAACCAAAAAAATTAAATAACATTACTTAAGTTCTTTTTGAATCCAAAGATCGCGCTCTTCTTTAGACGTGAACTGACTACCACGTCCTTGTTTGGCGTATAATTCTTTCCGTTTCTGTTCTTTCAAAGCTAGACTAAAAATTCCGGAATTAACAAAGAAAAATGTTAACAACAAATTCGAGAAATTTTTAACCGAAACTAAAAAATAATAAATACATAAAATTATAAATAAATTAATATATCATTATGCTTACACATATTTTGTATTAAAGTAGCATTATTACAAATTTTCAATACGACTGTTTTATAGATTGTTCTACACCGTTATCATCATCATGAACACCACGTGCCAATCATTAATATTTCATTCAATTGTAATATATAACTATTAATGCGTCATTGTTAAGTTATGCATAGTGGTGTAATTAACAAATTCGCAAATTAAGCAATCAGTTAGTCGTGAACAAATTGCAAGCGCACTTGATATTGTAGTTTTTTTTTAACACGATCAAATTAAAAAAAAAACATGTCTACATGGAGTACATAAAAAAAAAGTTTCTAAAAATCAACGCGTAATATATTCCGAATTTCAGAATAATGTCGAACGAAAAAATTATAATAAAAAAAATCATTCAATTCCTCAGTCTCTTTAGCATACTTTATTAAAAATTAAATGGAGGTATCAATTGTTAACTCACTCCCTAGTACAATCTTCTTCCTTTTTCTTTTGTGCATCGTATTTCGGTTTCAATTCTTCTAATTCCTTAGTTTTTGCTTTTATCGTATCTTCTAATTTTATTAATTCTTTTTCAGCCCGATCCTAAAATAAAATGTTTAATTAAAAATATATAACATTTTAAAGAGTAATAATCTATTTAAACATTGCCGAGAAAAATTACGAATCACGGTTAATTTTTTCAATAAAAAAAAGTTTCAGGCAGGTAATTCTGAGTGATAAGTTATTAGAGGATCTAAAGAACAATTGTGATAGTTATAAAAATCCAAAGATCCTATTACTAAATCGCAAAAATATAATATTTCGTTATACTCGCAATAATATATTTTCTAGTATATATCAAAAGTAAATAGATACTTATCAGGGACAGGAAATTAATTACTGCTGCATTAAAGCTAATTTTTGCTCACAGACTATAGACATAATATTACTTTTCCGCTTTATCAAAAACTAAATATTTATTTTTTCAGACACCAGTCTATACTTCAAGGTCTTATTTGGAGGTTTCTTATTTCTTTCTCCGAGATCGTCACAATTATATATCTTTTCTTTTATACACGACAACAAAAAGGCGATTAAAACAACCATATCTGAATTCCGAATATAACATTCTTACTGCACATCAATATTTAATGTATCCTAAATATAGTTTACTTAATGAAATTCTTATCAGTTATCGCAGGAAAAAAACGAAAAACACATTCAAAAGAAAAAAAACAATTTTTCAAAGCTTGAAGCATCAAATTTATTCAACAACAATAATTTGGCGCATGTTTTAGTCAATTTCGGATAGTAGATTTAATAGCATAAGTATAAATTATCTAACCATTACATTTATAGTACAAGCTGTTAAAATGAAATGGAAAAATATCTAATGTACAATTGAAATGACTCTATCGTCTTTTGTGAGATATAAATAGCATCCAATTAAAAAGTTAGTTGCAAAAAATCTCACCTTGGGTCATAACATAGTGAAAATCCATTTAAAAATATATTAATTCATTCAACTTAAACCTAATCAATGAAACCGGGGGAAGAAGCAACCTGAGGGAACAGCCATGACGAGGAAGATTAACCGAGCTTAATCGAAAATTTAGATTAAACGAAAACTATGTGTCTTTGAAACTTCACAAGGTGAAAAAATGAATACGACTGAAAAAATTCAAAATTTTAATCAACCAGTTAAACAAATGTCATTAAAAGCACGGAGAATAACAAAGCCTTGAAAAAACGCGTGTTTCGTGATTTAGCTTTCTAAAACTGGGAAAACCTAAATAATTATAGACCAAAGCGTTCGCGTGTCGTTTTTACATTATATCCGAAGAAAAAACTGAATCTAACCTAATAATACGAAAAAATAGTTTAATTTGCAACAGCCACATTTTACATTCAACGCGATCTATAGGTAATTGTTCTGAATAACGGAAATCATAAAGATTGTTTATATTTGATATATTTCCATTGATTCTGTTTTGTTGTTTTTATGAAACAGTATTTTTTTTAAAAAATGAGCAAGAAATTGAAGTAAAATTGGTCAGCCTGTAGGAAATATTCAAAACAAGTTTTGAAAAAGTAAGAAATAATATTACGACGTTAATGAGTTAGATAAGACAAATACATGAAATATTAGTCATGTTCTGTTGATTTATGGAACAGCGAAAGCAAATACTAATTATAAATTCAACCGCGTAATGTAAATTTGAAACATAAAAATATATATAAATATTTAAGTGTGACATTCGACAACCACTGCAAACCCATAAGTAACAGATCAAGAACTAACGTACGACACACTTATTATTAACTCTTTTTACTTCATAGATAATTTAGATTTTGTTCATAACAAAATGATTAATGCAATATTGCTTTAAATATAAATCAGCTATTTCCTCGTATTGTTTTAATTAAAATTATAATCACGAATCTACATTTTAATATGATGGGATCAGATAATTGTTGTTAGAAATGAGCGGCAATATACACATCTCGGTGCAATAGATTTTTGTATATAAATATACAATCAAAAATTACTTTTTTTTTTTAGGAAATAAAAATCGAAAGTTTAAAAACACGATGTTGTTACCTTTGATTTGTTATCACCTACGACTTCATCTGTTAAATCTTTGATTAAAAAATCTAACTTGGTTTTTTCTTTTACTAACTGCTGCTGTTCAACGCTAATTGTTTCTTTTTCTTCGCGCGCAGTTTGAACATCCTTTTTCGCTTCCTTAAGTTGCTTTGCCGCTCGTTTTGCTTCGTCGGCTGCTTCCTTAACTTTACTCGTCAACTTTTTTTGTTCTTCATCAAAATTTGATAATCGATTTTCTAACTAACAAATAATACATCAGCATAAAGTTAAATAATATCAAAATAAACATGCTAATAATTATTTGCACAATAAAATATCTAAGTTTCACATAACGGATACGAAATGCTAGATCCAGAATAGTCAGCTACGTGAATTATTCTGTTCTTTTCCGAAGTAAATATTATTTACAATTTATACATAATTTTAACTAAAATTATTTTATGACAAATAAATATACCTCTTCCAGTCTTTTCTTTGTTTCTTTTTGTTCTCGATCATGAATACAAAATTCTAGAGATCTACGCATTTTGTCCCATTTTTGGTATTCTTTCAGTTCTTCTTTTTCTTCTTCTAATGTTTGCAATCTATCTTCAATCGTATGTAGAAATTCGTCAATTTTTTCTCTTTTACTTTCCGTATCTGAAACAGAAATGAATTCCACAAAATTAAAGTTACATTAATATTGCGTTGTATATATAATAATAAAAATAGTAATAACACAAAACAACATAAATCAATTAATAAAGTTTCACTGTTAACTATAATAAGCAAACCTTTTAATATTGTAATTGATTCCTCTTTCCGTTCGTCATAAACCCGTGTTCCAGCAACTTCGCGTAATAATTTAAGACGTTGAGAATCCGGTGCTGTTGCCATTTGATTAATCTAAAGATCACACAATTACACAGGTCCATAAAACTATATTATTGAAAAATTAAGTACTTTCAATCAATATCTAACAACAAATTAATTTTAAATGCCGAAAAAAATAAGGACTTAATTAGAATTTTGAAATTTACGGTGGAATTATCAAAAGAATAAAAAACATCGAATTTATTTTAAAAATTCAGCAGTTACTAGAAAACATTAAACATGTGAACAAAATCAAATGAAAAATTAATAAACACAAAATGATAATTAAATAAAAATATATTTAAAGAAGAAACACGCGAAATAACAAAATTAATATGAGCTGAAAGCTAAATATTAAAAATAAACAGAAAAATTAAAACAGGAATAATGTGTAAAAACGTACCTTCCCTTGTTTAACTATATAATATGGATTAGATCGAGAAAATCCAGCAGATTCCAGTAGATTCATTACATCGGATCTCGGTACCATTTTTTTATTTAAAAAATACTGATCTTTTTTGGCACCAATTACTCGCCTTAAAACCACTTCCTCTTTTTCAATCTAACGTACGCATACAACAAATGGACATTTTAAGATAATTTTAAAATAAAATTATAAAATACGCATTTACATATGAAATCAAATAACTTACCGGAAGACGATTATCATGATTATCAAAGATAATTTCGACGTAAGCCATGCAAACACGAAGGCCAGTACCTTCGTGTAAAAGAGCCTGTCGTTGTTCAGGTCGTAAATGTGAAAATTCATCACTCAGTACAAACTGTATAGCTACAAAGTAAATACATCATTTAAATAATTCAAAAAAACTAACGAATTTTTTAATAGTAAATCAAAATATAAACATATATAATAATTTTAACGAAGAATTTAAACTGGTGGTTTAAAATGTTTACTTTAAATATACAATGTACTTGTAATCAATCTTACCATAGAAAAAATTACTCTTTCCTGACCCATTTCGCCCAACTAAACAAAAATATTACACAATATATTACTATTTTATAATGTTTTATACATAAGAAAACGTAATTATTAAAACAAATTTATGGTCATTTTATCTTCGACTTACCAACAACATTATGACGAGGATCAAAAGGTTCGACAACTGTTTGTTCCCTGTAACTTTTAAATCCATGTATTATCACCTGAAATAAATTATTAAGTCAAATTGTACTCGTTTTACCGAATACATATATCTTCTCAAAAAAATTGTTCTGAAATTTTACATACATCATCAAATAAAATCACAAATTTTAAAGAAGTTTACGATTATCGGAATTTAGAAAAACAATTTTATAATAAGTTAGACCAAATAATGTGTATTCTTTACTTATATTCGTACGAGTCCTATTTACACATAAATATACATCAACAAAGTAACAAGAAATACCTGTTTTATATACATTACAACGATGAGCAATAACTATCTGAAAAAGAATTAGCGCATTTTAGACCAAAACATTTAATTATTTTATATGCACAAAAACCGCGGTATGTTCCTTGTTTGGATTAAGCTAATTTTGAAAACAAATCCCAAATTAAAATGACAGAGTACATAACTAATGGAACGGAATGAATGATAAAATAACGGCGGGATAATACATGGGTGTTTAGCAGCTTTGCAATATATTTTGAAAATAAATATACTAATTATAGACGTAAATATAAGAAATAATTGATGAAACTCTGTACGAAATGAATTCATAAATATATTTTTCTCGTATAAATATGCCAATCAAAAATTATAAAAATAAAATTTTAGAAAATTTTGATTATTTTATTATGGAAATTATATATAAAGTTCCTCTATTAATCTATACATAATTTTTTTCCATCCGAGTCAGAATTTTTTTCTGACAAATAGGGCGCCCGGTACAAACATAACCTTGATAAAGCCGTAGTTTGAATTTATTCAACTCGCGGGCATGTTATTACATCATTTTTGTTGCTTTACTTGCTTTGTAATTTTGAAGATAAGATGTGTTCTATACGTATAGTTCCTAGATGGATTTATGTCGGAACAAATATTGCGCAAAGAGGTTATTTAAATAATCGTAATGATTGTAACAGGTATATCCTTTTTAGATTAATCATGTTTTGAACTTTATTTGGCGTTTAAATAATTTAGTAAAATACAATATTGCGTTTACTGATTTCTTTACGTTTCCTTTATTGTCAAAATGTTAAAGGTTTACAAAAAAAGGATATAAAAGGCAACTTCATATTACGTTATTAGAATCTGTTATGTTACGTGTATTTAAATTAAAAATTTATAAATTATTTTAATGCAATATTTCGTTTAAAACCTAGCAGCTTCTTGCATTTTTTCGTGGTATATGTTTACGAATCTTGATTGAATTTTTATTTTAGGTATATAATTTGCAGTAGCCGAAATCTATGGCATAAGGCAAGCAAAACATTGAAGGAAGAATCAAAAAGCACTGAAAACGAAGCTGAAGCATCATCTAATGTTTTATCTGATGCAGATCAATCTTTAAAACTGGAAATTGAGCAATTAACCAAATCAATAGAGGATCTCAAAAAAGAAAATGAAACACTCAGTGTAAGATAAGATTTAATTTTTAATTATATCCAATGAAGCAGATTGAAATATAACTTGATATAAAAACATATTGTCCTAAAGTAAATAAATGTATTATATTTTCAAAAAAAGATTTTGTATGAAAATGTGAACATTCTCAATATCTCTGATACGTTCACAAAACTAATTTTATTGGTTGAATACAGGATAAGTATAAAAGGGCACTGGCGGATGGAGAAAATTTAAGAATTCGATTGACCAAACAGATCGAAGAAGCTAAAATATTTGGTATTCAAGGATTTTGTAAAGATTTATTGGAAGTAAATCATTTAATTATAATTTATGTAACTGTGCTGTAAGTTACTAAGATGTCGAAATAATATATTATTCAATTATCTGCGAGTAAGTGTTGTAATAATTTTGCGAACTGTATTATTTACTAATTGAAGATAATTAAATAATACAAATCGGGTAAAAATTATTATATCGCATATTTATTACCATGAAACTGAAAATATGTATTCCTATATTTTACATATTACGTGCAAAACATAAAATTCAACACAAACTGATATAGAAACTTTTTATTTTAAAAAATTGTCATAAGCTTTTTGATAAAATCTAGTTTTACCCAAACAGTTTTCAATACATGTATTTCTATGATTAACTAGTTTTAATTCTTTCGGAATAATAAGATAGATTTACTAAAGTATGTAGCAAGAGATTTAACAAATTTCGTTAATATATTTTCAAACTAATGCTTTCATTTTATCTGAAATAATTATCAAACATTTGATTCTTGAAATATGATGCAAGTAAAAATGAACAAAAAAAGTATAAATAAATAAAATGTGTAGATTGTATAACCTGTGTACAGTTATAGTAAATATTGGTCTGAAAAAGTTTTGGAGTAATAAAAACGCCAACATATAGTGTCAGTAACATTAAAATAATATATTTAAGCAGATTTAATACTACTATTAATACGTGTGGTTATAATGAATAAGTTTAATTTTTATTAGTAATGATTTCTTTTAGAAATGTAAAATTGTTGGGTTTATTTGATTTTTCTATATAGGTCGCTGATGTACTCGGCAAAGCTACAGAATGTGTACCCAAAGATCAAGTTACAGATAGTAATCCTCATTTAAAAAATTTATATGAAGGCTTAACAATGACAGAAACCGAGTTAAAAAAGGTAATATGAATAAATAAAATATTACAATAAACAAAATATATTTTTAAGCTTAAGAGACATCTGTTTTTAATTTTTATTATATATTAATGTTGCACCTGTTAAGTTTACTAAATTTCTGCATTAAAAACATTCATTTTTAATCGGTAAAATTTTTAAAATTTTAATAAATCTTTTGAATAACTAAACGAATATTCAGGATATAAATATTTTTTCTGATTCTAATTATTTGTCAAAAAGAATAAACTAATACGTCATTCGTTTTCCTAGGTATTTACGAGACATGGTTTGACACCTATTAACCCGGTCGATGAAAAATTTAATCCAAACGTCCATGAAGCTTTATTTCAGCAGGTATTTTTATATATAATTAATACGATATAATTAATTTCAACAACCAAGATGAACGCGTTATATTTATTTTTATAAAATGTTTTGCATTGCAATTCTACTTTGTGTATTAGTGTTTTGAAATTAATTTGTACGACAAACGGAAAATGGATATTAGACTTTAAAGAAATATTTATTTCAAAAAGGTGAACTGACTTAGTGCAAAAAGAAAATATCGTATCTAGGAGACCAAACATACGATTATCAACAAGGTAGTATTTGCATTGCTTGTATATATTTTATTTATCAACTGGCGATCCAAAAGCGCTCATATTTGTTGAGGTGAAAAGTTATGCTTAAGGAATCTAAATTTCAGCATATATTATTGTCCAGCGTATCATGCATACATTTAAAGACCGTAATACCGCCGACTAGTTATACAAAATGAAATACAACATAGTGTCCTAATTACTTGAACTCGGTAAGTCGTTCAGTCTGTTAGACCACCTATTGCAAATGCTTGCTGTTTATAGAGTTAGCCTGTTGTACGTATGTATCAAACAAGTAAAGATTTAAATTCGTCAATTCTTCGAGCTATTATCAATGCATATCTGTACTCTTAAAATTATATTCACAAAACAAAATCATGAAACCTTGTCTTGTATAAAATATTTTTGGAGACTTTTAGGTGAAACTTTACAGGATATTTTTATTTTGTAATAGGTAATATATTTAATTATATATAGAGAGAGAGAAATATATGTTTGATAATGAAAACAATGCAATTATATATTCGTATAAAACTAAACAGTGTCAATATATGGCGCGTGCATATATATTCACGTTTTCTATATTATAACTATCCTTATTGTCATTATAGGAAGTTGAAGGAAAAGAATCCGGAACAGTGGTAGTTGTTTCCAAAGTAGGTTATAAATTACATGAACGGGTAATAAGGCCAGCGTTGGTCGGCGTTTCGAAATAACGTTCACACATATAACATTTCTCGATGTTTTGTTATAGTACTTTGAATGTACGTTCGTTTCCGGTTTTTATATACATATATATATATATATATACATATAAATAAAACAAAAAAAAAATAAATTGATGTTTTTCGTCTTGTTGATGTTTGAAAAATTGCTCGTGTGTCAAACGTGATCCTTTAATTATATATTGTAAATATATTTTCCTTTTATATATGCAAATATTAATTTTTAATATAGCTCACACTTGAAGAAAAAACATATATAGCTTAGCCTATATAATTAAACTTCAAAATTGACATAATTATTCATTCGCCGCAGGAAAAATAAGAAACACCTGCAGGATACAATAAAATAAATCATAAAATCTCATATTATTAAATAACAATTCTAAATATTAATACGACATAAGATTATTAAATGAATACAATAAATTAAACGATGCTTGTAACGCGTGTAATGAATAGGGGGCTAGTAGCCATATCGTAGTAACAAATTATGTTAATGTTAATTAAACCATAATCGTGAAATTTACAATTATAATTTGCTCAAACATTATTAACGAATAAGTGAATATATATGTAAAATTGTTTATGCATCTATTTTGTTTTGTACTAATTTGTAGCCTTCTGTAAATATTGTCAAAGATTGAAACCCAAACTGGACACGCATATGTTGATAATATACTTTTTGTTGTCAGTCTTAAGATATGAACCCGATGAAATATGGGAGAAAGCATTGTATATCTATAGCCCAGTTTATGTGGCTGGTGAAACTTATTCGAGAGTCTCAAGTAACCTCCTAAGTATTTCATTTCTTTGGACCAAGGAATACATGCGTCATTATGAATATTAAATACAGATTTTGGAAATTCTGCAAATAGTATAGCTTCAGTCTTGTGTGTTGAAACAAATTCCAGTATTTGTAAAAGGATATCGCCATTTAAAATTGTTTAAACAAAAAGGAACACTAGGATAAATCATTTAACAATGTTGAAAATAAGTAATGCCCCAGAATACTGCTTTGAGGAATGCCAGCGAAATAGGTTTTAACAGAAGCGTTAATATAGAGATGGATGGGTAACGTAAGATGTATTACTTAAGTATGATTTAATTAGTTTAAGAAGGACGGAAGGAATTTAAATTTATTTTAAATAGAATTCAAATGTGCCAGACCATATCAAATGTCTTTTCAATATGCTTTTAAAAGTTAAATTTATCTGTAGTTATCTTCTTCTTCTCTTAGCTCGTACTTGTTAGAATTTAAATTTTAAAATTATATCGCATGTCACACTGTCATTTTATGTATTTCGAATTCGATGAGTATAGATTAATTTCAAACTTACTTTAAGAAAAATATATAAGAATACTTAGTAACATATCTGTCAAATATGACATGCGATTGTTGTTTCCTAGTGTATTTGTCAATATTCAAAAATTCTTAAGGGTATTTATTACAAGTTTAAAATACATCCACGAATCATATATTGGGCGCATATATTGGGCGCATATATAAATTTAGGATGTTTATTCCTGGACGATTTTTTTCTTTTGTGGAGGGGGCGAATGTAATAGCAAAAATAAACCACGCTGCCAGTAAATTAAGGTATATTTCTTTATATAAGGAAAGCCAAAAATGAAATACAAACTATCAAGTAATTACAAGTTTCAATTCAAAAGTTATTGAACCTATTTTCGTAAATAAATAACGTTAATTTATGTGTTTCAATGATTGAACACTAAAATAGTAAAAAAAAAATGTACGAAGTTGCAACGCAAAATTGATTATCATACTCGGAAACTGAAATAGGCTGCGTCAAATTAATTAAATTCAGTAAAATTATACTGCGTTAATTACGTTACAAATAAAAATATATATATATATCTTTCCAGTTAAAACAAAAGGTACTAAAATGTCTTGAGGTTTTTAAATGTGTTTTGTGAAATACATAAATATCAAATAATTGCAATATTTCAATTGTATAGATAAAATATATGTATAAAAAACAATGGAACTAAAAATATTACATTTTGTTATTAGAATCCTTCTTTATACTGTTTAGTTTCCATTCTAGATTGTAATATTTCCAACTGACGTTTAGCCTCGCACTGCGGGAAATTTGGCAAATCGTAATATTGGGATGCTAGTTTTAATAACCATTCGGCTGTAATCAATAAAATATCAATGGCTAAAAATAATCATAACACAATTATTTCGATCTTTTGAAATATATTAAGATATATATTTCATGTAGGTAAACATTAATTACCTCCATGAATGGAATCGGCCAACAAGATGTTCCTTGTTTATGTATTTTTGGTAAAAGATAATTTAGGAATAACAGGATCATTTATTATCAGACAATTTTGGTTTGTTCATCTGTATCAGTTTTAGTAATTGTTTAAAAAAAAATATATTACATTAGTTAATGACCATTTTTCGACAAGCATGTATACCATGTTAAAACGACAATACGTAACATCACTTGTAAAAATTAAAAATACGTTAGATTTATTCAAAAACACCAAAATAAACAGACAATGATTTATACTATTACATTATATTTTGAGAAAAATATAAATTTAAATATTCGGTATCACAATTATAAAAAATGTTACCATATTACAATTAAGTATTGATAAAATCCATAAGTAATATCCAATATGTTACTAAAATTGTGCATAGGAACTTGATAAAAACTGTATGATTTAACCTACCAGTTATCTTTAAATCGTTCGGCTTTTAATTGCCATACATTGAAACTGACTGCAATGAAAGTCAAAAATACTAATATTTCAACTAAAATATCTATGACTATTAGCTTGAAACGCTCATTTCATTTCTGGGAAATTCCAGAATTAAGCGCGATTCGGTAATCACAGAAAAAAATATTTCTGTTCTTAAAATAATACCTTTACTTAAATATAATTGAAGTTGTCATGTTAAAGACCGAAACTATCTTATTTATAAAACCATAGGCCTCGTATACTAGTAATGTTAAAGTGTTATTTGGAAAAGCATAAGAAAACGTAAATTAAATCGCTTGGATCTATTGCTACTAAAAGAATGACATTTGTTCCACAAGGATAGAGACCGAACCTCATATGGAGAAATAGCCGCTACCACCGACTGAGAACAAATAGACAAAAAAAGAAGAAAAAAACGACTTAACACACCAACCATAAAATAATTAAATATATAAGTGACTGCATAAAATAAAAGAACATGACGCAGTATCAATATATATGCGAATTTCACAAATACTTAAGTATCGAAAAACATAATTATGTCAAATATACACATTCAACGGTTAGGACAAGTGCACATCAATTCAACAAAAAGTTTTTAAAATCCTTCCAAAAAATTGCTTATACGTAGTTAAATAGTTCAATTAAATGTTAAAAACACTTTTCAAAAATTCCTTATGATGAAAAGATACAAACTTTATTTAACTTATTTTTAAATAAAATTCACTTTATGATGTACCGAGCTATTATTGGGCGGGATATAAAAATTTAAACACTTGGTTTCCATTTAACTTCACTAATTGTAAAGCTAAAGGCTGAATTTAAGTAATTTCATTATGTACATAAGTCATGGCGATTTACAGCTGAAAAATAGTACTTACGTTTAACATCGGTGACAGTTCTAATGTAATTTTTCGTCGTTAACACGAATTCGTTATAAATAACCCATTCCGGTTTGTGATCCAAACAAGTAGATGGATGTAGCTGAACTACTTGATTATCCTTAATAGTTAGGTAGTGTCCCGTTCGTTCTAAATGTGCTACCTGAAATTAACAATAGTAAAATAAGCCGAGTACCCTTGATTACATTTCTATCATTTATGAAGAACACGAAAACCGTAACAGGCTGCAAATTATTACGATTAACATATTATGTATACAAATATATGACAACAAAAATGTATGAATTATTTGATTGTACGGTGTTAATCGCTGGAAATTTTCAGAACACGCAAAAATTCCTACTTTCAGCCAACACGCACGTCAAAGATAAATGTAGCTAAAGTTAGTTTTTTTTTAACGTTGAATGTAGTGATTTAAAAAAAAAATAAAGAACAAAAAAGGAGTTAAAATCGCATTTTTTTTTTCTTTATGAAAAAACCACAAAACTTTTTGGGTCATTATCAAGTAAATATAAAAAATAAAATATAAAAATATATACAATTTACAAAAATATTACTTTAGATATACAATTTGCAAACATTATCCAAGTGATAAAACTATTTGTAAAATAATCTGATAGAGAATGTGGTAAACAACACAATAGGCAATACGAGTCTAATCGACAAATTTTCTTCATTTAAATACCTGCATAAAGAATCCGGTGACTAAAGCTTTACGAATATTAACGTAATAATCCTTCGAAGTAAATTCGGTAGATGTACGTCTCAAATTAAACCTGTCCATTATACGAGATAATTGCTGTCTTACGTTGTCGCCAGACTTCAATGAACGATAGTTAATAAAGTTATCATAACACCATTGCGGATCTTCGTTATCTTATAAAAAAAAACATATAACATATAACGACTACAAATTAAAACATTTATAAGTTCAGAGTCATAAAAAACAGATTCGAGATATTTTGCTAATTAATTTATCACATTTATCGGAGTTAAAAATTATATAAGTATTTTAAAATCAAATGTTTTATATATCTTCTCAAAAATAAATCGTCCAACTCATATAATCAAAATATACGTTTCGATCTGAAATATATAGTTTAATAATTCAACAAATGTACTATGTACTATAAGCGTTGTATATTATAAATTGCTATAAAATATTTAAATATAAAATTTGTTCGATTACACTGTTTTTAACGTCGGCATCTTCATTGCTGCGGCCACCTAAAATCATGTCTAGTTATTATATGTAACGAATAAAACAAACCGTACGTAACAGAGAAAAAAATTAACCACATTATTAGTTCGTATAATAAACCAGTTCTTACGAGCCTTGCAAAATAAAAATGAAAACATTTTGATAATTTTAATGCTTTGAAAAAAAAAGTCTTTCGATTTAATTAAATATGAGATAAGTGCGCATTACACTCTAACGTAATATATATTGCAATTAAGAAATTTATAGTAAAAACTATTAATGTTATGTGTGTATGGGTGAAATTTTAAACATAATTCTGTATGAAATTACCTTGCTAACCGCGTTAACAAAATCTATATTCGTTTAAACGATCGTTAAAATGGGGATAAGTTTTCTAGTAAAGAAATCAATAAATAATCGTTTACTTCCGATCGTGTTTTCATGATTTATAGACAAACTATACCAAGAATTAAGTAAGCCGAAAAGAATAATGAATTCATACAAATATTTTTGAATTAAGTGCAACACACATAAGGAATTAATATATAAAACGTGTTCCTTTTAATATTTCGTGGAGAGTAATGCGCATCAGTAAGCCGAAAAGAATAATGAAGTTATACAAATATTTTTGAATTAAGTGCAACACACATAAGGAATTAATATATAAAACGTGTTTCTTTTAATATTTCGTGGAAAGTAATGACAATTTCGGCAGTTTTTAAACTCTACTCTTCTTTAAGCGCACAATATCATTACTGAATCGAAATACAAACTAGTCAACGCTACATCAAAACTATTTTCAAAACTGATCTAAATTCTACGAGGCAGTTTTCTAATATTAATTTCCAAACTCACAATATACGTAATCGCAGAAAAATAAGTTATTCATAAATACAGATAGAAAACAAACGTGTTAAATATCCAAAATTTCAACTCTTTTTAAAAATTTCGGTCGTTACTCTATATGACGAAGTTGATTTTTCGTTCGATAATTAAAAAATTAAATTTAATGTGATAAAAGTACATTAACACATAAATATACATAAACAGCTTACTTTGTTTAAAAGCGTGGTAGACATTCAAAAGCGTCAAATGATCTCCATCAATGTGGGCAAACCGCATTTTCGCATCGTCAGCGGACTTCTTCGCTTCATTCGGTCTCACAAAACACTGTGGAACTAAATAACATAGTGGGGGAAAGGTAGGGAATGCATCCCAGCCAACCGTCCACATTTAATTAACGGCAACCAACAAGAGCAACAATAAAACTCCTACGTCATCTATTTATTATTAAGTAGTAACATTACGTTCCTGCTATACGACATACCAACGACCAACGTCAATGTCTTCAGGTATTTTTCTAAAATTACTCACAAAAATTAGTAACAATCACATATATATATACATATATATGAACTCCGCTCCACGATAAACCGACCACATAATATATATATATATATATATATATATATATATATATATATATATATATATATATATATATATAATATATGTGCAATATTACATAATATACATTATGTAATATATATATACATATATATATATATATATAAAGTGCATTTTTTATTGCAAATGATGCCAGTAAATCGAATAGCAGGAACATATTTTCAAATTTTACAAACTGAAATATTAACATTTTAAACTTTAATATCAAAAGAAACAACCAACGAATAAAATGTTTAGTAAATAAATAACGCAAAAGTTAATTTAGAACTAAATTGAATTAACTACGATATATATTTGATTTAAATTATGCACATTAATCATACTTAAATGTTTACTATACAAGACGTCATAATTTGTTGTACACCTTCACTGACGACACATCTGTTTTATGTACAGATGTTTGTCCTATAAATACTCGTACTAACCTACAAGAAGCGTCAATGAAATTTCATCATGGTTTAATGCGTAGAGAATTAGGACTAATGAATTCGAATCCGCACGCGTAATCTTCATAAAAGGAAACACGAGCTGTCAAACTTTAAATGGCATACTAATGCAAAAAAAAAAAACAGCAAAATACCTTGGCATGTTCCTTAATCAACATTTAACGTGGAAAAAATACATAATAATCAAGAAAACTGAAATAAACGTAATAAAATTAGCAAAACTGAATTATCTACTCAACAGAAAATTTGTGCTATCCAAAAATAACACGTTGATCATTTACAGATATTAAAGCCAATCTGGGGTTACGGATGTCCATTATAAGGTTGTGCAAAAAAGACGAATATTGATATAAGACAGCGGATCCAAAATAAAATTTTACGAATGACTGTTAAAGCACCGTGGTACATCATAAATCTGGCGCTACACGATGACCTTGATATAAAATTCATTAGACAAGTAATATCAGACGACGCTAAAACTTATTACTACAGACTTGAAAGACACCCAAATAACAGCGACTTTGCGTTACTAGATAATTCTCTATAAGTTCGAATTATTATCAAGCTAGTAAACAAATACATCACGTTATTTGGTTGAGAGCGATTATCATTGGATAATCTGCACTGCATGTTAATCGCATAATGACATAAAACAGGCTGAATAGCCATAAGCTAGGTGCATTTATAAAAAAAAAAAAAGTCCATTATCTAGTGCTCACTGGAAAAATAAGTAGGATATTACGAGTGGAAACGAAACTTTTTTAGTATATAAAAAGCAGAAAATTTTAATAAACAATTAAATCCTGCACTTTAGCTCGATGTAAAAATGTAATTGAGATTAATTGGCCATTTTTTAAACAATTCTTGCAGCAAGTTTATTTTCTTAAAAAACATATTTTATATATTCCGCGTAATCCAAATGAAATAATACAATAATAACCAGATAGCTAAATAACGGTTTTAATCCAAGCACAAAAATTAAATATAGTTAAAAACGACAACAACGAAATAAAAAGTTTAAATCGTATTAAAAATTAATTCCTAATAGATAATTAATACTGAAAAAAAATTCTGAGTAAATAATAATACCAATTTTTAAAGTTGAAATGATTAACGATTAAAACAAATTAAAAATCATTGTTCACAAAGCTATCTTATCTATCATCACTTAACGAGGAAAAATTAGAAACTACGCCAAACTCTAAAACAATTTTAAACGATCAAACGAGTACGAATCAAATGATAAATAACAAATTATACACCCACACGTGTGTATGTAAAATGATACTTACTAGGAATTAATAGTATATTATAAATGAAAAAGAGAGTAATTTTTTTACTATATGAAAAACATTTTTTATTGTAACTAACTTATAAAACTACAGGATGTAAATACAGTCGCCATGTTATTTTTTCACGTAACAAAGATGTAAAACATATTTTCTTGTTTTTGTGGTTTTTTTTTATCACCGAATTTATTTCTCCCGAATAATTACATAAGATATCGACGATTAAAATGTTTCTCATTTAGTCGATATCTAACGAAACTTTAAAAACGTATCGTAGTAAATTTAATTTAAAATAAAACCTTGGAAATTAATTAAATATACCTGACAGCATAGCTGTAATGGATAAAATTTCATTGGAACAATTCAGATTACAAGAAGCGATCAACATTTTAGCTAACTGCGGGTCTAAAGGAAATTCAGCCATGACAGCTCCCAAATCTGTCAAATTACCATCGTCGTCCAAAGCCGCCAAATAGTTCAGTAATTCTAAAGCTCGCATTAATGTTTCTGGAGCTAAATGTATGCGTATACAAATAAGAAAAAATTATAAATAATTCGGCATAAAAACAAAGGACAAACAAAACGGTCACTTAACAAATAACTAAAGTAATACTCGGATCATATATAAATAACTTCGAGTCACTTTCCGCAACCATAAACTTACTAAAATGAAAATGGCAACAACTACAAGAATCTGGCGCGAAATATATTCAAAAACAGATTGAAGTCCAATTTTTTTTTTTTAGTATTTTAAGAGAATTCATGAATTAATTTAGGCAACCAAGATAAAATTTATTTTCAAACGAATAGCGTAGATTATAAAAACTATATATTTCAACTACGGACAAAATTTATCATTAATGAAATATTTGAAACATATCGTATAAAAAAAAAAAAAAAATGGTCCTGAAAAAGTAAATTTAATTAAAAAGATACACACCGTAAGGAGCTATTTAAACGAGTATACAAAAAGCGAAAAAGAATTTTTGTCAATTTAACATGATCAAAATAGTCGGTCAAAGATTGATAACGTATCTTTATTCATCTTTTATTCGTTTGTAAGCACTAAAAATGCAAATATGAATATCGCAATATATCTACCTGGTGGATCCATAAAATCGAAATGTACCAAATCATCAATTCCAAGCTTCTTCAGTTGTAATACTACCGATCCCAAATTAGAACGAAGAATTTCCGGGTACGTATTATCTTGCATTTCATTTTTATACGCTTTTTCCGTATACAATCTTAGTAACAATAAAAACTCCACACATTATTCTTCGTAAATATCACAATTGTTAGTAATTAATAATACAGCTTTTCAGCAGTTATGCAATTTTCAAGTTAAAATAATTAATCATAAATAAATAATATATAATAAATAAATATATATCAGTACTTTATATATATATATATATATATATATATATATATATATATATATAAAGTACTGATTTTTTTATTAAAAAAATCATTAGTGTTGTGAACTAATAACAAAGCTTTTCGTCGGTTCGTCATTTTCAAGTTAAAATAAATAATTTTTTTTGAACAATAAGTATGGAACGCTACCCAATGGCTGTCATTCCTTGTTTATATATTATTTATTGTAGTGCATTGAGGTTTAAAACTTAGTATCTACGGACGGAATTCTAGTTCAATCTGGCTAAGTCGCTTCAATCGTCTGAATCGACACCTATTCTGCGAGATTAACTGCTAACGGATTGATGTGGTTTTTGAGTCGATGAAAATGTCTTATTGCAAGGGTTGCAAATTACTTCTTTGACTGTTGAAATGAGGAGGTCATTGTGTATGTCATCGTTTCGAACAAGCCATGGTGCCGCTAAAATATCTCGCAGGACTTTGGACTGGAATCTTTGTATAAATTTAAAGTTTGAATTGTTTGCTCTTCCCCAGATTTGAATACCGTATGCCCACACAGGTTTTAAGATTACCTTGTATAGTAATACTTTATTTTCAATTGATAAAAATGGCTTTTTTATGTTTCGGTATGTAAAGTTTAGTTGCTTCAGTTTTGCAATAATGTGATCCTTAAAAATGAGTCATTGGTCAAGGTGTAACTCAAGATAATTCACAACACACGACTTTGAAATTGTCTGCCCATTCAGTTGAATCGGCAAAGTTAGACCTTTTTTCGATGTAAACAGAACCTGTTTGAACTTTAACTGCGATTCTCCATTGTTTAACCTAATTCTCTACACGTGACAGATGATTTTGAAGCTGTTCAGTGGCTATTTTTTCAAGAATAGGATCTATTCTTCTGAGTAAGATTTTTCAAAGAGCTTAGAGAAAACTGATAAGCTAATGGGTCTATAAGAAGTAGTTTCGTTTTGAGATTTTCTTGGTTTTAGAATTATTATTTCCACTGTATCGGAAAGTAGCCAGTTCGGAAGATTACATTGAAAATGTGTGTCAACAATATTACAGCTTTTCTTTATAATATCAGCTATGTCGAGATCGTAGTCCAGTGCCTACTATGAGTTTAAATACTTTTCTATGAATGCATTTACCTCCACAAGAGATGATGATTTTATTGGGGATGCCAACTGAAATGGTATATGCCAGTAATTTTCTATCTTTTTCATGACATGCTTAAATTCGGTTGAAACACTTTTAATAAGATTTTTCTTAATTAGTTCGTGCCAAATTATTGTTTTTAATGAGTGTAAACTGAAAATTGTGATCCTTCTTTACATTTTTTGCTACCTTCCATAAGTTATAACCTGTTGTTTGGGTCGGAGACAATTAAGTTATATATTCTTTAAATGCATTATGTTTTGTTTTTAACCGTGTCTTTTTAAGTTTCCGACATGCTCTATTTATTTTGTTAGTACGATTTCTATCGTTTTGCCATATTCGTCTTAGTTTCCATTTATCCGATATCTGATCTCTTACCACTTTCGGATAAAAGATTATTTCAAAATTCTCCACTTCATCAGGCGTAGCTATAAGTATACAGATTTTTCTATACACTTAGTAACTTTTCCACGGCTATTTCAATCCGTTTCGCGGTTTACAGAGGAACTTTTAAGTCTAAATTCCTTTCGACGAATTACTGGAACGTTTCCCAGTTGGTATCCCCGTTTGATAATACTAGTTTTTGCACTACATGTATTGCTGTAGTGCTTAGATTTAGGATTTTAGATTAATGGTCAGAACTAGCATCTCAAGATGACTCTACAAGATTGATACCTCTACTGACAAAAAAATCAAGTAGATCTGGAATTTTTCCTGTTAGATGGTCAATATATTAGAAGCTTGTAAACAGCTATTATATTTTAACCCACAATTATCTACACTAAATACCATAATATAGAGTAATTTACTATCAAATGTTATTAATGTATATAATGAAATATTTTTATTTCTTAATTTATTACTTCTAAGTTTTCTAATAATTTTCTCCGTAGTTTTGGTTAATATTATTAATTTCATGTTTAAATTTTTTACAATATTAACAAATATATATATATATATTAAGGTTCATGAAAGTATATTTTGTAAAATACGAAGTAATGAAACAGGTTTGTTTACATCTATATACATTAATGAAGATAACTCTCGATCACATAAATGATCATCATTATTTTCATTTTATTACTTAGTATTGCGAAAGTTTCGGTAATATAGAATCTCATCAGAGTGATTATATAGTGTAGTTAATTTCGATAATAAATCGCAATAGTATTGTAAATAGCCAATATTAGTAATAATAATATAATATGGATAAGCGATTGCAATTCTGGTTTAAGTTTCGCGATAAATTAACAGTATAATAATGATTTTTTTAAACGTATTTAATAATAAAAATAATTTATATCACTTATGTCATCCAAACTTATATATATATAAAATTTGACAAGAAGAAGGGAAACGAATCCTCCAAATTCATATGACACTTAAAAAATTTTCGTACATATATATATATTCACAAATGTCGGTAGAGAATCATATTAAATGGTACATATTCATCGCTCTTAGCCTGAAATCCAAAATGTTTTAATAACTATTTTTAAATTTATATATGTTATAAGGATAAAATTACCGAAAACATTTTCCAGGTCGAGTACGTCCAGCTCTTCCAGCTCGCTGCTGAGCTGAAGCTTTACTGATAGGAGAAACTAACAAAGATTCCACGCGAATACGAGGATTATATACCTATAAATTTATAACATTGAAAATATTACATTGTAAGTAGATGCCCAATAAGAAAAATAAATAATACACACCTTAATTACGACCACAACAAGCACACACAAAAATTTGTTAAAACTTTTAAGCAAAACAAATGGCACCTTAAAACATATATCTGAAATATAATGTCGATTATTAATGGTGTTTTATTATTTATTTTTAAATTTGATATATTTGTTTATGCATGTACATATATATAATATTTTTGATGTTTTATAAATACTAATGTATCAACATAAAACCAAATTTAGTGAACTGCTCGAAAATGTGTAAAAACAATTGCCTCAATAACTGTCAAAATGATTATATTTACCTTCTGTTTGGCAAAACCTGGATCAATGACAAAGACAACACCGTCAATCGTCAGTGACGTTTCCGCGATATTGGTGGAAACTACTACTTTTCTACCGATAGCACCATTAGGCTTATTCGGCGGAGCGGCTTCGAATATTCGTTGTTGTAAATTCGGAGGCAGCGTGGAATATAGCGGAATACATTTAAGTTCACCAACTTCTGGACCCAAGTTATCCACTTCACGTTTTATCCTTTTACAAGCTTCTTCAATTTCCTACAATCATTTTTTATGTATCATAAAAAAGAAAAAAACATGAATTGATTTAAACGAACATTGATAATATAATTATATATAACCACCAATAATCATATTTTTACCTCTTGACCGGTAAGAAACAATAAAACATCCCCGCCAATATCTTCACACATATGAATCTGAATAACAGTACGAATAGCAGCTTCTAAATAATCACGTTCCGGTTCAGGTGTATAAAATATTTCTACCGGATGAGTACGTCCAGGAACACTCATTAACGGAGCATTATCGAAATATTGCTGCGAAAATCGTGTAATGAATATTCTAAAATAATCAACCTCACGTACAATAAGCAAAAAACGTAATTTATCAAAAATTTAAAAATACCTGGAATTTTCCAGCGTCCAGGGTCGCAGACATAATAACTAATTTCAGATCCGATCGCTGCTTGCTTATTTCTTTTAGTACACCCATTAAAATATCTGTAGCTAACGTACGCTCGTGTGCTTCGTCCAATAAAATAACTTGATATGATTCTAACATAGGATCAGACATGCCCTCTCTCAACAACATACCATCTGTCATATATCTAACATTGAGTATTCAAAAAAATAACGTAAATAAAATAAGAAGGTTTTGTAAAACAAAAACTAGTAACATATCAATGCTCTTTTAAGATTATGAATTATTTACTCAACATTCAACGAAGCAAACCAATTACTTTTATATTATACTGCACAAATATTAGTGTACAATTTTTAAACAAATGTATATTTCACACATACAAGCAAAATATATATACACACAAAATATAAATATACGCTCTGCTGAAAATATCAATCTGATTAAAAAAAAGTAGGTATTTACTAACTTCAATATAGTTCTCCCAGATGAACAATCTTCAAATCGAATACAATATCCGACTTCTTGCCCGAGACATACATCCATTTCTTCAGATACACGCTGAGCAACTGACATAGCTGCCACTCGTCTTGGCTGAGTACAAGCAACACTTTTTTTCCCTACTGATCTTGAATATTCGACACACCTATTTATATATATATATATATGTATGTATAAATATTAATATGTAAATTTAAAAAGTTGTGACCCCGAGAAAGCATGACAAGAATAGATTAATAAAAAATTACTAAAATAAAATTATAAAATTCACCGTAATTAATCAATAAAGATGTAATTACATCCAAATGACGCTGCATGTTCGTATTTATAAAACGACACCTAAATATTTTAAAAACTTATGAACACTCTAAATTTGAAAAATTTAATGATTTTTCATTTACTCACAACGTACGTAAAGTTCTAAATGCCAATTACGATGTGGAACATAGCGACGCTTTGATGTATGGCAATAGAATATAATTTTATCCAAGATTAACAATAATATTTGTTATAACATTAATTCCGTTTTTCACGTACCATTGAGGAATTTGTGTTGTTTTGCCGGATCCTGTTTCTCCTACCAATACAATAACTCGATAACGAGCTAACAATTTCATAAATTCTTCCCGATATTCAAAAACTGGCAACGATAAACGCTTTCTTAATAATTCATAATATCTGAAATATACAAATAAATAACTATCAATACAACATAATATAGTTAAATATTAATGGAGTATAAAAAAAAATAATTCAAGTACAAAAACTGATTGCCACAATTAAAACGCAAATTTTTGATTTAAAAACTGAATACTTCATCAATGTATAAATCATCATTACTGATAGTTTTTTATATTATGGTATATAACGATGTCATATTAAAGAAATAACTTATGTGTGAAATAGAGTACTTGTAACTTTACAACGAAATAACAATTACACACAATTGATAAACAATATTTACCGAAAACAAAATTTATGATTACATAAAACAATGTGAATTTCTATAATACAAAGTATGGAGTGAAACTTTGTTTAAAAACAAAATATACTATTTAACATAATAATCATAAACCAAATTTTAAGGAACCAATTGTTCATTATGAAATGTTTAATTTGGGAAAGTAAATACAACAAATTAAATTCGTACATGTAAGATGTACATTAAATTATCATTCACAAAGGATTATTTACAATAATTAGTAAAGTATGCATAAATTCAAACGTACTAAGAAGAAAATACAACATAAACTATAAGGTTATAAATTATTGATATATGAGCTAAAACCCCTACTAAGCATTTATTTATTCCAGCAATTCAAACTGAAATATTTAAATAAATACACATCAACTGAGTAGCACAAGATTTTTAAGTGTATAAAATGAAAATTACTTAAATATCAAAACATAACCGAATTACCTGGGTGTGTATGGTAAACTTGTATACGGATTAGTTTGTAATTGTTGCGTTTTAGAAGAAATATTTGAGCCCCTGTAATATTAAGGATATTAATTTGAATAAAATTTAATTACCTACTTGACAGTATCGAGCACCAAAAATCAAATATTAACATAATCAATACTTTACCCTTTAGAGTCCATATCATTAGAGGTTTCAGATGACCTATAATAAATAATGCAAGAACCATATTAGCATAAACGTTAAATAAAACAAAATTACATCTCAACAACGTAAATAATTCATTAAACACTAAAATTGTTTAACTACTTACGATTTTTTATTTTTTGTTATAAACGGGTCAATTAATTCTATTCGACGTTTAGACATCATAGAAAACACACTAATTTAAACAACAAAGAAGTAGCTAATCAAAATGAACACACGAAACTGGAATCCACAATGTTCACCCTTAAGATTTGGCTTTGTCATGTATGTCCAAGCATCACAAAATAATGAATTAACGTACATCATACACGTTTAATGTATTCCTAAATTGAATTAACAATCAAAACAAATTATAAAATACTATTTTTTTAATATAATAAATTTTTCACAAATAAAACATTAATTTATTTTTAAAATTTGCATTATACATATACTGTGAGGAATGCTTCTGCTTCTATACGAAGTAACACTGTTATAATTTAAATATCTAAAGGAAAGGAACGATTCTGTTTCTAAAAATTAGTAAAATGCTAAAATGAAACGTCGTCGTTTAGTGTGCGGTATGCGGATATTATTTTTTGATAGAAATAATTTTGGTTTTTGTTGTTTTTCGTAATTTGATTCAAATAACCACCATTTATAAAAACAAAAAGTATGTTAATTTTTAAAGTGTGTTTTTATAGAAACGATTTTCTATATTTTTAATGTAAATTTAGAAATAAATAAAAGAAACTAATACTTCATTTTAATAATTTTAATATTTTTGAATATTTAAATGTTTGCTCAAATAAGTTACGTTAATATGTACAGTATAAAATAATTATATGAAAAGTGCTTCTGTTAAAAAAAAAAAAACAATGTTGCAAACTGTAACATACTGTTTGTCAAATGCACATTCAAATAAATATATATTTTACTAATTTTAGAATAATAAATGATGAAATGTATGTTTTCTTTGAGTTCATAAAATGTATAAAATTTGTTATTATAACTTTTAACAACTCCCTAAAATATGATTTCAGATATAAATTGATCAATTCTGATGAAAACATTTATTTCGTGCTTATCGAATTTTTTACCTATATCTTCAGTTTTACTCATCGTACTGTTTGGAATTTAATTATCAACTTAGAAGAAATGAATATTAAATTTAATTATGTTTTATTGTTTATAATTATATTAATATGCGTTTAACATTATCTTATTCTAAATTCTATAATTGTATTATGATTTACATCAGTGGATTGTATTTCTGAGAGCGAAGATGAAGATCAAAATGTCATACAGATGCCTCCAAAAATTGATGTTACTAAAAATGGTATACAAAATAATGGAATTCAAACGAAGGTAATCTCGACTTAAATCTGCGTAAGTTTACATGTCTGAACTACTCAGACTGTTCGGTTTTTATTTTGTACTAAGAAGATATCGAAACTTTGTTTCATTATTTTTTCAAAATATGAATCTTCATTATATTGTGATTATTCTGTGTTGAATATATATTGGAGAGTAGTGATTTTATAAATTATAAACCGAACAAAATCATAACCCCATTTAATTACTAAAAGCTTTGCAGTAAAAAAAAAAACTGTTTATTATTCTGTGTGCCTATTGTTTTCATTATAATCCATGTTAAAACCTTGTTGAAAAGACAGGTATCATAAAAATAGGCTAGAGTATGTACCATTTTTAAAAACCGGTAGGTAATTTTCGGTTTGAAATTTACGAGTTCAGAGTTTTGATGTATTTGGTAATTTTTCCATTATTCCTAAACATTAAAATTTAAATTACTTTATACGCAATATATTTTTTATTGAGAAATGCATGACATGTTTTCTATTTATAGTTATTAAATAATTGTTTTATGATGTATATTCGTTTAAATTTTACTTGCTTTTGAAAATTTTCCCATTGTTTTATCTAGTTAATTTTGATTAGTTTTAATTAATATCTCAACATATTTAGAATGTTAAACGAGTGTATTACTTCATGTTTGTAGTATTTTTATTTTAAATTTATAAATTCAACATGCATAAATTTAATATCTATTTTTGTATTTACTTAAAATTGTACGCACGCGAATTATTTACAACGTTTTCTTATTATTACTGATAGTCTGAAAGAAAACGAATGTCTAAAGAAGACCGAGAAAAATTGAAACAACAGAAATTATTTGAAAAATTAGAGAAGAAAAAAATTGCTGATCAATGGAAACAAATAAAACCGGGAGAGTGTTTAAAGGTTAAAATTTTTAAATATATTCTGTTAATACGATAATGTAAATTTCAGTATAAATTACACTATTGAGGTAATAGTACACTTCGTTTTATAATATAAACAATTATTTAAAAAATAAAATTGACTGGTGTTTATAATTAATAAAATGTTAGTAAAAATTAATACGTCTTTTATCAGTAGTAAAACCATCCCATTATCATTTACTTCGTTATCTGTGTTATTATTACACTTAATGTCGTTAACAGATTTTTAAATAATTGATAAGTATATATTACAATTTCTTTCTTTAAATATATATGTAAATTTTCACACAGTATGATATCGTAATTTTAAAAATATCACTTTTATCTTATTTATTTTCACTGAAAAAATAAGAAAAATGTAAAACATTTTCTTAAATTAAAAACGATTTAGATGAACGAAATAATTAAAACGCCACAAACGATAGCGTTACGGATATAAAGTAATGTTACACACTATCAAAAAAAAAAACGTTTGAAACATATATTCTTCCTCAAAATATCACAGTAGCAATCACGTTTTACGTCGGAAAAAATACAAAGAATCAAAAGGCAGTTAGTATATATTTAATATGCCAATGGTGATGTGCTTTCTCGACTATACAAAAGCTTTCGATGTCAAATGGAACATGTTATGACAGATATTAATAGAAGATTGGTGTCGATGCATCTAATACAACTAATTAAATCTTTATACGTATATAATAAAACATATGTGCACACTGTCGGAATATTTTCATAGTGGAAAAGGAATCAAACAAGAGTGTATTCTTTTTCAGCATCTATGGAGTGTGGATAATGAGAAAGAAGAATGGAAAATTGGATTTAGCGGTAGAAAATTTTCAAGCCATTATGCGAATGACACGGTACTTAACCCCCGGAGATGAAATGACAAAACTATTATGGAAAGTGGTAATGGTCAGTAAAAAAACTGACCTCGTGTTAAATAGAGCACAATGTGATTGATGGAAAAAAATATAGATTGTGCAATTTCTTAAACCATCCATAACTGAAATCAAAATTCGGAATCTTAATTCCTTGAATACATAAGTTTGTGAGAACTTGCCAATTTCATCAGTGATTAATCGAAGATTATTACTCCAACATCGAAAAAATTTTAAATCTTGCTGGTTCATCACAGTGATCAGCTAAAAATTCATATAATAACAGTTTATATAATTCTTTACATTTGCTTACATGATGTGTACAACAAAAGAACTTTTTTCAACCTGAAATATTAGCTGTTAGTATAAGATAATTTTTTTGTTATAAATATTTTTGCATATCTTATTCCTAGCCTGCTTGGATATCAATAGATGATTTCAGTTGGAGATAATTGCTTGAATACATTCAGCTATCCAATGATAGGTAGAATTATGGTTTCATGCTGAATCAAATGTTTTTTTCGTCTGAAGCTGGACTAATCAACCAGATCAAATAGTTTTGTCCTCTTTAGTCTCCTAATCCCCAATGAATTATCCAGGAGATTTAACGTAGTGTTATTAGTATGACTATACAGCGTATCAGTATGTTTTTTTGCTGTTTCTTTAATGACATCTTCTACATATCGAATTTTTGTATCTTGGTGAAGGGTATCACGAACCAAGTTGCGTTTGTCATTGTTCTCAGAATTTTGTTTTGAAATCTCTGTATTATGCGGATATTGCCTTTAGCACCGCATCCCCATAGTTGGCATCCGTAGATCCAAACGGCTGCGAGAATTTGTTTATATATTAATAATTGATTTTCAAGCGATAGATTTGACTGCTTGCCTATTAACCAGTAAACTTTCTTTAACTTTAGGTTTAGCTCCGCTCGTTTACTTTGAATATGTTTGCGCCATGTTAATCTTCTATCTAAGTGTAGACCTAAATACCTTATCTCCTTAGTAGGGACTTTTTTGTTATTTACATATATATATACTTATAGGTGTTATGAATTTATTTGTAAAAGTAACATGAGTACACTTTGTTTCGTTAATTTTAATCCTCCATTTTTGACACTAGCTTTTAATCTGGTCTACTGTCGTTTTCAAGGTGCGATTTGCAATATGAGAACAATGATTTGAACACAATATGTCTGTATCGTCTACAAAAGTTGCCACAAAGCATTTATCTGTTATTGGTAAGTCAGCTGTATAAATAAGGTACAAAAGCGGCCCTAATACACTTCCTTGAGGAACGCCAGCACTGATAGTGTATAGTTCTGAATTTTCATCTCCATATTTCACCTGGAAATGTCTTTCGTCTAAATAGGACGCGAAAAGTTTATAGTAATGATGAGGGAAATTAATTTTAATTGTATGAAGCAATCCCGTGTGCCAGACTGTCAAAAGCCTGACTCACATCCAGAAATACAGACTCGCAAACCTTATTTTTTTCTTCAAGGTCAGCTTCTATTTTTTTGACAACCCGATGAACCTGCTGATTTGTTGAGTGCTTTGCCCTAAATTCATATTGCATTTTCCTCTTTCAATGTTTGAATGACGCCTCTATATTTATCTATATTATCAGTTGTCAATGACCCTTTCATCAGTAGTTTTATAACTAAATGCACCTATTCCTAAATTTTTCTCAGTGTTTTCTTTTAGTTGTGATAAATTTTGAACATTTGGTATAAATATAGGAGGATGTTTTAAATCCTTTTGCATTGCATGAATTTCACTACAAATTGAGCAGATTTCATTTTGTAATGGAGCAAATCTGTTTTTTGCCAATTTATTTATTTTTTGTTCAGGTTCTGGAGCTAGTGGTTTGCTTCCCTTTGTCTCTTCCTGTTAGATCTAATATAATCTACTATTTGCCATTCTGGCTGTTTATTATTATTTGCCTCATTAATATCTTTAACTAATTTCAGTGGAGAAATTTTTTAATTGCTCGATTGAACAATAATATTCGTAGTATCGGTACGAATAAAGCTATCTTGGTTATTACTAACGGATATATTTTCGTATAATGAAACGTTATCATCTGATTTTATGTCTGTTTCCATTATGATGATGATGATGACGATAATGACGAGTGTTTTGTTTAATTTCGTTTTCTTTCGGGAGGAGGTGAGCGGATCATGCACGTGGAGCAGGAGGTTTTAAGAGACGAGTCGGAAAACACTACGCCACTCACACGATCGTTAAGTTTATATGTAGTATTATGAGATAAGATAAGAAAGTACGAATCAACGAAATATTAAAACAGATTTCTACAAACGAACGTACTTAACAACATGAACGAAGATAAATTAACACGAATAATTAAATTCTACGATATTTAAATTTTATTATCAACTTAAACAAAGACTGGAACTTCATAAACGAAGTAAAATAAAGATATTTCAACACTTGAATCATGCACTTATGTTTAAGAAAAATTCTTGTAATAATGAAGTATAACGTTTAATTGGTTAATCTGCATTAAGAATTACTGTGATGCCTCCAAGTAGCTTTCGAAAATTAATACATAACGGCTTCAACAACACTTCGTAGAAAAGTCAATATGAATTGCCTTAGATAAACCTGAATGTATTTTTTACGATTTTTTAATTCCAGCTGATATTTATTTACCAACTAATAGAATTGAAACCTGAACTATATAGAAATCTTTTCGCTATAGTAAATTCTTGTTCCTGATAGAATTCTAATTCAGGATTCGTAAAAAAAATTACCTCTATGCCACTAAATCCATTATATATATTTATATATATCGATATTTTTATAGTTTTTCGTGGTTTTAGCACGTAACTGTAAATTTGGATTCTACGCTCGTATCTGACGAATATCAAGAATTTATAGATACTATAAGATCAGCTGAAATACAATATAAAGTGACTGAACAGGATATTCCGTTCAGTATAACATGGATAAGAAAGCAGGTAATATATATATGGGGGGGGGTTTCATCTGATGCGCATGAAATAATCACTCGAATTTTATTAACATATAAATATTTTATTATAGAATTAATAATGAGAAAATAATCACTGAAGTATTTTCATTTTATTTATAGGCACTTGGTTATCCTGCAAATTATGTATTATATTAGCGTCTGAAAGAGATTTAAATATATTTTCGGTTTTATTTGGATTGTTTTTTATTGTATCTTTCGATAATTTATATTTAATTCGTTGATGATTGTATTTCGTAGTCTAATAAAATATGAATTATAGTTAATTGTGATTTTCAAGTGCGGCAGTACAATGAAAGGTATCCAGTGAATAGGCGTTGGGAAGTAATTAGTAGGTGTTCTATGTGCAATATCTAACTAATGACCTTCCGTTTTATTTCTTGTTCTGTAGTTTCCCAATGTTCTAAATTTAGCTTAAGCTGATATAGGTGTACTGGGTTTCCACGAATTTCTAATATGGTTATGAGCTTTTTGTAATATAATTTTGTGTAAATCAATGATGGTTGTTGATTTGTTTTTATATTTTCGTTGTATTTTTTACTGCTTTGTTTATTTTTTCGTTCTATTCCTGTGCAAGCTGGAGTCTAGAAGAATAACAGTGTATTGTTCTGCGAAATGAAGCTGTGCACAATGTATTTAATATTAATAGTTATTTTGTGTAATGCGGTACATGAATGTTTGTATACTTGTTGCGATTGATTAGATATGTAGTTAAAGTTTTGTACATCGTTGGTGATTCAGCTTTGAAAACAGTTACGGTTGATGTTAAATAGTATATCTGTGTTTTCTTACGGTTGATGTTAAATAGTATATCTGTGTTTTCTCGTGTGTAAGATAAGCGGATGTGGTTTATTTTATGGATTTCGATGCCTGTCGGTATATATTTTTATATGATGTTTGAATTTTTTTTTTTTAAACAATTATAATTTCGCCTTAAAGGTAAATGTTTTTTGTGCTTATTTAATTCAGGATTCATGATAATTAGGGAAAATATGCGTTTTGGTAGTAGTTTAAAGGCGTTGAGTTTATTTAAATGAATAAATATGTTACCGAAGACCAATGAACCATGTTAAATGATCTACTAACTAATTGCGTATAATATTTTGGTCTTCTGTTCATATCGAAACGATAATATGTTTGCTTACACATATAAGGCTGTATGTGGACCAGTATAAACTTGCATAGAGCTGTTCTAAGAGCTAAATTCTAAATAGTATTTAGCTGCTTTAGTGTGGGATTTGAACGCTACCATGTATTATACTATCATCCTGGCATAATTTACAAATTATATAAGATTTATATAATTTATCCCAGTTTCCCGATCACATATCCACGTATAAAATTATTAAGCATTTTTAACATATTCGTTGTTTGTTTGTTTTTTTGCGGAGCTGATTTTTATGAATATATTTGTATGTTCTTATCGGTTAAGTTTCGTGTTCATCCTGAGAAGTCGAAAAAAATGAAATTAGAATAATAGTATTCGTGTATATATATATTTCGAAATATGTAATTATGAATAATAACAGTTCGGATCAAAATGAGAAATTTGAAATTTTCTCCTGATAATTTATGATGATAGAATTTAAGTCGTTCTTTCAGATATTCGTAATAGGTGTCACGCTGTTTATGAAAAATTAATAATTTATTTTGATCGATTATCAATCTAATAAAAATTGTTCATAAAGATTTACGACGAAATATGTGTTAACTAGAAATATGCGTAGGAATTATAAATTTATAATTTTGAATCTTTATAATAATGCACGAACTCGTTCGAATAATATATAATTATATGTATTAATTCGGTTTAATATTAAAAGCAACATTTATTTCTCACAAAGGTTGAAGATGATGTGGAAATAAATGAATTAGAATTTGTACTTATTTGGAAGTATGATGTGTTCGTCGAGGCAATTTATCGCAATACTTTATGTTCTGATTTAAGGATAATTGCCTGTTCGGGTAACAAGAAAATTACTTTGATCATTTTCGGAATTAAAACATATTACAGGTTATCATTCATTTTACGTGCATTCAAAACTCGTATTAAACCTTGAAAGTCATATTTTTAATCGTACATCTTCGATCGAAACTACGAATTGCGAAAATGCTAAATATCTGAATGAATTATTGTAAAATTCACATCAAAATTCAAGCGTAGCATATTGAAGAGAATATTATTTAAAACGAAACAACTTTTATAAATAATGTTACACGTGTCGAGATCGAATAATTTTTCAGTAATTTAAACATTAATTGTAAATAATAATTAAAAAAATAAATAAAGCTTAATGAAGACGAAAATAACGCGGAAGCATGTTTTTTTTTTAATTTTTTTAGAAAATAAAATCGCTGATGATTAATTGACAAAATAAACTAAAAAATCGAATACTTGCTTAAATTATTCGTCGTCACTTTATATAAAAAAATAAAATACGAGATTTTACGTACTTCATTCTTTAAATTTTAATTTACTAAAACGGATTTTTATTTTACTCTCACGATATAGCTTATTATTATTTTTATGCAGAGTTCCGGCAAATTTAAACGTTCACATTTTTATATTTGTATTTTAAACGTTTAAAAATTAAACACGCATTAATTTAATTTAAAAATATGCACTAAAAATAGAAAAGTACTTAATATTTTTTATTCGTTAGTATTCGTACTTAAATTTGTTGAAATTAACTGTTGCGTAAAGTTAAAAAAAAAAAAAACACGTATTATTCAGCTTTAAATAATTAGCATCGTCGAAACGAGAAATCATATTATTTCACCAAATCTATTTAAACCGGCTGACATTTCAAACAATTTGGAAAGATACGTCCTATTTACTGTCGGATAACATTAGTATTTCTATAAATACGTAATATTCAAATTAAGAAACCGTTTTTATGTTGTGTTTTTGTTCATTGAAATATTTGTTTAAGTACTAGTTTAAAGTACTTTAATGATGAACAAAGGTGGCAGACGTTGGTAATTCACCATTATCCTAATTGATCGTTTTCTCGTCGTCTTCGAGTTTAATGTGACTCAATGTACTCCTCATTTTAATTACTCCGTACTAAATTTGTCATCGGAATATTCATTTCCATTATTTTATCAAGGTCATACAGCATTAACATGTAAATGTAAACATGTTTATTTAAACATGAATTCATAAAAATTATGATTGAGTGCAAAAAATGCGAAGATGTTTCGAAATTTTTTATTCACTAAGTATAAAATTCGTTTACATTTGGTAGAATAACTAATGTTTTGATTTGACATGTTTGTTACTTTTATATATAGCACGGTTGCAGTATATTGTAATACATAATACGCTGCTAGCTCATACGTTTTTATTTTTATATATATATGGGGGCGTGGATGTGTTATAATCATACGAATAAATTGATATTGAATATTTGTTTTTCAAATTATTAGTTATCAACAAAGAAAAATCAATCAAGATCTTAAGTCAAGTGTAGGATTGAATTCAAACAATACTCAAGTGAAAAAGAGTAAAGAAAAATTAAAAGGACTTCCATTACTTACAAGGTATATTCAACAACAAAAATATTATATAACTATTGATAAACGTTCACTTTATTTTCTAATTTAAAATGGTTATTTTAAAAAAAAAAAATGGATGTTAAATATAAGCATATAAATCGAATATAGTCGTTTTGAATATAATATAAATAAAGTCCTTACCGTTACAGACACATTTGAGCGCACAAAAGTAGTCAAAACATACAAATAAATTTTCAAAAATAACCAGAAGAAAGTTATCCGAATGAAAATAAATAGATTAATTACAATTAAGTGACGATTTTATAAACCGTAGAACAATTGTTAACCATGACGCATTTACACTGGCTAAGTCCTGTCATACGAATGAAAGACATCAGACTCTCGAAAAGAATACTATATAAATAATTACATCAAGGTAAACGCATACAAGCCAGACCACGTAAAGGATATAATTATAATATATTCGAACTAATAGCCGAAAATCGAAAGAAAGAAAACAAAAGACTCGAAAATGTCCATACTTTGTAACTACACTATATGTGGGGACGCCTTTGTCAAGCACGTATTGATTTTATCTCATACCTTCGTACTCGCAATTGTTTTTTTTTCTTATTATTTTCCTATTTTTCCCATGCAGATGATTATATTCGGTCACAAGTGTTAGTATTATTATCACTATATGTATATATTGAAATATTTATTTTTTCGTATAAGGAAATATTATTCAGACTATATAGATCATGATTTCTTATGCAATGTTATGCTTCACGTACCGTTGTATAAAAGACGGAAAATGTCCATACTTTGTAACTACACTATATGTGGGGACGCCTTTGTCAAGCACCACACCTTCGTACTCTCAATTGTTTTTTTTTCTTATTTTACTTTTTTCCCATTTTGCGTGTATTTATTGTATTGTATATACAGTTGTATAATTTTGTTTCTTCCAGCCGCGTTCGCGTACTAATCTTAATTTTAATTCACTGTTGGTGTCTACTTTCCGTCTGTATTGCTTAAAACTCATCCGCGTTTGGATCAAAACATATATTTATATTGGTTTAGTGAAACTTCAGCTCTAATGCAAGAAAGGTGTTGGCATTGTTCGCAGACAGCTTGTTTGAGTTATTGATTTTATAATTTTAAATTATTGTCATATTTTTCCATACATATACACGAATATGTTTGAAATATTCTTTACCGTATACTAGTGTACACATGTACTTCTGTTCATATGTAGGATTACTTAAGTACTAAGTGTGTGTATATGTGTGTGCATGCGTGGACAATTTTTTTTCTTTGTGTGTGTTTATGTATTGTATATACAGTTGTATAATTTTTTTCTATGTTATTTTAATAATTTAATTTTTTTTTTTAACAATTTTTGTGGTTTAATTCAGTTGTATACTTTTATTCAATTATTTACTTCTAATTGTTTACATTTTAAATGGGCATAAGCTGTTACGTGAACCGTATATATATATATAATGCGAACTCTAACTCATCTTGCAGGTCTCAAATAGATGACGCATTAATTGAATTGCAGTTAATGTGCAACGTATGTCACAGATTTGTAGAAACTGGCTTGGAATTGGCTACGATTATCACACAGTTTACTAAAGCGATTTCTGAAAAACCTTACAAGTCGGTTATAAAAATGTTATTGACATTTTCTTACATAACCATTTATTGTGATTTATTATGGTTGAGAAATGCGAATAGTGATTTAAATACAATCATGTTTGTTCTAGTACAAAATTATAAATACTTGCAGAAGTAACTTTTAAAAACTAAATATAATTAAAATATACGAACGAGTATTTCAATAAATATATATTTTAATATTGTAATTATAAAAGAACAAATATTACTAACGTGACATTTCAGATATATATATATATAGTAGAAAATAACGAATCAATAAATGTTAGGACCCAGTAGATCATTGCAATCATAAGGTAAAAATAATAGAAGTATAGATAAGGAACTTCAAAATACAGCAAAACTAATTAGTACATTTTAATTATAAATTTTGCATTATTGAATGATAGCGACCAAATGGTTTTAAATAATTAAATTGACAGCGAGTAATACAGACGTGTCAATCTGAAATGTTTTAATTTAAAAAAAAATAAAAAAAAACTGGGACATGATATAAATAACTAATAAACTATTATCGTTCTTGTTTTTATTTATTATTAAATTTATCTTTCATAGCACGATTGTTATTATAAAAATGCGAACTTAATATAATTAAAATTCTTTAAAGAAATAATTTATTGTCAAAGTAACAAGTTGTCTGTTAAAAATTTTGTCGTATTGTATTTTTCATGCGCGATGTGTTTATTGAACATTTTTTTTCTGCGATCAGGTTAAGTCGTTATAAAATAGATCAGAACGTTAGTTGGTATGCTACAGCTGATTCCAAAGAATGTGTACGTATTGAAAGTGATGGATCTGGCTTATTACGTCTATGGCAGCAGCAAATTCGTCAGTTTAATTTGGTTGGCGCTGAAATGGCTGAAGCCGTTATATCGCATTATAAGTCACCAACTGCTTTATTAGAAGTACGTTCAAAGAAATTCATTCATAGTAACCTTACTACGAAACATAGGGCTCGGAAGTTATAAGGAATAGGAAAGAGCTACGGAAAATCGGGAACACTGGAAAAATACCAGTTTTAGAATTGAGCTAAAAATATAGAAAATAGAAAAAAATCTAAATTTGAGTGTAAAATTGTATAATTTATGATTTAAATTCTTACTTCAAAGTTACATATCCCTAAATATAATTTCGACGATCCTATGTACAGAGTGACCCAGAGAAGGTAGAAAGTTTTATTTTTTGAATAGCGCACTTGATAATACTGCTACAACACAAACCGCGTACTCCACGTTTAGTGTACACATGAGAGATTCGTTTTTGCGTGGAACGCTGTTTACAACGTGAATCGATCACGACAGTGCAAAGAAAGTTTCGAAAAGAATTCAAAGTTACATGATTTTAAGCACATCCACGAGATCTGGAAGACCTGAAAATTCGGATTTCCACTATCCGTATTCGTAAACAAACAAAACTGCCGCTACTGGTCCAAATTTAATCCGAATTCAACCGAGCAGAAAGCGTCGCACAGCGAATCTGTCCCGAAGTGGCGAAATGCGGAATAATGTGGCCTTATGTTTTCATTTGTACTCTACACCGAGACGATAAACTCGTTTTTGTTTCCTTCACTTCGTCGTCGTCTAGGCCGCACATGGGTTTCAGCAGAAACGCTCGCAGTACTAAAAGAAACGTTTGGTAACCCATATTGTCGCGTCGTACTGATTTTGATTGACCACCGCGCTCGCCGGATTTGATCGCTCCGTTTTGGTTTTTTGTGGGGATACCTTAAGAGAAGCTTTTACGAAACACGTCCACGTGATCTGAAAGAACTGGAAACTCGAATTTCTGAAGAAAATTTCAGCGACCTATGGTGCTCGAAAATGTTGTAAAAAGACTGAATGAATGTATTGTTGCAAATGGCGGTAATCTGAACTATATTGTGTTACACAAATGATCGCAAGCTAATCTCTCGTTTTCCTATTTTTAAATAAAATTTCATTCACAATTTTGGTCGAGTAGTTTTCGAGTTATTCAATGTCCGTTTTCTCTTTTGGTCACCCTATAGTAATCGGTTACTACTCGAGAGTACAAAGTCGAGACCTAAAATATTTTGTGAACATATAATAAGAAGAGGCATATTAAAGAAGTTGATTATACATCTTAAAGGAAACGTACGCCACATCTATAGTAAGTATAGTGACGGAACTATCGGCATCCTTTTTTATGTACACAATAATGAAATTTATCGAAGAGTGAACTCGTACGAAAATATAAATTTTATTCGTGTCAATTTAAACGTTTCAGAAATCCGAAATTGTTTCAATGGTTCAAAATCTTTTAATTCTCGAGAGAAAAAAAAAATATATAAATGTCAAACGCTATAAAATGATTATAAATGTAATAATAATATTTTACACTTTCTTTTAGGCATATGCTAAGTGTGCAACGGAGAAAGAAGCGCGAACTCTGTTGAAGAATATACAAGTAATGTGTATTTTTATTTTTTAGTCTGCATAAATCGAATTAACTTATCATAATTACACGATTAAAAACTTATAAATTACTTTCACCGAATATTTATCAAACATGAAAACGAGTACTTTATAGTTCGTAATGTAACAACAAGTAGAAGGTTTACAATTTATGAAAAGACATTATTATTATTAGTATTTGTAGGGAAATCGTTATTATAAAGTTATTTATTATTTAGAGTATGAATAAATAATATTATTAATATGTATAATACATATATTGTAATTATGATATAACAGAGTCTGTGTCATGTCGAATGTTTTTGATCTGTGAGATAAGAGGTGTGGCGTAGTAGTAAAAAAAGGTGTTCTTTCTGGATCTAATAGATAATATTTTAATTATATAATTTATTAATAAATAAACTATTATTAAATACTGTAAATGTATTTATTAAACAAATATTCACAATAGTATTAATATTACCGCTCGTACTAAACCGAATACTGTTTTCAATATTGTTTTAATCTAGAAAAGTATATCTGAGAGTGTTTACAAGGAATGAAATTCTTGCTAACAGATCTAAAAATAAATTTAACTATTTTATAATGTATATATCAGACTAACTTGAAATTGGCCTATATATATATATATATATATATATATATATATATATATATATATATATATATATATATATATATATATATATTCGATAAATTACGGAATTAATTGGAAAATAATTGTTTTATATTAAGGGTTGAATTTGTGATAAGTTTATGTGTACTTATAAAATTGTTTGACTATATCTAGTTGTAATTTCATTTTGTAATTCAGCTAAGAAGAAAATTTGGTCCTTTATCCCAAGTGAGAAAAATTGGTCCAGAACTAAGTAACAAATTATACTTATTATTCAACACTGATAACGCGGAAATGCCACTCTCGCAGTAATGATATGTAAAAAATATATTTCCAAATTTCTTCGTTTTTAAATCGTTATTTGTTTTTATAAATTGTATTTATTTTTGTAAAAATAATATCACTGTAATATTTTTCTCATTGTATCATTGTTTTATAATATACGAAAATAATAAATTTTATTTTTCTTATTATTTTTTATTAACATCGTTATAAAATATAAAATAAACACATTTCAAATTAAATGTAAAATTTTATTGTAACTTTTGATATATTTAAAATTTTACTTTTACATTATTACGAATATTATTGCGCGTGTAATGTTTTGTTTTTCTGTATGTAAATATTACATACTACATTTTATCTAGAAAAACTAAAATTTTTTACTTACAAATTCAATTACGTGTACTTTATACAGAGAATATAAGCTATAAACACGCTTTGTTAGACATCAAATTAGAAATAAATCGATTTATATTTACATTTATTTTTGGACAAAGATACGGAGGTCATGAATAATGATCACGAATAATTATTTAATTCTCGCGTATCCGAAATTCGTATTAAAAATAAATTGTTATTCGAATAAATAATTTATCATTGCTCGCTTTGTATATATATTATTGTTTTTTATCGGACCATGACACTGCTTAAAAATAGATGCTGTTTCTCAAGTAAATGTTTGAATAAAATTCGAAATTTTCTCTACGAAATATTATTATCGGAATCCAATATAGCTTCAAAAGCCAGGAGTATTTTCCACATTAAAAACAGCAAATAGTTTTTTGGTTTTTTTTTTAAGCGGTAGGGGGAAAATCTTCGAAAGACTCTGATATAATAAAGAAAATTTTGTTGTTGTTTTTTTCTTTTTATGCAATGCATACAAGCATGCACTGCAAGAGATCCAAAATCAGCGTGTGGGATTTTTACCCACTAAAAACCCCCTCACTCTATAAAACACACAAAAAAAAAGAGTTTAAACTAGGAGCTACCCATCTTATACGATTAGGGGATGATTAGGAGTAAAACAAAAAAAGGTTTGCCAAAGTCCGACTAAAATTCGCCGAGTTATCCACGAATATATCCCTATATGCAACAACTTGCCGCGCGGCAGTTTAGTTGGAATGTAAACCCGCCTTTGAATGGGCTCCGCAAGTGGGAAGTCTACATAACAAAAATATCGTTAATTTATATATATTTTTCCTGCGATTAATTTTTATTATAGAAATTTGGCATCGGATAAAACCAAATTCGTCGAAATGACGTTATACTGCACTTGCTGTTGAACTTAAGACACGCCAGCCGCTATAAAAGGTATAAAACAAAAATATCGTTAATTTATATATATACGTTAAATGTTTTTATGTATATATTATATATATATGTTATGTTATTTTATATATATATGTTATGTTATATATATATATATATATTAAATTTAAAAAAGTGTTTTTATGTATATATATATGTTATGTTATATATATATATATATGTTATGTATATATATTTACGTTTATTAAAAAAAAAAAGATCGAGAAAACAATATTTTCCTGAAATTAATTTTTGCTATAGAATTTTCCATCGGATAAAACCAAATTCGTTGAAATGGCTATGCACGTTATACAAAAGTACGTTTATCTAATAATCGTATGTGCATTCGTTATCATTTTTACATGTTATGTATAATGTAAAATATAAAACATATAATCTTACTGACGTCTGACATACATCTAAACGCACAACTGTTAAACATACATATATACATATATAGATAGATAGATAGATATAGTGTCTACCCTAAGAACATTTGAAAATGAATATGAATTAAGATAATAGAATGACAAAAAAAAACACTGTGCTATACCTGCTATTTATTGTACGTAATAACACATCAACCGCATCTTGTCATTATGTTCTACGTTATATACTCATTCGATACGTTGACAGCTTTTTGTAAAGTTTATGTTGTTGACTTGTTTCTGAAAATTTTATGTTATTGACTTGTTTCTGTAAAGTTTATGTTATTGACTTGTTTGAAAATTAACAAAGAATGTAAGTATCTCAATTTATTCGTATATCGTATTACATATAATTGTTCATTTCATATTTTCGTATAAACATTTTTGCATAATTATTAACGTTTTTTTATATTGGTCAAAGTTACACCTCCAACCATTAATGTAAAAGAAATATTTTAGTACACGTCGTTTAAAAAAAAAAAATACATAATACAATAATAATTACATCACACACGCACAAAAACATACATGTTATTAAACATTTAGTTTCATTTTTCGAATTATCAAGAATAATTAAATCCGATATTTTAACGAAAATTAATTATTAAATCCGATATTTTTTTTAATAATAAAAAAAAAACTAATTTAATCTTTCACAAATTCATTTATGTTTTATATATACATACATACATACATATATATATATATAACATAAATAATATCACACTTTTTTTCTTTTTTCTAGATGGAAACTACCAACACTAATAATCCCGTAAGTGGCAATTTGAAAATGAATAAATTCCAACTACTTATTTTTAAACAATTTTCAATTTGAAACTAACACATTTTTTTTTCATAATAGATCCGTATGGCCGCGAAGAATTACCGAAGAAATTACACACATCATTATGTAAAAATCAGCATGTGGGATTTTTCCCACTAAAAACCCCCTCCCTCTATAAAACACACCAAAAAAAAAAGGAGTTTAAATAATATGATGAAGGTATTAGGGTGAATGAAGAGACCTCCACACTTAAAATTAGCTTATTGCGATGGAAGAAGGTATGAGTATACATAGTCCCTTCTTTCATCAAACTAAGAGTAACGAGTTTATATATATATATACATATATTAGGCAAAAATAAAATAAAATCTTATAACAAAAAGACTTTACAATGTAACTGTATTATTCATAACTAAAAAAAAATTACCTTGAATTGGAGGAATGAACGTACGGCTAGTATTTTTAGGTTGATTTGAATCTATTTTTTTTTTTTAAATCATATTTTACTTTATAGCTATGATGACACCCCTATGGACATCGTTGTTTTGAAAGAGTTCGTGATAAGGTTGTGTGTGAGCTCACAGTCACGTTCTATTGTGTTCGGAGATATGTTTCAGTATACTAATTATTGAAGGATTGTATTATATCACCATCAGGATTCGGAAATCTTCATCCATTACAATTCCAACAAATGATGTCCAATTTAATCGTCATTATTAAATTGTCTATTGGGCCCGACTTATGAGCGCAATAAGAATTCATTATTTTCGTGAACCTTATTTTTGTCGTTCTATGTTTTACCAACGGTTGGCATTTAATTATTTAAATACACGGTGAATTATTATGATATTAATGCTGTATCATTATTTTGAGATCTACATACATAATAAAAGTTTAAGAGTGAGAACGAAGCATTAGTGTTAGATTCAAAGCATTGTTTTATAGGTTATAATAAGGTTTTTTTTTCTATTGATTAATCAAAATCTAGTTCTGATAGTTATTCAGAGGTTTCCATTTCTGGTGCCTGTATATCGTGAAGGAGAAAGAGGCATAATAGCCTGTATGTGATATTAAATGATTAACAAGCGGTGGTCAGAGACGACCTGCTGATTAGAACTATATAAGAATAGTTAGATTTTTTACTTGCTATTGCGAATATAATCGATAATACGTAATAAACAACTGTGACCGCGAACTAATAATTGATACATTAGTTATTAATGGCTTTCGTAACAGTATTTAACAAATTGCATAATAAAATAGATATATAAAAATGACGTTATATATCTTGAAAAAAAATTTTTGCGTACCACAAGGTATGAACATTTACATTGTTCAAGAACTTGGTGATAAAATATGAAGTACTAATAATATTACTGACAAAAGTGCAGTCATTATAGTCATTGAATATATTGGAGAGTAGTGATTTTATTAATTAATTATAAACGAACAAAATAAAACACAATCACTAAAAGTTTTTAATCGCGAAGCTTTTCGACAGTTACGTCATTTTCAAGCGCGAACTAAAATTATTACATCTTTTTTTATATATGAAAAATCAGAAATGTTTATATAACAACAACTTAAAATTTGATATACATATTTCACTAGCCAAACATAATTTCAATTTTAGATTAATTTACAATAAATTTTATTTATAAAACAAATTTTTGAAAAATTCTTCATTAAAATTGGTAAATATCTCCCAAACCTGGTTCAGGTTCTATTAAAAGTTGAATATATTGGAGAGTAGTGATTTTATTAATTAATTATAAACGAACAAAATAAAACACAATCACTAAAAGTTTTTTTAAAAACTTTTAGTGATTGTGTTTTATTTTGTTCGTTTATAATTAATTAATAAAATCACTTAAAACACAATCACTAAAAGTTTTTTTAAAAACTTTTAGTGATTGTGTTTTATTTTGTTCGTTTATAATTAATTAATAAAATCACTACTCTCCAATATATTCAACTTTTAATAGAACCTGAACCAGGTTTGGGAGATATTTACCAATTTTAATGAAGAATTTTTCAAAAATTTGTTTTATAAATAAAATTTATTGTAAATTAATCTAAAATTGAAATTATGTTTGGCTAGTGAAATATGTATATCAAATTTTAAGTTGTTGTTATATAAACATTTCTGATTTTTCATATACAAAAAAAGATGTAATAATTTTAGTTCGCGCTTGAAAATGACGCAACTGTCGAAAAGCTTCGCGATTAAAAACTTTTAGTGATTGTGTTTTATTTTGTTCGTTTATAATTCATTATAATCATACTTTGCAGTTATTACAATCGGTTATTTAAGCAAACTAATTCAAAACGTAACTTTTAACTGTTGAAAAGTCTTTAATACCGATATTCAGATTATAGCAGGAAACTGCTAATTCATCTATATGTTACAAAAATCCCGAATTTTTTAAATAAAAGAATTGGAATTTTTCAAAATGAAATATATATATATATATATACAATTATTTATTATTTTAATTTTTAAATTGGATTTTGGAATTAACCAATTTGTTCACGAAAAACAACAACAAAAATAACATTATAAAGTAATTTTACATTCTAAAATATATTTAAATAAAGAACAATATACATAAGGATCATCCGAGGAAAGTAATGAGATATAAGGAGGCCAATGTCCTAAAAATATGAGTCTAGAAAATAAACGGTTCTGCAGAGTACGAGGAATAGTTAAAAAATAAATTATTCGAATCCAGAATCATATCGGCATCATCCGGTTTAGAGCAGGTGCTGATTTCGACCATTCCAATTCCGTGTAAATGAGCAGGTAGGCAACAATGATTTAAACGAAGCCGAGTTAATATTGTGATCATGTGACCAGAAATTGGACCGCTAAACTTTTTTGGAAAATACCACCTTCTTTGGAAGGAACTGGTTTAACGCTTTTATAAAAACTACTGACTTTATGGAGATGGAAAACGGTTCAACATGATTCCAACTGGGTTTTCACTACCACACGGAGATCTGAATATGGAATGCACGGACATAAGTTGCCGATGGCTGCTGCTGATTTTGCGGCTTCATCACAAACAGTAATACCATAATTTCAACGTGACTAGGAATCCAGTAAAAGTTGACTGTAATATTTCTTAAGCTGAAATTGTAGATTTCTTGTAAAATTGAAAATATAAAACAAGACCTCTTGGTAACATTAGAGTTTGATATAGCATTGAGACAACTAAGAGAATCCAATAAAATAAGAATATTGCCACTGAAATTAGAAATGCGAAGAAAACGTAAACCCTTAACAATCGCAAAAGCTTTAGCAAGTGAAATTTAAACTTTCTGGTCTTTTGCTTGGAATCATAAAGGCCGATTCTACCAGTCCTTAAAAACCATCTTTAGATTCATCAGGTTACACATATAAAAATGCTGGCCACTTATTTTGAATGATGAAGATATGTTATAAGTTGGAGGAAGGACCAAGATAAGGCAGTTGCCTATGGGACAGCAAATCCACCGTAGAAACTGGAAATTTGCCGCCAAAGTCAAAGAATACAGGAGCGGGAAGTAATAAGGATTTTAGAAAAAATATATTGGCGGAGTGTGCGAGCAAAGGACAGGATTTAGAAGTAAATCTCCACTTATGAAAAATTTCGTGATATTTGAGGGATAAAGAGTTATTAGAAAAAGATGAAAATTTTAGGAAAAACTAATTGGCAAGTTGTTGACCTCTCAACTGAATCGGTGGAATACAGGATTCCGAATATAAACCAACTTCTGGTGAGGAAGCAAATGCTCCAAGCATCCAACGTAAACAATTGTTTTGAATTCGCGTGAGTTTAGTAATATGATTTCCAGCTGCATTGTCAAAAATTTGAAATCCATAATCTGTCCGCGATCATACCATAGTTAAATACAGTGTCCTTAGGACAAACGGATCCACCGAGTATGTCGTAACATCTTCAGTATGTTTAGACCCAGAAATTTAATGGCATTGGAACTGGTGATTATATCACTTTTAAAACGAATCGTTGTATGGTCGGTCAACCGTTTATATGTAAAAATAATAACATTACTTTTGAAAGTTGAAATTATTAGATGCGACTCAGCCATCCAATCAGTAATGTTAGTAATATTTTCTTGTATGATATTGATGGTAGTTGATAAATTCTTTTCTGAGTGATATATTGTTATATCATCAGCATAGGTTATAATCGTACTTTTAATCGGTAATTGAAAGGCAGGTAAAATACATGTGTTAAACTATATTGGACTTAAATGTCACCCTACGGCAAGTAAACAAATTGCAAAAATAAGCAGCCAGAGACGTCGGAATATTAACAGCGATTAGTTGGTTGTATAAAATCAGCAGAAGAACCGCATCGAAAGCTTCTTTAATATCGAAGAACGCAGAAATCAGAAACTTTTTGTCTAAAAAACATTGGTATATGGCAGCTGTTAAATATGCAAGGCAGTCCATGAAGGCCCTGTTTGGAAACAGCGATCAGGTAGCAAAGAATTCGGCTCCAAACACCAAATAATCTGGTTCATTAGTAATCATTCGAAGAGTTCGTAATACATAATTAAAGAGATATAGGACGGTATTCAGCTGCTGGTCTAGCCGATCCTAATTTTTTAATCGGAATTACTACAAATTCTGACCAGGATTGAGGTATACGGTTGGTTAAAAAAATAGAATTAAAAATATAGCATAAAATCTGCAAAGCAAAATCTGAATGATGTTGGAGAACAGAGTAAGTAACTTCGGGATTTTTTATTCTTTAAAGCTAGCTTAAGTTCCTGTAAATTTTTCAATAAGGAAATGTCTTAGAGTAGATTGTGATGAGTGTGTATTAATTTTAAATTCCTATGCATCAGGCACATATGAAGGAGCAATGTTATTTATAAATGAGTTTATCCCTTCATTATCCATATTGCAAAATTTATATAAGAATTTATTGCAGATGAAACCTTTAGCCATTTTCCATATTTTCGTTAAAGGCGTATTTCGATTGAATGAGGAACAAAGACTGTTTTTTTAGATTGCTTGATTACAAAACGAGTTTCAACCTCGAGTTTTTTATAACATAAGCAGTTAGCAGTTGTTTTAGAGTGCCTAAACGATCGGAAGGTCTCATTTCTACGATTATAGGCCGCAAAACAGTTTGCATTCCACCAAAGAGACTTTTTGTCTCACGATAAGCCGCCAATTCGATTACGCGGAACGTGTAACGTAAGGGTCGAATTAAGATGATCGAAGTAGCGATCATATAAATCGATAGGAGCAAAATTATTTTGTAATGTACTCAATTAAGAATTTAATTCTTCAGCAAAGACTATCCAGTCAGCTTTTTGATAATTCCAATAATAAGATGGGATATATTCTTGAGTGAAATCCGGTTCAATGGATGCATATATGCTAATCGGAAGGTGATCACTGCCAAGAGATGAATTAATGACCGACCAATTCACGATAGCTGCCAGATTTGCAGAAGTAAGTGTCAACTGAGCTGGCTTTTCTCATTAGAAAGCCTACTGTAAAACACCGTTGTTAAGACAGACAAGATTTGTATTCTCAAGTATGTATTCCACTTCCTTCCCCGACCGGTTTATGTAGTTATTACCTAGAAGATAGTGATGGCAATTAAAGTCACCGCCAACTATTTTATGACGATGGAAAACGGTCCAACATGATTCCAACTGGGCTTTCATTACCACACGGAGATCTGAATATGCTGCTGATTTTGCGGCTTCATCACAAACAGTAATACCATAATTCCACGTTCTTCTCAAAAGGAGTAATGGCAGTATTAAATTCTCGAGAGAGCAGATGATGCAATGGAGGACAATAAATAGATGCGAGTTATGATGGAGAATTATTTAGACTAACCTAAATGGAAACTGCATTAAGCGGATGATCAGAAGACGGATAGAATGAAAAAATGTAGGTAGCCTGATGAGGAATGTTATTTTTGATGCCCATATCTGCACGATCATCTCGATAACAAAAACCTTTAATATTAAATTGTTGTAAAGGGCGAAGCCAAATTTCAGAGAGAATTACATCAACGTTGTTAAACGATAAAAATCCTTCGAGATTACATTTATTGTTGATGATACTTCTAGCATTCCATTGAATTAGATTTTCTTATTTTAGTCTTGTTATGCCATTTATAGAACACTGCGTTTCAAACCATCCAATATACCATTATCTGACATTTTGATATCAATATTTCTAACCCTAAACCTGTGGATTAAGTTACTGGGAATAAATGCGTTTTAATTTGTTCTCCCTTTAAAGTAGGAGAATGCAAAAAGGATTTAGCAGCTAATAAGGAGGAAAACTCTAAACGAAGTAAGATTCTTTAATACCGTGGGTTCTAATGGAAATTAATTTCGCAACTGCTAAAGGGTGTAAACCAACGATGCTTCTTGTCTAAGTTTTCAATTAGGACAACAGAAAGGTCACTATGATTAGAAGGAAATAATTCGACTGGTACACTATTATTATTATCATAACTTAAAAGAATCGCATATGGCGTTATAGGATCAGAGAATTTAATTTCCTTAATTAAACCTGAGGAATTAGGAGAGGAAAAATCCGAGAATTTTCGTTTGATAATCGATTCAATCCCAAGAAAACAGTTTCTTAGTATTAAACCGTTTATGGGGGGGGGGCCTTTTGCACTCCTCGAAGTGGACAACCCCGAATTAAATTAATGTGGAATGTATATTCGAATGAACAAAGAAAACACAAAAACACAAAATAAAATAAAGATAAAATTAAAAACTCACAACACAAGGATCATTATTAGCGATAAGAAAATAAAAACGATCTCACGGATAGATTGATGAACAAACCAGGAACTAAGTCAACGCTGATAAACCCAAACCACAGTACGTAAACGATATAACGTAATATATGTATTATTAATATATATATATATATATATATATATATATATATATATATATATATATATATATATATAATCTCATAATCTCTGCCAATTGCATTACGTAACAACGTGGTGACACTATACAAGTTGCATTATAGTTTTTCTCCATAAATCTATTATTGGTAGTTCTAAACGCCTCTGACAGAGTATATACTGTTGATGTCTTTACTTGATCAATCCAGCGTGTATGAAATCTTACCTGTGGACGTTTACTGTTTACGGTACCGTGTATTATTGTCCGTTCCATCGAATCAATATATCTCGCTATATGTTCGAAATATCTTATCATGTTTCTCTGGATTCTCGTTAAAAGTTTTGTATCCACTTTTAATTAATCGATAATGGACTTATTAGTTCGGAGCACCGTCCGAGGTATACGAAGAAGTTTTCGATATACTGCCATCTCGAAGATATTTATACGCTTTTCGTCAGTTTTTTTAGTGGTCCATGTTTCTGTCGCAACAGGAAAAATGACTGCATTGACCGGTTTTAATTTTGTTGATTTTTTGTGTATCTTTCCATATTCTATTCAGTCTGGTCATTGCTACTCTTGCTACAGCGAGACGTCTGCATATTTCCTCTTCGCATCCACCTGTATTCGTTATTATTGCACAGTGGTAGTTAAATTGTCGCACTACTTCAATATCCCTAGTTTCTGATCGATTGTTGTTTGACTCTATCAACAATCAACACCTTTATTTTCAATTTATTCAGTTTAATGTTGTAATTTTCGCTCACAGTGTGTAGATATATATACAAATATAACATCCATGCGTGTAGATTACTGACGTTAAAGCATATAAGTAACAGATATTTCTATTTCCTGAAATAGGTAACATATACTTTACTAAAATGTATTCAGAATTTTGTAGTAATATACGGAAGTCCTCTTTTTACTTTTAAAAATATTACTTTTTCACTTATTTAGTCAAATTTCGCAGATGGTTTTTTAATCACACTAAATAACTAAAACAGACCTCAAGGTTATATTTTTTATCGCAAATAATAAAAAAGCAACTCCTTGAAATATAAAAATGTGTCTACGTACATAATTTATTATTACCCTGATATCTGATAACCGTTAGTAAAGTAACCGACGTAAGTTATAGTAACTATTTGTTTTTAACAACATCCGTTACGTAAAATAATGACACATTCAACGAAAAAAACCGTGATTTATTTTTAATTAAACAAATTTAGACTATTTTTACGTGTACGCTATTTTATCATTAAACGCAAATTCTTAATTATTAAGAAATATTTAACGTCTAAAAATAATCATTCGAACGTAGTTCCTGAAGAGCCGAAGAAAATTAGAAACGAAACCTTTTCCCTCAACATACAATACAAAATGATATATGTTCGAAATCATATTTATTTACACGAAATACATAAATAAATCATACTTATTTTTTCGTATATTAATTCATTATATGTGATGATGATTATGTATATGTTCATAGTGTTCGTAAATTGTAGAATAAAACATCCAAACTTATAAAACGGTGTTTAAAAATGTTTGACTCGCGATTATTGAAAGATATTTATGCAGCTAAGTTGGGCAACGATTTGCAAACAAAAATACACTTCATTTAGCAAAAGCAATAAGCACCTTTGTTCTGCGACTAATTCTAATTACAGTTTACCTCAAAAGTTTACGTTCTACAATAATAACGATAAAATTAAAATACCGCCGATAATATTTCGTGGTCCGCTTAAAGAATCCCACATTGCGTTCGTAAAATATATTAATAGTAAATTAACAGCCAACATTAAAATAAAAACCAACAGAAATATATACATACTATACACAAATAATATTAACGATTATGACGTATTATTAAGTATTCTTAAAGAAAAAAAATTGAACATTACACACACACACACACACCAAAAATAAGGAAGCCCGTTAAAATGGTACTTAAGGGCCTACCAAATAATATAACTTTTGAAGAAGTCAAATTTAGCTTAGAAGAAAAAATTAACATAATTAATATTAAACAATTTACTAAAAAAGATTTAATAAACAATACAATAAAAAACTTACCGGATTTATACCGTTATTTTTCCTCCTAATACTAACGTAAACGATATTATTAGAATAAAAGAACTCTGCTATTGTTTAGTGAATTGGGAAAAATTTAAATTTAAAAATTCAATTATTCAACGCTATAAGTGTCAATCTTTTGGCCATGTAGCATATAATTGTTTCAAAAACATGAAATTAAAATGCGGTGGACCACATTCTATTAAAAATTGCACCAATGATACCATATTAAAATGTTCAAATTGTAATGGTGATCATTTAGCTAACTCAAAAAGCTGTATAATATATAATCGTGTAATTGATTCTATATTTAACAAAAGATCTGTAGCAAACGTTCAAGAACGAATGAATATAATTAGACCTGACCTTAAAAAATAGCAATCCTAACAATAAAGTAAAACGCATAATAGTACTAATTTTACAGAACACAGCGGAAATCGTAATGATAGAACCAATAAAAAAAAGTATGCTGAAAGGTTATTCAAAAATAACGAGTACAATAACAAAAATAAAGAAGACAATAGTTTAAACATAATATTAACAGCATTAATAAAATCATTAGACTTGAGTAAAATATTAGAATGCTTTAAAAATATATTCTATAGTTTAAAATCAAATAGTCTGATATACCGACTATAGTTATGACAGTTATACAATGTATTGCTGATACTTTTATCTAAATATCCTTTTTCCTAACTTATGATCAAAACTATAGATGAGGTAAAATTTCTATCCTGGAATGCCAACTCTATTAAAGATAAACTTGCGAAATTGCCGGAACTTGTTCACCTAGTTCACGAAATTAAGATTCACATTATCAGATTAAACGAAACTAAACTTGATTCTCAATACTCGTTAAACTGTCCTGGTTATACCGTCTATAGAAATGATCGTAGAGTAAATAGCGGCGGAGTCGCAATATTAATTAATAACAATCTCAAACATTATACACTTACTATCCCCAAATTACGTGAGATCCAAGCGGTGGGTGTTGCTCTTGAAATAAATGCAACGGAATATATACACATTTACTCAGTTTACCGCCCACCGAGTGTTCCAAAATTTCTTGCAGCAGATGTTACATACTTATTTAAATCTAATCCTAGAGTCCTTCTATTCGGTGATTTGAATGCTAAAAATTTAATCTGGAATTGCTATAATAACAATAGAGCTGGAACTCAATTGTACGAAATTTCTCTAAAACTTAACCTTAATATTCGAGCTCCAAATATAGCAACTTTCTATCCGAGTTATACTAGAACAGCAAAACCCAGTGTCATTGACGTTGTCGTTGCAAAAAACGTACCTAACATAACAAAACCTAATTCTCTGCATAAATTAAGCTCTGACCATAACCCTATTTATTTTACGCTAAAAAATAAAATTAATATTATTAAAAAAGAAAGTTCCCTTAACTTCAAATTAGCAAACTGAAAGCAATTCCGAAATGACGTATGCAATAATTTAATTTGCAACCCCCATCTTAATAATCACAATGAAGTAAATTTAGCTATTAACCATGTATTAGGGGCCTTGGAATACGCTGGTATCTCATCCATACCAATTAACGCAGAAAACAATTATCGTCTTAATATACTATGTGTAATCAAAACTGCAATCACTTTAAAAAATCGTTACAGAAAGTTATATCAAAAAAATAGAACCAACACGTTTGGACCTATTTGTAAATTTCTCTATAATCTATTAAATCGGAACGTAAACACTTTATTAAACATAAAAATGTTACGTGGAATAAGACGTTACAAAATTTAAAAGCCAAGGATAATAGCTTATGGAAACTTACAAAAATAATGAATAAAACACATCGCAGCATCCCACCGCTTGAATCTGGGGGAAATATAGCTTACTCTGATAGTGAGAAAGTAGAGCTGCTCGCTCAATTTTATTCAGACATACATATACAAAATTACTACTTATCGACAAGCAATCACCCTACGCTAGTCACACGTGCTGTTAATTACTTCCTCAAAAATAACAAGTCCCTACAGCCTGTAGCTTCCCATCTTACTACGCCTAATCAAGTGTGGAAACACCATTAAAAAATTAAAAAATAAACTATCCACTGGTCTTGATAACATTCCAGCTATTTTATTAAAACACATGCGGCGTAAAGGCGTCATTCTTTTAACAAATATCATAAGTAGTAATTTTGTGTATGTATGTCTGAATACAATTGAGCGAGCAGCTCTACTTTCTCACTATCAGAGTAAGCTATATTTCCCCCAGATTCAAGCGGTGGGATGCTGCGATGTGTTTTATTCATTATTTTTGTAAGTTTCCATAAGCTATTATCCTTGGCTTTTAAATTTTGTAACGTCTTATTCCGTGTAACATTTTTATGTTTAATAAAGTGTTTACTTTCCGATTTAATAGATTATAGAGAAATTTACAAATAGGTCCAAACGTGTTGGTTCTATTTTTTTGATATAACTTTCTGTAACGATTTTTTAAAGTGATTGCAGTTTTGATTACATATGGTATATTAAGACGATAATTGTTTTCTACGTTAACTGGTATGGATGACTTAGCAGCGTATTCCAAGGTCCATAATAGATGGTTAATAGCTAAATTTACTTCATTGTTATTAAGGTGGGGGTTGAACAAAAATACTTTCCCACTGTATGGAAATCCTCAATTATAATACCTGTAAACCTAACAAAGACATCAGTAATCCTAAAATTATTAGGCCGATTAACTTACTTAACAACATAAGCAATATAATGGAAAAGGTGTTACTAATATAACTAAATTTTCTAATGATAATAATATTTTACCGGATAATCAATTTGGTTTTAGACATAATCTTTCTACAGTGCACGCGGTGGCTACTGTGTGCGACGCGATAACGGATAAGTTTAATTTAAATGAACATACAGGACTTTTACTCATTGATATAAGCCTTTGATACTGTACGGCACCACGGTCTAATTTATAAAATGATAAAACTCCACTTTCATTCTAATCTGATATGCCTAGTAAACAGCTATTTAACAAACGGAAACTTTCGAGTAAGAATCAAAAAGGATTACTTCTAAAAAACCATCCATGCAGGCGTTCCGCAAGGTAGTATATCGGGTCCGTTCTTATTCTTATTATATATCAATGATATTCCTCAATTTAAAGGCTCCATAATATATGCCGATGACATTGCATTATTAACTTCGTCCTTCAGAGTTATAACTAATAGATTGCAACAAAAGTTTACGATGATCAATGCATTGCTAAACAAATTGCAATTAGCTGTAAATGTTAAAACGGAGGCTATATTATTCTCTAAAAGAAGGCCATCTGTCAAACCTGAAATTACATCGAATAAGACAACCATACAATGGAAAGAAAACGTTAAATACCTAGGCGTTATACTCGATAAAAAATTAACTTTTGAGAAACACATTAATTATAGTGTTAATAAAACTAGAGCAAGAATGTTTACACTGTTCCCTATTTTCAATAAAAGATCCAAACTAAATATTCGAAATAAATTAATTATTTATAAGTCAATTATTGAACCACTGCTAACCTACGGTTGTCCTGTATGGAACTACGTGCCCAAAACTACATATCAAAAATACAATTAATACAGAATGACTGCTGCCGAATCATATTAAATTTGCCCAAGTACACGAAGATACAATTAATGCGTGAAATGTTGAACTTGGATTTCATAGTGAAAAGAATATCGCTACTCGCAAGTAAATTTTTTCTTAAATGTTAAAGTAACCCGTCTTTCCCTGTTAAAACAATATCTAACTATAATTACGAATCATTAGTTCTAAGATATAAAAAATATAAACACAAGCGTCTGACACATAAATTTCTGTCATAATCAACAATAATATTATGTTAAAATAAGTATAAAATAAATTATTTCATATTGATATTATAACTGAATGTGTGTTTCCTCTTCTTTCTGGGGTTTTTCTTTGTTTTTCCTAGCATAAATTAATATTTAATCTATACATAAATGAAAATGTATCTTTTATTATTGTATTTATAAGAACTTTACATTAAGGTCTACGAGCCGGTACCAATAATTTATATTGTGAAATAGTTTATAACTTTTATTTATACGAATAAAATTTCTTCTTCTTCTCAATGATTTAAAAATACTCGTAGAATTAAAAAGTTAAAATGAGGGGAAAAAAGATCGACAAAGCTTGTTACAGAATATTATATTAGGGATAGTTCAGAAATATTTCTGTACTGTTTCAAAATTAGTACTTCGTTTTACATTATATTTTGTATAAGTTATAAAAATACTATCTTATTTGTTAAATTAATGAAGTATCAATAATAATAAGATTTAAAAATTAAATTTTAACTGTCATATAACTAAATAAATAATTAGGTGACTAAGTCTATGTTTAAGGCGTCTGACGTCATATCCGATATCTAGCAGTTGTATTACTTCCACATTTATGTGACGATTCTCACATATTTGAGCTTATTCCTTAATGATCTCGTTGATAATAGCTCTATCTGGAGATCTGAATGAAATAATCATTACGTGAACATCGATTTGCAACTACAATTGCACGCAAAATACGTTGACGCCGCTGCATTTACCGACTGCAACGCGCAGTACAGCCCACAAAAGGCAATATACACGTGCACATAGATCTAATGATTTGTTTGTATAATAATAATTTACACGGCGTATTCAGAACGGATTGCTTACATACTAAGCAGTACAATTGTAGTACACTAATTTTAATTTGTTGAACTTTCATTTTGAAGTAAACTTTCCCATTGCACATCAGCTGGTGGAATAACTTGAATACCTGTAACACTAGAATGAAGAGAAACGTGAATTTCTGCTCGTTCAGCATAAACTTCCACCTTCTAGTCAATTTATATACATTGCTGAAGTTGTTTGTAACATAACACTGACTCTGTCAACAAGCGTTAAAGCAATATCACCAGCAAATATTGCAACAATGGTAGTATCATCATTTAGACGTAAATCTAATATATATGAGAAGCACAACAGAAGTTCAAGAAAACTTTCTTGCGGAACACCAGATTATATAGATTTAGCATCATCATAACTAATTCTGAACTTCCGATGTGTTACGTATCAGATGATTCAGTTTGAAGATCAAGTCCTCATTACATACTTTATCGAATACTTGTGCGATGTGTAAGTAAATGACAAAATAATTTCTAGATCAATATTTATTACAGTCACAACCCGATACACTTGGTCAATTGTAGAATGTTTTTTTTCTCTTCTAAATCCGAATTAATATAACGGATTATGTTCCTTATCTAGTGCTAGTAAACGTTTCAGTAACAACTACTGAAACAATATTTACCTGTGAGTTAAATATTTCTGCAGATTTGAAAACATAATGCGTCACACAACAATTTACCTTAGTTTACAAACAAAATGCATTGGCCCAATTTTAAGTTTTTTTGTTTTTGTTCTCTTTATGTACATGCTTTGTAAATTAGCACTTACTTTCCAACTATACATTTTTTTAAATTTTTAATTTCATTTAAAAAAATATTTTGTAAAACATTTTATTTGTCCTATTTCAAATGAGTTATAGCAATATGAATACTAGTAACCACGTTTTCAAAAGTTCTTATTATTAATTCTAGAGAGAGTAAGTTTGATAACGATGTACATGTAATTCATGATAGTTGTTTTTTATTTTTATTTTTTTTTTGCTTTCAACATTTGTCTTAAAATGTGTTTTTTAAGCCGTTCTCCTCTTTTATACGCATGAACTTTAAACTTTGTCATATTATTGTCGATAACACAAGATTAAAAATTGTTCAACGATTTAATAAAATAATTGAAGTAACTATGAAGGATGATAATTAAACACAATTCATATTTTTATAATTAGGAATATTATATATGTACATAAAAATTTAAGAAAGTAATGAAAAATATAGAAACGAGTTAATTTTCAAATTTTATTCGGAAAAAATAAGTTCATCAATTAAGAAGCAACAACCGGTACAGTTAAACAATTAATTAATAAGCGACTTTTAATACAGAAATAATTTCATAAAACGTGCCAAGAACAAATCACTCAAATTTCTGTTCTAATCGATCAATTCTTTCCAATCAAAAGTCGGGTTTGAAGTATTAGTAAAAGAAGGCGTCGGTGATTCAGCTATTTTCCAGACGTTTTCATTAGGATACGCTCTTATTGTGTTGCAATAATGCACCTTGTGTAATATTTTACCCAGCTGAGCAGCCGTTCGTGGAGGTAAACCACGTAATTGACGAGTACAAGCATCAAGAGAAGGACCATGACCTACTATCAAAATATTACCATCGTCACCTAGATGAATAAAAATTAAAAGAAATAATTTTGGACTATTTCGAAGAAACACAAATAAATATTTGGTTATCACATTGAAAATGTAATTTTTAAACATACCCTCGGTATTTTTTAATAATTTCTTCATAAAATTATTAGATCTTCCATAATACTGTTCGCATGTTTCTTTGATGTAGTCTTGTAATTTTTCCCGCGATATAAACGGTTCATACGAAACGTCTAAATTAAAACCGGCTTGTACTAACTCGTCGTTAGTTAAAAATGTCGGAACTTTCGGATGGTACCACATTAACCATTCGAAAAGAGCAGGCTCTATCCGTATACGGGTCGTATCTCGAATACCTAATCCTAAAATATATTGACTTCTTTAATTCATTCCAGTCTAACGTTAAAGCCATTTAATTAACATATAGGTTAAAAATATGTATGTACGTTAAAAGAATGTAAGCTAACCTCGCAAAACATTATCACACGTCTGAACACTCCTTAGAGCTGGAGATGAATATACGTGTTTTATAATAACGCCAGCAGCCGCTAAACCTTCTCCGGTTAATTTTGATTCGAACAATCCTAAATTTGTCAATGGTGTGTCATCTGCAAAACTCGACGGATAATTTAATCTAGCCGGTAAATGAGGGGGTAAATTTAAATTATTAGGAACATATTTGCCTGAAAACAAAATTTTTTTGATCATACATTACACACTAAATATAATACACGTGAAAATTTGAAACACAACATTTTCCAAAGATTATTTTTTTCAAACAATTCGTACACACTCGTTATTCCGTTTTGATTACACGGAAAAAAAATACATTATATATATAATAATAATGTTAACATTATTAACGTTTACCTTACTTCGAACAAAAATGAGCAAATCAAGAAACAATTAAAACAACTATTTCAAAATATTCACGAGATATGTAATATTCTTCATATTTTTGTTATTATATACGTATTAGTTAAGTAGTTACGATTTTTAACGTAAAATTAAGGAATAAAATTTAGGTCGAAAACTACGTTAGACGACTGAACATCAATATAGTAAAATTTAACATTATTTAATACTACTGATCTAAACTTTACATAACGTTATAATTTCTTCGAGAAAATATACAGATATTACCAACCTTAAAACAGTCTTCCGGAGTAGAACATGACGCTTATAATGTGATAAAACGGTTTATGCAACAAATTGATGGAAGTGGGAGAAATATAACTATGGACAATTATTTCATGTCCATAATGATCTATGGATGAATCATCGTACACCGATTTTTAGGATACGAAGAAAAAATAAAGCTGAAATATCACCGAAGTTTACAAAGGGAATTGGAAGACCTCTTGTTTCAGATCTACGTTTGCATTATGGAAAGCATCCAAATAAGGGTGTACCAAAAAACGGCAAAAATATCTTATTGCTTCCTAAATTTCAATAAAGTGCAAACTAAATATGAATATTGAGATAAATTATATATTTTCAAATATATATATATATATATATATATATATATATATATATATATATATATATATATATATATATATAGCGAAAAGCTCACAACGCATGACGATGACGTTTTCAGATTTAATCACGTGATGTCGGGTTAAACATGGAAAGAGCTATAATTTCCAAATGATAATATACATAATCACTTTTTTATATGAAATTGCACTTTTAAAATCAATAAGAATAAAACGAATAAGAAATGTAAAACTATCATTCATGTACTCAATAACTGTTTTGAATTCAATCCCAATTAATATAACAAATTTAAATTTCATGAAATTTAATACTAAAAGCAATAATGCACTAAAATATATTACTTTAAACGGGCACATTACACTTAAAAAGTTAAATAATAATTACTGTACGCATTGATAATTTTTGAAAATGAAATATTTAAAAAAAAATACCTTCTCTTGTAAAACAAGTAGACATCCAATTTTCAAACGTAAGATCGACCCTTTCAGCATGACGCATAACAAATATCTGTCTTTTAAACAATCCATGGTTTTGCTTTATGTATAATTTAATCACAATAAATAATTAAAATAGACAAAAGTAAAAAACAAATAGATTATAATTTAAAATAATAAATTAAGGTAAAAACGCAACCACGTAACATTGCATTTACGCATATACACAAAAATTAAAACATACATATCAAAATTAAAACAAATCACAAATCTACTTGCCTCATTTGATTGATTATATATTTTATCCGACATATCGTTGTTTACTAGTGTACAAATGCAATTATAATATTACATAAAAAATTCAAAGTTCAATTAACCAGCACACGACCCCCCTCAAAATCAAAAATCAACACAAAAATGTCACAACCTCTGAACCTCACAACTCATAAAACGATTAACAATTTAACGAGCAAATCCAATAACAACAATAATCAACGAAACTAACAACCACGTGGTAGTAAACTCGAAACTTATTCGTCGTTATCGTTACTTACTACCTTCCTTACTACCACTAACGTAATCAACAAACCCGTAAAGTGTTTAGAATACGTAATCCGTAAAAATCATACACAAACAACAGGCCACTAATAACAATATTGTACGTAATAATTAAAAACCCAATCCATCAAAAATACGCCATTGTATGTCCAACCAACACGAGCAAACATCATAGTATCTTTACTATAATGTAGAAATCTTTTTTTATGCATCCCTGTTTTTATTCATTTTCAAATCAATATGGTTAACTTAATGTTGTTTTTTTTTTTAAAATTTCAAATAGAAAGATATAATTTCGCAAAATGTATTATCAAAATATATGCAAAGAAAAACGGTTTTAGTAATGATAGAATTTTATCACTATTGTTTCTTCCTTTTTAATTTTATATTATTAAATGTGTTCTTTTAGTAAATTTACTCTTGTTTGGATATTGATGAATATTCATAACAAAAGATGGCAAGTTAAGTTTTGAATTTTAAATCGTTTATTAGTGATTACGTTATTTCAGTTTTTCATGTTACTACTATGTGTAAACAATTTTGTTATACCGATGACCTTCATCGCTGTAGACAAATTTCCAATGTCGTATTTCGTTTTAATAAACTTTTATTAAATACACATTTCATTTTGTTGATAGAATAAGTAGAAATTTCCGAATTCAACGTCAGTGATTTTTATAAAATTTAAAAATATGACTGTATTCTAAAAGTGTCTGTTTTAAAAAGAACTATCACATCTATTCTTTACGACAATTATTTTCTCATAAATATATCGTGAAATTTTTACAAGAAATGTATGACTCATCTTTACTGTTGTAAATAAGAAAAAACAGAAATTTAATTTATTGACATTTCTTACGAAATTTAAATAAACAATATTTTATTGAAAATTAAAATTGAAAATTCGTTTATTATGCCATTAATTCAACATTATGCAAAAAAATACAAATATTTCCGTACTGAATGTTATAACCATTCTCTCCATATAATCTAATGTAAAATTGGAGGAAAAATTTAGAATACAAAAAACCTGCTCCCAATAATATTTTATGCAAGTACTTATGGTATTTGAAAAAGGGCTTTTTTTTCGAATATATTTTATTTTCAAATTTCGTAATACACATTCAAAAATTAAAATTTTGCCATGGTTTTAAAATACGTCATTCCTTTTTTGTACATGTTTACTATCTGTTAGCACTCAATAGAAATTTTTTTTTTGATAATATAGAAAAAATACGGGGAAAATGTTTTGTAACTAAAATACATATATAATATTTAATATTCGTTTATGTCACATCTTACAATGTTATTGTAGTTGCAAAAGCATTATTAGCTTTCAGTATAAAAAAAAATGGCACTTCACTGTATGTACATATACGTACATATTTGCCCGGTATTACCCGTTTAACCAGTTTTCTTTGTGCTATAAGCATTTTCATTAACTAACAAAGTTTATAACAATGGATGTTAATTTATATCTTAATATTATTAAATACAACAGCCCAGCCACTCTTGTAATCGGTTCGCTAATTATCCGACCAATATGTACTAGCAATGTATTTTTTCCAGTTCTTTTCTTCCTATATTTCTTTTCCCGTAATTCCAAGTTCCAAATTATATGTTCAATGGATCCTTTCCCTTTTGTGCATTCACATAAATCTAAATTTATTATTTTAATTTGTTTTAGTTTTTTTTTTCAAATTAAATTATGTTACATCCGCAATCTTGTCATTGTTAATCTCTATACATGTTATTCGGAAACCAGGTATCTTTACGTATTTCCTTTTGGATACTGTAATAATATTTTCCACAATGTGTACTAAGATTTCTGTACCTATAATCCTAGTTTATTAAACTTTACGTTTTGAATTTACTTCTAAATTTCTTCCAAGGATATTTTATATTAATTTACTGCTGATTTGTTGGTACTAGCTTGAACAGTACAATGAAGGTGCCTGATGACAGATCATATGTTTAATACTGCTTCAATCGATGTCTGTACTTTAATATAACTTAGGCATGATAGTTATATAAGGCAACTAATATTTCTTTTCCAACATTTTGAACATGTGTATATATAATTTTTTCGTCTTCTAGCACTAACAGTTTACACTTAGAAGTTAAAAATTCACGAATACCATTTTCAGATTTATAAATGAAGAAATTTGAAAAGTACAAAATCTAATTGGACCCAAAAGCAAATAATTATATTTAAGTAAACTAGCTAAGAAAAAGGTTAAGAATAACTAAATAATATCAATAAATAAAACCAGTAAGGAGAAAGTAAATGTGGTCAATGTATAGGACACTATGACATCAGCATTGATTTGTTAATTTACCCTGCTGAAATTCCTCTATCATCAGAGTTATGTACAGCTTTTTCATTTGTTTACTTTTTAACTTTATTATTATTATTTTCCCTTTCAAGAAGGGTAGATGTACAAATTAGTGGAAGTCACCAAGTTTCGAGAACTTACTGCTTTCTTCCATTGAACCGTTAGATATGTTCTGATTTTTAGCTTTTCGCTTTTAAAAAATATAACTTATTTATAAATTTCAAAACGTGTAGTAGTCGTAAGACAATTTTTTCCACACTTTCAGTGTACAAACATATAACACATATACTTTAAGTTTTTCAAGAAATGGAATGTTTACAAAGATTATGTAGAAGCATTTAAAAATCAACAGTTAAAGTTTTACAAAGAAGCCAGACAATATTTTAAATATAGTCAACTATCTGAAAGGATTAAGCAAGTTCAATGAGCAAAATAAGTAATCAGAAAGTGTCAGTTGCTAACCCAGTAAAATACTTGGGACTGCATCTGGATGTTAATCTAACTTGAAAGCTCACGTGAATGCAAAAACTCACTAGATTAGGCACAAAGTTTGCCAAATGTAGGATCATAGGGTGATATTCCAATATGAAGTTATAAAATGCATAACTAATTTTTTAGACTATTATATGACCAATCTGGATGTATGGAATTCAGCTGTGAGGTTGCACCGGTCATCACTGATTTGACTTCCCGACATGATAAAAGACTCTTTAATCATCCGAATCTAGGTCACAGTGCCCTTACCTACTGATAGAGATGGGCATTCCCGTTCTTTTAGAAGAATGTGAACGCCCGTTCTATTCCTCAAAAAGAACGGTTCTAATGAACGGTTCTTTAAAGAACGGGTTGTTCAGTGGTTCCCTAATGAACGGAGGGTTCTTTAAAGAACGTAGGTTCTTTAAAAGAATGTAGGTTCTTTAAAGAACGGGTGGTCGAACGGTTCTGTAAAGAACGGGTGGTCGAACGGTTCTGTAAAGAACGGAGGGTTCTTTAAAGAACGCTTTAAATATATACGGCCTTGGATTTGTTTTACGTTTAAAACAATGAACGGGGCAATCTGTTAACATTTGTAGTTCTTTTCTAGGTAAAATGAGATTGAATATACTTAAATAAGTTAGACAAGGAGAAACTGCTGATGTAGTAAAAAATAAAAATAAAAAATTATGTGAAAAAAATGAACAGTTGACTGCCGATCACTGCCATAGTACTTTACTATAGAAGTATTTAAATATTTAGTCTAATTCGTCATTGACGTTGTATACATTTCATACACTTATGTATGTGTGTGCGCCTCTGGTATCTAAAGAGCAGTGTTTTATTTCCGGACGTGCGCAACACAACAACGCATCTAAGTAAAATTAAAATGAAGTAGAATATAGTTAAAGCGCAGTAAGACAAGGAGAAAGTTCGAACAAACTCGGGAAATTAGCCGAGAATAGCCGAAAGGTACAGAAAGACGTTCTGTATTTTTACTGAACTGGCAGACGTTCTTTAAAAAAGGCGTTCTTTAAAAAAAAGGCGTTCTTTAAAAAAGGCGTTCTTTAAAAAATGCGTTCTTTAAAAGAACGGTTCTTTTTTGTTCTACAGAACCGTTCATTCATTCCGCTTATAAGAACAGTTCTGACTGAACCGTTCAGTTCTTTTTCTCCCAACACTACCTACTGATCAAGATGTAAGACGCCTGAAACATCTTAAACCCAGTGACCTAGAGACACCATTATATATTTATAAGTATAAGAATGTATATGTATAATTAGCAAAGTCTAGTCAGTGGGCTAATCTTATCCATTAACTATAATTATTACTTAGCTAGAATTATTTCTAAGATTGCAATATTTATACCGCGTGGGGCTGTTCTATTACACACACAACACTCTCATATATATATATATATATATATATATATATATATATATATAATTATAAAAGGCCGATATTAAAATTAATTTCCTGCTTTGATGTGCCTGATATAATTATTTGGTTCGATTATTCGATTACAGAAGTTACTTTTAACAATTAATACAAATAATTTACATTAAATCTTTTTATTACGTATTAAATTTAATTTTATTTAATTTATATGGATGTGTTTTATGAATAAATGATAGCTAAAGCTTAATTTTTGGAATCTTAAAAGCAAACTACATTTTTCTGTGTATGTTTTAAATATTAAAAAAAAAATGATTTTTTCTGTTTCACTAAAGATTAAATAAACATTTGAAATTGAAATTTTGTTGCCGGAACTTGTAAACCTTATAAGTCAACAAAATTGTTTGGTATTAAAAACCGGGTATTTGTTACAATTTTATAATTCTTGTTTATTTAAAAATATTTAAATAATCTGTGATGGCTGGTGTTTTATTCGAAGATATATTCAACGTAAAAGATATTGATCCAGACGGGAAACAGTTCGACCGAGGTAATTATTGTATTGATTTACTTTTAAAAGTCACGAATTTTTATACTTTGACTTATTTAGGTGAAATAATTTTCAATTATTCGTTTTGTTACTTCGAGGAATGAAAACTTAATAAAATAGTAGCTAGTAAAAATACTGTACGTCATACAGTATATGATGGTTTATGGATATTATAGTTTTTTTTTTAACAATGAGGCTAAAATTATGCGTATTATTCTTAACTTTAAGCCTTTTTTAATTGCATCTAAACTCTACATATATACAATTAATTGTTAATGCATGATGATTGGAAATATAAAGGTAAGTTATGTGTATATTGAGTATCAATTTAAAATTTTAATAATTGAAAATTTCTTGTAATTAACAAGGAATGTGGTATATTTTTATTTTTTATATATTATGGGGTTTGATATAATTTATATTTGTTACAAATATCGTTTGACTAACCCTTTCAGCCACTACGTCTATTATATGGTACGTGAAATTTTAACGCTAACAACATTTTTTATTTTCTGGCTGACGTAAAATGTCTCAATTTATTGAAAATGTTTATTTAAACACAGTGAAAATTATTTAGAATCATCTAAGAAGCTGCATTGTATAATAAACAATCCGTATAAAATTTCTAATTTTGTATCAAAATTTCATATGTGACTGAAAGGGCTAATTGTGTTTGTCTGTTTTTGAAACAAGCTGTTGTAAATTGAATTTTAGATGTATGTTTTTTTTTGGTATAGATTCATTGTGTTGTTTTTGTAGTTGGTAATTGAATTAATATAACGTTAGTTATTAAAATATACTTTTATAAAAACCCAATATATAAATAATATAATAGTGAACATTTGTATAGTTTCATACATATTTACATACCTCATTCTGTAGAGCGGAGGCAAAATAATGCTTTTTTAATTAACGCATTTTTAGCCGAGGAAACTAATATTTTCCTTCTATTAAAATGGAATTTACACTAGTATGTCATGTGGTTTTCGAACCTATGAAAGGGGAGGGTTGGATTAAATTATACAGTTCTATAATATTAAAAGCTTCGTAATAATGAAAAGATCGGGAATACAACCTGAATATATTCCATCTCAAGCAGATTTTCTATTTTTGATTTAGATTAATAATTTTTTTTAAAGTAATCATTTTCAATAATGTTGGAATTGTCAATAATTACGTTTGCTGTTTATTTTTTCTTCGACAGGAGACTAAGTCTTGTAAATGTGTGTCGACCTAAGATAGATTAAAATTCATCTAAGTTTTTGTGAAATTATTTGTATACTTTTGTAAATTAATAACATTTTCTTTTAAAAATTCTGATAATTTTTATTTGTCTTATGTAGACGTGACGAAGAAAACGGATATATCCAACGATGTCGTAAAGCTGTTCGATTAGACTAATTAGTAACATTATGTGAAACAGGCGTTTTGGAGATTATGTATTTTCAGGTTTTGTGAAATCTTAATTTCAGTCCAATACTAATAGATAGCGCTTTTTATTTATAATCGTCGGTTTTTTTGAGAAGAATGTTAAAATTTATTATTGTTATTGTATTTATAAAATTGAATAATTTTGATGGAATTTATTAAAATAATTTTTTAAAACTGAATTCAATTATGCTGATATTGAAATTAAAACGACAAAGTCACTTTTTTGTAACAAACGTTTAGAAATTTAAACTAGTGGTAATAAAATATTCGAAAATTTGTATACTGTATATGCGTATGATAATACTATTATACAGAACTGTTGGTTTAGATAATATTTTACCGGCTTGATATTAAATATGGTGAATTTATAAAAATATATACTCCCGTTAAGCCTCAACGTCATTAATTTTTATGTATGAATTTTTCAGTCTAGAAATCAGTAAAATATATCTTTCCTGTTATTGATATGTATATGTAATGAAAGAATTACACTTGTTTATCCGTAGGAGACTAATAGACTAATTCGTGTAAATGTAATATGTTTGTTTGCAAATGATGAACAATCATTCCATTTTATAGTATTACACTAAACGATTGTAGTGGTAGTAGAAAATAAAAATGTATTTACACTATGGCAAGATATGGCAAATATTTTTAAATATGTTATCGTTTGTAAGGTACATTTTATTTGCATATATAAATTTGTTTAATATAATTACAATTTTTAATATACGATATTCTCGTAGTTGATTTTGATGAAATTTATTATATGTCATAAAAGATTTATCAATAATCTTAAAATATCGTCTTTAGTGGCATCGTTAACTATAAAAATTAATAAAAATAGCAATGTGAATAATCAACGAAATGTCAGAATCATAAACAATTAAGTAGCACCATTATCTTCTTAAGCAGTAATAGGTTCGAGTTTTTTTTATTTGCATCAATTATCTAATTATTTATAATTTAAAATGTGGCTTAAGACAACTAAATTTAAATTTAACTATAATAGTAAAACGGGTTAATTTATTTTAATTATAAGTAAACATAATTTTTTTTTTAAAATTAAGGTATTAAGGAAAGAAAATACGTAATTTGATATTTTTTGGTCATAATGCAATATATGCAACTTTTCACAAATACTTGGTATTTTGGTCTTGTTCATTTTATTCCATAAAAAATGAATTATAGTTATGTACGGTTTTTCAATGGATAATTTGTAGTATTAAAACAAATAATTTTCCAGATGTGCAATCATTGCTTAATTCGTCATGATTTTTAATTTTTCTTTAATTACTAATATAATATCTATTGTTTATTTTTATTCTCGACAATTTATTGATGTTAATTTTAAATTTTTTAGGCAATTTCTATAGTATGATTTATTTTTTAAAAAGTTATAATTTCTATCACGCAGTTCTTGAATTTAGTTCCACGTTTTTTAGTTTTTTAGGTCTGAAAGCCATGAATTTTTTTTTACGTCTAAATTGGAAAGTCAATTTAACCATTCGTCGCACAGTTGATGCTAACATTCAATTGTAATCCAGTATTTCAAATACACTACATTTTTAAAATATATGTGTTATTGTTTGGTTAAGATCGCCGCAACAGAAATTTTTTCCGAATCAGAAATAACTTACTTTGACAGGAGGTGGCCTGACCTGTTCATTGTTTTCCTTGAACTTGAATTAAAGTCTTCACTCCTTGTTTAACTTGAACTTTATTGAAATCTTTTTTTAATGAATAGATCCTTCAAACTTGAGTCGACGGAATCTTAGAAAGGGGTTATAACGTCACTATATTTTGCCAAAATTATGGCTGGAAGTTTGGAATTGTTCATTCATATCATCAAACAACATTTCGACCGCGATATAAATGATAAAGCGAATATGCGTAATGTCTTAATTGTTAATCCCTGCGATATGTCACCTGATATTCGAATAAGATGATTTTAATTTTTTTACTCATTTGTTTTATACGTGAAGGAACAGTGTAATTTTTGTATCGTTAAGCGGCGTTGCATTCATTTGTCAAATTTAATTGTTCATTTATTATTAAAGTAAAATAAAGCAACTTTAATTTTGTTCGGGTTTGGACACAGGTTCAATTTTTTCACATCTGCACATATTATATCTAGATCAAATTGCAACTTCTCACATTTTCAAATATTATCTTGCGTTACAATTGCGACGTCAACATATGCTGTTCGATATTTGTGGGAGTTGTTCCACGTATATATTTAAAGTCACGGGCCAGAGTAGAGTTTATTCTTCACCATCTTAAAGTCATTATACTATGTTATGTATTATACTTTTAAGAATTTCCTCCGGAAATGATAATAGGAATATCGGTCGATAATCCGCCGATGTGTTTTCAGTTTTTTCCTGGTTGTCTTAGTAGCAATTACATTTTTGCTTTTTTTTTTTTTAATTTCTAGACAATTAGACCACCACCTATAATATTTCTTTATATGGGGTGACTCAGCGAAGATGGACGGTTTTGTTGTTTTTTGAATAACTCAAAAACTACTCGACCAAAATTTTTGAACGAATCATCTGTGGAACACAATATCGTTCAGATGACCGCCATTTGCGACAATACATTCAGTTTTTTTAATAAAATGTTCGAACACTTTTTCGTGCATAGGTCGCTGAATTTTTGAAATTTCTCCAGAAATCCGAGTTTTCAGGTCTCCCAGATCTCGTCTATGTGTTTCGTATCCCCCCAAAAATCACGTAACTTTGAATTCTTTTCAAAATTCTCTTTATACTATCGTGATCGATTCACGACGAAAATAACGTTCCATGCAAAACGCGCGTTCCTTCTCGTTATTTAATTTCAATGTTTTTTGAGAAAATTTAATATATTTTGAGATTATATAATTGTTTCTCAACTTCTAAGGATATTTCCTTTTACTTCTAAAAGTATTATGGTATTTCTATCTAGTTTTATCGACTCCTGGATTTTTCCAGAAATAACCTGACCTATTTTAAATCTCCTAAGCAGATTCCACGCTTTTTGACTACTACACGTAAAGTTGATGATTTTAACTGTGTGGATCCATTTTTTTTTTCGGCTTTCGCTATTCAATTTGCAATAGTTCTGTCATTTCGCTTGTTTATGTATGTCTGAATTTGCGTAACAACAGTTCATATTCCGCTAACCAAACTAGAATAAATTATTTTCTAAAACTATAATATATATACATTATAACCAGCTGTATTTTTAATTATACTAACGAATAAATTATAATGCCTAGTTGCTTTTTTTAGAATTCGGTCTCTTTTTCGAAATTTAATTTATTATTAGTATATGACGCGCGTACTAACACAACTAGCAGATATTGACTCTTTGGGATCGAATCATTTATCGACGTGTTTATCAATATAGTTTTCTATGTCACTTATGGAGGCAAAACACAAATCTGGAATATATGATTCATTCCAAATTGCCTATTTAAAAATAAACTTCGTTTAACTCTATCTATTTATTAATCCTGTTACCATTTTAAGTTTTCTCACCGGTATATAACTACTATAATCACACACATATATATATATATATATATATATATATATATATATATATATATATATATATATATATATATATCGAAATATGTTTAACCCTTTCAGTTACAATATCTACTATATTGTACATGAAATTTTAATGCTAACATTTTTCATTTTCTGGTTGACGAAAAATGTCTAAATTGTAAAAATATTTATATAAATACATTGAAAATTATCTATAGTTGGCCTAAAAGAAGTTTATTGTTTAATAAACCCCCGTATAAAATTTGTACTTTTGTGCAAAAAAAGGTTAACTATTGGAAAATATTTTTATTTTCCATTTAAAGGTGGATGTTTCTAAATGTTTATTGTGGTCGTATTTAATATTTTCGTGATGTTTGAATCATCTTCTGTTCAATTGGTGGACATAGATGTACTATGATTTCATTTTGCAAATAAATAAGACAATTCGATAATATTAGCTGTAATATTCGAATTTGTTACTTTTGGGAGACTAAGCGAAATATATTTTTTTTTATCCTGATTTTTATTTGATTTTTTTTGGTGTATTTTAGTAGCTTCACACGTGCTCTCATACTCAAATTTATTTGCGCATAGATTTTTGTTGACTTATAGTTTACTCGATAACTGTTAATTAGTATAATATCGTTGAAATCTTGATAAAATATATATTCGTTCTCGTAAGAGTTTGCGAATTTTTATAACATGAAGTTTACTAGTTTTACGCAGCTAATGTTTTTTTATACCCGGCATTGAGAAAGCGGGTAAAAAACAACACCGATAATTATGGTTAATTTTGCAGGGACAAACTCATTTTATATTTATCTTAAAATTAAAACGTTAAGCTTATTTTTAGTTAAGTTAACGGAGAAATTGATATAAAATTGTCACGTCGATTATTATAAAAAATGCTAATTACCCGATTTCGATAACGTTATCCCTATATCAGGTAATTCGAAATATCGATAATTTAAATTCTAATTTCGTTTTTTATTTTATTAAATAAACAGGTTACAAAATTAATTTTAAAAAATCATTGAATTTTTGTTAATGTGATTTTTATTAAAAATCAAACGAAAATCGAATTTTAAAAAAAGTCAATGACGGTAAATAAACAAATGTGTATACGTAGAATTAGCATAAAATAAATGACCTATTCTTTTTTCGTACAATAAGTAAATCCCATTCTATCAACGGTCTGAATATGACACTAAAATTATTATTTTAATCGTAGATACATTTTTATAGTACTTAATATCATATAGTCTAGAATTCTCTTCTAAATCGTCATATTGTGTTATTTTATTATTATTATTATTATTATATATTTTTTTAAAACTTCAATACGGTACCTGTGTCGGATTTATTCACAGTGAATAATAAATTATCTATGTATATTTCATAAATTTTCGAAACCTTCCTTCGTATAATTTATTTGGTGGTTTCACCTGTTCAAAGAACATTACTTTATAAGATGCATAAGCTTTGTGCTATTACTTAATTTCATTTCCATTAACTACAATATAGGTATATGTTTACAAAATCACTTTCACCTATAGTTTATATATATAGTAGGAATTACCCACGGCTTCGTCTGTGTAATTATTATTTTTTAAGCTTTGTTTCTCATTGATATCACAAATAGGACAGAAATTATAATAATTTAAAGTTCTAAAAAGTAGTAAATAGCGATATCTGTGTCAAATCGTTTAAAATTTAATACGTTTTCCGGTTCGAATGTACCTTCACTACCAACACCCGCAATACAAGCCACGTTTTGTTACGTTAGGTGCGTGGTCGAAATAACGGACGAAGATACACATAAACACGTTTGTTGCGTTAGGGGAGTAGCCGAAATAATGGGCGAATATATATATATATATATATATATATATATATATATATATATAAAGAAAAAAGTTAAATTACTTTTTTTTTTTTTTAAATCTTATGAGATGCATGCAATGATGAACAATAGACAGCACTGATCTGTTTTAAAGCTCTAACGGAATACTTCCCAGCGGTCGCTATTCCTTAATTTATAGTTGTATGACATGAAATATTATTTACTCGTTTCGGTCGGTTTTCTAATTCGATCTGACTACGTCTCTTTAGTCATCTGAATGACACGCCATTTCGTAGGACGTCGGCTGCTAGTGGATTGATATGGTTTTCAAGCCGATGCAGGTATCTTCCAATACAGTTTTTGATTACTTCTTTAACAGACGGTATACGGAGATCGTTGTGTATATCGTCGTTGCCGATATAACATTGGTGCTAACACAATATTCCGCAAGACTTTTGAGTGAAATTTTTGTATTATGTCTCTGTTAGATTTGCTCGTTGTACCCCAAATCTGGTTACCGTTTGACCAAATTGGTTTAAAATTGCTTTATAAAGTGATACTTTATTTTCGAGCGACAGTACTGAGTATTTGCCAATCAGTCAGTACATGCTGCGGTATGTAATGTTGAGCTGTTTGCGTTTGGCAATAACGTGATTTTTCCGGCTAAGTCGTCTATGAAGGTGTAATCCAAGATATTTTACGTTATACGATTCGGAAATTGTATATCCATTTAGCTTAGTCGGTAAATTTTCAGCTTTATTTAAGGTAAATAAAACTTGTTTGCATTTTGTTCCGTTAACGCTACCTTTCCACAGACTAAATCATTTTTCTATTTGTAGTGGATGTTTTTGAAGTTGCTCAGTTGCTAAATTGTTATCACGATGAGTGGAAAGAATAGCGGTGTCGTCGGTAAACATAGCTGTTGTTGTATTTTCGTTAACTGGGAAGTCATATGTGTAAAGCTGATATAGTGTTGGTCCAAGTACACTGCCTTGCGGCACTCCCGATTGTATTGAATGAATTCGTGAGTAAACCCCATTAACATTAACATGGAAATATCTTTCTATTAAAAATGATTTCATTAGCTGGTAGTATTCGTGAGGTAATTTTACATAGTATTACTAAATCTAGAAAATTAATGAGACAAATGTTAAGCTACAGGAAAAAAACAAAAACCGGCAACGACATACACGTGTGTATATATATATATATATATATATATATATATATATATATATACACACACTATGTTAAAAGAAAGAGACAGCCATATTGTAAAACTTTAAATTATTGTATTTTCTGTCCTATTTGTGATATCAATGTGAAACAAAGCTTAGAACGAATCCGATAATATAGACTATATGCTATGTGAATTTCATCATTATTGTTTTAATAGTTTTTTAGCTAAATCAGAACAGACAGACAGACAAAAATTAAAAAAAAAAGATTTTCTGTTTGCGATAAAAATAGTCCGATGCTGAGATTATAATGAAAATATTCGCAAATCACAGACAGACACTACAGTTTTATATACTAGGATATAAGTATATATATATATATATATATATATATATATATATATATATATATATATATATATATATATATTCTATGGTGGCTTATTTGCTAGAGCTTTCGACAGATAACCCGATTGTTTACATCATGTAATTCTTAATTATCATAGAGAAGGCGGTGCAGTGACACCAAATTTTGTATCATATACGCGTGCGCCTGCATTGCATATACTTTGTGTTTTGAATGCTAGGTTCATGATATTTGGCAAGGAACAATTAGACGATAATGCTTTGAGTGTGCGCGAATAAGGGAACTCATCTACATATTGATAATACGAGTGTTAATAGTTTATCTGAGTTTTTGTCAAACGTCAAATGGTCAGAAATCTTTAACCACCCGAAATCGTGCAATTTTGATGAAATTCCAGTATATGTGCGTTTTTATCGTGGACATAAACGATTTTTAAATTGTAATTTCGGTAAACGGTATACGTACGTTTATTTACCGATGTAATGTGACGAAAGGCGATGGAACATTGTTACGACTATCTATGAAATCAACTTCGACTGATGTTAAAATTACGAAGTGTGTCCCGTCAGTAACCTAAACCATTTAATTGTAATAAGCAACTGCAACGCTAACTGGGTACCCCGAAAAAAATACGATAAATATACAGGATCGGTAATATTGATTAAACGATTTGGCTAAATTGCGGCTTATTAGTATATACTTACGAATTCAGGAGACTGCATAAGAAAAAGTTTAATCGTACGATCTTATTGGCTAATTCATGTCACTTCTGCGACAGATAGCCATCATCATGCAGAATGTCCGTTGTGTGTCATGTAGCGCCATCAAATTGGATATGGTGATTTGGCATTTTTAACAGAATAATAAACAATAGATTACATATAAGCGACGCGAAAATGTGCTACAGACTGTCGACATCGATCCATTCTTATTGCAGAACCTTATATATAAAATGTAGAAAAATGATACGACGTTTTACATACTGGAATGTTATATCGCACGTTAGAAAATAATGGTGGGAAATGTAATGTGGGAAGAGAAATTAAAAAATCTTCGTATGTTTAAGTAATAAGGAGTTAAATAAAAAGAAGAAATATTAATAAAAAAAGTAATAACTAGACGAGGATTTACAAATTCGATTACAATAAATAAAACATATTATTTTTTTCTACAATAAAATGTTCTTAAAATTTTTCGTTATTACAATAATTTAAAAACTTCATAATGATGATACTAGCAGATCCTTCTTATATTCAGTTCTTGTATTTCGACTGATTTTTTTGAAACGGCACGTATTATATTAAATTCAACGTAAAATATAAAGCTCGAGACAGCTTTAAATGCATTCGCAATTACCATTTCCTGTATATTGAAACCAAACAGCAAGAGTGACATGCCAACATTCAGAATATATCTGACGAATTATAGGCATATAGCAGGACCGTTTACTTACACTCTTGTTATTTAATATCTGTTCCGAAGAAAAGTTTGTGAAGCCATCAGTGGTCGAGTCATCAACACGATAACATTACGGTGATTTTTGCTTGTAGTCAGCAGGTGCTACAAAGACTGTTATGTTTTCGAAAAAACACGTACTAATCATTTGTAAGGCTAATAACGAAATAAACAAGTATCGTTAACTTGCGGAACTTTAGTCGATGAAAGTTGTATACTAGAAAACAAAATTGTGATCGAGAATTGCATCGACAGTCGTCTTAGCAATGAAGAATTCATTCAAAACTATTGATTTGAGGCTCGATTTTACCAGATGCGGAAGTTAACCAATGTAAAAGAGCTAATTCATATTTTATTAGCTACAGTCAAGGAGCGCAAGCAGAGCTACAAGACGCACGACATACGAACTACTAAAATTGCTCCTTCAAAGAAAAAATTGTGGAAAACGGTTTCCAAATAAAAGATTGGAATTCATGAATGAGTGATTTGCGTTGCCAGCAGCAAAGTTCGTCTGAGAAAATTATTTAATTGCGTAAATGTTTCCTTTCGAAAGAAAAATGTGACGTTTGAAATTATTAAAGTATCTGTAATTATACATCGTCTAATAAAAATATATTCTGTCGAATTAATTCCTATTCGTACGTTAAAATAATTTTTAAAATATCGATGTCGGCATTTATGATAATATCGACTGAAGAATCAAAGTGCACATGGTATATAAAAATGTAACATAGCGGCACTACTCGTTTCCATGTATGCTTATGTAATATATATATATATATATATATATATATATATATATATATATATATATATTTCTTTACATTATAAAACTATTAATTCCAAGTACACAAAATTTACCTCGGTAATAAATAAAATAAGAAAACTTATATCGCATTTTATATAATCTTATATTTAAACATTACAGAAAAAATCAAAAGAAAAAACCCTGCAAATAAAAAAAAAAAAAAAAAAATTAATGAATTATAGTTAGCTATTTACAATGAGCTAGATTACTTAATATTATAAGTACTCAATACACAACGTTAGAATATAGTCAGACGACGATGCTTATGACCAGTATATCTAATTAATTCAAGCCGTAGACCACTACGGCTTGAATTAATTTATCGGTGAGCATTTTGCAGTTATCGTATAATTATTTTTAAAGATTTTCAATGTGTGTAAATAAGTTAAGTTTAATGCGGAATGCACGTTACTAATTTCGATACATCTGTCGGCATTTAGTGAGGTTTTGCAACAGTGGTTTCGTAATAGTTGCATTTTCTTATAATTGCTGTTGGAAACTGAACTCCAGACAGGGCATGCGCATCAGTTAGCTTAGGGCGAATGATAGTTGTATATAATAAGTTTTCTATTCGCGACCGTGAGGTAGGATCTCCGGTTGAATATAGGCGAAATTATCCGAATGGCATTACGCGCATTATCTATTAATTATTTATGTGATTGTTGAAAAATAGACGGGTGTCTGACTCCTAAATACTTAACTGCTTTAAGCCGTTTAATATGATGATCATTGATTTTTATATCCGATATAAGTGACGGATGCCTTCTAGCGAAGAAAATAGGAGCTGCAGAATAAGACTAAGTCATCGGCATAGAGAGCAATGTTAATAAACGGAATTTTGGGTATATCATTAAATAAGATTAGGGAAAGATAATGTCCCAACACGCTCCCTTGTGGAACTCCAGTATGATAGGTTTTCAAAACGGAGTTTTAGGAGTAAACAGAAATGTAAAATACTCTGTTATTTAGGTAGGATTCGGTTAACCAAATATGTGGGATATTCAAATTGTAACATTTTGTATAACATAGCGCTGTACCAATTGTCTCTTTTTATTTATATATATATATATGTATATAAATTAATGATCGCTATTCGGAATCTCGTATAAAACAAGAAGAATAATTATTTTTAAGGATTTAAATGGATTTCGAATACGGTTATCGAAATAGGGACGGAGCTTTCAAAAAAATTTGTAATGTTTCGATAACTGAAATGGGTAAAAATAAATCGAATTAGGCGGAAATGTAGATGTGAAGCGAAATAACAAAGACGTCTTGTAGAGAAATGAAGACAAAGGAAGATATCTTATAAGGAATATGTGAAAAAGGACGTTTAATAAATCCTATCGAAATATGTCGAATAAAACTGTAAAGTCGTGTAATAAGACGTAATAACTTTATAAAAATTACAATAGATAGAGTAAAATTACAGTGGAAAGGCCGAAAGGGAAGGTTAATAATATCTATAATGGGACTGTTCGAATATAAGCAAATATTAAGAACTCCGGACGTTAGCTATTAACAGGAGATACAATGTCGCAACGATAAGGTAATTACCTGACAATTAATTTCTTACGATTTTATATTATTCCTACGATATATCTTCGTGTGATGGGTTCTTATATATTTTTTTAAATTATGCAATCGCAGACTAACACAGTGCGGAAAGTAGCAATTTTTAAAAAAATAACAAAACCTAGCGATGATTTCCTATTTGTTGATTCTGTTGTTTATCACGTTCGTTATCGGATTCTTTTTTTTTTTTTTTTTATTAATTGTAAATAATTTTCAAGTTATTCCACCAAGCTGATTCTATGTAGGTGTCGAAATGAAGGTTCAACAAATAAAAGTACGACAATTATACTGGTTAATTAGGCAATCCGTGTTGGATAATGTGCCGCAAACTATACAGATCGTTAAATCCTTATGGGGCTGTATTGCGCGTTCCAATTGAGAAATGATACAGCGGCGTCAAGATATAATCTTAAGTGCGATGGTAGATGCAATTATTCGCGTAATGATGATATTCATTTGGATTTCCAGGCGGCTACCGTTAACGAAGTCGTTAATAAGAAATTTGCTCAAAAACACGAGAAACGTTCACATACATAAATGTGGAAGCGATATAGCTTCTAGATATCGCAACGTCTTAAACGCGGACATCCGTTAATTTAGTTATCTAAATATATTTATTAGTTTTTTTTCCATGTGTAAATATATACATATATATATATATATATATATATATATATATATATATATATTCTTCTCTTTTTTAAATATGTTATTTAATTACTACTACTTATTATTGGTTAGACAACGCATCTCTACATTGTCTCTTCTTTAATCTTCTAACTGGATTATCCGGGAGTGTCTTCATGCGTGATATTAACGGATTTCAATTTTGAACAAATGTGCTATGCATTCTCTGCTTATATATACCTCTATAACCGAAGGAACATTTAGATCGTTCTGAATTATACTGTTTCTTATATAATATGGCGCATTAGCCATTATCCTCAATATTTTAGATTGATACGACTGTATTTTGTTTAGATGCGTCTTTAGCAGCTGTTCCGTACACTTTTAAATCATATTTCCAGACACGAACTATAATAGTGTTGTAAAGTAAAACTTTATTTTCAAGACTTAGTTTCGACTGCCTTCCTATCAGTGTGGGAATAACTGCTTCAGTAAGCATCTCAATTTTTTTCTGGTGTTAATTACGTGAAGATTCCATGTAAGGCGCCTGTCAATGGTCAGTCCGAGGTATATTTTATTGCTTGTTCTTGCGGTATTCTACGATTATCGTAATCAACAGGTGGACATGTTCCACGTTTGTTTATAAAACATGCGACGACTTTTGTTCGTTAATTACGATTCTCTACTTGAGAGTCCATTTATGCGGTAAAGGTAAATGATATTTATTAGGTTAAGTCTTTGGACTCGTACATCCCAAATAAGAATTAGTACACTTCCTGTTATAATTGCTACGTATTTAATTTGTCGTATGATAAAAAAAAACGTTAATGTATATATTTTATTTTTTTATATCCGCTTCATAATGGCTCGCGGTCTCATTTTAACTTTTTCTTGTTCTTTATCGAATAATAGATTAATTTTTATTTAATGTAGGAGGCCATTTATTCCTACCGCGTTGATGGTCAGATATTTAACTAATATTTCATATACATCAGCATTATTATCGTGTCCTTTGGGAAACATCTGAAAGGATTGTTTTGTATTTTTGCCAGTTTTACGATTAATTAATAAATAACCGCCACTTTCTAATCACGATATAATCGTTTTCAAATGATAATTCCTTGGCGATAAACAAATTACTTGGAGAATGCGATTTATTAACGCAAACACACGCTTATTTAAAAACGCAGATACGACGATTGTGTGCGTATATAGACGTATATCTACTATGTAAAACGTTGAAATTACGATTGGATATAGAAATTATTTTTTATTATATAAAATGCGTACGCCACCATTTTCGTCCGGATTATACGATTGCAGAGTTATTTACGACCGAAGTCATTGCGATTTATTATTATATACAACACGGATTCAACACCACCCCGATTGTCGTAACAAATTGGGCTTTAATATAACATCCTAATAGTCTACCAACACTGTCGTTAACATATATATGCTCGCGTGTGTATGTATGTTTGTATAAAATCCTATAGTATCAGTAATAACGTAATTTCTGACCAACGGCCGTCTTTTTTTCGTTCTTGTCGTATTTAACGTTACAAGGTTGACGTAAGCCGACCTGGTTCGCGAAATATTATTCTGGGTATCTAATACTAATACCACCTGATCGCTATCTGAGTAATTGTTTGTTCTCAGCTGAGATGTATGATGGTGTTTATTGTAGGTTTCTGCTGTTTAGCACGTTATTAGTAGTTAGTTCCCTCTGCATTGTTTTCTTGTCTATCGATGGTTATGTGTTTTTGTATTGTAATGCTTATTGTATTACACCGTGTACTTACGTAACATTTTATATACACATGTATATATATATATATATATATATATATATATATATATATAAGATTCGATATACGATAGCGACGAGCCGTTGGAATATTTTGACAATTTATGTTGGCGGTTGTGGGGGGGTTAACGTAGACCTTGAATAAATATATTCAGTCCTATGTATATATTATATATATACATATATATACACATATATATATATATATATATACATATAGTATACTGGTATAATCCAAGCTAACAAAGCTATAGAACCAACGCCTGAATTAAATATTGTATACGTTTGGCAGTATCGCGCGTCGCCCGTCTCTAAACCGCGCGTGCGCTATTACCTTTATTTTTATGTCACCGGTCGAAAAATAAAAACTTGCCCCTCGCGTGTTCCCCTAAAGGTGTGTGTGTACTACAACGCGTATCTTTTATAATAAATAAAAAACATTTAAAAAAAAAACTAAAAAGAAAATTGATAATGATTAATTTTTTTTACGTGTTGTCGCGCAATTAAGCGATAAAAAAAATATAGACGGACGATTGTTTCGTAAAAATAGCGCGCGCGCGTGAACCGCATCGACTAGCGCGCGTTAAAATTTTTCGCGTATCAACCAGCGCAAATTCGCACGCACGCGCCGATAATTTACTTTAAATTGAGTCGATTACAGACGTACGCTCATAACGAGTAACGGTGTATAATTTGTTTTATAAAGTCGAGCTCTTCTGTGTACTGGTGGTTTGTTCGCTGATAATAGCGGATTACACGGCGTTCATCAGGAAGCGAGTTATTGTTGATGTTCTTGTTGTTGTAGAGTGGCTGATCATCCTGTCGCTGTTCTACTACTTAATTATGAAGATTCTGCACGGATAAGTTTACGTGTGTATTATTTTCGGTTGGTGTGTACATCTATGATCGAAAAGCTTCTTGTGCATGTATATATATATATATATATATATATAGATTTTTTTAAAATTAATTTTTTATAATACGCGATTAATTTTGTCACACACCCCTGAAAAACACGTATTTTTTCTGATATGTCTTCGAAAAAAAAAAAAAAGATGATAGACTAATTTTCCAAACGATCGGCCAATTGCGCAGAATAATGATATAGTTTAATATCTGATAGGCAATCTGACGATCGAACAGATTAGCGATGAAGACGATTTATGTTCGCGCAGTCGATCGAGTAAGTAAAGTTTTTTTTTTTAAATTTTGAAATTAAACTAACGAGTTTTTTTTAATCGTCTGTTCTACGAATAAGTGAAACGCGTTTAAGGAAATCGACGATTGAAAAGGTTAATTGAAATGGTTTATTCGCGAAAATATAATAAATTAAATTTGATAGTTTCGTAGTTTTTATAAAATGCTGCTTTTGTGATGGCGAATTATGTTAAGCCGAGTTTTATGATATCTTAAATATTTATTATTATTATTATTATTATTATATTTATTAGATATTTCGTTCTTTTTTTTTAATCGTCTTTTCGTCGTATTAAATTATTTACGAAATATTTTTACATTTTAAATTGATATTTATGGTTAGATACGCTGTCCCGGAGTTGAGTTGTGCATGTACACCGCCAGGTGCGCATGATGCTTCGTATATTGCGGCGGATACATACGAAAAAAAACGTCTGGTAAAATAAACATTTCGTAAAGAATTAATCTCACAATTTCTGTACTACATTCCACCTCTAATAACTAATATACTACAATTTCAAATCGGAAAATTATAATCGATTTTTTAAGTGGCGGGTGAGGTAGGTACCTTACGTGTTATATACAGTCGCGGGGTAATTTTAAAAAATTCGCCATTGTTCGAAGTGAAGTAATTTCTCGAAATTTTCCTATATTCCGTATATTCGATACGTCTTATTTCGTACTTTGTTCGATTAAAGAAAAAAAAAATTAATTTAAAAAAACAACTAACATCTGCTTTTCTATTTAGGAGACTAGTGAAAGTTGATTACGACCTTGTCCAAAATTAGCGCATTTTGATATTACTCGTGTTGATTTTTTTTCTGCGGAAACTGCAATTTTTCGTTCGAAGTTGAGAAACTAGATCTTACTGTAAATTTTAATTTATTATTCATCCGAGTAATGTGCCATTCTCGTTTTCTCCTTTAATTTTATACCGATTCTACCCTAACCTAGCCCGGGGTATTTTGTTATTACTCTGGGGTTTTTTTTGTCTTTTTTTTTTTTTAATTCTACTTCTAATTAGTCGAAACAAACTTAACCGAATCTAACCTCGCTTAATCAACCGATAAAGTCGCAAGTTTACAATGGCGATCGCTCTATTTTGCATGTTTGTAAACATAATTATCAGTTACATTTCGAATTATTTATTTTAAAACCGACATTTACGAATTTCAGCGCATCGGTAACTATTTTTTAAACTAATTAACGTTTTAATAATTTTCATAGAATAAAACACACACCGATCTCGTATAAACTGCAATCCGGCCTTTCTATTTCAGCGCCGACAATAGGTTTACTAGCGCTAAAGATGAATTATCGATAATCATCATTTTTATCGATACATCGTGCCCGAGTAAAGTTGTACAGATCTAAGTTATTTACGTCATTTGTTACGGTTTATTTTCATTTTTCTTTTCTAAATACGTATGTTTAAAATAATAAATATATATATATATATATATATATATTATATATTCATTTATTTATTGTATCGTTGAAATGCACATAACGTGTTTAATTTTTAGACGATTTACGTCAAATTTTCTTTCGCAGCGTTTTAATTATTTATTTTAAATGTCGCGTATACTGAGATACGGTAATGAGCAACTCTTAAATGTGCTCCGAAATATGGAATTTCTCTAATTTGTTCCCGTTGGAGTAACCGTGCAAAACACGTACAAATCGGTTGGAGGGGGGGTTGTTTGTGAATTCTTGATAAATAATAATTGTAGCGAATTATATGCTGGGGGAAGATAGTCTGGCTTATCGTATGCGAAAAATTTATAAAAATTCAAGTAGAAATCCATTCGCGTATTAACAGAACGCCCGTAATACTTGTTATAATTTAGAATCGAAATATTCGCTGTTTCTTATATAATCTTCGATTCGTTCGCGATATCAATTATTTCGTCTCGCGTTAAAATCGTTCCTTTCAATATATCAGCTACATATTTCCCGCGTTTCAGAGATATTTAACTAATTCGTTGTCTTACTTCGGACGTTGTTAGTTCACGTTCGCTAATTAACAGTTTTCGAATATAAATTTATTTCTATTCGAAGAAAGTGCTAAGGTAAATGGGCATAAAGTAAATAATATTAGATATGCGAATGATACGATCCTAATAGTAAATAATTTGAAAGAATCACACGTGATTCCTAGATATATTTACCGCTGTGTGCGCGATGATTACTGATTGCAGCTAAATGTTTTATATATATATATATATATATATATGTATGGTCATATCATGAGGAAAGATGACAGAAGCCCAGTAAAGACGTTAATGGAGTACGACCCCGGAGAAAAACGGCCAAAGAAGACGATGGATAGACTCTGTCAACAACGACATGGTGGAAGTTGGTACGAATATAGAGGACGTCAAGGATCGCAAGAAATGGAGAAGAACGTGTTATCAAGCTGACCCATTAATGGGAAGGCGCTAGGAAAGAAGAAAAATATATATATATGTATATGGTAAATGGTTTACGGTAAAAAAGCGGAGAAACAACGATGCAGCTTCTACTACATGGGTATGCAGAGAAAAATTACAGGAAGAATACCACGATGTGGAAGAAAAAAGACATCCCCTGGTTACAGAATGTGTCGGATTAGTACAGTTTACCACAGTGTGATAAGTTTGTTCTCCCGAACGGTTTTAGACCGACGTAAGACGGACACGGAACTATCGTGATAAAATGATTCGAAATTTAAACTATGCGGTTAAATTCCTGTTACTATAATCAACTTTATTGAATGTTATCGTTAACGTTCTTGTTTTGTCATTATTCGATTCATCACGAGACAGATGATCAATCCATTTCAGAAGCGAGTTACAACTTTTTTTTTTTTTTTTCGAAAAATTATAAATTTTTGTTTTTGTACAAGTTCCCCAATTTTGATAGATACTTCCATTTTTAAAATATCGGGTATTCCGTGTAGGAACAAAATAATTACTCGAACAGGCGCGGGTGAAAATATAAAATAATATTACCTCTTTCTGGATGACTAGTTACGGTTTTTTTTCTTTTTAATGTTTCGCGTAAAATATGCTATTTTTTCGAAGTAAATAGAAAACTTTATTATCGTTAAATTTCACGTATTTTATAGGAGACATTGCGACTGAAAGGTTAAGAATGTAAAACATTGAAGAATATTTAGATTATTTAATTGAGGAAGAAACCGCGGAAAATTTTGAACATTTTGAACGTTTGCTGGACACGGATTTATATTCACGTTTTGTCATAGACAACGCGGTTAAATATATCGTCGTTAAATTGGCCGTTTTAGTTTTAACCTTGAACATAAATAAACCGTGTAGCGTTTTATTATTTTCAAATGAAAGTTTATCAATTTTTTCCGCGTCTTTATGGCCTGTGTAAATCAAAAAAATATGATCGCCTACCAAACCGGTTTATCCCATTTAATTTCAGATAAAATCGACGATCTGTTAATAATCAGGTTCTGGAAGGGGTAAATCCTAAAGAAAAATTAGAAAATGTATCGCCATAGTTATCTTGAATTTATTTCTGCTTACTGTTTGTTCGTTTTAGCTTTGAAAAATTTGAAATATTTCACATATACATATGTATATATATATATATATATATATATATATATATATATATATATATATATATATATATATATATATATAAATATAAATATGAGTTGACCTGAACGGACTTTCAAGGATAACGTGTGGTTGTACTTTCACGAATGGAGAATTAAAAGATCTCATATTTACTGCAAAATTAAAAAAGGAATGGTTATTTAATTTTGAAAATTGAATTAATTTATACGCCATGGATACCGGATTTTTATTTTATTTTACTTTTATATTTAAACAAAAAAAATCGTAGATTCGCTCTATTAACACCATAATATCTAGTGATATATTTAAGAAATTTACAGTTTTGTTAACGACGGAACAACAGTATAACAGGAGACATTACAGTCATTAATGATGGAGTTGCGAGCAACTTTTCCATGTTGAACAAGCAATATGCGTAAATAATTTAAATAACTTCCTAAATCTAAATCCGTAAGCCTTTGGACGATTTCGTAAGTAGATTGTGAATCAGTTATTAATGAATGAATGAATGAACAAGGTATATATTTCATAATTGTTATAAATTACTTCTGCTCATATTGTGCATCTTAATAAACAGACACAAGTTATCTAAAATTTTATATATATATATATAGGGAAAAACTTACGACTAAAACCCCACGTAGCGTAATAGCTATTATAGTTTAACTATAACGCAATGTAAATATTAAGTAAATATTTATTAGATTACGTACTAACTTAATCATATTTTAAATTAAGCAGCCTAGTTCAGAGAAGCTAATACTTGATGCGCTTATGTTCATATTTTTTGTACTTTAATAAAAGGCTTATCTAGTTGCATATTTTTCGAGTAGAGCGATCGGGACTGGTAAGACACTTCTTATAAAAATTTTCCCGCTTGTTTTCTAATGATCATCTAATTCATCTCATGCTATATATATATATATATATATATATATATATATATATATATATATATATATATATATATATATATATATATATATATATGCGTGTGTATATGTAATATTTGATATATTAATCCCAGTAAAATGCAGAATTTCACTATAGGGTTTTGTAATAGGGACGGGTCGATGTTGGTAACTTGTGACGCCTATGTTATTTTTGTGGCATCTTATTATAAATGTCAAATTACGATGTCAATTTGATGACGTTATATGTCACATAGCGGACACTATGACGGATATTCTGCATGAAAGATTTGAGAGTAGGTTTATCCCTCTTGCAGAGGTGGCGTAATTGGATACTAAGATCGTGCGATTTGACTCCCGTCATTTTCTGAAGTCGCAAGAAGCCGCAATCGGCCAATGCCCCTAAAGTCAACATTACCAATGCTATGGGTCAAATTTAGCTGGATCTGCATGGGAGAGCCATCCAAAATTAGATCATTCGGATCAGCGCCACCTTGAAATGCCAATGGTGGACACTTGAACGATTTTATATTATACGTAAAAAAAATTTTTTTTAACACCTCATCACAGCTTGTTTGTATTCCATTTCAACATTTACCCGACCTATATTTAAGTCCTGCAAAAAGAACCAATCAACAAACGCACAGTAACATTACCGACAATCAGTCTATTAGCCAGACTATTGCGCCATCCAGTGATGCAACATTGCTACCTACTTATGACGTTGACATGGAGAGTGAATCGACGGTTGATCGATTATCTACAGTACGTAAAAATACCCCACCACCGATAGTTGTAAGCAGTAGCAAACTTCATTTCTCCGCATTTAAAAAAGATATCCTTGATAATTGCGTAGATAAGACTAACACAATATTTAAACCAGCCAAAGGATTCATTCGTATATTTACCCGAAATGAAGATGACTTTCGTAATGTTATAGCTCATCTCGATAAAGCTCGTAGAGGCCTAATCAGTGAATACGGAAATCTCGAGTATCATACATACTCATTTAAAGCAACCAAACCATATCGAGTGGTAGTCAGAGGTCTTCCTTCTTCCACGGCACCTGAAGAAATTGCAGAATGCCTTACCATGAAAGAGCATGAAATTCGGAAAGTTACGAACATTTCGAAAACAATTAAAATTAGAGATAAAAATAACAAAATTATAGATCGAGTTAGGAGGACATATCCCTTGTCCTATGTAGACCTCGAACCATCGCCAAATAACAAGGAAGTCTATTAAATACTTACTAAATTGCAAGGTTTCAGTAGAACCACCAGTTAAAGTAAGGACAATCCCACAATGTAAGCGATGCCAGAAATTGAATCATACAAAAACTAATTGTTATCAAAAGATTTCTTGCTTTAAGTGTGCAGGTAATCATGAATCAGCTTCTTGCAATCTTAAGGATCCCAAGAAGTTCAAGTGTGTTAATTGTAATGGAAACCACTCTTCTAATTATAAGGGTTGTGAAGCTTACTGCAACCTGATGAATGCAATCTCAAAACCTAAAACAAATGTGATACAACGCGTTCGATAAAAGCGTACCCCATCTGCAAAGGTTCAACCTGGTAAATCATATGCTGAGGCAACGAGTAGTGCTGCAACAACAACACCTCAGAAACAAAAATATCTTTCTTCGCAAGCTAAGAAAGCTATTAAAGAGGTGACTTTGGCCGATGTTAATAAAACTCTTCAAGATCTTATTAAACAGTTCGCCGCCATAACGAATCGCATCTCCGTGCTAGAACAAGCCTATACTACACTGAGTAAGAAGGAAAAATCCCGAAAGAAAAATGACTGAATCTTTTAGAATCATTGCATGGAACGCTAATGGTCTTCGTCGGCGACAGACGGAACTTGACACCTATCTCCATGTCAATAAGATTGATATAGCGTTAATCTCTGAATGTCATCTCACATCGAGAGATCATATCAAAATGCGCGGGTATGATTGCTACTCCACACCGCACCTCAGTGGTGGTGCTCATGCTGGAGCTGCTATCCTAATCAGGCAGAACATCCAACACTTTCAACAACAAGAATTCTGTCGTGATTATATGCAATGTACAATTGTATCAGTTAATTTCAATAACAGTGAAATAAATATAGCTGCGGCCTATTCGCCTCCACGCAAACGTGGACAAAAAGATATGGAGCGCAGACACTACGAAGAATTTCTGAGACATTTTGGTAACAAATTTATCCTGGTAGGTGACTTTAATGCCAAACACACGGCATGGGGATCATCGATTACTCGCGCGGAAGGCAAACGGTTCTTCGATGCCATTAAAAGTACACACTGCAATTTCCTATCGGGAAGGAAACCCTTACTGGCCAACTGACCGACGAAAGAAACCGGACCTAATCGACTTCTTCGTCATGAAAGGTATTGCAACTAACTACATGGTTATCGAAGATGTAGAAGACCTGTCTTCGGATCACTCTCCATTGCTATTAACAGTAAGTGCAGCAGTCATAATGAAGGAAATGAAAGTTACCCTCACAAACAAATATACAGACTGGGATCGGTTTCGTTACGAATTAGACCAACAAATCAGTCTTACAGTGAGACTCAAATCTCCTGCGGAACTCGATGCTCAAGTCGAACAACTCATTGAAGCAATCCAGAACTCAGCAAAACTTGCTACACCTCCTACTAGGAATAGCGGAGTGCAAGAAATTACATATCCTTTCGAAGTTCGCCAGAAGATTTCTGAGAGAAGGAAAGCACGACGGGAATGGCATAAGTCACGTAATCCACGAGATAAAACCATTTTCAATCACCTGAATAACCAGCTAAACAGATTAATTAAGCAAATACAACAAAAAACATTTGCAACATATCTTGAAGAGCTCAGTCCCTACGCTGATAAAAACTACGGGCTTTGGAAAGCTACCCACAGGATAAAGCGACCTATTATACAAGTTCCACCGCTTAAAGATGAAGACGGAAATTGGATTAGAAAAGATGCAGAAAAAGCAGAGCTTTTTGCTAGACACAGCAACAGTCTTTCAGCCACACGACATTGCGTCAGACGTGACACCTTCAACAAGTTATCAGGCAGATCAACCATTGAAGTACTTTACTCCAATGAAGATAGCACAGGAAATTGAGAAAAATATTAACCCGACGAAGGTCCCAGGCATTGATCATATATCACCACTTATATTGAAAGAGTTACCACGTAAAGCTATTGTTCTACTTGTGTACTGCTTTAATGCAAGTCTTAGACTTGAGCACGTACCAGCCTGTTTCAAGGTAGGGCAAGTGATTATGCTCAAGAAGCCAAAAAAGCCAGCGGAGGAGCTAACGTCTTATCGCCCAACATCGCTTTTATCATAAATTTCAAATTATATGAAAAACTAGTACTAAAACGAATGAGATTATTTGTGGAGGTCCCAAACCACCAGTTTGGATTTAAGGACCAACATTCCACAATTCAACAGGTGCATCGGGTAACGACAGTTATAGAGCGAACATTCGAAGAAAAACAATTTTTCACGGCCGTTTTCCTCGACGTAGCACAGGCTTTCGATAAAGTCTGGCACGAAGGTCTCATCGTTAAAATGTGTAACCTTCTGCCAGGGAATCTAGCTAACATCATACTTGTCAGAAAGACAATTTCGGGTAACACATGAAGATGCTAAATCATCGTATCACCCAATACAGGCTGGAGTTCCGCAGGGTAGTGTCCTTGGACCTATCCTGTACCTCCTATATACCAACGATTTACCTACTGATGATAAAACAACTACGGCTACGTTCGCCGATGGCACCACCATTCTATCCAAGAGTAGTTGTCAGAAGGAAGCAACAAAGAACCTTCAACGACATCTAGATAGCGTCATCAGTTGTGCTCAATGTTGGAAAATCATGTTCAACAACTGCAAATCGCAACACATCTATTCACCCTGCGGCACGTTAACGTGTCCCATCGGGTTTATATTGCAGATCAACCTATTCCGCAAACCAACGTGGTAAAATATCTTGGCATGCACTTGGACTCTCGTCTTTCGTGGAAACCGCGTGTAAAGATGAAGTGCAGGCAAATCAAGAAAACCATGTCATCACTATACTGGCTAATAGGACGGCGTTCAACGCTCAGCATTTACTGCAAACGCCTGATATACTTACAAATTATAAAGCCCATATGGACATATAGAATAGCCCTATGGAGCTGCGCTAAGAAGACCAATCAGCAGCTTGTCCAAACTTGGCAAAACGTAATCCTACCAATAATCGTAGATGCCTATCGTTTCTCCCGCAACGATGGCATACATCGCGACCTCGCAGTTAAAAGTGTACGCGAAGTAATACAAGATATTGCAAAGATGCATAAACGACGACTGCATGGACATCCCAATCTTGAAGCGAAAAAATTGCTTGACATCGAACTCGATACTCGCCGTTTGAAACGAATGAAACCGCATGACCTGATTTAGCATTAAGTACTAATTTATATATGATATATGTAAGTTAGTAAGAAGCCTTGCTCGTTGGAGCAAGTGTCTTCACACCCGTCTTTATGTTTAACACTAGTTTTAAGCATATACACCATCGTAATAATAGTAATACTTATTTGAGCGTAGTCTTAAGATCGTATTAACTCTTAAAATATATTTAAAAAAAAGAAAAATATTTTATTTATTTTTTTACACCTATAGCGGCAATTAACTTAGTGCTAATGTCCCACCAGTGTAGTTCGTATTTTCTAATTTTTTGCGTGCGTTTTTAATTTTTTTCTGTATGTATGTTATAAATTTATCGACTTTTTGATTCTCAGATATCATATGATATCCTTCGGCGTCATGTGTTCTATTATACTAAGACGGGTTTATATAACTGAACTTGTTTAGGTTTATTTTGGTTAACCGTTTTATGATAATAAAGTAGTTGACAGCAAGTGCTGCTGGATTCCAAAGAAATCAGCGTGTGGGATTTTTACCCACTTAAAAATCCCATCCCTCTGTTGAAAAAAAGAGAGAAAAATATACATGTAGATATGAAGGTCCATGAACAAATGCAAAGACCTCCACATTATAATAACATAATATGTGATGGAAAAGGGATGAAAAATATATAGTCCCTTATTCAACCAAGAAAGCATATAACGAGTTTCTATTAGCATCGTATTGTCGGCGATAGTTTTTCGTGTTACTTGCATAAAATCGAGAGAGATTGTATATATATATTATATATATTTGGATTTTTAAGTTTATATATAATATCATTGATTACATTTTTATTAGATTATTTAACGTGGTGATATAATAATAATAATAAACAACGAATCAAATAGTTAAGGCCGGTTTATTTTAGAAACTAGCAGGTTATTTTTCTAAAATGAAAAATTTCATTAGCAGTGCGTTTTTATGTTTTATCGTGCCGTATTTGATTTAATAGATTATAACAAAATATTCGATTCTGATAAATTAAAATTGAATAAAATGTTTGCTAACGTTTTCATGCATGTTTGTGTGCGTATATGTATGTTTTTGAGTTGTATATGTTGACCCCTTTGGTTTTGATATGCATGTTTTCGAATTGTATATGTTGAGTGGTTCCACTAATAGAATTTTACTTTCATTAATTTTCTTTGAAAGAGAAAATAATAAAATAAACATATATATGCAGTACAACAAAATTATCTTTTAAAATAAATTGACATTACATATATATATATATATAAGAAACAATTCACAAATCGTATCAAAAAGTCGAATAATGTAAAAAAAACAACGAAGGTAAAATACTAATTAATGACGATGAAAGAAGGAGTGGAAGAAATATATTGAAGATCTTTACAATGATGAACCATAACATCCTTCGGTTTTAGAAACAGAAGACCAAATCAGCGAAATGGAGATAGGTCCAGATATTTTAAGAGAGGAATTCGATAAAGCTTTAGATGAATTACGACCTCGGAAAACATCAAAGATAGATCAGCTACCTGGAGAACTTATACAAAATATGGGAATCATGGCGAAAAATACATTGTTTAAGTTCATAAAGGAAATATATATAACGGGAAATGTTCCCACAGACTTCACAAATGTTAACCTGGTGGCAGTTCCCAAAAAACACAATAGTCAAACGTGCGAAGAACACAGAACATTAAATATTCTATCACATACACTGAAAATTTTAACTACAATCATATATAGACGTATAGAAAAAAAAAATAGAAAGTAGTTTACCTGAGGATCAGTTTGTATTTAGAAAAGGAAAAGCCACCCGAGAAGCCATACTGTCACTACGATTGATTGTCGAAAAAACCCTAGAGATCAAGAAAAGCGTGTATATAGCATTCACATATATTGAAAGAGCGTTCGACAACGTTAATTCGAATACTTTATTCGAGGTTTTAAAATATCTGCGCATAGACTACAGAGATAGACGATTACTTTTTCATTTATACAAGAATCAACGAGTAATAATAAATAACAAACGTCAAAAACAGACAAGGATGTTGCTTGTCACCAATATTGTTCAATATATATATAATATATGATGACATAGCACTTATAGCAATAGGTGAAATAAAATTACAGTAAGCTATTAACGACTTAAATACTCTATTAATTGAAAGGTGCAAAATGGAAATAAATGTAGGTAAAACCAAAATAATGTAATGTTCAAAACAGAAACTGACATATATGAATATATCTTTAAATGGACATAAACTGCCAGAAGTGCAGAAATTTTGCTATTTAGGAAGCCTAATCACAATGGATGGAAGGAGCGAAAAGGAAGTTAGATGAAGAATAGCCCAAGCCAAAAATGCGTTCAATAAAAAGGGAACCTTGCTCTCTTCCAAAAATATTTCATTGAACACGAGAAAATTATTTATCAAAACCTACATTTGGAGCCTGGCGTTATATGAGTGCGAATCCTGAACTATTTTGAAAAGGGACATATCCAAACTACAGGCGTTTGAATTGTGGTGCTACAGACGGATGATGAAGATATCTTGGACCGAAAAAATCACAAATAAAGAAGTAGTCCGAAGAATTGGAGAAGAATCAAGAATAATGACAGCAATAAAAAATCGAAGAAACAGTATGATCGGTCATTTAATCGGACACTCTTCTTGGATCACAAATTTAGTTGAAGGAAGATTAAACGGCAATAGACCAAACGCGAATCAAGTTTATGGAGAGCATATTGCAGAAAAGCTAAAAAACTTGGCCCGTAATATTACTGAACGGCCATGTTGTCCACCAACCAAATGTTTGAGGAGAAAATGATGATATATATATATATAATATAAAATACTACCCGAGAAACGAAAAGCAACCTAACAATTGAGTAACAATTATTATAAAATATTATCGCGACAATATAATTGCGTACGAATCCATTAATGATAGGATACTGACCTTAAGAACGGAGGTGTGCTCGTTGACAATAAACATAATACAATTTTATGCTCGAAGCCGATCAAGTTTGTGTGAACGCTTTCTATACAATGAAAATTACCCTATCCGAGAAGTCACTACAATAATAGGTGATTTCAACGCTAAAATTGGTGACACCGTTCATAAAACGAATTGCGTAATATTGTAAGAAAATTTGGCCGCGGTACTATAAATGATAAAAGCGAATACCGATGAATAACAATTACATTACCTCAAGTGTTTCAATTATTACTTTTTTACATAGGAGTAATATTAGCAATTAAGTTTGGAGATGAAAAAATTAAATATTTAGTCGTGTAATAAGTTTATTGTCGTTGATTATACGAAATTTTGACGAATGTAACCGGAATTTAACGAAATATTAACGATAGTCATGTTTAATTTTTAGATGATTATAATTAATAATTAAAATTAATTACGACGGAATTTTGTGAGACATGTGGTTTTTTTTAGAATATGCAGTGCACTTATGCGAGATTGTAATGTATGAGAGTTTTAAAAAAAAATTATGCTTTAAATATCTGTACGCGAAATATTTGTAATATCTCTTCGGTAAAAATACTATCTCTGAGTTAGTTGTAATCAGCCGATTAGATATTAATTTATTATTTTGTATTTAATAATACGCAATGTTTTATATAAAAAGTATCTTAAAAAAAAAAAAAATTACACTATTCTGCACGAGAACGTCTTCGACAAATAACAATAACATCGTTCAGCTTCATCAGTTCTCATTCTTAACACGATTCGAAAAGCTAATCTCTGTCATTTAAACCCCACGCATGCCTTATATAAAATCCCAATTTTGGTTTCCTAGCTGTTAAATTCTGGTATTTTCGTTAGGTTCTCCTGGATTCCTGCGGGACACTCCGGCATACTCGGCTATAAGCCAGGTCCGCTTCGAATAGCGGTGTGCTCATTCCATACTCCCATTTAATAGACCTTTTTTTTTTTTGGTGTCTTATTTAATTTGTTCATAAGGAATAATGAAATAATATTTGTTTTAATCCGTATCTAGTTCCACACATTACTGATCAATCCTCTAATACCCATAAAATCGTGATTCAGCGACATACAAGTACCAAATAACATGCTTCGATGTTTTATTACTCCTTCATGTAGATTAAGATGTGGAAAACATCTCTATATCAATATAATCTCATACGTTCTCCTTTTTGCCTCGTCCTTCCGATGACAACAAAAAATAGCAGATGTAGATTACGTATTTTTGGCATGCTCTGACTACAGTTATCAACAATCTTTATTATATAATCAGTATCTCTCAAAATACCATTGCCAATAAATATGTTTTACCTACTTACTATTAAACACATGTATGTATATTTAGCTATCTATGATTACACTGCATCAACTAACATTAATGTTTAATATATCCGTTTAAATAATTGCATACCAAGCTGGGTGAAAAAAAAAAGGAAGAATTATAGCCGAGGGATTAGTAGCAGAGTTTTCGAATTTGAAAAAATGTATTATTGACGTTTGTTACCACTTGCTACCGCTATTTACTTTTTTTTTTTTTTGAAAACGTAATAAATTTTTGACGCTTAAATTATATGCGCATTAATATAGTAAAACGTATATACACGTTTTAATCGGTAACAATTGTGACGTCAAACATGCGTTCTGGACACATTTGCTTATATAACAATTTACATAATCTTAAGTACAATTATGTACTAATTATTCATAACTTAGTTATATAGATATACTCTCACTAATTTAATAAGCTTCATTTGCTCAAATTTTTACTCTCAATTCTTATTTTTAATTTGCTTATTACATAATTATGTTAAATCGTTATGTTATTTTTGTATAATCGTGTACGCCAGTAATTGTCTCCGTAATTTATATGTATTACACCCGGTAATGAGGTATTTGTCCAATTCCGTTGCCAATTCGGCCTTGGTTATCAACGGATTACTTGCAAAAATTATTTCTACCCACTGCTACGTTGATTATTTGTTTCAATTGAATTTATTCGCTATTGATTTGTTAGTATGTTTCGTTTTTCCATCCTGTCTTCTTATATAATCGCAATAGTAGTATTCCTTCCATGTTAAATCTCTTGTTATGAAAATTATAAGAAGTAAGTTTGGTAATATATCGATGATCTTGTTCCAGGATGTTTTTAAGGATTTCTTTCTGAGCTTTTTAAATGTCTAGGATACCCGTACTCAACAGTGGTTTGATATAGATATAGTATAATAATTATATACATACATACATTATATATACATATGTATACATTTTATTATATATTATATACATAATATATTATAGGGTACGGTAAGAAGGAAGCAGACTTTCTAGTTATAAAGTTATGAAGGAAAAATGTGAATATAGAAAAAGAAGAATATATTTATTTATTTAAATTTTAAGCATAAAATACAACACATTATGTACTAAGTACACAGAATTACCCTTAGTAGCTAATGTAATAATAATAATAAATAATAATAATAATAATAATAATAATTGTAATATATAATAAAAGCGGCGATGGCATAATACAGGAAAATTTGAGAAAAAACAAACCTGCTACAATACAAAAGAAAAAATAAATACAATCAGTGCGATGAAATTGAAAAATCTGTTATAGTTAATTTACTTAATATATAAATAAACAAATATATAAAATAACAAATAACAATTATGTTAAAAATTGTTGTTAAAGTCGGCATGTTTGTAGCGCGTATACCGATTAAACTGGCTATATTATAGTCCCCCTATGACTTTAATTAATTCATTCTCGTGAATTTTACAGTTTTCATAATTTTTTTAGCACGCTTGTTGATATAGAAAAATAAAAGCTCGAGGTTTAGTTGAGAATGCATATCTCGAATCCTGGCAAACCTGATGGCATTAAGCGAAATTCTGCAACAACGGTTTTGTAATAATTGTAATTTACAAACACCAAACCGGACATGCATATGTTAACCGGGGACGAATACAAGTTGTATATAGTAGTTTTTTATTTGTAACAGTAAGGTTGAAATACACAGGTGAAAGAATTCGAATAGCTTTGTATATCGATGGTGCGATTAATATGATTATTGAACGACAAACGCGAGTCCAGAGTGACGCCTAAATACCTGTAACATATTTAACCCATTTAATATTTTGACCGTTAATTACAATTTCTAGCAAGGGTAATTGCCTTCGGGAAAAAAGAATGGCTTCCGTTTTCTCGGTGTTCAGTTTTAGTTTCCAACGTTTATAGTACTTACAAAGAGTGAAGACGCCCTTTTGTAATCTGCTATAAATTGTATCGGGTCTGTATGAATCACAATACAAAGCTAAATCGTCTGCGTAAAGAGCAGTTTTAATATAAGGTATATTAGGTAAATCATTTATTAAGAGCGGGAAAAGGAAAGGACCTAACACACTACCTTGTTGGACACCAGCGTAATAGGACCTCATTGAAGAGCTAATAGAGTGATGGGTAACATAAAAAATTCTATTATATAAATACGATTTTATTACTTTAATTAAATATGTGGGATAATTGCATTGGAACATTTTATATAAAATAGCATCGTGCCAAGCCGTATCAAACGCTTTTTCTAAATCTATTAATAATAATCCGGTGTGTTTATTCAAGTCAAAATTATCTGTTATAAATTCAGCTATCCTTGCAACTTGATGCATACTGTAGAATGATTAGTTCTAAAACCAAACTGTTCATTTACAAGGATATTGTTTTCTGATGAAAACTTTTGCAACCGACTAAGTATAACTTTTTCTGTTAATTTACTTAAAGTACTTAATAAACTAATGGGACGAATATTATTTATATTTGACATATCTTTCCCAGGTTTAGGTAGAATAATAACTTTAGATATTTTCCATCTCACCGGAAAGTAAGAATTTATGAGAATACTATTTATTATTTTGGTTAAATAAACGATTGCTTTGCGGGGTAAGTTTTTAACCATTGTTGCAGAAATCCATACCAGAAGATGTCTTATTCCTCTGAGGAAGGGACCGAAATTTTTAAGATAAAAAGGTTAGCTCCGTCTGTAATTAATTGAGTTAAATTGTCAATAACTTTGTCTGTTGCAGGTGAACTGTAAAAATTTTCACTTAGATTAATATTATTATGAATAAAAGTTTTAAATCGATTCCAATCTGCATTTTGAAACATATTACATGTTGGTATTGGTATATCTTGCTTGTCTGCAAGTAGTATATAAGATAATATAGGATTGTGATTGGAAGATAAACGTGATAGTGAAATAGGTACTGTGACATTGTTGAAACCTTTGACTAATATTAGATCTATGACGCTAGGTTTATGTTTAGGTTGCGGAGAAATATATGTGGGATCAAGGAGAGACAATATGTTAAAATTAAGTTTTGTTGGTGTTGCTAATAATATGTTACTATCATTACTAAAACAATTCCATGTCCTATGTTTTTTTTGTAACTATAGTGCGTGAGTATTGACTGAATATTAATTTTAAGTCATCTACAAAGTACAATTTAGTCTTTGGATATCGGTAAACACAGACTATGCATAATGAAACACGGGGGGTTCATCTGCACTTCAATGCTCACAGCATCCACACGTTTAACCGATAATACTAGTAATACATTATGCTTAATTGAATCTCGTACAATTAGTGCAACACACGCCACTACGCCTACTTTTATCACATCGATATACACGAAAACCTGGGAATTTAATTTTCAATTTGTAATTTTAGTTTCGCATATAGCAGCTATATTAACATTATTTGAACTTAAAAAATACGTAAATTCGTTAATTTTAGAGCGGAGGATGTTTGCATTCCATCCTGCTAAAGAAAGTTTATCATGGGGATTATAACAGGCCATAGGTTACGTTAAAATTACATTGAGAAAAATTTTAACGCAGCTTTCAAGAATAATCATAATTGTGAGAGGATCAGAGTTACATGATGCCGATAATATCAACCGCGAAAATAGTTTTAAACATTTTATATATATATATATATATATATATATATATATATTATATATATATATATTGTGTGTGTGTGTGTGTGTGTGTGTGTGTGAGAGAGAGAGAGAGAGAGAGAGAGAGAGAGAGAGAGAGAGAGAGAGCGTGATTGAGAGAGAGCGGGAGGGGCAGAAATATAGAGGGGTGGAGAGAGGAGTGTAGGGGTAGAAGTATATACTAATATTTATAGGTAAATTCGTAATGTTGTTTTGTTCAATTTATCATGCATTTTAGAATTATAAGTGTGCACATATCCATGCACGCTATACACGTACATATACACTTATGTATATGGATGTATATTTTTCTATTCACAATGTTTTTGGTTTTCGGGTTATTGTTTATTAATTTATTTTTAGTTCTTTCATCCATCAATCAATTTTTTATTTTTTATTTGCGTTTTTTAAAAATGTCAACTATTATTGCTATTACTATCGACATTACTGCTATTCGAATTACTGATTAACCGAAAATTATATAAATGTGCTACAAACTTCCCATTCTCTGAGAGCTGTGGGAGCTGCGTAAGTTAATATTCAATTTGTTTATACTCAATCTTGCTGTGATACTAAAGAGGTTTTTCTCCCTGTTGCCTCACGCCGTTCCGTTATTACTATTTGCAGTACTTGTTTTTACACTAATTCATCAGAAGTGTTTACTAAATTTTAGTGATGTAAGTAAATTAATATCATAAAATATTCTGTATATATAGGTGATTGTACTAGCAGATGATAACACAGATACATAGTATAAGTGTCTTCGATGACATTAGCTACGAGTATAGGACAATTCTATGCAATGATGATATATAAAGGCGAAACTTGCTTTGTTTGTTTATTTATATCTCTTAAAACTTCATCTGTAACACAGGTGAAGTCTATAGCCATATAGGAATGAAGTACTTATGTAGTATGGGTCGTTCTGGATATTGTTTACCTGTTACTTTTAATGAACTGATTTCGGTAGATAAAGAATCGCACTTACTTGTGATAAAAGGCGAGGTAGAAATGTAAGCTGTACCGAATAATTTGACTAGCGATATTGTTTCAGGTTCTTAACTATAACAAAAAATCTGAGTGCAGAAAATCTGAGTCCAGATTATTGTTAAGTATTCTATAATTAGTGTGATATGGTCGGTGTCATAATATTTAATAATATAAAATACGAGACAAAAATCATTGGCCTGTTCGATTAGCTCATAATTAGATTTTATATCCTTTTTTTATGGAGTGGATGTATTAAAGCAATTTTTGCAATTCTCTAATAACCTTCCTGCTTGTCAAATCTATTCATTTTCTTATAATTTTTGCCGCTCTTTTTCTTTGGTTCTTAAATTTTTCATAATTCTGTTTGGAGAAGTATCATCATGATATCCTTCTTAATCTAATTGTTTCTTCACATTATTCATTCCGTAACTTATATTTCTTTTCGTCGTACACGCTACACCAACTAATATTACTTAATTTCATACCATCCACCTGATTTAATATTTAATTTATTTTGAAGCTTTTTTTTTATCATTGTTCTTTTTCAATTTCATTTTATATGCGTTCATTTGAGAAATAAATCTTATTTACTGTTATCAAATAATTATCTCATTCCCTGTTGGTTCTTTTTTTGTTCGTCAGTTACTTTTGGTTCATATATGAGATAGTTACTTGATCTACTTGCAGTTCAATAAATTAGTACTGGGAGGACTTATACGTTTTTCGTTTCCGTAGTAATAAAGTGACAATGTAGACTCCAGACGGAACCCGTAGAATAGGCAGACCACTGACACGATAAATGAAGTCCGAAAAGATCGGGCAAGTAAAGCGGCTGACAGGGAAAAATGGAAGGAACTTCGAGATAGCTACATCCAGCAGTTTGAAAATAGCTGATGAAGAAGAACGATGAACATTAAATTCAAACCTTAATTAGACGTTGGCCGTTCTTATTTGTCCTTTAGGAATCGCTGATTTTCTTTTATAACTTGTGCATTGAAGTTAATCTTAATATTTTTGTGGAATTTTAGAAATTCTATAATTGTTTCCACATTCTGCGATTTTTTCTTATTGTCTTTGTTAGTCTTAATATTCTTGTAACTTCAGTTTTCTAACGTTAAGGAAACGAATTAATGTTGAAAGTTCCACCAAGATAGTATTTTCTTTTATTTCGGATTTTCTTTTTCAGGTTATCCGTGGGTAGTTATGTGAATCATTTTTTCATTACGAGTGTAATTTGTAATTAATATTCATTATTGTTATTATTATAATGAATTCCGGATGATGTACGTTTTGTATTAAATGAAAAATGTTAAAATACGAATATATTTCAATATCGGATTAATTTAGTTTTTCACCAATGAGAAACCAGCGTAACTGACCTTGAACGAAATAAACCGCCGTTTTCGAAAGCATCGAGGGTTGGAAGTGGATGTCGAAACTTATTACGACGTATTTTACTCTTCTTTAAGGTCAAAGGGTGATGAATAGAAAGGTTGAAGAAATGAGGTGCTGCCACTATCTCGCTGTTAGACTTGTTACGTAAGTACGTATTTTCAGAAGCTGCGTATGTGATAAAAGTAGTCATAATAAATGTATGACCGTGTATTAATGAAAACTCGTTCTACGTTTAAAGTTGGTACTAATGTCGCCTGAAAGTAAGATTTTTAATTTTAGTAATAACTATATATTGCGAACGTATTTTTTCTCCTAATAACACGGGTATTTTGATTAATTTATACTTAAATGCGAGTGTATTAAATATATGTATCTTAATGTGTATAATATTTGTGTATGTGTGTGTGTGTATATGTAAAGATGTCGTAGCTGCTGATTTAAAAAGAATTGGTGTTAAGCCATGGAAATACATTTGGTTGAGTGTGGATGGATATGATGACCAGATTAACTGATGATGTGGCGGAAAAATAAAAACCCTGCTGTTATGAAAAACAAAATGTAACCTTTCGATTGTGTTAATTTTCAAATTTAGTGGAAATCTCACGCTTGACCTCCGGTGAGAATAAAACGAATGAATTATAAATATTTATATATTAGACGGGGTCCAGTTAATCATTTGAAATTATCTGTGAATTCCCATGTGTGAGACAAGTCCTATTTTGCTTTGTCGAAAATCCACAAATTGAGCACGTCGCTGAGATCTGCTTTGCTCGTGTTCGCGCTCTAATCGTATTTTACTGACTTTCCACGGCTGTTTCCAGTTTGCTTACGTAGATGTTCTTCCAACAATTTCTTTCGAAAGCCTTCGCTTCCTATTCGTGCCCTATCTGTAAATATCGCATCATTTCTGCAATTTGGTCTTTACATTGTTTTCAGTTTGCCATTTATGAGCTTTTCTGGATTCATCATGTGTATGACATGTCCTACTCGGTGTAGTTTGCAAATCAATTGTTCTATCGGCACGCAATTAGGACGAGGTAAAATAACTTTATTTGAAATATAGTCGTATCTATTTTACGGTCTAACTCGCCGAAGCAAAAGCTGTTGAAATCTCTCCGGAGTTCTCAGTCGTTCAGTAGGACAATAATTATCATAAGTCTGTTGTTGAATACCCGTTTTACGAACGCAGTAATTGCAGCCGTGGTTTTGCTACATCTGTATTCAATTGCAGCGAATTACACATTTTTATGACCATACTCCCCAGATATGAAAAACTTTGTTTTACAAAGAGCATCCGAGCACCACAAATGTCTACCTAATGTTTAAGCTATGGATGTATAACTATTCAGTGTCGCTCTCAATCATGCGGCATGCATTGTGGAGACCGACATATGTACTTAAATTGCAATACTGCATTTTCTTTTTCTACTCAGCCTGCATGTCTAAATTGCAATGGAAATCATGCTACGACAGCTCGTTCGTGCCCCGTATACATTAAACAACACAAAATACAGAAAATTATGGCAATTGAAAATGTTTCGCGTAAGGAAGCTATGGAAACAACACATGTACCAACGCCCTCTTCTACGCCGAAATTTCAGCACATGCAATACACCGGAATAAAAGATCTATTTAAAAAACTAAAGCGCCCTATACGCTCTTTCTATAATTACTCTAATTTGTTATATGTTCCTTCAGGACGAATTCGGTATACGAATCACCCGATTTTTAATCTACATCAATTCACAACTGTCTTTAACCTTCTTCAGGTTGATACAAACTCTCTCGCGTTCAGGGCAGCCTATTTCTAAATCTTGATTCTGATACTTCACCACTCTTCTACACAACCTCTTTTGTTGACACATTCTAACACGGCTAGTAAGTCTAAATTCAATCATCCCCAATCTAAATTCAACTCGTATAATTCGTCTTCCTTTAAACATAATAATAAAAAAAGACCTCTTCCAATACATAATTACTAGTGCTCCTATTTCATATTAACCTGCATAATATTAAAATTTCATTTTTTATTTACTATCTGTTATATTGAAGTTTTTTTTTTTATTCAGTGTATTATGATTACTGATACTATAATGTATATTTATGTGTTAGCGAATTTAAAATTTGAATGCATTTATGTGTATGTTGTGTATGCATGTGCTTAATAATTTATGTGTGTGTTTGTGTATGTGTGCGCGGGTATGTATTTATGCGAGCGTTTTCTTTATAATATTTTTCAGGTTTTTTTTTTTTTATTATATTAGGCACAACACATACATGGAATGTCACATCTATATTGTATATTCTTGCCTTTTCAGCTCTGTCATTATTCATTTTTTATTCTAATATCACTTATCCGCGCTATGTACAGATTGTAACTGATACGTGGCGTCTGGTAATAATCACCTTATCAGGTAGATTTCTTTGGTTCTGGATTGCCCTTTTCTTTATATATTATTTTTAATTCCATATTGGTACGTCTTATCTAAAAATACTACAATGAAATAGCCGCAGTATCTAAACAAATTGATAATCTCCGATGTTTTTTTAGCCTTCAAATCCTTGTATTATCTTACTCTCTGAAACTATCAACTGATAGTATTTTTTAATTACCATTTTCGTGACGACAAGGCGGATGATTACGACGGTGCATCCATTTTAATTAAAGATAATGCGCGCTATTATACGCATCCTCTTGACTTAATTCTTCTTAATTGCAATTGCAGCGCGGTCTATATTTGTACTAAATTCCTAAATCAAAATACATACGTACATTTTCTCCTTCGACTGTCCGCCTAATAATATTTTCCATGTTAACATTCTCATTAACTTTATAAACTCCCCCTCCCAGACTTCGTCTTTTGTAATAATTGCTGGGGACTTTAACGGACACCATCCGTAGTGTGACTCCTGTAGTATAGTCGGCATACTAACCCACTTTATATTTCTCTTCTAATTCCCTCGATTTATCTTTCGTCTCAAACAACGTTTTACTTTTTAGTAAATGGGATGTTTCGGATATTCCGTTAGAAAGTGATCACTTGCCTATTGAAATTGTTCTCAGTTCATTTAATCGTAAGAGCCTAGAACATTTCATCTGGATTCTTCTTCCTAAAGATTTCGCTGAATCTTTTTGTGATCCACTTTTAAATAGTTCTGTATTTAATAATGTCGCACATAAAGTGTTTATTAGCCTTATGCAGTTATCGTTAACTCCTTATGCTCTTAAAAGAAAATACAGAGTATTGGTGGAACCATTATTAAGCCGTGCAACAGCATAAATTAAGTGTAGCGTTTAAACAATTTCGTCGCGATTACTTAACAAATGCCTGGAAACAATTACGAGGTAAGTTTTTTGTTAACCACTAAAAGGGAGATTTGAAAAAAATTCGTTACTTCGATCAATCGTACGCAACCTGCTACTTACGTATGAAAAAAGGCAAAATCATTTGTAAACTCTTATAATCCCTCTTCGATTAATACTGATAATTACTATAAATTTTTCGATGCCATTTCACCATCATACGTCCCGAATATTACAGAGCTTGCATACTCTTCATATCTTCTTAATAGCTACCTGGTCAACAACTTTCCTTCTATTACCTTAGAAGAACACCAACACACTGGCTCGCAACAAAAGATCCTACCCCGATATTGAGGGTGTCACCTGCCAAATATTGAATCATTTGCCTTCTACCATTCATGCATTATTCGTTATTCCCCCCAAAAAACATTCCTTTTTCTGATTCATCATCTTACCGCCTCATATCCCTCGATTCTTGCCTAAGATAATTTTTTGAAAGATTCTCAAAAATATGTTAATTTGGTCGTTTGAAATTTCCATCTAGAATGTACCGCTTCCGCAGTAAGCTCAGCTCTTTGAACTGTGTGATCATTGAGTGGGTGATATCTATAAATCTTTCATTTCTATGAAGTACTCAATAACTTGTTTTTTGAATATAAATAAAGTTTCTGATAGCATCTCAATTCCTGTCTTACGAACTTGAATGTCCCATACCCATTTAAAGAATCTCTGTGTAACCTCTTAACCAAATAATAACTTATTTTCTTTCATTCTAATACGGAACTCGCATGATTTACTTCGGTATACCCAAGAGTCGGTTCTCAGTCCCATTTTATTTAACATAGTTTCAAACTTCTCAATATTTTCCTTCCTGATACAATGAAAATTTTATCTTTTGTAGACGCTATTAAGGTGTATGTTATAATCTAGATAATGTTATCCAAACTCTTATTACATTGTTTACATTCATAGTCCAAGTATTGTCTGAATTAAGTCTTACACTATCCCATAACAAATGTGTTTCAGTAATATTTTCATATAGAACCACCAATACCTTCTGGCATGGTCTTAAGGTATAACAACAATCTCATACATTTTGTTCGTTACCATGAGTACATAGGATTTATTCTTGACCGCAGGTTAACTTAGAAATTGCATACGGAAAAAGTATATACTAAAGCTTTTAAAAGAATAAGTCTTCTAAGAATCGCACTACTTGAGGGTGAGGACCCTTTAACTTTACTACTTTTGTATAAAAATTGGTTTCTGCTACTGATATAACTATTCTCGATTCACAACGGTTCTCTATACTTCGACGTCATTTGTTGTGTCATTCCTCTTTTCATATTTCCAGGTACAGTGATACTCTTATGCCATCTTATCCTTCTCCCTCCCGATATCAACATACAACTGTTTTCCTCATTTAAGAATTACATTCTCTTACTAACCGCCAATTGCAAATTCTCCTTGGTCGATAGAAACTATCCTAACTCCGTTCTAATTTTCACAAATGGCTCGAAATGCGTTTTTTTTTTACTGCAGAGGCTACTTCTATTCTGCAGTCTCTCCGATACTTTTCTATCCATCGTCCTTCTATGGATATTCTAATCCTCTCCGATTCTAAAAGCTATTTGCTGGCTTCACATCACTCACAGCTTAATTATCGTTTACCATCAATTATTTACAAAATTTTTAATTACATATGCCAATTACGCTTGCTCGGAGTGATGGTTAAATTTGTTTGGATTTCCAGGCATAGCGGTAATCATGGCAATATTCTAGCTGATCATTTAGTCACTTCAAAGATTACATTAGGAACATTTTTGTTGTATACTCCTGCTATAGATCACCTAGCGTAAATTAGATTCGCGCACAAGGAATACTGGAAAAATCTGTGATCTAATCCATTTAAAGTAAGGCATACATACCTGCTAATCGATGGTTCTGTAATATTAAAGTTGCAACGATCAAATTGGGGCATTTTATTACTATCATTTGTCGACTGTTGCTCGGCAGTAGTCGCCTTCCTGCTTCGCTACGTAATTTGAAACTTTCACATCCCACGGATATTCATTTAGTGGACCATGTTTATCCTCGCATGTTCTCATTATAGTAATTTTTTTTTTTTTTTTTTTTTTTTTTAACTCTTCACGACCTTATCCGTTTCCTATAAATATTGCATTTCTCTTAACTCTTCAAAATGCCCACAATGTTAATGAATGATCTTCCAGAACTGCCTTTCGTTAGTGCCGCTTTGTATGCTGATGATCTTGCTTTATATACATCCTCTTATAGGACAGATACAATATATAACCGATTGCAAAAGGCTGCAATTAAAATATTTAAATATTACAACAGATGGAACCTAAAATTAAATGAAGAAAAATCAGAAGCAATTCTATTTACTCGGAGACGACCACTACCGCTAACTGAAATTACAATAAATTCTAAAAGAATTCCTTGGGTCAAACAGGTTCGGTATCTAGGAGTTATCTTGGATAGCAGATTAACTTTCAATAACCATATTACTTTCGCTATAGATAAAGCGCATAAATCTATGCATACACTTTTTCCATTATTTAACAGAAAATCGGGTCTTAGTTACGTAAACAAAAAATTAATCTATACGGCTGTTATACGCCCTAGATTAACCTATGCTTGCCCTGTGTGGTCATCAGTGTCTGATAGTACATACAGGAAACTGCAAGTAGTTCAAAATCATTGCTGCAGAATTTCGTTGAATGCAACGCGATTTACTAAAATTTCTAATCTACATGATCATTTAAATATCCCTTACATACATTCGTTTATTAGTAAAATCTCAAAAAAATTTTACGAAAACTGTAAAACTCATCAAAATAAACTAATACGTGTAATAGGAAATTACAATATGGAACATCTACGCATACGTTATACTAAGTATAAGCATCGTAGATTAAAACATAGATTTTTGTAATTATTAACCTATTGTTAAGTACAGATATTTTAAGCTAAATTATGTCTAAAAAAACTGCTTTTAGTTTTGTTGATTTATTGACTTTTTTTTTTTTTTTTTTAAATTTTTGTTACCTTCAGGGTGTGTCTTTTTTGTAGGTTTTTTTTTCATTTTTTCCTGCACTATTTCTAAAGTAATTTCAAAGTGTACTATAAGTTTTGTAATTATACATATTTAGAATTGCTAAGGTTTATGTATAGGTACTTAGCTTTAAGTTATGAAAGAAAATTGTTTTCGGTTTATGTTTAAAAATATAATAAAGATTTTTTCATTTCATTCATTTCACGTATACATGACCCTATATTCCTATATATTTTAAATTCTGATATTGTTTAATTTTACTCATCTCTGCATTTCTTTTTAGTCTGCCTACATTATAAATAGTCGCTTTTTGTTAATTTTATAATTATATAAATATGGGTAAACTGTAAGGAAGCCCAATAAATAAATAAAAATACTTTTTAAAGTAACATTTGTGCGTAAAAACGCAATGGAAATTAAAATATGAAATTTATAACATTAATATTTAAAGTGCGGTAGTGGTTGGAAAAAAGCGAATGCTGCAGATAGATTTGTGATTTGTATTATGTTATTCTTTAACCATAAGATAGGTCATCATCATCAACATCGTAGTCGCTTCTCTTGAGTCAAGAGATTGCGTACATCTATATTTTCTGATCTGTGGCTTTTAGTCGTTATTAACTTCAATCTTTTTCTCCTTCTGTAAAGATGATGTATACTTCCTTTATTTCCCACTAGAACTGCGTACAGGTATAAATCGAAAAAAATAAAAACACGTAGTGTACAACAGTTTTAATAGTTTTTTTTTTTTTTTAAAAAAGGGTAATAATAAAAATAAAGTCTCATCAACTTGAAAAGTGGTCATACGACCATCCTGAGCAAGCCTTATTTATTTAACCAACAAGCTGGTGTATTGATTTACAAACCAAATGGATGGATAGCTGAGTTGGTTAAAGGACTTTTTATCCTAAATGCAATTCGAACTAGAGTCGTGGATATATTAAAACACTAACTGCTATATGCCATAAAGTCCATAGTACAGGAACTGTCATATTCTTTTCTTTAGACATTTATTTGTGAATCTGATTTAGAGTATTGAGGAAATTTACGTTCTTTCGTATTTTTTATATTATTCCGAAGAACCTTGCCCGGATTTAAAAAAAAAAAATACCGAACCTTCTGTATCCAGGATAGCAGTTAAATTTTAAAATCTCGTCAACATTTGTGCAACTTTCCAGAAGTTAGTAAGAGGTTTTTTTAATTATAGTTGTAAGAAAATATTTTTCCGGGAAATTTTTGTCTTTATCGAACTTTTAGTCGGATTTTATCAGGGTCGTTTGAAGTATTGTTTTTTCTTTACACAATTTTTATACATTTCCTTATCATATTTGTACTTCAAAAATACTTGTCTTGAGATATTTTTTGCTCCTTAATGCGAAGAAAATTTATTGATTGCTTTTTCTCTAACAGTAAAAATTTCAATTTTTAAAGAAAAACTTAGGTTGAACTTCCAAGGACATGCCCCGTATTGGAAACAACGTGTCTATTACCGAAAATGAGTAGCCTCGTCCTAGGCTTTGAATACGTTTGTTGTAGTAGTGGTAGATGTAGTATTCATTAACGTCATCCCTTTGACCTTGACGTAGTAGGAGCCTTTATTCAAAGGGTGTTGTTTTATCGATTTGTTCTTTATTATTCTCATCGTCGTCTTGCCAAATATTAACAGCGACGGCGATAATGGTATTGATAATGATAATTGTTACGCGTTATATGCTATTAGTAAAAAATTGGCGAAAGTTGTTAAGTTTTATGGTTTCTTCTTGAATTTATTATGAAACATTTTCAAGGTTGTATTTTTACGGTTTGTATTAAAAAAAAAATTCAATTTTTTTTTTTGACATAAATGAAACATTGTATTTGGCGCAACATTTCTATTTTGAAAACATAATAAACTACATAGAAATTTATTTTTTATATTCCTCAATCTTTTGATTGACGGCTAAACAGCATAATACCCTTAACGTTCTGCTCCGCTCATTCTCTTTCAATACTTGGTGCGTCTCTACCCTTGTATCCTCTATTATATAGGTGACAAATTATTGCCGTGATCTTCTTCTTATTCTCCTACCGTTTATCGATCAATCTATTATTGTTGTCAGATATCCAATATTTCTGAATATATGCGCTGTTACATTTCCTATCTCTTATTTCACTAAGCGCCTTTTTTCATTTTTTTTTTATTTTTTATTTTTTTAAAGCTGGATAATGAAATATGACATTAGATTTCTGTTCTATATTATATCTAAACGTGTCTCATACAAATGGGAACACGCTATTTTTATTAATTCTGCAAATTGTACTTTCAATTTTAGAAATTTTATTCGCAGTATTTTTAAATTATTTCTAAGTTTCGCGAATTGTAAAAAATGTTATTCGAGAAATGTGTGTGCCATGGTTTTTATTTTATAACCATCATCACAATACGGAATATATAAAATAAATTAATTAAAAAAAAAATTAATAAAAAAAGTAAAACTTATTGATAAAATGAAAGCGTCCAAATGTTTTTTATTTTTTTATTTAAATATAATTTTCGCGTCTCGCGTTATTTTAACTATTTTTATTACAATTTCTAGATTATACAATAAATTTAAACAATTTATTTATGATTATAATTTTTAAAAATCTTGTTTCCTAATTTGTCTATGCCAATTTATAAGTCGATATTGTTGTTAAAAAATTTTATTCAGAAGTGCATTTATATTCAACGTATCGTATAATTTTAAATGTTATTCACTACGTAGTTGTAAAAGGAATAAATCAATTTCCCATAACCGGATAAAAAAATAAATAAAAAACACCCAAGTAAAATTTAGGTGATTACGTCATTTAATGCAAGGTCGATCGCTTAGTGTGTTGTATACACGATGCGTTCTTGCATAGCAGTATGTGTAACATATGTGCAAGTTTTTAACTTTCACTCGGCGGTGGAAATATTGAAATCTTGTCCGTATGAATAAATTGCCAATTTTTATTTTACAATTCTAACCATTCGCTTCGTATTCGCGCTGTTTTTCCTTTTTATTCGTTGTATGTATGTATAATTTAAAAATGAAAACATTCTCATTAATAAAAACATTACGTCTATAATGTTTTTTTTGTAATCAAAATGTTTATCTCTTCACTAATAGGTTTGCATATATACCAGTATATATATTAATGATAATGTTATATCCCGTATGCAGATACAGCTCTAAATACTTAGGTATTAGATGCTAAACTTCGTTGGAAAATTCATGTAAAAAAGAAATAAATTTTGAAATCTCATCCGGACTGCTGTGGGGATGCACCAAACGAAGCGATAGAAATATTATACAGCGTTTCCAAAATAAAGTGTTAAAAAACATTATGAACGCACCATATTCTGTGAAAAATATACACATCCATAAAGACTTACAGAATCTCGAGCACTTCAATGAGGTAATTAACAATGATATTACCAAATAAGACTTCAAAAATCGTGTAAACGCTGAAGCACGTCAGCTTCTAAATAAAGCCGATTTGGAACGTATCGAGAGAGAACAAAACAGCGTGATATTAGATTAATTGGTTTTTGATATAGAATGATCTGACCAGATACGCTTGGCGTCATTTTAGACAAGAGGCTAACCTTTTCCAAGCATATCGACCATGCATCATTGAAGACAAAAACAGAGCAATCTGTTCAATCTACCCCATTTTCAATCGTAAATCTCACTTAAATATTAATAATAAACTAATAATCTACAAGTCAGTCAGGCCTATTTTAACATATTCATGTCCATTTTGGTCTTCGGTCTCAAATGCTACTTTTAATAGACTTCAATTAGTCCAAAATCGATGTCTTAGATGTATCCTCAATGTCCCCCATATACACTAAAATTTCATATATGCATAGTTGCAGGTATGTAAAAAACTATATATCCTCAAACTATACCAAAATTTATTTTTTTCTCACTTGTAGCGCGCACCGTAATAATTTACTTCCAGCAATAGGAAATTACGATTCCAGGGAACTAAGTATAAGCATCGACGAATTAAACATAATGTATTATTCTCATAACGTTATAATTTGTTTTAGTTTCGATTACTTATAAATGATATTACATATTCGTTATATAGTTAAATTTATTATTTTTTAAACCACTTTTCATTTGTGATGGTTTTTTGTCTGACCATCGATACTATTTATATCTTGTATATTTATTATTTACCAGTTTATATTATTAGTTACTTTCATAAATGGAGAGGGCATTTGTTCCGGTACATTTATTAAATATTATTATAACTTTTTAATATAATGTCAAATATATTTTTTTTTTAAAAAAAGAGGTATCTAATTTATTACTTTTAGTCAATATGTAAAAACCAAAATTCCGTTAGGTAAATCTTGGTATTAATGTTATTTATTTATTTATTATTTGTTAATTTGTTTATTAGTTTATCTAGACTAAATTACAATGGGTAAAAATGCAACAAATAAAATTCGATGAATTCCAAAAAAACAAATACGTAACTAATTGCAATGCATCAACCAGTTCCTCGATTATACAAATACCAGCGCAAATCTTTATCCCATACGTGAAAGTGACACAGATAACTTGCAAATTTTGTTTGCTTGTTAAGAAATTACGAGTTGAACATCGATGTCATTTATATTTACCGGTGATCGCTTTTTGCATCTGGGACGACACCATAAATCTATCCTTCGATTAACACTTTGAGCCCCAAGTCACGTTTTGAACCTTGATGTAGTCAAAGAAATGTCTGTTAATTATGACCGACGAGTATGGTTGTGATAAAAGATTCGATGTCAGTCCGAACTTTGTAACTCTTTTGATTGAAAGTTAAAATTTTTGTTTTGAAACTAATAACAAGGATGTTTTATAGTTTATTTTAAGTGTATGACTGACGCTCTTGCGTAAGATTTTTTGCTTTGTAAAATAATTTTGAGTGCATTGAATGCTTAATAAAATGGTATTGAATAATGAAAGCGGATGAAAACTTTATACTATCAAATATAAACATGTGCGATGACAATGTATCAGTCATAAATGACCTACGTTTTTTTTAAAAAAAAATAGGAACATTTTAATTTAACCACAGTGATTAGAAAGTGATATTTATAAATACGGAGTAAAAATGAAAAATTAGATCACATTTATACAAAAAAATCGAATGTGCTGGCGGTAGTAGACATCGTCAGTAACATATGACTGACGCGGGGCTCAAAGTGTTAAACTACTGTTCTAGTTACTCTGCGGTGGTTCATTTATTCTGTTTTACATCGCAATATCACATTTAGTACTTACTTTTCTGCTATAGTCCCAAATAAAATGGAACCCGCTGTCATATACTTGGTTGATAGTTGTTTTGTGTGCTCGAAAAATGTTCTCTTCAAATATTCTCCGTTAAGTTTTTTTTTGTATAACCTTCGATTTTTCTGGAAGGACGAAATAATCAACATGGACAATCTAAATGCCTAAATACGTCAATAAATCGACTAATAATTCTGCCGTTTGTAATAAAGGAATGCAACGAATTGTAATCATCTATTTTTCACGTTTCCGACAGATTAGCATGATCAAATTACAATGTGTACCATAGTTCCAGCCTGAGCCTCACCTGGATCGCGTTAATAATATTAAAATAACAATCCCCCGTTTCAGTTACGAAATTTTCTATTTTTTGGTTGACGTGAAATGTATCAATTTTAAAAATATTTATTATATAAGTACTATTTACCGTTCACCTAAGATGCGATATTGTATAATATAAACCCGCTGTATAAAATTCATAATTCGATGCAAAAATTTTATAATGTATGACTGAAGGCGTTAACGCTACGATGAACATAATTTAACTACCGAACAACAACAAAAAAAATGTTACAAACACGAAAATTACAACACGCGCATAAAACTTTAAAAAAAAAAATGATAAGAACATACTTGAAATCGTATGATAAAAATTATAATTACACGTAGAAGTGCTATAAATATTAAAGTATCTTAACAACTACATAATGACGAATTATATACAATATGCATATTTTAACTCGCTCGATAGTAAGTATATTTTCATTCTGTTTATTGGCGATCATTTTTAGACGACTAATTATATATATATATTAAAAACATTATGTAAATCTCCGTATGCCGTTTGTAACTATCAGGGTTATTACAGCATAAGGAGACATGTGTCTAGTTTATATGTATGCTAGGAGTCCTCTGGCAAAAGTCAGAATTCTACTTATTGATTGAGGGTTGTTTGAGAGTATTTTGTGTATCGGTCCTGAATTTTGTGTTTTAACCTGTGTGGTGTGAATGCTTGGCAGGTGTATATTAAGTGTGTGACTGTTGGTTCTGTTATATGTCCGCATAGGGGGCAGTTTGTTGGTGGACGGCTTTTGGTATATGGATTATTTTTATGATACGGCTGTATGACCCACACGTAGAACGGTTTAGGGTACCATATTCTTTTCAGCTTGTGCCATGAGGAGGCCACCATATGGTTGATTTTATGCTCCTCAGGAAGTTTGTTTGCGAGGTCCAGTCGGTGGTTCATTTCTGTTTACTGTTGTTCATGAGTACGTGTGCTAATGTTGATGGGGGGTGGTGAATATTCTGGTACCGGTGAAAGTACTATAGACCGAGCTTCGAGGTCTACTTTATTACTACCGTGCAAAAAAAATACGTAAATTTTTCTTTGTCAAACATCATATATTAATGATTCATTTTTAGTTGTGACTTCTATTAAAATGAGCCGAAATGACACAGTTGAATTTGATTACAAAAAAAGGTTTTAAATGTTGGAGGTGTTATTAGAGTTTTGGTAATAAAATTAAAAATATTACGTTTACTTAAAGTTATTCGAATTTTTTGTATTTTTTTTTTTTATACTAGAAATAGCTGTTTGTTGCAAGGATTCTTATTTTTAATAAAATCGAAATATACTTATCGCGTATCAGGTTAAAATATGTATACTTATTATATTATATATGTATATATATATATATCATCAACAATGGAGTATTCGCATAGTATAGATGCTTTATTTGATTATTCCCAACGTTTCCTGATTAACTCTTTATAATCTATATTACGACAACGAATCACCGTGTACTAATGTACTTTATTAATTTTGTATATTTTGACCGCGATTTACGTGTTTATTATTTCAATAGTTTCGCTTAATTTATAAAAAATCGTTAAAGTTTTTTCTTTATGAAAAATCACACAGCTATATTATTAAGGGCGTATAAAAAAAATATATACAATTTGTAAAAATGTAAAATGTAAAAAATATTACTTTAGATATTTACAAAAATTATCAAAGCGATAAAACAGTATTGTAAAATAATCTAATAAAAATCAACAATATAAAATTTATAAACCAAAACACAATAGCCTTAATTTACAAATACTTCACGCTGATAATTTCTTGTATATATTTTTAAATTTTATATTATTTTTTTTTTAATATATTTACTCGATAATGGCTTAACAGCTGAAAAGCTTTGTGATTTTTAATAAAGAAAATTTTTTATTAATTTTAACTACTTTTTTGTTGTTTATTTTTTTTAAAAAATCATTACATTCCACATATTTAAATTGTATTTAATTAATTATAAATTTTATACAGGCGTGTACTTAGGCGAACTATAGATAATTTCCAACGTTTTTTTATATAACTATTTTTAAAATTGGGGATATTTCGCGTCAACTAGAAAATAATTTTTTTTTTATATATAGTATATTAAAATTTCATGTAATATATAATGGACATTGTCGTAGATTGTTTTGTAGCAGCCTGCCATTTTTCTCTATTTTCTGAAAACCTCTTCAGTTCCGTGTAGTTATTACATTCGACGTCTTCTATAATCTGCATCATATATTCGTGGCGGCATCTTCCTCTAGGGGTTTTTAACATATATATACCATTCCTTCCAATAGGGTTTTCATGAGAGTATCGAGCCAATATGCCCAACCAATTGATCCTGTCTCCTGATAATTACATTTACAAAATGTTTCTTCGTTTCCGCTCTGTTTTTAGTACTTCTTTATTAGTTATTCTGTCTATCCGCCTGATATTCATCATTCTTCTTAGACACCACATTTCAAAAACATTTTTAAGTTTTGCTTATTACCGGTAAATAGAGTCCACGTTTCGCAACCGTACAGCGCAACTCTCCAAACAAAACATTCTACGAACCTTTCCCTTTTTTCATATTGATTTCGAGGTCAGTATCGACTTCTTGGTAAACGCTGTTTTCCCCCTCAGCTATTCTCACTTTTATATCCTTAATGCTTCTTCCGTCTTGAGTTATAATACTACTTAACCTCTTCTAGTTTTACTTGATTGAGTTTTACGCAGATAGGTTGTACTGTTTCCGGTTTTTCACTGCATGCCATAATTTTGGTCGATATTTAATGTCATTTTATAATTGCTTTCCAGTATGCTATACATTTTCTTTAAAGATTCTTCCAGTTCTTTTTCACTTTCCGCCATCGTTGCAATATCGTCAGCGAATTTAATCATATTTATCGTTTCCCCTTGTATTTGAATACCTGATTTTATGTTTTAACTTCCTTTATTGCCTCTTCAATATATGCATTAAACTATATATATATATATATATATATATATATATATATATATATATATATATATATATATATATATATATATATATATATAAAATTTGTAAAGTATTTACGAAACATCTGTTAATTATTTGTCCCCGTGAAAATAGGCTGTTCGTATATATTTATTCGTTATATATTAAAGTTTCGGTGAAATGTATCTGTGGCGTCATACTATACTGAAAACAAACGATGTTTCCGACGGCATTATTTAGGAATTGATGATTTCTATGTCTTTGGTAGAACTCGAGAGTATCATTTGGGTATAATTTCGTACGTTAACAGTTTTTCTATAAACCGATTAGAATGATTACACATCGGTATAATTAGCGTTAGTCTTAAACTCTTTTCCTTTTGGTCAAACATGTTTGTGCTATAGGCTAATTTTTTGTTTCATCCTCGCATTTCACTGTTTCACCATTTGTTGCGGCGAGTCAACAAGTTTTATCTCCCAAAAATTGAGTTTTCAAACGATTTTGCCCTTTTACAACAACGTCTTAACTACATAGTTTCATCGTAGCTAATATGTTTTCTGCAACTTACTCTACAAGCTCTATCGTCCCGCAAATAAAAAAAATCTCGCAGAACTTTAAAATTTAATTATAAATCCATTCGTAAATTAATTAATGTTTTTTTTATTGGGGAATAGTTTCGGTTCTTTACATTTTTCTAAAAATATTTTTCCTATTCTTCGTTTTTTCTTTTGTTAAATTTCCATTAAAAAACAAAAACAGGTTTATTTTGTTTATCGAAGCGTGTAAAGTCGTTATGAAGATAATACCTAATTACACGCACGTCAAAGTCTGTAATAGACAACGAAAATTAGGGTTAGTTTTAAATGAAAAAAAAATCCACCAGCTCGTTGGATTCGTCCTTAATTTGACATTTATATCGTTAGAGAAAGTGAATTAGAATGGCGAAGGATAAAGTGAAAAAGATTGATTATTTGGGGCTTTCGTATCTAGGTCGCTAAATTGCGGAGAATATCCCCCTTTTAACTCTAATCATCTCGCTACTTTCGTGTTTTTGTGTGAAGGGTGCGACTGTAATATTATAAGCGGACACGATATTCAGCATCCCTTGACGACGATAATGATGATGATGATTAATATTACGCTGTTGGAGTCATTTGTGTCGTTATTGACGTCAATGGAATGTTCTTCGCGTCTCACCGCTAAAACGCTGTTGAAGCTGAAAAACTTTTTCCTTTTGAATTTTCAGTCGAAGGACGTATCCCTTTCACCGACTCGCTGCAGCTCTACACGTTGAATGTGTGGTACGTGCGAGATGGACTTGTTTTTCTGATATTTTATTATTATTATTATTATTATTATTTTAATCCTAGCTCCTACGTAAATTACGTCCTTTTTCAAGGTTTCCTCGTTCTAGAAGTCTTTTCATTTTAGATGACCTTTTTCGTCATTAGGTTATATTTTCCTATTTATTTATTTTTTAATTTTTTTTTTTTCAATCGGCGTTATTTTCTCCACGTACAATGTAAATTAAACATCACCTCATATCGTACACACGCATACACAAATATATACATAACTATGTGTGTATTGTGGTGGAAATAACGACTGATTACAGTTTTTAAAAAAAAACTAAATATTGTTTTTTTTTTTAATCAAGTTTAATTTTTTTTATTACAAAGTAATGAAAATATCACTAAATGAGGTTAACGAATAACAGAAATAAAATCATATCGAATGTATTTTAAACACAGTTTAAAACAATCTATTTCAATTGACTAACAGATAATCTGAAATTGTATGAAATTTGTGAAATAAATCGCGAATCCGCCGTTTCTAAAATCCGACTTTTTCAATCGGTTATAAAACAAAATCAACTAATATCGATAGCTTTACGATCGAAATACATTCAATCAGATTTAAGTTATCCGACTTAAAAATAGTAGTTTTCTAATAAAAACCTTGGCTTTAGAAGAAAAGTTGATATGGACAATAGAAAAAGGAGGCAATAAAAATAAAAATGCTCGAAATGTATCGGTTATTAAACTAAAGATGTACGTTTTCGGTTAAATAATAAACTTTTACTTTATAATCAAATTGTCGAACCTATATGCAGCTATGTCAACTGTGGCGTTATGCTAAATCGAGCAACATACAAAGAATGCAACGAATGTAGAATTAGAAAAATAGCAAACGCTAGACGGTACGAAAAGATTTCAGTTATCCGACGCGATCTCAGAGTTCTAGCGAAACCGGGAGCGATCGAAATAATGGCGAGCAAAGAGTATAAACAAATGTAAATGTGGAAATAAATAAGCTGGAAAAACGTAAACTGGATATTCGGAGATTAAAACGAACAAAACCGTGTCAATTAGCCTAGAAAGATACCGACGCAAATTGAACTTCCGTCGGGAAAATGATTTTATTACAAACGAAATACCAGAGTAATGCTAAATGTTTCCGAACAGATCGCGCATCATTTTAATATCACTTTTGTGATGTTTCTGTTAAAAAATTAACACAACACGCATATTTCAAGATATAACACGAATTAAATAAAATACAGAATTTGAAAATAACGTCTTTACAGGATTTATGGAAATAGGCAAACATTACATGTATAGGGAGAATATATCAATTACTTCAATTAATAAAACAAACTTCCAACCGCCAAAACAGAAAAAAAAAATTCAGAGCATAACTAAAGAACCAAACTAGTCAGTTGAAACAAAAAAAAAAAATTTGTTTACGCTCATCACTTATATATATATATATATATATATATAATATAAATATGTGTGTGTGTGTGAGTGAATGTATACATAAAACGCTGGACACTGAATTATTCGTTATTTTAGAACCATCTAAAAATATTAAAATAATAAGAAAAGTTGAAAACAGTTGTGAAAGATTTTTCGAAA